>CM053269.1:63805962-65075962 GCA_028583415.1 Protea cynaroides | reverse complement strand
GATTAAAGAAGGTATATTTTTTCATCTCCATTTCCTGTGTAGAACTCAGGTTAGTTTTGACGATTCATTCCCTTCGTCTCTCGAATTCTTTGTTCTTTCAATTCTTCTCTCTCTTTATGAGGTAACTATATTTTTCTTTTGATGATCTGCTAAGCTAAGCCCTTGGAGGTGAAACTTTTTCTGTCTTTGGAGTCTTGAGGTCGTTGACAGAGTTTGTCTCATTTACTTTGTCATTGACTAGTATCTGAAATCTGATCATCGTTTGGATTCATGCCAAGAGGGATAGAAATCCAACGTGGAGGATTTACAGGGACTGAAGTTCAAAATAAGAGAAAGAGAAAGGCGTGTGAGAGAGGGAGTTTGAGATAGAAGTGGGACCAAGTGAGAGAAAAGAGGGAGAAGTCGAGATAGAAAAAGAAGGAAAGGACCAAGTGAGAGAAATTAGGAGGGAGAGAGACCGAGATATGGAGGGAGAGAGAACCACGATAGACCCAATATTACTGTCCGTGAGTCTTTCTCTATCTCCTACAGACCTAATAACCCGGTTTCGCCAGAGATCGGACAGAACAATGTTGGTACAATATTATTGTAAGGAGCTTGAAGAAGGGAAGCAGAGTTGGTTGCAGTATAAGAAAGAGGCCGTACGTGTGGAGGTTGAGTCAGTTAGAGTAGCAGTTGGAGTCGAAGAAGAATAGGAAGAAGAGGGAGAAGATAAAGGAAGTGGAAACTAAGATCAGGTGCTTGAGAAAAGAAGAGGATAAAATGGGTAGTTCACCCTTCTAAAGGATTAGTTTGGTCATTAAAATAAAATCAGCCTCCCACCGTCGGTGTCTAATGGAATATTCCTAACAGCGTGGGATCTTGTAGGGTCGAGAGTCCTTCTCATCTATTTGTATTTTAATAGTATTTCTAAGGGAGGCATTTATCTTTCCCAAAAATTTTTGGAAGCATTTGTCCTTTACGCAAAGTGCAAAGTACAGGGGAGGCAACCGTCTTTTGAGTTATATATATATATGATTGATCCGTAACTCATTAATATAGTTGCATTCTAATTAATTCTTGACAATTTTCATTGTTATGAAATATCATTAACTGTTTTGAGTTATTACCTAATGATATCATATATAGGGATCCAAGATGATGAAACCAGCCCAAAGGTACTTGATAATAAGGGCACTTGGTTCTCCAGCAGTTCTTCTTTCTTTGGCCCTGCAAGGGATTTTTCGAGGATTCAAGGACACAAAAACTCCTTTATATATCATTGGTAGGGAGAAGCCTTTGTTATGTTATTTTATTCCTTTCCAGTATATATACTTGCCACAGTCTAATATGGACTTTTATATTATTTGATTCAGTCGCAGGGGATCTACTAAATATAATTTTGGACCCCATACTAATGTTTGTTTTCCATTTGGGAGTTACTGGAGCAGCCCTTGCTCACTGCATTTCTCAGTAAGTCATAACTGGTTGCGATTGAAAAATGAAAATTTTAAATAGATTTTTATGTTATTTTACCTTTTTTTTTTTTTTTTTCCAAAGACATCAAGAGGT
The DNA here is from genome assembly GCA_028583415.1 of Protea cynaroides. Lineage (NCBI taxonomy): Eukaryota > Viridiplantae > Streptophyta > Magnoliopsida > Proteales > Proteaceae > Protea > Protea cynaroides. Next base: position 65,074,411 of record CM053269.1, on the reverse strand, counting down.
TTCCATAGCTATAGATTATATTGATGAGTTAATTTTTCTCGCATAATTTTTTAATCAATTAGGTACATAATTTCATTAGTACTATTGTGGAGATTAATGAAACAGATTGATATCTTTGCTCCAAGTTTCAAAGAACTACAACTTGGTAAATTTTTTAAAGACGGTAAGGGCCTTATTTCGTGTGGCAACTTTGTCAAATCCATAGTTAACTTGCAGATTAAGTTTTTGATATGTATGATTTTTGTCTTAGTTAATTTTTTGTGTTTGAACCTAGGATTTCTGCTCCTTCTGCGGGTAGTTGCAGTGACATTCTGTGTTACCCTGGCAACATCAATGGCTGCACGGCTAGGTACAGATCCAATGGCCGCATTTAATATATGCCTCCAGATCTGGTTGACAACATCTCTTCTTGCTGATGGATTGGCTGTTGGCGGACAGGTAAGAAACTGACGGCATCTAACTAATAAGTCCGAGTTTCAAGGTGGAGATGCCTTGAACAAGATCATAAGCCAAGCATTAGTACACTACTCGACTCATGTGGGACTATACCCATCATTTCAGGTCATGGAATGAAAATCCTTCTCATCATGGATCCACGGGATGCAACAAAAACACACAACTCTCTGTGATGATAATTCAATATCCTAATAAAGTTGTATCTGTAGCATGTAAAAGATGTTAAACTACCTCTCGAATGGAACATGAACACTAGTAACAAATTAGAATTATCATGGACAATGAACTTGAATTTTGTTCTCATTAGACAAAACAATTTCTTGATGGACATCCATATGGAGGATCCCTCGGGCATCAATCTCGTGATGGATGGGATGGAATGTCTAGCATGGAGGAAGAAAGGTCTTAAGTTGTTTGGTTTTGTAGTCATGTGGTTGGGTTAGATTTGGATAAGTTTAATATTTTATTAAAACCCAGAGGATGAGCAGTAGAGAGACCAAAAAATCCATCAGTACTAGGAGAGAAAACCCTGGAGGAACAAAAACAAAGATACAAGTTCGGATCAAACAGCAAGACGGGAAACAAGTCTCCCTCCAGCACAGAAACAAACTAAGTTACATCAAGATATATATATATATATATATATATAATTTTCAGTTATTAGTGTTTAATAATCATTTTCTTAATTTTATATCCCATATACTGTTTGCCGAATGATCTCACTCTCTTTCAGGCAATACTTGCAACTGCATTTGCAGAAAAGAATTACGAGATGGCAAAAGCCACAGCAGCCCGAGTATTACAGGTGCATTATTTGTCAACAGAAAAATCATATCTGTTATTTTTATCTTTGAAATGTCTTGATTTCTTCTACAAGTTGTAGATAATAAATACATAATTGCAGATGAGTTTGGTAATGGGGGTTGGGCTCGCAATCTTCATTGGACTTGGCTTGATGTTTGGAGCTGAAATATTTACAACAGACAAAAATGTCATCCACATCATACATATAGGCGTTCCGGTATCCTTTTCTACCCTTGAGCATTGAAAACACACAAGATGATTTATTTTATTTTTTATTTTTCCATGGCCTTAGCAAAACCATTTTTCCATGGCCTTAGCACAAGATGATTCTGGGATTGAATTTGTCTTCGTTCATCTAATAGTTTGTTGCAGCAACTCAGCCTCTGAATACCCTAGCTTTTGTTTATGATGGCGTCAACTATGGAGCATCGGATTATGCGTTTTCTGCTTACTCTATGGTAATTAGTTTTTTTTTTTTTATCTGGTCTCGTTTATATGTGGTGGATGTATTGGTAATACTTTCACATTGCTAATTTTAAGATTGGAGTCTTGAGTGTTTATATATGGAGAGTCCATCTACTTACTCGTTCGAACTTTTCAATTGAAAATTAGACAGGACGATAATGAATTATCCAGAAAAGAAACATTAGAAGTACTTGATTGAGTTGAATTCTTTCTTTTCTGATAAAATGTTCCACTGTTTCTTCTTCAGTTCCCAGTAGCTGTACTGAGCATTGTGTCCATAATCTTTCTCTCTTCTAGTAATGGTTTTGTTGGAATCTGGATTGCTTTGACCATATATATGGCTCTGCGTGCATTAGCCGGGTTTTGGAGGTAATTTCATCTTTCATTATCAATGGTACGTGTACGATTTTTTTTGTCTCTTTAATCTTGTTTCGACCTTCTCTTTCAACAACTCTAATACTGCAGGATGGGATCGGCAACTGGACCTTGGAAATTCTTAAGGAACTAGCTGTGGTCTCTTTCTTTGGATAAGGAGTATTGTCCCCTAGGGCTTTTTTTTTAAACACAGGTGCACCCATGGGTATGGAATTTAGTTTCCTTCCTTTTTTTTTTTTTTTTTCTGTTCCAATAAGGAACCGGTATCTGAATATCCGTTCTGGTTTCATATGTTGTTTCCATAGATCTGAGCCTATCTGATCATTTCAGTGTAATGCTGGCTCTTTTAATTTATGCACATCTAGAAGTGGGATTTGGTTATTTTAATATTGTGGCGTTTGAATCTCTCTCTCTCTCTCTCCTCAAAAAAATTTATGAAAACTGAATCAAAAGCAGCAACATCAGCACAGGTTGAGGCTCTCAATATGCATGGAGAGTTTAAGTATTTCATTTGGGATTCATGCAAATCTAATGATGAAAAGACCTTATTAGAACGTGAAACAGGGTTCGTTACAATTACAATTAGAACAACCCTTCAACTAAACATGTGGGACTAAAGAACTCCGTTCTTGTTATTTGATACATTTAACAAACAACCCCCAACCCCAAAAAAAATTAAGACCAACTAAATGGCTGTGGGCTTAAACATTTGAAACCCAGCCCAGTGGACTAATGGTCCTAGAGAAAACTGTAGGTCCGATCCCTATTGGACCTTTATATTCTGAAAATGGCCCATTTATGATCTTAGGTACAAGAATACAGTCTCCATATACTTCCCCTTTAGTGGAGGTCACTTCTAAGTGATATTAATGGCAGAATAACTGTCATTAAACAACGAAACCATCCTCTCCCTTTTTGATCTTGCTATTCTGAAGCCACTAGAAGAACCAAGTTTATCTATCTTTTTTAACCCTTCAGAGACATCAATAAGAAAATTTCACAAAAGGAACAACTGTTTGTGCTTTTGATATGCTAAAAAAGTTCAATTTTTAACTCTTTGATTTTTCCAAGTTAACCCCAACCAGCTTCAACTAAAATTATGGTCATCACTAGCTAGTTTTATTAATAGAAGTCATTGATCGATTGTATAAACTGACAACTTCAGTATATCTAGTTATAATTCAACATTTTCCCAATTCATAATTCACTAACTAGTTTTGGTGAAATTCCATGGGGCTGCCTTCAACAGTGGCGTTGCAGTTTCTGGGTAACTTCATGACATAATTAGAAATTTTCAAAATTTCAGGGAATGTAATGTAATGGCGGATTTTCTTGCAAAGTCGGCTGCAAAAGAAGTGGAAACATAATCAACTGATGTATTACCTGATAAGTCTATTTGGTCTGAGATTTCGTGGGATTCTAAATCTCTTCCATGTTTTTTTTTAGAACTCAGTTTGTTTAATCTGGTTTCTGCTTATGGCATTGCCAAAGGTAAGAATCAGATTACGTTTTTATTTTTCTTTATAACGGAATTGGCCCGTATTTATTTCTATAAATTCTTTTTCTTTTTTTAATAAAAAATTTCTGTACCAAACTAGGCCGGCTATTATGACATTCATTTAATTCTGGAGATGTTTTTTTTTTTTCCTTGCTTTCCAAACATTACTTAAAAGATATTATAATTATATATTTTCTTTCAAATTTTATAATATTACTTCTATTATAATATGGACCAAGGAAGGATAACTACTAGATTATATTATAGAGGACAAACAGAAGCATCCAAAATAATTGTATGTAAGACCAGCCTACAAGTGCAGAATTGTTTAGACGGCAACGCACATAATGCTAAGGATACAAATAATTAAGACTAGAAAGAGTAATTTAGTCACTTCAAAGAGCAGATCAAAACTGATTTTTTTTTTTTTTTTTTAATTTCTAGTGTAGTAACATTCATTCCGTCTAATTTAGGAAATCTCATAGATTTATAAAGGATCATATTTTTCCTTTTAAAATTATTTATTTTCAGCATTTTTTAATGTTTCACATATTTAATTAATATATATTAGCTTTAATTTTTCTCCACCAGCAATAACGTTTGTCCACCACTGAGATCTTTTTTTTTTTTTTTTTTGATAAAACACCACTGAGATCTCATTTACTCTCCTAATTCCCCTAGTTAGACGAATGTTCAAACTTTCTTTTCCATTGCTTCAAAAGTCTCATCTAACCACCAATAATGGTGAGTGAAGAACATGATTTTAGTACTTGGTAATGAACTGGTCAATTCATATTAGTTTCGGTTATGGCCAATCAAGATCAAATACTTGATTCTTCCTTGTTTTTAATTATATTTTAATTAGTATCAATCATGTGTCAATATGCCATTAGACCCTTACTCAATCTAGATCAATATTGAATCGATTTGAACAGCGATCGATACAATGTCAAGAGAGTGGAGAGTAACTCGTGCTCCATGTCTCAAAGCTTACACCTCACCTTTAAGCAAGTGGAAAATATTGATTTTTGCCCTAACATTTGAAAACACTGATGATAGTGTCAGCCATTAATAACAAAATGAACAAATTAGGATTTGAAATTTTTGGTGTGCTTTTATATATATATATATATATATATCACTTAAAAAATAAAAATCAAAGCAACAAGCTTTGTTTAAACACTCCCACCCCAAAAAAATAAATAAATAAATAAATAAAATGAGCTCTCCTGATTTGCCAAAAGGAAAACCTTTATAAATCTAAAACAAAAATACATAAACTCAAGAGTATCATCACAACCACTTTGAGTCATACAAGCATATACCTACCCATTTCCAACCAACTTCACATTAAACTTTCGAGAGGAAACCCATTTTACTACCATGACATTATTGGTAGAGGAAGGTCCATGTCCTCCCACTAGTCACCACTATATCTTGTTTGGTTTTCAGGATTGACAACCCAGAGCAAACACACCTCTTCACATCTTCAGAGCTGGTAAACAAATCTGAAATCCTAAATAGGATATGCAACAAATGTTGCAGTGTACACTAAAGGGAAAAAGAAAGCAAGGGTAATGAAGGTTGTGTCATGTAGTAGTACCCAGACATGACTGTCATGTAGTAGTACCCATACATGACTCGTTGACACCTTTACTACTCATACTATACCCACCGTAAAACTCATTCCCATCAACCCTATTCCTACCCCCACCACATCTATGCAGTTTGGCTACCAGAACCCTAAAGTTATTTCTAGGGCTGAGAAAGCCCAAGACATATGTAGCTTTTAAGTTTGGGGATCAACCCAAAACCAAACAAAATAAACCTAAAAGGTGAATTATAAGTCTGCTATTTTTTCAAAACATAGCAAGTTATCTATTCTAATAGATGTGTGTATTTTGACCATAGTATGGTATAAATTAGTCACGTGTCAAATTTCATAATTTAGTTCAATCAAATACCTTCTTTGTATTTGACATGCATCTCATATATACCCATGCATGTATATCATTACTCTAGATCCTCTTTTTTTGGGTAAATACTCTGAACTTTTTCTTTTTCCTTTTTTTTTTTTTTTCTTTTTTGGGGATAATAAATACCACTAATACTCTTGACATCAAAGAGTATGCTTTGGTGCAAGTAATCATGGGTTTGAATTGAAAACCACCTCTCTACAAAGCGAAGGCAAGGTTACGTACATAAACCCCTCCTCTAACCAATAGTGGTGGGGGCATCATGAACTGGTAGGTCCTTTTTTTACCACTACTCCAGACATTACAATACAACCGTTTTGCTAGAAGTAAGCCAAATTTAAATACAAAAAAAAACTGTCTTCGTTAGGAATCTTCAGCTTCAGCATTGCCATCAGCAAAGTCCTACCAAAAAGCCCAAAATCTTACAAAATCTAAATCAGAGGTCTTCCTTAGGCGTCCCAAACTACCTACCTCTCTAGCCATAATATCTGGACAATGGTTCCAGTATTACATTACAATGCACTCTCTCAACTCTGAGCAGAAATTGACAGTTTAAATTTTAAAAAAAATTACTCAAATTTGTCTTGTAATTTCTGGAAATATCACATTCTTTTGTTATGAATAATTACCGAACTTGAAAATATAAAATAAGAAAGACATGAAGAAAATCATCTAGTGGCCCTATCCTGATGGTAATTCCATTGCATGCATGTGAAGCTATGTCCTCTGTAAATGGTACATTAATCATTCACAAACCACTGTCTTAATTCTGAATTGGATCTTATTGGTCTTCCTAGACCAGGAGCCTGCTTGCCTATAAAAGAAAAACAAACTAATAAACAGGTCATGAAAGTGGCATCTTTTTTAGGTAAGCAATGTGAAACCGGTCCTGCAATCACATTGTTGTCGTAGAGAACAACTCAATTGAGCTAAGAAGGTTTGATTAAGCAGTAGGCTAATAGTTTATGATCCCCAAGTCCATCATAAACTATTAATCGAACCTTTTCCTTAGACCTACCATGAGAAAACCAGCACATCTAAGAGGCAATCAATATACTAATTCCACTTTCTACCACACACACAAAAAATAAATAAATAAATAAATACTAACCCCACTACCACTGAGATGATTTATATACCAAATAATAATAGTTTGTTTAAAAATGAAGAGGAGTGGTACACATTATTTTTAATTCAATATTGGCAATGGGTTTATTAGCCCAACTAAACAGGTTCATGTAGGATTATTAAAAATGAAACAGACCAAACCATGGGTGCATGTTCAAGCTATGATAAGAGAGAGAATCTTCTAACTTATGATAAATCCATAACATATATACTCATGTGTCCCTCCCTAAAGGAATAACTAATCTTATCTTTACAAACTCTTGCATTTGAAACACAATCAGAGATGGACAGCTTAATGAGTTTTCCAAATAAATATTAGGTAAACACCTTCATCCTTAAATAGTAGAATAGTTAAGATTTTGTTCTCATAGATGTAGACCTAATCCTGTCATTAATATGACTCAACTATGGACAAATTCAACCAAACATGAAAGAAAATTTTAACTTTTTCATTTTCTCATAGCCTAGTGAGAGCCCTTCTTTCTTCCCTACCATTCTCTCTATCTTAACATTTACCTATGGTTATTCAATTGTTGATGGTCTTAAGGCTACAGTTTCACAGGTATTTTGGCTGGAATCTCGGTTGAAACTCAGGACTTATTCACTACTGGAGGGGTACTTATCCCCATAGATTCATTCACTAACTGTTGACATTTTTGTCAGTCTTGTTGTAGCTTTTGTCAGTTATACATGTTGACATTGGGAATCTATATCCTCTCATGGGGCAGAAGGGTCCTGATCCAAGGGCTGGATTTCAATCGACCCATATATCAATACATCGATATGTGGACCAGCTGAAATCTAACCCTTGGCAGCCCGCATGCGCAGCACAGGATTTCTATCCATTGACGTTCACCTTAGATCTCCACTATTGAATTAAAGTAACTTACAATTTTTTTTTTTAATATATATATATATATATATATATATATATATATATTTTTTTTTTTTTTTTTTTTCCTGTTTGGAAAATTAACTTGAGGTTCCTAAAGTAAAGGATAACTATGCCAGCGGTTACCTAAGAAACCCAAGCCTCTATATCTTTTGAAAAATACAAATTTTGAAGGATGAAGTTCGACTATCAAGTTTTAGCATTTTACATTTTTAAGTTGGATCATAGCTATTCATTTAGCGGTTTAAATCATGCTAACAACTAAGCTTCACTAGGTCAACAGTTATGATCAATGAAATCATTCATTTCAACCTTCATCGTATGATTAAAACATTGATTGTATGATCGAATGCTTCTGATGATTTGTTCATAGATCAAATTCTACGATTATGTTTATGATCATTCAACATTCTAAATGAACGGTCATGATCAAAACCCAAGACTAAATGAATGGTATGATCAAAACCCAAGACTAAAAAAAATTTTAAAATATGAGGTTGAGTGACATATTTTTTTATCAGGAAATCCCACCACGGGCAATTGATGGAGAAGAATAAAAAATTTTAAAATTATTAGGGTTTAAGGTTTTGTGATTGGAGAAGATCCCACCAAGGACATCCGAAGAAGAAGAAACCGGGGGACTATTTTCAAAACCCATATATTTTTTTTCTTTTTCCAGCGAGAAATGTTTTGCAAAAAAGAAGAATGAAACTCTATTAGTTGTTTCAGGCCTAGTCATTTGAAGATGACCGCTTTGCCCTTGACGATTTTACTTACAATGCCTTCTGTATCTATGATTTCACCGCCCTGGACATGGAGTGGTTATTCGCAATTTGAAACAAGAGAAAATGAAGAAGAAAGGGGTAGGGAGTAAGACAAAGATGACATTTCATCTTTTAAAGTGCCAACATCGATATTTTACAGTCCCATTAAGGGCATTTTTTTACTAAAAAGAGTTTGAGTTTTAAATGACATCAGCAACTAACAGTAATAATCAACTAACAGACTAGGGCTGTTGTCTATAACAAAGTTGTGCAATTAGGGGTATTACATATAATTATCACCAACTTTAGGATATTGGATATATTTAAGCTGTAGTCCAAGGGAGGTTCTAGTAATTTTTCCTAGATTTTATATTAGATTTTACATTAATACTATCGTATTTTGCATGATTTAAAATGTTACATGAATGGATCCATACCATTTCAATTAGAATACATCGAAACTTCTAATGGTCTCTGTAGTACATTCAGACATTATTTGAAATGTTAAATGAAGAGTCATGATTCAATTTACAAGTTGACATTAATCATATAATGGTTGAATTATATCCTTCCCATTGATATCATTTAAAAGATCAAAAATGTCAAGATATAGTTTGGCCATTTCGTCATCGATCATTAGCCTAGATTAACACCATTAAGGTCACTCAAATGTTTAGGCTGGAGTAGTAAGTTTTCTGCCATAGAATAGCATAGCGATGTAATTCAAGTTTCTGTGGGACTTAAAAAAAATTTTGATTTTTCACAAAGCAAGAGAACCCAAGAAAAAACTAGCAAAGGTCACAAACTCACAGGGCGTAGAGACAGAGGGATGGCAAAACAATCAAAACGGTTACCATCACGACTTGCATGACCCTATCACCCACTGTAAAGAAAGATAATGCTTCTTTCCCTTTCATTCCAAAATTAAAATTGCATTATCGTCATCTAGCCATCAGCATGGCGCCTTAAGCTCCGTTTGATAATACTTCCGTTCCTGAATTCCGTTGATTTTGTCACCATAGATGCAATTTGAGAGCTGAATGTTTTTTGGTAAATTCGGTTCGATTTCAATCTCCCAAGGAGTGAACCAAACTCCATTTGATTCTAGGATCTTGGGAGTCAAAAAAAATCATTTCTCATTGCTCCTGAGCAAATGAAACAAAACTAAAAAAGAGAGTCGAGTCAAAAGAAAGGCTTGACCACCACCAAATCTAGAATTGATTCCAAATTCATTTATATTAAATGGGATTCTAGTCTCAACAAGCTCTAGCATAAGATTGTTATGATCCCACATCAAATCTCATACTTACTAAGTATGATTCTTTAAGTCTTGGGATTCTCCCAACCCAAAAGACTGGATTCTCCCAACCCAAATGACTAGTCTATTAGGTGAGAGAACCCGAAGACTTAAGAACCATACTTGGTAGGTATGAGATCCGATGTGGGATCATAACATTGCTCTCCTTTTCAAAGTCGACGCCCACATTGACCCACTCTAAATTGTCCACTCTGGACGGCATTCACTCTGCTTCACCAAGTAGCTTTTTCTCAGGTCGTTCTTTCTCTAAGTCGCCCCTTCCGCCGCTCCGACCTCTCAATGAAAACACCAAATGTTACAGACTATGTTCAAGAACAAGAAATTCAGGGGAAGAGAGGAAGAACAGAGAATCCACTTCAAGGGGGGATGGCCTCCAGAGTTAGGAAAGTTGAAGAATAGGTAACATGCTTGCCTAACAATATGGTATACATTCTTACTTATACTACTGTACTCCAACTACATTCAGTTACAGCCGTTATGTTTGTCAACTACTAACTGTAATCTGTTACAGCAACGACTATATTCTGTCATCCTGTTATAGCAGCTATGTCGCATAACCTCCAACCATCTGGGTTTGCTTCTTATCCGCTTGCCTCTCCTAACATCACCTTCCCCTGGAGAAACAACCTTGTCCTCAAGGTTAAATGCCGGAAACTGAGAGTGAAACAGAGCAGCATCTTCCCAGGTGCTATCTTCGGGTGACAACCCCTGCCATTGCACTAGGAACTGCGTAACAGAAACACCATTCCTGATAACCTGGCGCTGCTGAACAATTGCTAATGGCTTAATCAGTTCACTGGCGCTGCTGAACAATTGCTAATGGCTTAATCAGTTCATCAGCAGTAGTAAGGGTACAGGCGTAGCCTGAATATGTGGATTCCCAACACATTTCTTGAGAACAGAAATGTGAATACTGGATGAATCTTTGGGGTTGATGGCAGCTCAAGTTTATAAGCAGCAGGTCCAATCCTTTCCAGAATTCGACAAGGACCAAAAGAACGTCAATCCAGTTTCTGATTGAGCCGCAAGGCCAACGAATGCTGTCGATATGGCTGTAGTATAACGAAAACCCAATCATTAACATCAAATTGTAGTTGGGTGTGATGTTTATCACTCTGAAACTTCATTCTATGTTGAGCCTTAAGCAAATTCTGTTTCAGTAGTTGCAGGAGACTATCCCTTTGGCGTGGTTCTACGGACGCAGCATCATTGCAAGAAGAATCCTTCGGAAAAGAACCAAATTCTGGTGGTGGCCGGCCATAAAGAGCCCGGAATGGGGTCACTCCAATGGCTGAGTGATGGGAGGTGTTATACCAAAGTTCAGCCCACGCTAAAAATTTTACCCAATTCTGTGGTTCATCACATACAAAGCTGCGGAGATACATCTCCAAGCAGCGATTTAACACCTCAGTCAGATGACCATCAGATTGAGGATGATACACGGAACTCATCGTTAATGTAGCACCTTGAAGTCCAAAGAGTTCTTTCCAAAACGAACTCAAGAACAAAGGATGACGATCACTGACTATAGTCCGTGGGAAGCCATGTAGTTTCACTATTTCAGCTACAAAGGTATGAGCGACTTTCAACGCTGTACAAGGCGTAGCTAACCCACAGAAATGACCATATTTTGTTAATCTGCCAATTACCACCAGTATTGCCGATTTTCCTTGCAACAGAGGCAATCCAGTTACAAAATCTAGAGTAATATCTTCCCATACCCGCTGTGGTATCGGCAGTGGTTGGAGCAGCCTAACTGGTGATCTTTTGGATTGAGTCTCCCTTGGGCTTAAGTTGTAACAAAGATGTAGAAAAAGTAATCAAATAACTTTCTATTCTCAAAAAACTAATTCCAAAGCAAAAGCAACATTCTCAAAAAACTAACTCCAAAGCAAAAACAACAAATCAGAAACAGGTGTTATCAAACGGATCACCTTAGATACTTGATTCTTGACTATATAAGTGTGTATCATTGGACAAAGTCAATGTTGGATAGTGAATACCAACCTATGACAAGTTTAGCTATCATAGTCGCAACTAATTCCTAGCCACAATCACCACCAACTTTCTTTGTTGTCTTCCTATCTACTCAGCAACTGTCCATAAATCAAGATTAACTTCAAGATTTCGTTAGTCTCTCATGGTTCACCAACAAATCGATGAAATTAGTTAGGCTTTAATAATATCCATAGATCTTGAAACAAAAAATTACCGTCGTTAAACCCACTTTAGCAGATGTAGAACCCCCACCAAACATTAACAAGAACTGATTCAGGTACATACAAGCGAGATGTTTTACCTGTAACCTCAGATTCAAGTAGTTTTTCGTCATCAGCATCGCAACTGTTGTGCCATACCACCCAACAACGATCAGTTCTGCTTCAGACCAACAAACTGAATATGGATGACCCACAACAACCCAACAGACCCCAAAACTGCTGATGCAGTAAGTGCCAAGAGCATCCCCATACCTGAGACAGATGTGTACAATAGGATTCGGATACCCCAGCGAAGCAAAACATATTACAGAAAACCCAAATACATACTTCCAAATCCCACAACCACTCGCATCCATAATGCCCCACTATCGCTCTCCACTATTGTGCCAGAATGTCACCAATACCCATACTTAGAACCCACAAGAAACCCCATCCAACACTGAGGGTCTATTTTATTTTTTTGGGACAAGAAGCCCAACAGTATATTTTGTGTGCATATATACAAAGTGAGAGAAGCAAATATAGAGAGAATCAGCCAATTATAGAAAAAATAAAGGTATTGAAATAATAATTTGATAATCATAATAAACTTCCAATTCAATGTTACATCACAAAAGGACAAATGCTCCCCTACCCACCACCCTCAATAATAGTCTTCAATGGAACACGTCAATAACCACATTGTATTTCTTCCCCAAATGTGTCCCTATCCACATGGACCTCGTCAATACAGTGACTCACTGAGAGCCCTCTGAAACAACAAAAAATTTACCCCATTCTCTCATTTGTATTCCCCTTCACTCTTTGTGTTCAACCCTGTTACTGATTTTACCAAAAGATAATAATAAATTAAAAAGCTAAAAAGAAAAAGACAATGATGACAGACACAAAAGCTTTTGTATCTCAAAAGAAGAGAAATTGTGAGACAAAAAGAGACCTAAAATCCGAGATTTATGGAGAAAATCACGTAGCCAAGACCGGGTCTTCCAATTTAACCCAGGGAGGTGGTTTTTTTTTTTACCACTCTCACTTCTGCTGTAATAAATGGTGAAAAATAAATTTTCTTTCTGAAACCTTCTGAAACTTTTTCCTTCCCCTCTAGTTACCCTTTCCTTTCCCTTCTCCCTACCACCACAGCCCCGCCAATGAACCCAAAAAATATTTATATATAATATGTACTAAATGATTGTTGATCTACTACCTCATAGCCCAGTAAAAAAGAATAACTTTTACTGAGCGACGAGCTGATCAAGCTGCATCTGCTCAAGCCATGCTCCCAGAACTGAGTGATCAATGGCATCCAAATGTGGGTTCGAATTTGAGCCCTCACCGGCCGGTGCAGCCACAGAGGTTGGTACAGCTAGCTTCTCTTTCAAATCAGGAGATGATTCCTTCACCAGTGACTGAACCCATGACAAGTCAGGCTCCTCACCGTTGTTCCCAAGCTCGACTGATCTCCGTAAGCCACCCAGTTCGTCTCCATGAACGGCCCAATCTAACTTGCCGTTCGGAGATCCCCATTTGGACCAAGAATTTACAGGGGACACAACAATTCCAGCAGGGCTAGGCGTACTGAGGCTGCGCAGCGGCTGTTGCTTCTCCCGTTGAGCGAAGGCAGAAAGCCGGGAACTCATCGGAGACTGAGGCTCCACGCTCCGGGGTGACATCCTTCCTGGAGACGGAACACCAAAGGAAGCTTGCAGTAGTGGGTGATCAACGTTCTTTGGAGAGAACACGTTTGTGTTAATGGGCGATAACAACCTCTGCTGCTGCTGAAATTGATTGAGAACGGCTGTATTGTGCGAGGGGGAGAAGACAACTGAAGAAGCCTGATCAGAGTACCTAGGAGAGGATGTGATTTCTGCAGTAAAAAGCTCTTCGAGGTTTGAAGGGGTTAGGGTTTTTGATCGACCTGCTCGGTTATTCACAGAGTTTGAACCGAGCCGGGATTGCGAGTAGCAAGACAGGTCACTGAGGAGTTGCTGCTGCTGCTGCTGCTGCTGCTGCTGCTGCTGAACATCAAAGTCAGACAACATGTTAAAGTCATCAGCAGGAATGTCTCTTGCATTAAGGGAGGACCTCAGACGACTGGATTGAAAATTGCTTCCAGGAAGATGCAAGGTCGGGACATTCGGTTGTGGCCAAGCCAAGGAGTGAGACATTCCATTGGCAGATGGTGACATAGGTGGAGTGAATGGGGAGGGTGACATGACAGACACCGACGAGGGAGAACCAGGCAGGAGGCTCATGGCTGCAGCCATCTCCATGGCAGTAGCAGCAGAAGCACTTGAACGAGGAGATGGGACGGCAGAACCTGTGGATACATACAAAGGACGGAGCTCTTCAGATGTGTGGGCGAAGAAGCAGACCCTTCGCATGCAATTAGTCCCATCCTTGCAGAGACGAGTCCTGTATTGCGCTGGATGTAGCCAGCACTCGAAAACCCCATGAGCATATTCACACATATCCCCTCTTCTACAAGCACCCTTGCGAAAATCAGGGCATGGAACACAGCTGTAGTGATACTTGCGTGGGTCTCTTCGGCGAGCGTTCTCACCGGGGTGAACAAAGGGGCACTCGGTCCAGTCATGGGAGTAAGCTCGGGAACAAGGTCGAACCTTAAACGAGAACATACGGAACTCATCTGTCGCGTAGATGCTGTTCTTGATATCTGGGAGTGATGGATCAATCGGGTACTCTTTCTTCTCCAAGGCTGAAGATGCCGGGAGATCATTGAACTTCAGAGTCATAGGAGAAGTTGTAGAATCAGATGCAGAAGAAGGGGATCCGTTCTCTGGGGACGACGAGAGTGGAGGGGAATTCGAATTAGAAGTAGCTGTTGATACCCGTAGGTTGCGCCCAGCAACAGAACCATCAGAACCGGTGCTTGAGAGGAGCTCCTCTAGATCTGCTTTCACGTTCAATAGCTTTGGAGACACAACAATAACATCGGCAGGTCGGCGTGCATTGGCGTCCACACAGTTGGGATCAGCACCCGCCATTAAAAGTAGCTTCACAACATTAACAGCATTCACAGATCCACCAGAAGCAGCACAGTGGAGGGCAGTGGTCTTATCTGGGCCGCAAGAACGATTTACATTAGCCTCAGATAAGGACAGGATGAGCTCAAGAACATCTTCACTACCATATGTGGCAGCAACCATTAAAGGGGTTCTGTCCTCGAGGACCATCTGTTTTGAGCCCTTCTGGCGGCCATACCAGGGACTAATCTCGTCAATGGCAGAGGCATCACGCTCAATTGAGCGTTTGAAGCCTTCAAGGTCGTTGTTAGCGGCAAGCTCGAGCAAGCTAGCGAAAGAATCATCAGTTTCAACAGTCAAGTGATTCATGTCTATGGTTGAGGATACGCTTTCTTCAGAAGATGGAGACGGCGAAGACGTGGATTTTAAGTGCTCCGGACCACCGCACATGCTTTGATCAACTGGAAATCCACCTGAAGGAAACCAAAATATTCACAACATTAAGACTAGATACCATATAATTGCTTCAACCAACAAAAAGAGAAACACCCAGTCACCAAACTGGCAAGTATCTCAAGTATCTCACCAAAAACTAAAAAAAAAAAAAAAAGAAACCATATCAATTCTTCCGAAAGGATTCAGAGAAAAATAAAGAAAACACCATTTTTAGTACACAGAAAAGAAGAGGATATACTGATAAAGACAACGAAACATTATTAACCAGCTAGACAAAATCCAAAGAGAGACCTAAAATTAAATGGTGAAGGATCACGGCTAGAATGTAGGTAGTATTACAATGGATAATGGTCCGTTCAGAAAACCCAAAAAAAAAAAAAACACTATATTCAATATTCAGTACTTTCCGAAGGAAGCACTAAAAAAAGCCTAATTCTCCTTCTAAGTGGGTAGGCGAATTTGACAATTGAAATGCGGTGGTACTGAAACAACTACATTATCTGAAACAGTCATATCCAAATCATCCACAGAAAACCACCAGTTCCCTCAGCACATAATCAACAGAGAACAAAATAAAAGAAAATGAAACAAAAGTAACATTAAAAGCAGTCATTCAAGGGGGAAAAAAACTCACAGAAAACATGAACAAAGATACAGTTTTTGAAGATAAAACCGAAATCTTGATCAGGCATTTTATCACTAGCATATTAAACGATCAATCCCACCAACGAATCAAACACGGTGTGGGTGTGTGGGTATGTGGGTGTGTGGGTGTGTGGGTGTGTGAGAAACGGTAAACACAGTTTCCCAGACTTCAATAACTAACCGAAAGGAAAAATAAAGAAGAAACCAATCCTCGAGTAACAGTCACACAAAAGAACCGATCACCGAGCACCGTAGATTGATGACACAACTACTCACCGATCTCCAGAGTCCGAAGACGGAAGCATCTAAAAAACGATCAAGAACTCCATTAAAGCTACACGGATCTGCAGAGAAACCTTTACTGATCTGAAAAGAATAAAGAGAAACCGAAATCGAAAGCCTTAACGGCCTCAAAAACCAGACGACGCGAACAAGAAAACCACAACGAAGAAAAAAAGAGACACAGAGGTCCGATCGCCATGCCTCACTCCTCTTTGTTGAAAAACTCACCGATTGAAGAGAGAGAGCAAAGGAGAGACAGGGACTTCAACGTCTCCAAATTAAAATGAAATGAAACGCTCCCCAAATGCAGATAAATTAACTTTGGTTGGTTCTCTCTCTCTCTCTCAATATCTGTCGCTCGACCAAATCCGCATGGAAATGCATCCCAAATTCACTCGACATAAGAGTTAAATTCGGGAATTCAAACTGGGAGTGGAAACCGGTCAGGCGGGTGAAAAGATTAATGGTTAGGTAAACATCTCTTCCCCCTCTTTTAATGATTTGACAGCTGCAAGCCTGTAACCTACAACTGTGCCAATAGTGACTGGATGAGCCGGTTGGTCTGGGCGGACGTAATCAGAAGAATATGCTGAATTGGAATTTCGTATGGTGTCCGCGAATACAAGGTGCGTTTCGGGCGCACGAGCGGACTCCAGGTACTAATCAAACCTGGTTAATTGTAGAGTCAAATATAAGGATTTGGCGTGGAGCACCAACGGCAAACTCCCCAAATAGAAGGGGAAGAAATAATTTCAAATGCTAAAAATTTTCCACGCGCGCGTGTATGCACGAATAGTCGGATTTCACGGATACCCGCAAGAACATGAAGTGAAACATGGGTCCCACTGTACGGCGAGGATCTTACACTGCTCGTGTTCATGGGTAAGAATTAAATAATGAAAGGGCAAAAAGGGAAATGATGAACTTTAGCCAATGACCCGACCATAAGGGTGCAATTTTTGTACCAAAATCGTTTATCAAAGTCGAATTGGACTACATTGGAACCAGGAAATCATTTAGGAAATGGTTTGGTTTTGATTGAATTTTCAGACTTATTACTTAATTGGTTCATTCAATTTGAGGTTGTTTAAAACGTAGTTTCAAACTAATTATGCATTAGTTAAACTGTATTAAAATAGATCATTTGAACGTTTAATAAACTAAATCCTAATAAGAAGAAGAAGAAGAAGAAGAAGAAGACAGGACTGGGTTGGATCAGACCGAACATAGGTCAATCCTTTCCTCAACCCTAGTCTGGCCTGAGCCCTGAGACAGAAGAAGACAGGACTGGGTTGGATTAGACCGAACATAGGTCAATCCTTTCCTCAACCCTAGTCTGGCCTGAGCCTGTCTTAGGGTCCGAAATTCTCAACCATAACCCATTTTCAAGGTCAAGGTATCCCAACTCAAGCCATATTCGGGCTCAAAGCAGGTTAGGGAAGCTCGGACTAACATAGCCAAATTTGGACCCTTGGTTCCAATCCCCTAAAAAAAAAAAAGATGAAATATTTTGGGGATGTTGGTGAGATAAATTTTTCTTAATCAATCTAAATCATGGTTTTACATATTCGGATATCACGGCAATGGTCGATATATGGATGGATACTTGGCCAATTTGGGAATCAAATATACTTGATTTGGGTTTGTGGATTCCTTTGCAAAATGTATGTTGACTCAGTGTTTCAAACCGATATAGTCAAATATGATCAATACGTATCTGATCATTTCAAGAATAATCAATAATCGATACCCAATACCGATCTTGATACTGAGAGATTGCCATTGAATAGGAAGTGAGTTGAAAAGTGAAGAAACTTTAGATGCAAAATGATTTGTACAGTCTACCATTTTGAAGGCAAACAAGATGGGAGGAAATATATCAACTCGTCGTTTCCTTTCCATCATACAGTCGATGTTGTCCATTCCACAACTATGGCTAGAGTAATAACGACGGTAGGATTAATTCTCACCATTGTCGTGCTGTTTCTATTACGTTGTCGCCATTGTCATCCTGAATTGCAATGGAGGGAATATCAAAGATAAAAGAAGATAAGAGGACTAGAATAGTAGTTTTAAGTATAGTATAAGTGAAGGATTTGGATCTTCTTATGTAGTTCAGTTACGCCAATTGTCCATTGAATAAACTGGGATGCATCGGCTTTCATCGAATAGATGACTGATGGGTTGGACAACTATAAGTTGTTTACGATTATGTCCTAAGGGTAGACTTTGTCTTGTTATTTTTTGGAAAATCACATAGATTCTTGCATTAATATTTTCCCTAATAATAATAGTAAAAATTAAATTAATATTTGATTAATAATTTTTATGTTAAGTCTTAAAAAATGAGACCATCTAATGACACTTCTACATGACTAATTGGTAAATGTAAACTTTTTTTTTCTCATTCTAAAGAAAAATTCTTTAAATCAAAGGTAAAAAAAGGTTTTTAAAATAATTCATTTTAAAAATAATTTTCCATTATGTCATTATAAAAAAAACTATTACTATCTTACACATTTTTCATGTACACATGTGAAATAATAGAATTTTACCTTCATTGGAAGAAAAATTGTGTTATATTAAGATACCAAAAAAAAATTACAAATTAATTCCGATTGTGAATAAACAAGTATTTCACATTAATATGAAAATAACATTTTGGTTTGTGAACCAAATCATGTAAAAAAAAAAAAAAGAGGGGAGGGGTGGTGGTGGAGGAGTTCTTTTGCAAAATAAATAAGTAAGTTGCATCAAGTCATAACAAATCAATACAGGTACTTAGCTTAAAAACTTCAAACTCTAATTAATTAACCTGAAATATAGAATTAAATTTAAATTATTTCAAAAATTAGTACATCTATATCTATCATTGAATATCATTCTAATTATATTGTGCAACTACCAAAATAAAATGTTATATAAAAAATAATTTTATTTTGTAATATCAATCTGACAAAATAGTATCATTTAGGAACCATACATGCACCTTTGGATGCATTAGGTTCACAAAAAAATTGCGAAAAAAATCAATAGTGAGAATTCCTAATCTCTCTCAATATCTCTCTTAATTCGAAGATCCAGGATTTGAATAAAGGTCTTTTTATTAATTCTTATTTCATTGATTCCTCTTAAAGATTTCATTTCAATTGAAATTTGATTATTCACGATGTAGTATGATCCCTATTAAACATCCAGAGCTGAATGGTTAAAGCACCCAACTCATAATTGGTAAGTTCAATGATTACTATATGATAATTTTTTGAATTGCTATTTTATCACGATAAATTAAAAGATCAAATAACGATTTACCATCTCATTTAGTTTAAATGCATGTATGAAGGTGAACATGGGGATGTATAATGAATGTTTCAAAGCATGAATTTTTTTGAGAATTTTTTACTATTTATTATAGATATTAATATTATTTCCCAACTTTTAAAAGACATAAAATTATCAAAAATCTATATCAATCTTTTTCAATAATTTTCAAATTAAATAATATTTTTCTTCTTTTTAAGTATTTTAGGTGAAAGCAGGACTCAATTCCAAGTATAACAAATAACAAGCAATTGAATTTTCCAGTAGAACCTTTTAACACCTTCTTAAATATTTTGCTTTTTTCTTCTTCTCCTTAATTTGAAGGATAAAAATAATAAAGGAAAGCAGAAGATTCATTGGAGGAGCAAAAGTGTACCTTAGTTTATTTTAATAAATAGATACTAAATTGAGACTCATATATCTCATTGATTGCATTTAAAGGCTTTAATAGAATCAATTAATTCATTAAAAAAAATATTGAGACTGACAATCAATTACTAAAGGATAAGGACATTGCATTATATAATACAAGATCAAATATTAAATACAATGTTTACGTGAAAAACAGTATGATTTTCAATAGCAGGAAGAAACAACCATGTGTGGAATTTTTTCCCCCTCATTTATTGGTGGTTTGTTGTTTTGTATTTTGGATTATTTGATAGACAGGATAAGAGAAGAACTAAGCAAGCAAGATCAGAACCAATTGGCAAGCAAGGGAGGTTTTAAGATTAGTAAGATCCGAATTACATAAGAAATTCGTTTTTTTTAGTGCAAAGCAAGCAAGCAGTAATAGCAAAACAAAAAAGCAAGCAGTTAGAACAGGCAGACATAACATAACTTAGAGAGTTCCCCAATTATGTCATATATTAAATTTAATAGCCAATCTCAAATTTATATTCCTTTCCTATCATACATGGGGCTTTCTCCATATTTTTTCAACTGTCCATGTAGTTGAAAGTTTTAAAACATATTTTAGATCAAGATGAAACATTGTTTGTCGAATAAATGCACCAAATATATATATATATATATATATATATATATATATATATATATATATATATATATATATATAGGCCCCAAGGAAAGTTGAATGCATGATCTCTTGATTGTAAGCCTTTGGTTCTTGCTATTGACTGGTGCATGGGTTTACCTAACCCATTGAAGTCTTATTTTCTTCCATGGAGAAGAAAAATATTAATAGACATATCAGGTATTTCAAAATGTATATTATAAGGGTCTTTCTACTTGACACCGGCCAACATCAAGGCCTATTGACACCGATTCCTTTTGACGCATGGTCATTGAGCCATCATGGAATTTGTAGTATTTAGGTTAGGAGGGCATTGGGATTTTATCCGTCTATAAAATTTCAGCCCTATCCAACTTGTTGCATAATCAAACTAATTAAATTTGTAACCTAGAGAAACCTCTAAATTTGCAATAATCTAATTATCTTTTTTCAAGAAAAAAGAACCAAAGGTTTGAAATGGAGTTAAAGAAGAGACCCTATTGTAGGTTTTCAATTTATAGCCTATTCCCTTTAGTGAGAAGTTCTCCAACATGGTTATTTAAGAAAAACTCTCCTTAACAGACACACTTAGGTTTAGTAGCTTATTTAAGAAAAACTCTCCTTAACAAACACACCTAAGTTTAGTAGCTTACTTCATAGATGAGTGATATAGTAAATCTACCTATTAGATAAGTGTCGACGAATAATTTGAATAGACAACGTATTAATTTTAGAATCAAATTCAATCATTTACCCTCTCATCTAATGCAATACATTCATGTATATTTCATACACTCCACCAATGTTTGTAGCACACTTTAGATAGTACTAGATTTTCATTATTATTTTTTATTTCACCATTTAATAAAATCACATTGATCTCAAATTTGTTATGTGAACAGAGACCTTGGGGTTTATTTATCTACAAAATTTCAGCATCATCTAATCTTTGGTGCACATCTAATAGATTCCATGATTTGGAATCATCCATCCTCAAAATGCACAAATCCCCACCTCCACCTATACCAATTCCTGTAATTAACCCCTCTTATTCCAACACCCTATGATTTTTCCAGTCTCTAAACCAGAGAACGTCCCCTCTTTAAGTTATTTTTGAAAAAGAATTCTATGAGGGAAGATGAAAAGGGACTTGAATTTGTCGTTGCCATACTCATCATAGATTTAGTTCATGGAATCGGAATGGGTATCCATAGTGGTATCAATATTAATTACGGTATTGACCCATATCAGTCACGTGTCAACTAATTCCGACCACACGTCAAGCAATATCGACCCATATCAATTAGGGATCAATTTTGTATATCAGTTCTTGTGAGGACCATGATAAAGGCAACCAATTAGAAGAGAACATGTGTACTCACACCAACCGCCTATCTCAAAGACATAAGTCGAAATCTAAGCCTCATTAACATCGACGATGTCAAGATAATTGTGAATAACATAATCAAATCTGTTATATTGCACAGGTAAACCCACTACCCTATCAACAAGCGCATATAGTGAAATTGTTATCCACAAGTGGACAATTGCTCAAGACGTTATACTCACATGATCCCTACATTCAGGGATGATGGACGGATATTTTGCCCACTCCTCCATGATGATCATGATGATAACTACCCCGAGTAACTCAATATATGCCACAATAGTGGCACAAATATAGAAAACCATGTAAGATATTTTATGGGCTAAATTAATTATAAGTTTAGTTGGTTTAGTGGGAGTCTGATTACAGGTAGATCGATTTAAGTATGATTAGAGATGGATCAACGTGGTTCACTGTGGGACTGGTCCAGGATTGGGGGTGGTATTATAAATATCAATTGTTAGAGTCCCCCTAGCCACAGTATTATTTTTTTCTCCTATTCCCATACGCAGAAAGAAGGTCAAGGGATTCCTACAGGCTATGGAAGACTCTGATCCAATCATTCCAAGCATTCAAAGCATAAGAAACGGTCGAAAATTAATCTACAACAAGAGGTATGTGTCTTATCATCTCTTTTTAATACTCATTGTATTCTAATAATCTGTGTGGTGTGTTCGTTAAGGTTCATAGGAAATCCCATGAAAAAAATCCAAAGGAGTTCTTTAAAAAAAAAAAAAAAAAACTTATAATGGTTTCAGAATCACCCACACAGATCTATGATCGATGGAAAAATATTGTAAAGATTGTATATCTGAATGGATTAAAAAAAAGGAGAGATTTTTCTCTCAAAATTTTGTAGGAACCTACTATGGTTGGGATTTTTGAAAAATTTATTCGGACTAATAAAAGATAAAATAAATTATATAGGAGTGTAGGTCTCGGAAAAACGGAACCGGCGACATAAGGTGGGTCGCTGAAAGTAGCCGGATGAGCTCTCACGCTCCTACTGAAAAAGCGCATGAGATCCACCAGCCGACAGTAATTAAAAAAAAATAAATAAAAAAATAAAAAGGTAGGGCTGACATCACCTGGTCAGCCTCGTACTGGACCGAGCCAATCTGGGCAAGTCTAGGACCGAACCAGTGCCCAGACCAGCCCGATCAGGGCCCAAAGGGACCCGAGAACCCTACTCGTGCCACACATGCGGGGCACACGTGTAACCCGTGACCAGCCCGGACCTCGATAAAAAACCTGACTTTTGACCCAATTATCTGACCCGATAACCCGCCAAGTGGACCCAGAAGTCCCGATGGGTGGACCAGGTTATCTAGTAGTTGAACCGTTGAACCAGGCCACGGTTTGATTTAACCCCAGACTGTTTGATTCGGTCTGGATCAAAGTATTTAAAAATAAGTTTTAATTTATGGGTTCGGTCCTCCCATAACCGAGCCTGGCTAGATCGAACCAACCCAAGCTGAACCACTCAGAACCGATTTAGGATGCAAGAATGCAGGTGTCGACTTTGATCTGTGATTGTAGGCGCTGGGAGCATTGGATTTTGAAGCGATTTTTTCGCTGAGTTCATATTTTCATGCTCTACAGTTTGGTACATAATTTGACTTAGTTTGGTGACTTGGAGAATTTATTTTTTACTAAAAGGTGTCACAAATTAGTTCGATTTGTAATATTTTGTTTGTTTATCAATTATTTTTGTACCAAATGTATGTAGAAAGTTATGTGTGCATGAAGTTTTGTTTATTGACCCATATGATGCTGCAAAATAGGATTTGAGAATATTATTATAGAATTGGATGGAACCCACCAAAGTGGTATACT
The DNA here is from genome assembly GCA_028583415.1 of Protea cynaroides. Lineage (NCBI taxonomy): Eukaryota > Viridiplantae > Streptophyta > Magnoliopsida > Proteales > Proteaceae > Protea > Protea cynaroides. Next base: position 65,050,593 of record CM053269.1, on the reverse strand, counting down.
TTGTTTCATCATGATATCTTCAAATTCAAAGTTCATGTATTTGTAAATGCTTGTGTAAGGACGATGTACACCCAAATGTGGCATTGTCAGATTTTTTTCAAATTAAGGTTTCTGGGTGTCATGTGAAGATTGAGTGAAATCCATCAAAATGGTATACTTAGTTCTAACATAGTGGTCCTCAAACCTCAAATTTGTGCATTTACATATATAATAAATGATACATTATTTAATATATTATTCTCCATAGTGTAAAAAAAACTAAGAAATGCAGTGTTAACCCAGAGGTGGCATTGTCAAAGTTTAAAGACATGTTCATACACATGAGTTAAAAGGATTTTGGTTTTAGGGGTCTCATTAGCTCAAATGTGGTGGGATTTCAAGAGTCAATATGCTTTTGCAGTTGTTGCATAGAAACTGAGAAGGCCACTGCATGTTTATCCAAAAAAAAAAAAAGTGTATTTAGTTAATTTTTTTTTAAAAAAAATATTTACTTGCATGAATATTTTGATACGATTAGTGCAAGTAAAGGTGTGTGTATGAGTCTTTTATTGTTTGATACTATGTTTAGACTCATTCACTGATGTGTTCACCTAAGTATTATTGTCCCAAAGAATGTTTTGATATCTATTTATTTGTATTAGGGATAAAGTTCACGTAAATATAATAGCATATGTTTATATGAGTCTTGTATAATTTATCTATTGCAATATATTTGTGTTTGGACTCATATAATGATGATGATTTATGTATCTTAGGATGTCTGTCTCAGTGAATGTACCATATGGTTTGATAGTTTCTTTCTCACTCTTCTTGGGACAAAGAATAAAATTTAGAAAAAATTTCATCTAACCCCCAAAAACTATGTCAAATTCGATCTAACCCCTAAAAGTTTCAAAAGTCTCATCTAGCACCCAAAAGGTTTCCAAATGTCTCATCTACCACCCAAAATTTTTTCACTGTTAATCAAAGAGACCCCACCCGTTAGTAGAGTCCCGTTAGTTGCAAATATTAGGATAATAATACCCTTATTCCAAAAGTAAAAGACAATAATGCCCTTATTCACATCTGTTTTTCAAGTTTCTTTCTTCTCAAACCCTAGAAATTTGGAGACGAAGAGCAAGAAATAAGGGGATCCTCCTCTGATCGTTTCCTACGTCGGAGTTCAATGTCAGTAATTTTTTTTTTCGTTTCTCTAAAGATACTTCAGTTAAAAGGGTTTTTGTTGCTTTTTTTTTTTTTTTTTCAGTTAAAAGGTTTTACGGATGAGTCCAATCCAAGCAAGAAACGAAAGGGGATCTATATAGAGATTGAGAGAAGATTACGAGAGAAGAAATAGGGATTGTGGGAGAAAAGTGAAGGAGAAGAAGTAGGAAGGCGAGAAGATAGGGAGTGGGGCCATCGTGGCCAGAGTGAGAGAGAGAGTCCGAGAAGAGGGGAAGGTAAAGAAATTTTAGGAAAAAAATAGGGATTGTGGGAGAAAAAGTGAAGGAGAAGAAGTAGGAAGGAGAGAAGATAGGGAGTGGGGCCGTTGGTGGCCAAAGTGAGAGAGAGTTCGAGAAGAGGGGAAGGTAAAGAAATTTTAGGAAAAAAAATAGGGATTGTGGGAGAAAAGTGAAGGAGAAGAAGTAGGAAGGAGAGAAGACAACGAATGGGGCCGTCGGTGGCCAGAGTGAGAGAGAGAGTCCGAGAAAAGGGGAAGGTAAAGAAATTTTAGAAAAAAAAAGAGGGATTGTGGGAGAAAAGTGAAGGAGAAGAAGTAAGAAGGAGAGAAGATAGGGAGTGGGGGCAGATTAAGAGAGAGAGTCTGAGAAGAGGGACACATGATTTCAGAACAAAAATTTCTCACGGCTCCACATCATCTCTATAAAATCGGGGACAAATAAAAATAAAATAAAGCTTCATTTAGCGAGATTTGCAGAACTTCAGGCAGGATAATCGAGATCTGAAAAGGAATAGATCTTCTTGACCTAGATTTCGAAATGACCAAGCAATCGAAGTGGAATATATCTTTTTTTAATGAATCTGGATTTGAGTTGGAAGGGCTTGAGATCATTAAAGATTAGGTAATGGAGTGCTAATGAGGATGATATAAAACCTGCAACTCTGTCCGGCCATGGTAATCGTTATTGATCATGAATGATTCTCAGCTCTCGATCTGAGATGCAACTTGCAAGTGATGATATTTTATGATTTTTTTTTTGAGTTTTATTTTAATGTTTTAAAGAAAGGATAAATTAGTAACTTTATCTCATTTTAATGTTTTAAAGTTTCAAAAAGAAAGGGTAGAAATGTCTACTCACATATTCAGTCAAGTCTATCAGTTAAATGAGGCCGGTTAGAATTTCTAGAAACCATTGGGTAGTAGATCGAATTTGACATAGTTTTTGGGGGTTAGATGAAAATTTTTCTAAAATTTATTATGAAAATATTGGAGACTAGTCTAGGATCATTTGACCTTTCATAGTAATTTACATTAGTTGTGAGGTTTTCTACTATTAAGGTTATGTGTAGCAGTATTTAGATAATAAATATTGCGAAGGGATTATCTAAGAGAAATCCAAAGGATAAGAATAATGTTTCAGAAGAAGTCGGAAGATAGTTTTTTGACCTAGCTCTCTAGTACCAGTTATGTTGAAAATGGTAAGATGAGAACGTATTTTTGAGAGTTATCAACTATCACTGAAAAGCTTAAGGACAATGAGACCAGTGTAATTGATATATTAGATATCTCATTCTTTGTTAAAAAATATATTCAGATCTAAGTGGCTTATATTATTAAATAACAGAAATAGCTAGTGATAGGATTATTGTTGGGTAACTCCAAGGTGGAATACTCAAAGATGAATAGATTGACTAAAGATAGGTGGTTTGACCAAATACTATTAAGCCAGATAAGTATATCTAGAAAAATATAACGATTCTAGGACCCCCTAGGTATTTAGGGTAGGAGGGTCTCGAAGACTGTTGGCTTGAACATTGTAAAGTTTCTTTTACATTTAAATGTTTTTTCTGCTCTTCATTTTATTTTGTTTTATGTTAATTATTTAACTTAAAATATTATTTTCCATATTGAAAATGTAATGATGTTATTAGAAATATTAGAATGTAAAATATTCATTTCTAACTAAATAGAAATAAATTATGCTATTATGGTGCTTATGATATTGTAAAGTAAATGTATGTCTATAATGGTGACTGTTTGTTCTGTAAAGTAGTGAATAGATTTTCAAGGTTAGACTGTACAATCTTAGATTCAACTAGTTGTACCAGTCATATCTCTAGGGCAATGTAGAGACAGGTTAAGGAAGTTTTCTTGAAATGATTGAAAAGATTTTGTCAATGAAAAATATTTGGATCCTCTTAGTCACTGGTTTAGATTTACTTGATTAGTGGAAATCTAATAGTTTATGGTTTATCAGTGATTGTTAATATTGTTTATGGTTTAATAGACAAGATTATTGGTAAGCATTCATTTCATTGCTTGTATGCATTATTAATTATTTATACATGTCAAAGTTGCAAGGCGGTATTTAGCCAAAGAAGGTGGTAAACAAAAGTATTATATTAGTCCAAAATGGAGGCGATTTGTCTATATAAGTTGGATAATATCAAAGTGCATTGACCTATAAAGATTTTAAGGTAATAGGATCATGATAATTCTATCATTGGACTCAAGTATTCATCTCAAAGTGATTTATGTTATTAAGTAGACATCTGTATGTGACTATAGAAGGGGGTACACAAGATGTGTAGGAGTATTTTTCACTGTTGTTCGACATTAGTAGGCTTGATGACTGAATCAAAGTAAATGATGATTTTTGTACAATTAGATTTCATGACCACATTGGGTCAATAATGACTTTATAATTAATATAGCCCAAGTAGGAGATTGTAAGATATTTTATGGGCTAAATTAATTATAAGATTAGTTGATTTAGTGGGAGTTTGATTACAAGTAGACCGATTTAAGTATGATTAGAGATGGATCAATCTGATCCACTGTGGGATTGATCCAGGATTGGGGGTGGTATTATAAATACAAATGGTTAGAGTTTCTACAATCACGGTGTTATTTTTTTCTCTTGTTTTCATAAGCAGAGAAAATGTCAAAGGATCCCAACAGGTTGTAGAAGACTCTGATCCAAACATTCTAAGCATTCAAAGCTTTCAAAGCATAAGAAATGATTAAAAATCAATCTACAACCAAAGGTATGTGTCTTATCATCTCTTTTCAATACTCATTGTATTCTAGTAATCTATGTGGTGCGTTCGTTAGAATTCATGAAAAATCTTATGAAAAACACTCAAGAGAAATCTTAAAAAATAAAAAACTTACAAATCATTCCTAATTCCACACCACTCCATACCGCTCTATAAATACCCCCACCCCCAACCAAGGTACAAGGATCCTACTTTTTGGAATTCTCTCTCTCTCTCTCTCTCTCTCTCAATTTACTTGAATCTCATTCTATTTGAACTCAGCATCTTTTATTCTCGAATTCATTTATTTATCACTATAAAACTGATTTAGACATCAAAATAGCTACAGGATTATCCAACCCACCTCTCTATTGTCTGTTCATTTCTCATTAACATATGTCGTCATCAGGAGTACTAGACCAAAATCAGCGTCAACAGTTCTCATACTGAATTAGTAAAATGATACCATGGTAGTCAATGCTGATACTAATATGAATTGAATAATCCAACACCCATACCTAAAACTATGATAATCATTGGTGGGCACAGACAAAGCGAGTGCCTAAATAACCCTTGCCATTTATTTATTTTATCTTTTGTGCTGGCGGTGAGATGAGGACTGCCACCATCTTAGTCATTGATGACAAAGGGTGAACCAAACAAACAACCAAAAAAAAAAAAAAAAAAAACACTCCTTAGTAACTTCTCATAGGATAAAGGTGGTTCGTCCTCTTTTAGTAATTAATTAAGGGAAGCCATGAAAAAAACGAAAGAGATGTAAAAGAAGCAATTTTAATCAAGTAATAGAGCAGTGCCTAATCTGGTGTAATTATCATGTGGAAGTTGGTTATTGTTGGTATTATAATATATTCGTGATTTAATTTGAAAAAAATGCATCAATCCTTGCTATTGCTATTACTTATCATGGGTTTAGGTATTCGGATCCAGTCCATCGTATCATTAATCTATATCAATATCAACAGTGGGCCATACTTACTTGGATGGGATAGTCAACAGTGGGCTGGTGATACAGATACCTGATTGATATAGTATTGTATATTTGATGTAGGTTTTCAGATATTTTTGCAAAAACGTATATGTACATGTTGTTGCTAAAACTAGGTTTGCTGATGTGGCAAGATTCTTGTAAAATAAAAAGAGGATTAGTGGAGTCAGACGGAATGTTCGATGTCCACTCCAATGATCAAGTCAGTGTCAGAGCAACCAATATAAAATCTATAAGAAAGCGGAAGACTAATTAAGAAAGGTCGATCCTCTGAGTATTCTTCAAGAGACTATGAGATTAGATGCCCTCACTTGTGATTGTCGTTTGGTTTTATAGTAGATGTATCGTCTTCTTGGGAGGATGTCACCATCGAAGATGGAGCCAATGTCTCTAAGACTATGATTGTGCAAGCACTGAGTGCAATGAGTATTATTATTGGATCCAATCGGACTAAAGCGGGTGTCCGTTGGGTGTGGATCCTGTGGCCATGGAAGGGCACCGCCTCTGCCTCCATCGATTGCCATATGCACTTTTCTTGGGTGTTGAATCTGATTTCCAGGATCACCGCTTAATTGTGATCCTTTCGGGACGCTTAGAATCTATCCAGAGATCCGACAGGTGCGAACATTCACGTGCCCCTTCTCATTGTAATTACGATGTCCTTGGGCTGATATCTAGCAGGACATATGTTATTTCCCCCGCATAACTCTAAGGCGGACAAGTGTCCTGGCAGGATTGGCCGAGTGGAATATGTTATTAACAGTATCCATATCCGATCTAATATCGATTTTCAGATTGATCGATACTCATTCCAATATCGAACTTCCACCATCTTGGTGTGGCTCAGATTAATAATAAATAGAGCACCAAGTGGCTCAAATAGTAATTTTGAGATACATCCACAAAATTCTTTTTTTGGGTTTTAGATTTCTTATTCAAAACCAAAATTTTAATACTATTTTATGGAAATTTTCAATTACCACTCAAAAAGAATTGATTAAATCATCTATCACCTAAGTTGTTAAAAAAATCACCTACCACTCAAGTTAAATAAACGTTAATCCATTTATTGATGGGAAAAAGTTAAAATTATATATGAACGTTTATACCCTTATCATTAAAAAAAAAAAAAAAAAGGAGAAACTGAAACAAATGATTGTACCGTTGTGCAGTAATTTGGGGGGATTTTTAATTTTTGCAATGTTGACAATGATGAACTCCATGGAAATTCCAGAAAATCGAGGTTTTATCTCTGGTTTCTCAAAGTGAACCTTCGTTTTCAACATTACAGATTTCTCCATTACTAAAATTATCCAGAAATTCATTTCTTTGTTTGTTCGATGTCTAGATTAGGTTGATTTCAAAGGTTTTCAAGATCACGAACAAAACCAGCAAATTGTTTCCTGTAAGTTCAAGAACTCAGATCCTCCATGATTCTTTTCGAGATTCTAGGATTTTATCATACAAATCCATTTGAAACCAGATGTGATTTGGGAAAAAAATGGAGTTTTCCTCAACTGAAACACTTGAGAATCAGAAACCAGAAAGCTCACTCTGTTATTCCTACTTTTTGCTGGTTCTCTTTAGATTCTGCAAGTCAACCCCACCCACAATCTTATCCTTCAAACTCAGACCTAATCTAATCCTCTCTAATGCTGTGTTTGGTTGCCCACGACGTAAAGTTAGTTCAAGTTTGAGCCATTGAAGGTAGCATCATTTGGAGGGATTTTTAATTTCTTTTGCAAGTAGCTGAAAAACCAGAGGAAAGGTGAAAAAAACAAGAAAGGTAAATTAGATTTTTTCCCTTACAAAAAGGGTATTGAAGTCATTCAAGTATTTTGTAATGGCTCTATTAGTTGTTTTTTGATCTTTTTGATTAAAATCTGTCTAACTTGAGTAATAGGTGATTTTTTTAAACAACTTGAATGATAGGTGATTTGATCAATTCTTTTTGGGTGGTAGTTGAAAATTTTCCCATATTTATTATAATTTGTGAAATAATAATTACAATTTACACAGGTGTCATCCCAATTTACCAAAAAAAGACATCATGGCATCCATGTAAATACTCATCATATGTTATCTGGCCATTTCAGGGTGGGTCCCAAACTTGTGTCATTTGGTGGATACAAATTTCTATTGGGTTGTATCTTGTATTCTGTAGGATCCACACAATTATTAGAATTGTATTTATATTTAGGTTTGGATCCATTACATGTATAAGAGTTAATATGTAATTGTGTGAGATTAAGATTTTTCTAAAGAGCATATATAGTCTTATGGGAAAAAACCTTTGGTAAGTGAGAGAGCAAAGGAAAACACTTTGTGAGGTGGATAGAGATATAGAGTTTTCTTGGTGAATAAAGAAATTCTCTGATTCTTTGGGATGAAATTAACATTCCGCGTAGAATGCTGAAACACGATAAATCCTCATATTGTATATTTGTTTGATGTTCATATTTTCTCTTGTTTGCATTTTTATTCCTAATAATTTCAATATGTACAGTTCATACACAACTTCTATTATGTTCACCAATACAATTTATAAAAATTACATTTGTTTCAATGCAAAAATGATGCATTTACAGTAGAGGAAATGAGTTTTTACACCTTGTTTCTGCCATGTGGCATCCAATTAAAAATTCTGAACCGTTAAATGAGAAGAAAACACCATATATATAAATGTTGTAACCACCTTGGTTATACATAGATTTTCTATTAAGATCATGTTTGAAAGTTAAGAAAAGAAAAAATTGAATTGAAGGAGAGAGAAATAGATACGGTCATTGTTTCATCATTATTTTTGTTTTATGTTGTCTTCTTCTTCTTCTTCTTCTTCTTCTTCTTCTTTTTTTTTTTTTCGTAACATCCTAACATTGCATTTATCCAAAAAAATAAAAAAAATCCTAACATAGTCTAAAAGAAAACCAAAGACATAATTATGTGTTACAGTATCTCAATGACATTTCTATAAGTGAACATGACATTTCTCAGTTTAATGACCCACTTTCTTATTCCCAAAAATTTGTTAATACAAAATTAAAATGGGTTTCTCATTTATTGTTTTAACATCATTGTCATTCTTTTACAGGGTTTCTAAATAAACATGTAAAATGACAAAAAAATATCTTTAATAAAAAAAATGTATTTAAGTAAAAGGGTAAAAAAAGTAAAGTGCCAAATTATTTAATACCCAAAAAAATATCAATAAAAAATTATATTTTATTAATTATTCTATTTAGTATAAACGTCATGTTTAATCCAATACAAAGACAACATAATAAAATTATATAAGTAATTCAACGACTAATGCTCTTGCATAAAAAACTATATTCTTTTGTGTCACATCCTAATTGGCACCATTAGGGATTTAGATGCATCTCCTTTGGAGGATACAAAATCTAATGCAAATAAAGATTAAATAATTCTTAAATCAAATGAACATTCTAGATTGATAAAATCATTTTGTTATATTGATTAATTTCTTCCCCATCCCCCAACCTTTATTTTCGTTGGTCAGTGGTTCTATCATGGAGATGCCACTAGGGTGATGATGCCCATTATATTTATTCCATACTAGTCATAATCAAGAACATCACCATCTTTTGTAAATAAATGAAAACATCACCATCATATTGGCATCACAGTGAAAGTAAAACAAATAAATTACTATTAATTTAAATATAATATAAATAAAGTCAAGATATGAGACGAATATATGCTTAAAAGTTAACATTCTTGAAAATAAAAATTTGAGCTGATGGCTGATGATATTATTATTTACAGAAACAAACGATTAGAGCAAAATTACCTTGACCCCCACCACAAAGAAAATAGTTAACTTGATTATATTCTTGGAAAATAATGAATTGGGATTTTAAAAACAAACAAAATTGTTAATCATATACTTCTTTTTAATAGTTGTTCTAATAAAGCATGTATACAGATAGAAAGAAATGGAAAGATAAATAGGTCATTTAATATTTTTTGTTAGTCAAGTTAACAGTGTGTGGTGCAGTTGTGATTAATCACAAACTCGGGATTAAGTGTCTATAAGGCAAAGTACAAGGGAGGTGCATGAAATTTTTTTAAAATAATTTTATAAAATTTTCATTCATACCTCATATACATATAATAATATTTATTCAAATAATAAACTATGTCTATTAGTTGTATAAAATAAAAAATCTTAATTTAAATTCTAATTTCAAAGTTTGCATTCAAAATGAATTTTTCAATTGTCTAAAAGGAGAGTTGTATCTACTTATTTTGGCCTTTTTTTATCTTTTTTTTTTGTTTTTGAGTTTTTCATAATTATTTTCAAAGTATAAATGCTTCTTAGCTAATTAATTATTCTTATGAAGAGCAGCATTTTTTTTTTTTAACATTCACAAATCACCAATGGATTGCACAAGTGATGTGCCTAGGTGTTATTTCATTGAGATTCCATCTACTCAGTAAAAATTGTAAAAAGGAAAAAAGAAAAAAAGAGGAGAAAGAAGAAGTATCTTATATCTTAACTATTTAAGGATTTAAGGTGTAAAAAATTAAGATGTAGTAAAAAACTTTAAAGAGACAAATGGAGAAAAATTTTCTTCCACCCAAAGTGAAAGAAATGAAGAGATTCTATATTAAATGCCAATGATATCCCCATATTGTTTTAGAACCTAAATTAATCCCACTGAAAATACAATGTGAAGATATTAGTTTTCACTGTAGATTATGAAAAACTTGATCCAAGAGAAATATGTCCACATGGCAATAAATATAAGCCTATGGAAAAGATTATTTTTGTTGATGGATAGCCTATGAGATATGTATTTCCTTATTTAAGTTGATTAAAAATAAGGTGGAAAGGAAAAATGGGCATCCTTTGCTTTACTTTTCCAACCACTAACTGAGGCACAATTTTATCCTTTTTCTTCATTTTCTAAAAGCAATCTTGGTATGCTTTAATGCCTTCGGCATGATCACTTTAGTGAATATAAAGAAAAGGTAAATCTGAAAGGAACACATCAAAGATATAGTGCGAATAAAATATAATTATTCTTCCATGGAACCCACTTGATTCTTGAGCACTCATGTCTCAACTCTGAGCATGTCTCTATAATCTATTTATCAACACATGATTAATAGATAAAAGATTTGATTTCATTATCCATAGAAAGTTTTATACCAATATAATTTAAGGATAGCTTAATTGACAAGGGATCATGCTTTAAGAAGTCAAGATCCTAAGTTTGATTCTTCTCCATCCATTGTGACCATTCGGATTCACACAAGGTTTCCTAATTCTTACGTATCTTGGTGTCTACTGATCTATATGGGTTATGAGGTTTTTTAAAAGGCACAAGGGATGTAAATTAAAAAAAAAAAATTATACTTTCATGATTTCAACTTTTTGTTTCCATGAAGAAATAATTCAATTATATTTTGTTTTCATATTTGAATACTAACGAATAAAATAAGTAAGAAAGGCCTCACACTCACAATATATCTAGTGGTATAACCATTGATGAGAATTTATTATCGTAATTATCTTAGTACCTTAACATTTTACTAAATATGGTAAATATATTTTTCAATGTAATATTTATTTTTCTTCATAAAATTAAGGATTTTTATTGCAAAATATAGTAAAATCTTAATATCTAGATTTAGAATTTTTTTAGTTAATTACATAACTATGTAAGTAATGATTACAATTGTTTCTATTTTAATGATGATTTGATTTTATTTCTCTTCCTTTTATTTCCCTTGCAACTTGATGAGGCCCATATGGATTTCAATGTAACTTTATTTATCGAATAATGAGCAATAAATCCAAGATTCGATGATATTTATATTGTTATGTTTCTTGTGGCATAGTCTATAGCCTATGCAACCTGACAGGTTTTGTTTCGATGTAAAAAAAAAAGGAAGTGAAGGAAAATGAAATCATTTAAAAAATATATATTATAAGATTTTGTAATCATGATTATCTTACAACTTTAAACTCTTACTAAATATGATAATCATTTTTTTTAATGTAGTCTTTATTTTCAAAAATAAAATTAAGGATTTTGTTGTAAAATGTAGGTAAATTTAATATCCAAATTTAAAATGTTTTTTTAATTAGGTATACAATCATGTAAGTGATGATTACAACCATTTTCATTTTAATTATGATTTCAATAAATTTTCCTCCCTTTTATTTCCCTTGCAACCAGATAGAATCATATAGATTTCAATATAACTTATTTATTTATAAATAATGAGCTATAAATCCAAGATTGGATTATATTTATACTGTTATGCTTCTTGTGGCATGGTCTATGGCATACAAGATATTCTTATCTAAATTTCAAATAAAAAAAAAAAAAAAAAAACTAAAAGATATTCTTATCCAAGGTGGTACATTAGATAAGGCTGAAATTTTGAGAACAGACTCTAATTCTCGGTTCACGTATCAAAATTTCAAACCAATATGAGTTTATCAAATGGCAAAACAAGGATTAAAAAAACTACATAAAATGATGGGAAAAAATTGAACGTAAAATATGATTTTTCATTTTTGAAAATTATACACTTTTTCTCCTTTGCAAGAATCAAGAATTCAAGATACAACCCCTCTCAACCATCTATGCTTTCACTTTCAAAGCGTTGAGAGAGGCATGAAAGGAACAGTGGTCCTATTTATATATTTTAATATGAAGCTACACGAACACACACATATAAGATTTCCACATCTTTTAGTCGCATCTTTGTTAGATAAGGACATGTATACGGATTAGAAACTTTGCATCTCTCCCATAGTCCATTTCCACTAACCTTTGATCTCAACATAAAGAGGATAAAGTTTTTGGAGAAAGGAACAAAAGAAAATTAAAACTCAACTTGGTGTCCACCATCAAGATTATGACCCCTTTGGTTCTTTCTATCTAGTGGAGGTCCTTGTATGAGATTGGTGATGTTGAAAACGGGATCTCTTATTTTTGTGAAATTGATATCTTCATTGCCGTCCACTTGGCACCGCGTCATCAGGTTGTTCGATTCTCATCGTACAATTGGTTGATTTGATGTTGCCATATCTTATAAGCTTTCTAGGTTCTTCTTTCATAATTTTGGTCATGGAAATTGATTCTTTCTTTTTATCTTTTTTTTTTTTTTTTTTTTTAAGTTTCCCTTTTTGAAAATTAGTGGTCTTTAAGGGATGATAGTACATTTTGATGCTGCCAAGACCACAGAATTGGTATGATAAGATTAAGATTCTAGGCAATGGTTGGGCTGGTAGGTCTCAAGGTGGGACCATCTTGGTTTGGACTCTGGATCTCATTGGCACGACCCGACACTTCTTTGGTTAGGGTTTGGGTTGGGAGTACTGATTTCCTTTTGATCTAGACAATTCAATGTTTCAATTTGTCTTTGGTCAAATTATTGTTTTTTTAATAACATATGGAGTGGAAATAGATTTATATGTATATGACTTAAAAACTAATATGATAGGTAAGACAGTTTGGCCTCAATACATTCCATCACCAGTGGATTGATATTGAGCCGGGTTCAAGAACATTGACATGATCTAATTAATTGCAGTCTTTGGATAGCCTCGGTATAGATTTTGTTAGTTGGTTTCTCTGGATGATCTCTGCTGATGACAATGTCGAAGGTGGAAGTTTTTTACTTCCATTTAGAGATTTTTGTATATTTTCTTTTTCTTTTTTTAATATAAATTCATTTTTCTGCAAAAAAAAAAAAAAAAAAAAAAAAAGCCTCGCAATCCTAAATCCCAAAAGTCCACTACAAAAATCCCATCGATAGAATAGACATTAATGACAAGAGAATGACGAATTAGATGAGCCTGGCCATCTTATCAATCAAATTCTTATGCTTTGCTCATAGTATTGGAATATTTCAGAGATCCATGGCCGGTTGTCTACGAAATTGAATAAGTACTCCACCTTCCACCTCCTTTTTTTCTGTTCTTGGAGTTTCCTGCACGTAAAATAGCAGAAAATGGAACTGAGATTAATGAAGCGTCATCATTAACGACCCATGACATTGATTTACAGATCCTCTACATACCCATGTAAAGGGGTCATGATCCCCAACAGGGATGCATGAAACATAGTTTTTACAAGGAAGAAGAGGAGAGAGAAAGATAGCCTTTGTTTCTAGTTAAAAACGATTGGAAATTAATTGGGACCAAAGTCAGCGAACAATGGCGAAAATCAGAAAAGCAACAGTAAGCCAAGAGGAAAGATAAAGACCACTTAAACCTAATTGAAAAATTCAATGGTATTGACATCTGAGACATAAACCATACTGAGATGTTAACATACAACGGTTGTTAGTTAATTGCCTGCGAAAAAAATATAGATTATTAGTTCAATATGGGGGACAAAGATAATGACACTGAAATGTGAAGTCCCAGGTATAGTAAGTTGTGGACCCCATGGTTGGTATTGTCCTTTGACTAAGCCATCACCCAAGGTGGAGGATTTCATATTTGATGGTGGTGGTGGTGAGGAAGAAACATCCATCAGATCAATAATCAATCAGTGGTTAGATTAGGGACAATAGATCGATATGGTTATGATTAAGTGGTTTAGGCAGAAGATCGCTTGAGGGTGGGCAACAGCACAATGTTAAAGTTGTGGTGAACGTCTTGCCGGATTTGTGTCGGTCCTAACTTTTGGCATTTCAAGCACAAAGTGATAGCCTTCAAACTTAAATAAGGTAATCACTCAGATCGGATTAAAGCGTTATCAATTTACCATAATCAGATCGGATTAGGATCTGGAGTTAGATCAAGATCCGATCCATTTAAGACGCACGCCGCCCCACTTTCTTCCTCTCCTTCACAGCCCAAACCTCATAGGGAGAATTAGCCTTTTATTTTGAGCAGCAGAGCAATAAGGATGGCCAAAGAGTTGATCTTGATTCAAAATAATTTTCAGAAAAACTTCTTTACAATGCAAGGACACCAAGTTTGGTGAGTTTTAGCAGCCAAAGGACTTTGATTCCCAATTTTGCATCCGACAGGGTGGTAAGGTTGAGCACATTACCCATCAATGCATCAAAACGGCCAATCTGAGAGGACCCCACTGTGGAGAGTACATAATTGAGACTGATTCACCCTACCAACCAATCCAATAACCAAAGTTTTATGATGTTTACCTAACAACTACTTCCAGCTTTAGCTCAACCAACTGCTCCTAAAGTCCAACTGACTTCGTGCAAGAAGGGACCGTAACCAACATCTAAATTCAATTTAGCTTGACTTTATCAAAAAGCATCTCTGTCAAGAGGTTTATGATGTTCAGAGAAAATCACAAAAATATCCAGAGAACATTGTGTTCCATGTTGCAGTGTTTCTCCCCATCGTCAAATCAAACACAAAACGTCAACACTCACATTGAATCTACATTAGAAAACAATCAAAGCAGTACCCACATGAAAATTCCAAATCAAATAACCAGTTCCTAAAAAATTATCAGGGGAAACGCCTAATTAATAGTCATTTGGATGTACAAAGTGAAGATTACTTGGTCATTCTGAGCACCTTCAATTAATGAACAAGGAAAAGAGAAGTTCTTCAATTAATGAACAAAGAAAAGAGAAGTTCTCTGAATGCCGGAGTGGGAGCTATGCCAGAACTCCCTCTGTCTCTCTCCTCTGACACTCTTTCCTCCTTGCTCTCTACTTACGGATCCACCATCACCCCCTCCCATTGGTGAGGGCAAGCAAATCATTAAAAGAACACAAAAAAATCAATAATCTGCCGGTACTTGGTAACGTCATTAATATTTTTACATACTATTGTCATCAGTCACGAATATATCAGACACCATTTTAGTTGGGTTAAGGCTGTTCATGAATAAGTTAAGCTCATCAATGACCATGGGTGGAGGCCCAGAGCCACCATACCCATTGTGCTGGTACTTACTGGTTAAACCTTCATACGGCTGCAGCTCAGAACATGATATCCACGTTTCCAGACCACTGCGTTTCTTCAAAAGTATTCCACCATGACAGCTCAGATGCACAGTAATGAAAAAGATGTACCAAATGAAGCCCCAATAATCACTATGAATCACTGCGAATAAGATCAGCAATCCTTAATCCAGTTCTCAGGTACAAATTAAATATGGAATCAGCCTGACTCCAGCCAAACTCATATAACCTGCCCAATTGGCATCCAAACCTGCAAAAATCCACCTGATCGATAAGTTTCTATTAATTATAATAGCTCCAGTTATCAAATGATTAGGTAGCTCCTGCATCTTGAGTGGGGCAGCTCATCCAAGACAAGGTGTGTATGTCCTTTTAAATCCAAGATTTTCAATTTCTGAGCATCTCTTTATTCCCCTAATTATATATGTACTTTTACCAGGGAAAAATAACTGATCACATATCTCAAAAGTCAGAACAGCCAAAAAACTACATTGACATGACACTCAAAAATGATTATTTAGGGGCTACAGAGTAGAGTTATTCAAATAAGCTGATTTTTCTGCACAAAAAGAAGCAGCAATTTTTGTTGAAACTTTCTTTGTGATAAGAGTCCACTAGTAGGGGTTCAGCTTAAGATATCAATAGACCACTTGTCTTCTGTCAGACTTGAGGCAGGGCAGGGAAAACCAAAAAAGCCATTCGGCTAGCGGTTAGGCATGCCACCCACTGCCCAAGACACCTGCTTCAACCTTGAATCACCGAATTGGCATCAGAGATAATACTGTATCTCCTAGATTTTGAAGCCGGACGATCAAACTGTGTTAGACCGTAATTAGTGATGCATATCTCAGTCGGAAGAGAAAAGGGGCTTGCGGCTGTATGAAATTCGCACTTTTCTTGACCTGCAGGTCTGAAAACGAACCAATTATTTGTTCAATTGAACCAGTGGTTCAGTGGCTTGGGTCAATCAGGTCATTGACCAGTTCTAGGAAGATATTTGTTTTATTTATTACTTAGCTACTTCGTAAGTTATGCTGGGGCACTTCTTATAAGTTCCAGTCTGTTTTGGTTTCTTTTGAGTCCAAGTTGATTCAGGTCACTCCTAGTCCATGCATGGGAGATTCTTAGTTTCTGTTTTTGTTTTACTTTCCTTTTTAGAGTGACACCAACCACTAAAACTCAGATTTATATAGTAGTTGTAACGCTTAATAGCCCCCACGATTTAATTAACGAAATAGGAAGCTTTTCTGCTCAACAGCCTATGGATGTCAGACCTCTACTTGAATTGATTCTCAGGTAACTGTGGATTAGGTAGGTATTCTGGTGGATTTCCAGAATAATTCAGGTGGATTCCTGATCCTTTATTTCCTGCATCGTCTCTATCAACTTATCAGGTCACTGTTTACTTTAGCTTGTTCTTTATTTCTCCATTTCTAAAATCCAGATCTGAACTTTCTAGTTCCTGCACAGCTTTGGTTTTCAACTTCAGTTTAATAAATTCTATTTTTTTGGTGGTTAGACTCTTCTCTTCTGCTTCTAGTTCTGCTTTTGATTATTAGTACTGAAGTTTGGTTTAATTTAAGGTTTTAAAATCCCATCTTTCAAATGATCCCTGGCAAGGTTGTCAAGGCGTCGCCTTTGAAATTAGGCCACCTTGGGCATCCGACGACCCTCCAACACCTTGGATCGTCTTGTCTCCGTGACAACCTTGATCCCTGGAGAATCCAATTTCTCATATACTTTCTAAGTTTCTGAAACTCTCAAGTCTATTTCTGGATTGTGATTTCATCAGTTATTGGTTCATACTCCTGTTCTTATTGTTCCAGCATATTTTGGTTGTCTACTTCCTGACATCGATTTCTGAATCTAGAGTACTGTTCTTGAGTATCCTGCCATCAGCAGGAATTTCTCAGATCTTAAAATCTCACCCTTGGTTAATCTCACATTTTGACATGCAATTCTTCCTTACTTGAACCTTCGAATGGACTTGGATTACATCTGAATTATTGATTCTCTAATCTCTATTATTCAATATCTGAATCTGGTTGAGGTTCCCTCTCTGCAATTCTGGTTTACACAGAATTCTGTTCCCATACACTTACGTGCTCTAGAATCCCATCAACCAGCTCCTTTATAGTCCGGTTTAAAGACCAAAAACTATCCATGAACTGGGAATAGCTGGAGAAAAAAAATAAAAAAACCAGAACCAGCCTATTTTCCAGTTTGAGTCAGGCCCAGAAAGAACGATCATATACAAAGTGTTGGCAACGTTCATTAAGAACATGACTGCTAATTTCTACTTATGGTCTCAAGCATTTCGCTGAACTAAATAAACCTATATATCACATAAATTTCCACTTATAAGAAGTTCAGCATCTGGAAGTGACATTTGTCTACTTTCCCTAACTATTTTACTGAAATAATCTGTAGATGAATTTTGTATTTTAAATAAATCTGTTTTGAGTGTAGACCATATTTTCAGATGCCACATACCATTAAAGCTATTATCAGGGAAACATTCCTTCAAGAAACTCATCGAAATTTTCATCTTCATCAGTCCTATGATCATCCGTCGAAGTTGAAGCCTTTTTCCCTAACATCACCACTTCAAATATGTAAGTTTTAATTGACAGAAAGAAGACCAGAAAAGGCATCTGTGAATCTACATTCTAGAAATCCTCTTAGAATAGTAAATTTGAGAACTGTTATTAAAATTAGATTTTGTAACCACAAATGGATTCAACTGTAAGAAAAGGTTGAGCTTGTTACTCCTAACTCATCTTACAGAATACTCAGTTGTATTTTAGAATCCATTGTTTAACTAAAGAAAACATAAGAACCACAAAAGCATGGCATCAGCAAAACAGCAACTTTGCTACAAGATAGACTAGTAAGAAGAATATTACATATTGTATCAAGATCAGGACTAGCTCAAACAAATAGCACATGCATTGTAGACATCAGGCTTAATTCGAAAATCAGCTTCAGCTTTGATGCTTAATATGGCAAACTATGTAATATAATCAGCACAAAAAGAAAATGAGACCACAAATAAAATACCGCAGCATCAGAGTAAAATGGAAGTCATTATTGCTTTTGCTGCATCCCTATTAACTTCCGCACAAAAATGGAAAAGCACTAAGTCAATAGCCATACCACTCCAATTTGAATTGAAAAAAGGTCAAGTCAAATAGTCTTCTACATACTATTCCTAGTACTAGTAATAGGAATGGGATATAAGTAATTCCCGATATCTCGCATAGAAGAAAAAGAGTATATACAAAGCAAGCAAAAATATTTTCATGATATGCTACATAATTGCATCAATCAACAAGAATTTGGTTTTTTTTTTTTTTTTTCTTACCAAATTGATGCTGAAATATGCACGATCTAGAAATTCATTTCAGACAATTGGACCTTCTCAAACTGTTTCTTTTTAAGAACCAAAAAAATTTGTGCCAAAATAACATATGCCAAGAAAAACAAAAGGCCTTGGACATGTAATGGGTCTTGAAGTACTATTTCTGCATCTCCCTGCCCAAATCCTTCGACATGGGATTACTTGTTAATGGTTGATCAAGGTAGATAGATTCACCCTCGGAAACAAAGTTCTGGTCCTGAAGTGTGTTGAATCAAGAGCAGACAGTAAGCGTCTTTATTATGGACGTTTTATTTGTCTCTGCTTATGAGGTCAAGCCAATACGATAGGCATTGCATCCATCTAAGATTACTTCAATTCTATTTCCATATTTGAAAATGAAAATGTTTTTAATTTGATCCATTTACTTGTGACCATTGAATAAGTCTCTCCAGCTTGAGTTGGGTTAAAGGCATGGAATGTATTTGCACCATCACCATCTTCGAGTAAAGTATTTTCTACATTTGCACCATGAATAGCGTATAGCAAAGCAGCACCCAATACGCCGGCCACTCCCATATGAAATGGGTTTAAGGTTTTACTACAATTACTTGAAATGCATTTTGATAACATCCCTTTTCAATTGGGTATGATTTTGGCCATACCCAATCCTGGAAATTAATTAATCATAGACATATTTTGGTTAATGGTTGTACAATTTACACTTCAACAAAAACTACAAGTTTCAATTCGCAGCTCTTACAAGCTGTAGTTTTACCACAAGCTCCCATAATATAGCACAACCATCAGAAAGGCCCAGAGCTTAGATTTCCATTCACCAAGCATGCTATCAATCCCAAAGCTCATGGTGAAAACCCTATTTACCTCCATCACATAAAACGTTGCATACAACATTCCAAATACATTTCAAAACCAACTCACAATGAAACACAACAAATAACAGCACCATGAATGTGATTGGCTACATGGATTCTTTCCATCTAATCAGCTTTAATTGAGGTCATACTTGAAACAAGGCCTAAGCTATGCATGTCTTTCCTCACCACCTCACCTAGAGTCATTTCAGCTCTGCCCCTGACCCTTTTAGATCCTTTGATCTGAATCAAATCATTGCTCCGTACTAAAGCATCTAAAGGCCTCCGTTGAACAAGGCCATGCAATCTCAAATGGCTTTCTTGTATCTTATCATGTATCGCTACTCCCAAATCAGCTCTAATACAATCATTGCTTACCTTATCCTTCTTGGTTTTGCCACAAATCCATCTCAACACTCATTTCAGCTACGCTGAGTTATCTATATGACGCTTCTTAACTGCTCAACATTCTGCACCATACACCATAGTCGATCGAATGACTGTCCTATAAAATTTTCCCTTAAGTTTTAAGGGAATACATCGATCACACATCACTCCTGACACACCTCTTCACTTCATCATCCTATTTTAATCCTTTACGAAACAACATCCTCTATATCACATTCTTTATTTATGATTGAGCCTAGTTAAGCCTAGATACCTAAAATAGTCACTCTGTGGTATTGTGATATCTCTCTCATCAATTTTAACCAACTCATTATCCTTCATTGTGTGGCTAAAGTTACAAATCATATACTCTATCTTCGTATCGGCACCTCAAGCTCTGGGGAGCAAGAAGAAATAGTAGAACCAAGAAGAACAAGGTTGGTCATAGATCAGCTCGACCATCGGGAAAGAGCAGTCTATGAGGAGCTATTCTACGTATCTTCAAAACTTTTGATTCCAAGTTTGGTCTCCATAACTCCAACTTGGTGTTAATCCATGTTTTTGTCTCATCCACTAAAACAATATCATTAGAAAAAAGCATACACCAAGGAACCTCATCTCGAATATCGCAGGTTAAATCATCCATGATAAGAACAAACAAATAAGGGCTTAAAGCTGATCCTTGAATGTGATGAAGAGGAGCTGCTGACAGCTTCAATAATTTCCCAAACACAACAAAATCAGTCCAAGAAGATCAGAAACAAGTAAAGAATTCAAGATCTAACAGCCATAACAGCAGCCCACAATAACCCACATTCTTCAAAGCAAACTAAAAAAAATTCAATCGGAATTCATCAGAAGTTCAAGGAATTTTGTGAATAAAAATCATATACTTAAAATCTTTGCCAACCTCTTATTCAAAGTTAATCTAAACCAAAGGACCATCAAATAGAACCTTTTCCTCCCCATTCAGAGCTCCCTAGCCACAGGATTATTGATGTCATTGAGAACCCTCCATTTTTCTACGCTCTCAAACTAGAGGTGCTAGGCACCCTTGGATTGGCACCAGCATAGAGTTTGTAGCTTATAGATCTAAGGTTTGGAAATCATAGAAATGAGAATAAAATAGTGAGAGCTCATAACTTAGTTGAAGTATACAACGCAAAAGCTTAAGCTATTAGATGGACAATCCTAACTGGTGTATGAAGGCATCCAAGGTCTCAACATGGAATTATTCCCAACAATCTTCATGTGTTGCCCCTCTTTTTTTTCTTTTTCTTTTTTTTCTTTTTTGGGAGTGGGGGGGGCATACACATGGCATGTGTGCTTAACTTTTGGGTGACCATACACGCATGTATTATTAATGTAGTGGGCTTGATTTGTCTAATACCATGTTAAAGTATCAAACCCAAAAGTTTAAGCTATTACGTGGAAAGGCACAAGTAATTGAATGATTCAAAGTCCCAGAATTCTCTAATGTGGGGATTATTCCTTACATTGCTCTCCTCAACCCCTAAATATATGCAACTTAGAGTGCAATGAGAAAAACTCTAACTAAAAATAGAACACCTGAATACAACATTCCCAGTGTTACAATAATTCTCGTACATGAATGTAAGGGTGTCAAAAATGGTCCCGGCCCGGTAGCACAGACCGAGCCGGCCCGATATAGCCCGAACCCAGTCCGGACCGAACCTTAATGGACAGGTTTCAGTCTCGGCTTGTAAAGCCCGACACCGTTTCAGCCCAAACCGAAACCAGACCGGACCAGCCCGTTAAGAAGCCCGAACTAGCCCGAACCAATAATACCTAACCCGAACACCGGTAAGGTCCATCCGGGCCCAGTTTCTTAATTTTAATGGTTTTAAATTTTGATGGATTATATTACACTGTTATAGTTCACTTCTTGATCTGAAAGATTATATGAATCTATAGTTGAAAAGAGTATGTTAATTGTTACAATTTACTGAATTACATGCATATAGAAGGAATGATGCTAATTTTATAGATAGAAATAATAAAATAGGCTATATATCTTACATATAAAATAGGCCCGATAAGCTTGATAAGCCCGGTCCGGACCGAACCAGCCCGAAATCACCTCAATAAGCTCAGCCTGATAATAAACCGACACCGGACCAGCCCGATAGTTATTGTGTCCAGCGCAGCCCAACCCAGCCCGAACTCTTAATGGACATGTTTTGGGCTGGGTTTATAAAACCTGACACCGATTCAGCCCGGACCGTTGACACCCTTACATGAATGTACTACAATTGTTGATTTTTGCATATTCCAAGCTGGAGCATGTTCCAGCTTGAGGGGGAGTGTTAGAGATTATCGATTTATGGGTCCCACAACAGGGGAAGTGTCCCTATCGTGAGGGGGAGTGTTAGAGATTATCGGTTTATGGGTCCCACGACAGGGGAAGTGTCCCTATCGTGGTTAGTGACTTTATTTTCTCATGTTATTGCTCTTAGGGATAGAAATCTATCCAGTTGTTTTTTTAGAACTGGGATTCCTAGTTACTTTAGAGTTCCTATTAGTTTGTAATTTTTTTTTTATTCATTATAAATAAAGCTAGAACAATGTGATGACATAACCTCACATCAATCCTCTCTCTCTCCCCCCCTCAATTCACTCCATCTTCTTCTCTTTCTCTCTCTTTACTTTGTTACATGGTATCAGAGCGTAAACTAGGTCGCCGTTTTGAGAGTCGTATATGGTTCTCTGATTTATGGTGAAACCTTAGTTCATAGAAGAAGAATTAGGGTTTCAAAGAAGATGAATGTGTTTTGTGTGTTATTACTGCGTACCAGTGGTGGTCAACTGCTGTGTTTTTCTTCTTCTCACTTTTATAGTCATCGTTGATACAGCAGGATGGTTCCTCTTCCGGACTTCTTACCTGTTACTGTAACAGAAGCTTGACCTGCCTGCTGCGACCTGTGCGATTTGCTGCATTCGTTCTCCTTCAAGCACTGCTACACCATTGATTATGCTGCTAGCTGTCTTTGTTGTTTCCCCTATTCCTGTTCTGCAAGAACTTGCGACGCAGATAAGAGTGGATTGATCACCATCGATTCTGCTGGTACTAGAAGTTCTCAAGTTGCGTTTCAGATCTGCTTCTTCCGCCAGACTCAGATTCAGAGCTGAAGAACCAATTTTCTGCTAGATATTCTGGCTCCTGGTTGACTGGAATCAATAGAGTAGTGATTTTTTATTCATCCTTTGAAATTTCAGGTAGATTGGTGATCTATTGAGAGAGTTTTCTTGTCTGAAATAACTGCCTTCACCACTAGGGTTTTTTTTTTTTTTTCGTGAGGTTGACGATGAGTTCAGTTTTTCAGAAGTTACAAATAAGGACAAAATTGTTGGACATTACATAAAAGTCCTTATTTTCTAAGTTCTATTTGTTTTTGCCTCTAGCCTTTTACCCCATATTCTCTGATATTTGTAGAAACCCCCCCCCCCTTTTTTAAATTCTATTTTGTTAACCCCAACGTTTCTGAAATCCCATTGTTGTCCCTGTTCTTCAAAATCCTTACGGGTCAGTCCCAATACTTCTATACTTACCAATGGTCTCTTGCAAATTTC
Source organism: Protea cynaroides (assembly GCA_028583415.1). Classification (NCBI taxonomy): domain Eukaryota; kingdom Viridiplantae; phylum Streptophyta; class Magnoliopsida; order Proteales; family Proteaceae; genus Protea; species Protea cynaroides. Next base: position 65,027,240 of record CM053269.1, on the reverse strand, counting down.
TTGTAATTTACCAAACTGCCATTGCCTTTTAATATTGCAATTTGCTTGCTTGGGTGGGCCCATAAATGTGGCCAGAATTTATAGACTTGCCATTGGCGTTGTATTTTGCAATTTTATTGTTTTGGACCCTAAATCACATTAGTTTGGAATTGTCATGGTATGACTATACCTACTTATCTGGGATTTCATTTGCTACCAAAAGGGGGTGATTAAAGATTATTACAGATGACTGTTCTCGTTGGGCATCCCCTTGTGTTTTTTGTCCACATGGACTGCTCCACGTGAGGGGGAGAAGGAGCGTTATATTTTGCTCAGGCTTGTGTTTGCTCGTGGAAAAGACACTTTTATCAGTTTGTTCAAATCTGGTCAAGGAAGAGAGACTCGAGTATGCTCATCGGAGAGGCACTTTTATCACGTTATTTAGGTCTACTCATTGGCGAGAGATTGTTATCAATTGCACAAGATGCACTCTTTGTTCAGGCCTACTCATTGAGGAAAGACTATAATCAGTTGCACAAGATGCAATCTTTGTTCAGTTGTCCAAGATGCAACCTTTATTCAGGTATACTCATTGAGAGAGACTATTATCAGTTGCACAAGACGCAACTTTTTGTTTAGTTGCACAAGATGCAACCTTCATTCAGATCTGCTCATTAAAGAGAGAGTATTATCAGTTGCACATGATGCAACCGCTCGTGTTAAAGTCTACTACGTCTTTATTTGTTGGTAGTTTTTTGAAGATTAATGTTCGTAATTTGGTATTGATACCAAAAGTTCTCCCTATGCTCCTTGGCGTCTCCCACAGCTATACATTGAAGACCGATGGTGTGGTTTATATATCTTCTTGTTGTTCCAAGATGGAACTCCTGCCTGAGGGGGAGTGTTGATTTTTGCATATTCCAAGCCGAAGCATGTTCCAGCTTGAGAGAGTGTCGGAGATTATCGATTTATGGGTCCCACGACAGGGGAAGTGTCCCTATCGTGGTTAGTTACTTTATTTTCTCTTGTGTTATTGCTCCTAGGGATAGAAGTCTATCTAGTGTCTTTTTTATTTTTTTTTAATGTTGTTTTACCTTTCCTTAAAAACTGGGACTCCTAATTACTCTAGAGTTTTTGTTAGTTTGTAATATTTCTTCTTATTCATTATAAATAAAGCTGGAACGATAGGAGGAAAACACCTCACATCGATCCTCTCTCTCTCTCCCTCCATTCACTCCATCTTCTTCTCTTTCTCTTTCTTTACTTTGTTACAACAACAATAAACATGCAGCAGCAGGTAGAAGGTTGTCAATTACATCTAGATGATTTTACAATGAAAATAAAAAATAAACCCAAAGAATGGAAACTGTACTCTGCTGGCTTCAAACAGAAAAAACAAAAATAAAACAAGTTAAGGGATGATAACAAATTGAAACAAGGAAAAATAAAGAAAAGATGCAAGTATAGAACATTGTCTGCAAGTACATGATAGTATAACCAGTAGGGGGAGGGAACCTTTTCTTCTTTTCTCATCACCCATAACATCCTCATCATCTGTATCGCCACCATTTTTTGTTCTTCCCCTACAATTAGACCTTCAAGTCAGCTTCTAACAAAGAATAGGGAAAACAGGAATACCACTGTAGCTCCATTCCTTTCATCTTTAATAAAGAGCAGGAAAACCTCCAGAGCTTTAATCCTTTCATCTTTAATAAAGTGGACTACAACAAAAGAAGCAGAAAGCATTGCAGTTAGCACCTTTTTCTTTTCCGCTTCTCCTTCTGTTTTCCATCAACAAGCTCTTTCTCTTTCTGTTTTTTGTACATAAGTTTCTCAGCACATCTTCAGTATCACGTTCAATAAAAAAAAGATGCAGTTAGTGCATCAAGTATAAATTAAATGGCATTAACCCAAGACAAAACTATTGTGCAGATGAAAATTGTAATGCAAATGATGGACCCATACTAAGGTTCACACCAAATTGATGGCATAGCCTGATCAGATCTGAACAGTTGAATCCTAATCTCATATGCAAAATAAGGTCAAAAGAAGATACAATATCGATAAGAAATGACAATCTGGAAATATGCACAAGATGTACGGACAAAACCATCCCCTTCCTGACAATCAAGGCTCAAGAAGACAGGATTGGGCCAACACCGATCCAGTTCCCTGTCGGATTGGCCAAAATTGGGCTTGAGTTAGGTCTGCAAACCCTAAATCAGCTACAAACATGCAGGAATCAGCCACACACAAGCAGGGATCAGGGTAACAGGAGATCAAGCCGAACAGGCAACAGATCCATGCTAAATTCCTAAAGCCATGCTGACAATCTATTACTTTCTTTCCTTTTGTATGCTAAGGCCTATAAGGACTACTCATGATACATGTATGACTGATTTGCTAATAATCAGATGGCCTAATGTTTGATCCAATCCCTCACACACAATAATTGAATCAGCTGAGTCGCTCATTCGGTTGACCCAATATATTGTCAACAGTGCTTGAGATATTTGTGGGCTTCTGCAGTTTAGCTGTAAGCACATTATTTTTCTGAATTTCAGAACAATTGGGATATGCCTATTCAGTTATTTTTTGTTTGAAGGGAGTTTCCACCATATTTCTTGTACATTCTTCATCACCTTGGTTCTCAGCAGCTTCCTTGAATAGTGGGACCTCTTGCCCCTTTTTTCTCCCTATATACATAAACGTTAAATCCATTGGGCCTGGAAGATTATTAGCAAGAGCTAGATGAATAAAGGAAAAGTATCGTCTTCCTATCTACAAGAATACAAGGAGATTCAAAGTTCCAGTAACTGTAAAGGAATCAAACTTAGAGAATGGTTTCTGCCATGCTCTTGCCCGGAACCCCTCCCACCACACCCTATATGGCAGTTCCCCAAATTTGGTGAACATATTTTCCACATAATCATTTAACTAGGTTAAAATTTTATACTAATGTGACATTCTTAAAAATCATTATAGAGGTTTGAATATGTTTGAAAACCAAGACAAGTGAACTCGATAAGAACCATTGAAAAACCAAACGGAAATAAGCAAAAGAACTACACTCATATGGTCAAAATAGACTACAAAAATTGATAGGTAACCCTATGTGGGGAGTCCCTAATCTATTCAATGGTCACACTGTCAAATCATCACTCCATGTGCCAGAAACTACAGGGCATGGTGGAAAAGGTCCTAAGTAAGGGTCTGATGGTGACTTTTTTTCCTCAAACTTATGAGCCATGCATAGAACCGTATGAAATGCCTGGAAACAGATGAGTACTGATTTTTCACCCAGAAAATCAAGTCCACTGGGCAAGCCCCAAAAATATTACCAATCAAAAGAGAAATGGCCTAGGAAAGAGGAAGAAAGGGGTGGGGGGTTGGGTATTTCCTGCCTGACTCTTCAACCAAAAACAAACACACTCAAAAAGAAAAGTGCACCATCCAACCCAAATATAACATAAAAGGCATAGACTACAAGAAGCCTCCAAAAGGAGATGAACCACAACTAGTGTACACCAACTTAAAGAATTATGAGTTGAAAAAAAAAATTACAAAAAGACTACCCGTCAAATATAAATCCCACAACACAAGCTAGAACGGACTTCTTGCTTAGCAAACTCTTAAGCCATCCCACCAACTGTTGTGGGCTTCCACTGAAAGGAACACTCCATCCTAAAGGCAAGGTACTCAAAAAACCTAAGCACATGTTCAAACATTCAACTCAATTTAACTAAGCCTTATCCCAAATAAATGGGGTAGGCTCTATGGATCCTTTTTTTTCCAATCCACTCTATTCAAAGCATACTTGGTACTAGTCCTAAACTATGCATGTATTTTCTCACCACTTCTCCTAGAGTCTTTTTAGGTCTACCCCTACCTGTTTTAGCACCTTCCGTCTGAATCATATCATCCTTCATACCAGTGTTTTTCATAGGCCTCCGCTGCACACATCCATGCCACCTCAAATGCCTTTCTCGCAAACTTATCATGTATCCGAGGTACTACTCCTAAATTAGTATTAATTTGTTCACTCTTATTTTATCTTTTTTGGTTTTACCACTCATCCATCTCAACATCCTCATTTCAGCTGCATTAAGTTTGTTTATATATTGTTTCTTCACTGCCCAATATTCAGCTCCATACATAATTTGGTTGGTCATATAACTGTTCTATAAAATTTTCCTTAAAATTTCAAGGGAATACATCAATTACAAAACGCTATGGATGCAACCCTCCATTTCATCCACCATATTCTAATTCTTTGTGTAACATCATCATCCATTTCTCCTTCTTTATTTATGATTGAACCTAAGTACTTAAAATTTTCAATTTGTGGTAACTCCCTATCACTAATTTTCATCATTCAGCCTATTGTCACTGAAGTTAATCACCATATACTTCGGTATGTGTTCTACTTATCTTAAAACCTTTTGATACCAAAGATAATCTCCATATTTTCAACTCAGCATATAACCCTATCGTTGTTTCATCCCCCAAAACAATATCATTAATAAAATCATACACCAAGGAATCTGATCTTGAATGTCTCTAGTTAGCTTATCTATGATTAGCGTAAACAAATACGGGCTTAGAGTTGATCCTTGAGGTAATCCAATTGTAACTGAGAATTTATTACTTTAATCTCCCAATTCTTACACTACTCATTACACCATTGTATATTCTTTCATTATATCCACATATTTACTCGAAAACACTTTTATTCTCTAACATTTGTCGATCATATGCTTTTTTAAGTGAATAAAAAAAAACACTTTTATTCTCTAACACTTGTCGATCATATGTTTTTTTAAGTGAATAAAAAAGACCATATAGATATCCTTCTTATATTCTCTAAATCTTTCCATTAGTCTCCTAAGGAAATAAATAGCTTTCGTGGTTGATCTTCCTAACATAAACCTAATTGGCTATCAGAAAAATTAATTTCCAATCTTAGGTGGATTTCAATTACTCTCTCCAATAATTTCATAGTATGACTTATAAGTTTTACACCTCTATTATTATTACAGATTTGAATTTCACCTTTATTTTTATAAATTGGTTTCATTTGCTGTTTCTAGCTTTTTATATTGGGACAAAAAACTTCCAGGTTTTTCATAAAACTCATCATGTAGGAGACAAACATCCAGATTGGATTATCAAGATATCATCAATCCATCACGGTGAAAATGCAAATACAATACAACACATGATTGATAAAGACCTTGATAGCACAATACTTAACAATCGGCCCAGCACTTGCACAAAATTTCAAATGATTATAAAATTGTGAAGGACCACCATGATCAAGAATCATGTATCGAATGAGAATTAATCAATGCTACTGGCCAAATCCCAACGATGCTGCAACAGCTTCATTTCATTTTACCTATGCCAAAAATATGGTTTCACTAGATGAGAGTTCCATATGCATTTTTGCAATCCCAAAAAGAGGCCAAGAAAATAATATCACCAAGAACCACAGCCTTGGGAAGTACAAACTAACCTCGGACATATCAGCAACTTCACTAAGGCCTGTTTGTTTTCTCCTGCTTCAGAGTAAGAAAAGTTTACCTGTAAAACAATAACCACATTGTGAAAGAAATGCATGAATATCAGACAAGTTAATACCATGGTTTTAGGGATCTGGATTGGCTCGGACTCTGCCGGGGCCAATCCCGGCAACACCCCAAGTTAGCACAGTCAGCACGGAATTTTCACACAAGTAAGCTGATTCTTGGGAATTTTATGGCCGATCCGTGCCGATCCGACTCGGAATAGGATTGGAATCGGTTGGGACCGATCCCGTACCTCAGTCCGCATGCTAAAACCGTGGTTAATACAGAACATTTACTAGAAGTTATCAAAATAGACAAATTTTGCAAGTTACAAAAACCCAACACGGTACAAAGCATTCCATGAAACAGCATGATGAAGATCAATGGAGGTTACAGCACAAGTAATAACATTGTCACAAGCCCAAGCCCAAGTATAATGAATTAAATAAGTAGCCCAATGTGTTATATGGGTCATGGGCAGGGAATTTTTATGTTTTCTAGCGTAATGGGCCTATTTTGAAAGCCCATATGCAAGGATAAGTGGCTCATACAAATTTAACTAGTTAGTTGAATCTAGCCCCCTTAAGTTAAGTCTTGGGGATGTCAATAGATTAATGGAGTTAGTTTCATTGCTAATGGAGAAAGACCTTGAAAATATAAGTTCATTGATTCTACTTTAGCATTTCTTGCCAGGGGCCATGTTTTTCGGGATCAGTATTGAATCAGTCACAACATCCAATCAACACTGTTATCAAATGGGACATATTAAATCTACCATGTATAATAGATTCGCATATACGATAACAGTATTTGGATTTAGCTAACTAGATTAGTGATCATTTGGAACATCCAATCCATACGCGTATTGCAAAGGAATAATCTTCCAGTCTAATCCAACTTATAAATTTTTGCACAGAACGTAGCACTAGAACTAGGTTCAGATAGGGATAACGGCAGGTAAAGGAACTAAGGCACCAGGCAAGCACTAGAACTAGGTTCAGACAGGGATAACGGCAGGTAAAGAAACTAAGGCACCAGGCAAGCACTAGAACTAGGTTCAGACAGGGATAACGGCAGGTAAAGGAACTAAAGCACCAGGCAAATAAAGAAGGGACCAGAAAGTGGCCTATTATAGAGAAAAACTATTGGACCAAAGGCCCAAATATATGTAATCCAACCGAAGGCTTATTTTAGTGGAAATTAGCCCATTTTCTCTGATTTATCTGCAGAAACAGAACAGAAGTCTGAATTATACTGAATTTGTCAAAATTGGGTTAAACATACAATTTATATTTGCCCTCAGTCAGAATGGACAAATAATGAATCATAGTTATCAAGGCGTCTAGGCAGTTTTTCAACCCCTAGGCGGTTGGTCATATTATTGCATCACGCCTTGTTTTATTTGTTTATTTATTTTTTAATTAATGCTAGAAGTAGCATTTTTATTGGATAAATAAAATACATATATACACCATAATGTATGGAATTATGCATATGTATAAAAAACAATAAAAATTGATGCTCTAACCCCATATCTTTTTGTATAAATCCTCTCATTAAAATTTACCCTTACAATGCTTGGGTACGCTTTAGGTACGCCTAGACACCCAAGCACCTCTCCAGCGCCTTGGGTCACCTTGGCACCTTGACAACTATGTGATGAATATACTGGATGAGTTAGTCATTAGAGGCAGACCCTCACAACAGGAAAAACAGCAGCATATTAATTTGGTTCAAAGTGCATTGCCACCAAAGGCTGCATTAGATCCTAAAACCATGTTAAATTGCACTCGTTCTTACCAAAGCATGGTTATTGGCAAACGAACATTGATAGTAGCGCAACAATATAAGTACGATATATTGATTGGCTTCCTTGCTTAAATGAAACGTTGGATATGATTTATGAGGAGCAAAGGCCTTTTTCACAAATTTATTCAAGAGTGAACTATTAAATCAGAACTACACATGGAAATGAGTGGGAACAATTTAAGATGCCTGAAGGATTTTTCAAATGGATTGTGCACTTTTGAGTAGTCCAACACTCCAAGTATGTGAAAGATAAACTAGTCTTCAATATTTTGTAAAATCTCATTTTATGTTCTTTCACGCTCCCATTGCCCTTACATACATACGAGGATTCTGTCTTCACTAAAATAAAATTTGAAATTTTTCTTTGGCCTTGAAGCAAAAATCTTTTTGTAGAAACTTTGGTTGTATTTGTTAACTCTAATTAATTCTATTAGCTTGTCCTACACCAAATTTGAACTGAATTGCAGTTTTCGCAACCAAGGATTAAGATATTTCTCAATGTATTAAGATATTTCTCAATCGCTCTTACGATTTATTTATTTTTTTGGAGGGGGGGGGAGGGGGGGAGTGGGGGGTAACGAATCTCTCATTACATTATAAGGCTCTTTTACAATAAACATTAATTAGTTAACAGTCATGTGTGCGTGTGTATTATTGTAGTTGAACAACAAGAATATTTCAACTATTGACTTAAAATTTTTCTTGTAGAGAGTACTTCTCAGTCTGTAGCTAATTACCATGCATTTGTTTGATTCTTGAAGTTCGTTACTCGTAAGATATCATCTGGATTCTTTTGTTTTTCTTCATCTTATTACTGTATATTTAAGAGAATATGCTCCCACGATCAACCCTGTGCCAACCAGTATCCACCCCTCCAGCCAACCGTGCACCTACTCAACCAGTATCTTTTGCCTATTTCCCTTTAACTGAGATCTAGTTCTAGATTCTTAACATCAGGCCCAAACCGCCTTCCATCAACCTGCATGAATTATGTGCCTGAAATCACAAATTATATTCAACTGAACCTAACAACGACCTTTATCTGATGCCCACGTGTTTACATGAAAAAAAAAAACCCTGATCTAGGGTCCACAACCTGTAGACTGATACCCTTGCAGATGCTGATCTACATTAGGTACAAGTCAGATTAAGTGGACCAGGTTTTGAAAAGCCAAGCCCATCAAGAGGCCACTTTTCCGCTGCCCTAACCCAGCCCGCCTGACTTCAGGTTGGGAAAGCCCAACCTAATGCAGCCCTAACCTGGCCCAAAATATCCATTATAAAGTAACAAAAAAATAAAAAGAAACAACCAATTATCAATAAAAAGAGTATCAAAAAAATTAATATGAATACTTACTTCATAACTTGCTAAACCAGTTTTTTCATCGCAGTGTTTGTTACCGCATATGAACTGTCCTGTTCAAAACTGTAATAAGTAAATCCTTAGCCCTACAGCTGTTACCAACAACCACTAAACCAGAATTAATACCAAGAAAATCAGCAAGAACCTAAGGCATGTCGATCCTACTATTAAGAACATTTTTCAGACCATAGTGATTTAGGCTCCGTTTCCCTTTGAAAATTTAAAATTATTTTCAGGAATTATTTAGACTGCAATAGCTAAATTAATCTTCTCATTTATCTCAAAATAAATTCATGGAATATTAGGACTTGCAGCTATTCCAGAATATGATGTACGCAATTATAAATCATAAATCATTATGGTAAAAGTAAGAGAATAAAAGCTGTCAGCTTCTAAAGTTTACCTCATCTACAGAACTGAAAATGTCTAGTTATTTATTCAGGTGTAAATGAACACCAAATTTCCGGAAAATATTTTTGACAGTTTACGTTAATAATAAATGGAGCATTAGATTGTTATGCAGTTTAAATGAATGAACATTTGATTTGTGAACTTGAGATGGTTCTGCTATATGCAACAGCAGGTTTCAATTTATCGATGTGATGTGCAGTAACTCCTCCTTCCATCATGGTCCACCTGACCAGCCTATCTTTCTCCAGAGAAGCCTCTCGAAATTTGTCCCTTCAGTTGTGAAACAAGGCGATCCACACGATCACGAGTCCGCATTTCGCTGGTTTTTCCATGACCGATCAATCCTCTATTGCTCACTCAGGTAGTATCTCCCAAACTCAATTGGATGAACTATGCCTCTTGGGCATTCGCTATGCAGAAAAACTTAGCAAATTCATCTTCCCTTTTAGCCCCCTATCTAATAGAATAGGGAGAGACTTCACTCAACATTCGTGGCCAATTCAGTTCCTTCCATGACTTCTCTTCCATTCTGAAACCTGGCCAAGAGACTCTCTTCCAAGGGTTGCTTCCTTTGAGTACCGGCCTCATAATAGTCAGCTTGTTGTGGGAGGAAACTTTGCTAATGTTGTCCATTGGATAAGATATGACGATTTGGGGCCATGGCAATTCACTCATTGGATTAGATCCACTCAGTCTGTTCCAATATGGGCCATGGCTGAATCGCTCATTCACTTGGATGTTGAGATCAGTGAATCAAGAAGCTGAAGGTTTTGCTAAGCAAGATGTGGTCAGAAAATTCTAATATTTTGGAAAGAACTTGCCATTGTAGATTAAGACATTTGTTCTGTGATTATTTGTGTCTCAAACTCGCAATGACTATATAACTATTTCAATTCTTATTATCAATAATTAAATTGTTAACTATCAGGAGGAAGAGGGGAAAAAAACCAATTCAAGATAACTCTATGTCACCTTTTCCAGATATGACTTCCTTTTCTGTCCTCCACCTTAAACCAATCTGCAAAGTAATTTTGCAAGTTAGAGGTCCACACCATCATACAAGTATACAACACACTTTCATTGTAAGTGTTTTATTGTATAAAGAAAAAGGCACTGTAATAAAATTCCCCTAGGTTTAACTTTTTGAACACTTTCATAGTTCAAAAAGATTTCTTGGATAGTATCAACCTGGGTTAGGGGTGATGAGCACCAGCACCTCCATAAAAAATCAGAGAAGTGACAAGCAGTATATACCATATAAACCCCTAACTATTTAAAGTAAACAGATTTAAAAAATCACCCGCAATTAATATGAATGATGCAAGATACTCCAGGTAATAAACAAAACAGAGTAACCTTGGTTTCTTTAAATGTTGCCTCCACTCAATGGCAAAAGATAAAAAATAGAAAAAATTCTGAAATTGAAGTTATAATCACAATCAGAATAAGACAGATACACAAGTAGTACGAGTTATCGTGTTCAAGCAAAAAAAGGTTGCCAGTAGTTAGGTACAACGAAGTACTCTATCAGTGTTTAGCTACAGCTAAACTAAAAGCCTCTCTCATACAGCACCAACCATATGAAGAGCAGGGCAATAACTCATTGATAGAAGAGTATCCCCTTTAATGTTGTTAATTGACTATTTCTGGTAAAATTATTTTTACTAGTATTAGCAAGACTAGTTTTGTTATCCATAATAGATCCAATTTTATAGGAAGTCCATTTTTTTATATTTTTCAATCATATCAAATGTTACCAATTTCATTAGGAGGAATTTAGGAGTTAAGTTTTTGAGTCACAGTGGTATTAAGTTGGTTTCATTCCTTTCCCAAATCAGACTAGGAATGGTTATTTGGAGTCTTTATCGATACAAAGCATGGTTTTAAATCTTGCTGAAATTTTTTTTTTTGTTTACCGGTTTTCGACAAAGGCTAAATAACGGGAAGGCCGACTTGCAAAAACTACACAAATTCGGCCGAAATTACGGTATTTTGCAGAAATTTCGACCAACTTTATTTCGTTTCGGTGAAGCATTACACAAGGTTATTTATAATACCCTATTTCGACAAGATGGGTCAACAAAATTTTACCAATTTCGTCGGTTTTCGGTAGTTTTGTCTGTTCTTTCCACAGAAGAGAAAAAATACCATTTTGCCAAGTTTTTTGCCACCTCACCTCTACACATTGCTGGAGTACACTGCTGAGAGTTCCCGCATCATTCCTACAACATCATTTTCTGCATATTGAATACAATTTGGCCAGATTCAACAGTTCAAGGTATAAAACTTTTTCCCAAAATATTTGCAAAAAATAGGATACGTAATCAATGGATGGCGATGGCAAAATAGCACAGACATTGACCTTTCCAGCTTATCTGGCACTCTTACAGGATTGAGTCTGGGAGGACAGCACTGAACGTGGTCAGTAGCATGCCCATCCTCTGTCACACACAGTGCACCAGGTCACAATACAGTGTGTAAGATGGTGGCTATGGTGGTTTCACTGGCGTTGGGGATTATAGCTCTTCTTCCGCCGTTCCCAGTGCTTATGAGCATGACAACCACTCAAAGACTGGATTGTGCATAACCTCTTCGCCAATCTGGCCTGCCAATTGTACATGCAAGCAAAACTATCCAGTTCATGGTTATCAAGGTGTCACCTTGGCATCAAGGCGAGATCCAACCTCCTAGGCGTGTGAATGCCTAATGTGTTTGCATGCCTTGGTTTTTTTTTTTTTTTCCTCTTCATAAATTGATTCCATTTTTCATATTTTTATTGGACTATATAGATAATTTCAGTACACTGACATATATAGGAACATGGTTAGCGTATAAGAAGAAAATCTAGAAACGATGCTCTTTCTGACTTTTTCATTGGACTGTTTATATTATTATGTTACACTGACATACACTATATTAGGCGCCTATTATAAAAAAAGATAAAAAGTCGAGAAGAGAAGTCGAAGAGTCTTCTTCCTCCGTCGGACTCAACAAGGAGGAGAAACACATAGGAGTCCACCAAAGAGGAATCCTGACCAAATAAGGGCTGCCTCCGGTGAATGCAACGACACCGACGAACAGGTAAGTAGTTCTTCCTGGTTTCTGGTAACACTGGTTTTCTCTTCTTCATCTCCATCTTCCTGGTTTCTGGTAACCCCAGTTTCTTTTTCTTCATCTTCATTTTCCTGGTTTCTGGAAAATCCGTCTTTTGCTAATGACCGTCCACGGTCCTCTCTTCCTTGTAACACCCATGAATCAAACCATAATATAAGAACACCAACAGCTTACCAGAATAAGGTGCTCTAGGCAACACAGTGTATGTCAAGAGAGGACTGTGGATGGTGTTTAGCAGGTTATTATATTCTAGAGCAAACAGAAGTCAAACTAGAAATCAATTAGGAGCAAAACCAGTCCTCTCTTGACACACTATGTACCATGCATGCCTTGTAGCTCTAGCCTCTAGGGACAAGGCGCCTAGGAGGCTGGCCATTGCCTTGGGTCGCCTTGTCTTCATGACAACTACCACCCAGTTATGGTAGCTCAAAGGCTGGTTCTTCACAGTACCATGACCTATACCCTATGATGGGCTCGATCTTCTATGTAACTCTATGTGGTATGATTAGGATGGACTTAGGGGATCCACTTCGTACTCATGTACCACCACTGACTATTGTATTGTTGGGACTTGGGAGTGTTTCACTTGTCAGTTATGTCTCTATGAGTCTATGTTACACGTACATTGTATTCTTTCATAATTAACCAATATTATGTTTCTTCATTTCTAGTTCATAATTTACTTGTCTTACTCGCCTTTTGTGTCTTCTAGTACTAAACAATATGTAGAATAGACAATATTACACAAGGTATACAACAAAATTCGACATATATTGCCAACCTATGGGTGTAAAGTCAAAACTACCATTTTGTGAATTTTCCATCGAAATTTTGGATTTTGGCCTGAATGAAATAGCACCGGAAACCGGAATCCAAAATTTTTTTTTCTATGGTCTATGGTACAAAGTCCAAGTAAGTGTATTAATCTTTTAGGAGGTCTCCCTTCTTTCTTATCTTTAATTTTACTTTCTAAGAGCAGAAATTGGAAAAAGCAGCTAAGTAACAATTGATATCTGCGTGTATTTCAGACTTCTAATTTGGTATGTCTTGTTGGCCTGTTTATGGTTAAGAGAATGGTTCTATTCCAATAGCCATTTGATGGTCAAACCCCATTAGATGGTCAAACCCTACCCTTACACATAGTGAACAGGTGCCTTATTCCTTTCTTATTCATTCTTCAATTCTTTTGCAATATGTACCCCAGAGAAGTTTTCTTCTTCATTCTTATACTTCAAGTTTCTGTTAATAGCTGGATGGTTCTATATTCATGGGAAAATCCATTCCTGACTGGTGTCAATCAGCTTCCAAATTTCATTGAACAATCGAAATACCCATGTACATACTTTAGATGTCTTCTTGCGGCCTTGCCTTTCCAAAGTCTTCAGTGCTTCGAAACCTAGTAACTCTTTCACTTCCTTATTCCCTCACACTAAGGCTTGCTAAAAATTAGAGGAAAATAAATTTGCAAGTCGCTAAAACCAACCCTAAGAATCATTCAGTTATTTCAAACACAAACCTAAATTACTGTTTTAAACTTCAATGAGTGCTTAACCCCCTTCTGAAACAAGGTAGAAAATCAACCTACAAAAAGATTGTTAATCAAACTCAAAATTCCTAAAATAAAATCCCATCACAACCTTACACCTGGCAGATAAATTGGTCATAATTTTCCTAAAACAGCTCAGAATCACAAGATCCTCATTTCTGTGAAAAAATGACTACTCACACTAACTTAATCTTCTGTTTCCTTCTTTACAATTCCTTGATGCAAACATCTAAGACACCTACCAAATAATTTTTCATTAGATAAACTCGTCGAAGTTAATAAGTACCCATTTGTTATGAGTAAGATCAAAATATACCTATCGAACAAGGACATGACTGCCATTTTCTGGGAGCACATGCTGGACATGCACAGGCAGGTCAACATGCCTGGAAAATTCCCTTACTATGGAAAAAGGGGAAAACAAAAGACAGAGAGGGAAGAAGGCGTAGAACTTTTGTCCATGCAAACATCTAAGACACCTAGCAAATAATTTTTCATTAGATAGACTCGTCGAAGTTAATAAGTACCCATTTGTTATGAGTAAGATCAAAATATACCTATCGAAGAAGGACATGACTGCCATTTTCTGGGAGCACATGCTGGACATGCACAGGCAGGTCAACATGCCTGGAAAATTCCCTTACTATGGAAAAAGGGGAAAACAAAAGACAGAGAGGGAAGAAGGCGTAGAACTTTTGTCCCCCCCCCTGGCAAGACGATTACAGGAAGCCATACTCTTAAACGTTCTCTATAAGAAAGCACCCCACTACTGAAGACGAGCAGAATCTCGCACACTCCTTTTTTTTAAAGGTATAATAACGAAATTTGATTAATTAACAGTGGCAGCACGTGATCACAAAACGTTAAACCATGATGCAGGGACACCATCGAGTCTCCCAACCCCATTGCCAAGCAATCAGCACTGCTTGTTGCACAGTCAGCAAAATTTCCGGCCAAGTGTCGTACTCGATTCCCGCACAATGGCGTAGCGGCCAAAAAAAGCTCTCTAACAAGGTGTCGCATGCTAAAATCGGAAATGTAGCTCCAAATTATGACCACCAAAAGAAAAAAACCTCAGACGGACAATCCCAGTCCGATGGCCCGCGGTAGATCCTACCTGACCATGGACCGATCCGCCGTGTTTTAAAATTGTCTGCCGGCAATTTTGGACAAGGGTGGATCAACCGTGTGTTGAAATCATCTGCCACCTAACATTTTTTTCCGAGGGCGGATCCACTACGTTATGAAATTGTCCAAAGCCGGCCATCTCCGACCAAGGGTAGATCCACCACCTAGACAAATTCCACTGATATCTGCCCTTGTCTAGGGGCGGATCCACCAACTAGGAGCGGATTTTGAAATTGTTCCCTTGTTTTGAAATCGTTTGCCTTTGGCCAAGTTCTAGCCCCCGACAGATCCGTCTTGCCTTAGGGAGAGTGCCCATAAATAGGCCACCCCCCTTGCCATTTGGCCATTTGGGGCATCAGAAAATCAACCAGAGAAGAGTTGAAGATGATTTTTAAAGTTGGGACGTTTCAAGTCCCCAAGTTTTCTATTGTTGGTTATTCTCCAAGTAAAGATAGTGAGAGAATGTGGCAACCCCTAAGCCGGGATCCAAAGGTTCCCAGTATGTGGTTGAGCTCGTGCCACGGAGCAAAGGGACCATTCCCTTTAGACCCTCATCCGAGGTCGACATCAGGTATTGTTCTTTATCCCATCTTCTATTAAGTTCTTTTAATAGCTCATTTCCTTCTTTCTTGTACTGAATTGCTCTCAGTATAAAACTTGGCCCAAGGGCTCTGCCCCCCAGGTAAGGGGCTTCTCGCCCCCTTACAACCCCCACGGCCCATTAACTGGCTAGTGGGATCGCCGTTGTTGGGAAGGGTGTATGTATTGTACCTCCACTAACAAATAAATATTATAACCATGTAATACTGTAAGAAACATAGGTTTAGCTCATCTTTGTTGATAATGTAGAAACATGTGGTTAGGCAATGCATTTGGGAGAATGCTCACAAATTAAGTGTCTAAGAAAAACCAACTGCAGCCGGGTGGAAGAGGTGCCTAACACCTTCCCATTTCCATAACATGAT
This sequence comes from Protea cynaroides, assembly GCA_028583415.1. Taxonomy (NCBI): domain Eukaryota; kingdom Viridiplantae; phylum Streptophyta; class Magnoliopsida; order Proteales; family Proteaceae; genus Protea; species Protea cynaroides. The sequence continues at coordinate 65,011,358 of CM053269.1, read as the reverse complement.
CCTACCCATACTCTGTTTGGACCATGGGCTATCGAGTCAACAGGCCCTTGCCTTGCGGAAAGGTGGGGCCTTCCTTCAGGGCCCTAGGCCCTAATCCTAGGTGGCGACAACTTCTTTCACCGTTTTTAATCCGAAGCTAGTAAACCATCCCAGACTTGTGTTCAATGACATGGCAGCACAAACACACAATAGCGCACTAGGTGAGGATCGACCCTCCACAAGGTTGGCTGCACGCATTTTGGCACCTACAGAAGGGAGGAAGGGAGAATAGATTGGAAGACAATCTCTACTAGTCGAGGTTTAAAGTTTTACACACATGAGTTGACAGTTGACACATACATGTCCTCGTTACATTCTCATATATTAAGTCAATGGTAGGTATATGCAAAGAAGTTCAAAAATAAAACAGAAAGAAGAAAAATAACATGACTAAGGAACTATGTCTAGAGTTTCAGGCAGAATTTGGAATAACTTCTGATTCTTCAAAGCGATAATTCTGGCAAGAACAATTCTGGTCCTAACCATAAACAATTTAATGTATCCCAAGAAAATAAAAAGGATTGCTAGGATGAGAAGCGAAAATTATTCCGGTAAAAAAAAATGCACACAAGAAGAGCAAATATTTCAAAAGAAACACTCCAGAGATCCAATGTTTTCTAAACAGGATTCTAGTTACAATCACTTTAGAGAACAAAAATCCCCATGGAATCATCGCAAACAAGTGATAACAAACGAACCATGATCATCCATTTGCTTCCCTTCCAATTAGGAAAAAAAAAGAAGTAAATGGCCTCTAGTCTATAACTGAAATAACCCAGATGGAAAAACTTTAAGTTAGGAGAACCTCGTACCTTCCCACTCTTGTACAGTGACATGTCAGCTATGCAATATCTTCAGCAAGTTTAAGGCCACTAACAAAGAACCACCACTAATTTCTATTTGGAAAAAAACTTGCTTCAGGTTGAACCAACTAATGAATGGTAAGATGAACCAAGCACGCAAACATGTAAACATATAATAAATAAGAAAAGTTGGCTGTCAAATCCAGAAAATAATGCAGGAAATGGATTGATGCAGTCCAGAAGAACAAGAAAGCCAGCAGCAAACCACACTAATTTTGATTGTTTCTGGTTTGTTAAAGAACTGTTGCATCTAGTTTTAGAAACTTTAGAAGCTCTAGAAAGTTTCTATTTTCAGATTCCTTGGATCTCAGATCTAGGAATTTAGGGGAGTTTCTAATTTAGGAGCTGTTTTGACTTTTGAGAATAGAAAGTTGATGGGTTAGTCTATAAATTAGTGGTCTGATACGCTGTGTAATGGATCAATTTTGAGTAATGAAATATGGCTTCAGCCCTTTGGCCCTGTGGTGATTCAGAGCTCCCTGCTGTGAAGATTCAGTAAGAATCCAGCTGTGGTGATTCATTAGGAACCCCACTGTGGAGAACAGGTGGTGATTCCTGATCATATTTTTCTTCTTCTTTTTATTTGTATTTTTTTTCCTTTCTCATAGTTGTATATCAGTTTCAGTTCATCTAGTTAGCGCAGGTTTTCTTTCAATCTGGTTCAATCCCTATACCTGCGATCCTGTTGCAAGCTAATCTCCCACTGGCATACGCCAGTTCAAGGTTAGCACTGCATTATGGATATGGCATAGGAACACAAGGTAGGAAGGGGAGTCATAATTTGATGCAACAGCCTTGGCATGGCTGGAGAAACATGACCCAATGTGGAGGCCCAAGCCAACCTAGTCTTTTGCCAAAGGGGGCTGATAGTTAGTAGGATTTTATTATGTAATCTTTTTTTTTTTTTCTTGCTTTGTTTGGGAAATGTAGGATTTTCTTTCCTAGTTTATGGTTTCTAATTTTGTTAGGTTTCTATTATATTTCAGTTGATTTAGCAGCAAGTTTTTACTTAAATACATGTAACCTGTTATGGATTCATATAATAAAATATTGAAAGAAATTTTGAATTTCCTCACGGGTGTGAGTGTGCATGGTGTTTCCTTTTCTCTGCTCTCTCTGCCAGGTTCTATCATGAACCCTTTCTTCAGGTCCAACTCTCTTCTCTGAACCTCCTTTCTTCTTTCCTTATTCTTCCTCCACTGCTTTTTTACTTATTTCCTGTTCTAGTCTGTTCTAACCATAGTTGTCAAGGCATCGCCTAAGCACCTAGGTGGCCTTGTGACGCCTTGGAAAATTAGGTGCCTTAGTTGCCTCAGCACCCCGTCAGGCCTCCAACATCTTGGTTCGCCTTGGCGCATTGACAACTATGGTTCTAACGGTACCAGCAGCCCCTTAAAGTTGGATCGACCTCCAATGATACAATTCCCTCCAGCCTAAGATTTTGGGCGTAGGTTGCTTACACATAGGCGATCCAAACTCTAAGAGTTTTAGTTCTTAAGACTCCTCCATCTGTGAGAACCAAGCCTGCAAATAAGCTGTTCTTAAGTAACTCCTATTAGGAATTAACAATACAGCAGAATAACAATAGCAAAAGAAAAACAAAAGAGAAATCGAACAGACAAAGAACATAACGATTTTACACGGTTCACCCAAGATGGGCTACGTCCACGGCAGAGCGATCAGTCAGAATTTCCACTATTTCAATGAAGAAATTACAAACCCTCATCAATCTCCTTACGGGATCACATCCTAATAAAGAGAAACCCTAAACCCCTGAAGTACAAAACTGTCCTTAATACATCCGCCTCAAAAAAAATATTAAAAGCAGAGGTTTTTTCGTATAACTTAGCTTGGGCTGCCATGACTCTAGATGTTGTACTCTCTTTGGAGATAATAAAAACCACCTGCAACATGAGAGATAATCTCGTAACCAACGCCTTTTGGTCCAGAATCTTCCAATATTCATCCTTCATCACCTCCGGCTTCTTTCCTTCCAACAAGATCACAATCTACTTGTTGGTTTGGATGGTGAACGTTAATCTGAAATTCCGTGGTGATTGAGTGGGTATTTTAGATGCTGGTCCGATTTTAAGAGAAGCTCCCTACCAATGAGTCTGTGACTGGTTTTCTGGATATCGAAGGGAAAAGAAGACTCTTCTTATTATTATTTTTTTAATTAAAGGCACTTCTTTGCTTTTTACAAAATCACCCTTCTTCAATTCCTTAATTCTGGTTTATCCTTTCTTTACATTCCCTTCCAAGTCTGTCCCTACCCCTTTAATCCAAATTCCTTTTGCATCCCATGAGTTGTTCCAAAACCAAGAAAGGTTCTAAATTGCCCCTAAATTATAATTTTGACACTCATCTTATTAGTTGAGTTTATATATTCCCTGGGTAGGCCCATAGCAGTCCAAATTAGGGTTTTGCAACCCAGGACCACACAAGTTTGGTATCAGATCTAGGTTCCTTCTTTCTACACCAATCATGGTGACCAACAGTGAAGTAATACAACTTAACTCTTACAAGGAGGAAGCACGATCGAAAATTGTCAACCTCACTGATCGTGTTGATACGCTTACAACAACTGTCAGTTCTCTTCAGAATATGGTGACAGCTGGCATCATCCGGAACAATAAAAGAGAGTCATGCTTGGGGAATCCTCCAGTTCAGGCCCAGAGGCACCACCTCACTTTGCAACACCACCGCCACCACACTATACACCACTGTCACCACCACTGCCACGCATGGTTCTTGATAACGGTTGAAATGCTCGGTTTCAATATGGTCCAAAATGATACCAAAGGTTGAACTAGGTTTCAACAGGTTTCGTCATAGAACTCGAGGGTGCAGCAAGATTCGACACATGAGAGACCTAGGCTTCAACAAAGCTTTCAAATTCAACCCAGTTTCGACCAGGTTTCGGTTGAAACCTTAGATATCTCAGTTTCAGACCTGGCCAAAACCAGCCTCCAAATCGAGATTAAGAACCTTGCTGTCAGAATTTATACCACCACCAACTGTACAGAGCCGGTCAACATGAAGATTCTTTTCACAGTACTAACAGAGGAGCAAGGCTAGACGTACTTTTTTATTACAGGAACCACAACCGAGAGCCAATACCGATGGCTCCATAGTTTTGAGATATTTTTCAGATGGTACTAGTTGTCTGAGGCCATGAAAATTTTATTTGCAGAGAGGGTAAATGGAAGGGTAGGGCACAAGTCTGGTGGATCAAATATCAACAGCAAAATCGGACTCGAGACATCAGTGTGATAAACACTTCGGCTGAGATGCTTGAGGCACTGAACCGTCGATTCCTACCTACTGATTATAAGCAGCACATACACTACAAATTTGCACAACTGAGACAAGAAAATATGACCTTTGAGGACTATGCGGCCAGATTATACTACCTAGCCACTAAGTCTAATTTTGAGTGGGATGAAGAGGTTTTGGTGGCACAATTTCATAATGGCTTGCACCCACAGATAACTGTTGTCTTGGCTTCCAATAGTCGCCTAAGATGGAAGATGCAGTACAGATTGAATATCAGGATGAGGACAGTTTAAAGAGGTCATTCAATTGGAGGACTTTCCAAGACATTCTCTAAAGGTGATAGTTCAAGCAAGTAGCCTTCACCACCAAAGAAGTCCTTCAACAAGCCTAAGCTAGTGGTTAAACTATGGCTCTTCACGGCCAAACGCCCATACTCACCACCTAGGCGTGATTCTGACAAACCTCCTTTGAAACCGAAGAATGAGATCCAGTGTTCCACATGTAAGGGATTCAGCCATTTCTTCACTTAGTACCCTAATCGCTTGGTCACTTATGCTAATAAGAAAGAACTCATGGCAACTGCTTCAAAGGAGCAACGAAAGAATGAGATAATCTATTTGGAGGCAGAGCCAGTTGATGACAGCAGCGGCAGTGGCAGTGCCAGTGATGGAGAGCGCTAGCCTTACAACATTATTCGAACTCTTTTGACTACACATAAGATCTCTGCAGAGGATGACTCCAGACCAGATACAAAGGTTTCTTCGAACTCACAGTCTCTCTTCCCCAAGGCGGAAAAGGTTATTTGTAAAGTAATGAAAATGTCCTTGGTGGGCTGACCAACCCATACTGCATTTAAAACTTGTCCAAACTCATAATTATGTGTTTTTATCATTTAAAACGCAATATTGGAAGCCGGTATGAAAACAAGGTGTTTCTTGTGTTAATTCATGCAAAATAAGTGGGCCAGACATTTGAAGCTCTATGTTACCCTACTCCTGACTGCATCAGTGGCCAATTTTCGTACCATTGGATAATATTCGGAAAATGCTTTCCAACAACACCAGGTTCATGAAAACCGCACTTGCTGAACATGAGAAATGAATATTCAAAGTTTTTAGCAAGAACTGGAGCGAAATCAGAAATCGAGTTAACATGCGAGTCAACTTGTGAGTTCGCTTATTACAACAGTGCCATTGAGGTGCGGTAGAGGCACCATCTAGTGCCACAGGGACACCAAAATCCACTGAGGTGCGGTAGAGGCACCATCTAGTACCTCAAAGGCACCAAAAATCATTGAGGTGCAGTAGGTGCCTTAGAGGCACCATAAATCATCGAGGTGCAGGCATATAGTAAAGGAAGCATCTAGTGCCTCAAAGGCACTGAATGATGCCTCACGCTACACATGGATTTTTCTATAAATTGTCACCCCCCCCAAAAAAAAAAAAAAAAAAATTTAAAACAGACACACCTTAGACAGACCTTTGATACCTCTAACCCTCAAAAACCCCGTTTCCTCCGGAGAAGGACTGAAATCCATAATTATTGTTCATCAGAAAGAGAGAGAAACTGAGTCTGGGATATCCAAAAGTAGTATAGAAATTCTTTATTATCAAGTGGAAACCCAAAACAAAGTTGGACGCTCCATTCTCTGAGCTGGGAACATCTCCTTGACCCCATTCCGAAGTCAATTCAAGGTAACTTTTAGTTTTAAAGTCATTTTCATTCTGTAGAACAACAGCGCTATACTGGCCTATTGTATAATAGACTTAACCGCTTGTGATCTGCTTGCCATCCATTTGGCTGTTTTCAGCTTTATTTATGAATTTCCTACTTTCTAAGATAGTTTAATATTTTCTTGTTCTATCTTGTAAACTTAATATCTTTAAGATGTTATGCTGCCTATTTAGGGTTTTGTTTTCTTTTGTTTATATCTGTCTTTAGGCAGTTTTGCCACCCATTTAGGATTTTGTTTTCTTCTGTCTATATATCCAAAAAAGCTGTTATGCTACTCATTTTGCCTTGTTTGATAATTTTAGGGCATTTGTTGTCTTCTTTTCTGAATTCTCTTTTGTGATGTTCAGTTTCTTTTAAAGAATATTAATTATCATGTGGAAGCAACTAGCAATAGTCATGGAGAAACCAAATTATGAATGCAATCCATATAAATCGTAATTTTGAACCGCTAAATCAAATGATTCTGTAATCCAACACTAGGATGTATGAATTTGCAAAGGATACTCTTTGAAAAGTTTATCGTAGTAACGCCTAACAAGCTTTTGCTCCCAAGATGGGTCCATATCATCTTCCTCAGAACGGATGAACCTTTATAGAAAAATACTTAGTCAATACTTAGCCAAATGCAAGACACTGTTTGGGGCATCTTATAGAAGTAAAAGTAAAAAAAGACTAAGAGAAGCACAAAACCAAGTTAAATATCAAGGCATGAATTTTGCAAACATTTTTTCATTAATAAATGAAGAGACCTTGTTAATATAAGAGAAAAGTTAACATTCACAATGATCGGTGAACTTTGTAAAGTTCACAAAAACTACATCTTATCAAGGCTTGTATTGTTGGACATGATTGGGTCCATGCTATAGTGTATCATGTGTCAATCACATTTGTCAAGTTTCAGCCCAATAAAAGCATGTAATAGAGATAAAGTATGGATCAAAGTTGAAGTCGAATCACACCAGTAACCTCTAATACGTAATAACAGACGTTAGTGGCAATTTTGTAACTTTTCATAACTTCGGAGATACATTGAGTCATACAACATGCCCAATGATTGAAATGTCATATGGATAAAAGTTGAAGAGTGTGAAGTTCACTAACCCTTGCGACTTTATGTGGACCCATTAGATTAAACGCTAATCTTTAAAGTATGCATGTGGGAATGAATGCAATCTCAGAAAGGGACATAAAAGGATCCAAGTCACCTGCTTATCCTCACAATGGGTAAATAAAAGGGACTGATACTTCTAGTTCCACATCATACCCACATTTGTCCACACAAAAAACTCTTTCTACTTGAGGTGATCAATGATAAGAACTTTATCAAGCACAACCATGGAGGAGAAGCACCAATTTCCATACTTAAATATAATTTCTAAGACCTAATATATTCCTGTTCCAGATAAATACAGTCAGGATCCAATTAAAAATGGATGTACCTAGTCCACAAGGCTCCCACAATTGCGGGGTCTGGGAAGGGGCAGATGTACGCAGCCTTACCCTCGCTTCACAAAGAGGCTGTTTCCCAATTCAAACACACCAAGTCGCAATGGAGCAACCTTACCATTGTGTCAAGGCTCGCCCTCAATCAGGATCCAATTCCAATCGAAAACAGATCTGTTTACGCATTCTGGAAAGAATTTTTCAACTGTTCTTGCATTCTTTTATTATGTAATTCAATAGTTTTGACCTTACAGAGGGTTATGACAGCGGGTTCTGAAAATTTGATGAAAACTACTAAGCATGCGGAAAACCTCCCAATCAGTTCACATGTGCTAGGATTTGGACGTATGGATTATAGGGGAGGTTTTGAAGTTATTTGACAGATGGGAAAGAAGAGACGGAAGAATTAATAGTTTTTTTTAACTATTAATAATTGCTTTGGGCTTTGGATGCATGTATTTGGGTAATAACTAATAACTGTTTATTTTATCTGTGTATATTGAGGGTTTTTTGGTCTTGTGTTGTTCAAATTTTGCCATTTAAAACCCAAACAGTTCATTTTCATTTTTTTTGTCGTTTTTAAAAAAAATGACCGTATTTTGTCCTTTTTAACTGTCCCATTTAACTCTTGAGCTGTTTTAAACGTGTCATACCCAAGGTTTTAAGTATCGATACGCACCAATATGTATTTGTATCGCAAGAGGTCGATACAATACCCCTGCAATACGTCTCCCAACTTTTTAAATAGTGTGTGTATCGTTGCATATCCACATATCAAACCGATAGGGTCGATACAGGTCTGTACACAGCGATAGACTTCGATACGGGTTGATAAGGCTAAAATTAAATTTCTGATAAAAATAAAAATACCAATCGTATCAGACAGTATCGATCAATACGGGTCTTTTTTTTTTTTTTTGTGAATAAATGCATGTATTAACAGCACCCTAGAACCAGGGAAAACAAACATAGGTGCCCAAAGGACAAAGCCAAGCTCCTTACAAAAGCGAGGGCAAAAACCCTAAAAAAAGAACCAAAAACACAGGAAACAACTGAACCACCTCCCCCAGAGTCAAGGTTTCAGGAGGATAGGATGAAACTATTCCTGGAGGAATCCAGAGAAAAGAAGAGAGAAGGCAAGATGGTTGCTCGCACATCAAAAGTAATGGCATCCCAAATTTGGGCAAAGGCTTTTAATCTAGTTGTCCACTTTCGAAGATTTCTGTCAAACCATATGTGGTACACAGTAATAGAAAATCCAAGCTTGACAATGGTGTTGCAAGGAAACTTATCTTTGAATTTTTTTAGTTATCCACTTCCACTCAAGGCAAAAGGATCTAATTCTCCTTTGTAACGGCCAGCATTTATGGAGGAAGGGTTCCCAAACTCTTTTGGAGAATGGATAGTCAAAGAACAAGTGATGAATGTCTTCTCCCGAAACCCAGCAAAGGACACAGCTGTCACTAGAGATGAGACCCGGTCAAGCAAATCGATACGGGCTTTGAAAGGATTGTCGTCTTCATTTCCTGCTACTTTTTGCGAACCACTGGAAAGAGCTTTTAAGATGGTTGGATTTCCATAATTATTTGTCAACCAATCACTCTCCAAACTTTAGGGTTTTGATTATGCATAAAAAAACGATTTAGAAGCAAGCATCCAACTGTTGTTTCGATTGAAAATTGAAATTTTATAGATCATTGAAGCAAAACATGCAAGAAAAAAGGTAAAAACCTGCATCTTCAACATGCATGGTATTAGTAATTTAGTATGGATGTAAGAAACATTTTCCTTTATAATGTTACTTATTATAGTGTTTTTATGCTTTAAAAATGTGCTTTGGATGTTCCCTAATCATTCCCGTGCGTATCTTGCCTCTTATCCTAGCGTATCCAAGCATATCCACCGTATCCACGATATGATACAATATGTCTCTTAAAATCGCCCAACAAATGCGCAACCGATATGCAAAACTTTAATCCTTGGTCGTACTGTTCAAAATTTTTATGACATTCCCGTATGAACTAAGTATGGTCAAGGATAGGGGAACAATGGTGGGCAATCAACCTAGAGGTGATGAGAGGCAGCCCAAGATATTTATTTGGGAGATGACCCATAGAGAAACCAGAGTGCCACATGAAGGAATCCTTTTCCTTCTCTAAAATGCCAGTGAGGAAAATCTGGGACTTGCACATGTTGACGGACAGGCCTGAAATGGATGTGAAGGAGGAGAGAACCTCTAAGTTCTAGCATAGAGTGCAAAGACTTTCCATTGGCTTTGGAGAAAACCATATGGTCGTCTGCAAAGCTAGATGGGTAGGTTGGGTGACTCTGCAGTTGGGGAAAAGATCACTATGGTTGTGATTGGCTTTTAGTTGCAAGCTCCTCGTGAACACTTCCAGGGCCAAAGTGAATAGGTAAGCCAACATAGGGAAACCTTGCCTGAGCCAACTCAGTTTCGCAAAGAAACCCGCTAGGCTGCCATTGACAAGGACAAAGAGGAGGGTGGTGAAGGTACATTGGTAGACCCAGTCAACAAAGATGGAGAGGAATGTCATTTTTAAAAAACATCCTTGATGAAGTCCCATCTGATGGAAACATAAGCTTTGTGAATGTCCAGCTTCAACAAAGCCGTTAACTGGTGATTTTTCCTGTTAAAACCCTTAACAGCCCAACGCACAAGAGGATATTGTCAGAAATGCTACGGCCCTTCAATGGGTTGCCACCCACCATGATAATGCATCAAGGAAGTGAATGTATAGATAGGATTTTACCATATCCCTCTCCCACCTTAAATCCCTACAGAAGATTAATATCTTCAACTATCGATGAGAATGCCTTACGCTTCTAAACTACATCAAAGAAAAAGGAGACATGGCACCTACCTCTAGATCTTATTAAAGAATTGGCTGGGACAACATTTATCAATATGGAGATGCAAACACGTGTATCCTAGTTTCAGTCATAGATTCTCTTATATTTATAATGTCTAAATTTGTCTTTGTACTACTCATCTAAGATACCAATAACTTGATCCTTGCAATTAAAAACAATACTTAGGCTGCCACTTGGTGTGATGGTAAAAACTCAGCCAATGTGAAGACATGGGCTTCAGTATGAGAGTGGCAACTTTCTAAGACACCAATAATTTGATCCTTGCAATTAAGTGGTAACTCAGCCCAAATTATGTAATTAATTCTTTCAACTGATCAACCTGATCAACTCCTAAAGGTTTTAAAAAACAAAGCTTGAATAGCTTTGTTGGTTTGGAAACCATTTCCAGCTGACTATGTCATTTGCTGCATCCTCCAATAAGAACAAAAACTAACTCTTATTTTATTGTAATTTCTGATGAGTTGTTTTTAAATAAGTTTTCAACATTTCACAGTGCAATGAATCATAGTTAGAATGGGTGGGATATAAATAGGATACTGCTAGTTCACATGATACATGAACAATAAATCGGTACTGAATGCAAGGGACGTAATGATCAAACCTGTAGCCTTCTCTAAGAGTGTCATGATCAGTTTTAATAGGCAACTTGTCTTGTGTACTTTTTCCCTTCCTATAGAAATCAACTGCAGAATACACATACAGTGGCTGAAATGAAATCAGTGTTGCAACAATGCCATAATTTTCAAGAAAATAAGGGATAGCTTTGTTGAGTTACATTGGTATCAAACTACAATTTCAGATCAAACTGTGGACGTTATCCAATTCCTTAGCAAGAAAAAAATTAATTGCACCATAGAAAGTACATAATTAGATGACATAAGGAGAACAACAAAAAAACCAAGAACATTAAAAGAGAAGAGCAAACATGTGCTTAGAGTAAAACAGCAGGCATCCCAGGACCACCCAGCGTTTAAGGAGGGTGTACTAACAAGCACAACTTTGTGCGCCCTCATGGTTGAGCTCCTTTAGCTCTGTTCTTTCAACAACTGTAAGTTTGTAACCACAGATTTCTTTATGGAGAAAACAAAACCGCTCTATAGTTTTGCACATTGGTCAGGCTATAGAACATGGGCTTTGTTGGCTTCCCCGATTGCATCGGTTAAGTATTTCTTATTAATTACATTTATTTTGTAGTTTTAATGCTATTGTGATTCTGCATTAATTATTAGGCTATTTCACATATCTCTTTGATTTATTCTCCCCTTAATATCTTTGATGTACCTATGTCCTGATTAATTTAACAATTCTAAAGTGTAGATGAACTTTGCGAGGGCAGACCGCGGCGCAATGGTAAGGTTGCTCCATTGTGACCTAGTGGTCATGAGTTCAAATCTCAAAACAGTCCCGATGCACAGCAATGGTAAGACTGCATAAATAAGCCCCCCCCCCAAAAAAAAAAAAAAAAGACCCTGCAGTGGCGGGAGCCTAGAGCACTGGGCACATCCTTTTTTTAAAATGTACATCAACTTTGCCTCTCCCATAAGATTGTATGGTTCTGTCTTGATGCCATATTGTCTCAAGAGCATGAAATATTCACAGGTACAAAGTGTTGGTATGGGACTTTATAGTAAAAATGGAGGTGATGCCCTGTATTAAATGTCACGAGTGAAACAACAGCCAAACCAAAAAAGGCAAGCACCACCAAAATGCATCTAATCTGGAAGATGATTTGTTTCGAAATGCCTGCTCAAAATGCTGTATCTATCTGAAATTTTGAATAAATCTTCCCCGCAATTCAGCAAAGGCATACCACATACAAAAGCAGGAAAGCCTGTGCCAATATTCTCATTTGCATCTCAAATTTTATCTTCATACTTCATTATCAACGTCATAGTTGTCAAGGAGTCGCCTAGGCATCTAGGCACCCTAGTGACGCCTTGGTCGCCTTGGGCGTCTGTCAGGCCTCCAACGCCTTGGTTCCCTTGGCTCCTTGACAACTATGATCTACTTAGATACTATATGTAAAAAAAATCAAGGCTTCAAGCCTCCAACATCAAATTAATCCTTGTGCCAAGCTCATTAAAGCTAACAAATGATTAAGAAGGTAATCCCCACTGAGCAGTTGATGCAGCCAAGGGGTAGAGGGTCATATCTTTTGGCTACAAAAGCAAGGTAGCGATAGTGCAATGAGGGGAAGAGGGAGGAGAGAAGGTAAAATAGTCACCACTAAAAATCAAGCCCTCTTTTAATAGTAGTTGGATCTGGGATTTTGATCTTAATGCTTATAATTGTAAGGGGCTATTTTAAAAGGCCCAAAACTTAGGACCAATGAAATGAAAGATTCTGTTTTAATTATAGATATTAGTTACGCAGTGGGTTTCATTAAGGGAGTCATATGGTCAGTTTTATCTTTCGTACTAATTGGAGTTTTAGATCAAAATTTGTTCTAGTAAGAGCACTAAGCCCATTAGTATTTCATTTCCCATTGTTTTTTAATCTATTCAAAAGCTGTGGCCTTCTTATTCATCTTGTTGATTACAGAACTGAAAGGCTGTAACCTTCTTATTCATCTCCCACATTTCACTAAATCGATATCTTATTTATTTCTGTTGATTACAATTTCTGTTAGCAGCTATTCTTCATTGCTAATCTATATAATTCAGGGCCTGTCTAATTCCTAGAATTCTTTGATTATTTTGAGAATTTTGGGTTAGCTAGCTGCGTCAGGAAGAACCGAACTTCTACAGGCCCAGGGATTGCAAAGGTCTGGTCAGGTGACAAAGACGTGACAAAGACGTTGTGGTGAGCAGTGATCCGGTAGCTTCAAGGCCTTAGTTTTATTTCATCTCCTAGTGGTGAATTTACATATGCACATCTTTTTTGAAGAGCCAAGGGTGGGAAATGACGCAACCTGGTCAAATCATTCAAGAAGAAGTTCTTATTTGCAGAGTTGAAAGAGATGCAAAAAGTTTATTATAACCAGCCCCGGTATGTACCCCCCCCCACCCCCCCAAAAACACACACACACACACACACACACACACACACACACACAAAACTCTGCACATGACATCATCACGTGGAATTGAGAAGCACAAGGCATAGGGGCACAAGCACAACAACACACAACACAAACCCCTCGCATTTACTAGGGATCGTACGCATGACCCCCTGGCTTTGATATCATATCCCAAAAGCTCGAGCTATTAAGTAAGGGCTATAATAATGTATATCAACACAGAACAACAAAGTTTAAGGGCTCATGGTGAAGAACTGAGAAATTTGAAAATTTAAGCATGAAATCATAGAGTATGGACACTCAGAAGTATAACTGCAACATTTAAGTAATTTCCAGGATTGCTTATAGATTCTTTTTTTTTTTTTTTTTTTTTTAGCATCATAAAAATTTGAACCAAAGGTAGGTAGGACTAGGTTGGTGTTGACCGTTAACATATGTAGTACTATCATATATAAGCAGTTTCCAAAGTTGGTTCTCGGAAGTGCCACTTTAGATGCTTACTAAAGCCAGTTTTATTCAAAGTCAGGGAAGTTTCAAGGTAATAGGGAATCAGAAGGTATCTAACTTATTAGAAAGCATATAAAGGAAAGTAGGCCTCCAAGGCTGTTATCATGGTATTTGCTTGTTTTTCAAATAAATTTGTCATTACTCTTCTTCTCCACTCTTGTGATTGATATCCTTGAGTTTAGTGTTCATTGTTGCTATGCTAAACCTTAAATTGTGTAATTTCTCAGTTAGTTTTGCAATCTACCAGCTCCTCTTGAAATTGCTCATCATTTTTATCACTTCAGCTTGCATGATTGAGAGGTTCTATTGAAGGTATCAAAGCTACATAGCTGCTGGACTCCACAGATGGCTGTAGTTCAAGTTTCACTGATAAATCTAAAACCACTCATGTTCAGCTGACTGTTTTACTGGGTTATTGCCTTGCTGTACAGTTGGATTTGGTGACTGATTTAGGAAATCTGTCAATTGGCTGATTGCTTAGACTCTTGCATAGATTTATTTGACTTTAAGACTAACATGTTCCCGTTAATTTTCAAGAGAAACTCCACCGTTTAGAAGTCTTTGGATCTCTTCGAGTTCAATGGAACAATTCTGGGCAGATTATACTCTGGGTATTTTCTTGATTGCTTTTGCAGATTTGATCTCTTTTGTCAGCTCGTTAAAATAGATCTTTCCCAATAAGGTCCTGCATCAGGGTAGCATATGTTTTATGAATAGTTCAAACTAAAAGCTCCTCGTAGTTGAACTATTAGCTTTCCCAAAACAGTATTCAATTGTGCATCCAGAATGTTTTAGCAAAAAATTCCATAAATCAAATGACACATATTCTTCAATAATCTAATATAACATTAGAAATAAATTGAATAAAGTAGCATAAGAGGAGTAGATTCATCTATAAATACAGTAAATGTAAGGATGTGTGTAGCCCCCTTCTATCTTTGGTGGAGGAGATTGTTCATCATCCAATTGCTTTAGGACAGTAGGATCAAACAAATAGAAAGCTCACTATCTGCATGCTTCCTTCATGTCCATTGTATACAGTCCACAACCTAAGGGCATCTGTACCATGTTTTCTACTTCTTCTTTTTTCCCCTCTTTGAGAGGGCGCTTTGGCTTGGCAAAACTTATGTAGCAATCTTGGAACAGGCGACAATGCATTAAGCTAGAATACTAATCTAAAAATTCAAATCTCACCAGCCACAGTTAGGTTTTAACAGATAGTCTCTTATTGTGAAAACGATGCTTAACGGATTAGACAGCAGATGACCTTGCCATAATCCTTCAATGGGGAAAAGAAGAAAAATAGAACTAAAGGGAATGAAGGTGACCTTACCATAATCCTTCAAAAATTTATTGTGACGATCATATGCGTTGAGTCCTCGAATGTGAGCTTGATACTGTCTGCAAAAATCAAAAATCAACTTATTAGGTAAACTTTTCTGAATAAAATTACCCGTTTCAGGAATCATAAATCATAAATCAATATTGAAGTCTTACTGTTTTCTCTCTTCCCTTTCGAAGATTGCTGATTTTAGAGACCTGAAGGATGCCATGCTTCCACTACGGACTACGGAGCGTATGAGACTGAGAGAAGAATAACGCAGTCGACCCTCGAAACAACGGAGAACAACTTTTTGTTTTTTTTTTAAGCTCTGTTTGCTTTTATTGCTTTTGGCGTAGAATTTTACTGTAAAGTTTTATATACAACATTTTATTTTTACCAAAAAAAATATATATATATACAATATTTTATGATTTTTATCTGTAAATTTCTTTTCAATGTCTGTTTTCAATAGATATAATATAAGGGAGGGAAAAGTAAACTTGTCTTTTTTATTCAACTGAAACAAATATTAAATTTCACCAAAATAAATAAATATCAAAAAAAAATTATATCTAAACTGTTACACATTAAATTTCACATTAAAACAAGAGAGATAGATGTGTTCGACAATCCACTCCCTAATAAATGTTTCTCTCGCTTGGTTTGAATTGTGAACAATCCCTTGCAATCACTTTTTAAATCTAAATAATAACAAATAAAGTTTTTTAAAATTTTTTTTTTTTTTTACTACGATTGATAGATTGTAATTAAGATTTAAGGATGTAATTGGTTTTGGTGAATCAATATTGGCCTTGTATCATTCAACCCAAATTTTTAATAAAAATCAAGATGTTAATTTTTAAGGAAAATAAAGTACACACTAAAGGTGTGTATTATGTCTTTATCTCTCTCATCCTTTAAATAAGGACTTCTTTCTCTCACACTTCTCTTCTCCAAGTGACTAATTATTAGTATTTCTCATGCTTTTATTCATCCAACATATAAAATTCCAACATACCCCACAAATGTATAGATCATTCTCCCTAAATTTTAATATTTGCAATACTTAGATGTAATGTGTTAGCCGAGGAAATTGTTCCAAACTCAATAGGTGAGTTTGGACTCCTCCATAGCAGCTGAGAAGAGGGGCCTAGCTATGAGAAAATCACTATAATAGTTGTACTCATGTCATGCTATTTAGTCCCACCACCACTCCTACCTTCACCAATGTGGCCCTCCTGCTAGATCCTTTCACAATTTCCTTTGCCGATGATTGCAAAGGAGATGGCTTAATCGTCATATTCATGGTCTCTTACCTTCTCCATCAAGTTCAAGGAGAAGAATGTTTTCTCTGCGTAGTTACCCATTTTTGGGTTTCACTTTACAAATTTATCCACCCCATCTTTCTTATAATAAAAATACATAAAAATGAGTTTAAGTATTACACATTGACTAAGGTACGTTGGGTCTTAATGGGTCTACATTTTTTTTTTACGAAAATGCACTTCTTTGGTCCAATTTTTTTCTTTTTACCCTAACTGTTATTTCCTCTCATCCTCTTCTACAACAGCTCAAGAATCCTTAGATTCCACCTGAATATCCCAAGAGCAATCCCCCAATTCCCCGTCTCCACCGCTTGTAAAATCGCACATTTTCTCACATTCTTCATACCCCATGATCCTAGTCCTTCAAGAATAAAACCCCAAGATAAGGATCATATCTAAAAGCCTTAATTGCAAGATTCACAATCATGATGCTTCAAGATGAAACCTCCCATCAACTACAAACACAACCACCTCCCCCAAACCATTAGGCATCTTCGGAGATGTACAAGTGAATCGTAGCGGGTAGCTTACCATTAAATAATATCGTTTAAACAATCATACACACCGACATTTTTTTGCCTTGTTTTTTAGATAAAAAAACATAATAATAAAGAACAGTAACATCATGTCATCAATCATCAATGAAAAAATGATTGATTAAAAATTCTAGATAAACCATTTGAATAAAAACAACTTATCTTATTTAATTCGTGAAAAGTGAGTGACTAAAGGTACACATGGACACTTGCCGTGGGAGCATCTAGATGTAAAAACATCAAAACTATAAAACTCTTGTTTAGATCTATTTAAAAAAAAAAAAAACTACTGTTTAGATTGCTAAAGTGCCATCCCACAGACAGTGCATTGTTAATACAACTATGATGGCAATGACACCTAAGAAGAAAACTGTCAACTTGAATGATATTAAAAATTTGATGACAGATTCATTGCAAAAAATCCCGAGAATTCAAGGAATATGGTTTCTTGCACTCTCTAAACTCTTCCAAGTCTACAAAAACATGGTAAATGGCCGCTCTGGAGGACTAGAGACGGGGATCTATTCAATCAGCTCTGAGTCTCCTTCAAAACCAACCCAAGTGGAAATAAATTATCAGCAGAAGAAATAAATAAATAGACGTGAAGAAGGAGAAGAAGAAGAAAATATATTATGACCCACGGTGAGATCATCTAGAAATTCATGAACTAGACACCCACATCATTCTCAAGAATCACATGCCAAGTAACCTCAATTCCCTGTCCCTGCAGACTTTAACCTTGAAGCATCCAAGGCATGGATTTTGAGATCGGATCGGATCAATCTGTGTCGGCAAGGTTGGCAAGGGTCGGTTGGATGTTAAGCCATTTTAGGGATCGATGCTGATCCCGATGCCGATCTCAATCTGCCAGCCCCAGTCCATGCACTTGAACCTTGATCTAAGGTTTTTACAGACTGCAGAGGCTAGCCCACAAAGTAAGCAAACCAAAACCCTCCAACTTCCACAGATTTTGTGCTTCAAGCCAACTCTGACTTATCTTCAAGCATCTGAGATGACAGTCAGCACAAGGTTAACCTCCAAAGTAAACAAACCAAAGTTTTCTAACTACCCCAGGTTGTGTTTCATGGTCTGGCTAATCTTAAGATCTCTTTTTCTAACCTCAATGCCCTGCAGCCACAAGATTGAAACAAAGAACAGCTTTAATCTTCAATTATCTGACAGGCCGCACAGGGTTACCCTCCAAATTAAACAAAACCAAAATCTTTGGATTTTTCCAGGTTCTATGGTTCAAGCTCTGATTCTAAACCCTCTTCTTCCACCCATAGACTCCGGCGGCATACGAAAGGAGGTGGTGGGGGATCAACAGATAATGTGCCCTCCAACACCATAACTACCTCCACCGTTGAAGGCCTCAGCCGCTCATCACCTTGTAAACACCAAAATGCAATTCTCAATGCACGCTCTAACTCATTCCTGTCTAACCCATCTTCAATTTTACCATCCACCACCCTCTCTGCCCTCCCCTCTGCCCACTCCTTGTATGCCCACTCAGAGACATCCTCGGCCCCTTGGCGACCACTAACCATTACCAGCACCATTTCCCCAAAGCTCCCAATGTCTCCGGCCGCCCCATCACTGGCTCTGGTACCCCCACATATCTTCCCTAACCCAAATCCGGTCAGCTTCGGGACCAACTCTTCATCCAAAATCACATTTTTCCAGTTCAGATTTCCATGGTTCACAAAATCCCTACACCCTGTGTGCAAGTAGGCCATGGCTCTTGCCACCCCTTGACATATCTCCATTCTGTTACTCCATGTTAGCCTCTTGCTTGGATTTGCTTCTTCCATCCATTTATCCACAGAACCATTCTTAGCAAACTCATAGACCAAGTATTTGTGACCTGACTCACAACAATAGCCTTCAAGCTTCACCAAGTTTTTGTGTTGAATGCTACCCACAACTGAAACCACACCCCTGAACTGTTTCTCTGTAATGGTGGCCCTCAGATCTTTGATTACAACTGGTTTACTGTCTGGAAGCATGCCCTTAAATGTTTTAGACCCAAGCCGGTTTTTGAAGTTCCCTGTAAGATCTTTGATTTCAGTATAAGAAAAGATTATCAAGCCTCGCGAATGAGGACTCCTGTAAGCTAAATCAGAGGCCTTCTTGATAGCCCTTATTCTTCGGAAGATGCAGAGGCCAATTCCAATCTGAACTACCACAAAAGCACCAAATGTGCCCAATGCTGCTCCGATTAGACAAGGAACACAATAACCACGAGACGAAGCCGAGGGGGCCGATGGGGTCAACGGGGCCGACAGAGTGGGAATATTTATGGGCAACACAGCCATTGGATCTGAACACTTCTTGACAAAAGAAATGGACCTCAGGGAGGGATGTGAGGAGCCTGTAATGTAAGCGGTCTGCTTTGCTCGGCATTGTCCAGTCCCATCATTTGTTACCGTCACAGACGTGCAGAGTGGATCCTTCAAGCATGAGGTTCTGCATTGCTCTAAACTGGCGTGAGTGATTGAATCATTGGGAGGATAGATCCCATAAAGGAAAGTGTGTTCAAGCTTAATCATGGTAGAAACAGTTGCACAAGTTTGCTTATACGGTGCCAGGCATTTCGAATAGGAATCATTGTTTGCTCCATATGGGCAATTGCAGAGAGTGGATCCGTCTTCATTGAAGACACAGATGCCATAGAGACCGCAGGTTGCAAAGACATCACATTGGTTAGATACAGCTTGCCATACTGGGCGCCATGAGCTGGAAGCTTCAACCCATGAGTACATTCTGAGATTTCCATCTACATCTAACCTGAGAAACCGAAAACTCACAGAGGAATCGTTATGGTCTGATCCAAAAGTTGTCCATACTGGTATGTTCCTTTGGTCAAGAAGTTGCAGGGCTCCATTAGAGTCGAGGGAAGCTCCAATGCCCACAGTCGAAGATGTTCCAATTCCACTAGTCCAGTAAATGACATTGCTTTCCCACCTGAGCCTTAGCTGACCTGAGGCATTCATGGAAAGAGTGTAGTAACTGGAGATAGAATTCTTGCTTGCAGCTCTGAGCGTTTCGGAGAAAGAAAAATTCTGGCCAGGGAGAAGGGTATCCGATGGAGTTTTGAAGCTTTGCCAAACGATTTGTTGGTCTCTGTTCTGAAGGATGAGGTTCCCATTGTCAAGCAGAACAGCTGAAGCAACAGAGAAATGGCTTGTGTTGCTGGTCCAGACAGTGACTCCCTTCAATGAATCAAACAGAATCAGATCTCCAGCTTGGGTAAGCTCAAGATAGGAATTGCAGCCAACGGCCACATCACCTCCTGCTACCCAAGCAAAGGTTCGTTTGGTCACAGGAATAGAGCCTGAATTGAAAAGGATCCCTGCACTGTACCGGCCAGGCTGATCAGAGGCTGATTCAGAGCGGTTGAAGAACCCAAATGCAAAATCCCCATTTGAGGATACCCAGTAGTCGTTTACTGCAACAGAAATCTTAGAGCCAAGAGGGATATGTGAAGAAACAACCGAGAAAAACAGAAACGCAAGAGCAAAGCAGAGAAGTAAAGACAAATTAAAGGAACTTTTATCTCGTTCAAGCATCGCTCTCTCCCTCGGAGATGCAGAGAATGGGAGCAACTTCTGCAGATCAACTGGGTAAGTCAAAGATATAAAGGAAACAGCAGGAATCGATGATTTGCAGGTTTTATGGTTTTGGAGATGAGTTATAAAGGATAAACAATTAATCCCAGATGGAACACATGTATTAGGTAATACTATAGTACTAAAGATTAAAGCAGAAGTCAAATTCTAGAATCTCAAGAATTGGCTGGAGAAAGAAGACCGCATGGGTCTCCCTTGTAAATATTCGATGGGCCCATAAGCATTCAGTTTCAGGATTTGACGAGTTAGTGATAAAAAAATGAAAAATCAGCACCTAACGAAATGAAATTTTGCTCGGATGAGATCAACATCCAACTACCACCAAAGAAGAAAATTGGGGTTTTTCGCCTTAGGGTCAGAATTTAGATCAACTGGGACCCTATTAGCCTAACTGTGGCCGCATTTCGCCTTCAAAGATCATTTTCGAGAGATAAAAGATCCAAATACAAAACATCTCTAACCAAAGAATATCCAAAACCACTAGAACGGAAGGAAAAAAAAAAAAAAAAGTACAGTTGAAAATTGAAACTCATATAGATAACTTGTAAGCTTAAACTAGCTTGAAAGAGAAAAAAATTAGAACCTTAACTCGGACCTGGGAGTAGGTAAACAAGAGAAAACAAGATTTTGTCTTGAAATGAAAACCAGAGGTCAAAAGAGAGTTGCATTGAAGGAAACGTAGCAGAACAATCTGCAAGGAAACAAGAACCTAAATCGAAGAGCCATTAATGGTTGAACAAACTCACGTACGCATAAAGATAACATTTCAATAGCTGGGAGTCCAGATTAAGAGGTGGAGAGTACAAGATAAAGCTGAAAATGAAGAAAGAGAAAAAAAAATGGAATGTTACCGAAAGTAAAGAGACTACAGTGAGAGAGATGGACACCTGCATGGATGCCCATTGAAGGTCTTTCTGAGCATATCCATTGAAGGTCTTTCAGAGCATATAGATAGTTTCAGCAGATATTATATTTTAATTTATTTATTATTATTTGTGGACAGAGACAGGGGCTCGGCTGAGATTCTCTCTATCAGAATTTCGAGGTTCATCCCGTTATTTTGAGATGAATCACGAAAAAACCACTGAGAAGCCTCTCACAATCAGGGATCCCACAATCAGTCCCCCACTCAGCAGAGGAGAAAAGTCGCCATGTCCAACCTGTTTTTTTCTGTCACAACAAAACTCACAACAATCCACGAACAGAGCCTTTCATGGAAAAAAAAAAAAGTAATAATTTTCTCATAATTTAATAGGAAAATGGGATGCACATGCGATTATCCATAAACAACACTAGCTTTTCACATATAAAATAGACATAGTTTCAGGCAGCTAATACCCAAAAAAAAAATTTTTGGAAGTTTTAGTAGCATTTTTCCCAGTCGGTCAAAGTTTTAAATCCAGGCATTCGATATTATGTTCAGGATCAAGATTCCATATTTGATAATATTACAGATATAATTAAAATAGAAACCGATTAAATTCAAATAGAAACAAATCGATAAATACAATACCCAAGTACGTGAACCATGATTCTGTTTCCTCTCCCCACATGAGGACTACTGGTGACATATCACTTTCCATGATGTGGAACCACCTTTGAAATATGGGATGGAGGGTGACGAATCATCTGGATCTGGTGAGAGATCCAGACACCGTCTCTGATTTTAGCCTCCCACGGACATGGGACCTACATATCAACAATAAATGTCAATCACATACAAAGGACCCAGATATGGTTTTAAGTATTTGGATTGATACGATATTTTGATATTCTTTTTTTTTAATATAATTTAATTTAACATTGATTACGTATCATTCTGCCATTGGTTCTGCATCAATCCAATACCAATCATGTATTGGTTTTCAGAATAATCAATTAGTAAGGGTGTTAAAGGGTTTAAAATCTGTTAAATGGTCCGATTCGATCCAGTGCGGTATCTAGGAGGGTAAAACCAAAATCGAACCGTTAACTATAAGGTCTCAAAATTGAAACCAGAATCGATTAGTAATCGATTTTGGTTTATCGATTTTTAAATGGTTTTTCATTAATCTGTTTTGATTGGGATTTTGATTGCAGTTTATATACAATTTAATGCATCATTTGTTAATCTGTTTTTCATCATAAAAAAAAAAAAAAAATACATTGCCTAGAAATCTTACATTCCTTATATTGATAGAGATATTGTTGATCATGCATCTAAAAAAAAATTTCAATAAAACAATAACTACAAATGTAATCGGTTTTGGTGTGAAACTTCAATCGTGAAATAGAAACTTTTCTTATTTATCTTTTGTGTGTGGTTGTCGCTAATGGATGTGTTATAATATTTAACAGTTTAGGTTAATTAGGTTTTGAAAGGCTAGGGAAATAATACCTAAGTTGTATAGGTAAATAAGGTAATAGGATCAATATTTTTCTATTTAGCAGTTTATGTTAGTTAGGTTCCGGAAGGTTAGGGAAATAATAGGTAGGTTGTATAATTAAATAAGGTAATGAAATTAAGGTTTACTGATTTAATTTAGAAAAATAAACGGTCCAATTCATTCGATTTTACTCGGTGTTTAACCGGTGTGAACAGTCGGCATACACGGTCTCAAACCGCACCGACCCGAATAAGTAAACGAGGTCATTTTCTAAACCAGAACTGAACTATTTATTAAATGGTTTTCTAGTTCCAATGTAAACGGGCTGGTGCAGTTTCAGTAAACGATTTTTGTGCCAATATTGCACCCTTACCAATACGCGAGTTCTATCCAACTGGTCCGGATCACGAGGTTGTTAGGAACCCTTGAGAGTTATGTATCAGTTAGCCAAAAAAAATATATTATAGTATAGCCTTGTAGAGTAAAACCAAGCCCCATTTAGAGAATGGAAACCAGCTTAATTTGAATTCCTGTTCTCAAAGCCAAAATGTGACAGATCTCCAAAGCATGGTGGAATGAGCAAACTATTGACATCAGACCCAATAAAGATTAAGAGTTGTTGTTATCAGTCAGACTAGACAACCTGCTTTAGGAAAAAGAAAGGAAAAAAAAAAGGTCTTCTTCGATCATTGTACTATATATATGGGTCGGTGGTAACAAGGACTTCCAGTGAAGTCTGCAAAGCTGCATTCTACACGTGAAGAGTCTTTTTTTTTTTTTTTTTTTTTTATCGTTTACCCATCACATAGAAAGGATGGATATCCTCTGGTTGCTCTGTGCGGCTGCGAATTTTTTGGTCTACACTGGGGTTTGGGGGAGGAGCACCTAAGGAAAATTGTTTAAGGCTATAAATGTATTTTGATAAATCTACCTATATTGGTTTTGCTATGCACATATAATGATGACATCCTTTGTAACTAGACGAGAGGCAAGAGGACGAACGACTGCTCCATTGAAAGTGAAGCAACTATCATCTCAACAAGGACATAGGTAAGAAATTATTGTCAAACCACATAATCTTTGCATTGTGTGATTGTTTCTTTCAACATGGCTTTCCCACATAGACATTAAAGAAATGATCTTTTAATGAACATCTAGATCCGTTACATGGTAGATAGATGAGATTAAAATTTTGTGAACAAATAGAACACATGATCCTTTTACATGCTAAATTCCTGAGCAATCCAAGCATACTGAGTGGAAGTTTTTGGAAAACCACAAGGATCCACAAGAAAACAGTGGGAATGTATAGATATGATAGGATAAGTAACAGAATGAGGTTGAAACTTGGCATGTGGGCATATTCAAACCATTCTCTATATATCTGAGTCAAATTTACCGTCTTACACATGGTAAAACTGTGTGCCCATATCGGAATTTTAATTGTTGGCATGAATACAATCCACTAGAATATGCTTTCGAAAGCCCAATTATGTCTCAATAATGATTATGTGGCCCCCTCTTGAATCATAACCTAATTGCCATTTTTGTTGGGTAGTCATCAAAACATAAATCATTGCATTCAATGATGGCTTACTGTAATTTTGCCAAATCCAGTTCAAGGACAGCATTGACTAACAAGGACTGACAGCTAAGCGTTTGGATCAAACCCATCCACTATTGACACATTAGTGGGAGTGGAGTCAATTCATCATCATGGGAGTCCAATCTAATGCTGAGGTATCCAAAGGCACCAAACTTGACCAAAGGATAGTCAAAAATCAAAATATAGCAGTGTTGCTCTTTGATTTTTCGTTCATTTGACCGTATAAGAAAAACCCCTAAAGTTGCAAGTAGATTCAATATACCAACACACATAACACATTTGAAATGTTTACACTTCCTTTGTTCTTGTCTAGATAAATAAATATGAGACTCATAAAAAAAAAAAAAAAATCATTTGATCAGCTAAAGAAATAAATATGTGCTTGGAATCAAACATAGAACACCAATCAACAGCACAAGATGAGATCAAGCAAGATCAGCAGTTCAAGAGAACGAGTACAAGGTGATGGTGCTGGCAAACACATAACTATTTATATTCACTCAGATTAGTCTAATAGGTTCTTAACTCTTCTGCATACTTTAGAGCAATGTTAATCCTCTCAGCATATACTCTAAAATAGCACAATTCAACTCAACTCAACTCAAGCCTTATCTGAACTAAATAGGGTCAGCTACAAAGTTTACAGAGCACAATCTTGCCAAAATGTTGAATGAAACATCAAAAGCTCAAGAACCTGATAATATAAGGGCACTGATTTAGTAAAATTGTTAAAGGTGCCATAGACCATTACACTGGATCAATTCAGATCATGTGAGTATTTGCATCAAATACTTTGGTGCAGATGGAATTGATCCTATGTCCAAATATGATAGTTCAAAAATTGATACGCACATGCCTAGAACTGTTTTAAATAATTTCCCAGCAACATATATATTGTTGGGAATTCAAATCAAAGTTTGACCAAGTAGATCCTACAATGAAGAATTAGACTCCATGACTCCATGGACAGAACGTAGGGAGCTTATATTTCTTAACATCCGCTTCTACAGCCATCTTGTTTTGTATTCGCTCTGCCAAAATAAAACATATGTCCAAGGAACAAAATAGGTTTTGATGATTAAGAAATCCAGAACATCCTATATTTGGCATCACTGTCATCGGAATACTATCCATTAAAATAGCACTGGGATCTTGGGTTTTCTCTAGAAGCATCTCATCTTAGAAATATGGTGAAACTACCCAAATCCATCATGTAAAGTATGAACAAATAAATACAAGCGTATTGTCCTCTTAATTGCATAATCCGTAAGAAGGCAAGTGTGTGATTACACAAATTGCACATAATTATCCGGTCACTCAGAGTAATAAAAATAAGAAAACATAGCTTAAAGCAAGTCTCACTCTCAAAATAAGTCCGTTCCAATCACACTAAAGTTATCTTTTGCCCAAGAGAATCAATTTTCATTCCTAAGCACTTGACCCCAAAGGCTAAAACTATTACAGTTTCATACACAATCAGTCCCTGATCCTCCTCCCACTGGTACATCTCTTTTCTCAACAAAATTATGGTCTTCAAAAAAATCACAAAAAATGCACCAAGTATCCAAAGGATTTTTACCAACAGAAACCAGAAAGAAAAGACCATTTTTCACCACCAAGCATTTTATTCAAAAGACTACAACTATTACATTAATAAATTCCTGATGTTCTTTCCTCTAGTATATTTCTATACTCAAAATTGCATTGGTTATCAAAAGAACAAAATACAAATGGATTTTAACATCGAGTATACATAAGGGCTTTTATCAACAAAAATAGGTTTGATTTGAATATACACAAACTATCTCATCAACGAGAAAGATCTTTTTCTTATCCATAAGCGTTTAACCCCAAAACTACAACCACCACAATTTCAAGTGTCATACTGATACAGTCAAGTTCCTGACCTCTTCCCCCTGATATATTCCCTCGCCTCTTGATATAACAATACAAAAAAGAAACCAAGTTCATTGTTGTTCAAAGATCTAAAGCGAATAATGTGGAAACTCCTTTGCACCGAAGACCGTCAGGAAATCAACAGAAATTAGAAAATAGACCTACCATAAGATGGCCAGTTGTACATAACAGGTCCTCCCATCCTCAGATGTCTACATAAGCTCCTCAATTCACCCGAACATCGCATCGCAGTCTTTGACATCCAGAAAAATGTAAAAACATGCCTACCAATACATATTTCCAACATGAAAGGACAGGCAGGGTATGCAACCTGAAAACAGCAAGGGTACAACTTGGGCACACCAAAAATTCCATTTCTGGCATTCTCATTGGTTTACAGGAAATGCTGACATGAGTTTTGAGTATGGCTCGTTATTTGAAATCTTCAGGTAGCATACCAGGCAGATAACTTGGATGGATGTAGTAAAACAGAAACAAAAGAAATGGAATCTGGCGAAGGTTCAACATGTGTGGGAAAGGAAAACACAATTTAACACACCCAATGTAATACCCCAAAATTTCAGAAACCTAATGGTGATGTACATGATAAGGTATAGATGATTTCAATTATTAATAATTGAAACATGTATGTATATATAAATATAGGTGAGAAGCATTAAGTGTGGGACGGATGGGTTCGGTTCAAAAGAGAACCTGGTGGGCCTAAAAAGGGTAACTGAAACCCCAAATTTAATGTCCAGATTTCATGCAAACCAATTGCAATCAAAGCCCCAATCTGAAATTGATATAGTAATTAAAATAGCCCAACAGAAAAACAGTAACCGAATGCAAATAAGACGGAAAAGCAGAATCAGCAACTGGAGACCAGGTAAGTATGAAACTAAATAGATTTCAGTTCAAATCCAAAACATTATTCTTCAGATACAGCCAAGGCAGCAATGGTGACTGCACACCACAACAAAGATCTTTAAACGACTCTCAAAATGGCAAATCCGATTACGCTCTGATATCATGTAACAAAATTGAAAATAAGAGAAAACTGAAAGAATGAAGAAGAGGGAGAGACAATCAATGTGTATATTCTTCTCCTCTTAGCCGTCACTATTTACAGATAAAATAAAAGAGTAAAGTGATAGGTCAAGGACTCCACTAAATAAGGAGTCTTAGTTACATTAGAGATAAGAATTCCATAAGTCAACATGACAAGGAACCCTAAATAAACAGAAAATTCTATTTAGACAATTATACTAGTCTCCTAGTTACATATAATGAATTAAAGATAAGGAGGACTAAGTCAAAAATTTAACTTAATCCCAAAGGCTTCCACTAAGCTAAGTGACACCTAGACAACAGAACCAAAACCGTAGAATCTTCAACACAAGTTTTGCAGTAAACCCATTCTAAAGTCAATTCAATCTCATGAACTCAGCTTCATTAATCACAACCATCCTCTCATGGAATACCCACCATAGCACTAAGGTTTTATATTTTCAGAAGTCTTTGAAACCAGATTCTTCAAACCTCCAACTCAACAATGGTATTACCAAGTGCTTGTAATCTGAATTACAGGGAAAACTCCTCTGAATGGTTCTTCTCTTGCAACCAGCCGCAATGCTGCAACCTTTCTCACTTCTCCTCTCTTTCCTTCGGTCTTTCTCTCCTTTGAACTCCCTCTCTCTCTCTCTCTCTCTCTCTCTCTTTTCTCTCTTCTTTTTAAAAATAAAAAATAAAAAATCCACTAATGTCTCCCTATTCTACCACGTTTTCCCCCTGATAGCAATAAAGAATAATAAAGAATACTAAAAAAAAAAACTAGATATTCACCTTTCTCTCTAAAATGAAAAAAAGTGTGACATGCTAATAGGATCCCTTTTATTTTTATTAATTTTAATCCCTTCCTATTTTATCTCCTAGAGGATCTAACTACCAAAACCACAATTCTCTCTTCCCATAACCGCCTTTGGTTATTGGTCCTCTCTTTTTCTCTCCTTTTTCTTAGCTACCAACCCCCAAATTCGTTGCCAACCTTCCTAGTTAGTTTAGTTCCTATAATTTAGGAAAGTCTAATAGCTGCCTAATCACCAAGATTCCAGCCCCAAACTACTTCCTCTTTTTTTTTTTTTTTTCTTGACACCTACTATATAGGAGTTTGCCCACATTTTTTATGTGGCCACAATCAAAAGACTTATACCACCTACTAATAGGAAATCCAATTCAATCGTAAAAAATTCCTAGATAATATCTTATTTTCCACTAAATTAGTATCTAACCATTAGGAAATAAAATCATATCTATATAAATATCCATTCTCCATTATTCCAATTCTCTCCAATAAAGCATAGCCCAAGATTTTAGTATTTTTAGGGGATGGGGAGAGGGAAGACAAGAGAGAGAAAAGATCCCTCAAAAATAGCAACTTTATCTCCAATAAAGCATAGTCCACGACTTTGGCTTTCAACATCCTTCTCTTTTTATATATATTTTTAATCCTTATCTTGTCATCAACAAGTGGGGTCCATATAAACCATCCCTCAAAATTTGGTTCCCCTTTTTAGGCCCACCAGGTTCTCTCCTGAACCAAGCCCATCCATCCCACACTTACATGCTTCTCACCTATATTTATATATACAAACATGCTTCAATTATTAAAAATTGAAATTATCTAATTTCCTCCCCCCCGCAAGTATTAAGACTTCCTCCAATGGGAAACCACAATTTTCTTAGACATCCAGTTAGCAGCTAGACCACATCTCCCTGACATTTTATTATATTATACATCCATCTACATCAATTTTCACCATCAGCTTAAGTAGCCTATCATCCCATATCTATCCTCTATCTCTATCCATCTACACAAGTCTGTTTCCTACTTCCAAATGGACAAATGATAAAACCACAAGATCACCCAAATTAAAGGCAAAAACCTTTACAGCTTCTGTGCTTGACTACGTAATAGTGGTGATCAAGCTTAGAGAACATCTCTGAACATGCTATACAGTTTCTTATCCTCTAGTTAACACCCATCATCTTTGATGCCAAAATGACTTTTTGCTAAAAATATTCACCCGATTCTCTACATTGCTCACCACTGCCAACTGTTTGCAGGTTTCCCCCATCAAGAAAGCCCGTAAGTAAGGGAAAGTCTCATATATACCATTTAGCCGCTTTCTCAGTCTTTGCCTATGATACATGTGGGACATTCAGTTCCCCCCACCCTCCCCCAAAAAAAAGCTGCCGCCTTTATCACTCTCCCCTCCAATTCTCAGCAAAAACAGAAACAAATAGGGTGGATGAATACAGTTTTTCACAATAGATAGGTTTTTCTCATCATTTTTTACCCCCTCATTACCAAATAGGGTTGAAAACACTGTTGTATCAGCAGCTCCATCCCATCCCAACAAACTGCTTGAGATAAGTCAAGCTACTGATGTCTCAGCTTTAGCATCTACTCTGACGTATCTCCAGAATACTCAGCCACTGAAAGGATTGGAATTTGAGTAGTAAAATTGTGATTGCCTCTTTGCGTTCTGCTAAGTTGTGGTCAACCTAACCCTGACTCTTTTTTTTCTTTTTGTTTAAAGTGTATCACATACCTGTTGGTCTGTTGGCCTGTTGTGTCACCATCTCTGTACCCCCAAAAAATGTACTGGTCCACACCCACTTCTTCACACATAAGAATAATTATTTTCAATTCCAGCCATTCAATCGATTGTGTAAACAGTCCACTGGCTAACCCTTCTATTGTTTCTATTTCTCCTTCCCAAAATGATGATATTGATGACGCACAGGGACAACACTACAAATGGAAATGATGCTGGCTATATTAGTCAGTCTGAGTCATGAACCATGGTCCTTTAATAGGGTACTTCAGTCATGGACAGATCTGAAAACATGCATTACTAACAGCAGCATCCATTCTCCATGAATAAATCCTAGAAGGCCAGAATGTTATGATCATTCTTTCATTCCATAAATGAAATAGCATAACTTTCACACTGATCAACTCTCATCCACAACAAACTGAGTTTAAATTAATTACTGTATCACATGCCTGCAACAATGGGATCGGATTATGGTTGCTACACTGCTTCAATTATTTCCAGTCAAGTGCTATTAAATTCTTGTTTTCCCCTTTTAAATGACACTTTTCATTTAAGAAAGAGCAAATAATTAGCAAAAAGACCCTCATAAAAGAAGAGATGGTAGAACAGTCGCTGGACTCACATCACAAAGCAGAACTGTCGTGAGGCCTAGCTACCCCAGTTTTCCTAAATCATCCACAAGCTCTTTAGTTGTCCACAGCATCCACTTGAAAATAGAAACAGCATCTCATGCAAAAAGAAACATGTCTAATAGTATCATGGTACAAAATTTCTTCAAAAATACAGAAATTTCACTGAAAATTTTCTGTTTCAATCTGGCTCGAAATGAAATGCATGCCCACCCAGCCAGCTTAACAGATTTAAATGCCGAAATTTTGACTCATTCTATCCTTCCTAGCAATATTTTGATAAAATTTCAACTCATTTCGTCGATATTTTGATTCATTCAAGCTTTCGCCTCCTTTGCCCAAGAGCTCAAGAAAATCTAGAAACCTCAAATTTATCCTTCATTTTGCTGCTAAATCAATGCTAAAAGGCCAATTGCGGAACATCTACTTCAACATTTGGGTGTATTTGAAGCATTATTTGGTTTATTTCCCAAGAATCCAAAATTTCCCACCTGTAACATTGTTGCTATGGAAAAGATACAGTACACCACGCTGTACACTAACAACCTAGAGTCTCAAGCCAAACTACCATTTTTTTTTTTTTTTTTACAATTGAAAGGTTCAACCATGTTAAAAGAAGCTTAATTAGGGTATCATTTTTAGTTTCGGGCAAGAATATGGCCATTTGACCATCGCAATGATCAATAAAAATTTACTGACAAAAATTACCAAGTTTCACCAATTCAAGAAATATTTTGATTTCGCTCAAGGTTTAAACCTTGGCCAAAACTGAAATTTATAACCACGAAATGAACAATAGTTATAACAGCGGCTAAGAGACTTTAGGTGTTGGGAACCAGCTTGGACACCTAGGCATCAATTAGATTGGGGTTAGGTGGGGAAGGCGTACAAGCAGGCGTTTTATTTTAGGGATATGAGTCGTAAATAGTTTGATGAATGTGGGCATTTATGTAGGGCAAGGGAACGCTGTCCGGCTGTGTCCCATGCACCCTCTCACATGGCCCTTCAAATGACTAGGGGATTTCCCCCGCCCATGTGAGAGGGCGTAGGAAAACACAGCAGGACAGGGTTCTTTCTCCCATTTATGTATGACAAAAAACAGAGGGATAATTTTGGGGGTTGAGATGAGAGGCTCCTGCTTCTATTAGCTATGGTGAGGCTTTGGTATTGACCAGGTAGGTAGCTCCACCCCCTCTTCTCATTCTCCTTCTCCCTGCTTTTTCTTCTTCCTCCACCTCCTTTGCCTTTTCTTCCTTCTTCTTTGCCTCCTCCTCCTCCTCTTCCATCTTCTCTCTTCTCTTCTCTTTCATACTTTCCCTCTTCCTCCTCTTCTACCGATGTGGCAGTGGTGGATAAAACTCTGCAACTTCCTCCTCTTTCTTCCCTAATCCCTATTTTTACATTGTCAATCTATTATCCCTTTTTCCTCCCACCCTATCCCCCCATTGCACACATTTTTCCTCTTTTCCTGTAATTTGTTCCTTGCTTTCTTCCATCTAGGCGCACCTCGACCGGTGCAATAGAAGCCCAATGGTACCCAAATAACGAGAGATATGTAAAAAGCGGGTCCGATTACGCCTATTCCTAATCCTAAATGGAATGTAACGACGGGTGACGTTATTGTTGCTGTAATCAAAGAAGCAGTGCCCAATATGCCTCTAGAGAGATCAGAAGTAATCAGAGCTGTAATTGTACGTACATGTAAAGAACTCAAACGTGACAACGGTATGATAATACGATATGATGACAATGCAGCCGTTGTCATTGATCAAGAAGGAAATCCAAAAGGAACTCGAGTTTTTGGTGCAATTGCTCGGGAGTTGAGGCGGTTGGATTTTACTAAAATAGTTTCATTAGCTTCTGAGGTATTATGGCAATATGTTGCCTAAGAAATCAAAAAACGCTTTGCTACCTAGGCACCCTTAGCAACTGTTAGATGACGTCTTAACAACTATGGATAGAACCAATCATATCTGAAAAATTTCCAATACTTCATGCCTGAAATATTATACACCTTATAACATTTGTTGCATCTCCCTCAGCAGTGACATGATCACACCCTTTGGCAAGTGTTTCTTTCAAGCTTGCCTTTAAGGGGAACAGCCCTAGTCTATGGGAATCCCATGATCACACCCTCTGGCAAGTGTTTCTTCAAGCTTGCCTTTAAAGGGAACAACTCTAGTCTATGGGAATCCCCTTCCACAACATCAGACAAGCCTACCTTCAAAGTGCCATCCACCTTTTCAGCTGCAGTTGCTCACCTCAAATGGCTTCTGTAACAAAATAGAAAATAAGAGAAGAAATAAAGAGAGAGAGAGAGCGGAATCGAATTAGTTTACTCTCTTCCTTCTAAATTTCATTTATATAAATAAGGAGTTCAGTACAATATGAGTCCAGACCATGACTAACGTAAATAGAATTAGGATACTTTTCAACAAGACTAACATCCTAATCTGAATGGATTACCTAACAGTACAGAATTTTAGATAAGAAAAGACTTTAATATCCTAACTAGAATAGGAAATCTAACTAAAATAGAACTATACACTAGATAGGACTGTGGAGTTTTATTCCAACTCAGCAACTGAGGATTGTAGAGTCCTATTCCATCTCAACACCAAGACAATGAGAGTCCTACATGATGAGGACTGCTCTACTCTAACACGATAGAGTAGATCCTATAGTCTAGGCCGCACAGTATAGTTTCACACCCCCCACACCCTCAAACTGGAGCACAGGAGAATGTAAGAGCTTCATCTTGAAACAATATAACAATAGAAGCAACAGCAACAGTAAGAGCTTCAACTTGAAATAATGTATCACAGAAGCAACAGTAGTAGTAGTAGTAGTAAAGCAACACAGTATAGATCACCATGAACCAAGCAGCACAAACTTCACCTTGAACCAATGCATCTACGGAAGCAGCAACAATAGTAATAATAGTAGCAGCACAGTATAGGAACTGTGAACCAAACAGCAACAGTAGCACAGTATAGGAACTATGAATCAAGTAGAAATAACAACGACAATAGAACAAACACCAAGCAGCACAGTATAGGTCACTGTGAACTAAGTAGTAGAGATCGCATCAGTTGCAACCGAAACCGAAATTTCAGCAAATGGCTGAAACCTGGCTGAAATCTTTTTCTTTTTTTTTCGACTTGTAATTTCGGTGGTAAAAAAAAAGGTTTTTTAAGCCCAATTTGTTCCTGTGATACTTTTTTAATCTTCTTCACATATCCATGGAATGATTTTCACTAAAAAAACATCCTAAATAATTTTTCTATGATGTATACCATATTATACTAGCGTACGCTGCTACGAAAGTATGCAGAATGGTACTATGGTAATAATTTAGAAAATAAATTATGTGACATTACTATTACATCATTCAATAACATTCTTTAAAGTTTAAATATCAAATTACATAATATATAGAATGGAACTAGACGTCACTCAAAGTCAAATCCACCATGAGTTTCATAGCACTTCTAATCCCCGACTCAAGTACCATTACTACTACTACCGATAATGGGATACCGAGTTTACAACACAATCTGGCCAAGTTGTTTAACATATATAAATATGAACTCAATCCATCATGTATTCAGTTATCTAACAAACATAAATATGAATCTTGTTTATAGTGTGTAGATTGAGTGGAGAGTGGAAGATTTGAATGAAGAATGCAAGTTTTTTGAAGAAAAAAAAAGGAGATTTTTCAAAAGACCTAACAAAACAGGCAAAACAGAGAGATTTGACAGAATTCGGGGATATTTATACCGAAATTTGGACCAAAATAGTAATTTCGACTGAAATTTGAACAAAAACCGAAATTTCGGACCAAAATTTTGTATTTTTCCATTTTGATACCCGGTTTTGTTCCACTGATTTTCCAAAACATTTCGGCCGAAATCCGAAATTTCAGCTGAAATTAGTAGAGGTTGCATCAGGTAGTACAGGCAGCAACAAAAAAAATCTTGATCAACAATTCTTGAAGATAACACCTGTAAATCTTAAATAAGATCTTTAAAGAAGATCTTTAAGCAATACTTTAGTAGTCACAAGAGGTAAGTAGATTTCAAGAACTCAGTTCTTGATCAGCCAGGCTTTATGGTAATAAGCAGCAGAAAACACCAGATCGAGATCCGATTTCTTAGAAAATCAGATCTTGGTAGTATTAGCAGTAAACACCATAGAGAAGCAATAATGGTGGCTCCAACACAAGCAAAAAGTAGTAAGTTGCATCATGTGCAACAAATAGGCAGCATACGGTAGTAGCAACAAGTAGCATCTCAAAGAATGAATAACACCATAAATCCCATAAGCAAGAGCAGCCGCTAATAAGATCCAAATTTGAAGTCCATCCGTCGGTTGGATCTAAAGTTATGAAGTATGCAGAACTATTTGGGATATACAGATGCAGAGTAGCAATAGTAAAGCATATATCAAGCTTTGCAACAACAGGAGATGGCGGTGAAACTATTTGGGAAGCTTGCGGCAACAGTAAGAAGTAGTAAATAAAGAAATAGGATACAGTAGCAATGGTGGTTGTACACCAAAACGGAGATCTAAAACGAATCTCAAAACAGCACTCGCTTTGATACCATATAACAAAATAGAAAATAAGAGAAAAAATAAAGGAAGAGAGAGAGAGAAAGAGAGAGAGAGAGAGAGAGAGAGAGAGAGGAAAAGAGTAGAATCGAATTAGTTTACTCTCTCCCTTCTAAATTTCATTTATATAAATAAGGAGTTCAAATTACAATAGAAGTTCAAACCATGACTAACATAAATAGGATTAGGATACTTGTCAACAAAACTAATTATCCTAATCGGAATAGATTACCTAACAGTATATAACTTTAGATTAGAAAGGACTTTGGTATCCTAACTAGAATAGAAAATTTAACTAAAATAGAATTGTAAACTAGATAGGATTGTGAATCCTATTCCAACTCAACAACTGAGGATTGTAGAGTCCTATTCCATCTCAGCACCAAGACAATGAGAGTACCATGGTTCGACCAATGGTTTCGGCCAAGATATCTCGTTTTCGAGCCTAGCCGAGACGAAACCCAAACTCGAATCCAAAAAGTATCAAGTTTCGGTCGAAGTTTCAACCAAAACCATGATTTCGGTTAAAAAAAATGCACCAACTGAATGTATAAAAATGTTTTGTCTCATTGAGTTCATTAGGTTTCGACCTAGACTCGTCATTTTTTCTTAGGCTAGACATGAACAACATTTATTAGGCGGTACATATTTATGACTAATATCATTTAAGTAAATTCATTTACTTAAGATATTATTCATAAATAAGCAAATACCCCCCCAATTTGAATCCAATAAAAATAGTTTAAAATTCAAATTCCAGAAGGATAAAAAATCAACCCTCTAGTTCATGAACAAAAACCGTATTTTTGGGTGCAGGGGCGATTTTCAACTTCTAAATGCTAGGCTTTTTTCCAAATATAAAAATTTCATAAATCTTATTATAGTAAAACATCACTAAAAACCAGGAGCGCGCCAAAATAATCTCTTGCTTTGATGTCCAAAAAATAATTTACATTCAAACGACTTTAAACAGCATTTGCTTACTCCAAACAAGGTTTGACCAAAGTGTAACTTCTTCATTATAACTCGGATTCAAGTAATCTAAGATTTGTTGAAAAGTTGATTATGCTAGCTTTGCAACAAATTCGAGATTGTTTGAATCCGAACTATATTAAAGGAGTTACGCTCCGGTCAAATTTGTTAAAAATACGCAAATGTTAGTTATAAATACATGTTGCCTACTTAACTCTAGCCCCAGGTCTCAGTGTACACTAACAAACTTGGATCCACACCACATATTATCATTTTGGATGTTTTTATTTAAACTAATGTGGGAATATGTGTAAAATGGTTAAAATAGGCTACAAAAAAAAAACTCAGATCAAGAAAACCACTTTTGGGTCTCAAAACCAAGCTTCGAGATGTCCCAGGAAAAATACCAGGTTTCAACCGAGATTTGGTCAAAACCCGAGATATCTCGGTTTCAAGGCTACCTGCCTCAAAACCGGCACCTTGAGCCTTGGAGAGTACTACACAATGAGTATTGCTCTACTCTAACACGATAGAGCAGATCCTATCGTATAGGCTGCACAGTATAGTTTAACAGCTTCAAAGCAGCAGGCGGGGGTTTGGGTTTGAGGAAGTCTTGGAGCTTTAAAGTTTTGTTTGTCTGTCTGTTTGTCTAGGTTTCCCATTTGTCTGGGTTTCCAATGCTCAAAACTGAAGATGGTGGCATTCTATCATCCCAAGTCACCAAAGAGTTCCACCTAGGAGGTGTAGAGCACCAAGAACTTGAGCATGCACAAGGAATGAAGGATGGCATAGTTGTTAACAAGGATCGCAAGAAGGAACATACGTAGGTTGGGTAGTTTAAAGAATTCTTAAAAGGTTATGGAGTATCAAAAAGACCAAAATTGCACATGCTAAAGCTACAGTTGGGAGAGGTGGACAACAGGTAGGCTGATATGTGAGTAGGAGCATTTGTAAGGTAACAAAATTGGCAAGGGGCAGTACTACCATCCTTGATGGTCTTGGTGGACACACATCTTATTTTGTGTTTTAGAGAGAGAGAGAGAGAGAGGGGGGAGGGCATAAATAGAGTTGAAAAGCAAAACGCAGGGGCTTCTATTAGACACCCCAGGTTCCAGGGTAAGCTTTAATTGAGTTAAGGAAGTAAATGAACTCTTAGGCACACTATCAAAAAATAGAGATATCAAAGAAAGATATGAATGAGTACTGACAATTAAATAAGGCCCTACAAACCCAAAGGGAAGGTCCCATAGTTGGAATTAGCTAGCAAAATCATCCCCCTCCATCTCTCTCTCTCTCTCTCTCTCTCTCTCTCTCTCTCTCTCTTTGGGGGGGTGGTGGGAGGGGGGAGCGTTGGGAGAAGGTGAGGGGCGGGAGAGTAAGTAGTTTATCTTCGATACAGTTTCTCATGAGAAGAGAGGATGGAATTCAACAATCAACAATATGATGGGTTCTGACCAATTACCACAAGATAGGGGATTGGGATTAAAATGGTCTTGAGTGGTCCCAATCTCAATGGTCCTGCATAAACCAATCCAACCCTCTTTCAATCACCCTAAGTAAGCTTGGACATGTCAATCCTATATGAAGCTAACTCATATCAATCTTGGCCGGTTCCAAATTACCCACCCGATCCTTAAATGCATGGTTCTGATAGCTCCATTAAAGATTGTAGTCTCAAGGATAGCTTATCATTGAATGTCTCTAGAATCACACTACACCGTCCTATCTCCATATTTCAAAGTGAAATGAAGGGTCACCAAAGGTGCCCTGGTCTCCACCCTAATAGAGTCAACCTGACTGATTGAGACATGTAAAAAAAATCACACCCTAAAAGCCTCCAAAATGCACATGACCAGGTTTCCAATGAAGTTAAGAAGCTAGATGACACTCTCTCTCTCTCTCTCTCTCTCTCTCTCTCTCTTTTGGGGAGGGGGGTTGAGGAGGATGAGGAGGAGGAGGAAAGGAGTATCAAAGCACCCAAAAAAAAAAAAAAATCTAAATCCATCTTGAATAACTGAGCCCATGAGTAAGCCCCAAAGCAAGTGAGGAACGATATTCCAATGAACCACACTAAAACGATAGCTCACTAAACCGATAAAGCAGGTGATGTTGGTCCTAAAATATACCCTGTTATTCCTTTCCTAACAACTAGGAAAAATATCCAGAGAACTGTGCTCCCTTGCGAAAGGGTTAAAGAACCAACTCCATAAGATATCCCAATTATATCGAAAGAATTCAATCTTGATCAATCAAAAGTCAATACCAACAAATGGAACCTCCTTTCCACAACAAATTTGTAAAAAATGGAAAGGTGGTTAGCTGATTTTCCATGCATGTAACATATAAACATGTCAAAGTAAACCAATTCGTGAAAAGGGAATCTAATAGTGGATAAAAATTTAATTGATAAACCTTCACTCTTTTTAACTAGATAGAACTCCACGGAACTGACCAGTGCTCTACTTCTGTGGAGGCATTATAGGAAGCCAGCCACCTTGGAGGATGCTCTTGCATCATCCATTTCTTCTCTATTTTAGCACATCTCATTGGAGTTTTCTGGAACACATCAATATCCTTGCCTTCTCAGGCTTATTCGTGACAGCAGATTCGTCACATAAGAGATTTAAGGCAATTATCAAGGGCCTGGATGTCTCTCTTTCCTATGGTTGGACAAACACTATGGTTGAGGGGGTTCTTTAATGGTGATTGGTAGGATGCAGTGACATGAGGGTGTGCCTCAGAGAGTAGTTTAGACTCGGCCTCAAGTTTACTGTATTTTATGTATTGCGCTCTTAGCTTTTTCTTTGCAATAGAATCTCCTTAGTTATCTATCGAAAAGAAATTCCCATCCAACCACTTACCCTTTAACCCTAATAAATAAAAGTAAGGATCATACCCACTTTCAATCCTTGATCATCCACACATGTCCTTATTCAATTGCCTATATTACCATAAATACCCTTTTGATTTGCACATAATGAGAGGGACCACAACAGTCCAAACAATCATAAGGGGAAACTGAATAAAAAGGGAAGGTATCAAAATTAGCACAGGATCTTAAAGAACAATTTCTAAGGAGATATTCCCATTAGAATCAAGAATCCAAATCCAATTATCTAGCTTGTATGAAATAAATACTTATTTCAGGAATTACCAACAAAAGCAACATTCTCAATCTAGTAAATCATACTAATTTTTGGAATATCATTTCTTGAGGCAGCAAAAGATGCACAAAAGGAAAGCAACTAATATTCCCATAATAAATAAATCAAAATGCAAAAGGAAAATAATCTATTATTCGATCCATCTCATGGTACAGCAGAAGTATGGAAACAAAAGCAAATTTTAATAGGAACAAGCAAAGATCAAACATGTGTCACAACAAGCATGTCATATGTGAAGATATGCATAAGAGCAAAGGGGAATATAAAAGCTAACCATAGAAGAAATAAAATTAATCTACGGTTTTCCTGCAGACAGATGTATCTCTAGTTCTGCTTCAAATGAGAAATATCCCCTCAAGAGAACTACATGAAAGGGTTATTAATTTCTAACAAAATCAAACTATCAGAGTAAAAAAAAAAAAAAAAAAACACTGTAACAAGTCAGAAATTGTAAAAATTACATAACTGCTACTGGAATTCATCACCGTCCCCTTGACACTGCTTCATCTAACTCTTCATGTGATGAAGGGAATAGCTCTATATAACGACTCCCGAGTGTCATCCTATCTTTCACCATTGCAGCTTTCGAATCCTCTGCACTTGGAAATTCCACAAATGCTTCACCTGTGGGCCTCCCGTCCATATTCAGAGTGATATGAATAGAATCCTCTGAAAGCATGAAATCTTTAAAAAACTCCACAATGTCATCTTTCCCAGCTGAAAATGGCAACCCTCTCAATCGCAAGACACCAGTATGTTCAGCCGAATCATTTCCATCATCATATGATCTTGCCCGAGTGCTCCGTCGGGGTGAACCACCACGGGCATCTGAAACTTCACTTGCTATGGCCTTGTAATATTCTTGTCTCTTACTCCTGAAAACTTCAATGTATCGCCTACCCATGTTCTGTCTGTTCTTCTGAATAGCAAAATCAACTTGAAGAGGATAACCCAAAACAACAAAGGCCTCTCCACTGAACCTGCCGTTTTTGTGGACAAATAGAACATCAACAATTTCAAGACCGTTAAAGAATTCAGTCACATCAGCTTCTGTGCAATCAAAGGGTAGTCCTCGCAATCGAACAACCGGGAACGGTGGAGGCGGACCAACGTAAGCATAAGGAGGAGCAGCATTATACATAAAACTCGAACTCCCAGAAGCCCCATAAAATGATTGAGGCTGATTAAGTATCCGCTGCCGTTTTGGACCCATTTCCCGCCCATCGCCACCATCCACGTATTTCCTTCAGTCCCCGAATACCCACAAAATCAAAAGAAACGAGAACCCACCCGTCAATACTCTAATTGCAGACTCCCACCTATTAAGAAAATTTATCGATATATCGAATCCTGTCCTCCTAAATATCCCTCTTTTTATATGTTTCAGATATCTTCAAACACAAATTTCGATCACCCATAGAAAACAGGAAAAGGGTTTGTCAATCGTAAACCACAGTAATCCTACATGATACCAAAGTCTAATATATAGGGAAAAACAAAAGAACCTTCGAAACTTTTAGCGAAAGGGGAAGTAGTAGAAAGATAAATAAATCCCCAATAAAGAACGAACTAAGCCCGTCACAGTACGGCTGTTTGACATGTTGCCTAACGCATAAAGAAATTACACAGAATGTAACAAAGAGAAAAGGAAAAACTGAACTCTGAATCGGAAAGAAAAGTAGAAACCAAAATAGTTGGAAACCCTCTTACCCTCTGTAGAACATTTTTCCTCAACGTTCCCCGATCCCCCTTTCGAGTTTAGGCCCTTGTTCTTGCTTTCCCTCTCCCTCTGTCGAAATTAAACGATGATGAGAGTAGACTGATTATAAATACCTGATCCGGACAAAAACTGGCGGAAATGGTTGTGTTATACTCCTGCAATTTTAACGTAGGTTTAGCGTTGTAGACGTGCCTAGCATACAATATGCCGACATGGGAAATGATTGAAAATAATACCCCAAAAAAAAAAAAAAAAGGAAATGATTGAAAAAAAAAATTTAAAAAATATTAATATTAAACTAGAGTACATTATATGTGGAAAAACAAAGGAAAAAAAATCAAAGTACGAAAAACATTGAAATTGACATCCACTCATCATATTAAGTATAAATTTAAATGATGATAAAATTAACAAATAGAAAAATTTATAAATTTTTTATGCAATCATAAAAAACATAGCACATTTATACAATAATCCCACATAAAGAATAAATTTTCAATTTCACGTTTCGTAGCAAATGTACAATTTGTACCCCTGCCCAAAATTATTTAATTCAGATTTGAGAATTATTCAATAGTAGAATAATTCGGAATAAGTCGTTTCGATAATTTAAGAATTGGATCACAGATGCGATCAAAAAAGCGAACTTAAAATAAAATTCGAATTCAGTTCGGTTTGAGAATTATTCTTTTGTCTACAAAAATTTGGTCGAAAAAAATCGGATATTAATTTTAATATTTAATGCTTCTATCAACTAATTATTAAGCCTACATAATATATAAGTGACGTTAGAATAATATTTAATTTATAAATAACAATATAATATATAATAGATGAGTATGTCTGTATAACAGTGGATTAGATTTCATTATAGGATATAATGTGAATCATTAGATTTTATTATGATTGCAATACCAATCTAGTGGAACTGATTTTCATAAAATCAAATATTTTCATAAATTCATCTAATCATCATCATGAAATCTATCTCTTTTTCATGTTTGTTAATTATTTCTTCGTGA
The DNA here is from genome assembly GCA_028583415.1 of Protea cynaroides. Taxonomy (NCBI): domain Eukaryota; kingdom Viridiplantae; phylum Streptophyta; class Magnoliopsida; order Proteales; family Proteaceae; genus Protea; species Protea cynaroides. The sequence goes on along the minus strand of CM053269.1, from coordinate 64,969,159 downwards.
TTATTATAATATTTATTTTTAGAATCATATTTAATCCCAATTGGAAAATCATTAATGATTTGCTTTGTATTATGGTATATATGATTTTTATACTCATATTTAAGTCCACGTTGTCGAACAAAATTAAAGATTTGCTTTGTATTATGATTTGACTTTCATAATATTATTGGAAAAACATCTTATATGAACCTCAATGTTACTGTTAACATCATATCAAAGATAAAAACTTATTACAAAAATCATGTCACTTGTTTAATCTAAGAAATTAAGAAAAGTGTCATACTTTTTTTGACGATTTGAAAATATATTTTGTTGAAGCGCTCTACCTTTTGTTCAATAATGCTTCATTTTGATGAAGAATTTTTTCTCTTTTGTTGAAGAACTGTTGGTGCTACTTGATGTTCAAGGATCTCACAAGCAATCAGGGTGCTCACCCTAGCTGGACAGGTATACCATATCTTGTTATTTTGACCTTTTTCCTCCCCTTGACCATGTGACATTGAGATGCTTTCTATCTCTAGAGTGGAGATGACCAGCATAAAGTCAAAATCTTAAGTGAGATGCTAGCCTCCTAATGTCATATCCAAATTGTCTTTTGGCATACCTTGAGAATTACCACAAGTGCCCTTAAATAATAAATAGAGACAAAAATACAAAACTGTCATTTTTCATAAAACAAAAAAATATCATCGATTTTGCAAAGAAAAATAAAAATAAATAATATTTTATATTTAAAAATAAATAAAAACAAATTTGATGCAAAATCAAACACGATAAATATATTCAAATTAACAGTTTGTAGGTACACGTACACTCTTATAATTGTCAAGTTACTGATAATGAACATTAGACACTAAGGTCACCACTCAACGTATACGATGTCTTTTTATAAAGGACTTCATAGACCATATGTGCACTGACCGTTGAGGGACTAGTCCTCATGTCTCCCATAGTCTAAGCAATTTTGACTTGCACCCCTCAAACCTATCATAGTTCAATCAATGTCTATATAAGCACATAGCGCATTATGATAGGTGCAGTCAAGCCAAGAACTACAAAGTGATACATTTGAATAATCATCTGCAAAACCAATCTATTAATACAATAGACAAAAAATAATGGTATCATATAACAAATTTATAAGTCACAAAACATGTAAGTCATATATCACATATATACCTCAAAATAGAGATAGAGATGCCAAAAGAGAATACATAAAAATAATATAATAAACCTGTGTTGGGCCACACAAATCCAACAAATATTTAATCTCACATTAGAAAAAAAATGAAATTAATGTTCTGTTTTATATTATGACGTGATTTTTAGACTTATAATTAGTCTTGAAAAGATGCAAATAGTTATGGCATTAAATTTTTTTTTTTTTCTTTCTGAAAAACTTTATTTGAGAATAATAGTTAAGGCATTAAGTCCTCCACTAGGATAATAATAGTTTTTTTAAGTATAAGAATTATTCGGTATAATTCGGATTTGAAAGAATTATTCGCGATATTTATTTCTAGACAAAAAATACGAAAATTTTAAAGAATCATTAAATATAATTCGAATTTGAGAGAATTATTCGTATTATTCAGTTCCAAAGAATAATTCACGAATAATTCGGAGAATTAAATAACTATGCCCCTGCCACATACCATAATATAGTTTAATGAGAAACTAAAATATATAGTCAATTTTACTTGCAAAATTAGGTGGCCAATGCATAGTTTTATGGATGCTTCTGTTTGCAACTTGCTTAGTGACAAACAAAAGTTGAAACCAAACTTCATATGCCCTTTGTACAACTGTTTTTGGCTTTTTTACATATAGATAAAGATGAAATTTAAAATGTAACAATGTCTGCTATCTAAAAGCCAAACATAAAACCTTTTGTCCTTTGGGTTAGTGGGTAGAAAGGGAATTTCGCATCACATGCAACCACTAACAACCAGTCGTGTTCAATTGACCAAAACTATTCCTACTAGGGCTACAAGTTTTGGCCCAATAAAGTCGAACCCGCCTTGAGATTGAACAAGGCTAGGTTTGAGCCCATGTTATTGCAAACCCTAGTTGGGTCGGACCGGGCCTAGGTTGACTATATATATATATATATATATAATTCCCTGTGACTTATCAAGTTTCAATCCTATCAAAGTTTGCCACATGGACAATAAAACTTTGAAAATCCAAGATTATACAAAAGTAAACAATATTGCATGGACATACAAAAAAGATAGTATTAGATTGAATTTGAGTGTGAGTGACTTCTCTATCCAACCAGTTGTCCACGTGGTCAAAAGAATACTGAATGTGTGAGAATAGATTGTTATAATCTATTTCCCTTATTATATAGTATAAATAATGAATGAATTATGTTGGCCTATTGGGATCATCGGTACAAAATATGCATAAATTGGCCATAATAAACATTTGGCCGGGTTGATCAGTAGACCAGCCCAGACGAGCATTAAAACATGGTCATTGAAGTCAAGGACAAGAACCATTGGACAAAATCCATTACGTTAAACCTTAAATATTCAAATCTAAAATTCAAAAAAAGCATCAACCTCACTCAATTCTTTCCATGTGTTTTTCATGTATTTCGCATATGATTACAAAAAAAAAAATTGTATTTTGCACGTGTAGATTTTAATCTAATTTAGCTCTTTTAAGGTCTATAAGACAGGGTTTTTGCATGTGCTTCACAGCTTCACCTACTTTCGTTGATCATGCAACTGAATCTTTTTCCCATCTACCAAACAGAAATGTTCTGTTAGAATCTCTTATACGGGAAAAGAAACTGTTGGAATCTCTTATACAAATGTTGAACCACACCAGATTCTGCCACATGGCATATAGCCACCAAACTGTATGAGACTAAAACAAATTGGAATTGCCCCAATCAAAATTTGTGATTGTCTTGCAGGGAAATTTTTTGGACTAACTGATTCATCCCCATGTCAACCTAGGAACATCAATATATAAGTGGAGTTTGAGCTGTTGAAGGATGGAAGGTGTGATTGAGTAAAATAAGGAGGGAAATAATTTCTAATTATGAATTAAGGGATCAACCCAGATTGGCCGATCCAGATCAGGACCGGATGGGACCGATCCCCTGCAGCACACAAGTGGAAATGGTTGGATCAGTTGTGTTAGAGGAGTTAATTAAGACCAAATCAAGAGCCAATCTAGGTCGATCAGTATCTAGACCGGGATCGGTTGGGCCAGTTCCTTGTAGGATATGTGTTCTCAAACATTTATTCCCACATGATTATGAGGCTGCCATTCATTACATGGTATATTATTATATTGAGGAAAAAACTCATTTGGACCATTTCAAATTTGGTTTGTTTACCAGAGCAGCCCATCTTCATTACGTTACCTGGAATGATGATATGAAAATTTTGATAATTGGAAATATATTATATTGTTTGTATAAATCACTTATCAAATTTGCTTAATTCAACCTGATACGCTATTCTTACCCAAAAAAACAAAAAAAAAACCAACTCAAGTGTATTGACATTTTTCCCCATATATGTCTAAAAATGTGTGATTCTCAATGTTCACCATCTCATATTATCCTGAATTTTCACATCTCAATTTGTCAATTGAAAATGGGTAAATTACACAGACACCCCTTCTACTATAGTGAAATTACACAGAACTATCCTGTTTTTACAAAAACTACACAGAGGACATTTAAAAACTCTTTTTAGCATATAAAAAGAATAAACCTTTTTAGGTCATTTTACACTTAGTAAGGGTATTTTTATCTAAAAAAAAATTTGACATTTTGCCGTTAAGTTGAAAGTAACGGTGTGGGTGAGATTGTATGATAGCATTGTTATAGGAGTATTCTGTGTAACTTTTGTAAAAGCAGGATAGTTCTGTGTAGTTTCACTACAGTAGAAGGGATGTCTGTATAATTTATCCATTGAAAATTAAAACTTATTTTTTTTTTTTGCTGAATTTTACATGTAACAACTAACCTTGGGATATATTTGTTTAAAAGATAAATTTAACCACATCCAATCTATCAAATGGTAGATATTTAGGTTTCCTAGATAAACTTATCTTGTCAGGTTGTTGAGAAAAAAAAAAAACATATTTATCAATGACCCACATGATCTGCACAAAAAAAAAAAAAAAAAAAAAAAAAAAGAAGAAGAAGAAGAAGAAGAAACAATAATAATAATAATAGATAGATCAATAGAAAGATAGAGCCACAAGTTGAGCTTGAAATGGAAAGTATAATGGATAAAGTCTCGCTCACTTAGACAACATACATTGATAAATGCAGCCCACAACCCATCTTTCAATTCCAACATCAAACATTATTGTAGTTTCTTTTCATCCTTGAATTGGAAGACTGTAGCATTCTCATAATGAATCTGCCGAACTTCCTGAGGAACCTCAATATACAGTAGATTATGCGGATTATGTTCCCCAACACAAGAAGGCTGATCAAGCTAAGCCATGTGTAAGTTCCAACTAGAGCAGTTTTGCCGATTGTATCCCACTACTCCATGGGTGTGATGGCTAATATAGATTCGAGCTAAGTATTTGCTATAAATGTAATTGCTATCCACATAATCACCATGAGAGTCCACATAAAAAAAAAAAACCAATGTTTCATAGTCAATCCACTTATGTGCAAAAAGATTATGTTTAAAGAAGCAAGAAAACCCATTGTGTTGATAACCAAGAAATCATCATATAAGAATAACTGGTTAGATGACATTATAGATGTCCCTGCATAATGTTGAGGACTGCCATGAGAATCAGGCATCTTGCCAAAACCCACCTGGAGGGTTGACACCAGCTTGAAAAGCCATTGTTGCAATTAGTGATGCCACTACCATTAAGGTATTACGTTTATTCTTTATCCGATAGTCCTTTTCGGAATTGCTCCCTTTTGAGTGGTAGGGTTCGATTGAAATTTGATCACTTGTCTTCTTTCCTGAACTTTCGTCCTTCGCTGTCATTGCTCCTGCCTGAAAAAGAGAGTTTAAAATGGCCATACCTTTCAGATCTATTGGACTTTGAGATTGGGCTCTCTTTGCTCCTATACTACTTAGAATAGCTTGTATTCCTTCTCATTCTAATTCACCTGGAAAATGCATTAGAAGATCCAATGCTGTAAACCCATCTTGTTTCCTTTCAATTAATCGGACTGCGTTTCTAACAAGGAGGCCACTATGTAGCAGTGCCTTTACAATCTGTGTAAAATAAATGCAATAAAATTAGCGATAATGATGATAATGAGAGATCCTGATCCTCTCATACACACATATATACTCATACACACACATATACAGAAGGGGAAAGAAAAAGGTCTACAGATCGAGAGTGTGGTTTTGCCTCATATTCTCTGCCTGAGGTAGCATGATGTAAGTTGGTGTTGCCTTCTTCGTCTTTCCAACCTAGAATGTGGTAGTGTCAATTCTTTCCGATCAAACTCACCAATACTTTCAAGGCATCGACCTGACCAAATTTCACTACCAGATGAAGAGCAGTCTCATTTCTAATAGTTATAGCTTTGATGGAGTTTGCGCATTTGGAGAGCAATTCTTTCAAAACATTAATTTGTCTAGCAAAAACTGTAAAATGAAAAGGAATCCACTTCTCTCTGCATTTCATGTTATGAAGACCACCATCGACATTCAAGAGCAACTTCACAAGCTCTAGGTGTTCATGTGCTGAAGCTAGGTGCAATGGACTATATCCCTCTCTGTTTAGTTTTAAAGTGAAAGAAGGCTTCAAATTTACAATTTTCTGTACAAAATCGGGATAACCAGCTACCACAACCCGATGTAAAGGAGTATCAGTGAATGGAACGTTTTCAACATTCTCAAGGATGAAAGATTCCTCCCAAATTAATGCATATAAAATATCTATATCTCCATTTGTAGCGACTTCGGTCAATCATAGATCCATTTTATGCTATAATGCTGACAAAAAAGTGTCAAGACATGACCTTGACCAAATTGCAAGAACCAAGAACAAAAAAACTGACGAAGGACCAAGAAAAAAACAGATGCTGATGTTATGTGCCTAATGGGGCCCAGTTTAACGTATGGGCGCTAGATTGGACCAACCTAGTATAAGATACGTTAAATGACCTGATTTAATGCATTCCATCAACTCTAGAGCTTTTGGCGTATCAATCAGGTCATAACATTTGGTATCAGAGTCGATCACCAGGTCACAAGTCAGAGTCACAAAGAGGGCTACCTAAGTGAACCTGTTAGGAAATGGCTACATGTTGCCAGGCCAAGAACCTAGGCAAAGTACAGTCGCTTGGAAAGGGCTACCTACCACCAGAGTGAAAGCTGCCTAGAGTGAAAGTTGATGCGACGATGTTGCCTTCTTCATCTTCTCAATGTAGAATATAGTAGTGTCAATTCTTTTCAATCCAAATCACCAATATTTTCAAGATTTCGACCTGACCAAATTTTACTGTCAGATGAAGAGCAGTATCCTTTCTAACAGTTATAACTTCGATAGAGTTTGCGCATTTAGAGAGCAATTCTTTTAAAACATTAATTTGTCCAACAACCACTGTAAAATAAAACGGAATCCATTTCTTTCTGTCTTTCATGTTATGAAGACTACCATCGATATTCAAGAGCAGTTTCACAAGCTCTAAGCGCCCATGTGCTGAAGCTAGATGCAAAGGACTACATCTTTCTCTGTTTAGCTTAAAGTGAAAGAAAGCTTCAGATTTACAATTTTATATACAAAATCGGGGTAACCAGCTACTGTGAGGACCAAGGATTTTGAAAATAGAAATTATCCTCAAATTTTACATTTAATTAAGATGTTCAAATTTTCTACACTCAATCACACAAAAAGATATCGAAAGACTTTCGCCTTAAGATCTCATCCACTCATGCCAGTGGAGGGTAAGAAATTGGAGTCGCCACCTAGATAAGGTCTAGGACTTGTAATGATCTCCCTCAATGGAGGAACTCTAATGACTCGCGCAAATAAAATGGTTGACTTGTCTCACCAAATGCGGGTAAACGTCAAATTACGAGTTGGGAAGGTGTTAGGCACCCAACTCGTCCGGTTGAATCGGTCTCCCTAAATCCTATCATTTCCTACAATTTATGAATGTTTGGGGCTATCTAATTAAACTACAAGATACAAGGGGAAATCCTGATTTGATCTCTAATTCTTTATTAACTACGCATGACATAAGTTGAAATTAAACAAACTAAACAAGATAATAACCACAAAATGAATTAAATAATTTAATAAACGACATAATCATACATCTAAAGAAAGAAAAAAAATGATATACAACATATGACCGAGGTCTGGGAAAATCCCAGACCGCCTACGTATCCCTGTGAGACGGGAATCAGGTCAAACGTAGTTCGGACAGGTGTGTACGTACCAGGTGTGTGCAATAAGAGGGACGCTTCCAAAATATTGGAACACATCCCAAGCGATGGATGCTCCCATAATCATGGAACACATCCGATGGTGAGAGATGTCCCCACAACAGTGGGACCCATCTCAATGTAGAGGTATTCCCTATCATAAAGAAATCCCCTCGTTGAGGTAATCCCATAATACATGAAACTTACCTCAATTTGAGTGTCTGTATGAAAATGATGCTCCCAAAATATTAGAATACATCCGAAGGATGAGATGCTCCCACAATGGTGGAACACATCTCGGTGTAAAGGCATTCCCTTCCATAGAGAAATTCCCTCGCTGAGGTAATCCCATAATACATGGAACTTACCTCAATTTGAGTGTGTGTGTGAAAATGATGCTCCCAAAATATTAGAACACATCAAGCGAAGAGAAGCTCACACAATGGTGGAACACATTCGAAGGATGAGATGCTCCCACAATGGTGGAACACATCTCGGAGTAGAGGCATTCCCTTTCACAGGGAAATCCCCTCGCTGAGGTAATTCCATAATACATGGAATTTACCTCAATTTGACCGAGCGTGGAGTGACCAAACTCCCCCGCAGCCTATGTATCCCTCGAGACCTCTGTCTCTCCAGAATCAGATCAAGCGTAGTTTTCATGGATTGACGAGCCATGGACACACGTGGCAACACTCAGGAGAGGCCAAACGCCTCAGCTCCCACACATGGGGTTCACTAATATCTCACTCATATCCCATATTCAGGATACCCAGGTGGATCGTCTTTCGGGCCACCAATCCTATGCATACATCTATCCAATCGCACATTTTCATTAATACATTTTTGATACAACTCTTGGATCCAATCCTAGGGTTGGGTGGGCTCATTTTAAATGAGCCCACAATGGGTCGGACTCTTTGGAGTCTCCTATCCAATCACATCGCAGGAAGCGTGCATCCTAACATACATCAATTATAAATTGGATGTTCAAATGGAGATACATCACTTGGGGATATGGAGCACCTTCCAACTCATACTCAAGCATGTAATTAATTCAATTAGACATATCAAGGAGAAAATCAGCTTACCTAAGCAATGAGCATAAAAGAGATTACTAGATATGTGACTAAGACGTCATGCAAGTATAGAGGTGTATAAGCATGAGAATTCAAAAAAAAGCATGGCTAGGCCTAGCACGTGACATTAGTCTCATAACAAAATATATTAGTGAATATGGGCATCGGATTATAGTACTAACCATATAAATAGTATTGTGCTACACCCTGCCCGAAACCACATGGAGGGAGACAAAAAATGAAATAAAGTAAAACAAGAAATGGGCAAGACTGAAATGGACAGAGGGTTGAGGCCTACCATATATAAATAGAATAGAAAAAGAAAAACTAAATATACACATGCAATGGAAATAAAGAGAACAAACAAACAGAACAAATGCTATGTAGCAAAAGGTGCAACAAGATAAAATAGGGAATACAGTAAAGAAAGATAAAGAATAAAAAATAAAAATGATGGGATCTACTTGGCCAAACCCATGCTCTGTAAAACTACTAGATACAAGAAACAACCTTGTTGGGATTAGGTTCAAACAAGAAACCAAGCAAACCAAACAAATGGAGAAAACCATTAAAACTACATGCTGTATACCAGGGCAAGATCATCAAGAGAAACAAAAAAAAATGAGCTAAATCTTATAAAAGACCAACCCATATGAACCCAACTCATACCTAAACTGAACCAAACCACAAGCCTAACTCTAGCCTAAAGAATCTAGACTCCACGCTAAGTTGGGCCAAGCCCAAACAAAAACCCAAAGCTTAGACCTAAACCAAGCCCTAAACAACTAATCCTAGACCTAGACTAAAATCAAATCAGTCCAGATTCTATACCTGAACCAAACCTGTCCAGCCAGGCTCACTTGGACCAGACCACAAGACCCATCCCTAGACCAATTTGATTAGAATTTGAACTAGGTCTAAACCAGATTAGACCTGAACCAAACCTTAAAGATCAACACCACTCTAAACTGGGTCAAAACCCAGCCAAAGGCTCAAGCTACATGGGCCAAACACAAGCCCAAACTGAACCAGGTTCAGCCTAGATAAACCTAGACCAAACAACCTGCTAAGAACTAAATCAGATGGACCAGAATTAAGACATAAGACACTAAACCAGATACACCTAAACTGACATGAACTAACTCAACATAAATTAAACTCAATGGACATGAACCTAGCAAACCTAAAGAAATTTGAGTCAAGTTGAACCCAGGCCACACTGATGCTAACAAAACCAATCCTGAATTAAATCCAAAATCCAACATAAATCACTGAAAACCATATCAGATCAAAGAAAACCATGTTATTTTAATGAAAAAAAGGAAAGAGGTGCACCTAATCGCCTATGCCATGTTTCAGCAGAGGTAGGAGAGGTGCAAGCAACAACATGAATGGCAGGTGGAATATGCAGGTGGTAAAGGCCGTCATGTAGGATGCCCACCCCATCACCTTCTTCGTTGACAGGGCCTATTGCTGGAAGTCAGTTGCAGCGATGGGAGCAGAATCCCTTCCTTGGTCGGCAGTGATGGTGACACCTCTCCTTCTTCCTCCACGGCGATGGCGCTACTACTTCCTTTCTCTTCTGATGCTCTCAGAAGTTAAGGAAGCCCTCTCACCTCGCTCTTATCTCTCTGGTCTGCGAAACCCTCAGCTGTCGGCCTTCTTATTTCGTACCTGGATCTAAAATCAGATCATACCTAGACCTTCTTCTCGATTTCTTCTCTCACTCTCACTCTATTTCTCTTTCTCAATCTCACTCTCTTTTTTCCTCGTTTTCTCACTTCTATCCCCCCTTTTATCTCCTCCCTTCTAGATCTGCCTATTAGGTGGCTCGAGTCATGGCTCTGGCGGTTGCTTTCTCAAGATAGGGGGGATTAATGGCCGCGGGAAATGAGGGATGGGAAGTGTGTGTTGTCGATGGGAGATGGAATGAAGGTGATGAGGTGGCTGGGGGGTGCAGTGGTTGGCGGTTTTGGAGGAGGTAAGGTGGAGGGATTTGAGGGAGAAGAGGTGAGGTGTCGACCTCCCCTCTTCCCCTGCAACTCTCTCCTTCTGCGTTTTTTTTTCTTTTCTCTTCTTTTCTTTCTTCGATCTTTTGATTTAGGGATTTAAATTGCTTTTTCTTATTTTTATTTATTTTTAACCCCCACTCACTTCTTCTTTTACGGATATATATATATATATATATATAACCATTTTCTTTTCTTTTTTTTAATTTAATTTATTTTCTGAAAACACATTTATTTATTTATTTTATTTTTTATTAAACCTAAAATGACAACAATACCCCTCTCCCCATTATGCATGATGACGTAACGAGAAAGCGAAATCCCACAGGAAAAACTGGGTACTGACAGCTACCACAACCCAATGTAAAGGAGTATCAGTGAATGGAACGTTTTCAACATTTTCAAAAATGAAATGTTTCTCCCAAAGTAATGCATATAAAACATCTATATCTCCATTTGTAACGATTTCGATCAATCTTGGATCCATTTTATGCTATTATGCTTACCCAAACGTGTCAAGACATGACCTTAACCAAATTACAAGAACCAAGAACTAAGAAACTGACAAGGGGACCAAGAAAGAACAAATGCTGATGTTATGTGCCTAATAGGGTCCAGTTTAGTATATGGGCACTAGATTAGACCAACCTAGTATGAGATATGTTAAATGATCTGATTTAATGTGTTCCATCAACTCTGAAGCTTTTGGCGTATCGATCAGGTTATAACATTTGGTATCAGAGCCAACTACCAAGTCACGAGTTCGAGTCACGGAGAGGGCTACATAGGAGAAGGCTACCTCGAGTAGAGTGAAAGCCGTCAGGAAATGATTAATTGTTGTCAGGGAGAGAATCTAAGGCAGAGTGCAGTTGCTTGGAAAGGGCTACCTACTGCAAGAGTGAGAGCTACCTAAAGTGAGAGGCAACACAATGATGTTGCCTTCTTCTTCTTCCCAACCTAGAATGTAGTAGTGTCAATTCTTTTCGATCCAACTCACCAATACTTTCAAGGCATTGACCTGATCAAATTTCACTACCAAATGAAGAGCAGTCATATTTTTAACAGTTATAGCTTCGATGGAGTTTATGCATTTGAATAGCAATTCTTTCAAAACATCAATTTGTCCAGTAAAAAACTGTAAAACGAAATATAATCCGCTTCTCTCTGCACTTCATATTATGAAGACCACCATTGAGATTCAAGAGCAGCTTCACAAGCTCTAGGCGCCCATGTGCTGAAGCTAGGTGCAAGGGATTATATCCTTTTCTGTTTAGCTTTAAAGTGAAAGAAAGCTTTAGATTTACAATTTCTTCTACGAAATCAGGGAGAAAAGCTATCATAGCCCAGTGTAAAGAAGTAACAGTGAATGAACGTTTCCAATATTCTCAAGAATGAAAGGTTCTTCCCAAAGTAATATATATAAAACATCTATATCGCCATTTATAGTGACTTCAATCAATCTTGGATCCATTTTATACTGTTATGTTGATCAAGAAGTGTCAAAACATGACCTTAACCAAATTGCAAGAACCAAGAACCAAGAAACTGACGAAGGGACCAAGAAAGAACAAATGCTGATGTTATGTGCCTAATGGGCCCAGTCAAGTGTATGGGCACTAGATTGGACCAACCTAGTATGAGATAGGTTAAATGATCTGATTTAATGCGTTCCTTTAGCTCTGGAGCTTTTGCCATTCGATCAGGTCATAACATTTGGTATCAGAGCCAACTACCAGATCACGGGTTCGAATAACGAAGAGGGCTACCTAGGAGAAGGTTACCTGGAGTAGAGTAAAAGCCATCAATAAATGGCTACTTGCTGCTAGGCAGAGAACCTGAGGCAGAGTGCAGCCGCTTGGAAATGGCTACCTACCCCTAGAGTGAGAGTTGCTTAGAGTCAGAGTCGACGCGACGGTGTTGCCTTCTTCGTCTTTCCAACCTAGAATGTAATAGTGCCAATTCTTTTTTATCCAACTCACCAATACTTTTAAGGCATCGATCAGACCAAATTTCACTACCAGATGAAGAGCAGTTTCCTCTCTAACAGTGACAGCTTCAATTGAGTTGCACATTTTGGAGAATAATTCTTTCAAAACATCAATTTGTCCAGCAACAACTACAAAATGAAAGGAATCAACTTCTCTCTACCTTTCATGTTATGAAGACCACCATCGACATTCAAGAGCAGCTTCACAAGCTCTAAGCTCCCATGTACTGAAGCTAGGTGCAAGGGACTATATCACTCTCTGTTTAGCTTTAAAGTGGAAGAAGGTTTCAGATTTACAATTTCTCTACAAAATTGGGATGACCAGCTACCACAACCCGATGTAAAGGAGTATCAGTAAATATAACGTTTTCAACATTCTTATGGATGAAAGGTTCCTCCAAAAGTAATGCATATAAAGCCTATATATTTTCATTTGTATCGACTTCGATCAATCTTGGATCCATTTTATGCTGTTATATTGACCAATAAATATTTTTTTAGGTACCAAAAATAAATAAATAAACTTTATTGAAAAAAGCCAAAACCCAACAAGAAGATGAGAATATACAAAGAGAGAGCACCAAAGCCCTAGTCCTCAATTGGACAGACTCAAGTGGGACTAATTACCCAGAAAAGAGTATCTCAACAAAAGAGTATACATTCATCTTTAACTCATTAAGGTAAGTGATCGAAACCGTGTCAAATCATTTATAGTAATTTTAGTAATGGAAGAGCTGGAGAGTATACAGTCACCTTTAACTCATTAAGGTAAAGGAATTGAAACCGTATCAAATCGTCTGCTCCTTTAACTCATTAAGGTAAGGGATTGAAACCGTGTCAAATCATTGGCTCTCATTTTAGTAATGAGTCTATATATGTTGTGGATGGAGAGAGGATCCAACGCTGCTGGATTGTCAAAGTTGATTTTTGAAGGATATGGAAGAGAAAAGGGGTAGTTTTGAAGCTTTTAAAAGGGGGTGAGAGAGAGAGAGAGAGAAAAGGATTCAAAGTTTAGTTCATTTCAATTTTCTTCGGCTGGATTTCGTTTCATCAAGTCATCGTGATTAGGTATGCACTGTAACCTTTTTTATTTTTACTTGTCTTATCCATGTCTCTATGATCTATGTAAATATTGTCTCATTTTCATGGGACCCTAGGAGTCATATTCCTTTACTCCATTCAATAAGCACCTGAACCAAATATATATATATATATATATATATATATATATATATATATATATATATATATAAATAATAAAAAAAAAAAAAAAAAAAAAAAAAAAACAAAAAAAGGTTTTATGGTATATTTTCTTTGTTATAATTTATTATGATTTATCGATCTTATTTAGTCGGGATAAGATTTTATTGTTATTATTGTTTTAATGTGGTCCACGATTCGGTTTGTACTTGCATGACTTTCTACAAGTTAAAATCAAGTCCAGCAAGCTTCAAAAGCATCTTAAGTTATTTTTTTTTTTTTTTAATGTAAACAAAAGCGTCTTCAGGTTAATGGAGCTTGACCTATGAAAGATGTACTAAGTAGATTTTAGAAGCAGTTGCTTGCCCCAGTGGTCTTTGACATTTCTGACAATGATATTTTACATAAATTTTTTTTCATGAAATGAAGACTTGCTTCCTCCTTAGAGTCCCTAAAATGAACATCCCAGCTTTGGCGCAAAAAAAGAAGAGAAAAGTTAAAATCCAAAAGAACTCTAAAAGAAAGAAAAGATTTAAACCAGATCACTCGAGCAAATGGGCATTTAAAAAGAATTTGTACAATAAATTTAGCCTCAAATTGATCACCAATTGTTATTTAATCATTCAAACAACCATAGATGACTAACCCAAGATTCATAGAAATTAATAAATAAAAAAAAGTGAAAACAACACATACCATTCTTGTTATAGTTTGTATTGCTCTTGCATTGTACGTGTACTATTATATACTATATTAGTCTATACTCCCTTGAGTTTACTGATTGTTACTACCATCAAGAGTGTGAAGCAAAGAACAGGAACCAGGTGAAGGAGGGAAAGGAATCATACCGCCAATGTTATTGTCGTCGTCGAGGCTAAGCTTTCCAAGTTCAGGGAGTTCGCCTATCTTCTTGGAGATTCTGCCACCCAATCCCTTCCACAGAACCTGGGTCAATATCCACATGCCCTTTAATGCACTTGATCCCTATCCACCAATCTAATCAAACTGATCCCGTCTTAAGTTTTTCTCTATTTCGTTTGAAATGAAGTGGTATCAGAAAAAGCTTCATGGCTTTTGAAATGATCCTATGTTACCAACGGTTGGATTTCATGTGCAACAGGTGGTGCCCATCCAACCATCACTGGACTAGCCGAATCCCTTAAGAAAATGACTGGAATACTGGTAGTACAGGAATAATAACAAGAAGGGAAATAAAGAAAAAGAGAATAAAAGTAAGAGAGAAAAACTTACTTAATGGAAACTTAACTTGCAGAGAAACTAGTTGCAAGGGACTATATCCCTCTCCGTTTAGCTTCAAAATGAAAGAAGGCTTTTGATTTATAATTTCCTCTACAAAATCTGGGTGACCAGTTACCACAGCCCGATGTAAAGGAGTATCAGTGAATGTAATGTTTTCAACATTCTCAAGGATAAAAGGTTCTTCCCAAAATAATGCATATAAAGCATCTATATCTGCATTTGTAATGATTTTGATCAATCTTGGACCTTTTTTATGTTGTTATACTGATCATAAAGTGTCAAGACATGACCCTAACCAAATTGTAAGAACCAAGAACCAAGAAACTGACGAAGGGACCAAGAAAGAATAGATGTTGATGTTATGTGCCTAATGGGACCTAGTCTAGTGTATGGGTGCTAGATTGGACCAACCTAGTTTATGATAGGTTAAATGACTTGATTTAATGCGTTCCATTAACTCTAGAGCTTTTGGCAAATCGGTCAGGGCATAAGATTTGGTATTAGAGCCAACCATCCGGTCACGAGTTCAAGTCACAGAGAGGGCTACCTAAAGAAGGCAACCTGGAGTAGAGTGAAAGCCATTAAGAAATGGCTACCTATTGCCAGGCCAAGAACCTGGGGCAGAATGCTGCTGCTTGGAAAGGGCTACCTACTGCTAGAGTGAGAGCTGCTTAGAGTCAGAGTCAACGCGACGGTGTTGCCTTCTTCATCTTTCCAACCTAGAATGTAGTAGTGTCAATTCTTTTCGATCAAACTCCTTAATACTTTCAAAGCATCGACATGACCAAATTTCACTATTAGATGAAGAGCAGTCTCCTTTCTAACAATTATAGCTTCGATAGAGTTTGTGCATTTGGAGAGCAATTTTTTCAAAACATCAATTTGTCCAGCAATAACTATATAAAATGAAAAAGAATCCGTTTCTCCCTACCTTTCATGTTATGAAGACCACCATCGACATTCAAGAGCTTCACAAGCTCTAGGCGCCCATGTGCTGAAACTAAGAGACTATATCCCTCTCTGTTTAGTTTTAAAGTGAAATAAGGTTTCAGATTTATAATTTTCTCTACGAAATCGAGGTAATCAGTTACCACAGCCCGATGTAAAGGAATATCAGTGAATGGAACGTTTTCAACATTCTCAAGGATGAAAGGTGAAAGGTTCATCCCAAAGTAATGCATATAAAACATCTATGTCTCCATTTGTAGCGACTTCGATCAATCTTGGATCTATTTTATGCTGTTATGCTGACCAGGAAATGTCAAGACATGACCCTAACCAAATTGCAATAACAAAAAACCAAGAAACTGACGAAGGGACCAAGAAAGAACAGATGATGATGTTATGTGCTTAATGGGGCCCAGTCTAGTGTATGGGTGCTAGATTGGACCAACCTAGTATGAGATAGATTAAATGACCTGATTAAATGTGTTCCATCAGATCTAGAGCTTTTGGCATATCGATCAGGTCATAACATTTGCTATCAAAACCGACCACTAGGTCATGAGTTCGAGTCACAGAGAGGGCTACCGAAGAGAAGGCTACCTAGAGTAGAGTGAAAGCCATCAAGAAATGGATACCTGCTGCTAGGCTGAGAACTTGGGGCAGAGTGCAGCCACTTGGAAAGGGCTATTTACCGCCAGAGTGAGAGCTGATAGATAGATGAAGAAAATGAATCAGAGTTAAACAGAACTCAAGAAATGGAAGCAAAAATAGGGTTCAAAAACCCTAAATTGACATATAAATGAAAGAAATCCCAAATATCACTCCTGGAGAACCTAAAAAAAAAAAACGAATCAAAGAATTTGAAATCACAAATTACTGGAGAGAGAACACAAATCGGAGTATAATGCGAAGAATCAACAAAGAAATCGAAGAAAAACTCTTCCACATCAAGACATCAAGAAGTCACAAAAAAAAGAAGAAGCACCGAATAGAGTAACTCGACCGAAGATCAGAGGAAGACAGGATAGCAAGAAAGACTGTTGGATCACCTGAGCTCTTTGTAGTATGCAGAAAGAGTAGACAAACACAGCAGAAAAAAAAATTCAAGAAATGTTACCGAGCTCTGATACCATGTCAAGACATGAGTCAAAGACGAACTGAGTTTGAAGAACACTCTTTCATATGTTGAGGAACAATACATGTGAATGTATTTATAGACAAATCTAACTAAGGGCAAAAATGTAATTACATATATAAATACACTGTGTGTTTAATAGGAAGTTTTCATATATATATTGAATTCTTTGTGACTTGCCAAGTTTCAATCTAATCAGGGTTTGCCCCTTGAGCAAAAAAGTTTTGAATATCCAAGACAATGAAAAAAGTACAGAGTAGTGCAAACATGCATGGACATACAAGAAACAATATTTTATTGAATTTAAGTATGATCGTGACTTCTCTATCCAACCAGATGTCCACGTGGTCAAAAGAATAGTGAATGTGTGAGAATAGATTTCTATAATCAATTTTTCTCTATTATATAGTATAAATAATGTATGAATTCTTACCAAGAAAAAAAAATGTATGAATTATGTTGGCCTATTAGGGTCATTGGTACCAAATATACTTAGATTAACCATAATAGATGTTTGACGGGGTCGATCGATAGACTAGGCCAAACCAGCATTAGAACTTGATCACTGAAGTCAGGGATAAGGACCATTAGACTAAACTCATTATGTCAACCCTAAATATTCAAATCACGTTCGGCCTCACTTAATTCCCTGCATCGATTTTCTTCAATTCCTTTCATGTGTTTTCCATGTATTTTGCACGGGATTACCAAAAAAAAAAATTTGTATTTTAGACGTGTAGATTTTAATCTAGTGTAGCTCTTCTAAGGTCTATAAGATAGGGTTTTTGTTTTGTTTTGTTTTGGCTTTTTTTTTATTTTTTGGTCCCATGACTCCCATGCATACTTCACACCCACTTCCGGTGATTATGCAACTGAATCTTTTTCCCACCTACCAAACAGAAAGGTTCAAACTGTTAGAATCTCTTATACGGAAAAAGAAACTGTTGGAATCTCTTATACGACTGTTGGACCAACCAGATTCTGCCACGTGGCAAAATAGCCACCAAAGTGGAAATACCGACCAGCCGTCCAGGTATGGTGGGTTGCACCGTTGAAGCCTTTTTTGGATCTGAGTTATTACAGTTCTTTTATTTAACGTGTGACCTTGGAAAGTTTCCTTTCCAGAGGAGAGATTTGGACCTCACAAAAAGCGTCTGGTGAGGGTTGAGAGATCCTCATTCTTCACAGCTTTTTTTTCTTTTGCTTCTTATTACTTACCCTAACAAACCTTTTCTCTGTCACAGTCTCTAATATTGAAATTATTTCCATCTTTATTCTATGAATCTCCGCTTGTAAACGTTATTCTACGATTAACGAAGATACCCATTACTGGTTTCGCAATTTTATTTGGTGGGTATCTTTTATTTCGGTCTAAATTGCAGTGTTGAAGAAGAGATTAGTGATTGAAAGGATGGTGGGAGCTGTGTCTATCGTTGGTTCGGCAGTTATTGATTCTCATACCTGCCCATGTCTCTGTTTGGATGCGCTTTCATCATCTGCTATGAATTTTAAGAGTACAGGGGATCTTGGGTTGTTTAGAAATTTAACAGGAAGGAAGCAATTGAACAGGCCTGGATCGTTGGAGCTGAGCAGCTCATTTGTGGATCCTTCGAATGACTGGCGCCTCTCAGCGAAAGTACTTTCCCGATTTGTGAATGCCCAGCATTCAAGGAAACAGAACAAAGGCCGGAGTCTTGTTATTGTCAATGAACTTGGAGGACAATATGAAGATAGCTTCCAGGATGTTAAAACTGTGAGACAACTGCTCTAACCCAGTCATTTTTTATTTTATTTTTGTTGATTAATTCCAGATTTTGAAGCTTTTGATGATGTTTCTTTTTTATTCTTTTTTAATTCTTAATTTATGTGTTCCATGCCTTCACATACAATCTTTACAATTTTACTTCTATAATACTGAATTCTGAAGCATCCTTTGTGGAATATGTACCCATCACTTACTCATTGGATATTGATGAACAGGCAATAATTATATCCCGATTGCATCTTATTGAAGGGTTTTCATTAGTAATCTCCTATAAGAAAGAGGACTTAGTTCAGGGATATTCTTATTGACACCGGTCGGTGTATGTCGGTTCACGCAAAAACGCCCTCACCTCTGACCCAAATACCAAATATACACCCTCTATATTGTGGTACGCTGATGGCTGAACGTCTGCAAAAGGGAATCAGTGACAATTGCCATTGACATGAGCCGTTGTCACCCTTAGTTTATTGTCTTTCTAGTGTCCTTTGCAGAGTATGTTTTCCTTTCCATTAAGAAGACAAGCACTATGTATGATTCTGCAATGTATAGAAGAACCAAATGTTTCAAAAAGATATTAGAAGCCTCAGACATTCTAACTTAGGTGATACTACCAATCAACAAGAACCTGAATGATATGTACTTAATCATATACATGTCTATGTCTTGTAAAAGCAATGGAGTTGCATCCAAACCCATCTGGGTGAGTGTATAAACAAATTTCTAATGATGCCTCAATTTAGCTATGGTATTGAGACAGGTTTTCATTCACTTTATCTACTGTTTTATGTGTCAAGCTACATTTGTTTATTCTTCATACTGAAACTTTTCTCATCATATAAGGGAATATGCTTTAAATGAATTCCCTGCCTACCTTTTCCTCATTTTTTTCCTATGATTGTTCAGACTAGTGTTACTACCAGTTTGCTAGTTGTTGAGTGATTAGTGGCATAGCAGATCACTCGGTTGAACTTATTTACTTTATCTTCATAACAGAGTAAGGTATTATTATCATCTTCCAGACTACTTTTTCCTGATCAAGGATCTCTTTAATTGCAGCAATTACTCAACTACTTTACATACAAAGCTGTAAGAACTGTTCTTACCCAGCTTTACGAGATGAACCCGACGCAATACCGGTGGTTTTATGAGTAAGTGGATCATCTCTTTTCACCAGCCATCCTCTGTAGAAAGGCATTAAACTCTTAAAATTGCTTCCTGGATATCTTGTCCTTAACTCTTTTGTGTCCTATAGGCATCAAGATGGGTAAAGGTTTACCAATTAAAAGGGTTTAACAGTTGAACATTTGCACTCATTTCTTCAATTGACTTTCCCTGAATTACATTACTAGATATTTTCATTATCTATGATTCATTCCTAATCAGTACCTCATGACTGTTAGGATGATTAGTTACAAGTAAGTCTAAAACCTTGGCTTGCATATGTAGCACCAATCATGTGATCATTGTGTCATTTGCTATTTTTTTTTAAATTCCATTCCATCTCTTCTCTACAGTTTTGTTGCATCAAATCAGCCTGGGGATGGAAAGCGTTTTATTCGTAACCTTGGGAAGGTAGTTCTTGGCTAAATGAATTCTAGCAACTCTTATGTTTTAATGGATTAGAAAGTTCACTTCCTTTAAAAACCTATTATTGTCAGGAGAGACATGATCTTGCTGAAAGAGTAATGGTAACTCGCCTTCACCTGTATGGTAAATGGATAAAGGTATGCATGAAACCATGCTGTTTGCATCAAGAGCTGCTCTTTGAGTTTAATCAAGAAAATAAACTGTTTCATTTTTTTTTCATGGCTGTTTTGATGATCCAGAAATGTGATCATGCTGCAATATATAAAGAAATCTCTGATCAGAACTTGGAGTTGATGCGTGAGCGACTTCTCGAAACTGTTATATGGCCATCTGACGACACAAACACAGAAAAGATTGGCTGATGGGTTACCCCTTGATCTTGGCTTTGATGAGCTATTCTTGATTGGTTTGTTCTTATGTATCAGCATATCCTTGCTCTATGTTCGACTAGTTAGGTCCCAAAAGGCTTCCATGCAGTTAAATTATTTTCCACAACCAGAAGAAGAAATGTTGTAAGCTGTATTCTTTAATGTGTATATACATATAGATAGCAATCTTCAGTTTGGAGTTCACACACTATGAACAGATCTTAGCATCTGTATTACAGTTTTAAACAGAGGATTGCATCATCTTGCAGTAAATATTGCGAAGATTGCAGTTCATACAACCATGATTCATACGCATGTTTGATGAGGTGAGAACCGTCGGATATAATTCCACGTTTGGAAAACTTTAGGAACTTGATGCCTTTATATACCAATTAGGTCTCTCCACCTAATTACTTAAAATTTTGGATTACACTCTGATATCGTATCAGAGCCATCCAGTACACACTTGCACGTATACCCCTTACCTCCCAAAAGAAAGGTAACACGTGAGTAAAAATGTTGGGACTGTAAAAATAAAACTAGATATAGGGATTTTGAACAAACCCTAACATGCCACACGGAATCCCTAGAATACAATGGAATTAAACTATTGAATGAATAAACCCATATCTGTGTGCTGAAGAATGCAAGCTTTGATCCAGTCTTCTTTGGTCCTCAGAGAGATCATCTTTGTTCTCTCAGTTGTGGAAACCAAAACAGGAATGAACAACTTAAGCTCTAGAGACTCTAAATTCAGTATTTATTTATAATATTATCCTAAAACCCTAGTTCATCTCTATAGTAAACCAGATTGATTTATTACTAGCTAATTCGTGATGAACCAGACCAAACTGATCATAGAATGATACAAGTAATGCAGATGTCATTAGTCATTAGTCAACCAGTCTAATAATTAATTAAACCCATAATTAAATGGCATTCTAATTTTATTTTATTTTTTTGGCAAAATGGCATCCTAATTAAGCCCATAATTAAATGGCATCCTAATTAAGCTCATAACTAAATGATATCCTACAGAGGCCACACTTGCACAAAAAACAAGGCGATTACACCACTTCAAAATCTTAATCGGTTTGTAAACATGGTATGAGTCGATGCCATGCTGAAACAATGATGATATCTTAAGCATTGAACTGTGAACTAGCTTGTTGGAGTTCTTGACAGGACTGCTGATAAAGACAAATGGTTGAAAAACTATATCTGAACATGGAACCAAATTTTATATGTACTCTACTGCAACAAAAACCCCAATAATCATCCTTGAGAAATTTAAGAATACATTCACAGATGAAGGGCGTGAATAGAAACGCCCTTAGATCTTATTATTCGGTCTTTCAATTAAAAGCTAGCTAGATTTATAATCTACACAACTATTTTGTCCTTTACAAATTAAGTGCAGCATATCTACAGAAGAAACAAAGAAAGTAAATAACCCCAGAATGGTGTTTCAAGCTTCATTCAGTCCTCAGCTTTGTTGGCTTTCATTTGGGTTTCCGTTCACGCATGATTTAACCAGCTGCTTGAATCCCCCCTTCTTCTTGTGTTTGGGAGTTCTACTCTCCGTCCTCGTCTCCTTCAGTCTCTTCTTCTCTGCCTCTATTTCTTCCTCCATCTGCAAACACAACTGTTGCATATCTTCATTATCAGCAGCCGTTGAAAATTTGTGTGGACTAAGAATATCCCTAAATTGAACATCAAAACCTAGCTACCAATCTTATGTAAGGAAGTTACCTGTAAAACACGGTTTTCCACATAGACGAGTCGCTCAATGAGACTACCCTTAACCCTAGTTTCCAACATGACGTCTTCGATCGGACGACAATGCTTCTCCCGGCTCTTAGGTGATAAATCAGCCGAAGAGTTTCCTCCATCGCTAGTCAGGGGCTCACTCGAGGGCGTCGATGCCCATGAGAACTTTGGTGATGATCTGATGCTGCTTCCTCTGACTACCTCCAACTGCCTCAGCTGAATAAAATACACACAGAGCGAGAGAAAGAGAGAGATTTCATTCCATATCACAGTCCACAGACAAATTAAAGAAGAAGTAGCAGAAGAGATGGTGATCGGTGACATTACCATGGTGTCAAGCCTGTCCAGTCGAGAGAGTATTGGTTCTTCCGTGGAAGCCATTTCCTTTCCCGGGAGATTTCTTTTCACTTTTTGGCGCGAAGAAATGATGAGATGAGAAGGATGAAAGGACCCTAGGACTTAGGAGAGAAGAAGGGCTTTTGAAGGAAGATGGGAGATGTGCTGACGTCATAGGAACACGTGCTTAATACAAAGCTTACCTGTCTGACATTGAGTACACGTGGCGTGAAGTTCCCGGGGGTGGGCATAATTTGGATAAGAGTAATGTGGTTGAGCTGTTGTTCTTCTTGGTGACACGTCATCAATCCCATGCAATCGGGCGAATGGGGCTGGACTTGATTGGTGGCTCCAACCGCACGGTGATTCCTTGTAAAATGGGTCCTGTCTGTCTTGATATGCTAGAATCTTGTAGAACTACTTCTCTGCCGGTCGTCTCTGGCTCTGATTCTGGCAGGGGATTGTAGATATTTTGTAATCGATTCATCCCATTCCAGATAAGATGATCGATTCTCTCTTCTTCTTATTATTTTTTTTATTTTTTATTATTATTATTATTATTATTATTATTTATTATTATTAAATTTTTTATTTTTTATTATTTAAATTATATTTGAAAATTAAATATAATTACCAAATGAGAGAGGAATTTAAAAACAAAGGGGATATATTGAAATTTTACAAATTAATTAGTAGGGAAATTAAAATTACAAAAAAGACGCAGTAATAGAAACAGTGTGTACTTCCTTTTTTCATATCAAATTTTTTAAAAATTTTAAATAAAAAACACAAAACGTCTCCCTTTGCATTTCAATCTTCAGAAGGGGCTGGGATCACTCGGCGTGCAATCTCAATCCTCAATTGAAGCGCTAGAGAGGATATTTTTCCCTTGCGTTTTTATCCTTATTTTTTTCTTCTACTAAAAGAAAAAAAATGAAAATTTGAGTTTGTTACAACTTTGGATTTAGAAACTTGAATCTTTCTAAAAAGGGAGTATATAATTGTCCTTCTATTACAATGAGGAGAATCTCTTCATCCTGCGGTTGGAGACGTTAGATGGGAATGGGAATCGGAATCTGAGTACAATTCCAAGTTTTTTTCTACACTTCTCAAATAAAAAATGTCCAATTAATGGTATTTGGGAATGTAAGGGTAATTTTCTCTAGACAATTCTACCAAAAAATGGTACCTTACAAAGTTGGTGATGAATCCATGATGATCATCATCATCATCATCATCATCGTATGGGATTGGATCCCATCACTGGAGGATTTTCAAGTCCTAGTAACAAGGATGGTATCCGTGTAAATGAAATGGGTATGGTTGGGGAAACTACAACATAGAATGAACAGCTTCTCTGATCCCTTTTCCTTCCTAACATTGTTGAGCATAATATACTGAGAAGTTATTTATCAGCCCAATGGAGTAGCAATGACTGGATGTCTGTTTCTACCATGAATATGATTTCAACAACAATATACTATTTCCTCACACATAATCCAAATATTTTTAAGCCCCTTAGTCAGTAGTGAACAAGGAGTTGAGCTCTCTATTTAAGGAAAATAATGGAATATGTTCAGGGATATTCTGCCTATGAGTTTCAAATTGTTTCAACAAAAATAATTGTCCAAAGACAAAGCTTGGGTAAGTGATGTAGGCAAACCAGAGTGCAAAGGAAAATGCAGAGGGCTACTCATTGGTGACAGTGCAGCACAAGGCGCTACTGCTCTCCATGCACAGATGAAATACCAAAAACAACTATTGACTGCTGTGATCGTTATTGTTAAACTTTAACCATAGAATATAGAATATGCTATGAGATTCACAACCAATCCATCTCCTGGAGTAAATGAATCAGGGATTCAGAACCATTAGTTTAGTTCCTGCATCCGCATTTACGTTTGGCTTGTATAATTCGCAACTAACCAAACCTCTGTAACATTAAGAACAAAATCGCCTAATATGGGTAAAGGCAAGGTTATGAATGGACACATCAGACAGTCTAACCAATGGGGAGACTAACTGTGAGCACCAACAGTTCAAAGTTAACTTTTGAAGGTTGGATTTAATCTGATGCTCATGCTATATAAACATTGATTACAATAAAACACATAACCGCATTATACATTTACAACAGGGTCACTCAGTATAACAACAGGTGGCTACAAAATATCCTATTAAATGAGATCTGAGATACATGGATCTCAATCACATAACCTAAATGACAACAACCCATTTGGCAGACAAGCAAGTTCTTCCCTTGCTTAAACTAGCAACTGAAGAACATGCAAATCCTGCAAGAATAAACGCAGGGATTGAATCCACCTGGTACATCATGAACTTTTATCTGTTATGGTAAAACATACCCTTTTCACTGTAAGCCTTCCAAGGCTTGGAGCACTGGTACACAGACAAATCTGATTAATACCCCAGCACCAACCAAAGCTGAATATCACTTCTTAACTATCAAGGGATGTACAGAAAAGATCAAGCTGAGCTGCTCCGAGAAACCACACACTGTTCAAGAACTGTTCTTACTCGAAACTGCAGACACAAATAATAAGCATAAATCATTAGAGCATTGGACAAACCAAATAGAAACGTTAACACATTTGAACAAACAAAATATGATGGAAACCTTCGCATCCAGGCAGGGATCATTAACCATTTTCTTTATTTGAGAAATTACGCCTGCATTCTGTAGTCTCTCGATACGATTAGATCCACCAGGACTATCCGGATAAGTAAGATTTACAACACACCAAACAGCAGCAGTGCGTAGCCTACTGTCATTATTCTGCAAAAACTTCGTTACAAAAGACTGGGAGCAATCACTGGCTTCAGGGGCAAGGACTTGATGCATAACCGCTTCTTTATGGAACTCACTCCCAGTTGCAACATTAATGAGCATGTACATTCCCTAATGAGAAAAGATTGCAGAATATGTCAGAAAAACAAAAACTGACCCCTAAAGAGGTTTCCTCTCTTTTCATCTGATTAGGAATGTAGAAGCTTTATCTCCTACCATACAGTCTTATCAACATCAACTTAGGCATTAACTTGATAGCAGCCATCTCCAACCACCCTTCCCCCTCCCAAAAAAAAGAAGAAAATACCAAGCCTTCACCTGTATGCAGACTTCTGATTTAAAAGAACTCCACAATTGCTTTCCAACAGCATTTATAATAACACCATTGTCTGCTAACACATGCTCAATGCAGTCGACACACCCATCGACAAAATTGCGTGCAAGGGCAAGAGATTGCTCCTGGATAAGAGGCTCTGGATCTGCAATATAAAAGCAATCAGGGAGTTGCATATGTTCAGGAATACATCAACATCAAATTAGAGGATCTTGATAATTGGCCAAAAGGAGCATCATATTACCATGGATAAGGCTCGCCAACATGGATGATGTCAGCTCCAGAAAAATGTCTTCTCTGCAAGTTTTGTTCGCGAGAAACATCAAGTTCCTCAAAGCCCAGAGAGAATTCAACCTCAGGGCAGTATCCATTGATTTGGATAGCCTAATGAGCTCTTTCACACCTCCACACTGGATAAAAATTGACTTACGGCTTGTAAAATCAACCACAATGTTGCTAACAGCACCAAGAGCTGCAACCTGGACAGATTATTGAGGCAAATCATATATGCAATCTTCCCAGTTCCCTCCCAATTAGGCATTAATGAAATGCTGAACGTTCAATTAAGATTATCTTCATGCTGATGCAATTTGTAAACCAGATTGAAATGAATCTACAAGTCATATATTTGAGTTTCAAAATGGAGCTTATACTTTATATTGCAGGACAACAATTCATTCATGCCAGTTTGGCACGACAGGCAAAGGTGATGGTAGCTAAGAATGGGCCTTCCTTTGCTAAATAAAGAATATGGGAACCTTCATCATGGAAGATGGATACTTTTTCCAAGCTGCAGGGAATTACGAAGAACATAAGAAATTAGTAGACTACTTTTACTAACTCATTTTCAAATGTCTAACAAATAAGATAGCTGAGTATGTGGCTAAATCAAGTGGGACTACAAACCATCTTAATCAGCAATGAATCTGGCTAGTAAAACTGCTATAACAGATTCTTGTAATAACTCAACAAAGATGGAACCACACTCCACAAGATCAATCCCTTGGCACCATAAAGAACCCATGAGTTAAGACATGGAAACCTCAGATGAATCTTAAAGATTTATCACTCCATCAGATAGAGGAATGGAATTCCCACAACTAGGTGAGCTCACAATAAGAAGAATCAAGCACTCTTACCCTCTTAAAAAACGCTATTACCCAGCCATGCCAAGGTTACAACTTGAGCATAGCAAACATTCTGTTTCCTGCATTTTCATTGGCTTACACAAAGTGTTGGATACAGGTGGGAACATAATTTGAAGTGTCCGCGTAACATAGAGAATCCTATGATTGCAATCTGTTGGGGTCAAGCAGGAAGAGAAATGCCATTGTTTTATTTATGTTCAGCCAAGGACAAAAGGCAGAAAGAAATTTTAGGTTTAGGGTGAAATGATGTTGGGATTTTATGAAGCCATCGAGGGTTGATACCTAGGGTTTTATGAAGGTAGAAGTTGGTCTGTAGGGGATGTAATGGGTTCTGAGATATACCGATACGTGGATAAAAAATAGATGTAAGAAAAATTACAAATTAGCTAGTGTGTGAGGGATGGATGCAAAATTTACGACTTACAAGTGAGATTCGAAGGTGATATGGACTTAAAAGTGAGATTTGAAGTTGTATATATATATATATATATATATATATATATATATATATATATATATATATATATATATATATATATATATATATTTTTTTTTTTTTTTTTTTTTTTTTTTTTTTTTTTTTTGGGGTGGGGGTGGGGGGAATGGGAGATGGAAATGGAGATAGGGTATGGGTAAATAAAGGGAAAGAAACAAGAATGGATGCGGGACAAATAGCTGAGCTACAACTTACGTAGCATTTAGTACAAGCATCAACTAGATCTGGAACTCAAGTGCACCATCCATAAGAGCGCCTAGATAGAGCAATAGCTCAACTTTGATTTGATAAATAGCAATTCTATTACATAGCTCAATGACCCCCTTGCCTTTATATAGGTTACAATACTTCGAAAAATAGATCCCAGACAGAGATTGACTTCTACTATGGGTCGTAGACAATTTAGAAACTCAAAACTACACGACATACTAAAAGCCACAATTAGATATTACTTTCTAAATGAGCTCTCCCATGCATTTCTTATGAGTCCAGAACAAAAGAACATAAAAGGATCTTCTGTGAATACCATTACTGAGTGATGCCTCCCCAAGTTCTTCATCTGATAGAAATATTTGATCAAATTCCATTAACTCGTACAAATTTTAGAAATGAATCATTACTGCAACACACTTTCAACCTTTGTATCTTTCAATTTCTAATATTTGGCAATGAACAATATGCAAAGGTAACAGACTCAAGTTTATGCGTTGAGAAAGTGATGGAACACAATCAATCATAATGAAACCTTCAGCAGTATGAAGTAATGTGATCATAACACAAACCTGGACTAAGGTCGAAGGGTCATTCAAAAGTTGCACCAGAGAAGTGACAATCATTTCGTTCATAAAACGACCTGCACTCAGGTTCTGATGAACATCCAATCAGCAAAGCCTCTAGCAGACCAAACCAGAGTTTAATCTCACAAACCAGCATTTTCTATCACTAACCTTGACTGAACGAGAAACATTTCTCATACAAATGCAAGCTGCAATACGCACGTCCAGACTATCATGATTCAGTGCATCAGTTACCACATTCAAGACCTAGACAATTCATGAAAAAATGAGTCCCAAATCACAAGTGGATCATGCATGCATAATTGCATATAAAGGTATTCAAACAAAAATTTTAGTTCTCTGCAAAGTAAATGCAAGACACCTGTTCAACCACAGATAAATACGCTTTCTTTCTTGCACCTTTATTCTTTACAAGAAGGAAGAGTTAATTGGTCCAAAGGATGCTAACCTTTAGGAGAAAGGTTTTATTAGTATACATCCATAAAATATTCCAATCTGCTAATTATGAGGGGCAAGTTCTTTTCAAGGAGTTCCTGTTTACCTACCCATCATATGCCCCCTGCCCTTAGAGCAATTACAGCTAAGAGCCACCCATTGCCAACATAATGCAGCCTGGCAAACGACTCAAATCGGCTTCTCGTCTCTATTCTCAGCTGAGTCCCAGCAATGACATGAATACAGTGCCCCAACAAGAGGTTAGAAGGGGCTAGCAAAAGATACATAACCAACACACACTTTGACATATAGACATTGGTGCGAATCAATTAACTAAACAAGGTCCGATATTTAAGGATTAAAGTGAGTAAGCCACATCAAGTTATAATTGAATTGTACAGGGAAGGCAACCTCTGCAGCACTGTTCCCTAAATAGCTATTCTAAAGGCCCCATTTGATTAACATGAATAGATTGTACAGATAAGTACGGTAAGGGCTTTTGATAGTTAATAGAAAGATGGAACAGAAAATCCATAGGAAGCATCTGTAGAGATTTAGAAGTTTTCCTCATACCCTAGTTAGTTTATAATACTGATGTGATTGCAGCAGCAAATCTGGAAATCAGACACTTAAATTCCTCAGTTGAAGTTAATAGAGTACCAAACCACTTCCTGTTGAACCTAAAAGTTGGACTACAAGCAAGCTTCCTGTAAAAGTTGGATTCCTGTTTGGATACTTCGTTGCTCATTTCTAACTGTAGAACAAAGAGTTCTCAAGCAATTGAATTGATTAGCACCAAACTAATCTTATCATTTTAATGAAAGAGAAGTCCCACCTCAGACAATAACCAAACAAAATCAAACTTTGCAAGGAAGAAAAAAAATTGACTCCGAAAGTTATTGAAAGACAAAAACTTGAGCAGATATATAGACTCAAAAGGATAACCTTAAAATTTCCTACATAATTTTAACTATGCATATCTTATAATCAAAGACCTCCAAATGAAACTTAAAGGGGGAAAAATAAAGATTAATCATTTTTAAGTTTTTATTTAATTTATTTTTTCACTTTTTTAAGTTGACAAGACATTTTTTTTCCTTTATAGTGGAGGCCAAGTGGGAGTTGACCTTTTGACATTATTCCCCACCTTCTCTACATTTTCCAACTGAGAGGTTTTCTTTTTTTTTTTCTTTTTTTTTTTCATTTCTTTTTTATTGTACTTTACTAGAAAGAAAGGGCTCAATTCAATTTTTTTGAGGTTTTGTTACAGAAATACAATAAAATTTCCGAAAAAGGTCAAACAAATATCTCATTCTATTCCTGATTCTCATTAGTTACATTATCATATTTTCCCCTTCTTATGACAATCATTCTGGTAGTTGTAATAGTCAATTTGTGACTCAGAGCCCCTAACCACTTTGTTAGCTGGTTCATGTTTACAAATTGACACAAACCCTCTGGTATCATGACAATTGTCTGACAAAATGGACCCACTATTTGATTTAAACATTGTGAAGTAAACCAAGCCACATAATACCAATATCTTCATGTACAAAAAGGAAATCCTGTAAGTCATTGTCTTGGGAAGGAAATCGGCACATCCAAGTAAACTTTAATCAGCTTTGCTGTATTCTTTTCAACAGGTTGACAGCAATGCAAAAAAAACAGTTCCAGAAACTGAACATAACAAATTTCCAAATTAATGAATATGAATTTACGGTTGTCAGCCAAATGCAGTGGGAAAATCATATTTCTCAGTCCTCATTGGTCTTCAAGGCAAAAATGTGGCTCACTACTATATGATTAAATTATTTAATAAGAAGAGATGCCCATAGCCCGGGAACAATTAAAAGAACGCTAGCAAAAAAAAAAATAGTAACCAACATATGTAAGTTAATGCCTCCTGTGAAGTTACAAACCTGCAGCGAGAGGAATCTAGACCTGCAGATTTCCATCTTTGAGCATAGTTCACCTAATGCCAGAAATATTCCTCGTAAACGTTTGACTTGTACTGGACCTTTATGCAAGAAGTTGCAAAGTTTATCAACAGCGTCAACCTCAAAAGCCAGTTTCTGTAGATCCTCCTTGTCTGCAATTAGATTTGCCAAAGCAAATGGAGCTTCATCCCCAACTTGATCAGGCTCTTCAAGAAGCTCAACTAGAATCAAGATCAACTTGGTTTTTGTTCCGATGTCTTGAAGATAGCAAGGAAAAGCATTTCCTGTAACAATCAAGCAAATGCAGGCAAGCAATCTTGTACGGGGGTTTCTGTCCTTTATTAACTCAGTTATAGTACTCAAAGCTGTTCCACCCTTAAGTCCCACAAACTTTGAGATGACGTCAGAGTTATTCTTGACAATTGTGGCTAGAGAATCTAAGCTAGCGTCCCTCTGATTTAGGGAACCTTCAAGCAGATAGATAATCCTATGTAGAACTCCAGCATCACACAATGCTTTTTGTTCTACAGTTGTCTCACAAGAGTGTGTAATGATGCTTGCACCTAGTCCTGTAACATTCTCATTCTCACTGTTCAGAAGTGAAAGAAGGAACTCCATGTTTTTCTCCTGAAGGAAATCATATTTTGGCGCCAGTTTTGACTGATAAATCATTCTTAGGGAACGGGCAGCAGCATCCACAACCTGAAAGAACAAACAAAGTCATTCCATTGACCAAACATAATTCAAATAAGCACAAGTACGGGCGTCCTAATGCACGAGGCTCCGCTATTGCAGGGACTGGGGAGGGAAGAATGTACACAGCCTTACCCCCACAACGCAGAGAGGCTGTTTCCGTTCAAATAAGCACAGGTACAATGAGCCTAATCTCAGATACTATGTAAGGGGAAAGAAAAGGGATTCTTGTGGCAAGTCAAATATATGAAGTTATGATTGATTGGCAAGAAAGTGAAAGAAAGAAAAGAAAAACAAAAAGATAGAAAGCCATAACTGATTCTGTTTTGTTATTCATTCTTTCATTATATTCTGAAACAAACATATAGCTTACATATACTGCATCACTGAGAAAGCATCATACAATGCAAATTCAAAGTGCAGCATCAACAGATAGAATAAGTTAAAGCTTTCTTGTTCCTATTGATTTCTTCAACCTATTAGGCAAGTCCAAACAGAATACAAGCTGACCTGTGGCCCAAAAGACATTTCCTAAGCAAGAGTATCACCTTAGTCACAAAATAAGCTTATAAAAGTAGTCAGAGGCATTGATAAGGATTAAACGTATAGATCTTAGCAATGCCCGGTACTATGACTCATAAAACTTATAAAAAAGAAACAGTGGTCAGCACCAATTTTTTAACTAATGGAACAAACTTACACTAAAATAAAGAAAGAACCCTCATTAGCCTATCAACTTCACTGCAATATTGCAACCTTAGTAAGGAGATTGAAATCACATGCAAAGTCTGAGCATAGGCATAGATCCACACAGATGGAGAATTTGTAGGCCTGGAATCCTAACCAAGTTGGAGCAAGTCTAGGTGAGAAACAGTTAGATCCTTCAACTGTTTGACTGCCAAAGAAGCAAAATCGACAAGCAGTGCATATTAGCATGAAATTGGGGTTAGTCATGCCTGTGCTGATGATTTTGCATAGGGGTTTAGTTTTTAAGGGTAGGCATATCATGGATTGAGGTGGTCTATTGGCTTGAATTCTACTCAGTAAGGGGTCAACTTGTTCTTGGTGAAGTGCAAGAGGG
This sequence comes from Protea cynaroides, assembly GCA_028583415.1. NCBI lineage: Eukaryota > Viridiplantae > Streptophyta > Magnoliopsida > Proteales > Proteaceae > Protea > Protea cynaroides. Next base: position 64,936,597 of record CM053269.1, on the reverse strand, counting down.
GGTTAGTTTGTAAGTGGGTAGACATATTATGCTTCTCTTTGTAGTGGACTCTGTAAATACCTTGTTTTTTTTATGTTATTATGGTGGTTGTGGGTGGTATTAAGCCTCCTTTTTGTCCTTTTTGGATTCCCTTTTAGACTGTATATTCATTTCTTTAACACCAAAAAAAATTCTTTCCGGTGCCGATTGTGAGAAAAAATTAAGTTAAAGACGAATGCCTTGTTATGACAAATGCCCTAGAATTGCAAGAACAAACACCAACGTAATGCGGAAAAAAAATCGAAAGCGAAGAAAGAAACAACAAGATTTACAAGGTATTACACACTAACGCAATGTGCTACATCCACGGGCAAAGATGAAGATGATTCCCTATGTCAAATGAGGAAGTACAATGGAGATATCTCTCAAGAACACTCAAGCTCGAAAAACCCCTTTCTTCTTGCCTTTGCGGCTAGGGTTAGAAGTCACAAAAGAACAATATATAGATCTAACCGTACCGCCCCGACTTCCATCACAAACATATCGGCTCAAGCCCTCTGCTTCCATCACAAGCCTCAAAAAAATTCCCATCGGGTCGCCGCCAAAATTTGCCAAAGCGGGTCATGAATCCAAGATTTCCAAAGAATTCAAGGCAATTATAACATGCCTATTTTAAAAAAGAGATGACATAAGCCCCCTGATGGCAAAAAAACACACTGCATTTCGAAACCCCATCCAATCTTCAGTAACCAGTGTTCGCAATTGAGAGAGTGTGCAGTGAGAATAGAGTTTTAGAGTGACAAAAGTGGAAACATGTGAGTATGTGACTCATAAGGTGTTATCACATATTAGCAGGGAATAAGTGAGAGAGAGAGAGAGAGAGAGAACGAGAGAGAGAGAGATGCATGAGTTGTATGCATACATCATTGGAAGAGGTGGCCCAGGAAAAAAAATTGTTTTGGGGGGGAATAAAAAACCAAGAATTTTTTTGAAAAAAAAAAGATAGGGATATAAAGAGATCGAATACGGTCTGGATGTGATCATATCCAGCTTAAATGCATATGGATACGGCTGCTAATCAAATATGGATTGCCATGACCGTTTACATCCCTGGCTGGACCTTCCTCCCCCCAGCGGATACAATTCTCTCTTAGTTGTCTAAGTTTCATAATTCTCTTTTCCTCATTCTCTAGAACTTGTCAAATCTTCAAGAACCTTCAAGATCATTAGATACTTAATTTTTTTATTATTAGTTGAATATCTATACGAATTGGATAAATTATATTCCAGATTATCCGAATATGTATCTAGAAACCCCTAAAACAGAATTACGGATGCGAATCGAATCCGGATTTTTCGACTATCCATTAACATCTCTAGATATGGAGTACAACATAGAGTACAGAAACAACAGAGGTCAAATGCCAACACCTCTCAAAGAGACTAAATCATAGGATAGCAGCCTATGTACATAAATTAACTAGCGACTCCACCCAAGCCAAGTCGTCTACAGTGGAGTTTGTAGACCTCATCCTCCAAGTGAAGAAGAAATTTCCTCGCAAACCAAGAACTGGAGAAAGACTGCAACAGAAGCATAACAATTAAGGAATCTCCTTCCACTATCGTATTAGTCCAGCCATTCGTCAAGGCAATCTCCAGTCCCCACCAAGGAGGCAAGGACTAGAGCCAAAGAATAATAATTAAGGAATCTCCTTCCACTATCATATTAGTCCAGCCATTCGTCAAGCTAATCTCCAATCCTTGAATGACTGCTTTCTGTTCCACTGTTATTGAATGATTGAATCAGCTATCCCAATAGGACTTCAGAAGGCCAACAACACCATACCCTCAGGACTCCTAAAAAACCTCCATTACTATCCAGATCCGGGTCACCAAAGGAGCTGCCCCATGTAGCTTGATGGCATTGAGAGGTGTCGGGATCTAAGCATGCTGAACTATATCCTGGGCTGCTGAGGAAGATACAATGTGCTTCCTATGCCGCATAAAGTAATCCATAGGGATCCCATTGAAGGCCTCAATTGTCATGGCCCACTTTTCTGTCCTTGAAATGATAATCTCTATAACCTCCTAGGTGGATCTAGCCCAAGCTTTAAACACCATGGTATTTCTCTGCTCCCAAAACATCCAAATGATACACTAAAAATACCAAACGCTATAATTTTGCCCTCTTCGAGAGGGAAATTGACTGCCAAAAATCCATAAGATCTAAAACACCATGTGAAGGTTTCCAATGTAATCCAAAGAGAGAAGAAATGGGCCCAAACAGCTCTCAAGAAATCACAGCAGATAAAAAGATGGCCAACAGATTCCCATTCATCACACAAAGAAGGCAAACTTAAGGAAAAATAAAGCTTCCTCTCCCCCTATTGTAGTTTGTCACAAGTGTTCAAGGGCTGGCACAGAAACAAAAAGCAAGGATCTCACCAAATCATTCGTCAGGACAAAACACGAAATCAGTTATCCTTTCTTCAATCAATTACAATACTAGCAGCAAGCAGTTAAAAGGAAGTAAGCAATCACAGATGAAGGCACACAAGAATAATCTCCAACGGAAAAAAAACCCACTTCTGTCAATATTAATAGAATCTCAGAGGGTCATTAAAAAGAAACAACCCAAAAAAGGCAGCCAACTACAATTTGTATTTTTTTTTTTTTGGATGAATAGGGAAATATATTCAAGGAAAGGAAGATGATACAAGGGCAGCTTCCCCAAAAGGATAAGCTGAAAAAAAAAGGGTGGGGGAGTACATTCAGATTCAGTTCTCACTGGACCCCCTAATCACATTGATTTGGATAGGTAAGCTCCAAGCATTCACACTAAATCTGTTCCTAAGAGTATCTGGACACGGTTTGTCAAGGAGGATAAGGATCCCACGGACTTCAAAGTCGATGGAATCCCAGATTTGGGTGAAGCTCCTAGCATTTCCCGTCCAAGTCCTTAGGTTTCACTCCATCCAAATGTGGTATATAGTTGCACCAAAGACGAGTATTCCTAGCTTGTGGCAAATGCAATTTCCTTTGAAAGCTCTGCCGATCCATCTCCATTCCCTCTCAAAATCGAGGATGCTCCTTGATGACGAACAGCAGGAAATAACTCCTTCTCAAAGCTGAGAAGAGAAGGGACAGTTGAATAACAGATGATGAATATCATCAAAGACCGACCATAAAAGGCAACAATTGGCTTGGGTGCAGATACATTGCTGCTGCAGCAAGGCTTTTGTTGGGAGGGACTGGGAGAGAGCTCTCCAGGTGATGAAGCTGTGGCAGGGATAGAACCTAGGAATCAGATGATTTCGGACCAAGGGACATTGGGAGCCCAAGATCTAACCAGCTCCAAGCTTAATAAGAGAAGAAGAAAGTCCAAAGTCAAAGCTGACCACTTGACAAGGTCTCCACTCCCCCTAGGTCTTCTAGCAATGTTAGGGAGGGCTGTCCAAACTAGAGACAAGTTTTGGGAAGATAAACGACCTGCCTGCCAAGCAGCCCAAGCCCCATCAGAAATGATAGAGGAGACCTTTACCAATCTGTCACAACCCGCATAAAGTCTTATTCTCTCCCCATACCTATTGAGAAGAACCCCATGGGGATGCCAATTAACAATCCATAATAATGTGGAAGACCCATAATCAATTTCAACTTTGATGATGTCACTCATTAGGTGTCTGTAGTCCAACATCATCTTCCACACCCACAAAGCATCCTTACAGCAAGCAACAGTTCAGATAGAGTTATTTTTGAGAAATCTAGCATATATCCGTTCCACCCAGATGCTTTTTTTCCTAGCTACCACTTAACAGATCAGCTTAAGGATGCAAGCAATGTTTACCTCTTTTACCCTTCTAAAACCAAGGACCCCTTTCCCTTGGGAATAAAAATAGTAGCCAGATAATTTTTGTAGTTTGTAGTTGTCGGTCCCCTTCCAAAGAAAGGCACTCATAATGGATTCTATCTTCTAAGAGAAGGATTAAGGGTGATGCAGATCAGTCAAATGAGATCTACTGGTGGTGGGTTAAAGAGACTATGAGAGAATAAGAGAAGAATAGGGAAAGACAAGGGGTTGTTCAGGGACTGCGAACGGTACTTGTGAGTAACCAAAGAATAGTGCTTAGAAAAAAGAGGGAACAAAAGAGAAGAAAGGAAAGAGAGGTGATCATGTGGGAGAGGGGATAGAGAAACAGAGAGAGAAAGGAGAGGCACCAACCTCACACTAAAATAAAGTTAATTTCCATTCTTCCAATCGTGTGGAGGCTGTTAAGCCTTACATATATTTATAAAAGATAAATGAAAGACAAATTGTAGATAAAAGAAACCACTTCCATACACAAACCATATAGGAGTGTCCTAAACACACTCAAATATTATAATAATAGTTGAAAACAAACTCATATCTTATCTAAATATTAAATTTCTTTATTCCAGCCAACTACTATATTGCAAAAAGAAAAATAAAGACTCCTAAAAAAAGATCCACGGTTTGACCACAAGCTATTAATCTCTGCCCTTATGTTAAGATAATTATAAAACCGTAGATGGAGTTTCCTAATGCAACATAAGTACTAAATAAAATTAAGAAAAACAAACTTCTAAAAACTAGCCACAACTTGGATAACCTTATCTACTTACAAACTAATAGCTAGTGGACCCCACTACTAATACTAACTGCCTAATTAAAATATACTTCCATACTCCCCCTTAGGCCCCCATTTTTGGGACTTATAATTGAGTTTGTTACAAATAAAACATTTAAAACAAAAGGCGATAACTAAGTACTATTAAAACGTGCCCTAATGTTGCACCATAACTGCATTAAAAGGAGCCCAAACACTCCTTGCCAATTAATGAAACAACTCTGCATGACAAATCTAACTAGTTCCAAGCGGCCTGGATAGAAGAGAAATCTTGCTTTCCATAGTTGAAATTTCTTCCAGAGACAATCTAAGATAGGAGAGAAATGGTAAGCTGTCAGTTTTGATGATAACAAAGGAAGGCCCAAATATTGGACAGGAAGAATTCGCAAAGGAAAACCTGAAATCAATGTTCCAAATCTCAGCCAAATCTCGGCGAGATCTCGAAAATCTCGAAAATCTTGACCTTCTCAAGACTTCAAAATCTTGACCTTTATATGTTCAAAAAACGCGCAGTCTCGGTGAGAATTTTTGAGAACTCAATGAGATCTCGGATCTCTCCGAGACGGGGTCGAGATCCCAGATTTAAAACCTTGCCTGAAATACACCTAAAGTTCTCCCTAGTACAGTAGCAGCAATTCTAGAGTTGTAGTTCCAGTTGTTCCGGTTCGAGCAAATACATTCAATTTCGAAAGCCTTGGTTTCAAAGCCCAATAGTACCTCATCGACCCCTGGCAAGTAGATGGAGAGTTTCTGCCTGTTAACTTGGAGCACAGACAAAGCACTGAAGGACTCAAGGATGCAAGATATCAAAGTCAAAGACATAGCATTGGCCTTTAAGAAAATCAATATGTCATCTGCAAAGACTAAATGAGTCAGCATGATGGCATTGCACTTGGGGAAAAGATCGATGCCATTACGGTCAGCCTTAACCTGAAGGCTCTGATAGAGGACTTCCACCATGAGCGTAAAGATATAGGGGGACATAGGGAATCCTTGCCTCATTCCTCTTCTGCTTCTGAAGAATCCCACCAGGCTTCCATTCAATTGAATAAAAAGACGCATCGAGGAGACGCAGAGATGAAACCAAGTCACAAAAGAGGGGGAATTCATTTTGTTCAAAACTTAATTAGTAAAATCCCAACTCATAGAGTCATAAACTTTATGGATATCTACTTTCAGGAAAGCTATAGGAGATGATACTTCCTATCCAAACCCCTCATTAACTCCGTACAAAGAAGAATGTTATCTGCTACGTTTGATGTTTCTGCCCTCTATAAAAGCTGACTGGTTGGCACTGACTAAATTATCCACCACCCTTTTCCAATTGTTAGCCATAATTTTAACAATGAATTTGTAGAGGGTGTTGCATAAAGCAATGGGTCTAAAGTCCGAAATTTCACTAGCTCCATCAACTTTAGGAATCAGGCAAAGGAGTGTTTGATTTAGCTCTGAAAAATCTGACTAGGGTGGGAGAAGAAACTCTTAGTTACATTCATAAGATCAAGCTTCAAAATGTCCCAAGCGGCGGTAAAGAAACCATATTGAAACCATCAGGGCCTAGGGCCCTGTGGGCTTCTGTATTTTTGATAGCCTTCATGATTTCCTCTTCTGAAGACGCAACTTCAAAATAGGCTTGCTGGTCTGTCGAGAGAACTTTATCAATGACACCATTGGGGATTCCTCCAAAGGAAGGCAGAGAGTCTGGTCTGAAAATGCCTCTAAAAGAAATCCTCTTAACATCTTAATCTCCCTTGCATTGGACAGTAAGGATCCTCCCCCAGAAGACAAGGAGGAAATGATTTTCATGGAATGGTGAGCTTCCATGGTCCAGTGGAAGTAAGCCGTGTTTCTATCTCCAAGCTTAAGCCAATTGATACGGGAATTATGTTCAAAGAAACTCTCTTCTCAGCCACCAAGGTAGTAAGCCAAATGGAAAGGTCTCTCTCTCTCTCTACCTCCATCAAGGAATGGTTATCACAATCAACTTGGAGGTTAGCCTGAACATCATTCAACTCTCTTCTGCACTCCTGGGAAACACTGGAGATATAGCCTAAAGTATCCCTGTTCCATCTACTCAGGGCTGACTTAACTTCTCTGAGGCACTGAGCGAAAATGATAAGAGGGTGACGGGTTTCCTTAACTGGTACATCTCAAACCACTCTCACAATTGAAAGGAAGTCCTCATGGGAAGTCCACATGTCAAAGAACTTGATAGGTTTTGGACCGAATGAAACATATGGGCAAAAGGTGAGGTGAATCAGACTATGATCTGAGATCCCTGAATTGTTAAAGAAAGCCTCGGAAGAAAGACAGAATTAATCCACTGCTCATTCACCAAGACCTTATCTAGTTTGCACGCAACTCATTGATCACCTGATCTTTTATTATTCCAAGTAAATTTCATACTAGGCCACTTCAAATCATTGACCCCTATATTATCGAGGCAAGAATTGAATGCTCCTAATGACCCTTCCTCAATAATGCCATCAGAATTTCTCATGAGAGTGGCAAACTACGTTGAAGTCACACAATGAAACCCCAAGGGATGTTTCCAATGGAAGCGACTATCCTTATGAAGTCCTCCCATAGTGTCAATTAAGGGTGTCAACAGGCCGGTCTGGGCCGGTTTCGGTCTAAGCTGAACCAGTGTTGGGCTTTATAAGCCCAACCCAAAACATGTCCATTAAGGATTCGGGCTGGGATGGTCTGCGCTGGAAAAAATAACTAACGGGCTGGTCTGGTGTCGGTTTGTTATCGGGCTAGGCTTATCGAGGTGATTTCGGGCTGATTCAGTCCAGACAGGGCTTATCCGGTTTATCGGGCCCATTTTATATGTAAGCTATATAACCTATTTTATTAATTTTATCCATAAAATTGGCATCATTCCTTCCATATGTAAGTAATTCAGTAAACTGTAACAATTAACATAATCTTTTCAACTATAGATTCACATAATCTTTCGGATCAAGAAGTGAATTGTAACAGTGTAACACAATCCATTAAAATTTAAAACCATTAAAATTTAAGAAAATGGGCTCAGACCAATTGCAGGGACCAAGCCCTTAATGGGCATGTTTTGAACATGGGTCTGTGTTTCCAGTTCGGTCCAGTTCTTTGCCTAATGTTCATACAATTGTTCCATATACTAGCTGTCCAAGACACTTGATTCTTGAATCGGTTCGGGCTAACTCGGGCTTCTTAACGGACCTTACTGGTGTTCGGGTTGGGTATTATCGGTTCAGGCTAGTTTGGGCTTCTTAACGGGTTGGTCCGGTCTGATTTCGGTCTGAGCTAAAACGATGTCGGGTTTTACAAGCCCAGACCTAAACCTGTCCATTAAGCTCAGTCCATGCTAGGTTTTGGTTATATCGGGCCAGCTCAGTCCGTTCTACCGGGCTGGGCCCAGTTTTGACACCCATTTCTAAGATAAATTCGAGGCATATAATGGCGTAAGAAAGCACCTAAATTGACCCTTTTTGTTTGAAATTTGATGGGAACATGTTGATCCGAGGAGCTAATGAAAGACACCTTAATCTTTGCCCCATCCCACAAGCACCATATCCAACCATTTGATGGTTAGACTCAAATTCCCAATTGGGAACCAGGGACCTTGCAACTTCTCTTGCATTACATTCTTTGATACGAGTTTTGATCAAGAAGTAGAAGGATGCATGGAATTTCCTAAGGAAAGATTTCACTTCCAACTGCTTGGCATGGAGCAAGGATTAAAATCTCGGAACTCGAGGGTTTCTCGACCCTTGAGAAAACCGAGATCTCCAAGATCTCGGTCTCTCGATCGAGATCTCCAAGATCTCGGCGAGATTCTACCGAAACTCCCCAAAGGCTAAAAATGGGAGTTTCAACATGTTTTTGCTCATTTTAAGGCCATTTTAAGGCTATGTACTCTAGGGCTTTACGGAAATACTATTTTAACATATATAAAAACATTTAAAGCATAAAATTGTAAAACTAATCACATTGTAGGAAAATCATACATTCATAAATCATAAATCCACACAATGACACAAATGCTCATAGTCTCAAAGTCTGAAATACTCAAAATCAAATAGTACATGTGAATATGTGATCAAGATCAACTACTAAAATACAATAATCCCAAGTTCCCACAAGACTTTGGTGGAGTGATTTAGCAAGAACAGCAACCTTCCAAGCTTAGAACACCAAGTTGGCGAAGTAGAAAGCAAAACAAAAGAAAAAGAGAGAAATCCACTGAAAATAGTAAGTCTCATCAAAATTTTATAAGAAAAACCAACTCGGGTTGGTTCGAGTTGGACGAGACTGGTCGAGACCAACTCGAGAACTGGTCAAGTTGGTCGAGATTCAGTTTCGAGGGGGTGTCTCGTCTCGACCCACTCGAGAACTTCAAGAAAACCGAGATCTTGGCAAGATCTCGCCGAGATTTTGAACCATGGTATGGAGTTCAGACACTTGATATTACTGTAGATGCCTTTATTCATAGGTAAACTGAGCCGGGTGGGGGGGCTTATCTGACTCTAGATTCAGAGAGTCTGGAACCTACTTGGGCACTCAAGGAGAGGTCACCACATTGCCGATCCTTTGAGACAGCACCTAGGATCTACAAGAACCTTTGGACTTTCTAGCTTCGCTTTTAGATTTCCCAATAACATACTAAGAATAGATCTGATCATCCCGGGGAGGGTCTCGTCAACCAATCAACCTAGAGAATTCACCACTTAATTTTTTATACAACCACTTCAATCTCCATGCAAGTTAACTCCATCTTCCATTGCCACTTGTTGTTGGAAACCAGATCATACAAGTTCCAACTCACATCACTAATTCCCAAACTCCAAAACCAATAAGGTTAGCAAGGGGAAACTTAAAGCAGTCACTTGAATTGATGCCTTGTAACCCTTAGGATCATATTCATGTCTCAGTTCTGCACATTGGTCATTGCTTACACTTTGAGCTTAAACTGGAAAATGCAGCCCCTTTTATAGTCCTTCAATTATATACAGCAAAGGCTTTAACTTTCATCCCATCAACTTCTAGCCTGTCCTTGCCTTTCCTTTTCCCCTTGTTTTCTTCAGTCAATGTGGGTTTACACTATTCAATATACGGTCCTTCTAATTAGGGATACACAGTTAATTTCTTAAGATCCTGGACTATTCGTGTTATCATGACCTTTTGAGAACTACATTTTCTTTTTCTTTTTCCTTCTAATCTCATACTGCAAAAAAAGAAAACAAAACAAAATTTTCATCTTTGTACAATTCACCACGGTGACTCTAAGAGGTTCTTGACTATCTAGAGCAATTCAGGTTAGAATCACATTTAGCACAGCACTGACTCACCAAACTTATCTTAATTTTTTTTTATATTTTTTTAACTATTTTTTCGAAGGCCTCATTTGGTTGGAAGTGAAGGGAAGGGAAGAGAAATGAAAACAAAACAAAAATAAAATGGAAAATTTTCTAATCATTACCAACAGTAATTGTGTGTTTGATTCAAAAGCCTTGAAAATTTATTAACTAACTTTTTCTTCACTTTTCAATCAAATTCCTAAAATTTGAATAGGGTAATAGGGAAATAAAGAATCAACTTGAAAAGTTTACCATGTTTGGGGATCCGGCTTCACTTTTATCCACTTTCCTTTAATAGGTTTGCCACCAATTCCCTCACATTGCATACCCAAAATAAATGCAAGACTCTGACCATGTCAAATTATAGAAGGGGCTTGTGACATGAAATCCAGGAAATTTCTGCACTTTCACTCAGACCCATAAAAGATAAAGACCAGAACTAAATTTTACATACATATTAACCATTAATAATGCCAACACGCACTGTTAGCAATTGCTTTCCTCTCCTAAAATTACACGGTTAGTGAATCAAATGATTGATAAGATGACTTCGGCACATAGAAATTAATACAAGAATATCACTAATTCATCTACTAACAATTCAACTCAGCTACTCAAGAAGTCAAAACTCAAAAGTCAAACATTCACAACAAGGAATCCATGAAATATAGAACACATTAATGAAAGCAAAATGAATGAGAATTACCTTAGCATCCGGATTGGAGAGACTGCGAAACAGATGAGGGAAGGCTCCGCTGTCAAGAACCGCCTTGACACCAGCATCGACGCCGCATGCAAAGCTACCGATAGCAGCGGTGGATTGGACAATAAGAGAGACGTCGGATTCGGAAGCGCCGGCAAGAATTCCGACGATGGTGGGAACAGCGCCGAGCTTGATGTAAGAAAGCTTCTTCGTTCTGTTACCGATTATCTGATTCTTCACCTCTCTTAGGGCTTTCAGCTTTGCCTCTCCCTCGCTCGACTTCAGTCGTCCGATGAGATCTTCTGGTCGGTTGGTGGACGCCGACGCCGGCATTTTTTTGCTGGAGAATGAAGGTGGAAAGAGAAGAATTTGAATCAAAATACGAGAAATTTAAGACACACACGCACAAGCAACGGGCGTATGTGTCGAGGGTGACGGAGAGAGAGAGACAGAGAGAGGAGGGAAATTGGCGAGTGGCGGTTTTTGATCAGAGGACGATTGTGTTTGGGTAAAACAAGGATCAGAATCGTCTCCTCCCTCTAGTTCTGGGAGGAGGGAGATGCCTCGTCGGATGATCGACACATAGTTTTTGGAAAATTCAAACCTCACGTCTTAATCGTCTTAATCGATACCTTATGTCGATTCGGCTTGTCGACTGGGTATCGACTCAAACGTAGGTTTGGATTTTCTCAAAAACCAAGTGTTGACCGATGTCTCCCTCCTCCCAGAAATACAGGAAAGAGATGATTTGAATCCGTAAAACAAGGAATTATGAATAAAGAGAAAATTAATTTAGTCTATATCATGGAATTGGACTCTGGAGACCACAACGTTGACAACGTTTTTTTAGTCAAGAAAATCAATTAAAATTAATTAAAAATAAAGAGAAACACAAAATTTTTCTTAGGATTGTGTTTGGATGCCAATAAAAGAAAAAACAATTAAATGGAAAGAGAGATTGACACTTAAAATGATCTTTATGTTATTATTATTTTTTATTTTATACTGTTTTTTTTTTTTTCTCTTCTTTTCTTGACATGATGCTAGCTTGAGGAATTTTTTTTCTTCTTCTAATAGGAAACAGATTTATTCATAATGATGTGGAATACACCCCATGTAAAGAGAAATGTGAAGAAAAAGAGATTATGAGTATTTATTATGATGTGATGGCCATATACTTACCTAAGTTATGCATATAATTTTTTGGTTTTTTTTCCTTTCTTGGACTTAAAGTTTTTCTTGAAAATATATTGAAATTAATTAAAAATAAAGAACATGTCAAGATAAGACAATAAAATTTTGGAAATGGAAGAAAGAGATTGTACAAATGATCATTATTTCATTATTACTTTTGATTTATGTTTTTTTTTTTCTTTCCTTGACATCCAAACTCAAGGAAAAGTTTTTTAAGAAACAAATTTATTCATAATGATTTGAAATACATTTTATAAGAAAGGATTCATGCACATAAGTAGAAAGAGATTACGGTCATTTATTATGATTCGATGGCCATATAAATATGTAAGCTTGTGCATATAACTTCTTCTTTTTTTTCTTTCTAGGATTTAAAGTTTTTTCTATAAAATGGATTCAATTTAATTAAAAATAAAGAGAAACACATTTTTTTGTCTTGGGTTGTGTTTGCATGTCAAGAAAATAAAAGAAAATTCTCCAAATGGAAGAAAGAGATTGACACATAAAATGATCAGCATGTCATTATTAATGCTTTTTTTTTTTTTTCTCTTAACGTGCAAACTTGAGCAAGTTTTTTTTTTGGGAAACAAACTTATTCATAGTTATGGGAAAAAACTCATGCACATGAATTTGAGTAGAAAGAGACCATAAGCATTTATTATGATTATATACATATATGTTAGGTTGTGCATATAACTCTTCTTTTTTTTTTTCTATCTTTTCAAGACTTATGTTTTTCTTCACCCATGATAAAAATAAAATCTTTTTAGCATGAGAGTTAACTTTTTATTTGAACTCCTTTAAAATATTTTGGATTTTTTTTTTTTTTTTTTTTGATAATGAAATATACATTTATAGGAGCATGAATGTGACATAAACTACAAAGAACAACACTCTCATAGCCAAGGGTTAGAATTAGATATCAAATCACCGTGGATGCAAGAGTTAATATTGAGACTCAGAATTGAAAATCAATGTTCAATCTCTGTGGATGAAGATATTCACTCTTCACCTTCTCTTTATAATGGGTGACGAAAAGCTTTTGCTTTGCTTTTATTCATTGTATTTTTAACTTATTCATTTTTTTTGTCTCTTAATTTTTTGCCAAGCAAACCTACTTTTATTTTTTGTCATCAATTATATGGATTTTATTTTCTTTTTCATATTTACCATTTTACAATTGAATTTATTGAAGTGAATTTTTTTCTAAGCACCTTTTCCAATTAAACACGACACGAGGTTTTGCTTGTTTCAATATAAAAATTTCTTGCAAATCATAATTTACATGGAAGAAAGTTTATCCATTAACTTTTTTCCTTTTTTAATGTTTTTATTTTATTTTATTTTATTGATTGTATTTTACTTTAAAACAAACATTGAAGGACCTTATTTTACAATAAAACTTTCTTTTTTATGAAACAAATGAAGTTGAGAATAAAATTTTGTAGGTAAAATACCCTTAAATAGAGATGTGTGGAAATATATATATATATATATATATATATATATATATATATATATATATATTTCACTATCATGGATGTTTCATCCCAAACAAACATAAAGGAAGCATAATTCTACTTTAGGGCCAATTATTTATGCTCACAATTTCTATACTTTATTTTAACTCTAGACAAACAAAGACTAATTTTATTAGGAAATTTTTACCCATAAATATATAAAACCTTATATGGATATCCGTTTGGTGACTGAAACTTGCCACAAATGAGGCAAATAACCCTTGGAACAAACAGATAAATAGTATCACTCTAAAAAAAATGTACTTTCAAAGGCGGTTTGTTCTACCGCTGTAGGTGGCAAAACTGTCGTAAAAAATGACAACAAGCAAAATAAAAACAACGCAGAAGCATCGAATTTCTAACCTTTTCTCGTAGTGCCATTTGAATTAGATACATGTAAAAAGTCAAATTTTGAATCATAATTTAACAATTTAACCACATTGAGTACTCATGGGCCATATGTTGTATTGGATTTTCTTTTGGCGTAACTTCAACGATTGATCATTTTGTTGAAAGGTTATTTGAATCATATTTCAAAGGTTAATTCAACAATAGTTTGACTAATTTAGTTAACTTAAACGATGGATAATCATCTTGTGTTTGAATTCTCATTGACTCTTGCATGGGTGCGGGAACCATGTATTCGGACAAAGAAACCTTACCTTTAAGTTTAATTTCTACCAATATATCAAATGGATGAAATAGACTAGGACTTTTTTTTCCTTTAAAATATATATTTGATATTTTTAATCCCCTCCAGATATCGAAGATGGGATTTGATTCCCACGCCAATGGGACTTTTACTAACTACTATTTTTATTTTTTTTATTTTTTTTTGCACCGACAAAGGAGAATTAAAGACCAATCATTTAATAGAGATTATGTTTTTTTTTTGTTTTTTTTTATGGATGATATTGACTCTCAAGTCGATAATCATTAATTAAATGCAAATAACTGGTAGAGATTGTGTAAATCACTTGCATGTGTGTTACCATTTATATCATTGTCTATATCCATTGGGCCTCACACTCTATAGGTGGGTCTCACATCCCATGGAGAGATTCTATACACATTCAATGTATCTAATTCATACATTAATCTTTTTGAGAAAATTTGAAAATAAGTAATGAGTAAAGGAGTTTGAGTAATTATATGCTAAATATTTTCTTATTGAGACTTTCTACGATGTTAAATAATTTGTAACCTTACTTTTTTGTCCTCTTAATATATAGATTTATTTATTTTTTAATCAAGGTAATAATTTTTACATAGCATTCAAAAATGGAAATCATGTAAAACAATGACAACTATTGAAAATGACAATGAGAAATAACTTTCAAAAAGATTGGGAAGATTTAAGTGAGAACCATTTATTTGTCAATGTTTTAAGCGAGAGCCACTTGTCGATGTAGACATGATAGGAGAATTATACAAAATGATATTCAAGACTGAGATGTGCTACACTCACTATTGTAAAATCAATATTTGCCTCTATGGTATGATGGGGTTTATAATGTAAATTTGTCTAAGATAAAACAGCTTAGGCTTCTGATAACAAACGTGCACTAGTCTAGTGTAGTACGTTAGAGTTGTTTCAATTGATAGAAAAACAAAGTCAACATAAAATGTTTTAAAACAAAGTGAAAGATTGAAACCCGGTATCATCGTTAGAGAAATTAGCTAAACCTCAATTCTATGTATAGAAGAAGAAGAGACACCCCCAAAACGATATCTATTGACTGTTTAAACATATCACCAATAATCACACCCATTGGTCGTTTACCTGTTTATTAAAAAAAAACTATACATCTTCAAGACACCGAAAAACAAAAATTTATTAAAATTATAACTGTGTTGGATCCAATCAATGATTGAATTGGATGGGAGGCAAACAAAATAATCAAATACGAAAGTCTTCCATATAATTTGACATTCATTAAAATCAGACTCGGAAGATTTATATGCTATACTGTCTAAAGGAAAATGTATGGTTGATCCGTTTAAAAAGTCTTGGCTACATGAAATAAAAAAATATTTCTTAAAAAAAAAAATACAATAAAATAAAGTATTACCATGTGGTGTAATGTGACTGGTTTAATATATTTTCATATTAAAATTTTAAATTTTTTCTGTATGGCTGTATACTCCTGTACCCTCTCACATGGGTCGCCAAATAACCCCTTAACCCTCCTCTTCGGTACTTATGCCTGTCTCCCATTAGACCCTGCATGGATAGGAAACACATTTAGCCAGACATGAAATCTCAGGCCTATATATATACAGGACTGGGCTCAAATAGAGCCCTAAGCCCTGGCCCATCTCGACACTACTCGAGCCTAGAAATCACAGCCCTGAGTCCCTGACTAATATATGGGCTGGAAAGCCCAGCCCATGTCCTGTCGGGCTAAAGGCTGCTTGACTTATCACAGCCCATAAGACAAACATAGACGAAAAAGGAATTTCACATTTTAAACGCGGGTGGCGGACTTTCTGGCTAGGTACTCTTCATCCCAACATTCGAATCCGATGAAGATCCAACGGTGGAGATCCTAAGGTGTACGAATCGACAATTACTCATTCTGACCCACAGTCGGCGCTGACAATCGATCACCTCCACGTCCCATTACGGTACACTGCCCTTTTGCCCGCTTTAGAATTTCAATTACATTGACGGGCAGCGGGCAGATCTCCCCGATAACTATAAGAACGGTTGTTTAAGCTACATATGTTCGCAACCGTCAAATTAGAATCTTTTTTTGCCATCAACAGATAAAGAAGATGAAGAAAAGAAGGAAAGATCGACAAGACTTTTCTGTCATATTTTGTTTTTGCTTGCTTTTATTGAACAAATTGGTAGTGTTGCTCTTTCTGTCCCTTTCTCACTCTATCTGGGTTAATTTGGAGCCGTTTTAGGGTTTTATTAGGGTCTTCTAGAGGTTCAGGGTGAACTGGATGTCTCATGAGTAGAGAGTTTAGCTTTCTATAACTATGGTTTTAATGGGTTTTGCCTGTATTTCTGTTTTTTAACTGGGTTTTGGTAGAGATTAGCTTTTCAAGGTCTGATCAGCTGGGTAATTACTTCAGTTGCTTCTGAAGGTTTATAGCTAGCAGAATTGAATCTCCTTTTTCTTCTTCAGAAAAACTGTCAAATTTAGTAGCTTTTGAAGTACACATACAAAACAGTGACTTGAGCTTGACCAAACTTTAGTCAAGGTTTTTTTTTTTTTTTTTTTTTTTCGGCTTTTGTGTGTTCCACTTTGAGAGGGTTCTTCAATTAAGCTTACGCCTACTCTCAAATGGCTCCAACTAGCCGCAGAAGAAGAAGAGGAAGTAGAACTCAGTGCAAGAAGCAATCAGCTGTAGAGTTGCCTTGTAGCACTTCGAGTTCAGTCACCACAAGCACTGATGAAACATTGAAGATCACTGATAGAGACAAAGATGATCTGATCAGTGGATGCTCAACTCCCAAAGCACAGAGATTTCGGATACCAGAGATTCTATCATGTCCACCTGCTCCTAAGAAGAGGAGAGTAGCTTCAAACTACTCATCACCAAGGACTCCCATCTCCTTCTTTGCACCTCCGGATCTTGAACTATTCTTCTTCTTTGCATTTCGTGACATCTCAGTCTGAAACAAGCTTTTCTTCTGTAGACAATAAATCAAGTACTATAAAGGTTAGTTTTTTATATGGGTTTTGATTTTTATCCTTCTCTACTTACATTAGTTGGTTGAGTTTTGGTTTTGAGTTAGAGGTGGGTAGTACAGTCTTAGACTTTTCTTTTGGCAAATTTTAGGGTTTATTTTTAAGTTAAAAGGGTTGGGGAAATACTAATAATCAGGTGAAATTAGCTTGGATTTGTCTAACTAAGTTATAGGTTCATTAGTGTGGGTTTTGCATGTTTCTGACTTTTTTTAGGGATTGAAATGTAATGTGAGTATTTGAGCTAATTTGTGGATTGTATTCCGGGTTGCATTTGCAGCCTTTCTCTCTCTTTAAGTCCACCTGAGAAAGGAGAAGCAAAGAGCTCTTTTGAGTGAGTGTGAACTGAATGTTTCTCTGTCATACATAGCTTCTTTCTTCTTCTTCTTCTTTTGAACTTTTTTTTTTTTTTTTTACTTCTTTGATTTCTTGTATTTGATGGTGATGGGGATTTGGGTTGTTTCATATCAAATCATATAAATTTTTTTTTTCTTTCATAGAAATCATTTCCACCTAACTCAACTAAGTTAGGACAATTGCATCCAAAAAATTCAAAAAAGAAAGAAAAATATGAGATGGGTCAGATGTGCATGTTGTGGCCAGGCTGATCCACAGATGGGTCAGTCCTTAGATGTATGTCCCCATAAAATATGAGATGATGATGTTACTGTGGTTTGATCAAAATCATCTGATTGGTATCTGTATCTTGTGCTTATATTGAACTTAGAACACGTGTCTGAGAGAGAGAGAGAGAGAGAGTCTAATGGATTGGGTTTCTTATTAGACGATCATGGAGTCAGGTATTGGTGTTTGTGTGTGTCTGGGTTGAGACAGCATCGATAAGAGAATCCGAGGGAGGAGCTCGTGCGGATAGTGATCATGGCACGTGAGATAATTTCAATTTAGACTTTAGAGACAGATGAAGCTTGTCTCATTCCCAGAAATTACTGTGTTCATTCGCTTTGATGTCGGCAGATATGAAGCAATAAAGCAATTTTCTGCTTTCAACTTTTGGTTGAATATATAGATCCTCAGATACCTTGAAGCATTTGCATAAAATATAATCTGCAACCTCAAAAAACAGTGGAAGAGTGCAATCATTCATTAGAGAAGTTCTTCTTGTTCAATGATGGATTCCTTCACTACCTGGAGCTCCTTTTTGTTGCCATTGTGGCCTGGCCCTCTCTGCTCCTCATCATGATCAAGGCCTTCGTGCCCCTCTCATATTCGAGAATATTCACCTGCATGTGCTTTTTTCCCAGGGATTCTATCATATTTTATATCAAGTGGGTTTCACACTATACAGGTGGGTTTCATACTATATCAATAGTGATGGAATCCCATAAAGAGTATATATACATACTATGATCTGAGCTTCTCATATTCTTATACATGCCCAGGTTGTGTTGTTGCACCCTGCAACTCAATTATTAAAAGCTACTACTGTTTAATTTGCACCACAATGTTGGGAGTAGTAGGATATCTTGTATTTCATCACATTGATATGCGGCCTGAATCTGAAAGGTTGTAAAAACGGTGGGATCCGAAGGCGGTTCAAGATGAGTGGTTGTAGCACTATTCTCCATTGATAGCAGTGAAATAGTTCTCATCTTAATTACCATACACATTAGCTGGAAATCTTATCGAACAACACCTTAAAATTTGTGTTGTGCATGTGATTGTTTTTTTTTATGTATTCCGTTTTACTTTTTTTGCATCGTGAGTAGGGTTATTCGATGTCTACAAACAATAAATTCAGGAATTTACAATATTTTCAAACAATATGACCTACACTTGGCCAAAGAATTATCTAATAATTTGGTTTCTCTTTATGGTCCATTCATGCATTCCACCATTGGCGATTGCATCTCTAGTACATGATGTTTGGGGATTGGCTAAGTAATTTCTCATATGTACCTTTTTATTTACATTCCATGGGAGATTAACTGCGTGATAGACTCTCTTGCCTTGTAAGTCCTGTTAGTAACGTATTCGACAATATGACCCTTATGCATTCCATTTTTGTCTTATCTTCGCATCGCATAAGCCATGCATTATACATCACTACAAAAAAAATATCAATTTTTTTGCGGCAGACAAAACTGCCACTATATATGATATTACCGTCTCTAACTATTTTAGAGGCGATATATAAAACCGTCATAAAAGCATCCCTAATTGAGCCGTTGCAAACAGTAGGTGGCAGTTTTTCCGACCATGTGTCTCTTTTGTGACGGTAAATTTAGTGGCAGTAATAAAGCCACCGCGAAAAACAATCCCAAAAGATTACAAATTTGACTTTCTTACCCTTCATTACTATTTGTCTAAAAAATGGTACCTTACCCCATTGTGTAAAACCCGTCCTTTGCTCTTTAAAACAAGGAGCGTTTTCGGGTGATCTCGGGTTAGAGAGTTGAATTCGAGGTGAGGCTAGCTTCAAAGGAACAGCAAGGTCATGGGAGGAACTACTTTCATTATGGAGGCTCGCTTAGTGATTCTCCCACCCAAGACCCTTTGATCTTGCGAACTCTGACTTTCAAGCAGTGAATTACGGTAAGTGCAACATTTCCTCAATATCATTATGGTCAATCAGCGGGTGTTTGTAGAGCTTATTATTGATCTTTCCTTTCTTCGATCAAACCTGACCACCCCTATTGGCGCTACAACCACGAAAGTTCCCCTTGTCGTTCCCGAAGCCAAACTACAGCAACGTGAGCAATTTCGTATCATTCACGCTTTCATTTTAAAGCAAGTTCTTGATCAGTGTGAAAGACATCATAGCAAAGGCAGCTATCCTTTAATTTTCCTAAAATGGAAGAAATCTACCCCTAATTGCATGGGAAAAATATAATCTCCTATTACAATGGATCACTGCTGGAACTCCTCAAACGACAGAAGAAGATTTGAACCCCCAATCCCTCCCTAGCCTATGTCGCAATGTAAAGTAAAATGCTAAAAAAAAGAAAGAAAGAAGGAGGAGGCCAGGAGGGGGGAGAAAAATATTTATTTGATTTATGACTTTCTCAAGACAGTAAGTATATTCTCTCTCTAATCTTGGAAGGTGGTTCAGATTGGATGAATTCTATTTTACTAAAAATATACTTATAGACTGATGTGCTCCTTCCTAAGTGGAGAGAACCTTTTCTCATTTCTAATGATACCATATGTTACAACTATAGACTTTACTTGGACTGGTTTTGAATTTAGAGTCCCTCATCTTTATCAACTTTTTTCTAGAATCCGAGGTTGCCCTACCCCTTTCCGAAAGGAGGAGACAAACTTCTTTATCTTTTGGGTCAAACTCGTGCCAGTGCTAAGACATGGTCTTCTTGGTTCTAGGCTTTCTTCTCCCCTATCAAAAGAGAGTCCGACCCATTTACCAATGCATCAGCCAATCAGAAACGTTGAATTATCACCACCAAAACCAAGATCACCATATATATATATGTGACTCAAAATAATATTGATTCTTTTACCCAAAAATAAATAATAATATTGATTCTCTATTTGAACATTGGATTCTAAGTTGAAAAAAATATGTAGGAGGCCATTGGATTCAAATAATATATTTTTTTTGTGGTGGGCTTTCAGTTAAGATTCCAACATTTGTTTAAAAAATTATTTTAGTTGTTCCTAGTGGGAGTCAAACTTCACAATAGTCCCCTCCACCCCATATTGAAACTGTGAATGTTTATTCCTCGCCATTATTGGGAATATGATGTATTGTATTTCGTCATATTAGTTTCTGAGTTGATTCCAAAGGACTGATAAAATACCTTAACGCCTGAGGGTTTGATGCCTGAAGGAAGTGGCCTCAATGAATAAGGGCCATGCAGGAGTTTGAGAGCTATAGCCTTGAGGAATTTTTTTTAGGGTTATATAGGTATTTTGGTAAATGTATATGTATAGGTTTCACTATAAAATTATATCGATAACATTTTCTATAACAAAGAGGGACATGATTGGAACGAGCAGCTATAACTCTATTCTCCATTGATAATGATACATTTTGTCATCCCACCTTGGAAGTAGACAGGAAATTTTTTCAAATCATATTAATATAATTTGTATTGTGTGATTGTTTTTTCTATTTGTTTTTACTTTTCTGCATCGTGATTAGGGTTCGATTTCTACATCCACTAATGGTGGATTCTAACTCCCAACAATCGATAATATCTATTAGAGTCTATTAAGATTTAAGTAAAACAAAGTGAAAGCCCCATAATAAAGGGTAGATAATATGGTCAGAGATAGACTACAAAAGTTGTCATGTAATCTCTCTGATTGTATAATCCCCTCTTATGGAATGATCATAACAATCAAATGATAGTGAGTATAGCAGAGAATTAGTTCATATGGCCGGAGCCCTTCTTTCTACACCATCATCATGTTGCTAGCTAGGGCTGCAACTAAATACAGGCCCATAAGAAATTTTGGGCTTGAACTTGAAGCGTATCGGGAACAATTTAACACACCAACCCAGCCCAACTCGACCTTAATTGTAACCCATAAGTTCAACTATTCAAACAAATAAAGTTAATAATGGCTTCGATTCCAAAGCTAGTATGATCCTGTCTATTTTGTGTGGGATATTTTGGTTTGAAAAAATTTCTTCTACACCCCATTAAGGATTGCTAACATCATCTATACTCATAAGATTGCGAAAACATCACCTAGGTCCACTTAACTGATGGAAATCACTAAAATTGTTGAAATACAGTTTTACCCCTTATATTGTAAATTACAAAAGCTAAAAAATTATGTTGATTTACTAATTTGACCTTCTATTGAACCTTTTCATTTCCATTATCTTCTTTCCTTTTGTAACACTACCACTGCAACCACCGACCAGACCACCACCACCAGAACCACGAATAGCGACCCCGTCGTCGCCTTCTCCCAGTTCAGATTCAGACAATGCCAATATATACAAAAACAAATGGTTCCTTCTAGTGGCAGCACCATGCAAATTAGCCAAATCCATATCCCTATGTAACTGTAACAAACCCAACTCCCAAGTTTCAGGAGGGGAGAACAGAAGAGCCGAAGCAGCAAAGTTCAAGAAGATGCGCACCAAAAATCACCGATTTTTCTATGAGTGATTTCTGGGCATTTTTACCGAGCCTGGTACGCATAACATACCCCTGATCTTGAGGGAGAGTTCCTCGGAAACAAAAACTCCAAAAACAAAGTAATGTCTAGTTGAAACTGGGTAAATTTTCATTCTCGATTCTTCCTCACTATAAAAACAAACCACCAAAAACCAGTGTACAAACAACAGAGAACAATTTTGCACAGATCATTATACAGAGCTAGACAACTACTCTATGTCTACCTCAATATTTGGGATCAGTTTTGTTTTTGTATATAAATCGTTCGAAATGAATATTCAGATAAAATCACTAATACCAAAAATAACCGACCTCCCAATCACCATAGCAAGGGTTTTGATGTAGCTATCAATTATTTCGTCTCTCGTGGGTTCTCCTTCAGGTTCTTCCATTACAACGAACCAGTGTTTGAAATCGTGGCCATTGGACAGTATTATCCTCTCCTTCGGTGGACAATTGGAGTTGGGATCGTTTAGGGACGATGACCTCTGACGCGTTATAAAACTTATCAAACCAATCTGTTCTTCTTCTTGCAGGATCCACCAAAGAGACCTTCTGTAACACTGATTGGTCTCTCTCTCTTGTTTATCCCCAACACCTTAAATCTAAAATCCCACCTCTGGTGAAGCCAGGAGAGTCGATCAGATGAATTTTGGGGGAACCCAACATCCAAATTTGAATCCGAATCCCATCACTTGAATTCTTATTCCTCCAAATTCGAATCTGATCCAGAACTTCAACTATCCATTTACATCGTAATTAAGTCTTGATAGGAATGGGCATAGAAATAGAGAAACTTAGGCAGCAAGGAACCAAGCTCCCCATTGAGATTTCAATTGAGCAATCAATGGCAGATCCCTCAAATACGCATTGTGTTTTAACTCGTCCACTTGAAAGACCATCTCCCTTTCCGTTCTCTCATCTGCTCCGTTCAAGACAAAGAGGGATAATGGGAAGACAGAAGAAGGTAGAAGGAGCAGAAACCATGTGGATCATAGCGAAGTCAAGATTCTGAAATTCAGAATCTCACAACTGAACTCAAGATTCTGAAATTCAGAATCAACCAATTTGAGAGCAGTATAATAAGAAGGAAAAAAGAAGAAGAAAGAAGAAGAGGGGTAAAATTATCTTTTACCTTTACTCTAAGGGTAATATCGTCCATGAAAAAATCCAATGCAGCTGACATCAGCATCTAACGGGAATCTTGTGACGGAGTGGATTTCTTTGATTAGCACAACAAAGTATTTTGGACCTAGGTGATATTTTTGCAATCTTGTGGGTGTTGATGATGTTAGCAATCTTTGATGGGATGTAGATGAAATTTTTTTTTTTTTTTTGGTTTTTATCCACTCCTTGATTGTCTGAAGGATTTTCTTCGACAACCTTGACTATTACAAGTTCTTAAACAATAAAAATAAAAAAGGAAGAAGTTCTCTCTTTGACCAAATTATCCCTAATCTAAAGATCGTGGATAATGGATAATGGATTATGGATGGTCCATTCACCTCAGCCTTTATGGAGAAGTTTACTGGAGAGCTGTTACAGGTTCTCAATGTGGTTTAGACCATATTTAGTTAAACCAGTAATGGTAGAAAAAAAAAACAAGACGAAACAGGTTTTGAACGAAACAAAACAATAACAATACAGTAAAAATAAAAAAAGTTAAACATTTAGAGAATGACAAAAAACTAAAACAGACAGCATAGGTTAATGGATCAGATATAATATATTACATGAAAAAAAAAGAAAATGTACTTCTATAAATTAAAGAATTATACCTAAATAAAAAAGAATACATGGCATTTATGATGTGTCTAGTCATAAAACGATCAAGTAGTTAATTAATGTTTTATGTTTGTCCAAGGCTCCAACATGAATCCATGAGAGAGAGAGAGAGAGAGAGACGCAATTATAAGGAAGTGACCAGTCTTTAATCCCACATCGATTATATGTAGAAGGCAAGAAAGAGTATTACACGATGTAAGACTAATTAATTCATTACTCGTAGATGATGCAAGTTAAAATAAAGATACAAGTATTGTACATATATTAAATGCATTTTAAATGGCAATGTTTTGTGTATGAACGATATTTTTGAGGTTAATATGGCAATATACGTATTAAACAGATAAATACGTATGGTCGTACGTTTTACCTGGCAAACACATGGACCCCACATGATTGACTAACGAACCGCCAGTTCAATTTAAAAAAAAAATCTAAAAAACATCGAGGATGCATGGGAGATGACGATCTCCGTCAGAGGCGGTGGTTGTTGCGGATCCACATCCTCTCTTCCCAGAGATTCGGGAGGAGGGGCGGCGACTCCAGTAGAGCTGACAAGGTGAGCTAACAAAAGAGTCTATTGGGATGGAGGGGTCGGATTCATTCGACCCCAGGTGTCGACCAACCACTGGGGGTCGCCGCCTCTCCTCCCGAATCTCTGGGAGGAGAGGATTTGAATCCGGTTGTCGCGCGCGTGGTTGTCTTCAGACAAACTACTAACCTGACCAAGACTGGAGGACGTCTGGTAACGGCGGAACACCGTCACTCACACCGTTAACTCAACAACTAAAATCTGTGGTGGATTCATACTGTGGGACCCATTGTCCTATGGATAAGACACTTTTTAAATTTGAAGATTTGGGAGTACTTTTTAAATTTTCTTTTTCATGTTTTTGGGAAATGGGCTCGTTGTTAATGCCCAACTTGTTATAATTTCCATTGACTGATTTGCCCTAACTTGCCCCGTCTATATTACTTGTTACAAGTAATGAATTTATAAATTTGTTTACTAAAAGAAAAAATTTATAAATATGTATTTTTTTTTGTTTTTTCGTTATCATGTAAGATTCTAATATATCCTATTGCCGACTCTTTACAATAGTATATATTTTCTTTTTAACAAAAGAGTTCCCTTGCTGCTATCCTCCTCGCCATGGTATTGGTGAATAGGGATCCAACAATAGTCAACTGGAGAGGGAAAATAAAAAAACCCTAAAAAGGCATGCATCAAGCGTACATCTCATTATTTACATATAAAGAAAAAATTTCATCTATACCCCATCAAAGATTGCTAACATCATCTACACTCACAAGAATGCAAAAACATCACCTAGGTCCACTTAATTAACGAAAATCACTGAATTTATTGAAATACAATTTTACCCCTCAAATTAAAAATTGAAAAATTATGTTCATTTACTAATTTATCATTCAAATGTAACTTATATTTCAAACCGCCTTCCTCTCCGGTGGCGTGAATATATTTCCTGCAACGTGAGCTTGAGACAAAACCTCTGCTCTCTCTCTCTCTCTCTCTCTCTCTCTCTCTCTCTCTCTCCAACGGAATTCTCTAAGCATGAGCTATTCCTCATGTCCGAGATTCTTCGATGTGTTTCATGGAGTAGAGATTCTTACAGAGGAACCTGCAATGGAAGTTGCTGGTGAGGACACCATAACAGTGAGCCAGACAATAACAAAGTGGGAGCATCAAAGAGGGCATCACAGAGCCATGGGATATCGAACTGATTCTAAATCTCGATCTGAATATTGATCCGAAACTCGATTTGAAACTGAAGCTGCTGTAATATTAATATAAAAATTGAATATAAATCAGATCTACTGAACTGGAAAATAAATCAACATTGCTCGATAAGAGCGGCCAACTGTTGTTCTTTTAGAGCAACGACTGAAGATTGGAAGATGTCGTAGACATTGACGAAGCAGAGGAAATCTTCTAGAAGATTCTCGACCCAGTCGGTTCGATGGCGGAGACATTCCTACATCTGGGGAAGATCTAGGAGATCGTCGAAGCAGTCGTGGATGTTCTTGAGCAGGATCAATCCCTCGCATAGCCAAGCTGAAGAAGCTCTGGTGGAGGCCTGTAATTCAGATTCCCAGCTCCTCATCTTGTTGATCTTATTCTTGAGATGAGAGACCAAGGGGTGAGATCTGCATAGGAGACTGATTGATCTAACGTGGTGGGATTTCTCCAGCGATGGGGACCGTTTGGGACTTGAGGTGGAAAACGAAAGTGAACGGTGGAATCCGGCGACCATCTTTTTTTCTTAGTAAAACTTGTTTCGCTATACCGTGGACTGAAAGAGAAAAAAAAATCAGCTTTTGATATGCTTTCTCAGCAACTCATAGAAACTCAACAGAGAAGAGAAGAGAATGGAAAATGACATTGTTCGAGCTAGGGTAACAAATATAAACAGAGTATAATGGTCTTTTCAACAGGCCAAAATGATATTATTGTCTCTAAAATATTTCAATCCACTTGACGTCAGCATCTAACGGGAATCAACTGACGGAGTAGACTTCTTTGATTACCACAGCCAAAGTTTTGGGGTGTAGATGATGTTTTTGCATTCTTGTGGGTGTAGATGATGTTAACGATCTTTGATGAGGTCTAGATGAAATTTTTTCTATAAAATATTACACATATTGTTATAGTTGGTTTTCGCTCAGAGTTTCTAGTGGCGACACTTGTTAATATAGAAGTAGACTAAGCAATAGAGGGTTGGTTCATAAACCTTGGGCCACTCCACGAGCTCTTGGAGAAAGGGGTTTAAGCGATTTGACGTAGAGAGGCCGTAAGTATAAGAGTTGGATCCAATTACTCTCGTTTTGAGTTTTATTTAAATAGGCATGGGAGATGGGAGTGGAGTGGATTTCGGCATTGATTGGAGTAGTTCCAATATCTTTGCACACGATTCTAACATTGTGTGACCTGCCACTAACAGTAATGGTTGTAGGTTTGGATTCCTACAATCCATTCCTTTGAAAATAGATGTCAAATGTGGGTAGGAGAACTCTTGGGCTGTTAGATGGCCATTTTGCGATGGATCTTCAATAACCGTCTTCAATACGTGGCCCCTCCTCGTGGGTGACAATCCGAGGA
Organism: Protea cynaroides; assembly: GCA_028583415.1. Taxonomy (NCBI): domain Eukaryota; kingdom Viridiplantae; phylum Streptophyta; class Magnoliopsida; order Proteales; family Proteaceae; genus Protea; species Protea cynaroides. The sequence continues at coordinate 64,909,489 of CM053269.1, read as the reverse complement.
CACGTGCCTGCATCTGATTGGCTGTTTTATTCTTTCTCTAACACGTATAATAATTCACAGAAAAAATTGATTACGGAATAAATGGAGTTTAAAAAAGAAAAAAAATAAACTACCACCCAAAATAGTTTCTAAACATCACCTACCACTCATAACTTTCAAAAAATCAAAAAATCAACTATCATCCAAACGTTTACCATTGTTAATCAAATAGATCCACTCCATTAAACGAATCCCGTTAATTACTGATGTCATCCAAAATTGATTTTGAATTGAACAATTATACCCTAAAGGATATGTTGAAAGACCATTTTACCCTCCCTCAGTTAATTCACCTACAACCCCAAATGGTAAGCCCGAGTCCTGACTTCAACGGAAGAAAGAAGAAAATAAACCTTTCTTCTTCAATTGTGTTCGCCGATGACGACGATACCCTTCTTCTTCCCCGATGACGACGACCTCAAGCCGTCTTTGAAGGTGTTGTTCTCTCCATCTCTTGGCTTCTGCACAAATGTTCTCTAAATTCGCTCCTCCTTAACACTTCCAACTCTCTCCTCTTCTCTCTCTACGGTTCTAATTAATCTGGTTATGGTTGCTGCGATTGTTGAGGTCACTGAGAGACAAAGAAACGATGGACTCTGACTAAAAGCGACAAGCACAAGACCTTTGTTGTGAAAGTAAAACTAAACTAGTGAACAAGGATGCTAAGAAACAAAATCGAAATTTGAGTTTAGAAGAAAGCAATGAACTAACCGAGCTTGCGATTTTCTAGCCAGGATGTTCGACGCAAGATTACAAAGAACAAAGTTGAAGGCATCAAATCCAAAAGAAGAGCGTATAGAATCCTTTATCGTTAAGGCAGGAACATGCTCTCCCTCCAAAGCCCCATATCGCAATGCTTTGCAAATGGATTCAGCCATGAGTTTAAAAAATCGCGTGAAGCTTAAATCTTCGAACAAAACCTTAGTCGCTAAGGTCAGGCCTACTCTTCACTCTTCAACGAAGGAAACATGAATCGCACGATATTTGGTTAAGAGATTCAAGCCTCTAATGCATATTTAGTTTCACTGAACCATTCGATGCCCTCACCAACTAATCAGAAGACATGTTTGTGGCGGAGGCGATTAATGATGGTGAGCTCAGAGAGGAGATCATCAATCCTTGCAAGTACTCCCTGGAGAACTTCTCAGGGAACCCATCTGATTAAGGCGTCAGATCTGTTTTTTGAGGGAAAATTGCAGGAGACTTTACCTGAGATGCCAGCCAAGTTGACGAAGTTGCTATTGAAGGTGACGATACAGAGGAGCTTGGGAACTATTCAGGTGGTGATGTCGTCGGAATCGACTGTTGGGGATCTAATTGCCGCAGCGGTTAGGTTGTATGCTAAAGAAGGGAGGAGACCCTTACTACCCTCGACGGATCCGGCAGGTTTCAACCTCCATTAATCGCAGTTTAGCTTAGAAAGTAAGCAAATTGGAAATCGAATCTCTTTCCTTCTTGCTCTATAACTTTTATGTGTTTTTGATTATTCTTAGGGTTTTGCAGAAGTGAAATTGGGGATGTTGATAGATTTTTATATATTGATTCCGATTTCTGACATGATTGTATTGAGAGGAGAGGGTGTAGGGCAATAGGAGGAGGGTGGTGCCGCTGTCGGTGGTGGTGGATTTGATTCAAATTGGGTGGTGTGTTTGTGTAAATTCAAGAAATGGAGAACAGGTTAGGAGGTTGGAGGGAAAGTGGAAAATAAATAGAAGAATTATATTAGTAATTTTATTAGTTTTAAAAATTTTCAATTAAAATTAAAAGGATAAAAATGTTTATCACTAATTTTTGTCTTATCCATCAGTTACTTGGGTATAGTTGATGTTTTTTTGAAAAGTATGGGTGGTAGGTGATGCTTCAAAACTATTTTGATTGGTAGGTGATTTCTTTCTTTTAAAAAATAAAAAAATAAAAAAGAAAAGGGAAATTAAAAACGATTATAGGGACAATCCCGTCAAAGAGAAAAAAAAATGGTCATTTTCGCTTTTTTATTATGTATTTATGATGTCACCTCTCTTCCTCAGTACCAAAGGCCTTCGAACAATCTAACTTCTCAGACACTCAACAGGAGGTTTAATTTTTTTCTTATCTTTCTTTGAGACTGTTTCAGTTTCTCGTTGAGAATTGGAGGGACAAACGAGGGGAAATGGATTTCCTCTCTTTGATCGTACAGTTTTTTTGGTTGCTGTTCTGAATCAGTAGGTGCTTTGACAGCTTCCACAGTTTCTCCCTTTGTTGTCGACTATCTGTTACTTGAGCAATTCAAAGTCTTCTCATGTAAAAATTTTTCCTACTGTAGGTGCTTTACCGGTCTGAACCAGTAGGTGCTTTATGACCAATCCTGTAAATTTTAACCGCAGGAAATTTTCTTCGGTTCCTTGTACTTGAAGTGCTTTTTGTTGATTCTCCACCCAAAAAAAAAGGCTTCTGATGTAGCTACCGGTAGTGTAAATTTGGGCTTTTTTAAGTTTTGTTGGTTTTGGATTTTATTTGTTTGTCTTAATGCTTTCTCTATAGGCGAATTTTGGGTTGAAGTTTATTTCGTGAGATTTATTCTTCAATTTTGATCTATTCTTATTTGCTGCACTTTTGTTTTTGTAGTTGTGAAGTTTATAGTATCCGTTTTTGGATTCTCTACTATGGTGAGTGGAGTAGTTGTTTTGGTTTGTGGGAACCTTGCTTTGTCGAACTTTATGACTTCTTTGATTTTCTCCTTTTTTGGGACTAGGGTTTTGATATACTTGTCTACGGTTCGGTTTGTTGTTGATTTGAGTAGTTTTTAGTCTTTGGTGAGTGAGGGAGTTGGTTTAGTTTGAGGATTCTGTCGAGTTCATGGGCTCTTTTCTGAGGATTTTTTGAATTCTCTTCTTGTTTATTAGTTGCATTTTGCTAAATAGTGTTTCTTAAGAGGATTATTCAAATTTGGGCGTTACGTGAAAAAGGTTTTGACTTTTCTTTGAGTTCAGTACATTTAGTGTTTTAGTTTCATTTCTGATGATTTCGAGCGCAACTTTATTCTGTTGCGTTAGGTGGGTAGACTACGGCTTATTGATGTTCTCGGTGGGATAATTCAGATTTTCATCATAATGGTTTTGCTGTCAATTTGGTTTCCCGTTGTATGCATTATTGCTGGTTCTTTTTGATAAAAACAGATTTTGTAATGTGGTGGATATGTTATAACTTACAACTCCCATTCTGTGTCTTTGCATGCTTTAATCTTGCCATCTCTTGCATTGCTAATCCTGATCCCTTTATTTATTTATTTTTGATACTTTCCTGATCCCTTTATTGGTTCGCTTGGGTAGAGAATTGAAAGCTTTCTGAACTTAAGTAGCATGGAGTCAACATCTGAAAGTGTTAATCGGCTAGAGCCTGGAGCACAAAGCATTCCACCTTCCACAGTCTCTTCTCAACCTTGGTGGTGTGGTATCGGGTATAATGCTGTCCCACCAGCTGCAGTGGTGGAGAATGCATCAAAATCACCTTCAGTGGAAGAGGCAGATGGCGGGGTGGGGAGAAAAATTAACCAATCACAGGCCCATGGGGGGCTGGAGAAGGGTGCTGATATTAATTCAGAAACACATACTTCTATGGCACCACCACCATCGGGTACTTCATCTCTATGGCTGACCATATTATTCTTGGGATCTTTTGCTAGGATAATATTGTCGTTTCCTTCCCGGAATAAAGAAAAATTATTACCCTTTGAATCAGTGAAACCACTTCCTATTAGCACTCACATGGCTTGCTTCAAATGATTCTTGAACAGAATAGACTGTCACGATCTTCAAAATTCTGTAGCTGGATCTAAGAGAGGAAAAGGGGAAATATAGTGCATTGCATTTTTCTATGGTTTGGATTGTCAGTTTCCAATTTACCACTTGAAAAAGATAAAATTTACATGGTAGTTCGTTTCGAAACTTCTTAATATTTTATGGCAGGATTCTAATGATGAATGTATGCTTTTTTAAATTTTTTAATCTTATTGTACTTCTCACATAGGAGTTATTAGTTGAGTCTATGAGAATACCAGCTTGAGTCAAACTCCATGAAAGAACTGTCCAAGGTGGAGTATCCATGTGTTGTGATTTGACCTTGTCACAGTGTGAACTTGCATATGCATGTGATAATTTTCTAGTACCTAAGATCGTGATATTATCAAAATAGTTGAAGTGTAATCTTGTTTCTTACTTATAGGAAGATCGTTTGGGGTCAAAATAGTTGACATATAATTTTGTATGCTTATATTTTACTTACACTTATATAATATAGCAGTATTAATGTACAACCTTGAGGTGTATGAGCCATAAAATACAATATTAAACAGCAAAGGGTACAATCAAGAAGAAAAAGGATAGTTTGGACTTTGGATACATATTATTTTCTTAAATATATTTGCCAATGAAACAATTATTACTGCTAATTCGAAGTGGTTCTATGCCTACTTTTTGGGGAATATAGTATTGGCCAATACCAATATGGATCACTCAATTTGTATTGATTTTGGCTGAGATAGAATTTCTTATCACAAAACTCTCAAAAACTTAACTGTATTTCCAAGCTAAAAACTACATCTTATGTATGTAAGAGAAGAGGAAGGATGCCGCTAATTGATCTTAATGGACAAATTAGGAAATCTTTGTATGCCTTTATAAATCCATACTTGTTGATCAAATTTATTTTGAATTACCTAATGCAAATCTTGTTTTCAACTATTCCTTTAGAACAGTAGAGAGCTTTTTTTTCTTTTTTTTTTTGGGTTTGGGGGGGAACAACATGTTTTTTAGTATTGTATCGGACGCAGATACATGTCAGTATCGATAAGTTTACTTTTTTTTTTTTTTTTGGGTGGGGGGGTGGGGGTTACAAAATGATTTAAAAAAAAACATGTAGAGCTATTTGTTCCTAGTACGGGGCTTGTTAATGCATCATGTTACAACTATGGAAAGCCAAGTTCTTATCTTATGCGGGTAGGCTGGAGTTGGTTAGAGTAGTGATGCAAAGCTCTTTTTTGTATTGGATCGGTATCTTTGGGCTTCCATGCAATATTATTCAAAAAATTGGAAGTTTAATGAATGACTTCTTGTGGAAGGGGGGTGACAAGAAGTTTTTTCACTCTATTGGTTGGGCAAAGGTGTGTCTACCAAAAGAGGAAGGGGGTCTGGAACTTCGGAGAATTAAAGAGGTAAATATGGCTTGCATCATGAAACTGGTTTGGCGAGTGGCAGAGAAAAAGCAAGGCATATGGATTAAGTGGATATATTGTAACTATCTCAAGAGAGATTTTATTTGGTCGGTATCTATTTGTAATGATTCTTCCTAGGTGTGGAGGAATATACTATATCACAGGCAGTTGGCTCTCCCACATATCTAGTCAATTATTGATGATGGATCTTCAACCCTCTTATGGCTTGATAACTGGTATCCGCAGGGGGTCTTGGCTCATGTCATTGGTGACACCATCCAAATCGACTATGGAAGTGACAGGCTTGCAACTGTATCATCAATCTTACAGGATGGGGTGTGGTCGACTGGGCGAGCTTCCTCTTTTAGATTGGTGTAGGCTTGGGATATTCTCAATTCTATTAACCGCAGACCCAGGGGTAGTGGCGATTTGCTTGGAATCTTGTCAGATCTCGAAGTACCAAGGTTGATTGGTTTGACGTAGTGTGGTTCAAAGGGTTCTCCCCAAGGCACAGCTTTGTTCTTTGGAGAGCCTTAACCAATTCTCTTCCCACAGGATCCTTGCTACGTAGTCGGGGAATCACTCAAAGTGCAAGATGCGGGTTATGTTGGGCCGCTGAAGAGGATGTCCACCACTTGTTCTTCGAATGCCCATTTTCTAGAAGAGTATGGGAAAAGATTAATTAGAAGTGTTGGCCTCATCATGGAACAGTCCGGGGCTTTGATCAAGAGTGGAGATAGATTGCAAAAAAATTCAAAAGTAGATCTATGGGCGATACTACTGTCAAGGTTGCCTTCGCAGTAATGGTGTATCATATGGTTCGAGAGAAACTTAAGAATATGGGCGGCAAAGGCGAGATCTTTTGAAAATATTTGGGAAGCTATTACATTTGATGTTCGTGGGTTGATGACTCCTTTGTCCTCCCCTTCTTCGATTTCTGATAGGGATCGCTTTATTCTATCCTCTTGGAATATCAATCCTAGATGAGGTGGTCCCCCCCCTCCCTATCCCCTTCTTGTGGTTTCTGTGCTTTATTGGTGGCGCTTCAATCTTGTAATTCTTTTGTATTGAGCCTGACTCTATCATACCCAGGTTTGTTCCCTCAGGTTTTGGGGTGCTGTTAATATATCTATTCATTCATCTAAAAAAAAAAAAAAAAAATGCACCATGTTGGCATTCCCGTAGAATTGCCAGGGCCTTTTGGGAAACCAGAGTCATGACAATCCACTTCTCAAATCGCTCTAGTACGATGGATCTAGGGGGTGCAGCTATGCCGCCGGAGGAAATGCAACACAATAGAAGAGTTCGCTCTATCGCAAAAGATCCTCAAACCTCCCATGACCACCATCCGCGGCCAATTTTCGTTCTTTTCTCTGCCCCAAGTGTAACAATGTCTCCTTTTAGAAAAAGGTCAAAAGTTTAAGAGCTACCTTGAATAGGGGTGGTGTGCCTCATTTCCCTATCATTGCCTTGGGCATGGGCATCATTGCTTCTGCACATCGTGGCTCTCCAAGCAATGTACTATGTGTGGGTTGGCCTGGCTGTGCATGCATCAAGGGCATTGGTATTGCACAGGCGGATGCCACGGGCATGCACTAGGGAGTTGGCATGGGGCTGTGGGCTATGAGTGTCTCCGGGTAGTTTGACGTGGGCCATGAGTGACTCTCTGGTGGGTTGGAGCACCTACAATGATTATGTTAATGGGAGGCACTAGCGTAGCACACTGCCATTCCATGGGGCAGAGGTTTGGGTCTGTGTTTGCTACGCATTAGTGGCAACACAAGGCTTGAGCAAGGGAGCTATCTTGTGTCTTGTGGTGCGGGTGGCTCTGTTCTTGACATAGCTTGGGGTCGGCGTGCCTTGGATGTGTCTGTCTTTGTGTTAGCTACTAGCATGCATGGGGTGACAGTAGTGGCATGAGACAGATGAGTATACTGTAAATCTAGCGAAACTTCATTATGTTGGGTGGAGCAGTGTGGCTCCATGGCCATTCAGTGGGCTTTGATGGTAGCCAGAGTGCAAGCATGGTAATTAGTTTGGTTGTAGCCTTGAGCAGATGTGGCATAGCTTGCCTTATGGAAGGGTGGCACTACTGATGGGCTTCGATGATGATGGAACCCATTCTGTTGGACGAGCGTCTAATCTAGGACTCAGTGAATTGGCTTCTAGGTTGCCAGCCTTGCCTGTCAAGTGGCCCTAGACATCGGCAAGTGTCTTGGTGGGATGAAATGAGGTGAAAGTGTGGGCTACATTCGAGCGAACGTCGACATATTCTGTGGCTTGTGTGCAAGTCGTGTCCCATTGATAACTTTGAAAGCATGTTTGGGTGATTGTTAAATTCCTAGATGGAGTTAGGTAGTTGTACATTGGCTAAGGTGCAGCGCGGCTGCGCGGGCAATTTAAACGCAAAAAGAAAATGTCTGTAACATTCAGCTGAGAAGGAAAGCTCACTCCAATTGATATGTAGCTGACCCTACTTCCAAATAAGGGCAAGAAACTCATACTAAACAAATGGTGTGCCACTTCCATGTTGCATTTGTATAAAGAGCATCTAATGTTGTGTTTAAAATCCTAGATTGAAGCATTTCCAAAAAGAAAATGTCTGTCATACAGCTGAGAAGGAAACCTCATTCCAATTGATATGTGCCCGACCCTATAAGGGCAGGAAACTCATACTAAACAAATGGTGTGTCGCTTTCATGTAGTGCTTGTCACTCAATTCTTTAAATTGTTTACTTGTAAAGAAGTCCTTTTCTTTCAAATTTCATCCTTTTGGATGCATTTTTTCCTTTTAACATGTTTTGATTTGGTAATGTGCTTCCAAAATTTTCTCTGATGGCTTGTTTTGCAGATAAAGCATTTTGTTCTAAAACATTTCAAGGGGGAAAAAGAAGACCAACGAAACATACTTGTCACAATTTTTTTTCAACCAAGAGTTAAAAATAACTGATTGATGTCACAATTATCAGGCTTTCTCTATCGATCCAGTAGAAATACATCAAAGAGAAATGATCAAACTAACATTCTAAAAAGGACGGGTTTAAATGCTAGCTGGCCTTTTTTCCTTTCTCTTTTTTGTACAGTCCTTTGAGCTTGTGTTAATTGTTTTTTAGATTTTCCTATTGTTATTCTTTGTAGTTTATGATATATTAATTTTTTATATTTCTTTTAAAGTTGTGGATTGGATTATCTTCAGGCTCAGATGGAGTATCTCCAACAATGGGTGAATGCTTTGTACCGCATACCCAACTTGAACTTGTCGGTCACTCAATTGTAAGAGCTTTCTTTTTCTGTATCCAGTGGGAACTTGGCCATTTGTCTTTCCTCTCTTCATTCTTCTCCTCCAAAATATTTTAACTTCTCAATGTTGTTATTGCTTCATTTTTCAGCTAGTCATGTGTTACAGAAGACAAAATCAAGGATTTGTTTTGTGTATGGGGCTGCTGAAAGTGTCTAACTGTTCTTTTTTATATTTAACAGGGTTGTGCTCCGTTTACATATTCGGATCCGTATTACGGGGGATTAGTGACCGCATATGGAACTCAGGCTTTGGTATGCAACCTGTGGTCTTCCGTGCATATATGGTTAAATTGATGAGACCTGTCTAATCAGGTTGATTTACCTCAGATTGCTTCATTCCATTAGTTGGGCCGTAATTTTGTTTCTATGCAATCATTATTTAATGTGAAGGTCCCTTTCATGCATCTGTTCTATTTGTTGATTCTTATACCAGTGAGATACTAAGATCCCATTTTTCTCATTTCTAGTTCACCTGAAATGAAGCCTACATCCAATTCATGGGTGCATATTTGTTACTTATTAACTCAGATACGAAGCTTTGATGTACTCTGCACTAATGAGATAAATGATGCCATATGTTGGGAAAACTTGTCATTAAATAGATGTTTGTGGCCATGAAACCTCTGCCTATTGATTCTCTTCAATTGTCAGGTACATCCTCATTTGGTTGGAATGCATCAGAGCAGAATGCCTTTACCTCTCGAAATGGCAGAGGAGCCTGTTTATGTGAATGCCAAGCAGTACCATGGAATTCTAAGGCGGAGACAGTCACGTGCGAAGGCTGAACTAGAAAGGAAACTGATTAAAGCCAGAAAGGTACATAATTTGCGATTTAAATAATCAAATATTCAATAAGATTTGATTGCTCTCAGATGGTTGGGGCAGCTGGTAATGGAGGAATGGTGAAGAAGAGGAGTTAAGCCGTGGGTATGTATCAAAGATGGCCCTGCAGATGATTAAGCAAATTCCTAGGGGGTGTTTTTTTTAAGGTAATAAGAGGGAGGAACGACAGTTATTTGTGGCCATTTAAACAAGTAGGGAAATGAATAATCTTGGGTTGGGTTTGGGTGAGATAGCAATCTTGGGCCAGATTTGAGAGCATTATTGAGTGGAGGATGGACTATGACGTGGGAGAGAGAGAGAGAGAAATAGGGGGAAATGCAGCAGCGGCGAGGTGGGTTGCAGAGGCGAAGCAGGGGAGAGAGGGTGTGCAGTGGCGGTGGCTATCACTGCAATCAGCATCAGAGAAGATCTTTGCTGCCGTCGTCTAGGGTGATGGAACGTTGCAGGGGAGAGCGGGGAGGGGGAGAAAGAGAGAGTGTGCATGGGCAGTCCATCATGGGCTGCAGTAGGGCAACTGCAATGAAAGACTGAGATGGTTTCCATCTCAATCCAATGATCAATAACATGCTAGCATATACGATTCCAAAATGCCCTGCTAGCTTGTAGATCCTCCTCCCTAGAAAATGATAGCATTTTGCAAGTAGTTGAAAAGTGAAATATAACTTTATTTGGGAGTGTTTTTCATGAGTGGCGGCCCTAAGATAAATCTCTGGATGGTCATCTAGTTCTGCCACATGGTAACCCTGATGGACCTGAAATTTGTGGCGGTTAGAGTATACATTTCACCCCAATGGAATTGGCCAAGTGGCAAAACAAAGCAGTGAAAAATATAGCCTATATCAATAGGTGCATTAGACTATGGAGGGGTGTATGGTTGAATTTGAGTCTACAATGTGATATGTGGCCAATCTACACAATTCCCCAGATATCCATTGTTTGAAATTCCCACATCACTCTTCCACATGGTATAACAAGGTGCACTCATCCAAGATTCCATGTTTACCACATCCAGTTTTGCCTTACTTTTCAATGTAATCTAGTTGAAAATTTAGCTACTATGTTGATTAATTTAATTTATTTTTTCTTTGGCCGCAGTGGCGCGGGAGCCTCGTGCACTGTGTATGCCCCTTTTTTTCATTAAGTTTTTTTAGTTACACAATTACAGATGGTGTTAGTTGGAAACTTTTTTTTATTTCCCCCCCTTCCTCCCCTCCCTCTCTCTTTTTTTTCCCTGTTTTTACCTAACATTATAGCATGTACCTCCAACCAGATGGAGCCCAAGGGATTTCTTTCGTTTACTCGTTTATTCTTTTCTCCGTCGTTGAGGATAATTAAGTTTTTTCTTTTCTTTTCTTCCCTCCTCTCGAGACTTATATTTCAATTCTTTTGTGAAATAAAATGAGTGAGAAGGCCTATCATTTACTTTGGTCATGGGTGGCCCAGCTCGTAGAGATTTAAAAAAAAAGATTCTTTTTTGTCAGCAGTGAAGCAAACAGTATTTTTCAGCTTTTATTTTATTTTATTTTTTGTTGTTATCTACATTTATGTGATTCAATGTCTTAGACTCTCTGCAGAAATTCTATAACATTCGGGTTGGCTTGTAATATTTCTACAGCCTTACCTTCATGAATCTAGGCATCAGCATGCTATGAGAAGAGCAAGGGGTTGTGGAGGCCGTTTTCTCAACACAACAAAACTTGACAATAATGGCACTAATTCCATACCCGAGAAGGTCCCAGGTTCTGGTGCAGCCCCCTCTACCCAGTTAGTAAGTTCATCAGGTTCTGAAGCATTGCCATCTGAGTTAACTGCTAACATAGGTTCTTCCAGTTATCAGAAAGAAGTGAAGGGGCCTCTGAATAAGGATATGTACTCCAATGGCAACGGGTGCTACCAACTTCATCAGGGCTTCTCCCTGTCAAAATTTCATTCACTTACAGAGGAGAGGGGGAAGGAAGGAGACTGCTCAGATCAGCAGTGGGGAAGCATACCGGTGAATCAAGCCCCAAACAGGGCCCTCACCATTCAATGAATGAATGGGGTGTTTAAGAGTCTCTTCAGTATCAATTTATTTGGTCCCATCGCTAACTGCTATCTCTTAAACTGGTTTAGTGCTCTACTCTCATCTTCATAGGTGACCTGGGAACTGAAATTGGTGAGATGGTAGGAAGGTGATACTGGAAGGACAAAAGGCCCATCAAACCACAGAGGAGGGAAAGGTGAACCCCTGTTTATATGGTGTTTGTCCGGCAATTCATTCTTGGCTTGGTTTTGTGTTTTGTGGTGAAGTAAAGGAAGATATGGTAGCTTTGTGGCTTGTTACTCTAGCAACGTTTCTACATTATTCCCTAGCTTTTCTCCTGTACAAAGAAAGTTATGTAGTGGAATTAAATGTGATGGATGTGAAGGAACTAAATCCCCCTCTTTTCTTATGGACAAGAACATTTTGGTTTAAGGATTTCAGAAACTGAAAAAACATAATCTACGAATGTATAGACCCCTTTGTTTAACAAAAACCTTGAACTGTGTTCTTGTTGTGTGCTGTGTTTGTGTTTGATTTTTCTCTTTTATGCCAGTTTGCTTCTAGGGGGTTGCTAGCAGGTTGTTCCTTTAAGGAGTATCATTGGTGACTCTTGGCCAGGATGATGCCCTTACCAATAGCAATGGCCCGATTGGATTCTTAATATTCAACTCAACTCAGATGTTGAAGAGACCAAAAGGACTATGTTTGAACCAAACCAAGAGAACATTACAATGTTCAGCAGGAGTGTATAGAGGGTCTCCCAGCCACGGCTGAGAGGAGACCTTTAATGGTGGTGATTCTGCCTTCACTTATGCCAATTTTGGTGATATTGAAAATAAAGTTTTACATCTTACCAGAAACAGGGGAGGTGTTGAGGTAGGAACAAATGGGGTGGAAAGTGATCTTCTTGCTGGAGACTTTCAGAGGGGGTGATTGTACCCATCATGGCCATTGATGATCATATGAATCGATTAGGGATGCAGAAAGTCCCGAGTCTTAAAGCGGCATTTCGCATCACTTTAAATCATATACAATTACCTCAATCTTGAAGGATGGAAACTTAAAGCCGCATTTGGTTGCTTCCTTGGGAGGATTGACAGGGAAAGCCATTCCCAGAAGTCTGGGGCGTGCATTTGGTTGTGTTTCCAGTGTAAGCTAAGCTAAGCTAATCTTAGATAAGATTTGGGGTAGGTGTATGGGTTAAATCTTTTTCATTTTCGCCTTCTCTCTCGCCTTTTCTCTCCAAAACATATTTCTGAGAAAGTAATCAAACAGAGCCTAAAAGATGTCCTAATTAAGAAAGGACCATTCAACCATACCGTAAGCATTGGTGAAACCACTTCAAGAAAAGCTTCATGAATAGTTCCTCCTCCCCCTCCCCCTTCCCCTCCCCAACAAATGTAAAATGAGGTTGAAATGTTTAAGGGCCTCCGATCACATGCCAAATGGCAAAAAGTCTAATCGAACTAAGGCCGATATCAATCTGATACCAATTTACAATCCTTATTAATTGTACCAGCAATGTGTTCCGTATCAATATCATATCAGTTTTCATATCAATGTATGGCGTGGTACAAGCTTCAGTATTTGGCATGCCGCACTGGCCTCTTCTTTCCCCACCCCCGGAATAAAAAGCATATCATATCAGTTTTCATATCAATGTATGACGTGGTACAAGCTTCAGTATTTGGCATGCCGCACTGGCCTCTTCTTTCCCCACCCCCGGAATAAAAAGCATGACGCTCGCTGGATGAGAGCTTCACGACATCCACTTGTTGTGTGTGAACGGCGTGTTACTTCAGTTCAAGCTCGAGACCCGATTGATTCCCTCATAAGCAAGGCTACCTTTTGGTAGGGTATTTGGGTTTTGAGTTCCGACAGAGGCCTATGAAGTGGTATTATTGTAGGAAAGACATCGGCCGGATCGGCCATGTGTCAGCAGCTTCCCATTGGATCCATGCACCAATTCCTGATGGAATCGATTCAGTTTTGGAAAATGATTGATATGTGTCCAATGACTCTGGATTTAAAACCTTTGACTGTTCCCATAAATCATATTTCAATTATCTAATTACTTGATGGGGGATTAAATATGATTTACCAAAAAAAAATGGGGGACTAAATATGGACAATGATTCTGTTCCGGGTCCAACCCATGGCCAATCAGCCCAATACATGAGTGATTGCGTGATTGAGAGGGAGAGAGCGAGGGAGAGGGGGAGAGAGAGAGAGAGTATATAATCCTCAGCAACTCGCAGGTAAAATTCGCAGTTTTGATTCTTTTGAATAGTTAGGCCTTGGAGAAGTTGAAGTTGAAGAAGAAGCGTTGTCGTTGCGGAGGAAGAACACACGAAAGACCGCCATGATTAGCGTTCTTACTCAGGTAACCAACAAAACCCTCTCCGCAGTCCTCACTCTGAGGATTAAGTTGGATGATAGGGTGATACCGTAGTTCTTCTTGGAGGCACGGTTGTTTTCCAAATTTCTTGAATCACTTCAAGTGTCATCAAACGAAAAAGAAAATGAAATGAGTGGGAAAATGATTTTCCTATGAAATTTGAATTTTTATTGTTTTCAGTTTTCCTCCTCTTCATTTTGGGGGGACTCCTGTCCTTTAGTTGTATGAAATTATCTTTGGGAGATCTAATTCTTCATATCCAAGTGAGTGGGAGAATGAAAACATTTGTCGTCCCATTTCTTTCGTTGATTGTTACCGGGTTCTTACTACGCAGGAACGTCTTCTTGGTGCGGCTCTGGGCAGTATTTTCTCGGGGATAATAGTGTTTAAGCAGCGCAAGAGCATCTATAGCTTAATTTCAGAAAATAAGTCCCATCAGGAACGTCATCCTCAGGTGAATATATTTGCATTTTCCTTTCTCAAATAATTTCTTAGTTGGAATCCTAGAATTAAACTGTATTTCTGATCTAGCCTTTTGATTATAAATGTATCTTTGATGGATTATTGGGGGCGAAGTAAATATGCTGTTCGATCATTTACTGTTCTTAAATTTTGGAGCCTGTTTCTGAGACTTCGATGGTCCTAACTTTAGGAAATGTGAAAAAGATTAAACAGTTCTACCGTATTAATAGGATTTACAACTTCGCACTTGTTTCTTCTTCGAACAAAATGTACTTTTGTTTCATACAATGTAAATGATCTTTATAACCTAGTTAACTAATTTGCTTCTCGCTCATCCTTTTGCAAGCAACATTTTGAAATCGAACTTGTATCTTGGCCTATGGAGGGTTTAATTGAATCATCTCATAGATCTTACGGTAATTAGGTTCCTTTGTCTTTTTTCCCCCTGTAATTCCTAGGGAAAGCAAAAGTCACTAGTTCAGTTGGTGGCTTAGTTTTCAAGCTTGGGAGGGTGCACCTACATTTTCCATGTAGCAGTCTAGTTGCCTCTTCAAAGAGGGTATACACATAACCCAACTCGCCATTGAGACTGTATTTGTTGAAATTTCAGCCCAGCAACATTCCATCATGTGGCCGAATAACGATACGACAAATGGTTGAGTTAATATTGTACAAGATGGTTTACAGCTGAGTACAAGGGGAAAAGTTGAATTGCTTGGGGGCCAAACGGTTTTGTTGAGTTATGAAGTTTGATTCATAGAGTTATGAAGTTTGATTCATAGCCTAATCAGAAGGTCCAATTTCCATTTCTATCCAATGGTTAATTCTATGTGTATCGAATAAAAAAGCCACCCACATAACATTCAATTTCTTTACTTTTGGAACTACATAATGGGTTCTGTGATATGCTTGTATCATCAGCTTCAAGTGAGAGTGCATCTGCTCCATCTTTTAAGCAACTCAAGGGTGATCGAAGGATCGAAGATGAGATCCATCTAAGGGGTTTGTTTCACGTGTTTCTGGTTGAGTTGTTTGGGGGATTAATAAGCATCTTGCACCCAAGATAATTTAGGTGTTCAGTTATTGTTTCTGAGACTAAAGAAAATCTTTTGATGCTTGTAGCCGTAGAGTTTTTTTTTTTCAGCTTGGGTTTCGCTAATTAGTTAAGGCTATTTCTGTTATTGGAGATGCTGAAAAGGCTAGGCGGTCTTTATATAAATGAATTTTCCCTTTCTCATGTATGAAACACTTGTGGTTGATTATGTGTTGAAATAAATTTTTGTATGAAAAGGGAGGCAGCCAATCAATTGGAGACTAGAATCTTATTTCATTGGGTCCAGAGTAGTGTCCTATTTTTCTCTATGATACTTTCAGATCAAGGTTTCAAAAATCAGGATACAGCTGACATGGATCCAGCAATACCAGGTTGATACCACTCTGTGTTGCCAAAACTTGGATGGAAATTGGGTTGTGTAGTGTGATCAGCGGAGCTCGATACAGCCCTGTGGTACTAATTTTTGAATTGTTGTTTGAGATTGTGAATGTCTTCTAATTTTGGTATTCTTATATGATTATCAATTCTTCTCCAAGGGAATTCTCAATTTGAATTTTGAAAGTTTGGAATGCTTGTGATCTGCAGTTTAATCCTGGATAAAAATATTTCGGGTGTTTAGTTTTATTTCGTATTATTTCTTGCAGTTGCTACCAGTAGCTTAGCAAAAAATCAGTGAAGTTGAGATCCTACCCCCATTTGAGTTGAAATTTTGGTCTTTAGTTGCATATTGGTTGTACTATTTTGGTGTGCAGATCTGAGCTCATTCGACCGTATGTCTTTCTTGGTTGAGTGAACTGGGTTTTCTCGTTTCTGGTCCAGCATAACAGCCAGAGTGACTAGGATTGAAAGGAAAAGGGGGCATATGCAAGTGTTCTCTGTCGTGGAAATTTGTCTGTATTTAATTTACCTTTACACATCACATATTTGTTCCCAAGAGGTAGGATCATTCTGGTAACGTCAATTGAATATGGTCCATTACCAGGAGGGTTTGCTTTTGCTGTTGTGTTATTTGTTTTATTGCTCTCAAAGTGGATAAAGGAGGAATGTTGTCTTAGGTTGATAGCCTTTTTAAAATCTAAAGGAGCCATTTAAACATCAAACCTGATATTTTTTCTTCACAAATTATTCAAGTGGAATGGACATGCAGGGTTTCTGTTCTGAAACCCAGGCAATTGCTTTAAGGTTTTGGTTGAGCTGAATTGTTTCAAGATGATTTGGAACTCCATAAGTTGTACAAAAGGAATAGTATAATTTGCTTTTGGAAGTGCCCTTGGCATATCATGCTGCTATCGGATCCAGAACGGGATCCAATCAAAATTTTATTATTCGTGGTTTACATATTGTCTGGTACAGTGATTAAAACTATCAAAATGCCTTTGATATGTGGTCTGTGTGATGAAGGTTGGAACTAAAAAATTGGTAACAATGTAGTTCATTCAGCAGTTGTACAATGCAATCTGTTCATCCATGATGGATTACCTAATTTAGTGTATGGATTGGCTGATCTAGTGAACATCCATGTGTTGGTATTTGATACATCATAATGCTAGATGTCATGGATCCTGTGAGGAAAATTGATTGCTTGCGCTTCTGTTGTATCAATTATCATTTCAACGATCAACTTCTCCCATAATAATATCTATACTACCTAGTGTTGTCATAATATCAGCCAATTTCATTCTTTTAACTGAGGAAGAATTTGCAAATTGATAAAAGCCGGTGGACGAATTTTCCATCTATCCTGTGTCAAGATGTTGGTTTAGTATTTGACTCTCTTGAAGAGATTGTCATATAGTATCTTTAACTATTATTGTCATTAGTAGTTTATTGAGGTAGTTTCTTTAAAGTTGAGCTTAGAAGTAGGAATAGAGTTTTCAAAAGAGGTGTCTTGGTGTAATTGATGATATTATGAATGAAATGATGAAGGTATTTTGTTAGTGCTACCAGATTAGTAGGAGGATGAGAAGAAGATGAACAGTAATTAGGACAAGGGGGATGAGCATCTGATTTTTCTTTGTGGTTATAATGCGACTTCTATAGTAAAAACCAAATAGCATAGGATATATGTTAATCGTTTCTTTTAATTATATGAGAGGTTTGTCATGCCATACGAAGTTTACTAACATGCTTTTTCACTAACTGGGCAGATGGGGGGAAGTTTTATGGATCAGAATTGTTTTCCAAAGGATAAATTCCGCCTAAAAAAGGATGACCTTTTATGCGAATTCTGAAAACAGTAGATTTTCTGTCTGCTAATCATTTTTGTTGGTGCGGTCAGGAAGTTATGACTTTTTGACGTTAATGTGGCATTAAATTTGGATGCAGATGCAGGACCCCAAATTTGGAAGGAAGACTCATGGAGCTGGGTCACCTCTGGAACAAAACAGTTGACCAGACACTGGGGCCAGTGATTTCCAATCTGAGCTCTTGCGGGTGGTAAGACTTCCCTTCACCTAAGCTTTTTGTACTTACCTTCTTCAATATTATTGTGACAATTCAATTGGCCTCCTCCTTCTCTCTCTCTCTCTCTCTCTCTCTCTCTCTCTCTCTCTCTCTCATCAGCAGTTTCTGTTTTGGAGACATTCTGATGGTCTTGTCTTAAAGTGGCCACAATTCTTTCCCCCTATATTGCAAATTTTGACAGGATATGATTCCTTTGCTCCCACCTATTTCAGTAAATAGAGGCATAAACTTGTATTTTTAAAAGTTCCACCATCCTGTTAATTAAAACTATAATTGTATATATTAATAAACTTTCTAAGGACCATATTAACCAAGAGTGGGAAAAGGCTGAAATTAATTACTGAAGACCTATATTAACCAAGATGAAAAACTGGAAATTAATTGGATGAGATTGTAGTATCTGGGATCACAGTGTCCACTGATGGAAGAGAGACTACTGCTGCTGCCTCATCCTGGGTTTGGTGGCACTTCAAATTCGAAAAATTAGCCATATGCTTAGTTAACGTTCAGGCTCGGTCACTAATTCATTCCACAATGATCCGATATGCGAGAAAGAAGTTTCTTGCCCATGGTTCTAAAGAAGCTGCTTCATGCATGCCCCATCATGTACCTTCATGAGTAGCGGCTCACTTCAAACATCCACCGCGGTTCTCTTGGTGCCCTCCTGTTCCAACTTTTTTTTTTTTTTTTTGGGTGGGGGGACACAGATGGAGCCCTTCACCTCAGGTGTAAAAAGGCAGCCGAGAGGGTCTCTGACTCTGCTAAAAAAAATAACCAATTTAAATATGATGCTTTCAGTGAATTTTTTTTTTACAACCATGACGTTTAGGGGTGTCAAAATTGAGTTCAAACTGATAACTTAGAACGACTGAAAAAACCCTGACTGAAGTCTTATTAGGTCGGAATTGGGCTTGGTTTTTAGAGACCAATAAAAAACCGAAATCGAATCTAACCGACTGATAAATACGATGGTTTACTGAAACCCTAATTTACATGTTTGGATTTTGGAATCCTGTTATGGAAGATTTTAGAGAGAGAAAAAAAGTCTCTTCTCCCTTAGGGTTTAACCATTGAAGTAGCTTCTTGCAACGGGTGGTGATAGAATCTAGTGTTGCTTTCTACTCTAAGATTTGCTTTTGTGAATCTCAAGCTAACCCTAACCCTCTTTGATTAATTGATGCGAATACCATGACACAAATATTGATCCCACAAAACAAATTTTTTTGTTGAAAAATTCCACAATCCCTTTAATCAGGATGAACATGGAAAATCTCTCAAGTTCAGGTAGGTCCATCCAGCGTCTTGGGTTGATTGGTGTTCTTGTTATTCTTCTTGTTGCTTGGCCACGAAAAATCTCGATGACATACATCTAAATTGGTCTAGCAGGTCTAACAGGTTCTAATACCCCCACCCCCTTTCCTATTCTGTTTAGCCTGTGAGTAGTTTAAAGTGATTGGAGAGAATCATTGCCTTCAAATTGTGTGATCCTCAAAATGCTTCTGGCCCGGACCCACTAAATTTACAGCCACAGAAGTTGGGCATCTGAATTGATTCAAGATACGTATCAAACAAGTACAGTTTTGCAAGAAACGGAGTGCTCGCTTCCCACTTGCCTCAAAAGTGGAGGGAATAAAGGGGACCTGGATCGTCTCCAGTCCGTCTAGTCGTCCAGTCGTGGACTGGACGGACTGGATTAAAAGGACACACATACCAATACATGGGGGGGGCGTGTTCTTTAAATTCAGTCCGTCCGTCCACGACTGGACGGCTGGACGGACTGGAGACGATCTTTTTCCGAATAAAGATGTAAAGGGTCTGTCAACTTTCAGTGTCCAGAGTCCATTCCATGCTTGTGAGAGGTCAGAACTCAGTGGTGAGTGGTCCTAAACAGCTGAGAACCATTCCATGCTTGTGATGCAGGATAAAAAGAAAAATACAAAAAAATAGAAGTGAAAAGATTTTTTTAAAGTAAAAAAAAAAAAATAGAAGGATCCATAGGGGACCACTTAATTCATTGGGAGGACTATTTAAATTGGGATATCTTGGGGACTTATTCAATTCAAGTATGAAACTCATTCACCATAGAGTACCTCAACCCATTAAAGGATAATCAATGTTTAATACGGTAGTTTTTGGAATAAAAATACGAGCATAGATTCACTATGCAATAGACATCATTTGTTCAACAAATAGAATAATAATATATAAATATAAAATATAAAAAAAATAAAATAAAAAAAAAATAAAAAAAAAACCTTTGCCATCCATGAAACAAAATTAATCATCATCTAATTAAGGGGGTTCGCGGGTGACAAGGATAATCCCTTTGCAAATTGCAAGTGACAAGGATAATCTCACAATAAGTGCTGACAAGGATGGTAATCCCGCAAGAAGTGTTGGGTAATGATTTCACGTCTATTTGAAGTTTGAATTTTAGAATTTGTAATTTGAAACTCATGTGATTCATTTCCTTAAATCACTCTACATATTTATCTCTAATTATTCCACAGATTCACTTGACAGATAAACATTGTAATGTGCCATTTCAAAATCTCCATTCAAAGTATGGAGATAATTTCTATATTCTAAATTCCTATAGCTAGTGGGACTATAGGAAGGTGTTTTGTTTTTTATTTTTCACTCTTATTTCTAATCATTGGAATATAAAAGAATTATTGGAGAGTGCCTTGAAAATTGAAGCTCGATAAATAACTTAACTACATAAGGTTGCTGTTGCCTTGTTAAAGTAGTACTGCAGTGTATGTTGCAGGTTCGACCTGTACCATGCCACATCCGGGCCCCTTTGGCTTCTACCTTCGGGTGGTGGTGGATCATAGGTCAGTCCGTCAGTGTCCCTCAGTGTTTTTTGTGTGTTCTTGTTCATATACTCACATACACACGGATTAATACTATTTTCGTTACTCTCACCACCAAGCGGACTAAAGCATAACCCACTTGGTGAAGCAGAAAATTTCGCAGCCGTGGTGGAAAAATACTTTTATTTTGAGTAAAAGTCTGGAAGGTCGGAAGCTAAAGCCCCTGAAAGAGTTGCATGTGGAATTTAAAGAAAATCAATTAAGGGTGAAAGATCTCTGTCCGGTTGCACCTCTGTTCCCTCTTTTTTCACGTCTCACGCGGGGGGGCTACTCTTTTTTCTGATATTTTTAATCCATTATGTAAGAAGGCACATGGACACAGTCGGACAGAAAACCCTAACCACTCACTTAAAAATGAAAAAAAAGAAAGAAAGAAGACGAATGAAGTATCTAAGATACCAGATCAGTGGCCCCACCATCCATTCATCACATGTGAAGGGGGGAGAGGAGTACTTGTCTGATCAACTGCTTCCAAGTTGAGACATTTTCATACTTTTGGCTGTAAATGGTTTGTGTTTCTAAGAGCAACTTTGAAAAGGTCACACTTTAGGCAGTAAATGATGTGATTTCTCCTGTTTGGGTAGCAGTAAAATTGAGGGAAAATAAATTTCATTGTAAAATGAAGTGAAACGAAATAAGGCAAATTGTATTGTGTAGGTCGTGTATGTATACGGTTGTCGCTTCAGCGGTCATATAAGCAGAGTGATAAATAGTAATACCATTTTTGCCGTGTCTATATGCCCACCATGTATTAAAGCACGTCCTAAAAATGATAAAAGAGAACTTGTAATGTAAGGGTGTTAAACAGTGTGTTCTGGTTTAAGGATTTGATTTGGTTTCGGTTTGATGTAAATATTATAAAACCAAAATTAAACCGTTTATTAAATGATTTCAAAATGTTTACCAAAGTCTTATTAATCTGTTTCATATATCCGGTTGTTAAACAGTTTCATGTGAGGGGGAGGAAGAGAGACAGAGGAGGGAGGGAGAAAAAACATTAAAATAATTTTAATTTATTTTTGCGGTTGAAACTAAAGTTGTGAAGTTGGGCTTATGATTTGGAGGTACTAGATCATGTGTAAAGTATTAAAATAGTTTTAATTTTTTTTATACAACTAGACCTTCCACACTAAGTGATTAAAGCAAGGATATAATCTGTTTAAACAGTTTCAAACTGTCAGTTTTCATGGTTTCATTCTTGAAACCAGGATTTCTAAACTGTTTCATTTTTTAAATTCGAATCAAGCCGTTTAATAACTAGTTTCTTGTTTTCCGTTTAAATGGCCGGTTCACTATTAGTAAATGGTTTGGGTTTATTTTTAACACCTTGCCATCCCTTCTACTCAATAGATAGAACTTGAATTAGTAAGCTAATGCCTCAATTTTCTTCTTCTCTTCAATTTATAACTTGTATCTTCATGCTCAAACATCTCCAGAAACACAAGTCCCTTTCCATCCCTTCAACTCATTAGGTAGATTCTGAATTGGTAAGCTGATTCCTCATTTACCTTTTCCTTCTCAATATAGAACTCCTATCTTCCTTGTTAACCATTTCCAGCAGTATATGTCCCTTTCCATCCCCGCCAACTCTCTAGATAGAGTTTAAATCAGTAAGCTGATGCCTTAATTGCCTTTTCCTTCTTTTCAATATTTAACTTGTATCTTCTTGGTCAAACATCACTTGCCTTCTCCTCCTCCTCTTCAATATTTAACTTTATCTTCTTGGTCACACATCTCCAGCAACATATATATGTTCCTTTCCACCCTTCAACTATGTAGATAGAATTTGAATCGGAAAAAGTTGATACCTCAATTGTCTTCCCCCTTTTTTCTATTTCTTTTTTTAGTATATAACTTGCATCTTCTTGGGCAAATGTCTCTGGAAACATATGTTACTTTCCATCCCTTCAACTCTTTAGAAAGAAATTTGGTAATCTGATCCCTCAATTTTCTCTGTTTCAATATATACTAGTTTTTTTTTGGTCAAACATCTCCACTGTTGCTTTAAAAGGATCTTTAACCCCTAATGGAAACTCTCCCTCTTTTTCTCTCCCACTACCCACCCACATATTTCAGCTCATCTTGGATTGGGTCTTGGTTCTAGTTTCCTCCAATGCTCTACACCCACAAGAACACGAGACGAGTTGGCCA
This sequence comes from Protea cynaroides, assembly GCA_028583415.1. Lineage (NCBI taxonomy): Eukaryota > Viridiplantae > Streptophyta > Magnoliopsida > Proteales > Proteaceae > Protea > Protea cynaroides. Next base: position 64,886,692 of record CM053269.1, on the reverse strand, counting down.
AAAAAAAAAAAAAAGAGCAAAACACAAATCCAAAATTTTTACTCATTCTGGAAATCGTAATCATATAGGCTGAACTAGCTATAAACCAAATATCTGTAAATTGAACAAAGCTTTGTCCAGCTTAAATGGAATGGCTAACACCAGAATCATTCTATTTAATGGAATGATTATCAGTACAGAATCAAATCTATTGTATTGAACGTAAATATGAAGACCCAGAAACAAAGAGGGAACCCAAGTATCCCTTGATCCTTCCAGAATAACAAATCATTTGAAGGACTTGGGGTGGGGGGGAGGGGGAAGTCAGCTTCTCTTGTTCACATTAGTAAATAATAAAGAATTGTTTCCTCAGATCTGTTCAGCGTGAATCTGTAATACAAGAGGAGACAAACAGAAGTGTTCTAGTCTATGAAATAATACAACAAGTAGAGATTATCACAAAAATTTGAGACGAAAGTTAGTCGTGATTAGTCATCGGGCTCAATTCACTCAATAGACTGGATTTTGGAGTTGTTTAAGCCCATTTAAACCATCTGCAAATGGGTCTATAGCATACATGTTTAGTCCTCTTGTCCGGCCTGGGGCGCCTCCTTTAATTGCAGATGCATCGAGTATAAATCTGCTTAGCCAGAAAATATGGCATGAGATCATATGCTGCATTCTATCATCCGGTAATTTGTTGGACAATCTAGATATGTTCCAAATACTTACAAGCTCTTTGAAGTTTTTCCCAGTTCAGGAATTCCGCATTGTATCAAGACTTTCTGATCCATTTCTGAGACCAAATGGTCTATGGGGAGGAGTTCCATGGTTTTTGGAGCTGGATGACATATTTAAGGTCTCAGTCAATTTCTTATCTCAAGAAGCTAATGTGGAGTAAACAGAGTAAAAGAAAATCTTATGGATCTAAGCATAAGGAGGGGACTATTTACATGATGGATAGGTGACCTCCATAAATCCATCCAGACCCAAGAGTTTCTACATCAGAGTATTGTTGTCAAGACAAATTCAGAAATCAAAGTACCTCCATATGAAGAGCATAGATATAAATCTAATGGAAAAATGAGAAAATACTAAGTTTAGGAACAACAGTTACCTTAAGCTTCTCATAGCATGCCTCGAGGTCATCATTAATCAATATATGATCAAAAAGGTCAGATGATTTTCCTTGCTCAATCTCTGCTTTCGCATTCCTCAGTCTCTTTTGGACCTGTTCCTCTGTTTCAGTTCCCCTGTTCACAGAAATAAGGCCAACTCCAGTAAATCAAAACAATCAAGAACTTTATGAAACAAGAACTCTGAGATCTCCTGCTTACCGTGCACGAAGTCGCTTCTCAAGCTCCTCAAATGAGGGTGGGCAGATGAAGATGAAAATTGCTTCAAGAGAACTAGCTCTCACAAGCCTGGCACCTTGAACATCTATATCAAGAATGCATCTCTACAACAAGAACAAAAGGAAAACCAAATCAAAATCGAGAATACATAAACCATCAAAATGCACCATCCAGTCATAATTTGCTGTGGTGCAACCTATTTAGACAGTCGAAAGAGATAGAAGAACATAGATGATATACAAATTCTTTTTACCTTTCCTGCTTCTGTGACCACTTCAACAGCTTCTATACTGGTCCCATAAAGATTTCCATGAACGGATGCAAATTCGAGGAACTTTCCCTCTCGTATAGCCGTCTCCATCATGCTTCGTTCTGTGAAGTGGTAATGGACTCCATCCTCCTCTTTCTCCCTAGGAGCCCTGGTTGTGTGGCTCACAGAGAATCCAAAGGTGGATGGAAATTCCTTCATCAGTTTAGATATCAGCGTGCCCTTACCCACTCCAGAGGGGCCACTGATAACTATTGGTTTAGGACCTTCACCTTTGACCCCTTTACTCCAAGCAACGACCTCAGTTTTCAATATTTTCTTCTGTTCTCTAACAAATGGGGTATCCACCTAACAGTAGAACAAAAGAACATATATAAGGGTGGTGGGTCACAAATGATACCGGTCACCACAGAAAAGTTAACAAGATGACAAACCTAAACGAGCAAAGGTAAAACAAAATTGTGAAATCAATGGTTCTAAGGATTCCACAGAAGCACCTATTACTAACCTCAATAAACCAGACGCAATCATCTGGGCTAGAGTCCCTCTTAATAATTAAAATTCTTTCTTTATTTAAAATCACTGCAGAGTGACCCTTGGATGGGGTGGGTTTTGTACCCAGTACAGTTGGAACATCCCTGTCAATTCCACCATGATTAAGTGATGAACACAACTTGGAACCAACACAAATACAGCAATGCAGAGGTCTAGAAACTCACCATTTACGCGTAGACTTGTCAAAAATCCGGATGCCAATGGACAAGTTGGATCCTTCATCCGAACCCCCGATCACAAACTAAACAAATCACAGGCGCTACTGCTAAGAAGATGACTTGCATACATATTTATTTTTACCAAGAATGCAGAAGAAGAGAAATAAGAGAATCAGAGGAAATGCAAGGAGAAGATCAAAATCTGAATTTGCTTACGATCTTCTCGCCAAGTATGGTAACTGTTTGGTAGCCTCTCGATTCTGAATCAAGCCCAACTGGGAAAATTCCTTGTAGCCCATTTTGGAAGATCTCCGGAACTTCACCCTGAATGCCGAATTCATGTTCCAATAAGTTAAAATCCTCAAATAATAGGATTGCAGCAGAATTACAATGATAGGCAACTTTCCATTTCTGTTTCAGGATTACTGTTCCTTTTTTTTTTTTTTTTTTTTTCTGAAATCCATTTCCTACTAATGGGAGTAGAAGTAATTGAAGAATCAGCCTACCATGGAGAAATCCAGCTCCAGTATTCCAGCTTCAACCTGAGGAAAAATAGATATAAAAGAAACAGGAGATCAGAACATAGACAACACATATCTCTACATGGATCTTGGAATTAGATTAAAGGGAATATGGAAAAATAAACGGAGCATCCATTAAAAAAGCCACCCAATAAGCCCAAAAAAATAGCGAAAATGCAGATCCTGAATAACGTAGAAACAATACAATAAAATCACACACACAAAAAAGGAAACCCAGCAAGATAAAATGCAAATAAACAAAAGAATCCAATGCGCAATTTTTCTCCCTCTCCTTGTGGGGGAGGAGGAGGGAAGGACTGCGTCAAACCAAGTATTTATATAAACAACCGATTGAATAAAAGCAAACCCCAACAATTTAAAAAAAAAATAGAGATTGAAGGAGAAACGGTGTTCAAAACAACGGAAAATCTACTTACTGGAAGAAGGAACACGGGAAATTTTTTTTGGAAGCCATTGCAATCTTGGTGCGATCATGGATTCAACAATTTGTAGCTAAAACCGACAAACAGGGGAGTACCAAAACAAAAAAAAAATGGAAGAAGAAAAAAAAAGACCTTGTATTAAGAGAATCCCTCTAAAAATTGAACTTGAAATTTTGAGGTGTGTCGGTTGATATCAGAAGGTCTGGTTTGCGGTTGATATCTTAAGAACTCTCAAGCCAACTCGCTCAAAAATCCGCCTTCTTCCAAATGCGGAAATTGGGTTTCGAACCTTGATGAATCAGAGGATAATAGAAACAAATGAATGAGAATTGGTTTCAAACATGGATGGAAAAACACAATGCGTTCATGTATATAATAGATGGAAAAGGAAGCTAGCGAGAGAGACAGGGAGAGGAATCTTCAAGAAAGTTGTTGCCGTCCTGCTGGCCCTTATTGGGTCGCATTCAATTCACATAATCAGAAAACTGGCACATATAATGATACAATACACTTGCACAAAAAGCCGTCCTTAGGAAGCTTCTCTTCTACTCCCTCTTCTTTCGGTGTGTTGGATTTTCAAAACCATTGAAGGAAATTATAGAAAGATTCAAAGCATACCCCACTTTGAATTGAAAAGTGCAAAAAACTACCCCTTTCCAATGAGCTTCCAATTTTAGGGTTTCCTTCCTCATTAGTTTATAATTTATAGACCTTCATTAGATTTAGGCTTGGATTACAGTTGGGCAATCAAATATTAGATGTTTGGGATTCCCCCCAAACCCCTTTTTTTTTTTTTCTTTTTTTTTTTTGGGGTAAATTAAAGGTTATAATTTTAATGTTTTGACTTTTATTAGATTTGAAATATCAATTTACTATTTTAGAAGTGATTGTTGGAGAAGTTTGTCTCACTTTGGAGAAAACTAATGGTAATGTTTCTTCTTCTTCTATAAAAGAAAGTATAAGATTTAACCTATTTAGAGAAGAAAACAATTAACATCCACTTGATTTGACTGTCTCATTATTATTCATATAAATTTATACATATTGAGTATAATCTTCTGAGTAAACCAAAGAAAATAATTGGAACACACTTTCTGGCTTTTTAGGGTTTTTTTAGGATTGTTTTATCTTGAAAATTAATTTGCAAGGAACCCATTTTGCACTATAGGAGCGACTAAGATTCAACCCTCTATATGTTTGCCACATGTGGTTCATTAATTTTAGGGTAATTTACTCATACCATCCCTAGAGTCTAATCTTACTACGCATGAACCTAAAAGTTGACAATAATTACTCATACTATCCCTAAATCTCAAACCTTGTTACATTAAGATCCACAAATGCTGATGTCATCATGGTTAAATTTTTTTAATATCTAAAATACCTTTATAGCTATGGTTAAAAGACTAAGATAGGGCTTTTACCTTTACCCATTTTATTCCCTTTATTTTTATTACTCTAAAGCCGTAAAAATCCATTTCGTTCTTTCATTATCTCTCTTCACGCTTTCTGCACTTTCCTCACATACATGGCTTGCTTCCATGACTGGATTCTCTCTCCTTTTTTTCCTCCCACCATGTATCTTTAGGGTTAGAATCCATTGATGATCTCCATGACTCCACCTACTATCTATACTCTCATTTCCTCCATTCCATTCACAATTCTGATCAACTCTCTGGATAATCTCTGCTTCCTGGGTTTTGCAATGGAATGTGAATCAGATTCATCATGGATGTTAAGATTGGTGGTGTCAAAGAAGCGAGTGTTCTCTAGTGGGACAGATTCTGAGGTTTTCAACATTGAAAATGCCAGACTATCATTGATGGGCTGCTGCTATGATCTTCCGACTGCTAATATCATTCGGACAGGAGAATTTGCTTTGAGGGTCACCATGCTGTCTATTAGCTCCATTTTGATCGTGTTCTCTGCATCTTCAACGAGGAAGTGAGTTCAGACCTTTCATAATTTCTTCTCCCTCTAATTTTGAATCTAATCGAAATAACCGGAACCCCTTTTTTGATTGAATCCACAATAAAGCATTTTCGATTTGAACGCATGAAATTCTCAGAGATGTATATCTTCAATAGCAGAAGCATCAAAGTACCAAGAAACCAATAATTGAAATTTAACAACCACATATAGAAGATCCAAGTGAGAAATTTAAATCCACTTTCAAAATCTCCATCTCCCGGTACCACAAAATTTGAAACCCTAATCGTTCCTGATGAAGTCCTAACAGGTTCAGATGAAACCCTAGGATCCCTCACAGAACCATCGTTTGCTTCTTTGGCAATACATCGAGCTACCCGATCCAAATCCTTCTGCGATGGATGATCAACAAACCTAACTTGACGATAATTCACAGCTTTAGATTGATCCAGCACCACTTATTTAGATCCTACTGCAAATACGATAGTAAGCTGTTCCACACCCCTCCATGTTTGAGACTGTCACCACCGTTGGCGATGCTACATGTGAAGTCGAAAGAGAGTCCATTCTCGACTTCCTACCCGTCTGCACACCTTCGATCCCAACCCTTGGCGGTACAATCACCTCCCTATCCCCCCAGCACAATAGCATTATGATTAACCAACAAGCCAGAACCACGACCATAACCCTTATCACCTCCTATCACACCAGCCTCAGGCAGAGAAGAGGAGCAGAGGACAAACAGTCCGGCGGTAACCAAATTGTGTGACTGATTCCCTATAAAGGGTTTTAGGGGTATTTAGGTAATTATATGTATCTCTCTTTTGAAAAGGGCAAAAATGACTTTTGAGTTTTTTGTCCTTAAAAGGACTGAGGGTATAACAGCCCATAGAGATTTAGGGGGTAGTATGAGTAATTATCGTCAACTTTTAGGTTCATGCGTAGTAAGATTGGATTCCCAGGGTGGTATGAATAAATTATCTTTAATTTTATAGTGATTTTGATGCCTACTTTGATAGATTCGTAGATACATATATGGAATATTTGAATAAGTCTTTTTTTAATTTATTTACAATTCTATATCTGTTCATGTTCATCTCATATTTGTAAAATGATGTTTGTAGTACATATATTAAAACATGAAAACGTGTGGAACAGAAAAACTTAGATATTCAAAGATTTTAACCCCAAGGAATGGATACTGGTCAAATAATCCAACAGGAAATGGTCGTCTTTGGTAAGAGTCAATTAAACTATTTTGCTCTCTTGAAATAAACTGAAAACAGACTTTCCAAATGCGAAGCAAGGTGAGAAATATCCGGGAGAATAAAAACAACTGGTGGGTGAAGAGAAATCCCCATGTTGGGGGTTCCATTTAGAGACAGTAATTATACAAAGCTAATGATATTAGCTATCGCTTTTACACTTTTAGGCCTTAAAAAGAGTATGAGAGTTTCATATTGTCACAAAGTCATGTACTGATTACCCATTTAATAGTGAGACAACTTTCTGTCAATCCTGATATCACCACCAACTGCAATATTGTAAAAGCAAGACTGGAACCCATCACTTTTTGGCTGTGTCTAGAGGTTATTGATCTAATCTACCAACTCACCTTTGAGATGATTTTGATTTTTTGTCAAAAATAGAAGAAAAATTAGAAAATTTTGTTTGAGTTTATGATTGTAATTTGTAAAACCCATCAATCAAATCATTTTTTCCATCCATAAATATATAGCTAAGCCAACTAAAAAAAATCTAGACAATAAATGGGATATTAATGGAATCCCCTCATTAATTCACATTCCTTGCCTTTTTTGTCTTTGTGGTACACTGAACTGGGTTTTAGAACTGTGGTAATCCCTGATGTTAAAGAATCTCTTCCACTGTGGCTTTAACTCCAACCTAAACTTGTTTTGGGTAGATTCATATTCTGTAAAAAAGTTTCTATTTATAAAGTGATCATTCTTGCATGTCTGATGGTTTTCAGGTAATCCTATATATTTAACACCTCAGAATTAAGTAGTCAAGAATTCAAATTCGATCAGCACTGAAATATCGTTTAGAGAAAAAAAAAGAAGAAAAGTTTTCCCATCCCATACCATGGAATTAATGTTATAACCTCCTATTTTTTCCGATAACAAACCAACAAGAGACTGATAAAAACTGTGAAGAAAAACTGGCAAGGGATCGAAAACCAACGCATATAGCAGGTGCATGCAAACAAGAATATTCCTTTAGTTCTGATTCTTGTTTTCACATGGTCTGTTCCATTATTGTTCTGATGTAGTGATGCTTCTTTCCACATGGTCCCTTCATACTCTAATTTTTCTTATAATGGCGGAAAATGGAAGATACAAGAGATCTAGATTCCTCAAACTAGCTTTTAGGGTGATGAAAGATAGTGGAAAGTGGCAGATGATCCAGTTGAAAGCATAAGTGCTAATGAATCAACAATTATTCATGTCTCGAGGAGAGCAAAACTACAACTTGCACTACTAGATAAGGAATAAAAGCTCAAGTGGAATTCATCCAAATACCAATAATGTACAAGTGGCTTATGACATTTCCTATCTTAATGTAGTTTTGAGGGAAAATAGGTTCCAAGGCATTACTAGAAATTCGTAAATAAACGGTGATGAGGGAAAAATCTTTTGTTTATATGATATTAGCAAACTTAATCAAATTATATATATATATATATATATATATATATATTCCATCTCAACATCATATATTATTTAAAATATTCTTCATATGAAATTAATATTTCCAAATTCTAATGGGCATCAAATAGGTGGATTCTATAATCATATGGCTATTTTGGGCACAACGGATGATTCTAGCTAGCTCAATGGATGTCTTTATCCTTCTGCTGTTCTCATGTAAACCTCCTGTGAATGGTAGAAGGTTGCCTTCAATGATTTTCTTCCTTTCCGAATATTGATTTAGGTTAATTCTATGTTAAAATATCTGTTGAGTGAGGTAATATATCTTCTTATTCTATTCAAGGAGGATAAAATAAGATGGAGTAACGGCTACTTTTTATTATTCACTTTTGAGGAACAGGAATCTGGATTCTCATATATCAGCATATCTATCACCCATTGTTTAATAGGTATCATTGCACCAAATAATATTAAAATTATAACTATAAAGTTGCTTGAAAGAAAGAGCAGTTATAAAATCTTGATTCTTGGACCACAATTGACCACTTTTAGATTTGAAACTTGAAAAATAGGAAACCCTTTTAAGAACCTAGAATGGCCTAGTTTGTATCTAGACAGAGAGGGAAAGAGAGGGTTTCTTTTTTTTTTTTTTTTTTTTTTGGGGGGGGTGTGTGTGTTGGGGGGGGGTGCTTTTCTTGCTGTATCACTCTTAAATGTTGAAGTTCTGGAGCTTACGTTCACAATAAGTACCCCATAAAGAAAATAAATAGAGAAGACATTTTGAATTTCTCTGGTTTTTCAGAGCCAATCAAACTTGTTCATTCAAATGGTAATTCCCAAACTCAAAGAGGGAGAGAGAGAGATAGAGAGAGAGGCATTGTTTTAACTTTTGTTCTGAATTAGTGATGTGGCAGGCTGTGCTCTCGTTATTTCAGTATTATTTTATTTGTGCAGAGAGAAAAATAAATAAATAAATAAATAAATAAATAAATAAAAGGCTAACACCTCAAAGTTATTTATCCCAAAAAATTAAATATAAAAAAAAAAAAGTTAATATGATCAACTTATTTCCAAGCAAAGTCGTGTGAACAAGTCTTGTATCTTATATGATATAAATAGGAAAACTTGTATCTCAATTTCTCATCATCTTTCATTAAATGTGGTTATGAAACCAGGAACCATCATGGAACAATCTCGTTAAGAAGTTGGAATTAGATCGTTCCATTATTAAATAAGATAAAATCTTTAATAAATAGAACAGATCTGGGAATGGCTCCCTTGGGACTGGAACGGTCCCATTGACATCCTTACTGTCAACTAAAAGAAAATCTTGACGTCAAAGTGGGGTGATTCTCAGGTTCGAGAGAGATTTGAGATTCAATAAATAATTCAGTGAGTGTTTTCTAAAAAAAAAGACTCAACTTGGAAGAAGAAAATGAAATATGAACAACCACAGTGATGGTAATGTTGAAGATTATTCCACATTAGAGATGTTGAGAAATTAGACAATTAAAAAGAAACAAAAAGGTAAGGAATGTGAAGAAAAAATTAAGAAATATTTTTGTTTTATTTTATTTGGAAAAAAATTTGAGTTGTATTGGATTCCCAATTTAAAAAGATTTAGTTTTTATATGTTAAAATTCTTGAGTTAAAGTGTTTGAGATATTTAAGAATTCATTAACCACTTTGAAAAAATCAATTTTAAATTCCTAGTGTTGGAGGAGTATTGATTGATTTAGATTCTAAAATTGATATTTTTCAATTATTAAATTATCGAATCAAATTTCAAGATCTAAATTAAGAAAATAAAATCAGGAAAAAAAAAAAACTCTTTAAGAGATTATGTTAGCGGTCGTTTGAGGCTGAATTTAAAAATTGATTTTTTGTGATGCTAATTTAAAGATGTGGAGCTCTCCAACATTTCTCTGCCTCTGCCATGAATACAAAGCTCTTTTGTTATTTAATGCTTCTTAAACGGTTTACACTTTTGTTTGGTTTTAACTTTTTTTTTTTTTTCTGTGATAAAGAATGCACAAGTGGTCCCCTAGGAATCATTGGTAAAACCTCCCAAACCCCAAGTAAGGATGGGATTTAGGAATCATTCATAAACCTCCCAAACCCCTAGTAAAGATGGGGATTCTACCCCTAGTAAAGATGGGGATTCTATCCCAAGACCAGGAATCACTTCTGGCCCACCTTCTGTGGGTGTTGGTTTTTCCACGTTAGTAGGTAGTCCAGTTCAGTTGGTCGGAAATGGTAATATTATCAAGCTCCCCAAGGATATTCATGCTCTGATGCATGTGATATTCATGTTCTGATACATGTGATCGATCATCTTGGAAATTACTCTAAACTATTTATTGAGTTATTTGCTCTAGGTGCCATGTTCCAAGATCATTCCTGAATGATGAGAATAACACATTGATCTTGTTTGAAGAAATGGGTGGCAACCCAACCCAAGTTAGTTTCCAGATCGTCCCAAGGGGGAAGGCGTGTGGCAATGCATATGAGCCATGAGGGAAACACATTGAAATTATCATGCCAAGGTGGCCAGACCATTACAATAATTGAATTTTCCAAGCTTTGGAGATCCCCAAGGCAACTCTGGATCATTCAAGGAAGGCAAATGTGATGCTGTTGACACACTAGCTATCTGTGTTGCAGAAGGGATGTGTCGGAAAATAATCTTGTTCGATCAATGTATTGGAAGCAACATTTGGATCAAGCAATTGCAGTAGCACATTACAAGAAACTGGGTCAATGGCAGCCATTCGGTGGAGGTCTATAGCCGCGTTCCTTAAGTGGCACATTTGTGTTGTATGAGTAAACGTCTAAGAATTATTTCACCGGCATTTCTTTGATCTTTGGTGGCGTTTAAAAGTGCGGCCATTGACCAAGATTCTTGTAGGATCAACACCCCCGAGAGATTGGCTATGGAAGCTGTTTGCTGAGAAAGACCCTCCATGTTTTATCCATGGAGCTCTAAGATTTTACTGGGTGTGTACGTCCCATGTACTAAAAACTTTGAATAATGATTAACATACCAAGTCAAAAGGTGTGTTGATATCCCCCACTAATTTCCTCTATGGTCTTCTGAATGTTAATGGTCTACGTTGATATTATCACCATATGGTACTTTAATTGACAATTTGGAGATCAAACCCAGCATCTAAAATAGAAATATAAGTTTGAGGAACACCTTTAATTACTCAAGATATATTATATCAGTCCCCTTTGGTTAGAGGTGAAACAAATGGATAGGAAGTGAGATAATTCATCAGAAGAGTGAAGTATAATGAAGCTCCCCCCCCCCAAAAAAAAAAAAAAAGAAAAAAAAAAACCCAAACTATCTTTTTACACATTGATAAGATGAGGAACTCCCTGAATACTTAAGTGAATATTTGATTGAACTATATTCTGAAATTTGACATATGATTTAGCCAAACTACGTATGTCTATCCAACAACCGGAATTATAACATCATTTGAAAGGTTACCTGGTTTTGTTTTGGTAGTTTCTTTATGTTGCTGATTGTTTTCCTTAATTATTTTCTTTAATAAAATTCTGATCTTTAGTTTAAAAAGAAAACTATCAAAAGAAAATTGCATGGTCTAAATACACATTCAGATGTCTCGTCCAGACAATCTTTTTTAAGTAAATAGATATTTACCCAAGAAAAAAAAAACCCTTTAAGTAAATAGATCAACTAAATATCAATAATTTTCCTTCTTTTTTCTCATTATTTTAGTTGCGAAATTAGTTGCAGAATGATGAAACTATGATGTTCAGACCATAGTTAGTTAAAACGGGAATGGAAAAAAAACAAAATGGGACGGAACAGGTTTTAAACGGAGCAAAACAAAAACAGTACGGTAAAAAAAACCGTCAAACATTTCGAGAACGGAAAAATAACAAAAACAGACGGTACGGGTTTTAAACGGATCAGATATAATACGGTACGGTGAAAAAAACGATAATATATTCCCATAGATTGAAGAATTACATTAATGAAACATGTAAATCTATTGAAAAGTCATACCTAAATCAATAAAAACAGATGACATTTATGAAGTGTTTGGCATAAAATGGTGAGAATTATTATCTTCAGTCAAGCAGTTAATTGATGTTTTATGTTTGTCCAAGACTCTAAGCATGAATCCATATAGAGAGAGAGAGAGAGAGAGAGAGAGAGAGAGATCAATGGTGGCTTACAATATACAATTGTTAGAGAGAGAGATCAATGGTGGCTTACAATATACAATTGTTATGACCCATAAGCCACACCTCACCCTAATAAGTAATAAAGTAATGAGTTTATAAACAATTATGAGGAAGTGGCAGTCTTTAATCCCACATCAGTTACATGTAGAAAGCAATAAGAATATTAAACGATATGGGATTAATCGATTCATTATTTATTAAAGATGTAGGTTAAAATACGGATACGGTATGGTACGCGTTTTAAACGGGTTTTAAACAGCAAGGCTTAAAGTATGGAACATTTTAAAGTATTTTTGAGATCAATACGGAAACACGCGTATTAAACGGTTGAGTACGATACAACAGTACGATACACGTTTAAAACGAGTTTTAAGTAACAAAGGTCCAGACCAAAATCATATTTCTATTTTCCTATACACCTTGTTTTATTATGACCAACTAGGAAAATTTAAGCCCGAAATTTTTCCATTGGGATTGGATAACCAGTGCACTAGAAATTAGATTCTTTCCGTTGGAACCAAACTAGAATACCTTTCTTGGCAAGAATTACGTGAACATGTGGCAACATTCGACAAATCAAACGAAGCAATTTGTACATTTGGTTATCTTCCAGCTGCTTGTTCAGAACCATATGCTCATGATACTTCTTCTCAAAAGACAAGAAGGTTCGCAGAATGAAGCAGTGGATCCTGTTTCCAGGGGTTGACTATTCTGTGAACACATTTGAAGAATGCCAATGACATGAAACATGCTTTAACAGTTTACTACTGGATTTAGAATGAAGAAATTCACCCGAGGTTCTGTTAACAAACTATGCTATCTTCTGTGTGTCCCACCCAAGCGCAAATTGCCAGACTAAAGCACTAAAGAAAAAGTACAGATTGAGATCGCTTTATCAACGAAAACAAACAAATCTCTTAAAATTATCTTATAATTCAATTACACAATTCTACAACCGGAAAACAGAGCTACTGTGAACAATTTATGCTGACCCACTTTGTATCTGATGGCTTTGACCATTATACATGCTCATCTTCTTCACTCTGAATTAACTTTTCTTCACCTTCATATTGGTATGAACTAGTCCCTTCTGTTGAGCCACCTTCATATTGGTATGAACTAGTCCCTTCTGTTGAGCTGTTGCTCTCTGTTGCATTAACCACAGTCTGCTGTTTATCCATCATTCCAGACAAAGCCAGTCTTGGAGACCACTCCAAAACATCATCAATTATATTAGAGACCCGCTTTTGGTACCTGCAAAATTAGTATAAGGTTGGTTAAGTGATTCACAGAACTTCAAAAAATGAGCATTCAACTGTGTTCAAATAGGTATAATGTTGTATGCCAGCCCAAAGGTTTAGATTTCTAGGGCGGAACTATGAGGATAAATAAGTGGTGAGAAAAGTGTCAGGACTGATAAGGCCATTAAGCAAGAGAAGAAATTGGAGACGAATAAGTAATTAGTTACCATTAAGGGTTATGAACAGTACCTGTGAATAGAAACTCTTAGAAGGGATGAAGAAGATATGATCTAGACAAAAACAAGGGAAGGAGGAACAGTTCTGAAGGAGGGACAAGAAACCAGAATTGTGAGAAATGAAGAAGAAGAAAGTAGAATAATATTGATAGAACAGGAGGGGAGAAACAGGTACCGTTCTAGTGATGTGAAAAATACTACAACGGCGGTGGGAAAATGAACAGGGAACGGGAGGAGGGGAGGAAAATGCAGGTGTGGGTGTGTGTTTGTTGGGGGGGGCAACCAAATCCTCTCCTGCGGTCCTGCCGCCTGCCAAGGGCCGGATTTCAGCCGGCCCACCCCCCAATGAATTGGCAGGCGGCCAGACCGAACCCCGGTCCTTGGATCTGCGGCAGGAGCCTCCTGCCGCAGGAGACGATTTGGATCTGGGGGGGGGTGTCAGGTCACTAAATACAAGCTTCCATTTCTTTGTTATCTTCTCCACAGGGAATTTACATCCTCTTATGGCAAAAGAATTGGTTGCTCAAGAAGCTAGAGGGAGCTTCTCAAGACGCTAATAGCTTCCTTGAGAAGCTACTTAATCTCTAAGTTCCTTAAGGGCCCGTTTGATAAAACTTATGCTTCTGGATTCTGGATTCTAGTTCAAATTTGGATTCTACTCCAAGCTACTCCAGGATTATTTTGGAGCAGAAGCTTGTTTGATAACGCAATTCTCAAATGGATTCCAGAGCATCTTTGGATTCGAAACATGTTTGATAACACACTATCCCCCCAATCAAAGTCTAGAAAAACAGTCGTGGTAGTGGTGGGTGGCGGTGGTGGGCGGTGGTGGTGGTGGTGATGGCGGTGGTGGTGGGTGGTGATGGCGATGATGGTGGTGGTGGTGGTGGGTAATGGCAATAGTGGGGGGTGGTGGTTATGGTGATGGCAGTGGTGGTGGTAGCGGTGGTGGTGGTGGTGGGTGGTAGGTGGTGGTGGAGGTGGTGGTTGTGGTGGCGGTGGAGGGTGGTGGTCAAGTGAGTCATGTGAGAGTTGATTCTTTTTTTTCTCCCAAAAAGTTGATCCAACAGCTTAGAGGAAGTATTTATGACTTCAAAATTTTGGATTCTGGAGCCATTCTAAATCCGGTTGACTCTGTGGGAGTTGGAATCCAACCGAACTTATCAAACGCGCTTCTACTCCAAAATGGCTTCCTGAGAGTCAGAATCCATAGAATCTAGAAGCAAAAGTTTTATCAAACAGACACTAAATACACTCAACACCAGCGAGCTTTTTTTTGGTGGGGGGTGGGTGTGAATCTCACTAAATACAAGCTTCCATTTCTTTGTTATCTTCTCCACAGGGAATTTACATCTTCATATAGCAAAAGAATTGGTTGCTCAAGAAGCTAGAGGGAGCTTGTTAAGACGCTAAAAGCTTCCTTGAGAAGCTACTTAATCTCTAAGTTCCTTAAATACACTCAAAACCAGCGAGCTTTTTTTTGGTGGGGGGTGGGTGTGAATCTCACTAAATACAAGCTTCCATTTCTTTGTTATCTTCTCCACAGGGAATTTACATCTTCATATAGCAAAAGAATTGGTTGCTCAAGAAGCTAGAGGGAGCTTGTTAAGACGCTAAAAGCTTCCTTGAGAAGCTACTTAATCTCTAAGTTCCTTAAATACACTCAAAACCAGCTCTGAACAAGTAAAGACAGCACAATAGTAGAACCAAAACATCTAGATCCCTTGCTGGCTCGGTTCTCCATCATATAACCGCATATGAATAGGACAGTTCTCTAGCGGCTGCCAAGGGTTCAATAACATGGGATCTGTGACCGGATTAGCCCTGGCCGATTCTGATCCGATTCTATGCCAGATCTACCTGATCGGGCTAGGCCCCCCAGACTCAGCCAAAAGCATGTGAAACTCGGCCTTACACAGGCATGAATCGGCTGTGGCACGGGATCAGCCCTGGCTGCCAAGCTGAATCTGCCGATCTGTGCCGGAGTCCTGAAACCTTAGAGGTGGCAGTGGTGCATGGAGGTTGAACTCTCATGGGCACAGACAAAGATATATTTTGGTCATTTCATATTGCCATTGATCTTGGAGAACATCTGGGACTCAGGATTTTGGAACAGCTCAATCAGGAGTTCACGGCAGTAATCATGAATGCAAGCATTCTGTTTTTTTCCCCTTTTTTTTTTTGGGGGGTAAATCATGAATTCAAGCATTCAGTGCTTCAAATATAGACATACTAAGCTACTTTGACCGGGTCCCAAAATAAAGCACAACCACATTGGAGAAAGACTTTTCAGAAGAGACACTGACCTGGCTCTGGCAGCCTCATCAGGAGCATGATGCCTAAGCAATAATATGACCAGCACAGCCACTATGGCATAGAAAAGCCTTGACGTCCACTTAGGCTTTTCCTCTTCATCCTTCTGGGGCCAAAATCGGAATAATTCTTGCAATGTTGCTTCCTCTGCAAGGATATTTGGGAAAATCCAGACCCGCTTTCCAAGAATTATCCACAATGTACCAAAGATTACACATCTCACTGCGAATGAAAGGACAGTCAGAAACAGAAACAAATAAAAAAAAAGCTTCACCTCCACCCCCCCCCCCTCGGCGAACAAAGTAGGCACATCAGACTGCAAACTAAAGTGAGATTGTCAAGATAAGAAGTCAATTGCAAGTACTGAATTAGATTACTCCAAATGAAAATGAGAAGATAATAGAAGAAAATGGAACATAACAAGAAAATTCTTCCATGGAGAACAATTAACAAGAAAGGTATGTGCAAAAGAACAGGAGTTTGATGGGGAAAAGACAGGGTTGGAGGATAACAAAAAGAAAAAAAAATACAAAAGGAGAGTGAAAAACATTAAATCTGAGAAAATAAATTCACCAGTGGTTAACAAGATCCAGCATATCGACTTAATAGATTCAAAAAATGTAGGCATCACACAATTTTCTCTCAAGTAGTTTTGGTTTAACCAGGGTAAAAACTATTCATTTATAAAACACTCAAGATTTTTGTTTTTAAATGGTCAAATATATACCACAGTAGGTGATGGGTTGGCCTAGTGAGAACTAATTTGAGGAAGTTCTCTCAGTATGATGGTCATCTTTCTTGACTTCCCAGCTGTACATATTATTTTCCGATTTCATCTAATAATTTATGCCTATCCACTGGGGGGAGATCAAGAACTCCGAATCCACACAGAATCTTACACTGATACCAAATCATTAACGAGAACAATAAAGGGCCATTAACCATTGCTTGGAGCAATGATCATTTTTAAGTCCTCTTTGGAACCAGCATTCAGAGTTTCCGAGATTAAAAACCAAAGTACCTACTCCACTTCTCCCACAAGTGTAAAGCCTGATATTAATACTACCAGCATATTGAAACATGCCCTCTTCATAGGAAGGTTCATAGGTCTGATCGTGGAACCAGTCAATCCTATCTAAAGTCACAATTTACGTCAAAACACATTTTAAAATTTATCCTCTTCACCTCAATCCATGGTTTTACGGATCAGCCAATCCTTGTCTGGAATGCCTGATACAGATCAGGATTGTTTGACGCCAATCTGACTTCACTCTAAACAGCCTTAAATATTTGATCCCAAATCAACTCATCAATTGTTGGTCAATGTTAACCCACCTCAATTAGAAACCTCAACCAGCACCAAAGCACACCTCACTAATGCCATCATCAGTCTTCGCCACATTAACAAAATCATTTAATCATATCATAATTGTCTCTTATCACCTGTGTTAAGTGACTTAATCTGACCTTCATGTAGTCTAACTATGTTTTACTATTATAAACTGGGTGATAAAAATAGGTTAAGCAAAAAAAAAGTACAGATCTCCGACAAGCAAATCCACAATTAAAAACAAAAATTTAATTTGTCAGAGAATGTAGCACACTAGATCAGTTCATCTATTTGGAATCATTATCATTGGAGGCCCAAAAAAAGGGCATGAGGTTTTGTAAAGTCAAACACTGTTGCTTTCCCGGAGTCCAAAGGTTCAAGATGGAACTTTTTAAGCCTTTAAATGAAACTGGAAAAGCGTATCATTCTTAAACAAAACTATAAAAGGATAATTTATGCTGAACAAAAGCCTCAAGCTATAAAACCAGAGAAACCTCCGTGGGGATCTACCTATGACCTGACTACATCTAATTTATACACTAATGTAGTCTCTCTCTGGCTGTGTTGGTATTAGTCAGAGCAAGTGTAATTTAAACTGAAGGTAATGGTTATTAAGAACTTTTGAATAGAATTTGATTCGTTTATTAAAGCCCCATATATGCATCATTCTCTCTTTCTTGACCTTCTTTGTTGCTTTTATAAACTATTATTGTTATAATGAAAGTTGTAAAACCCATTGGACCTTATCCTCCACGAATCTAAATAACATCTAAAAAAAATATTTGAACACAATATAAATTACTACCTATAAAAGTTCATGTCAAGAGACTTATCTGAACTACTTGAGGAGGTCCTCCACAAACCTAGTTCCCTAACCACTCCTCAGGATTAATTTGGGCTATGTTTGGAAGCCAAAGAAAGAAAATTTTGTAATTGGAAGAAAGAGATAGACAGATAAAGTGATCATTGTTTCATAATTATTTTTGTCTAATATTGTTTTTCCTTTTCTTTTCTTGACGTCCAAATATAGCCTTGAAGAAAGAAATCTAATTGGTAGGGGTGCAAGTTTGGCCTGGTGAGCCCGAGCTCGCCATGAGCCCAACAGGGTCTAGGCTGGGCTTCTCAACCAGTGGGTTGGGCTACGAGCCTACAGTCGAGATTTCTAGGCCCTGAGTAGGATCGGGCTGGCCTTGGACTTAGGCCTCTTTTTGAGCCAGGCCTAGCACTGTATATATAATTATATATACTATTATATATACAACAAAAAATCCTTATTCCAACTAAATGGGGTCAGCTACATGGATTCTTGCCCTCCAATCAGCTCTATTCGAGGTCAAGTCAGCGTCAGTATTGGGCACCCAACCCATTCACCCAGGAAGGGGCACGATAGTCCAAGTAATAAATGCCCAAGTTTCTTTTGGGTCCCAATTCCAATAGGCCCCCCATGCCTCATTTGCCCATACTACTCCCGAAAGAATACCTACTTGAACACTGTAAACCAAGCTCGTGGCGTTTGCTTTAATCTGGCCTTCTGTAGCTTGCATACGTTGTTGGATTTGCTTGAAGAGGGAAGGAGGTAACTGTAACTGCATATAAACCTCTTCCTACAATGCAAGTCTCCGTGAAGGTAGGTTTACCATCTTCACGTTGATATAATGGTCATTGATAACCCAATGGCAAGTAGAAGTCAAACTATGGTGACAAAAGCCTATACATTTCATTACAAAACCAATAAACCAAAAAAGGATGGATTGTTTTGTGAAAGAATTTTTGGACCTATCAAAAGTGGAATTTGTGTTTAGCTTAGGTAGATAGGTGAAAAACCAGAATCAAGAGACCCTTATCCTTTCTCCTATTGGGAAGGTTTGGAACCCAACAACTCTACTTCACGCAATTCAGTTTTTTTTTTTACCTAGTATACGACTCCCCTATAATTGGCAAGGTTTGCAAGCTACCTATAGGACCTTAGTTCCCGACAAAGAAGAACAGCCGGTTAAAAGACAGCAAATCTTCTTTTTTTTATATATCATTCTTTTTTTATTTTTTATTTAAACATATAGGCCAGCTTGACAATTTCATTGCCTCTTAATCTTAGGTGCAAAGAGAAACGCCTCTTTTTATGACTTCCACTTCTCGATCCCAGCCCAGAAAAGTAACCGACTTGTGAAACGCTGGAGGCACTATTTGCTCAGGAAAGAGACGCTTTATGAATAGGCCACTCTTATATATATATATATATATATATATATATACACTGGACTAAGACAGAGTCAATCAGAGCCAACCCGGCCCAGCCTGGGTTAATTAGGGTCATTCAGAGTTGGGCTGAGCCCGGCTGGGTTGGGCTTGGGATGAGATATCCCAGCCTGACCTAGGACTAGGCTGAGTTAATGCCCACCCCAGTTCTGTTGCACCCCTACTAATTAGTCAATGGCTTAAGCTATCATAGTGTTATTTCTAAAAAAGAAAAGAGGAGAGCAATAAAGAGTCAAATAAGACAGCCGAAACAGCCATACAAAGGGAAAGAGTTCACAAGGATAACCCTCCCCCATGATTATAATTATGTTTGGATGTAAATCTAGAGTTCTAAAACCTACAGAAAGTCAACCTACACAAAAAAAAAATCCAACAATATATGAAATAAATATCTAACCTTGAAAATAAAACGGCAAAAGGTTCTTTGCACAGTCAGCATAGGTAGGCCTTCCAATGTTGTCCACCTAATTTCACCACTTGAAAGAGTGATGTGGCAACCGTGACTGGTGGATAGTCATAGATAGGGCATGGCTTGGATTGACCATGTGATAAATTTCAAAGCCAAAAGACCCTTATGGCATTTTACCTTGTATGTTCAAATGTCCATTTGGTTTCAATTATTTTTCAAAAGATTTCTTTTTCCTAAGAGTTTAAAACTTTCCCATTTAGTCTCTGTTTTGGCTGAAACTTTACATGCAAAGTAGGAGATACCGGGCCATACCTGCCCACAAAATTTGGGCCCACCTGGTCTGCCGCATGGCAGATAATAGGAACATATAGGAAGGCACTAAGGCTCTAATAATAGGCCCAACAAGAAAATTATATGTAATGTGTAAAGCAACACACAGTACAATTCACATTACACAGTCTAACGACTCTAACCACATCACCCAGAAGGCCAGAATGATATTTCATACATGGAATGTTTCCACCAACATGCATAACTCAACTCAATTAAGCTTTCTACCAGAAAAAAAAAAAAAAAAAAAACCTCAATTAAGCCTTTCCATTCTACCTACCAACAAAAAAACTCAACTAACCATTCCACCAACATGCATCAATTTTGCAAATCACAAGATTATATTTACTCAGTAGTGTTGGTTCTAGAACTTAGTATGGTAAAGTTATCCTCATCAATTCTAAAGTTCTATCTAATTTCAGATCACATTGCAAGTTTTCCATGAAACTTTCTCATGCAAATTTTCAGAAATGGAACAAATTTGGAAGCAGAACAACATCAAAAGGAAAAGGTTACCAATGATAGAAATAAACATAGCCATATCAGAGAACTTTTCTTTTTTATAAAGTTGCAAGACACCTAGTTGAGGTAGCAAAGATTTCTAAAGGTTATGAACTATAGAAACAAATTCGTCAACAACGTTAAGGCAAACTCTAGATACTCCAAAACTTACATAAGAGCACGGTGAATATAAGTAGAAGAGCCCCTGCACAGGTGTAGAGTACTAGAATCTTGCATCGATGAGGAAATACAGGAAACAAGCAAATTGCTAGTGTCAAAACAGGCCAAAGAAATGAGAGGATTGTCTGCCACAGAGGCCTTCGTTTCACAAACGTCCATGCGAAAAAAGCATCATTATCAGAAAACACTTGATCCTGCACAGACCCAGAAAAAATGAGAAGAACAAGTTACAAATCAAAATTGGATCCACAGACACACAAAAAGACACTTCTGATATGCTATAGATATTAGGAATTTCACAGTCCAACACAGAAAGAGGGACATCATTGACACGCTAACAAAAAATAAAATCTGAAACCTTATCATGCATTACCTGCACTTTAGGGAGAATATGAAGTTCAAAAATCAAACTAAGCTGACAACCACTTACTAGAATTATTCTTATCGATATCTTTGTTCATTAGTTTGTAATCATGTAAAGGCAAGAGTTTACAACACAGAATGCAGCAAAGGGAGCCTGTGCACAGTTCTACCCCCCCTCTTTTGGTTCTTTTCACATGGTCGCTCAGGCTGAATTCACATGTTTTGCAACCCCAACCTCTCTCACATGGACACTTGAAACCCAGAGCATCCATTGGTAACATGGAAAGGCTGACCATCATTTTGCATGTCTAATAGAGACATGTTTCCCAAATTTCCAATATTGAAGGCAAGGTCAAAGAAAGATGACAATTTTTTTCTACCATGTGGCCAAGGCCTAGAAGATGGAATTGTGCCATATGAGAAAAGCATGAATCAATAAAAGAAAAGTGCAGCACTCAAACGCCTGCAACCCTGCCTTGCCCCCCCTCCCCCCCCCCAAGGGAAAAAAAAAGAAGCAACCTATTGCTGCATTCTCTGTGCCCATGGCCTTTATACTCACCAATTAACAAAAAAAATTTGTAGGAGAAGTTCCATATCATCCTGACTTCAAAAAATTCAGGATTAAAAATCAATCATAAAATTTGTTAACAATTGAGCATGATTTCATTTGGAATGCAATATTTAAGTCTCTTTTTAGGCAGACCACCATTAAAAAAAGTGCTGGTCCGGAAACATAAAAAGCTAAAACAGGCAAAATGCATACGCCATGTGATAAATATGTTAAGAATCTATCGAAAATCATCCTATCACTGCAATAAACAGAGGTCAAAATACCATACTTCCTATCACTTTATAAGCTACATGAGCCAGAACTGAACCAAGTCTTACTACGAAAACCCAACAAGAAAAGAGAACATACAGGGAATAACTCTAAATGAGCTGGCCAGGTAGATAACTTCTTCTTCCCAGGCCGTACAGTTTTCACCACACGATCACATCTCACCAAAAGACTCTTCCTCAGAAGAACATTGGCAATATCTTCTACTTCCAAATTTCTATCTGATTCCAGTACTTCTTTTAGCTCTGGATGATTTTTTAAGAAGCTAACAAAATCCTTCCCTCTGAAATACTCCACCCGCGTCTCCTGCAAAACAGCCCATCTAGATCCTAGATCCTTATGGTCCCTCACCTTCTCAGCAAACAACTGAAATACATCCTTACCAACAGCTTGCTTCTGAAACAAAAACATCATGAAGATATCAGAAAGGATAAGAACTTAAAAAAGAAACTTGAAAAATTGTTATGCCAAGAATGTAAACTCGATGCAGTATCTAAGAACAAGAGAAGGGCCTGATTTCCATCCTACCAATGGTGTTTCCTTGTGCTGTTAGGAGTTCATTCACTGGTTAGATCATGGCTTAGTTCTTTAGAAGTTATTTTTTATTTTCTATTGGATTAGAGTTGAGTTTCCCACTATAATTCTTGAGTCAGTTCAGAAGAGTCCTAGTTGACATAGGAGTCTCTTACGATGGGCAATAGCCAATAGTTCAGTTTTGGTCTAGGTTTTTCCAGACTCTGGAAAAGGTTTTGTCAGTCCAACCATTGTTATCAAGGAATGGCCTAGGCATCCAGGCACACCTTGGGTCGCCTTGCCATCAGATAACTATGAGTTCAACTCAGTCAAGGATTCAGTCCAATGCAGTATTACAAGTAGTGTAAACGCATAAGCCTACCCGAAAATTTATGGAATTATGCATATCCAGTTTTCTTCCAAGCAAGTTGGATTCAGTAGTTGCTCTGCATGGATTCTCAGGTTCAACATGGAGGATTCCTGGCCTGTTTTATCCTTTCTATTATTCTATCTTCTCATCTTTCAATAACAGGTCAGTCTATTCTAACTTTTAGACACCTGCAGCTCGGTGCGGCTCCCCCATTTTCAGTCAAGTTTTCTGCTAGATTGTTGTGATCATAGCTACCAGAATAGTGCTCAGATTTGTTTCAAATTTGAGATATAAGTTTCTGGTTATCTATTAATCTATTCTGTTGGTTTCTGGCTGAATTTAATGAGGTTAAACTGCTGTAATATCAAATCTAGAAATACTGCTCTGTTTACCTAGTTGAACTAGGACTTGCCCGCACAGCCCAAATTAGAGCTCTGTTTTCAGAGAACTTTTCAGATTTAATCAACTGATTCAGATTAGCTCCCGACCAGAAAAGCAGCCATATCTGAGCAATCTGCTACAACTTATCAATTCTCTCTCGAAACTGTTCTGTTCCTCTATTTTGGTGATACCAGTTCTGCTATTTGTGTTCTCCTATTCCAGATGCATAAAAATTTCTGCCAACTACAGCACATGCTTCACCATAAAAAATTGCACAGAACCTTTGCGCCAAATATCACATAAAAATTCAGGCAAAAATACAATGACAGGGAAATATCAAGCAAGACCATTCATATAAGGGCAACTGATGGTGTGAAATAAAATCATGAAACTGTAGAAGAGATAATTGGAAGGGTAAGACCTAAGAGGCCTGGTCTCTCTTGGTATTCTGTCTTCTGGCAGCTAAGAATGTATAATGTGTTTCGTAATCCAAGTTTGCAGGTGTTGTCTTCCTGAGATCACAAACAAATGTGATATTTTCAAAGTTTACCTCCTTCCCTAGTTTCTTCTCCATATCATTAGGGTAACTCTTGATTGTCTCATCAATCGAGTCTTCTTCATAGAGGTGGCAACATTTCTCAAACAAGACTCCTTTTGATGCAGGAAAATCATATAGATATGCTTATTTATGTGGAAATAAGTCTTGGGTTAGGTTCTATATGCATTGGACCTTTGGTCCAAGGGGTTTTTATTTTAATAGGCCACTTTAATGGGCCTAAAATACGGGTAGGAGGTAGGACTACGGGACTAGTTGTGGACTGGAGTCTTCTAGAAATCTATTTTCTTCCTTTCTTTTACCATAAAACTTATTTTGGATTCTAAATATTTTATTTTAGTCTGAGTTGGTTATCTTTTCCTTATCAATTGTTAACTCTTTAGGTCAGTTCAGAGTTTCTCTATTGATTAGATGATGTAATGAGTCAGATTGGAGCTCTTCTATTGGTTGGATGATCTAACCTCTCCTAAACCAATCAAAAGCTTTTGAAGTAGCCATAAATATATGTTACTAGTTTTCAGGCCATCACATCAATTTGAAGGAATAAAGACGTACAGTTTCCGAATTTCGGTTCTGGTAGATTCAGTGGTGTTACCTGGTGGCTCTGGGTGCACTTGGTGGATTCCAAGTAAAAACTAAGGAGGATTCCTTAGTGGAGGAATGGATTCTCTTCACAGGCTGATGCAGGTCAGGACCAAGAGAAGGGGCCGAAAGAGTACAGCTGGGCCAAGCCAAGCCTAGGCCCATTCTTGCAGCAGCCGAGATCTCTCTCTCTCTCTCTTACCGCCAGCCCAGCAGCCAGATTTCCAGAATTTCCGCCAGCAAGCATAGCCTAGTTTAGTTAGGATTTTATTTAGTTTCCTAATTTGTAGGTTGCTTATTGTCATTGTTAGTTTCCTAATATATAAGCTAGATAGTTAGAAAATCTCAATTACTTGGACACTAAGTTACTACTTTCCAGATTTAGAAATTTTTCTATTGCATTGTATTAGAACCTTCCTATATTATATAGGAGGTTAGTTTTTACTAAATTTATATCTTTCCTATTTTATTTGTAAGATCTCAAATTATAAATAAAAGAGGAAGAAGGCTGGCGGCAGTTAGAGAGCTTTTTCCAGAAAATTAAAGAGTCAATTAATTTCTAGTTGAGCCTCACCAGGTTGTGACTCAACCTCTTGTTCCTCTCTCTTCCTTGAAATTTCTGCTTTCCTTTTGATCTAGATCTACTGTATCCTGGCTGGCAACACTGTCCCTACAGCCCCATCAAGTTCTCTTGCTGAATTGAAACCAGATCACAAAGTTACAGTTTACACTGCCCAGATTCAGGAGCTACCAGGTTCAGCCAGTTTTCGAGCCTCATAACTTCTTCAACATTTCTCAGATCTTCTTCACTTTGGAAGAGTGTTCATACTTGTTATAAAGACCATTCAAACCAAGTTTCATCAATTTCTGACCGACAGATTTCAAGATAAGTAATTTTCTCTATTACTTTTCTTTGCAGATTTTAGTGTTGGGCTGAATAGGGATCCTCTAACAAAGAGGGTTGTGAAAGACAGCTTCTTTCATTGAGGAAGTCACCACACGGAAGTGGAAGCAGAGCCTAAGTGTTTGAGTTGCCCTAAACCCCCTTTGCCATCACAGGCTCTAGTGGATTCCTAGCCTGAGGTTTAGATGGATTTTCTAATCTATTATACTCTCTATCTACCCTCTATTCTATCTATCTTACTGGTCCTGTCTAATTGTCAGTTCTGTTTGATTACATGTTCTTACTATATTCTGCATGAAATTAATATCAGTTTCCTTCTTAGAATTTTTACCTCACCCTAAAATTCTATTTGAATCTCTGAAATTTTCTGGTCGATATATCTGTTCAGCTACTCTATCTAGTTTTCCTATATGCAGTAGGTTTGTTTCAGGTCTCACAATCCCAACCATCAGATTTTGACATGACCTTTCACTGGAAATGAAGCCTAATCTGAACTGTTTAACCCTAACTGCCAATACTTTTCTGTTTCTGGTTCTTTTTTTCCTATTTATTGTGATCCAGTTAAGGCAATCTCCCAGACTCCCACTGGAATTTTCCTGGTACGGGATTATTCTTCATTACCATTCCAGATGCATTGACCCCACAATCAACTGATCCCTTCAAGCTTCACTAAAAGATGGCTATTAGATTGTTGGTCAAAGAAACATTTCAGAAATATGGGCTTGGATCCTCGAAGTTCCCCTGGTTCAAAACGTGACACATGTTGAGCAACTGATGATCCTGATCCGAATTCTAATCACATAACCTCTTGATGTGTTTTCTCTATCACCATCCATATTCTGTACATATGGCCAAGTTTCAAAAACTCAAGTTCCAGTGCCATTTTGGCCAGGCCAAAATTTTGCCAAAACAGAACATTTTTCGGTTGGCCCAAGGACTGGATTTGCTTACCAAAAATGACCAAAATTTCGACATTCTTCTCTGTGCATTCTATTTTAATTGTCACCTTTCTTCCCAACAATGCCTTTACCAAATATTGAGAAAAAATCCTAACACCAGAATACCTAAGTGATATTTCAAGAACAACAAAGGAAAAGGTAAACACACTACATATTGGATAATCCAAAAATGGAAAACCAATGATGGAAATGCCATGAATACGTGAACTTGCAGTCTTCTATTTTCAAGATTATAAATTCTCTATTAAAAAAGAGGTTTGCACTACAACAAGTTTCAACTGCTAATAGGGTTAAAAACTGGGCCTCAAAGCAATTGACTGGCTCTTGCAAGGTCCAGGTCATGGTTCTCCTGGTTTATTTATTGAAAATGCGGCCCCCATCAGCATAAAGTGTGGATAAAAACATAATTCTAAGACTTGTTCCTCATCATTTTCCTTCCAAAAATTTAAAAGGGAAAACGTTCCAGATCTACCTCCTTTCCACAAAGATTTCCATGTATGAAAAAACTTAATTTTTTAGGAGAGTTTCTTATTGTGTTACAAATATAGAAAATTTTTTTGCTGATCTCCCAAAGTTACCATTCAGAAAATTACTATCACTATGTTAAATTATCCTTATTCTTTCGCTTTTTAATGAAACCATTCTCTTTTCCCGTCTTTTAATGCATTAAAAATGTTAAGGGTAGTATAGACAAGTAAAAAGAACCTTGAAGCATTTAATATTACAACGGGAAAATAAATTGGGATATAGAAGAAGTCCAAAACAGACAGCCTTCATGGTACTGAGGGAGTATAATGGATGTTTTCCATGTTCAAATAACCAAAATAAAATGATTCCATAGATCATGGCCAAGAGTTCTGAAATAGTAGTTTATGCTAATAGGCCCAATACAATCAACATTAAATAAAAAGGCATCATCAATTCAAAATAGTTGGGGAAGAGACAGGGAACAAACTATTAAAGAGAGGATAATTGTGATACAGAAAGAGCAGCTTAAAAAGATGCAATTCCATGGTGGAAACAAATGTGGCCTTTTAAAGCGAAGAACCTTTTTCCTTGATAACTCAATATTAATAGCTGATCAAAAGGCGTACCTCGTGCTTTCTTATAGTACAAATACATGGGCATGCTGCACTACATAATTGGCTCTCAATTTCTGTCTTTTTTTTCTTGAAAATATACTAGCATTACCAGCACAAAATCTGAAGAGACCAAACTCAAACCAAAATGTTGAAAAAAAAAATCAGGGTTCGTTATTTTTCCAAACATCACAAGACATCTATTCTGCAAAGTGCACACATGATGTGTCCATTTGGACCGTTGGGTAGAGAGCACCGAGATTAGCTATGTGTCAAATTTCAATCAAATACCCTCCCTTGTATTGGCATGCATTATCCATGCATGTGCATTAGTAGTTTAGGTATTACTATACACTCTCCCAACTCTTAAGTAAGAATAGACAGTTTAGATGAGAAAAAACATAAAAATAGATGTCACAGATATATCTTTTGATCTCTGAAACTGTCACATTCCTTTGTTACATGAATAACAACTAAAAAAAAAAAAAAAAACAACCCCTCAGGCCTCAACAACGTTTCTGTCCAGAGGAAAAAACCATTATTCCGCATCAGTTTCTCTCTTACTTCCTTACATTCTCAATTTCAGTAAAATTACATTCCAGTCATGACCCAAACACCAAGTACACACTCCTCTTGTGTTGTACAGGAACGAAACCACAGTGGCTGCTTAGAGTTGGCATGCGTTTATAATGGACTTTGTTCTCTTGCATGATCCATTGGACATTGTTTCTGAAATCACCCGAGGATGAGAACATCAAAGTGACAAGAAACAAACCTCCCAATACGGTGATTCTAAACCAGGCCTCGAGAATCGTAATTGAAGAGTTCGGAAATTTGTGCATTTTATTTCATAAATCTCTTTTGAAAAACACTATACTGTGTACTAATAGCAGGCAATTAAACATCGCATCTTCCCTCTCTAGCGTCTACATTTAAAATTCCACCTCATAACCCAAACTCCATGGCCAATAAAGATCAGTGCAGCCTAAGGCTACGGTTCACAAACCAGCATCCAATCGATTGGCAATTCAAATGTAGAGTTAGATTGCGATTGCTTCCATTTTCAAACCACAGCGTAAATCATAGATCGGGAGATCAAATGAAAGTGAGAGATAGAGACAAACCCTGGGAGGAGTACCGTTGTTGTAATCTCTGGTGCCGTTTTGTACCGCTGCTCCTCGTCGGGCCCTCTTCTTCTCTGCGCCCGATTTCGTCATCTCTCCCTTCTCTGATTCTCTCCGTCCTAAAACCTAAACAAGACCTGCCTTTCCTTAAAACCCTTTGGGCTATCGCCAACGGCTCCTCTAGAGAGTATCGAGAGCTCACACCCAGAGCACCAAAGTTCCCGTCCTCTCAGCCGATAAAACCGTTTTTCCTTTTTGCGTTTTAATCCTTTTTTCGTCCTAATTCCTAGGATTAAAAAATTAATAATTACGAAGGGCGAAATGATCGTCCGACTTTCCTTAAAACTAAAATTTTCAACCCCTATTGGATGGATGCCTTCCTGCGTATTCTCGTTGGTTCCTGTGCTATTGAAGAGTTATGCAGTCTACCAGCAATGCCTTTACCTTTTTATTGTATTTATTGTATTTATTTATTTATTTATTTTGATACAGAAATCCCTATAGATGTTCATGCATCTTAAGCTATAACCTTGGAAACATATGAATTATGATTAACGTGGTTTAAAAACTTGGGATCCGGTGTAGAATCGATTGTCTAGGTGACTCGGATTGGCCAAGATGATTAGAATCGATCTAACTTGGTCGAACTTCACATACCTGATCAGACTCTCAATGGGACGTATAGTACAATAGGGTATTCGGAGAGCTTCAAATACAAGGATCTGAATCGTCTCCTCCCTGAAGTTCAAGGAGGAGGGAGATGCCCCTGTTGGAAGGTCGACATGTGGCTCTTTAGGAAATCCGAACCCCACGTCCTATCTGACACCCTCTGTAGGCTTGGTTTGTCGGTTGGGTATCGATTCGGACATAGGGCTCGAATTTTCCCAAGAGCCACGTATTGGTCATCCGACGGGGACGTCTCCCTCCTCCCTGAAATACAGGGAGAAGACGATTTGAATCCCAAATACAAACGGTTGGGGTTTTATATCTTTTTAAGGATGGATAACTTGAAACCATGAAATTCCTTCATCGACAAACAATGCAGAAAAATGTTTGCCATACTTATTACCATGAGATGGGCCCTCTTTTTTTTCTTTTCTTTTTTTTTTTTTTTTTTTCTTTTTTTTTTTTTTTTTTTTTGAGTAAACGTCTCTCCTTGCTTTGAGAGAGAGAGAGAGAATCATAACCCAAAGGCAACCCGTGGATGCTCGGGAGCACGATTCTAGTAATCGCTACTAAATGATTGGATAGAACGTTTCATTTCAATATGGATCGATTCTGATACTAATTATTAAAACTATACTTATAATGAGGGTGAGAGGAAGCTTAGGTGCAAAGTAGGTCCATGTGCAAGACAAAGGGGGGAAGCAAAACAAATTTTGTAGACCCTCTTGCCAACGGAACCACATCGTCTCCTCCCTCAGATTGGGGAGGAGGCGCGGCGACCCCACTGGATGGTCGCCATGTGGAGGTCGGATGAATCTGATCCCTCCGTTCAAGTCGACACTCTATTGTTGGCTTGGCTTGTCGACCCGAACGGAGGGGTCGGATTCATCCGACCTCCACATGGCGACCATCCAGTGGGATCACCGCGCCTCCTCCCCAATCTGAGGGAGGAGACGATTTGAATCCCTTGTCCAACTGAGATGGTGGCAACTTCAAGGAGTTGGAATGTAGCATGTCAATATGGCTTGACGCTAAAGTCTAGTCTTGTTGTTATGAATTCAGTGGATTGTTGAGTAAACTGTAAAATCATTAAATTTATTTAACTTTGGTTTTTGTAGAGTTGGTTCATAGTTGCTTAGATCGTTGGGAGTTAGGACTTAGGACTGAGTTGCATTCTTAAAATATAGAGAAAAATATATGTAAAGATAGGAATACTATTTTTAGGCACTCCAACTACAAGATGATCCAAGATGATCTTTGATTGAAGAAGTTATTGGGAATTGGATGTCTTTCTATTTTGTCACTTGAGTTTGTGGGTTTGTATTTCCTCCTCCTCACACCCGTATGTGGTTTGATATAAATACATAGCAATGGCTCTCGCTGTGACTAACAAGAGGTGTGAGAAGGAGTGTTGTAAGTTTATAATTCTATTATCCAATGATAGTGAAACAAATCTCATCTCACTTTGTAAACGGAAAACCCTTGTTTAATCACGTAAAACCTTTGTGTTGTGTGATTGCTTCTTTCTATTTCATTTACTTTTCTACATCTTGTTGAGAGTTGGATTTATACAAAAGTATTGCAATACAGACACCCCGATCAACTCAACATCAGGGGGAAATATTTTTCTCCAAAGACATATATATATATATATATATATATATATATATATATATATATATATATATATATATATATATATATATATATATATATATATGCTCAATGGGTTGGATTAATATTGCTCAAATGAGAGTCTAGTTAGCAGATTTTTTTTCTTGGGTTATGTGTCGAGTGTTTTTTAGATAAGTATGATATTTATTGATTCAAGAGAGGGGAACACAATAAGTTGAATCTTCGCAAGAGACTCAGACAAAACAATACAACAAAACAACAATAATTGAGACTAGGTTACAACAAAAATAAAGCCCAACAAAAATAAGAAAACAAGCCATTACATATTAAACTCATTTTTTAATGTCTCGGATATGACTATAATGAGTATGAATGCAAGTACTCCTTCTCAAGAAAATCGGAGAATTATTCCCCATCACACATTAAATGGTGCCAGAGATTGCTACTATTATCCTCCCAGCACGAGATCTCATCATTAGGGGTTAAAATTGAACACTCACAGGAGATTCAAAGAAAACAACACAACAGAACAACAAATGTTACAACAAAAATAAAGCCCAGCAAAAAGAAGAAAACTAGCCATTACACAGTAAACTCATTTTTTTAACGTCTCGGATACGACTAGAATAAGTATGAATGCAAGTACTCCTTTTCAAGAAAATCGGAGAATTATTCCCCATCACACATTAAATGGTGCGAGAGATTGGCACTATTATCATCCCAGCACGAGATTTCATCATTAAGGGCCAAAATTTAACCTTTGTTGTCTAAGGAATCACTATTGAAGGGCTCCCCAATAAATCTTCTCACATTGTTGTCCCATTTATTCGAAGAATGGACAAATACTTGATTAGCAAAATGAACATGTTTTCCAGCCATATCATCACAAGACGGAAGCAGGTAGGTCACATCGTCCAAAGTGGCACAAGAGACAAGATCCAATTGATCATTCATTTGAACAAAAAAAAAAAAAAAAAAGGCTCTTCACCACTAAAAGCAATGTGGTCCGGATTAGAAGGCAAAGGAATTGATGGATAAAAACAAGGAAGGCGGCTACAAACGCAAAGGAACTCGAGGAGATGGCAACCCAGAATAATAGCAGCAGCAGAACTGGCAAAATACAAGGGAAAAGGACAAAAAGACTGAGCCAATGACCTAGCCAAGGGATGGATAGAGTAAGTCAAGTTCGAAAGATGGTGGAAGTCTAGCTTTCTCTCTTGCTTGTTAAAATCAGGGGCAAATTATATATGGATGAGTTTTCCCGATTTCTTCAAAATTCAAACAAAGAAATTTTTTATTCAAATAAGCATATACTCTAAATGAAAATGTCAAACAAAAATCAATCCTTTCCCTTTAAAATAAAAATACTATCTAGTAACAACACACATTATTAAAACTTGAGAAAAACTTCATTTTATTACCTAAGTATGATCAGTATCAGACCTATTGATACTGAATTGACAAGGGTACCCTTCAAAATTAAAAAACATAAGGGTGCTCCAATCTTAAAACTATGTATTTGTTAGGGCTTAGAAGAAGGAGTGTCTGGTTGGAACCTTTCCAACGGCCCTCATCATATTCGCTAACTCATGTGTTTTGGCCACTTTTGTTCCCCTCTTGGCTATAGCTGATGCTCTCTTCTCCTCTGCCTTCCTATGTGCCTTTGCTATGTTGTTTCTCATTTTCTCTAGAGTTTTCTCCCTTTTCTCTTCTAGCTTCCTCTGCACAAAGGAAGATTCAGATAATTTTTTGAAAAAATTAACATGTTGTAGCTGTTCGGTTTCGTGTGCATTGATATGGAATCCCGACTCACAAATCCCCCTTTGATTTTTATATTTACTAAAATACCCTTCTAATCAGGGTGGGACTCATATTGATTCGTGCACCCAAAACCAAGCAGCTGAAAACTTTTACTGCCGCCAAGCCGTGCCAACGAGATAGGCCGGGATGTTCGGCACACAACCTGATGGATGGCTGACGGACTGGATGACGGAAAAATTTTGTAAACGTACCTCAACTTTTTTAAAAGCGGATTGAGCCTTTTGGACCTGTTCAGTTTCGCATCCATTGATGATGGAATCCTCCCTCTTGAACTTGTTGTTAACCTTAGCAATCTTTGCAGTCTGCCATGCTGATATCTTCGATTCAATCTCTTCTTGCTTCACCCTTTCCAGGGAAACATCCTCAGAGATACCACAATTTGCAGAAGAAGAGCCACTGGTGATCCTAGGAGAAGAAGGAAGGCCTTCCAAAGGGCTGCTATCAGGGACGATAGCTAATGGATTTGTTTCTTGATATGGAACATCATGATCATCTTCCCCAATCCTAGCAAGGTTATTGTTATTTCCAGTGTAATTAACACCTTCATTTTCGCGGTTAGCGTTGCCGGCGATCATCGATCCTGCAAGCACAAGAGCATGGAATTCTCCACTCATGGTGGCAAAATTCTCGCCGGAGTTGATGCTGTGATCACTACCTGTCTCCCAAAAGTCACTCCGGCGACTTTGGCTCGGTGGTGGTGGTGGCCGAGAAGGTGTCAGGGCATGGATTTCCCTAACTTGATCATCATCTTGTTCTTGATCTTCTCCTCCTCCATTGCTAGTTGAACCCCTTGGATCAACAGCTCTTGACATGTCAAGCTCTAATCACTCAATTATCAGTACTTTCTGAAGCAAAGCATGACCTAAAATTCTGGTGGTTAAGTAAGGTTGGTCAAGTAAGGATTTAATGAGAGATTTTGAGCCACAATATACATAGAAATTATAATTCGTTTAGGGTTCAAGGTATCGGTTTTAGTTTATTTTTGGACATAATGGATTCTGATCTTCTTTTTATTTTTATTATATAAAATATGGATCACATGGTAATTTCCTATTATTTGAACGATTCAGTTTGATTTCGGATACGATCCATATTTGGATTTAGAACCTTGATTGATGAGAAGCCAAACGACATGAGAGGGAGAGTCACAATCATAATGTTAAATTATTCGGATAAAATCCGTATAAAGTTAAGAAAGAAAAAGGTAGGGTTAGATTTTATCTCTGTTTATAGTGTCGGCCAAAAGATAATGGAGGGAAATACAAGGTTAATGGAATGGACCACATTTCCCAACTTTGATGCTTTTGATATTTGGACAATCTAATGAGGGACACGTGGTTGGATGACATGGGTCTGTGGATCCCACATATGAGTCACGTCAAATTGATCCATGCACGGCACACTTGTGTGGAATCCTTTCCTCATCTCAAATTAAGGGAGAGGACACTTGGGTCATAGACTCATACTGTCATATTTGGAATCACATCCTCTCTAGCCGAGTGATTCGGCAGGAGGGAGATGCTCTTGCCGGATGATGGATACGTGGGGTTTGAGTAAATTCGAATCCTCCATTCGAGCCGACACCTTTTATCAGTTCAGTTTGTCGATTTGGTGTCGGCTTGGATAGAGGGGTTCAGGTTCCAAGTGTCGACCATCCATCCATCCAGACCACCATCCCTCTTCGTGAATTACCAGGAGAGGATTTGAATACTGTCATACTTTCTCTTGGAGCTTTCTTTTGTTCTTTTTTCTTTTTTTGTCTCGACTCTTGGAGCTTTGTGATGATGTGAAAGGATCTCACACTCGTCCCATTAGGATGACAAAAAAGTGTAATTTTTTTTATCTCTAAAAAAGTTGTAATAATCTTGAGAAGGTTAGAGAATACTTCACCTATATATATTTATATTTTTTCTTAGGATTCTATCACCATCTATGGATTCAAAACTTCTTCTCCCAAAAGTTCAGGAGGAAGGGGGGATGCCCCAATTAGATGGCTAACACATGGACTCGGGTGAATCCTAGCTCTCCATCTGAGTCGACACCGAGCCGACAAGTTGAGCAGACAAGGGGTGTCAGCTGGGATGGAGAGCTTGGATTCCCCCAAGCCCCACGTGTCGACCATCCAATGGGGACGTCCCCCTCCTCCGGAACCTCTAAGAGGATAGGATGTGGATCCTACCATCCATATTTAGTGGGTCCCACACCACATCAACACCGATAGGATCCCATGGAGAGTACATGTACATGAAGGTGATCCAAATTCATAATGTTCATTTTGTGTAAAAATTCCAAAGGTTAGAATGTCTCCAAACTCATCCCTCCTAGGTCCTTACGTAAACAAGACCAATACTAGGTAATGACCCTTAGATCTATTGAAAATGGGCGAAGCCTCAAAATGTTCAAACTTACTATAAAACGTTAATTACGTTATTTGATGATCTAACATGAAAATTTTCCCTAATAGAATTGCCAGCGAAGGATTATTAATGATCTTTAAATTTTTTTTGACCGAATTTCTTCTTACCCACGTGATGAGAGTCGAGTGTCATAATTCTCCGTTCTCCTATTCACTTTGGCTCAATTTGGTGGCAATGGAAATTAAAGGGAAGGAATTAAAGTGAAATTTTTCAAACCCAAAAAATGAAACTTTTATAGCTATAACACAAAAAGATTAATGTACAAACTGTCGAAATTTCTTTCTATATTTAGTAACGATACTTATTATATGTAATTAATTGATTGTTATTTAGCAAAACGATTTGAATTTTGGGGAAGGAGATGTCCTAAATTAGGGGTTATTGTTTAGAGCAATGATAAAAGGTTTGAGCTGCCAAGGCTTTAGGTTCAGGTCTTGAGAACGTCCATTTTGTGCGAAAATTGCAAAAATTGGGCCGTTTCCAAACTCGTCCCTCCCAGGTTCCCCTACGTAAACGACACCAACACTCGGTGATGACCCTTTAGATCTATCGAAAATGGGCAAAGCCTCAAAATCTTAAAACCTAGTATGAAACATTAATTATCAGACCTGACGGTCTAACATGGAGTATTTCGCCAAGAGAA
Source organism: Protea cynaroides (assembly GCA_028583415.1). Classification (NCBI taxonomy): domain Eukaryota; kingdom Viridiplantae; phylum Streptophyta; class Magnoliopsida; order Proteales; family Proteaceae; genus Protea; species Protea cynaroides. The sequence continues at coordinate 64,850,947 of CM053269.1, read as the reverse complement.
TTGCCAGCTAGGCATTATTAATGGTCTTTAAACATTTTTTGCCGAATTTTTTTTACTCACGCGATGAGAGTCTAGGGTAATATTTCTACTCCCCATTCACTCGGGCTCAGTTTGGTTGCAATGGAAATTACAATTTCCCCAAGAGGATTGCCATCAAGGCATTATTAATGGTCTTTAAACGTTTTTTGACCGAATTTCTTCTTACTTACGTGATGAGAGTCCAGGGTCATATTTCTCCTCCCTATTCACACTGGTTCAATTTGGTTGCTATGGAAATTACAGTTTCCCCAAAAAATTTGCCAGCAAGGCATTATTAATGGTTTTTAAACGTTTTTAGATTGAATTTCTTCTTACTCACGTGATGCGAATTCAGGATCATATTTTTCCTACCTATTCACTCTGGCTCAATTTAGTTGCAATAGAAATTACAATTTCCCCCAGAGAATTGCCAGAAGGCATTATTAATGGTCTTTAAACATTTTTGGACCAAATTTCTTCTTACTCATGTGATGAGAGTCCAGGTTCATATTTCTCCTCCCTATTCACTTTGGCTTAATTTGGTTGCAATGGAAATTACAGTTTCCCCAAAAGAATTGCCAGCACGGCATTATTAATGGTGTTTAAATGTTTCTGGACCAAAGTTCTTCTTACTCACGTGATGAGAGTCCAGGGTCATATTTGTCTTCCTCATTCACTTTGGCTCATTTTGGTTGCAATGGAAAATACAATTTCCCCCAGAGAATTGCCAGCAAGGCATTAGTTATGGTCTTTAAACGTTTTTTGATCGAATTTCTTCTTACTTACGTGATGAAATCCGGGTTCACATTTCTCCTCCCTATTCACTCTAGCTCAATTTGGTTACTATAGAAATTATAGTTTCCCCAAAAAAATTGCCAGCAAGGCATTATTAATGGTCTTTAAACGTTTTTAGATCGAATTTCTTCTTACTCATGTGATGAGAGTCCAGGATCATATTTGTCCTCCCTATTCACTCTGGCTCAATTTGGTTGTAATAAAAATTATAATTTTCCCTAGAGAATTGTCAGTAAGGCATTATTAATGGTTTTTAAACGTTTTTTGACCGAATTTCTTCTTACTCATGTGATCAGAGTCCAGGGTCATGTTTCTCCTCCCTATTCACTCTGGCTCAGTTTGGTTGCAATGGAAATTACAGTTTCCCCAAGAAAATTGCCAATAAGGCTTTATTAATGGTCTTTAAACGTTTTTAGACCGAATTTCTTCTTACTCACATGATGAGAGTCCAAGGTCATATTTGTCCTCCCTATTCACTCTGGCTTAGTTTGATTGCAATGGAAATTACAGTTTCCCCAGAGAATTGCCAACAAGGTACTATTATTAATGGTCTTTAAACGTTAATTGACCGAATTTCTTCTTACTCATGTGATGAGAGTCCAGGGTCATATTTCTCCTCCCTATTCACTCTGGCTCAGTTTGGTCAATGGAAATTAAAGTTTCCCTTAAAGAATTTGCCAGCAAGGCATTATTAATGGTCTTTAAACTTTTTTTGACCAAATTTCTTCTTACTCACGTGATAAGAGCCCAGGATCATATTTCCTATTCACTCTGGCTCAATTTGGTTGCAATGGAAATTACATAGAAGGAAAGTGAAAGCTTAAAAATAAAACTTTTATAGCTATAGCACAACACGATTGATGTATAAACTATGTAAATTTGTTTACATATTTAGTAACGATACTTATTATATGTAATTAATTTATTATTGTTTTAGCAATAGGATTTGAATTTTTGGGGAAATAGATGTCCTGAAAATAGGGGTTATTGTTTAGAGCTATGATAAAAGGTTTGAGCTACAAAGGTGATTGTTTAGGTTTAATTCTTGAAAACTTCCATTTTGTGTGAGAATTCCAAATGTTAGACTCCAAACTCATCTCTTCCAAGTCCCTACATACGGGGCTAATATAGGGTAATGATCCTATAGATCTATCGAAAATGGGTAAAGCCTCAAAATGTTCAAACCTAGTATGAAACATTAATTACTTAATCTAACGGTCTAAAATGGAACATTTCCCTGTAGAATTGCCAGCTAGGCATTATTAATGATATTTAAACATTTTTTTGACCGAATTTATTCTTACCCACGTGATGAGAGTCAAGGGTTATAATGTTAGATTTATTTCATTCACAGGGTTTCATCATAAACCCTAATTAATCCATACAGAGATCTATAATACAATGGGAATACAAAATGAATTATAATTATAAAGACATACCTAAGCGTAGAAATTTAATTTATTTCATTAAACTTGAACTTTGATCACAGTCTTCCACAACCCGTAGTGGTTCCATTTGCTTCTCAATGCTCGTGGGTAGAGAGAGAGGAAAAATAACTAGGGCTACAGGGACTCATGACCAAGTATATATAATACTGTTACAAATCTTAATCAATCTCACACTAATTAGGGTTTGCCCATTTTTTTTTATCTTGTGACGAATCAGATCGAACCGGTCAACCTAGATACACAGATTCCTACTATTCAATAGGCCCGATAATTAATCAAGCCCACAAATATATTCCAACATATAATTCTCCTCCCTATTTACTCAAGCTATGTTTGATTACAATGGAAATTAAAAGAAAAAGAAACGAAAATTTTCAAATCTAAAAAAGTGAGAACTTTTATAGCTATAAGTATAACACAACATGATTAATGTATAAACTATCTTAATTTCTCTCCATATTTAATCACGATACTTATTATATTTAAACATTATTTTACTTTTAATCATTCTTGCAACCAATCAAAACCTCTGGGACTAATGAGGTGAAATTCGGTGGTCAAAACAATAATAAAACTAGGACTGCTATTTAAGCTAGCTTGGGTTGGCAAATAGACGAAAGTGTTTAAGAGAAGAGAAAAAGATATAGATGCTATTTTTCTTATTTTATTTTTTTATTCTAAAAAGATGTGGTGACGTGACTCCCACTCTTTAAAAATATTTACCCTAACTATGATAATGCTCGTATTAAAAACATAGCTAAGTTGAACTAAAAAAAGGAAAAGAAAAAGTTGAAGTCCCAAAAATTGCTTTATTCACTGATTTTAAAAATTAGGTCAATGAATAATTATTAAATAATAAGATTGCAGGTCAATTCCATTGGAATACATTTTTTCTAAAGGTATCAACAATGGCAATATTTGGTTTTGGTCTGCCAAACTTGTCTTTACCTCTCTCCAGTTTTTAATTGACATGTGTTGAATTCTAAACTAGATTTTGATAACGACATGTATATTTTTAGAATAGTTTTATATAAGAATAAGGGTGTTGAATGGTGTAGTTTTGATTCAACGGTGTGGTGTGGTTCTGATTGGTTCGATTTTTACAAATAATTAGACTTTCAATATTAAAGGATTAAAGTAGAAGTTTAATAGATTTTAACAGTTCCAAATAGTCGGTTTAAATCAGAATCAAACTATATAATAATTGGTTTCATAAACGATTTGATTCAATTTCGATTCATTTTTAATTCCCTTACGTAAGAAGATATAATTACATGCACGGTGAATGACAACTGAACTATTTATAAATAGGTTAACATATATTTTTGGATCCATACCATAGATTTTTTGGTATGTGGATCATCAAAAAAGTATTCTAAATAATATAAAAAAAAAAAACAAACTATATTTCAGCCGGACAACCCCAGCTACTTTTTAGCCTTACATGGAGAAAGACACTCTCAATAAAAGCAATGCTGCCGTATAAATTTTTGTCATATTTTTTTTTTCTTAAGGTAAATATTTTTTTTCTCCCTCCTATTAATATGAATATAGAAAATCTTTGAAAAAAAAACTGAAAAGTATTTATCTAAAGATCTTATGGTTTATTATATTAATGTTATATTTGGGTGGATGTAAAAATTGAAAATATTACCAATGAAATTAATTAGTATTTATAGCTTGAACTATTTCTATTACTTATGTAACATTATTTTCAATTTGGGTTGAAGACATTGGCCCCTACTAACCTCATTAATCTTTAAACTAGTGAAGATCCTATGTGATGTCATGTTAGAGATAGAAACATCAATGGAAAAAGATCCTCTCTTGTCGCTTAGTCCGTCAATAGTCCATTGGATGGACTGGAATGCTCGACATTTGTCCAAGGGATGACTGACATGGTTGAGCGACAAGAGAGGATCCATGTCGAACGGTAATGCCCTATGGCTGGATGGGAGGAGAAATGGTATGAGTATTGTATGAGAGAGAGAGGGGCCAGTCCAATCAATGGTCAAGGAATCTCAACCCTATCTCTGGCTTGTTAAACTAGACCGGGATTGGGTCATGCTAAGCAGGAAATCAACAAATATGTTTCAAATTTTAATAAAAGGAAAAGCGAAGGTTGCGAAGCTGCGTGGAGTCTGCACCCATAAGGCCATAACACAGAAAGAATGGAATGACGGTTGCATCCACATGAAGTTAAAAATCTCGCTCCTATTGGATGCCCTGCTGGTGTAAGAACCACACAACTATCTGGCAGCACAAACGGGCTTGGTTGGGCTTGTGGGTTTGGATTCACACAACTCAGGCCATTTGAAATTTCAATGGCCCACCCAGAGACGCAGAGGCTGTTTGGAACAGTTCCTCTCTGCACGTATGTGGATTTGGAGAGAGAGAGAGAGAGAGAGAGAGAGAGAGACAGAGAGCGCCATAGAATTCAGAAGTAGCATTATCGTTTGTAACGAAAACAGAACCTATAAATAAGAATATCTCTGTCTTTAAGCCTCAATCACAGCCTCATTTACCAAATCCCTATTGCTCGCTTGTTCACTCGAGAGACTGCGAGCAATGGATATGGTAAGTGCCTTCCATGGCACTCTCAATCTCAAATCCTCCCTTCTCATCGACCAGTCTCGCCGAACTTGTAACCCCAATCCTTGTAGGAGCTCCTCTTCTCTTTTCCTCCCGAAACAAATCCTCGGTCAGGGCTTTCCTTTAGCTTTAACAACTGATTCGGCTCTCCATTTTTGTCATTCGTCGAGAACTTCGAATCGCACAGCAATCAAATGCTCTGTCCCTGCGGCCACGGAAACTGCTACCGGTAAAGTTTAACTCTTTATTTACTTCAGAAATTGTAGTTTTTTCTTGGTGGTTTTAGAATTAGAAATTGAATTTAGATTTTCGTTAGTGGCTGTTGAATTAGAGCTATACTTGCGCGTCAGTGTAGTTTTGTGTTGGTTTTTGAATCACCTTAGTATCTTTTGGCGGCTTTGCGACATATAGTTGAGCTAATTTCCCACTTTTTACAACTTCTCACCATCTGAATGACTGAATTCTTTAACAAGTGACATAACCGATAGTTTTTCAGTGATATATTTGATACACTGGTCCAGCTTTTGCTGTTATGATGGTGATTCGTGGTTACATATTATATTGGTTCTAACATGTAGGGATGTTCAGATTGATGGTTTGCGACTATTTAGAATTTCCTATGATTTAGTACGTGTAAATTGTACGAAGTTGTTGAAGGAAACCTCGGGAAGTAATGTGAAAACTTCTATTTCGGAGACTTAGTGCAGAAGGTATTTGATAGAGCAGTTGCAGCTCAATTACTGCATGCCCTCTCTAAGCAAAAAGCAATTGGTGGGTGGTAATACTAGTATGTAAACTTCTTTTCAGGGTGTTAGTGCGTGAGACTTGATAGAGCAATTTCAGCGCAATTCCATTCTTCATCTCTCTCTCACTCACACGTGTAGAGTACCTTCCATTGTTGAGTTCTGAAGTTTTCCTTTGTCACATGTCAAAGGTGTTAAACAACACTTCGATATCTGTGGTGGGGAACATATGGCATGGCAAGTTTGAATGGGGCTCGACTGGTCCTGTGTTGTGATAAAATGTTTTTGAGATGGGATCTTCATTGTGGGTTTAGCTGGATTTTCTTTGTATGAGATCACTTCTGGCTGCCTTTCTGTTATTTAACTAAATATTAGAGTTGGGAGGTATCCACATTTGTAGATTGGGTTGCTAGAAAATAAATTGTATTTTCATTTTTTTCTGAGGCCAATGCTTCTGACTCTACACCAAAATTGAAGTTTAGCAGAAAGTTTGGCAACACAATAAAATTTCAAAACTCAAAACTAATGAAATTTACAAGACCAACTGAAGTGAATACGAATATAAAGAAAATCCTAGCACTGCAAATCAACCCATTTGCAGTGCTTTCTAAATTACTGGTTGTATTATTTGGTGTTTGTCAGTGGCAGCTTAGCATGGTATCAGGTCAGGGAGGCTTTTATTTATGATTTTTCATTGGCATATTTTTCTATAAGTTTGATAATTTCCTTCATTGTATCTTGTGGATTTGGCACATTCTTGCTTTACGCTCACAAGATAATGATCACAAGCTATTATGACCATGTTAATGTAGTGCCCCTTGGGATGTTTTGTCTTAGTTTTACATTAATTAATGCCAACGTGTAACTTAATGCTTTTCTGCTTATGCAGGCAAAAGGAATCAGTTAATAACAAGAAGGGATATTAGGAATATAGCAATCGTTGCTCATGTGGATCATGGGAAAACTACTTTGGTGGATGCAATGTTGAAACAAGCAAAGGTAGCTTCAGAAAATCTCATATCCTGAATGATCCTTGTTTTCAAGGTTTTAGGGATCAGTGAACCTTTTCTGAATGGTCAAAATTAATTTCATCCAAGGATTGGTCTATCCATTACAATCTGTATTGAGATCTGTCTGCCATGGTTTAAAGTATCATACCGTATAGGGGTGTCGGTAATACGATACATCCCCAATATGTTTCTCAGGTTTTAAAAGATTTCAGATTGAAAAATTTGTCAAAGTTTTCAAAGTTGGTGAGACAATAATAACATGTCATTAGCGAGACCATGTATCGAACAATATTGGTTCATATCGGAACTGTTTGATACTACACGGTTGATACCCCTTTTCAAGCCTCGATACCCCTTGATACAGGTCGATACACCTGCTTATTTCCTTCATTCTCTTTCATCAAGTGGAAGTGCTACTCTGTGGGTGCTTATATGGACCCCAAATCTCTAGCTATTGAGTTTCTTCAACTTTGGGGGGTTTGCTTTGTCATCAAAAAATGATCTGGAGTCAAGCAACAAACCTTGATTATGATCAACACTCTCCTTGCAATGTGGGATGGACACTACCATCAGTATATGGACTGGTGCCAGTATTGCACATATGTTAAAATGTCTACAACATCATATTGGTTTTATCCCTTCCTGGCATTATCATCAGTATATGGGGTGGGAAGCAGCATACATGTATTGCATTTAGAGTTTAAAACTAAATGTTACAAGTAATGAACGATATATACCTAGCATATGAACTATCAATTTAACAATGATCAAAAAGTGAAATAGGAATCAACATTAATAAGGTAGCATTTAACAAATTGTATGCAGGGTATTTCAAGATTCTTAAAATGACAACAGCCATATTTAATGCATAAGAAACCATTTTCTTTGTAAATCAGTAACAATTCATCATAGGGGAAATTAGAGTACTAACCACAGTGATGCTGAAACTGGAGGACTAGTACAGGGTTCTTAACAAGAGTGAAGTTACTGTTAACAATAACAGAAAAAAAAAACTAGAAGAAAATATGAATGGAACATATGCTTTCTACAGTGGCAGAAAGAAGAAGCAATATAACATAACGAGAAACAGAAAGTTTACTAGCCATAGTTGACAGAAATATATATAAGTAAATAAATGATATAAACTAAAAGAAAAGGTAGAACAGAAATTTCGATGGCAGAAAGAGAGAGAGAGAGAGAGAGGGGGGAGAGAAAAGGAAATTGAAAGAGAGCAGTCAAAAACTTCATCCTATTTTACAGCAGAAAAAGGCCTTTATAAGGCTTACAAGTCGGACCTGGAGGGTTTTTTTTTTTGGTGTTGGGGGGGGGGGGAGAGGGAAGGGGTTGGGGAACTGCCTAGGGCTGTTACAATATTTCAAATTAAAAAAAAAAAAAAACCTGACAAAGGGGTGGGTCCGTGGGGGTGTAGGTGTCACATGCTGTAAAATAAAAAAGGAAAAAGATAGTTACCTCCCCTATAACTTACCTTAATGATAGTTGAACACCCAAGTTTTAGGAAAAGACAAATACCTTCCCTAAAAACACTACTAAAATACAAATAGACTCACACCGTTAGGAATATTCCATTAGATGCTAACGGTGGGAGTCTAATATTTTCTTAATGACCAAAATAACCCTTTACAAGGGTGACTGGCATTAAAAAAAAAAAAAAAAAAAAAGGAGAGGAGTGAAGGAGAATCGCCGGAGAACCCAAATCATATGGATCAATTCTGGGTGATTCAAATCGCCGGAGAACCCAAGATCAGCTCTATTTGGGCTTCCACCGACTTCCTTTTTCTTCTCATAACTGCTACCAAGATCTTCATTCTCATCCCATCCAAGGTCTTTTGTTGGGTAAGTTTTTATTGTAAACAATTAAATTGGAGAAATGTCGGATGTGGTTCAAGAACAATCACAACATTCCTCCAATTAAATGATATTCGCATCTTCTTCGTGCTACTGGTCTGCTGGATCTGAAAATTCCTTCGATTCATTTTTTTTTGGTTTTCCCTTTTGGTTTTCCCTGATTCAGCGATCTGTGCTTTCTGTGTTTGATTTGAGCTCTGCAAGCTTTGCTTGTGTTCCTTTGTCTTCTATATCACTGTTTTGTGGTCTCGATTTAGGTTTATAAAACCTAAATCTGGTTTTGTCTGGTTCTTGTCTACAGATTTTCAAAATCTGGGTTTTGTCTTGATTTAGGTTTTTTTTTTTATATTTTATTTTTAAATAAATGATGTTCTTTTGGGTTCTAAAGCTGAAAACTGGTTTCGAAATTCCTCTATTTTTTGTTTTGCAGTCTTGCAGCTTTATGTTACTGTTTTCGTGTCATGGATTTCTTCAATGGGTGTTTCCCTGATTTCTCTCAATGTTGTTGAAGAGACGATAATGGGCCTGCTATACATACTCTAGTTATTAGGGGTTTTGAGTTGTGAAGTGTGAGAGAATAAGTCTATAAGATTGAGTAGTATTAAGTTTCTTATCACCACTGTAGTAAAGGCTTAGAAACGGATTGAGAGGGAGAGGGAGAGGGATAGAGAGACAGAGGAAGAAGATGGTCTTAGGGGTAGAGTTATCCACAAAAAATATAACTTTAACACCGTTAAAAATTGGGGCCGTCTGTCTTTTCCTAAAACTTGGGTGTTCAACTGTCATTAAAGTAAGTTACAGGGGAGGTAACTGTCTTTTTCCCAAATAAAAAAGAAAAAAAGACTTCAATCAGTAACTAACAACAGAAAAACTAACCTAACAGAAATAACTAAAATTACTGAAATAACAGAAAAACAGAAAAAAACTGTAAAATAAAATAAAGGGAAGCTGTCTAGTTCCTATGCCACCTCTGCTGATACACTCGAAAGGCTGGATCAGCCACTGTGATATCCTAATCAGTCCAGCTGTAGGGGCTCAATACCTGCATGATCCGTCCTCTTTTTTCCTTCCATGCCATGCTATTCAAGTGAATATTCGCAATGTTTGGTTTTGTATCTTTGGGTGATAGAGTTGGTTGATAATTTTAGGGCTGCAACAGGGTTGGGTTGGGTTGGGCTTTTTAAAACCCTAGCTCAACCCTGAGTCCACTTAACTGGGCCTAACTGGGCCCAGGCCCAGTGTCACACCCCAATTCTGGTCTAAATGGTGTGATGAACCGCCAATAAATCAACGGTTCACCTAGGATTTCGCATAGGTCGTACTCACCATATCAAACCACACACACATTCCACATTAATAATCAAAGGTAATAAACAAATAAGCGAAAGTCTTACAGATAATGAATTGAGAGTCTAACAGTGATAAATAAGTATTTAATCCAATTATCTCCAAACCACAAGACATAAAAATAAATAATCAATTAAATATCTGATGTTCAAATTATAACTGAACTTAAGCAAAAATACATTGGTTGCACTCGCATGATGAATCATGCGCATCTTCTTTAGCTTCTACATCTATTGCAACAATGTGTCAATATGTCGGTGCATTCATATATTCTTCAACCGTAGGACCTGCATCATCAACTAAAAATATTCGACGTCGAAAGGGTGAGCACACATCACGGCTCAGTGAGTAAACAAAACAATGCAACAAACATATGCATGCATTCAATTCATATCTGGTCTGATTTATAAGTTTGCAATATGCTATACAAAGGTTTGGTGGCCGCCGCACCTTTATACACAAGTGTGTGAATCCGCCCAATAGATCAAACACCATTGCCGTCCCACATGCACCCACCATGGAATAGAGATAGAGCTAAAATGTCCGGATCAAACACCGTCAACACTTCCCCTGATGCCCTATCCATACCAACACGTAAGCCCCTATTGGCGAGGGCTTGCAAATGGGGCTCGCAACTAACCAATCCTAATGCCAAACAGTGTATCCAAGGCCTCACCCCAGCATCCCTCAATACGTCCATAGGGATAGAGCTAAGGCCCCCTGGTAGAGTCAGAGACCACACGGTCCAAGACCACCTCCCCTGATGCCCTACGACGTAATAGTTCTGCTAAGGTAATGACGATACGACGATGTTAGTGGGCAAGACTTGAGTAGAGATAGAGCTAGAGTCTGGTGACGAGGTCGAAGACCACCATGCCACGTCATCCCCCTGATGTTCGACTTGCATCCAACACACCAACCACACACATACATTCACATGTCTATTCCTAGCATCATCATCATATTATAAATAAACATAATTAAATATGCATGAACAGTAATAGCAGAAATATTGGATGACATGTGAGATGCACATTACAAGCATACAAGCATAAAATCAATCATGGCATTGGACTCAATAAAAATAAACAGTTTGTTATTAACCAATTAGTTTAGGTCTTGTTCCCTCACCTGTTAGAAATTCTCGATGTCCTTCCAAGCCTTGAAATTATCTTTGAATTGATTTAACAACCTAAAAGTTATATGAATTTAAGTTAGGGTTCATATGTGACATGTTACAGTAGTCGAAAATCGAAACAGAGCACTGATAGGTGTCTGATTAGTCCTATGATCTCATGCTGTATCGACCTTACTGTCAACGGTCGATACCCTACGGTTGCATATGGTGTGACCGTAGCTGCGACCACATGATTTCTAAAATCTTTCCGAATGCCTATGGTCGATCTTCTGGTCATACTGGTCATGCTATGGTCGACCGTAGCTGCGACCTTGAGATTTCTGGTCACAGTCTACATGAAATTCGAGTTCTTCCTGCGTCAGTTCTTCTGTTTTCCACTGGGGTTTATTTTAAGGTCATCCTATGGCCATCATTAGTAATTTCTTATCAACCCTAATCATCAAATTCACTCCTCATGGTTCTCCTTGGGATTTTGTCAAAGAAATCACATAGATCATAATAGCTGGATATTGCTTATCTTCCATAAAAGTCTTATTCCTTAGAGTTTATATCTCCATAGATTCGTTTCATACCTTGGCCTATGATAGAGAGGCAATCCCTTCTCAACAAATTCTTCTCCTTAGCTTTTTCTTCTTCTCCTTCTCTTCCTTCTCTTCCTTCTCTTTATCTAGGGTTTACTAATGTTCTAAAAGAGTGAAAAAGGACTGAGGGACGTCTTTTATATAGAGGAAAAGTCTCCATATAAAGTCCTCTTTCAATTAGGAAAACAATCTCTTAGTTTAGGAAAGTTTCCAAAACTCGGAGTCTGATCTGGGTTCTCACGGTCGATCATACGGTCGCATAAATCGTCGATCGTAGAGTCGAAATCATCGACCGTGGGGTTCTGGATTTGAGATTTTTGGTTCCCTTCCTTATGGTCGACCATACCTACTCAGGTATGTGACCTTAGGTATGTTTTTAGTGTTTTTAACTCGATTCTCATACTTGGTTTGTGATCTATCTTTACACGCTCGGTCCACTTGGTCTAGGAATGATGGGAAGACCTGGCACGACACGGTTAGACCAAGTTAGTGGAGTGCGGGTCTTATACCCAGGCCTGACTCAGGGCCTGAAAAATCCAACCCTGGCCCATCCTAAGGGAAGAATAAGAAGACGGGGCAGGACTTAGACCAAGGCCTCAACCCTGGCCCGGATTGGTCCAGACTCAGGACCAGAAATTCCCAGTCCTGACCTGCCCTTAGGGCCAGGGTATCTCAGCCCAGGCCCTGTTTGGGCTCAGGGCTGGCTCGGACCAATATGGCCAAACTTGCACCCTACTTTGTTATGTTGGAATGGTAGCTGATACCAGTTAGGTTGATGTGTTGGGAGTGTGGTAGTGTGGGGTTAAGGCATTGCTATTTATGGCTGAAGAAGCTCCTTTCTTATTTAGGTTTGTATTATTTGAACCGTTCGTGAGTGCATTGGGATAGAGTCCTCGTTCCTCTCACTTTTTTATTTTTTTTTGCGGGAGCATTCTTTCTCCTCAAATTGTGTCTCTCTAATAGTTTCGAGCTATCAAGTCTTTGTTTCTAATTAAAAAAGATGATTCAGAGTCATAGAACAAAACCTGAAATGTTTCAGAGTACATGTTTCTCTCTTTCTACCTAAAAGTCACCAGAAATATAAATCCATGGAATATTAAAATCATGCAACATTTCCTGAATTGAACCTTTTGTACTGCTTAACAGTTATGTCTCATTCCTGATTGTTGTGGTGATATATTTGGTTATAACCATGACTTGTCTGTTCTGTGCAGGTTTTTCGTGAAAACCAATTTGTTCAGGAAAGGATAATGGATTCAAATGATCTAGAACGTGAAAGGGGAATTACAATACTAAGTAAAAATACATCAATCTCCTATAAGGATACGAAAATAAACATAATTGATACTCCAGGGCACTCTGACTTTGGTGGCGAAGTGGAGCGTGTCCTTAACATGGTGGAGGGAGTTCTTCTAGTGGCAAGTGATCCTCAACCTCTTTTTTTTTTTTTTCCTGTTCTTTCTAAACACTTATGACTCATTGGTACTGGTTAAATTATTTTGGTGGTTGATTTCATAGAAGCTTTTTTCCCTTGACAATTTGTATACTGTTTTTCATCATTTTATTAATAGGACTCCCTAAATGAAAGAAAATGATGTAAGACATGCTTAAATAAAGGAAAAGGAAATAATAAATTGTAACGCCTCTAACTTAAGGCCAGGTATGTTACAGCTAAGTTGCTAGGACTCAAAAGGGCTCAAGGAGAAACAAATGTATAAAGCATAAATTTTGAAGAAAATAGCAGAAGTTTTAATAACATTAATTAAAACAAAAAGGCTACATACATTTCTCATTCTGGTGGCACTTACACATGACATACAAAAGAACTTTACTCATACTCTTACTGCTAGTTACATAGTTCTTGTCATCTATATACAAACAAAAGTTCTCACCACAGTACAAAAATGAGTTGAGCGGCCTCAGATACTTCTTCACTCAAAAGCTGGGTCAGCTGAGTCAAGAAATTCCTCTGAGTGCACTCCACTTGCTTCTGAAATCCATCATTTAAATGACAGAATGAGCTTACGCTCAATGAGGATAAGTTAAGTAAGACATGCGTAAATAAAGGAAAAGGAAATAAGAAATGCAAGCCACCCATGTACAATGGAAAGTTAATATCATCTTCAGCTAATGAGTCAAGCCCATGGTTGTCTATAGATGGAATGACTATTCAAAATATCTAATTCTACGTAAAACCCATAATTCTATCTATGAAGTTGATGAGGCCTCATGAGTCATGAGTCATGAGCCCTCATGAGTCATGAGTCATGAGCCCTCAAACTCTTTCACATTCTCTAATTCACAATTGACTAATCTTCTTCCACCAAGATGATATATTTGCTACATACCATGTTCTTTGTTTTCTTAATTCTTATGTGCAGTTCGTCGATAAAGAAAGATGCTTGAGAAGAAACAGCAAGTGAAATTAGATATCTCATTTGCTTGATAGGCGATGTTTGCAAGATGCATCTCCAGAGGCTATATTATCATTTCCTTACTTGATATAATTCAATTTCAAGAAAGTTTAAACTTGGGGAAAATTGAGTTTTCCAAGGAATTTGAACAAAATGCTCTAGGTAAATAATTTATATGGTAGGAAGAACATTGTAGGGAAATCACTTTTATGGTAGAAAGTGTTCCCTAGGAAAAAAAAAGGGTTTGTGAAGGGAAAGCAATAGATTTGGTATTTGTACAAAAATAAAAAATAATAGTAAAGAAAAGGCATTTAGGAAATAATCCATGGACTTGGAAATGGTGTCAGGACATATTTTCATTGAGGAAGTGATCTGGAAATTGTTTGGGATGTGATATCCACACTTCCACTAATGTCATCTGTAGGATCAATCTTTTGGGGATTAAATTTTGCTATCATTTTGGCTATTGAAGTTTTTCTTGTAGCAGTTACTAAGGTCTTGATGAGGAGAATCTTCGTCAGTTTTCATAGTTGAAATCTAACGAGCAAGGGTTAAAATTTGTAAATGTTAATTTTCCTGAATATTGGAAAGATTATGAAGTGTGGCCAAGAGAAATTGGCTTTTTGTTAGGGTTTGAGAGTAGCAGCTAGGGAGGTGGTGATGTTTCTCTTGAAATTCTGAACATCTGTGATGGAGCACCCATAAATCCTAACTCTAAACTAAGGAATTACGGAATATTAGAGTTAGATCTAGGGTATGATTGGAATTAAGAATTCAAAAACTCGGGCTTTGAAAGAGGTGAAACTCTGGTTGAGTGCATGGTTTGAGGAGGCTCAACTCAGTATGACTTGCAGTACTAAAAAGTACCAGGTTTTGACCGAAACCAGGTCAAACTCGACTTGTTTTGACCAGCCAATGGTTTACCCCCTTATATAAAATGCAAGGTTTCGACAGGGTTTGACCGAAAACATAAATTTCAACTCTAAATAACAAGTTTTGACTCCAAAACCAGAAATAGTACACAGGAACACACTTATTAGGCAACAATTATTTATGACTAATATCAAATAAGTAATAAGAGTAATGTTTCTTTAATTTTATATTTCATTTACTTAAGATATTATTCATAAATAAACAAACGTGTTCCATTTGAATCCAATAAAAACAATCTGAAATTCAAATTCCAAAAGGATAAATAGTCAAGCCTCTAGTTCAAGAACAAAAATCACATTTCCGGTTCCGGTTGCGGGGGTGATTTCCAACTTTCAAATGCTGAGGTTTTTCTACAAACTAAAAATCTCATAAATCTTATTATAGTAAATATTCACTAAAAACCAGAAAAACGCCAAAACAATCTTTTGTTTTGATGCCTCCATTTAGATTACTTTAAACAGCATTCGCGTACTTCGAACAAAGTTTGATCAGAGTATAATTCCTTCAATATAACTTGGATTCAAATAATCTTGGATTTGTTGGAACGTTGATTATTTTTATTGGATTCAAATGGGAGATGTTTGCTTATTTATGAATAATATCTTAATTAGATGAAATGTAAAATTAAAGAAACATTTACTTAAATGATAGAAAAAATTTCATCTACACCCCATCAAGGATTGCTAACATCATCTACACCCACAAGATTGCAAAAACATCACCTATCACCCAAAAACTTTGCACTACTATCAAAGAAACCCACTCCATCTAAAGATTCCCGTTAGATGCTGATGTCAGCTGCATTGAAAATTTTTATGGATAATACTATCCTTGTAGTTGGGTTAAAAGACCATTATACCCTTTATTTGATTGTAGTGCACATATTCCGATTTGCTTTCACTTCTGGTTCTCCATCGCGCGTTACCACAAGTCCTTTAAGGCTTCGATTCTCTGTCTCATCTTCATCGTCCTTACCCTCTCTGTTGGATGCGCAAATTGAAAAGTGGCCGAGATTTATGGAATTTCCACATCTATCGGTCGTTCATTGGAATCTAATGGAGGAGATTGTCTCAGCCATTGAGGGCAGGCTTGGCTCCCAACTCCTACCTCATGCACTTCCACCAGACATCCAATTCTTCCAGAACCAAAGTGGAACTTCCCAAGGCTCCCTTTACATCAGAACCGACAACGAGTTTTTTTCAATTGGGTTTTAAGTTTTTCAAATTGGGTCTCTTATTTCTGCGATTGCAACCCTTTTATCTTATTTGTTGTTTTGGTTGCATCCCTTCCGCCGGAAAGAATGGAGTTGTAATTAGAAATGAAGGATAAAAATCTCTTCCTTGATTTTTTTCTCACGGCGGCCCTCTGCCCTTCTTCCCCCTTTTTTCTCACTCGTGTTTCTCTTCTTCGCCGTGTTTCTGCTACTAAGAGCGCTGCAAGAACACAACGCTCCGACTTGGCTGCCCATCAAGCCAGGACAAGCAATTTGACCTATTAGATCGATCTCTATGTTCTTCAATCAATGGTTAGGATGTGTAAGAAGAAAGCAAGAGCGGCGGTGCCGGAAGTGCATCTGAGAAGGGAGATGAGGCAAGAAATACCGATCGATTCCTTTCATAGACGCCATGGGAATTCCACTCAAGAAATCGATCCAATAGAGCTGCCACCCTTCCATCACCATCACAATACCTGGTATGTTCCTATTGTTTCTCCTAGGCTTTCCGACGACTGGAATTTCTATCACTACCATCTCCCTCCTCCTCCACCACCACCACCACAACCACCAACGCAACCTGTTCTACCCACTCTCTACCACCATCCCTTTCCTTATCCTCATCCCCATCATCATCCTTTACAATTTCCTTTCCCCACTTTGCACCCAATCATCGATGGCGTCCCAAGAAGACAACATCCTTTCAATGTCGAACGCCCTCCTAGGGCTTCTGTTTCCGATCGCATTATCTTCGATCGAAGTCACCAACCTCCATTCCCTGAAGATCATCCCCATCTCTCCGATGCGTGGGAACCACCACCTCTTAGGGTTCCTCCTCAAATTCCAAGGACCTTCCCTAGTGGTTGGGAGAATGAACCTTCTCGTAATCCCCTCTCCGCCCACCCCATTTTTCCCTATCAATCTGCTTCAAATGGGAATTTCATTAATCAGAAGAGATTTGTTGATGATCGAGAAAGTCGTCATTTTCGTGAGTATCCAAAAATAAATTAGATTGTCAAATTAGTAGGTCAAATTAGTCATTCAATACAATTTTAAAAATTTTCAATTTATTATATGAAGGGTAAAACTGTATATCAACAATTTTAGTGATTTCCGTCAGTTAAGTGGACCTAGGTGGTGTTTTTGCAATCTTGTGGGTGTAGATGATGTTAGCAACCCTTGATGGGGGTGTAGATGAAATTTTTCCTAAATGATATTAGTCATAAATAAGTGTTGCATACTAACTCTATACAATCCTAGGCCTCAGCTACACCACATAATGGGAAATATGTGTAAAATGGTTCAAATATGTTATTTAAAATAAATAAATAAAAATAGATCAAACAAATATCAATTCTGCCTACTTAATTCTGGACACAATCCTAAGTCTTAGCGTACACTATCAAACTTGGTCCACACCGCATAATACCATTTTCTATGTTTTTTTCCCTAAACTAATATTGGAAATAAGTGTAAAATGGTTTAAATATGCTATAAAGAAAACAGATCAAACAAACCACTTCTGAGCCTCGAAACCTAAATTTCAAGATTGGAAAAATCCCAGATTTTGAACGGCCTCGAAATCGATTCCTTGAAACTTGGTTGAGTGGAGGTCTTAATGGGGTGAAGAAAAGCCCCAAAGAGCTCTTGGTGTGATGGGGGACTTTTTAGGTATCTGCGGGGGGACTTTTTAGGTATCCGCGAGAACAGGTTATGGTGTCCATTTAGGTAGGTCGCAGGTTCTGGAATGGGAGATTATCTTTATATTCTGCTAGGAAATATTATAAAAGGATTAAGGGACAAGTTTCAGAACAAACAGAACCCAATAGAGGGAGATGTACCAAATTGCAATTTGCAGGTTGCTGAAATTTGCTCCGAAAACAAAGCATCCACAGGTACTCAAAATAAAAACAGAGAGTAGAAGGGGGTGATGATCTGACCTGTTAACAGCAGTTAATCTCAGCAAATGACAGAAGCAAAAACAGAGAATCAACAGTCAAAATTATGCATCAAACATCCAGGCATGGCTCTGGGATTTCCACACAAATAACACTATTGTATCTCCTGTCATGCAATCCCTCCAATCTTGTTCAGTCAATTCACATAGCCACTGCTTTACGTTGTTAATAAGACTACATAGATAGACTAGTACCTCAAAACGTCTACTTTTTTTTAGCATTTGACACAATTCTAGAAACTTCCCAAAATTCCTTGACTTGATGACCAAGGAAAACAAAAATAGAAACTCCTAGAAACTACTTGGACCGAAATGGAAACTAAATATTGACCCAAATCTTGCCTAAATCTTCTGGAAAAACCAAACTACAAAGTAAAGCTAGAACCTAAATTCATATAGGACTCAATTCCCTCATATTTGGGCTTATAGAATTGGCACATTACAATAAAAAAAACTCAAGATTACTTAGCCGATAACCCATATAACCCATTGGAGCTTTGAGTTTAGACATAGGGACATAGTCGATCAGATTTGCCTCCTTTGTCTACTTTTTTTTGAGACGAACATTGGCATTTTAGAATTTGGTATGGGTGAAGGGAAATTTGTCATGGGGATTAATCATTAATGACGCTTGATTAAAAATGTTCATAGATAATGTACTTAGTGTAGGAGCTAACATAGTTGTCAAGGCGTCGCCTAGGCGTCCAGGCGTGATTCCAAGGCCTGGGCGCCTTATGGGTGTTGCCTGGGCGGTCGCCCAGGCTCTCTAGGCGTTGCCTAGGCGCCGCCTTGGACGCCTTGGGTGCCCAGAATGCCTGGGCGGTCGCCTTGGGTCTTATATGTGTTTTTTTTTTCCTTTGGATCTCTGAATTTGCTTCACAGGATTTATTATGCTAGACAAGAACAACATTTATCAGATATTAATTATTTATGACTAATATCATTTAAGTAAGATATTATTCATAAATAAGTAAATATCCCCTATTTGAATCCAATAAAAATAGTTTAAAATTCAAATTCCAGAAGGATAAAAAGTCAACCCTCCAATTCAAGAACAAAAACCGTATTTTTGGGTGCGGGGGTGATTTTCAACTTCAAAATGCTAGGTTTTTTTCTAAATATAAAAATTCATAAATCTTATTATAGTAAAGCATCACTAAAAACCAAGAGCGCGCCAAAATAATTTCTTGCTTTGATGCCCAAAAAATAATTTACATTCAGACGACTTTTAACAGCATTCGCGTACTTCGAACAAGGTTTGACCGGAGTGTAACTCCTTCATTATAATTCGGATTCAAGCACTCTAGGATTTGTTGAAAAGTTGATTATACTAGCTTTGCAACGAATTTGAGATTGCTGAAATCCGAAGTATATTAAAGGAGTTACGCTCCGGTAAAATTTGTTAGAAATAAGCAAATGTTAGTCATAAATACGTGTTGCCTACTTAACTCAATTATTTGTTTCTTTGTTAGTTTTCTTATATTAATTAAACTATGTCTTAAATGTTTATTTATCTAGAATGCTGTATATATATATATATATATATATATATATATATATATATATATATATATATATATATATATATATATAAACATATATATATATACATATATATATTTAAAAAAAATAAATATTTAAAAAAAAAAAAAAATACACTGGGAACGCCTTGGTCGCCTAGGCGCCCATGATGGCCTCAAATGCCTTGGATCGCCTTGTCGCCTTGACAACTATGGAGCTAAATGAGGACTACGGATGGTTGGTTTAGTGGGTTTTTGGTGGCGGGTCTGAAGTAAAAAGGGAAAATCGTAGCGAAGAGAATGCTAGAATCCAGTTTCACAACTATAAATCTGGACATTTAATGCAATAGAGCTGAAAACTCCAATTCATTGATCAATCCCAAATGCATGATTTACAGCCCCTTATATAGACAATGAAACCTTGAACTCCTAATAATACTAGAACTTGATCCTACTCAGTTTTTTTCTTGGAACTCCAGTCAAATTCCATTACAAAATCCCTCCGCAGATGTGTAACAACCATAATTTAAACCTATGGCTAATATAATTACCAAACTGACCCACATCTGATTAACAAAGATGCTGCCACTAAAGTTGTCATGACCCAAACCTGTACGAGGTAAGAGTACAGCCCCCACGGGCGCTGATCTAACGATCGACCAAACTAATATAAATAAAACTTTAATTTTCTTAAAATAATCCAATTCAAAACAATAAGCAAAGTAGCAAATCAACCAAAACCTACTGGTGGCAGTCTAGTGTGTCGTAAACATGAAATAAAAGCATTTGTCCTCGCACTTGAATTCAAAACCCTATACATTCATTTTAATAAAATAAGACTTCAACTAAAAACTAAGGATAGTCTTGCGCATCTTCTACGCTCCCTCTTGCTCCTGATCAACCTCCTCATCATCTGAGATATCATGGTAATGGGGGTAAGCTTACAAAGCCAGTAAAAAGAACATAACAGAAGTATAACACTAAGATGATCACCAAAAACAAAATGAATGAACAATGCAAGAAAATTCACATATCAATTTACTTCCAAAACCATTTTCAAATAATTTCACTTCCAAAACAATTCCTATTTATTTTCACTTTCCAAACAATTCTCATTTAACTTCATTTTTAGTTAACTGCTAGGAATAAACATCTACCATGTCCTAGTAGAAGGTTAACCACAGTCTAAAGTGACTCAGATGGCAATGGCTCTCTACCCTATTTTCCTCGAGAGTGACTCAGATGGCAATGACTCTCCACCCTATTGTCCTCGGTAGTGACTCAGATGGCAATGACTCTCCACTTTATTGTCCTCAATAGTGACTTAGATGGCAATGATTTTCTAGCCTATTGTCCTCATTTATCCTCTACTAGACCCAATGTAGTTGATTACCTCTTTCTCACATTCTTACTATTTTCCAGTACTTAAACACGTGACCAATCATAACTCATGCATACTATTTAAAAGCTCAGAAAATGCATAACAAGATAAAAGCACAAATAACATCAATAATCAATAGAATATATCATAAGCAACACCACTCCATCCAAACAACACTGAAACAAGAAGATAGCAAAGAAGCAAAAACATAAATCAATTATGAAGTATCACTCCAGTGGTGCAATTCTGATATTTTCCACTTGCTCTCCTCCAATTTAAATCGTTCCTTCGCAGATCAGCAACACCAGCCTACAAATATAATAAGTCTAAGATCACTTTTCATGTTTAAATTTCCCAAATCAGAAACTTTATTATCCAAACAGTACCTTATATTAGCCCTAATCTCCACTTCTAGTCCCTTCAAACTAAGTCACCAATAAGTGTACGAATCTGCCCATAATACTGAGCTAACATATATACGCATATACTGATATAAATCTGGTCTAGATTTGATATGAAAAACTGACTTGAGACCTGTATGAAAATCTGCATAATATACTGTATATTAACTTTAAAATATTATCTACTCCAAATCTGCTATGGTATATACACATCTGGACTGTATTTCAGAATTTGGGATAACGATCTGATTTGCTTCTATGCATCGATATGAATTTTGAACCTGATATAACTCTGTTATATAGACTGTTATATGAACTTGGTATACTGATATATACATACATATTGAAATCTGGATTAACTTATGTAATTCGGATTGGATAAGTAAAATTCGGATATAAACTGTATATGTAATCTGAACTGAGAATTTAATAAAGTCAACAAGGTCAAAATCTGATAGTATAAAAATCTGGTAAATAATTCAGATGTGGTATCAAATAACTGTTATAAATTCTAATGCTGATATGTAAAATCTGGTATGACATAAACATATATATACTATGAAGCTGGAACTGAGATTATACTTTAATAAGAAACCAAAATCAGGAACTGTGTTACACACTAAGATTTGAATTGTATGAACATATACTGAACTGTGTTTATATAAAATTTGTATACATAAAATCTGATATGGAATCTGTCGTTTAACAAGATTCGATTCTGGTGGTATCTAACTTGGTAAAGAAAATCTAAGACACTGTTTAGAACGAAAACTAAAAGGTATAGATCAGATCTGAAACTGAAATAGGAACTGAGACAGAGCTGAAACTAGAGGCTTAACTCAATAAATCTGACTAGAGGCTTAGCTCAATAAATCTGAATTGCAAGTTTACCTCTTCTTCTTCTTCTTCTTCTTCTTCTTCTATCGGTTTCTCTTCCTCTCTCTCCTCATGGTTTCTCTCTTTCTTTCTTTTTTCTTTTTTTTTTCTCTCTCGGTTTCTCTTCTCTCTCTCCACACAGTTTCTCTATTTTTTTTTTCTTTTCTTTCCTTTTCTTTCACCGTCTCTTGGTTTATTTAACTCCCCTTTTATTTCGGTATTATTTTAGTAATCCTAATCCCATTATAATTCTCCCTTTTATTTATTTTTTTTATTCTAAGTTTCCTAATCCCTTTCAAACTCTTAAATCTCACTCCTGCTCTCTTTTTTCTATGCAAAGAGGTTTTACTCTCTTCTAATCTCCATGTGAAAAGGGATGTGGGACCGTCTTTATAATTTATCCCTCCCTTTATCCTCTTTTATTTTACTAATTTTAATTGTATTATGACTCCATTTTTTTTTTTTTTTTGTTTAACCAATACAAGAGTCCAAGGTAAGTTGGACTCTTAGGGGGTGTTTGGACACTCCAGAAGTTGGATCCTGACTTCTGGAGCATAAATGGAGTAGAAGCCTGTTTGATAACCTGGTTCGGACTTCTGGAGAATCCATGAGTGAACCGGCTCCAAATGAGCTCTAGAATCCAATTTTTTGGAGCATCAAATAGATGCTTTTCGACTTCAGAGCACAATTTTGGAGTAAAAATCACCCCACACCACTACTACCACCAACTACCACTACCACCACTATAACCCACCAGCCACCAACCACCACCCACCACCGCCACCACCCTCCACCACCCACTGCCGCCACCCCCACCACCACCACACTGTCACCACCCACCGCCACCACTACCCACCACCACCACCACCATCACCATCCTCAATCACCACCCACCGCCACCTACCATTGCCACCACCACCAGCCACCAACCATCGCCACCGCCACCTACCACCAGCCACCAACCACCGCCACCACCACCTACCACCACCCCTCGTCGCCATCACCACCAACCACCCACCACCGCCACCACCATCCACTACCACCCACTGCCACCTACTATCGCCACCACCACCAGCCACCAACCACCACCACCACCACCCACCACCACCACCAACTATCACCCACCACCACCGCCACCGCCACCACCACCACCACCACCCCGTCGCCACCACCACCAACCACCCACCACCGCCACCACCATCCACCACCAATCACCGCCACCTACCATTGCCATCACCACCAGCCACCAACCACCGCCACCACCTCCACCAACTATCACCCACCACCACCGCCACCACCCTCCACCACCACCACCCACCCACCGCCACCCTTCACCACCACCTCCCACCCATCACCACCGTCACCAACCATCACCATTCACCACTAATGCCACCATCCACCACCCACCAACACTATTTTGGAGTTCATGACTAAATTAGGTTAACAAACATGTTTCTACTCCCATATACTTCTGAATCATTTTGAAGTTGGAGTAGAAATTTGAACCAGAAGTAAGAATCCCAGAGTTGAAGTTTTAACAAACAACCCCTTAATACTAGTCTTAAGCCTCATGATAAGACTAAATAATTCTAGTTAGAGTGGGTCCCATTGCTGCCCACGATATAAGCTATCACAAATTAATATTTTAATAATAGGAATAAGCCAATGTGGGCTCCACTTCTTGTCCACGTTTTTTGCCGTACCCCACAGTCTAATTTATAATTTTTTAATCGAAATCACCTTATTTTGTTATAATTTTTACTCCTAGAAAGAATAATACATATTCCCCTATTTTACTACTACTTTTAGTCATTAAAAATATTATTATTCACAATATTGTCTCCTGCAATATGGAATATCCTCCTAGCATCCAACGGCTCAAACATAAGGTGTTAGATTTACTTTCTAATACCGTTGGATCGACACCAAACTTTTTTCTGTTGGTCCCATGCCTCCATAGGCAAGATTCTCATTCTCTGATTTCCAATTGGCCTACGCTAAACATCACCATGCATCAAGTGTGCTAAACATCACCTAGTTTCTAAATGTCACCTAATTTCACAAATTTCACAAAACATAAATTAAATCCAAAAGTTTGAGGTGTTACAAAAGTATTAAGAAGAAGCAGAAAAAAAAAAAAAATCCTCAAAGTAGTGAGCCTTTCAATGCTACTTTTGTTAATCTCTATAGTAAAAAGCACTATGACACTAAACAGAACGACAAATTCAATGACCCTACTTGTGGCTCCAATGAATAAAAACTCTCAAAAGAAAATGTTAACAGCTATACAGCTCATGTACACCTAGCCTTGTACTCTATACCTTTTTGTGGAGTCATACTCCATATCATGTATGGAGTTGTACTACATACCATTCTTATTTCTTGTAATCTCAATTAACAAGATAGGCCTCTGTCATCCAAGACAACCACAATATTCTCAAATCGTCTCTCTCAACTTTGTATCAAAGCCCCTTGCTTTGGGTATTTTTTTTAACTTCACTGCCAGACAGTTCAACCCCTCTTGTGACTGAGGCTTAGGCCTCCTTTACTCGGCCACCACCTATGGTTGACTAAACATGCCCTTTGGCACGTTAATTCCCCAGCCACCACCGCTTGCCACCATTGTACGCCCCTTCACCTGATCCCATCTCCAGCCATCACTGCCCATCCCATCACTGGCCCTGCTTGGTCCCTACGCCACTATTCCCCACCCAACCACCTATTTTCACCATCGGATGCCATCTTTAGAGCTTGCTCCCGACACCCCTCGCCAGCCTACGTTGGCCCTTCTATCAGTCTCTATGCCATCTCTGCCTGACCTTGCCGCCCCCTGTTGCCTCCTGCCGCCTACATTGGCCCTCACCCACCCCTTGTGCTGGCTCTGTCGACTCCGCCTAGCTTTCTACCACCTCCGCCAGCCCCACCTGGCCCCTGCTGCGCCGGGTGGTGTACCTGTAACATCCTTGTGTCCTTTTTTCATTTATGACTTGCCCCTTCTTGCTTGTGTTAACCCAATGGCTCTATGATGGAGAGTAGCATTAGTGGCTCCCCCTTGGGCTCCTAGCTATCACCCATCCTTTTATCTGGGTCCGATAAAAGTTAATGATGGGATTAATCGTGGTCCCGGGCATGTCTGGTTATTATTCATGGTAATCATTTTTCTGGGTACCTGGCAAAGTGGCTGGTGACTCTTAGATACCAGTGAAGGCCACTACCGCCAGCACCTGGTTAGTCAATGATGCTCTTGTTATGCCATTTCTCTTAAACTCCATTGAGCCTTACGTCAGCCCCAGTTTTGTTCTTATGAACTTTGCCAAAGACTTATAGGAGGCCAAGGCACAATATAGCAATTATGCGCAGATATATGAGCTTCGTCGACAGGTTCATGAGACTACTCAATGAGATTTGTCCTTGACTACTTACTACTCTGCAGTCTGCACTTACTACTCTTTGGTAGCAGTTGGATTTTTATCATCCCGTTGCTATGGAATGTACTGCTAATACTAGTACCTTTTAATGCGAGCACGAGATGGAACATATCTGTGATTTCTTACTGGCTAGACTACGGACTACGATCAAATCCTTGTTCAGGTCCTCAGCTAGGACCAATTTCCCGCTTTATCGCAGGCTTATAATTTGATTCAACATGAAGAATGTCGCCGCTTTATTATGATGCCTTCCGTCATCCTTGATTGTTCAGCTCTGGTTATTACTCGGCAGGGTCTCCCACACATGGCCTATCCTGGTTCCTTGGTACCACTTGGGCCTCCTGCTCAAGATCCAGTTAAAAGTGATTATTGTGTGAAACCTTGCCACACCATGAGACATGTTGGAAGCTTCGTGGTCGCCTTAGAGGAGGGGCATGGTGGGTGACAGG
Source organism: Protea cynaroides (assembly GCA_028583415.1). Taxonomy (NCBI): domain Eukaryota; kingdom Viridiplantae; phylum Streptophyta; class Magnoliopsida; order Proteales; family Proteaceae; genus Protea; species Protea cynaroides. The sequence continues at coordinate 64,824,837 of CM053269.1, read as the reverse complement.
GCCATATCTGCTCCATACTCATTTCTTTGAGGCCTCTGGCGATTCCTCTGGCCAGTTCCATATGTCCCTTATTCTGCCGCACTGTTGACTTCAGATCAGCTCTCTGCTCTTCGGCACATGCTGTCTTAACTTGCCATGCCTTCCCCGATGCTGACGTCCTCCCATGTCTCTAACCTTACCCAATCAGGTATATCTTCTCGTCTGTTCCATGTTTCTTTTAGTTCCAGTCCTTCCGAGCTTCTTGATTCTGGCCCCTTTGATCACATGACTAGTTCCTTGGAGTTCCTCTGCTCGTTCCTCCCTTGTTCAAGCAAGGACAAGGTCAGGGTTGCGATGGGCCTCTGTCCTCTATTTTTGGGTAATTGTTCTCCTACCATGCCATTGTCTTCTGTTCTCCATTTTCCTAGTGCCAATTTGCTTTCTATCTATTGCCTCATTGTTGAAGTAAACATTTGTGTTCTTTTTTCCGATTACGATGTTGTTCAGGACCTAGTGACGGGGGCAACGATAAAAATTTGGTAGCGTATGTGATGGATTGTACTATCTGGATCCCCATCTCACCATGCCGAAGGTTTCGGCTTATACACTTCAGACAGATAGTGCTCTTCAACAGTTACATCAGAGGCACCGCCATCTCGGTCATCCCTCCTTGCTATTTATGAGTTTTTTATTTCCCTCTTTTGTTCAGCAATGTAGTTTGGATCTGTTTGTTTGTGACATTTGTGAATTCTTTGTACATATGCGTTCCTCTTATTTTCCAACTTTCAGTAAAAATACTGTTCCCTTTTCCATTATTCACTCTGATTTGTGGGCTCCCTCCCGGACTGTAACTTGGGGTGGTTTTAAATGATTCATTACCATTATTGATAATTGTACTCGTCTGACTTGGGTCTATCTTCTTTGTACCAAATGGGAGGAATCCTTTGGAGATGCCCGCAATGCCATTCTTTGGGTGTTATGGAGGGAGAAAGACCAAAGAACGAAGCTTTGAAGTATTTTTTGGGGCTTTGGGTTTTTGATTTTGGAGAGAATTTGCAGGACTTGATTTGCACGATTAATTGCTTTGAGTGTATTCTTTGTCCCACTTATCCTTTTGTTGTGAAGTATAATACTTTATAATTTGGTGAACGTCCTTGTTTTGTTTTTTGGATAGGTAAGCCCCAAGGAGAGTTGAACTCATGATCTCTTTGAGGTGTTGGTTGTTACCAACTGAGCTACCTCTTGGTGAACTTCCTTGTTTATACTCCTTTTCTTATTGATATTTTCAACTAAAATATTCTGTTTTAGTAAACTAAATAAATTCAAATATAGTTTAATATAAATAATACAAGATCTCTTCAAAATTATAAAAAAGCTTCAGAAAAATATTGTTATATTTGATTCATTTTGACTTAAATAATTGAAATCATACAAACTATGTATATTAATTACATGGGATTTTGATCAAAATAGTGCCAGATCAACCCAATAACTTTTTTTTTCTTCAAAAATCGATAGTGACCAATGTTTTAGATTTTCCTTCTCAAAAAGTTGTTAGAAATAACTCCTAAACCAAATTTGACATGTCTGGTTGATTGAAGAAAAAAAGGCAGCATTAAGGTAAGGTAAACACCAAATCAGGCTGAAAAAGAAGTCCATGCTCCCTTCAACCAAAACTGAAGCGAACCATACCTGGAACAGAAAAGAAAGAAAAGAAGAAGAGAGTGGGGATGGGGGTGGAAGAACTCCTGCCTCACGTCCCACCTCCTCTTTCACGTATAGAATAAAGACAAATTCCAGTCTTTTTTTCTTCCAACTTGGCCTGTTACCAAATTATTTTAATGACTCTGTAAAGAGCAGATCTATTTTCCTTTGGGAGCGCATAGTTGCATAGAATAGGACTCTTTAAGTTTGGGTGCTCATGCAAATTTTGTGTTATGGATAGATTCTTCTGCTGAATTCTTTGCAACTCTAAATTGCTATAAACTTCCAAAAATAATGTTTTTTTTTTCTGATATTAAATGCTGGAGCATGAATGACAGAATTTTGCAGTTTTTTAATTGAACTGTGGACTCCTCAATAAAATTTATTTAGATTTCTTGAAGGAAGAACACTTGGTTCTTTGTTCTTCTAACAGTCACATGCAATTTAACATTATCCAAATGTTTCAAATATGATGAACACTTTATTCTGCTTTTCTATCTCAGACATGCTTTAGAGGGATTATAATGTGTACGAAAACCATCAAGGTGCGATAGCAATATGAATTAATACTATGCGATGGGCCCCAAAGCAATCAGTCATGATCCATGTTCCTTGAGGCCTAAAATCATCACTTTTATTGTGCTTCTGGTTTTTATATAACAAAGTTAGAACAGAACCACAGTGAATGAATTACAAATCATGAAAAATAGATGTCGATTTTCATGCTTTGTAGGATATAAAAATCATTCATTCTCTACACTTTTCTTTCACACCTTGATGTCAATCTGCATTAGATTATCTCATTATGTAGCTTCCTGAACATCCTTCCTTGGATAAATCAATTTTTTGTTGGCTTTTTTTATTTCTAAATAAGCTTATTTTCATTTAAAAATTTTCTTTGGCTTAATTATACTCAAATAGTCGTTATCCTGTTGTGTAGGTGGATTCTGTGGAGGGCCCAATGCCACAGACAAGATTTGTTCTAAAAAAGGCTTTGGAGTTTGGGCATGCTGTTGTCGTTGTCGTCAATAAGATTGATAGACCTTCAGCTCGTCCAGAGTTTGTGGTCAATTCCACTTTTGAACTATTTATTGAATTGAATGCAACAGATGAACAGGTGCTTTCATTTTAATGAAGTGTTCTAAGTATTAAGCTTGTTTCATGGATTTTGGTTTCTAACCTTGGGAAACTTCATTGCACGTACAGTGTGACTTTCAAGTGATATATGCGAGTGGTATCAAGGGGAAGGCTGGACTCTCTCCAGAAAATCTGGCAGATGATCTTGGACCACTTTTTGAGGCCATCACCAGATGCATACCTGGGCCACGTATTGACAGAGATGGTGCATTGCAGATGCTTGTTAGTGTTTGATCTTCATTTAGCTAATAAATTTAGACATCCATTGATAGGATTAATTTGCAAATTTTAATTTCTGATGCAAAGTAAGTTAGTATTCCAATCTCCAAAATGTATTCCTTTTGTTAGGGTACTTTTGTCTATTATAAGCTTGGACTTTTTTTTACTTATTATCTGTGTTAAAGAAAGAGATAGGGATATCAGTGTGGGAATCATAAACATTTGTGCAAATCCTACTTGTGTAGTCACTTTTCAATTTTTCTTGTTATTAGGTTTTTGTTTCCTCTTTTCTAGTGATAAAACTAGCAGAAACCAACAGTTAAAGTTTTGTAACTGAAGAATGCGAATAATAAGTCAATCTCTTTGATCACTATTCTCCATGAAAAGACAGTGCAGGAGACTACCTGCAGTAGAGGAACTGAGAACATTCTAAGAAATTAAGAGAACATAGGCACAGCAAATGGACTTCGAACCTTTTCTTTAGTTAATAAGAATTAGGAAGAGGCTTTTTTTTTTTTTTTAAATGGGGGAATTCTGAGCATATTTTTTCCTAAAGATATTGCGATGTTGGTATCTGGACTCTCTTACTTCCATCACTTCCACTTAGCATGAATCTCTTGAGTTTGTCCATTAAAATAAAATAAATAATTAGCACATAAAATATCCACCAAAAGAAATAAAAATCAGCCCATAAAGTACTGGAGTCTGATGCCATATTTGATTGTTTTGGTAGAAAGAAGAAAACAAGAGTTGGTTTTATTTATCTTTGGCTGAATAAAAATTTATGTATTTGTTGCTTGAACTTTAGATATCTCTTCATTATTGGATTTTCAAGTTGAAGATTTTATTTTATTTTACATATCATAATATGTATGCTGCTGCTAATGACTCTTCCATATATAGGTAACGAGTACCGAGTATGATGGGCATAAAGGACGAGTAGCCATTGGACGCTTGCATGCTGGGGTTCTAGAGAGAGGAATGGATGTGAGGGTGAGGATTTTTGAGCTGCATATTGAATCTGTTCCTTGGTTAAATTTTCTCAGTACTTGTGGAGCTGCATGTAATTTTAATACACGATCAGAAGAATAATTGGACTGCGGTATCAAACTTCTTAACAGAAATATCTATTAGGAACCAATTTTCTAGCATTTGACTCCTTACCACCAAAGAATTTAGTCGTACATTCTTAATGCAAATACATGGTATCATTACATTGTTTTTTGGTTAATTAAAATAATTGTCCAGTTTCATAATTACTAGTTTGTCTCTAGTGTCTGGAAGCAAAAACTTAATTACTTATTTCTGCTGCATACAATACTGCAATTTACATATCAGGATATTCTTCTAACTCGTGATTTTGTTTGTCTGAAGTCCAATAAAGTTCTTATGGTTTTAGTAGTACGCATCCAGAATGTATGATATTGTTTTTTTCAATCTTTTTGAGCCTCATACCAGAAAAATACATTTGGTTACTATTGTTGTCTTGCATGTTCATACAAACTACCCAAAAAAGAAAGGAAAAAAGTATGTTTTCGCTAGTACACCAGAAAGGTTGCTTCGATTTTATTTTTTATAAAAAATATGGGGATGGGGAAAAACAAGAATGGACTATAGTGTAGGATCCCCCCCCCCCAAAAAAAAAAAAAAAAGAAGTTAATTGTTTTTTATCGAACCCAAATTGTCCTTAGGTTGAGACCCAAAACCTCAATATTCATGGCCTTGGAAAGTTATTACGTGCTTAAAATAAAAAGAATGAGGAGAAACAATTGGATTGATTAATTGCATTTTCTGTTATGTGGAAACATATCTCTTCTTAGAGATCAACCAGGTTTGCATTGCTGGTTGGTAGTTTATGTCTGGTAATGACACAGATTTCACACTGATGTCTATGTATTACCTGAAACTTTACCACAACTTTACAAGCTGGCATGTTGGATTTCGTTTGAGCTTTTAATGTAGGGACAGTCCCCAACTCAACAAGTTAGGAACAAGCCCCACAGTAGGATCGATTCGCATGAACAGTAAACCGTGAACAGTAGTCACAGAAAGATAGGAAGAAAAACTGAGAAAAGAAAAGGGAGGGATATGACCCTTGGCGTCCCACCTTAGGTCTTGGTAGTCTCTCATTACCGGAGGTTTTTGACCTCTTGAGTCTCTTACTCAAACTGTTTCTCACTGCCATTGGCATAAAACCAGAATTGCATTCATCTTTCAAATCTTGTCTAAAGAGCAAAGCTTCATTATATAGCAATATACAAAAATTAGCAACTATAAAAAATAGAAACTCTCTAAAATCTTCTAGCTAATGGCTTAACAAAGACTTGCCAAAACTGAAAATAGAAAATAAGAAGGAAAGTAAGAAAAATGAAATTTTCCTAAACGTAGGTTTCTAAAACTGAAAACAGGAGGAGTTTGCTTGGTCAACACTTCAATGAAATTAGAAAATGCTGAAATAGAAGGCTGGCCAAAGAATCTCAAAGCTTCTTTTCAAAACAGCCTCTAAAATCTGTTGGTATTGTTCACATGAACAGCGTTGGCTGGCTGGTTTTGACCTTTTGTTCCCATTGGCATGAGCTGTTGTTGGCTGAACAATACATCAGCTTTCCCTCTCAGTATGGCTTCTTTTAATAACAGGGACTAATAATTGCTTTTTATAAACTTGTTTACTTTCTTGTCATCTTTATGCTATTTCCCATTGGGGGGTCATATCCATTTTGTGGAGTAATAGTAATAGATGTATTTTTGTGGATATCAGTTGCCTTCTACAGCTAAAACAAGTCATTTTAATGATCTCCTGCCTGATACAATTTGAATTTTCTGATGAATAATTATTAATATAAATTAAAATTTCGCAGGTATGTACCTCAGAAGATGCATGCAGATATGCCAAAATTAGTGAGCTTTTTGTGTATGAGAACTTTGGTAGGGTTCCTGTGGAAACTGTAGAAGCTGGTGATATTTGTGCTGTTTGTGGTATTGGTGATATTATGGTGAGCATTTTTCAGTTGACTACCTTAGAGCCACCAGGTCATTCCATAAATCCTGACTTTTGAAAGTGACTGTACATAGGAGCTGTGATACTTTTCTTTTAAGATCTGACAACTGTTTATACCTTTTATGCAGATTGGGGAGACAATTGCTGATAAAAATTATGGGAAACCTTTACCTGCCATTAAGGTGGAGGAACCAACGGTGAAAATGGCCTTCTGCATTAACACTTCACCTTTTGTTGGCCGCGAGGTACTATTCGTACTACATCATGTCCAACTTAAAAGGGCCGTCTGTTGTCTAAATGTGGATGTATCCTGTTTTGTGTATACTCATGGCTTATAGTTTAGTGGGTGTTCTTCCATGGTCATTAGACTAGTTCATGCTAGCATGTTCAATTAACATATGCTTTTCTCACATTGGTTGTGCCGTTGGATATGAAAATTTTCCCTCTATAAACATTTTTTTCCAGGGAAAGTATGTAACTAGTAGAAATCTGAGAGATCGACTATATCGTGAACTGGAAAGGAATTTGGCTATGAAAGTTGAAGATGGTGAAACTGCAGATACATTCATTGTTAGTGGGAGGGGTACTTTGCATATCACCATACTCATAGAGAACATGTAAGTTAAAATCAGGGTTATTGACTGCTCTTGGTTTTTAGTTTGCAAGTTTCTACAACCGCTGTCTTTCAGGAGAAGGGAAGGGTATGAGTTCATGGTGGGCCCACCCAGGGTAATTAATAAAAAGTTGGATGACAAGTTGCTGGAACCTTTTGAGGTGATTACTCTTGATATTTTATGTCCAACCCATGTTTTGAGTATGAGTAGCATTTTTCTTCCCCATTCTCTCTTCACATTGTTGGATGCTTATCATACATTTTCATGGACACCTGATTGATAGGAAAAGAAAATTTTGATCTCATTTGAGCTTAAAATTAACTATAGAAAATAACTAGTCTCCATTACATCTGAATTCAATACCCTTGTGCAAATTCTTTGCAGATTGCTACTGTTGAGCTACCAGAACAGTATATGGGACCGGTGGTCGAACTTCTGGGGAAAAGGCGTGGTCAAATGATTGATATGCAAGGATTAGGGTTAGTAAGAACTCTTTGCTTTTTATTTGACAGAAAAAAATGCCTAGTTTCCAGAATCCCTAATCTGTATTATTTACCACTAAATTACTGATAGTGCACCTTGTGGTGCTTCTTTAGAAAAGGAAGAAGGTTGAAATAAGGCCTCTATTCTTTCATATTTTGATTTGGTGGTCCCTTTTCAGCGAGCACTTTTTTGGAAAATAATTTCACTCTTTGAAAATTTTCATTTTGCAGTGTTATGTCAGCTAATATAAAAATATTGTTTATTCCGCAAATCGGTGACATGTGAATACAACAACAACAACAACAACAACAAAGCCTATCTACTTACCCAAAAAAATCAACAAAGCCTTATCCCAACTATATGGATTCTTGTCCGCCAATCATCTTTGTTCGATATCATACTTGAAGCAAGGCCTAAGCTTTGATGCCTTTCTTTATCACATCTCTTAGAGTCATCTAAGGTCTACCCCTAACTCTTTTAGATCATTCAATCCAAATCAAATCACTCCTCCATACGGGAGCATCCATCGGCTTCCGTTGAACATGGCCATACCATATCAAACGACTTTCTAGTAGTTTATCATGTATCGGTGCTACTCCCAAATCAGCTCTAATATGATCATTCCTTACTTCATCTTTCCTAGTTTTGCTACACATTCATTTCAACATCCTCATCTCAGCTACACTAAGTTTATCTATATGATGTTTCTTAACTGCCCAACATTCCGCACCATACATCATAGCTGGTCGAATGACTATCCTATAGAATTTTCCTTTAAGTTTTAAAGGAATAAGCCTCACATAACACTCCAAACGCACCTCTCCACTTCATCCATCTTATTTTAATCATCTGTGAAACATCATCCTCTGTATCACTTTCCTTATTTATGATAGAACCTAAATACCTAAAATGATCACTTTGTTGTATCTCCCTCTCATGAATGTTCACCACCTCATTATCCGTCCTTATGTGACTTAAGTTACATACCATATACTCCGTCTTCTTTCTACTTATCTTAAAACCCTTTGATTCTAATGTTCATCTCCATAGCTCCAACTTGGTATTAATCATTGTTTTTGTCTCATCCACCAAACAATATCATCAGCAAAAAGCATGCACCAAGGTAGTTCATTTTGAATGTCTCTGGTTAAATCATCCATAATGAGGGAAAATAGATAAGGGCTTAAAGCTGATCCTTGATGTAACCCCATTGTAATTGGGAGTTCACGATCTTGTCCCCCTACGGTTTTCACACTAGTCACTACATTATAAATTTATAATATATATCCTTATCTTTGTCCGTATATTTGCTTGAAACGCTTCTTTTCTCTAGTACTTGCCAGATTAACTCTAGGAACTCTGTCATAAGTTTTTTTCTAGATCAATAAAGACCATGTAGAGGTCCTTCTTGCCTTCTCTACATCTTTCCATGAATCTCTTAAGCAAGTAAATAGCTTCTGTCATGGATCTACCTAGTATAAAACCAAACTGGTTCTCCGTAATAGTAGTTTCTTTTCTCAAGCGGGTTTCAGTAGCTCTCTCCCATGGTTTCATAGTACGATTCATTAGTTTTATGCTTCTGTAGTTATTGCAGCTCTGAATATCATCTTTGTTTTTATAGATTGGAACCACAATACTTCTCCTCCATTCATCTGGCCTTTTTTTTTTAGATCATAATTTTATTGAACAACTTGGTTAGCCAAGATACTCCATACATTCCTGAACTTCTCCAAACTTCTATTGAGACCTCATCTAGGTTTGGGGCTCGGCCTACATTCATCCTCCCGAAAGCCATTAGTACTTGATATTTTTGTAGTAACCAAGAATGAAGTACATCATGTTCAAATACGGCATTTCCCCCAACTTTTGAACTTAAGGTATTGTTGAATTATGTAAGCCTCAAGGGCATATTTGGGTTCCCCATTGTGACTGACTCTTAATTAATAGATTCGGCTATGGGGCTCCTTGTAGTCTTTTTACTTCCTTTCTTTTTTATCATAAATAAATGTCTGGCTCGTCCCTCAAGACTATCTAAGCATTCAATCCCAATTTGTGCTTTCAACATGGTATCAGAGCTATTGTTTTGATCTACAGTCTTTTCCATGAAATCTTTTTTGCTTTTCCCATCGTTTCTCTCTCTCTCTCTCTCTCTCTCTCTCTCTCTCTCTCTCTCTCTCTCTTGGTTCTTTCTTTCTCCAAAATGATAGCACTAATGAGCAAGGATTAAAGTATCGTGTATCGGTAGCATATCGGTCGGCGATTTTAAGAGACGTATCGTATCGTAGATACAATGGATACGCTAAGATACGGGGTAAGATACACACGGAAAAGATTAAGGAACATGTAAAACACAATTTTAAGCATAAAAAACTATAATAAGCAATGTTGAAGTATTTCTAAGGATTAAAGACATAGTTAATGACATTCAATGAGCTACAACCTTTGGTTCCCATGGACTGTAGGTTTTTAGCGAGGAAGAAGACCAGAAAAGTGGGGGAAAAAAAATCAGTTGTATCAAGCTTTATAAGTGCGTATCGACCATATCGAGGTGTATCGAGCCGTATCAGTTAGTGTATCTTATTTTTCGTGAGAATGGAAATATAAGTGTATCGACACGTATCGAGTGTATGGACCGTATAGAAGTGTATCGAGCTGTATCGGTTCAATACAATTGATACATGTGGATACACTTTTTGTTTTAAAAAAAGAGATATGTATCGAAGAGTATCGCATCGGCCACTGTCGATACAGATACGTATCGGTGGATACGGGACGTATTGTATCGATACTTAAAACCATGCTAATGAGGTGATCTCTTATGGATCTAGTTGCTGCCCTCTATTTTTACCTCAATTAAAGCATGATTTGATCTTTTGAGGATTGACAATTGTTGTCCACGTGTGTGCTTGGGTTCCTCTCTACTCAAAGATCGATTTATTCATTTCTATTGAAGGTTGAGTCTTCTCCTATTAGGGATCCAAGCTTGCAATTATTGGAGGCATCTGTTTTTAGAACTGAGATCAGATACAATCTTTGCGATATTTTCTATTTTGGGTTTTCTTCCAAAACCTTATTTCATCGATTTTTGCATCCCTTGGTCAGAATCAACTCAAATCTGGAGGTTTTTTTTTTTTCTGGGGCTGATACCAATCCATCCTGCTTCATCGATTTTCACATTCCTTGGACAGAATCGACTCAGATTTGAAGGTATCGATCCAGCATTATTTTTTTTTTTTGTGCAAAACCCTGTGATATCGATCTCAACTGTACACGGTTAGAATCAATCCATATTTGTGCAGCGATTCTTCTCTCTACCAAGGAACTTGATCCAGTTTCAGCAACATCATCCTATCAAATTGGTTTGCTAAAATTGGTTGAACTATTTCTTTTTTATAATGTCGAATGTTAATTCTGCCTCGGCCGGTTCTGATGGACAGGATCATCATGAATACCAACCGTTTGCCGCTACTTCTATCAAGTTTGATGGCATTTATTATTTGATTTGGTCTCGATCAACCTATCTAAACCATTGCTGGTTGTGGCTTCACATAGAACATCTTACTGGTACGATTGAGAAGCCCTTTGCTACTGGTTACACTTAGGATCGCTGGATCTCTAATGATTCCTTGGTAATGTCCTTTCTCCTCAACTCCATGTTGGCCACTATTGCCAAAGGTTACCTTCTGTTGGACTCTGCCACTCAGATTTGGACGGCTGCCAAGGAAATTTATGCTAAAGGGAATGATGCCCAGGTGTACGAATTGCGTAAGAAACTTCATGACTTTACTTAGAAGGAGTTATTTGTTTCTCATTACTATGCTGAATTTTGAAGTCTATGACAAGAACTTGGTCATTATGTTGATTAACAGCTTTCCAATGCAACAAACAATGCCTCATACGAGAAACATGTTAATAAGATTTGGGTTTATGATTTATTAGCAGATTTCCTTTTCCCACTTTGGAGCAATTCTATGCTTTGGTCCAAACTGAGGAGACCCACCAATCTGCCATGCTCCATACTCCTACTACTGATTGTTAAGCTTTACAAACTATCTCTCGTTCCATTTCTAATATTGGTAAACCTCCACGCACTGAGGATAGTATCAAAGAGGTAATTAAATGTGAACATTGTCACAAGCCTTGGCATACGAAGGCTACTTGTTGGAAACACCATGGTAAACCAACTGATTTGTAGGTCAAGCGTGGTCGCTCCAAGAACAAGGCCAACCATACTGAGATAGTTTTGCCTACTACCTCTTGATGCTGATCTCTCTCTGGATGAACTCCAGGCTTTTTGTCGGCTACTCCACTACGTCTACTCCTGCCACTGTGCTCAGGTTTCAATTTTTCCTATTCAGGTATTCCTTTTGGTGGTCATTGTGAATCGATGGTTTTCAGCCCCTGGATCATTGATTCCGGTGCCAGCAGCCACCATAGTTGTTAAGGCGTCGCCTAGGAGTCTGGGCGGCATTTTAAGTGCTAGGCAGCTAGGCGCTTTACGGATGTTCGAAAGGCGACTGCCTAGGTCTTCTGGGCATTGCCTAGGCGTCACCTTGGGAGCCTTGGACGCCTTAAAGGCCTGGGCTTACATATGTGTAGGTAAAACTTTAAGGGATGTGCATGAAATTTTGTATAGGAAAATTTTCATATACACCCCAATAAGGATTGACAACATCATCTACCTCCACAAAATTTCAAAAACCTCAATCACATCCAACTAACTGACGGAATTATTGAAATACAATTTTACCCTTCTTATTAAAAATTGAAATATTAAAGGCATATGTTGAATGACTAATTTAACCTTTGTAATATTATGTATATTGTGTCTCTCTCATATTCAATCTCACCCAAGCCCTAACTCGACTCCAGTTTGCGTTGGTTCCCTCTGAGCTCTGCGACCAGAGCAGTTGGTCAGAGGAATTCTTCGTTCATGGCATAGATCGAGAAGATGGAGGAGGGGGGAAGAGAGAATGGAGAAGAAGACAAAAAAAAAAAAAAAAAAAAAAAAGGAGGATCCAAAGAGAAAAGGAAGTGGGAAGAGAGAATAAAAAAAACAGAAAAAAAAGAGGGAAGATCAAGAAGAAGGGGGCGGTGGAGAAGAAGAAACAAAAAAATCAGAGAAAGGGAGAAAGGAGAGAATGTGAGATAGAATAAAAAAAAAAGAAAAAAACACAAAAAGGGCTAAGATCGAGAAGATGGAGGAGGGGGGAAGAGAGAATGGAGAAGAAGAAAAAAAAAAAAAAAAAGAGGATCCGAAGAGAAAAGGAAGTGGGAAGAGAGAATAAAAAAAAGAAAAAAAAGAGGGAAGATCGAGAAGAAGGGGGCGGTGGAGAAGAAGAAACAAAAAAATAAAGGGAGAAAGGAGAGGCGAGATCTTGAGGAGAAAAAAAAAAAAAAACAACTGGAAAAGAAGAGCAAAAGCCGAAGAAGAGAGGAGAAAGAGAAGAACAGAGGGAGAGAGAGATCGCAGGTAAACACTACCTACCTCACCACCGCTTTTGCTGTAAATCCTCCACATGCGACGCCTTAAAATCTGAGAGAGAAAGAAGAAGACGGAAATTAAAAGGGAGTTGATTTTGTTTTATTTGCTTTAATTTATTCAAAATTTCAATTAGGGGACTTTTACCTATAAAATCTCAATGTTTTCATCGGCTTTTAATGGCGGAACTGTAATTTTTTGAATTTCACTATTACAAATCGAAATGAACATTTAGGTAGGGTAAGTTATGAATAAAGGGTATTTTCGTCCTTTAACAACGCTAAAAGGGTAGTATGGTCCGTTAAAATGTTCATCGCAACTGACGTCAGCAACTAACGGAATTTTGTTAACGGAGTGGACTTCGTTGATTAACGGAGCAAACTTTTTGAGTACTAGATGAGGTTCTTAAAATTTTGTGGAGGTAGATGATGTTTCCATTCCTTATTGGGGTGTATATGAAAATTTTCCTTTTGTATAATATATTATATTTATTTAGATTCTAAAACTAACATTTAGATTGGTTTGTGTACAATAATGTGTGGTACATATATACACTGAATCATCATGTTTATAAACCATATGGAGGCAATCCCATTCGTTATATTTATTAGGGAAAATTTCCCTCACCTCCCCTACTTTTGAAAATAAGTATCAACATACCCTGTTAGTCCATTAAGTGATGAGACGAATATTAACGACTGTTTTCAGTGGCAATATTACCCTTGAGACTGTAAAATATCATTTTTACCCCTTTGAAATTTTTTTTTTGGGTAAATTCAGAATGAGGTTATGAGTGAAATAAAACAAAATAAATTTTTTTTCCTGTGGGAATCGAACCCATGACCACAAGTTTTTATCCTTTCAAGCTTGTCGTAGGAGTTTTTCTTCACAGTTCACAAAACGGCAAGGGGGAAAAATTGGGTGCATTGAGGCTTAAATGTATTGCTAGAGAAGGCCAGCTTATGTCGTTTCCTTGAATTCTCATTTTATGTTCTTTTATAATCCTAATATCACATGCTTGAGACTGTAATTGGATTTTATTGTTAGTTTATAGAGAGGGAAATGGGAAACAAGAATAACAACAGGAATTAGTGAGTCATTACTGCAGGGGTCTTTAGTACTATGTATTTTTTTCCTAGAGGTGAAACAAGGCCTGCATATTCAATTTGCATGCTACTGATTGCTTATCATGCCTATTGTGAATGGTAGATCTTTCTACCATATTTCTGACACCAAGTTTTATTTGATATTTCATCTGTGATTTGTTCTCTTTATCTACTATATTTCCTGATTCTTTGGGTAGCAAAAACTTTCCCTTATTTTGCACTGCTCTGGCCTTAATGTTGTTGGCCTGAGAATCTTAATCCATTTGTTGACCAGGTCAGAGGGCACATCATTCATCAAATATAAGATACCAACTCGTGGTCTTCTTGGATTGCGAAATGCAATTCTTACAGCTTCTCGTGGAACAGCAATCCTTAACACAATATTTGATAGCTATGGACCATGGGCAGGAGATATTAACACCCGAGATCAGGGTTCATTGGTAATTGTCACTTGTAGTTTTTTCAACTCTTCTCAATACAGGCTCATTATTTTTCACATAAGAGCATTGGTCAATCAAGACTTAGTAAAATTTGATGTTCAGGTTGCATTTGAGGATGGAACCAGTACATCATATGCCCTTTCAAGTTCACAAGATAGAGGCCAGATGTTTGTCGAACCAGGTATTGAAGTCTATAAAGGCCAAATAGTGGGCATCCATCAGCGTCCTGGTGACCTGTCGCTTAATATTTGCAAGAAGAAGGCTGCAACCAATGTACGTTCCAATAAAGAACAAACAGGTAAGAAAAATCTTTAGATTTAATTTTTCCTTTTAAAAAAGCTCTGGAGCACTTCAAACTCCGAAACCTGCTTCTCCTTGTTAGCCTAGTGGGGCATATGAAAATTTTATATGACTTAAGACATTATTTAACCCCAAGGGGGTAGCTCGGTTGGTAAAGATCAACACCTCAAAGAGGTCATGAGTTCAAACTCTCCTTGGGGTCTACCTATCCAAAAAAAGATCCATCGTTATTTCATGGTCCCGGGTTCATTCTTTTCTTTGCTTGATTAATTAAACAAATAGTGTACTGAGTATTACTCCTTAAATGAAAAGCATGCTTGATGCATGACAATTTTGTACTAATCTGGAAATAGTTGACACTTCTTTTTTTTTTTTTGTAAGAATATGCCTTCATTAAAACGGTTGCTGAACCTCCACCTAGAACTCCGAACTCCCTTGGAGTTCTAGAGCATCATATTTCGTGCCACAGGTTGGATCTCTATCAGTAATTACTGGACAAACAAAGGAAATAAAATCTTTACTTACTAAAGGATGGGAACACGAACGCCATTTTAATGTGTACAAACATAGATAACACAGACTGCTAGAAAGTCCATCTGTAACTGTAAGGCCCAAATTCTATGGGGCATTTTTTTTTTTTTTTTTTTAAGTTTATTTGATTTGCATTGTCTTCAGCCGTATCAGCAGCCTCTTGGTATCTAAAACGCTCCTCCTTGTAACTTGGGAATTCCATAGTAACTTGGTTGAGGTTTGTTTACCTTGGTTGGCATTTTCTTGTGGCCACTTTTCAGCCTCGTGGACTGATGATTGGAAGGTGTCTCTTGAATTGATTTGGGATGCCCTTGATAAGAACTGTCAAATTTTGTGTATATCTCAACCATATGGTCACCATGTATTGATATTCCCCTTCAATTTTTTATTGATTCCTATTGAGCTTCTTTTGAGTTCATTTTCCTAAATTTTTTATACTTTTTCCAACCTCCATTATGGCACTTGGGGATGTTAGATGTGTTTAAAATTTTGAGCATGGCTAGATGATGATTCAGACTATTTTCACCAAATTTTGGGCACCTAGTGAACTGTATGGAGTCGTTGTAGCATGAGTGAAGCCTTGGGGCTCATGGATTATGGAACCCCTGCTCCTTTTGTAATTATCTGTTATTAATGGAACAAACTTCACAATCACATGTAAGTTGCATAAGTCAGCATTGATCTTCACTTTTGCTGTTTAGAATATCTGACTTCAGTGACTGGACAAAAGCTGCAAACTCATTGTATAATTTCTTGTGTTTTTTTTCTACCTAGACCTCGTTGACCTGATTGATGTTTACCTTCGATTAGTAGTTTAGACATTTTACTAGAAACTACCCATCTTTTATTTTGCTTACTTGTCTGCAGCAGCTTGGCTTTGTTCTCCTACACTAAAATCACACTTCGGAACTTCTGATCTGTTTTTGCAGTAATTCTTGATACACCCTTGGATTATAGTCTGGATGACTGCATAGAGTACATTCAGGAAGATGAGTTGGTTGAGGTGACTCCATCAAGTATCAGAATGTGCAAAAACCCAAAGTTTGCAAAGAAAAAGTACTGATTGTAAGGGAACATTGTGGATATGTGATCTGAGCTTCCTCTGGTACTCAAAACCAATATGATTGGGCAATCAAATGTATACTACTCCAGTTGGTGCAAGTCCTTGTGTGGAATTTCTCCTCACAAACATTACAAAGTAGCACTGGACAGATTCTCTTCGTAATTAGTGACAAGTTGAATTGGTGAGGGATTTACAGGTGATGATAAGGTTCTCTTCCTGATATTGTATACAACACACAACTAATTCTTAAGCCACTCAACAGCTCTTTATACTATTCATTATACTGGCGGTGATTGCCATCAAAATATAGGAATATTCAGTGTTTCGTTGTTATTGTTATATTTACTATTATTTTCTGGATGGGCTAGAACCTAGAGGTATGGAGCCAGGAAAAGTTATATTTAAAACCCATGCATCAAATTGATTATTCTCTCCTCCATTGTTTCATAATGACTGGCGGGATCTTAATCTGAATGCTGGTTCCATAAATTTGTGATAGTGCGATTTTAAATCTCAAGGAGAAAGAGTGCAGAATGGATGATCGACCAAAAATGGTCATCTAGAGTGCAGAATGGATGATCGACCAAAAATGGTCATCTGTCTTAATTTAGTATTATAGACTGCAAGCATGGTCTGTAGGGCCTTGGATTGGACATGTTTTACTACAATGCTTCTTACCTCTACTTCCCAGAATATGACTGTTTAAGTTTTAGTTTTGTAATCTAGGTGTCATCTAATCTTGGTTAGGTGTCACCTAGCTTAGTGCTGTTATAGTTTTCAACTTTAGACAGTTTCAGTTAAAGTCCTTTTTTATTTGCAACTCTTGTAATGTTGACTCAGACTGGAACTGTCTAGCCAATTTCTCTTTGTCAGTTATTCATTATTATAAATAAGATTAAGTGAGGGGGAGAGGATCATTTGGATCCATTCTCTTCCCTCTCCATGATTTCTCCCTGTGTCTCCCTCTTGGTTTCCTCATCTATCTTCCAGCAGTACTTTAAGTGTAAGATCTGGTTTGCTTTGGTCTAAATATTATTTTTTGGTATCAGAGTTCCAAGTTCTCTATCACCTAAAAAGAGGATACGGTCATTCAAAAGAGGGATATATGCCATATGTACTTCCGAAAAAAAGGCAATACATGAGAAGGGTTGGGAATAATCTCATACGCCATTGTTAATCTTAACTGCCCCGGTCCATGTGTACGAAATAACAATGCTTGAGTTTTGCCTGGGAGAAATTTAAATCTTTTTAACTTTCAAAGCAAAAAAGAACTAACATTTTATTTCTGTTGCCTTTCCAAATGCAAAATATATATTTTTTCATTTGAAATTCGCACCCTCAAGAAAAAAAACCACCATGACAGTTAATAATTCAAAGTTTCAGGAACTTGAATATGCAAATTATGTCGAAAAGCAGTCATGGAGACTCATAATTTGATAATAAAAAAAAAAGTATGACGATGTTCAAAATTCTGTATGTGAGAATTCCTAGCAAAAACTCTTTTGGCTTCAACAACTTCCTGATTGAGTATTTGACTATTGATTCAAGATTTTAAATGGATAAAATTCCAAAAATATTCGAATTCCACCCGATCTTAAGGTTAACCAAATTGAAACTGGGGAAAATTCAACTTCTTATGGAAAGAAATTGAGCAAGATAATGACAAAATTAAGTTTCTCACGTGAGGGGAAAAAAAACTTCTGCGTTCTGAGCAATCTTAAGAGTGAAAGGTAAAAAAAATATTTGAATCTACAATCATTTTTTAAAACTGTATTATGGATCTTTGAGCTTTGCTAAGGCCTTGCTTGGCTGCAAGGAAAATTAAAGAGAAGAAAAATGAAAACTTTTAAACCTTAATGAGAAATTTTTATAATTATATCACATGACTATCATTAACTACCCTTTATTTATTAAATTTCACTTTACTTCAATGCATTTCCACTGAAATTAAAAAGTAAAATAAAAATTATATCTGAAAACTATCATTACTAAACATGATAAAAAAAACTTATAATTTATATAATCATGTCAAGTAATGATTATTATTTGTTTCAAAGCTTAAAATTATTATCTTACCCTTTAATTTCTCTTGCAACCAAACAGAATCCAGAAGGTCTTGCATGAGGTTTTGGTCTGTTATAAAAACCCACACTGGACTTTGGAAGATACAAAGTAAAAACAATCTGTGTCTTCTTACAGTTTTCCATTCTTCATTTACAATTCTGAAATCAAACGGATACAAATTACAGAGCCTCCAAAAAAAAAAAATTCCAAAATCTTGTTTTTCACTAAAGCAATCAACACTCAATGCACAATTACAATGGCACACCTAAGAACCAAAAAGAGATGGATAAACCCACCAACTCAGAAACAATCAGAGATGAAGAAGAATAAGACAGACTTTACAATTTACATTCCGAACACAACTTACTCACCCTGGGGTGGAAGAAAGGAAAGAATAATAAATTACAAATGTTGTTTTACATGTATGAATATGGGGAGAACGAATGAACTTGAGAATATCAATCTGTCCGCTGTAACAGGAAATGGAACTCAGAATTCTGGCGGAGGAGTGGGGGAGGGTCAATATTTGATGGGCTGATGTCGGGAAAGGATCTTGATAGCTCGTCTGGAGAGAAAGGTATGCTGGAATTTGGCACCAAAAAAAAAAAAAAATCTAATTTAGATATTTTCTTCAAAAGCATGTAATAATTACTCCTAGTTGAAAAAGAACTTATACTTTTGTTGTAAAATGTATAGGGTGTTAGAATTGGTTACCTTGAGTCAGCATCAAGCAAGAAAGAATTATTTGGCATGTTACTTGAATCTTCTGTCATCAATGCTCTCATCTTGCCAATTACCTGGAACACCCAGAAGCGAATTTTTAGAATAAGGGTTCTAGTTTGGAATTGTTCACTTCCAGGGCCCTCCTGAGTCCTGACTCAGATGATTGAGACATAACATTTCCAAGATGCAGGAATCTAGGGGCTGTAAGGTAGTGGGTTCTGTTCCCATGAAAAAGGAAATGGGGGTAGTTTGGTGATAGATGGGTTATTGGCCGCTTTCTATATGTGAAGAAAATAGAAGGAGAAAAGAAATAGAGTAGATTCTTTTTTTATATCTCCTGGAAGTTTCTGACACTGAGATAAATGGAGAAGCATGGTGAAGATGCCAAATCAAGTTGGATGATATAAACAAAAACAAAATACGACTTACGTCTGGAGATAGCCCTTGGGACCCATATTTGTCATCCCAGAACATTGTTCCAATGCGATATATTTGTGTAATGCTCAGTACCTGGCAAAATATAAGAAGGGTGCTTATCTTAATGTGTTTATTTTCATTACTTCCAATGAAATGCTATGTAAATTGAGCTGCTTTATAGTTCTAGTAGACTACTTGAATGCTTAGCATATTACCGGACAGATGTCATTCATGATCTCATCCAAGGATATGTGAGGTTTTTGATGTGAAACCTACCAAAGGAAAGAAAATTAAAACGCAAATTAGTAAATAATGAATCTGTAATTAGTAGCTGAGGATCCAGGTTCAATTAACGTACCAGAAACCCAACAGCCTGCCTTATGTTCTGTAGTTCATCCCATGAGGATCCAGCAAACTGCAACACAACCAAAAAATTTAAATCTTTTTGTAACCTGCCCCCATTTTGGTCCTGGCATCCAACTAGTTTAGCCTAGCGAAATCATATACCTGGTCTGTTGCTTTGGAGCACCACTGCTCCAATTCTTGCAACCCAGCTTTCACATATTCTCCGTTGCTGAATGAACAGCACTCACGGCGAAGCAATAAACTGAAGAAAGAAACCATAAGTTTGTGTTATTTAAATGGATAAAAACAAAGAAAAAAGATCGAACATTCGAGCTATTTCTAGTTGCTTTTGCATGTCTAAATCACTATACAAAAGATTTCCTGAACTTGAAACTGGAGAAGCTGCAAACCTGTTAAAAAACTGCACATTTATGAAGGAGAACACCTGACTGAATGTCTTCCTCATGATCATGTCAGGGACCTGCAAATCTCAGAAACTAATTACAAAGTTCTTGGGAGTCACCTTTTGGACCATCTGTATTAGATGAATGAAGAGTCATACTTACATAATTCTCACACATTATAGCCAAGGCACGATCGAGGCTTCCTACAATGCTTTGCCAGTGTATGCTTGACGCTTGCTGTTTTGCAGCTATATTTGATTGAGCATTTTTGGAGGATCCTCTTATTGATCTGGCTCTTGCTGATCTTGGAGCCTGCAGTTGCAGTTGAAAATTTATTCATAGGAAGATGCATTCCTTTTCCAATTGTAAATTCATGCTTATACAGATAGATGCTTACCTGTATGCACAGGTTCAAGAATGGACTGATCTCTTTCTTCAAACTATCACGGATCATCCCATATATTTTCTCAACACATGCAGTTAGATGTTGCTTAAACAGGAGGGCAGGGTATTTAGCTTCAACTCTTGATTGGAAATCTGGTTTGCCAACCATTCCACTGTACCCACTTGAAATCCCCATACTTGAAGGGGATGAACGAAGACCCTGAGATAAAAATTTAGACCATCTTAATTTTGATATTCATTGTTTTCTAGTACTGGAGAAATTTGACAAGATGGTACTAGAGTGAGCTTTTACTTGCGCCATTCTACCAAACAGGGAGGTGGGTGACGACCGAGCACGCACTGAAGCTTTTTTCGGTGTGTTGCTTGCCTTGAGTGTATTTTGTACAAGAAACAGTAGCGTTGATGTTGTTGAGAGCCAATAGGCAAGATCACTGATTTTTTCCTGATTCTGTAGGGGCAGGAAACCACTCCCATGTGTCAAACCCAGTTAGTCAGTCAAAACAGATATCTTTTATGTGATCATGTGATCACTTAATACAGAATTTCAATAACATATCTGATAGGCTCATAATAGGGGAAGGTACTACCTCAATAGATGACCGGATTGCATGAATTATCCGATCAAAAATGTATGTCTTGTCTGCTTCAAAAGATCTCCACTGTAGAAGTGCTTGATAGACAATACATGCAGCAGCTGGTCTGTTCTTGTCAAACCGTTTATCTTCCAAGAGGCACTTCATAAGTGTGTCATGGTTTTCCTGGTTACAAAAGGAAACAAAAGCATCCAACACATGAGATGAACTGTTTGATGTGTTAATTCACAAAACGATTCCCTACATGTGGATCTGAATGCATACTTGCTGCCTGTCTGTTAGAGATTTTTGTTTACTTAGAACAGTTGGAGGAGGCACCGGCTCCTGCAAACAAATGTACTCATTGTAAATAAATTGCTAGATCATTGAGCTTCTTTATAAGTATCCTTTTACTCTGAAGAAACTCCATTTGATAGTGGCACGTATACCTTTGTTGACTTGTGCTCTTCCATGGTTTGGTATCCATTTTCAAGAATCTGCACCATGATAAAGTCAGCTATTGAACTAAATTTTAAAGCACAGTAAGTCTTATCATAAAAGGCAGCTGAACCATGAATGCACCTTAGTGCCTTCTGTCTGCATCTCTTCAGGAGCAACTATTTGCTGCACAACAACCGGTGCCTGATGGCGGAGCTGCTCATTTTCCAACTCCAACTTTGCAATCTTGTCCTTGAGGCTGAATTGTTTGGAAAATATTAGACTATTGCAACATCGATTCTCTTTGAATCATAAGATCCAAATTGGAACTTGGGAATCTCAGTGTAATCAGCACTGAGTTTAGCTCAAAACTTCCAAACTCCATTAACTAAGTTAACTAGGTGAAAGAAAAATACTGAACTGACATGACTCAATCCAACTTAAAAGGTTTTCAAGGGGAAAAAAAAAATGATGTTCTATTATTTCTCTTCCTAGCATGTTTCTTGAAATTTTCTGCAGTAGATTGATCTTTCAAGCAGAATCAAGCACCCAGACATCAGAATTAAGCTTTTTTTTACTAATGTTGAAGCACTGATTTCAAACATGGACATGAGCAAGCAATTGAGACTATCCACAATATTTGTTGTATCTCACATGTTCACTTCTTCAGAGAGCTTATCATTTGTTGATGCAACCAAAGCCTGCTGACGTAGAACCTGATTCTCAGATTCCAAGTTGGACAAGTTCAATTCTAGTCTGAAGCAAGGCAAACATATAAGAACAAGTTAAAACTGTAAATTGACCACACAAAATTCAATTTGGCTAGAAATCTGTGGGTGCTTATTTAACTACCGTTCAATAGTCTCTTGAAGCTGGGAGATTCTGGAATGTGATTTTGCAGCTTCTTCAAGCCTTGCTTCATTGTCCTTCTCGACCTTAACATACTTTATTTCAAATTTTTCAACCCTCTTCTTCAACTCACTTAATTCACCCTGTGTATTTGTAATCCATATTTGGTTAGCATACTGTTGAAGTATCCAACCCAAAAGCTTAAGCTATTAGGTGATGAAATCAACTAGTACATTAAGACATCTCAGGTCCCAACGTTTTTCAATGTGAGACTATTCCCAACATAAAGATTGATGTAAAGAGCATAGAAGCTGCAGTTTCTGGAGCAGTTACCTCCAGTTCCTCATTGCGATTTGTCAGGAAGTCTAGTTTACTGTTGTCTACAACAGGAATTTCTTTGATGACAGGGGGTGCTTGTTCAATAGCTATCTTTGCTGCTTCTTTTTCCCTGATAATTGCAGCATGAGCTTCATCTATCTGCCCTTGCATTTCATGCAAAGTAGATTGCAGCTTTGCAATTTCTTGTGCCTTCGCTTCTTCAAGGTCAGTCTACAAGAAAACAACTCATTAACCAAAACAACTGAAGGAAACCATTGCCACTTAAGTATGCCCACCCCTCAAGGATCTCGTATTCAAACACCATCTTGGCCAGTGTGAAATATAAAGCCTGATAACATTCAGCCAAGTCATTATGATTTAAGAATCACCGGATTCTGCATTCATATTTATAACGGATGACTTAGACTGAGGCCAAACAGACTCTGCTTATATTGCTACCAACCTATATTAGTGGCCCTAGGAAGACTGGAAGACTATCATATCATATCTGTCTGTCTGACAAGTCTCTACAACATTAAGTTGAACATTCATCTGGTGCGTTACTTCCCCAAGTTGATTTAACCCAAAAAAAAAAGGAAAAAGAAAAGGTTGGCTGAACAAAGTGGAAAAGATGATACCCTGGTATGCTTTTCAAGTTCTAGTCGCCATGTTAGCTCTTCAACCCGTTTTTCGAGCTTATCCTTGGCTTCTCTAAGCGCTCCTGCATCTCTAGCAGCCTGCATTGGAAAATGTCCCAGTACAACTGTTTATCTACCCATAACATTTTCTTTATGTTTTAGCATAAATTAAAGAAAATATTTTCTTTAGATGGCCACAACAGAAAAAATTGGCACTTAAAAAATGACAGGATTTTCCTCTAAGCAAAGTATGGGTTATTGGTGCATTTAAAGAGAGCTCACCATTTTGAGCTTTCTAAGCTCCTTCCTTCCTGCTCTTCCCCTCCAGAGACACTGAAGCGTAAGATTGGCCTTCTTTTTCTGTTTATAGGCAGAAAAGGCTTGGAATCTACGCCATCGAGTCTGTAAGGAACAAGTATCAATAAATTAAATGATTTGGCTTATTATCTTTCCTAAATTTTTACCATTCATTCTTTGAATTTTATTTTCAACAAATCAAATAAAGAAATTCCTGGTAGAGAAATGTTACTACCTGAACAATTGTTGCAGCCTTGGTTCTCCTTCTGTAATTAAATTCTTTATGAGCTTCCATTGCACGCAACCCAGTTTGAATAATTATTGCTGATGCTTGTAGCTTTGTGTACGATTTTCTGGCCGCATGAGCACGTACATGCTTCTGTATACGAATTGAAGCATCTTCTCTTCTCATTTGTTGGTATAGTTTGCGTGCAAGCTGTCCTGTATAATGCAGCAAGCAATAAAAGTTAACTCAAGATCTCCTGATGATTCTTTCCTATCATTTGGCATCATAAAATATAAAATATTCAATATGAGCAACCTCTCCATAGTCGTTGTAAATGAATTGTAGCACGCCGTAGAACAATGAACTCCTTTCGAGCTAGATATGTTTGGATTTGCCTCTGGATGCGCCTTGCAGCGTTAGCCAGGATTTCGATTCTTCGTGCATCCAGTTCAGCCATCTGCCCAGCTCTAAGAAACACCTTTGTCTTCCCAATCTGAGATAGAAATAGTCTTGATGATCAATAAATCAACTTTTTCTTGGAAATATTATGGATAACATCTCATGTTTTGATATTGTCATCAAATTTCAACTTGTAAGCATTACCTGGTAGCCTTTCAAGCCCATTCTATCACAGAGAGCTGCACAAATTGATTTCTCATCAGCACTGTAAAAGGATAAAAAAAAGGTGATGTCAGAATCAAGCTGATTTCTCATAAGATCTGTGACAGGATTGAAAAAAGGCGATATATCAGAATCGAGTTACAAGCATACAAACTGCAAGTGATGCTACTAAATCAGTCAAAGGCAAAGACTAACTGGTGTAAAGAATTAAATTGAATTGCCGTAGTTGAATTTATATGAATACATTACTGAGACGAGGGATTCAGTCTCGTATCTAGCAAGTTATGAATCACTCATTGCAAGTTTATCCATCTTATGTACAAAAGCATGATTGTGAATAAAAATTAAACAAGATATTTAATTTTCAATAGTTATACCCATCTAAAACATCTGGAGTTAGCATTCCAAACCGATCAAGGAATTCATCAAATGTTCTCTTTGTGGGATACCCAGCACAACTTATTCTAATAGCCTCTAGTACACCCTGCCAGTGCCAACAAGAAAGAACTGTGTTAGTCAGACAAACTAATTGAGCTATAAGGCTTTACATGGGGTTGTATTTTTGGAATTAGAAGCTTACCCCACACCTCAACTGGTTTAGGACGTTGAAGTTCTCAAATATTCCAGGTTTTAGAACAGTGTTGGGCTTCACACATCTGATGTAATGCGGCTCCGTAGTGCTCAGAGTTTCCATTAAAGCTTGCAGTTGTTGCTGGATTAATGTCGAAGTGAAAAAGAAAATTAGAGAACAAGAGGTCTACGGATGTATGTTTATGCTTTTAATCCGGGGATTCTTATTCACCTTGAAGCGGGTACCAATTGAAGAGAATTTGGATTGCTTTGAAGTTTCCTCAGGTAAGGGGGGGAAGAGACTTGCTACAAAATGGCTCCTGGAGTCATCTAATAGAGCTTGATGTTCTGCTACGACATAATCCTTGTTTTTGTCCAGGAAGTGATCGGATTGGTAGGTAACCTGTTCAAGATAAACTCTTTATAAGGAGGATAACTAATTTTATCATATAAAATTTGACAATCAAATATTAATTGTAGAATATACTTACATCTCCAGCATAATGATTGATGGTGAAGTCTGTTCGAGCAAGCTTAGGCTTGCTGAAGCGCTTGTGGTTTTTGTATGTCTGGTACATCTTTGTTGCAAATGTCTCATGGGTTGACTTAGGAAACATACTGCACATAGTTAAGTAAATAATCACCAAGTTTTCTTGTTAATATTATGTTTTAAACTATTTTATATTTTTAGGAGGAGAGAACGGAGAATGGTCCAAGAGGAAGACCAGGAAAGCTGCTGAGACCAGCCACAGTGGAGCAGTAAATTAGATACTCTCACCAGAACCATTTCAAAAATCATGAAGGATCAATTCATGTACTCTCTGAATATTCAGAATGAAGAATTTACTAATATCAGTTTGTGTACTATCTGAATGAAGGATTTACTAAATTTCAGTTTGGTGGCTGGTTCGTTGCTAAAAACCTCACAAGCTATTCAGGCAATCTGAAGTAGAGAATTTGCATACCATGCTTCATCAAGAAGAGCGATAATTCCTCCAGGTTTCTGCATACAGGCAAAAAGTCAGTCCTTCAACAACTCTTTCCTTTTCCCACCTTTTTTGATGAGTCTAAGAAATTTAGTATAGCATATTAATAGTTACATATGAAATAGGCTATCGCAAATGAAATACCTTTTCTATTAGATCCAACACATCTTGGTTGTCTACAAATTCTACATAACTCCAGTCAATCTCTTCCTTTGTATACTCTTCTTGCTCCATTTTAAAGACATGCTGTGAGATGTATACGCTTTATTAGTTTTCACTAGCTGTGTTATGAAAGCATATTATTTTGTTAGTGTAACCTGTATTGAGAAGTGTTGCGTAGTCCTACTTGATTAAAATGCTGTTGCAACTTCTCGTTGGTGAAGTTGATACATAACTGCTCAAAACTGCCAAACAACATCTACCATCAGATCTACCAGACGGTCAAACAAAAACTTAAGTAACTATTTTTCATATAAGCTGAGACATGTTCCACTACCTATTGACTTTGAAGCTTTCAAACCCATAGATATCGAGGACTCCAATTATGTTCACTGCATTAGGGT
This sequence comes from Protea cynaroides, assembly GCA_028583415.1. Taxonomy (NCBI): domain Eukaryota; kingdom Viridiplantae; phylum Streptophyta; class Magnoliopsida; order Proteales; family Proteaceae; genus Protea; species Protea cynaroides. The sequence continues at coordinate 64,798,345 of CM053269.1, read as the reverse complement.
CCTGACCAATTGAATTGTTGATTTTATCCACAAGCCTGCCATGGTTCAGGAAAATGAGCATGGAAATGGAAAGGAATTATTATAGCCGTTATTATATCCAGTAACTATACTAGATCAGATTCGCCTAGAAAGAAAACAGAATGAACTGACGAATTTTACTGCATAACATAGAAAAATATCTATCAGAATTTCCTTATTTACTCTTAGTAATTGTAAACTCATCTTAGAAGTAAGAGAGGTTAACAAAACTAAATTGTTAATCTTTTTTTTAGATCATGTTTTACCTAGTGCAAAGAGAAAAAGAAAGAAAGAAGGAAAAAAAAATAGTCAAGCCCCTCTACTTGCTTCAAGTTTAAGGCCTTCATAACTACCAAAAAATCTACGTTATCTTGAGTCATGAAGACAAATTGGAGCCAATTGAACTCAGTGAAACTTCTCACCTTAGGTTCAGAAATTTCTTTTTTCCCATAGTGGTTATTTCAGTTTAGTTCAACAGTTGCAGATGTAAAAGGTATGCTTGACATGATTTAAGGAATTAAAGCATAGGTGAATTTTACAATTAGTTGTACTGGTTACTCATGCTATCATCCTTGAGGATGATTGATCTGGCAAGAGATAACTTTGTAGACGCAGTAGTTACTGTGCTTACCAGTCAAATAACCTAGAGTACACAGTCTTTGCCAAGGCATCACGGTTTGATGCAGCTGAAGCTGGATCAAGAAATTTTGTTATGTTACCATCAGGAGTAACTATTACACGCTTAATAAGTGAATCTTCAAGAGCCTTCTCATCACACCTGGATAGAAGCGATAAAGTTATATTAACAGAGACAAAAGATGGAGCATTCTGCATTTTTTTTAATTAGCTGAGAATTCATTGTGTCCAAAGGTAAGGATTCACACATTAGAAGCTCTGCAGCTGTTTGAAGATGGTAAAGTGATTTATCATCCTTCAGTTTGGAAGAATCAACTTCGTTCCCTTTTATGAAGTCAATGTTCCCAAGATGAAGGATTGCAGCTACAACACGGAATATCCCATCCTACATGAGAAAAAGTCTGCAATGTCAATGTGGATAGATTAAGGACATATAGTATATGAATGTGAGAGAGAGAGAGACTTGTGCACATCACCTGTTCTTCCTGGCTGATCCCAACAACATCCATGGCATGTCTAGTCTCTAGATATTCCTGGGCATCATTCACATTTGCTACTTCATAACAGTTTGTCTGGTTTAGGTAGTGGAATTTTCTTGGGTCTCCCAGCTTGTATTTCTTGACATCCTGGAAGGGAGGCTCTGTTAGCTGATAAATTGAATCCATAATTTTATCTTATTTTTATGTTGTTAGGTTGTTTATCATTCTGGAGCTATTTACAATTAGGTCAGGATACAGGTTACCTCTGGTGGTGCTGCACAGAGCATATAGAAGCAATGGTAGTTCCTCTCGGGATCAGACACCTGACAAACACGGGATCGTTCAAGAAGATATGTACGGACAGCAGCTCCAGAGATCTTCCCTTGTTTATCGAATTGGATCTCAACAAATTTACCGAAACGACTGCCAGTCACAATCCCTCAGTTTAAGTACACAGTTTTATAAGTTTTAGAAACAGAGTTTAAAATGTCTGAATTTTTCACCTGGAGTTATTGTTCTTTACAGTTTTTGCGTTCCCAAATGCTTCCAAGACAGGGTTGGACTAAAAAAATGGCGGACAGATACCTCATCAAACTTCTGTATGGAAACCTCCTAATATAGATATAAATAGAACCCAATCTCACCTCTAAAACTTGTTGCTCAACTGTTCTTCCCTCAGTTCCTGATCTGCCCCCCATGAATGCAAGATATCTCATGAGCATCTTTGTTGTTTCAGTTTTACCTGCCCCACTCTCTCCACTTACCAAGATGGATTGGCTTCCGTGATCATTGATCATTGCCCTGATATGTACAATAAAATAACCAACCATATATATCAGACCATGTGTTTGCCCTGTTGATGGCCTTCACCAAAATATCTATGGAATATACCTGTAACAAGCATCTGCAACAGCAAAAAGATGGGGACTGAGTTCTCCAAAGGTAGCTCCTTTGTACTGCTGCATCATGTGGACGTCATAGAGGTGTGGCAACCTCTGGAAAGGGTTAACTGCAATTAAAATGCTCCCTGTATAGGTCTGAATTTCCAGAAATTTTAATCAGATTGTTAACCGTCTACATAATTTTATTAGTTGGAAACATCAACTAATGAAATAGTCATTACTAGTAGGTATACTCACATATATTTCATTGAGAGCAAAGCGGGAAGCCAAATTTTGCAGGACTCCTGGTTCATGTAGGTAAGCTAATTTGGTCATGTCATCAACTCCAGCTGGAGGTGCTTCTGTGTCTTTTGGATAAATGCTGGATAAGTTGGCAACAATCTAAAATACAAATAAAAGCATTGTTTAGTAAATATCCTTAACTATAAGAAATTTCCAACACCATCTCATTGGGGGGGGGTAGAGGAAACTCAGCTATTCAACTAATTATTGCTTGGGAGTTTGATAAAGTTATTCAAATAGAGCTGCATGGCAAAACAAGAGCCATGTAGCCGACCTCGTTTAGTTGGGTTAAGGTTCGGGTTAGTTGAGTTGAGAGTGAACAAGTTATCGAGTTAACCATTAGAACATCCCAGCAATCTATGACATGAGAACTTTTCCTGATTGGAAACCTGAAGGCCAGAGAAACCTATTAATGGGCATCTACACATTCAATCTGATTGGTGAACACGTTATTTCTGGAACTGTACGGATCCAAATGGGATAAAGTTAAACTTAGAAGCTGCAGTGATAAAAATGAGGGTTCACTGTAGCTTACCGTTTTTTCATTTGTAGTGACTATGGTGGCATTATTGCCTCTAATTTCTGTCACTTCTCCATCAATCCATGCTTCCACAGGATCCTCTGCCCAGACATGGGATCCGACGACGATGTTAACTGGAGTTCCCTGCACCAACAAAAGACCAGAAAGAATATATAACATAAGCTTCTTACAAACAGTGAAGAGCAAAGGATCAATGAATCAAAACAAAGTTCAGAACTTTCAGATAAGGATCCGATGAATCATCATCTCTGAGAAGCTTACCATAATTGAAAAAACTATATGATGAACATCGAACTTTTGATTCAGACAGAAAGTGAGAGAGAAGCAGCAGCAAGATAAATTGAGATGAAAGCCTTATAGGGAGTGTAATGGAGAGATAGATTGCAGGAAATAATAGTATTGAAAGGAGAATCTGAAAAAAGAAGGTTTCAGAAGAAATGCAAGAGAGAAGGGAGATGATGATGACTGGTATTTGCAAACTCAAAAGCCAAAAAATAAAGCAGAGCAGCAACCCCCCACCTTCCCCCAAGTCTCTTGCCCGCCAAACTTTTTTTTTTTTTTTTTTTTGGGATTTATTCCACGTAAGATGCTGACTTGGCATCTGAATTACGATCCTTTGGTAGACCCATTTATGCTGTTCTTAATCAGAGCCGTCCTCTCAAATTGATCTAGAACTTTTCTACGGTCAATCTTGTTGTTCGGTGTATGACTGCACGGTCTCGGTTGTACTGTGGAAATATTTCTTATGATCCACATTTTTTAAAAAAATAATAATTCTTAATAAAATATAAAAATGAAAAAGTGGAATCCTCTAATTATTTTAATAAAAATCCCTTGTGTTTTATTTGAACAACTTTTGATTATAAGAATATAAGATAGTAAAGTCACTCTCTAATGCAATGTGAATTTACTATAGTATCCTTTTAGTGTGATTTAATTCCAAAGAATCCATAGTAATGATCGACAAGATTAGGTTGGAAAATCAAATAGTTGGATTAAGATTTTAATTTGGAATATTGAAACATCTTTGAATTTTTTTTGTCAAATATAAGTGTGAAATTTTCCAAAGATAAGACTGCCTAAATTTACTTCTTTCAAACCCTGCAACAACATGAAACTCGCCTGCAATATATGCCTTTTTTATATGTAAGATATTTTAGATGACGGCTATGGATCCTTAATGGCCATGTAATTTATTTGGTAGATGAATGAAGAAATCCTATATATTGATCTAATTTGTTGAATTCCATTACCAACAATCATAGAATCTCTTATACATTAATGTATTATTATATTTTTATTTCTCTATATTTATATATATGTATAGATTTTTTTTATATAAATAATTTCATGTGCAAAATGTATGTATTATAATATAAATAGATGATAATGTATATAACATGTTTATAAAATTTTATAAAACCTTTCGACTAGCTATCGGCTATAAAACTAATGTCATGATGATAGAGTTCGAAGAAACCATAAGGGATAGTTCAGTTGGTAGAAAACCTACGTCTCAAGGAGCGGAAGGAGCTGAATTCAACTCCTTTAACTATCTTAGAGCCTTTGCATGGGATGTTAAATGCTCTTTTTAAATACCATTTTTAGCAAAATAACAACAATAATAATAAAGTTGGAAATGGATTTCTTGGAATTTCTTCAATTAAAAAAAAAACTACAAGGCTAATTTGGTCAATGAAGAAAAGTGAAAACAAACCCATCTGAGAATCTGGGATGAGCGAGAATGAAAGGAGGCAGTAGAAGTAGATGGTGATCTGTTGTGGACCCCAGAGAGACACAAAGAAAGGGAGCTACAGCCACTCAGTCAGCCATTACTTCATGAGTCGGTGGTGGGGGACCCATAATCCTTTTTTACTTTTTCGCTGTACTTTTGATTTGAATTGGATCTTTTCTTCCATGGGGGCGGTCAGCCGGTGGAGATGACCACAAACCTAAGCAAACGAAAACGACCGAAATCTTGGCCGGCCGCCGGCCCGGCGGCCATTCACACTCCATAGAAAGTTCCCTGCAGTGGGGCCAGGGATAGGAGCAAGTGCTATTTATTACTGTTCATTATGAGGGGCTATACCGCTATAGTAACTATTTATTTTCTTTTTATCATTTCTTATAATTATACTTTTTTTTTCTCTCTCCTTGACATAGAAACTATTTATTGAGCTCGGATCACTTGCATATACATGTACTCTTCATGAGATCCCATTATTATTGATATAGTGTGGGACCACCTATGGAGTGTAGGACCCACTGGATATGAACAATGATGAGATCTCAAAAAAAATATAAATACATACAAGTGAACTATTTCCCAAATTATCTATCTAAATGTTTTTTTTTTTTTTTTTTCTGAAAATGTTGATGCAAAGGTTTTCTAGATGGTCATCAAAAGTCTTCTCTCGACCGTCCAAACACACTTCCCATATAGCATCCTTGTTGGACTCTAAGGATGTCAATTTGATATCAAAAGTGGTATCGTATTATTTATATCAAAATTGATATATTATTTTTTATTCGATTGGGTGATGATTCAAAATTTAGTATCATTTTCTATCTATTATGATAATGATTCATATTGATAAATTAGTGGTACATATTGTTTAATATCGATTTATATGTATACCGTTTATATATAAATTTGTATACTAATTAAATACCATACACCATTTAGATATTAGATGACACTGTCACACATTCACTTTATTAGTTCACATTGTATTACAATCGTATTTTGTATTGAATTAAAACCCACCATTCATAAAAAAAATTTGTCTTACATAAAATGTTTTATTTTTTTAGAGCTGGAAAGGCTCGTGGAAAATACCACTTTTGTTATATAATTTTAATAAATTTATCTTACATATAAATAAAGCCACCATTCATTAAAAAAAAAAATTGACAAAATCATTATATATATATATATATATATAGGAGGTTGATTAAGTCAAGTTAGACATATGACTGAGTGACTCAGCTGAATTTTGACCAAATGACTTCAAAATAGGGAAAACGTTTTAATTGAATAAACCCCGAATACAATAATTAAAACCCCAAATAAGACTTTCCAATTGGCAATCACAATTGACTGCCACATATGAAAATGAAAAGAACCATTCATAACTTGAAGGTTGAAGATTGAAGGTTGAAACTTGAAAGACAGGAAATGTAGAGTAAAGTTTTTTTTATAATTTATTCAGAAGAAGAAACAGTCTTTCATATTGTGGGGGTAATACTACATACAGTCTATTCTTTTTCAAATTCTGTAGTAATGAAAGTCTTGTGCATTAAGACGCCATGTTTGGATGAATAATCCTTTGAAAAAAAAAAAACCCTAACTTTCGAATTGAAATACAGACTATAATAATTTGTTTGAAAAATTATTCAAAACTAAATAATACTATAAAACTAAAAATATAGTCAAATAAAAAAGAATCTTATATGGTATACTTTCCATTTAAAAAAATGTTGGATAGGTTGCTCATTGCCCTAAAGTCTAACCATCCTCCTTTCAAATTACTAATACTCTGCTTTCGATTATATAGTTTGAGTATTAGTCTAATGATTTGTAATCCGTTCAAAATCGATGACTTTTAATTTGTAATCAAACCGAACTAGAAACTAATATCTAAAACTAGAAGAAAAAAATCAATTAGTTTTGGTTTGATTCGATTAGACTTTAAACGGTTGGTTTCGTTTCCAAATTTCTTTTGACACCCTTGTTTACATGTTAAGTTTCAACTTATTAACGTAAAACACATTTGATCAATTGATAAAAATAACTTTTGAAAATATTCAGGACTATCAAAGGGGTTAGCCAATACATGGACGACTGAAAAATACAATAAGAAGGATATTTTATTCATTTGAGTTATAAATTCGTCACGTGGTCTATCTAAAATATTTTCTTCACAACCAACATGAGCAGTAGGGGTGTCATAACTAGACCCAAGTCGAAAATCAAAAAATGAACCAGCCCATTTGGTCTGGATCAAACCCTATAAAGCGTAATTGGACTTCGCTTTTAGAGCCCGTAGCAAAACCAAAGGTTTAAACTAAAACCAAACTAGCCTGATTCGCTGCTGCAACCACTTGCGTTGGTGATCGAAGTTTTGAGTCTTGACCTACTATAAGAAGAAAAAAATAATAATAAAAAAAAAATATTGATAACCAAAAATAAAATTTTTTTTTGTGGATAAACCAACCAATCAATCAAAGGGGATTTAATTTTTTAAGGAGTTGGATTTAGCATTGAGGGCTAAAAGGGTTTTTGGAAAATGACAATTTCGTTTAATATCTGAGCAATTAACCCTAAGGGATAGCTCAGTTGGTAAGGAGCACACATCTTAAGAAGTGGAAGGTTATGAGTTCAACTCATTTTATCACCTTATGGCTCACAGTGAGTTAAGTGTTCTTTCTTTCCTCCTTTGGGTGCAAATGAAATGGTTCTCATTCAACTCTGGAATGACCCAATCTATACATTGTGGGGTCAGTATTGGTTTATAGGACCAATGAAGCGAAGGTCATTTGAGCAATGAACACGAATACCATATAATGTCTGGTTAAAATTAACATAGAGGATACAGTAAAGCCACAATAAAGAGGTTGATTATTTTTATTATTTGTTGGGAAAAAGATGTACATGCTATCGGTATGTACTATCTCATAGTCTGTTTTTCTCTCTCATCATAATTCGGGCATTTTTAATGAATCGGGTACCGATTCTTTTTGTATTTTTAATTTCTTCGATTGATATGTATATCCCTGAAAACACTGGCAATGTGTAAATCCTTTTTTTTCCTTATTTATTATTATTGTGGCAGAGAGGTGAAGACACGATGTTTGTTGATTAAGTCATCTTACATTTATGACCCAGTCCCAAGCCGTCTTCTAAATTGGCTTTTGTATTTTTATTGCAAAAATTGTATTTTGACCAAAGGGCTTCAAAATAGAACCTTTTAATTAAGGGTAAAAGACAGTTATCTCCCCTGTAACTTACTTTATTGACCGTTGGCCCCCAAAGGTTTAAAAAAAGACAGTTACCTCATCTAAATAACTATTAAAATCCAAATTACCCCACGTGTTAAGAATATTCCATTAAATGGTAACGGTGGGAGTCCAATATTTTTTAAAGACCAAATTACCCTTTTAGAGAGATGAACTACCTATTTTACCCTTACTATTTAATAGGGTTACTATTTCCCCATTTGCTCTCTTATATTTTTTCTGGTTTTGAAACCCTTGAATCGCCTTCTTCTTCGGAGCTCTTCGTCGCTGCAAATCCTTGAATATTGAAGCAATTTCTCCTAAAATCTCTCTAGATTTTCAATCCCTATTTTCACTCTTATCTTCCCTCATCTTTCTCCCATTCCAGTCGCCCTTAGTTGACGGTCATTTTCTCTCCTATTCTTTTTTGGTTTCTTCTCTCCTAAAATCTATCCAGATTTTTAATTCATATTTTCACTCCTATCTTTCCTTATCTTTCTCCCATTCCAATCGTCTCCAATTCTTCTTCGGTTTCTTCTCTCCTAAAATCTCTCCGGATTTTCAATCCTATTTTCCCTCATCTTTCTCCCATTCCAGTCGCTCTTAGTCCACTGCCATTTTATCTCCTATTCTTCTTCGATTTCTTCTCCTATTTCCTCTCCTGGTAGATTCTGCTTTTCCCTCAATGTCGAAATAAAAAATCATGTCATTTCTCCTCCCTTTCCTAGCTCTCTCTCTCTTCAAACTCCGATTCTTCCCCTTCTTTTTTTTGCTGCAACTGATTTCTCACAGGTTTTCTCCTCACCAAAATTCGGAGATCCCCATTCCCTTTTTTTTTCCTCCGTCATTTTCTCTCACATCTCACTCTTCTCTCTTGATTCGACAAGTTCTTTAATTAACTCACCCATTATATATATCCAAAGGAATCAGGAGGGCTGTCAATAGGGAAGAGCGAAGGAAAACCAGAATATGAATTTTATATTAAGAATGAGAATCCAACATGATTAAACACAAATCAGACCAACTCATGAAAATCAAAACTAGTGCTTAATCAAGGAGTTTTGCCTCACTGGTCGCCTGTAATCGTTCCACTTGCATCTGAGTCCATCATATCATCTCCGTCGGAAAGAACGTGAGGGAGAATGAGAAGAAGATGAGATTAAGGTTTATTTTAGTTGGATATAAAAGGGTTATATTGGTCTTTTAATGGTAATAAGATTTAAAGTATGTATAAAAAGTTGAGGATAGAGTTGTTCATAAAAAATTTAACTTTAACACTGTTAAAAATTGAGGCTATTTGGATTTTAATAGTTATTTAGGGGAGGTAACTGTCTTTTTTGAAACATTTGGAGGTCAACGGTCAATAAGGTAAGTTACAGGGGAGGTAACTGTCATTTACCCTTTAATTAAATAAATGAAATTGAAGAATTATTACCCGAACAGGGAGTTAATCGGCTGATTCAGTCTGGATTGACTCGGTTTCGGTCTCCTTTTAATTAAATAAATGAAGTTGAAGAATTATTACCCGAACTGGGTGTCAATCGACCGATTTCAGTCTGGACTGACTCGGTTTCGGTCTTCTACGGGCAAGTGCAAAACCAAACTATTAAGAAATTTTTGGTTTTGATTTGGTTTCAGCTTCAGTTTTTATCGAGCTGGTTTAGTGGGCTCTTATCGGTTCATTACTGGATTGGTTCAATTTTATATTATTAGTTCGATTTGATTTTGTCTTATTGGTTGGTCCGCTCCTATTTTTCATTGGCTTCTTTAAACACAGCCTAATTACAGCCCAGTAAGGTTTCATTCCTATTTATTTTCGGTTAATTTTAAACTAATAAGAAAACTTTTGTAATCTTGATAAGATATGCGAGTTCAGATCACCTGCATGTACATGTATTCTCCATGAGATCTCATCACCATTGATGTAGTGTGGGACCCACTGGATACGGATGGTGATGGAATCCCAAAGGGGACATAAGTACATACGGGTGAACTATTCTCAAAATATGCTATCACATGACTATATAATTAACTCCAAATCAATTTGTATTTAGTTATTAAGGACTAGTGAGGGGCTTTGTAGGCGGAAAGTTACACTGGATACTTTATGTCAAAGGTGTGAAAAGAAGACTTAAAGTATTAGTCACTTTCTTTTGACATGTCCATTTGCAAGAGCCATGTGGTGGGATTTTTCTCTTTCCATCAGGATTCTTGAAAATTATGAGATTATTCTTTCTCAATGGCTATTAGAGTTGATATCCTCTTTGAACCTAAACCGAAAGGAAAAGAAGAATGTTTTTTGTAAGGTGACTTTCTTTTGTTGGATGATTTGGAAAGCTCGCAATGACTTAAATTTCAATAGAAATGTATCCACTCCGGCTACACTTATTGGTAAAATTGAACATCTTCTTATGGATTTTCAGAATGCATTTGTTTTGAAGAAGGCTCCATGATTGTCAAAGTTGGATAGTACAAGAATTGCACTTGTTAATTCTCATTGGATTCAACCACTTGAAGGGGTCTATAAGCTTAATGTGATGTAGTTTTTCTTGAGAATGATGATTATAGTGGTATTGGACTGATTCTTCGGTCTCATCAGGGATTTCCTCTTATGGCATTATCTTGGAAGTTGCTTTCTCATATGTTCTTATGGGAGAATCATTGGCCATATAGGTGGGAATTCAAGAAGTGATTGCAGCAGGATTTTTGAATCTTGTTATTGAGTCGGATTGTCAAACTCTTATTGATGCTCTTGTTGGAGTTTCATCCACAGTGGATGTGTTTGTGCAGCCTACTGTTGATGATATTCAATGTTGAGCTTCTCATGGGGAATCTATCATGTTTAAACATGTTCCTAGGAAGGCAAATGAAGTTGCCCATTTCCTAACTAGGAGGGCCATTGACTATGAGGGGAAGGTCATTTGGCCCAGCTCCACTCCTTGGATAGTCGATTTATGTAACATTGATTCCTTGGCTTCTTTCCCTAATCAATAGAATTTTCATTTACCAAAAACAAAAATCCCTTGCTTATGAAAGATAAAATAAAATTTACATCAATAAGTACCATTACTAAATATAATAAAAAATTTAAATAGTTTATACAATCATATTGTATTAAAACTATAAAAAATTTATTTTAAAATTAAAAAAATATATTTTCTTTCTTTTCAATTTCCCTTGCAACCAAAGGGAACTGAAAAAAAAATCTCTCCACATTGCGTTCACATGAAGTTATAGACGTGGATAAGGATATTCTTAGCATTTATAATAAAATAATATAAGAGGTAGGAAGATCTTAATGTGTGTGTGTTTATTAGCCACATAAGCACGTATCATTTATTTATATATAAAAGAAAGATTATTCATTAATACGTGAGTTATTCACTATCATGATGGTCACACTGTTATAAGATATAATAAAAATGATGGTTATAAATATATTGAAAAACTCCACTCAAATTGTGTGAGAGAATTCCTTCAATCTAAAACTTTTTCATTAGGAATCCACATTAGCAAAGACCAATGTCTTTTTAATGGATACCAGAGGTAGAAAAAGATTAAAAAAAAAAATTGATTTAAATCCATGATTGTCAAGGAGTTCAAGAGGAAGAAAGTTTTTCTCCACCTGGCGAATTCGAAAAATGAAAACCAAGGGACAAAATCATTTAAATGACATGGGAAGAGGTTTTCTGGGGAAGCAATTTTCAAAAAGGGTTTTTGTGGGTGGTTGGATAAAGGGGAAAGATATTATGGACACCCACCTGAGCTTCAGCCCAACCCAAGAAAACCTGAATAATTACACTTGGGTTGGGCTTGGGCAAGGCAGCCTGCTTCTCCTAGACCTCTAGTTGGGCTGAACTTGTCTATTGCCCACCCTACATACTGGAGTGGTACTTTCTTCTAGAGCTGATTAGGGCAAAAATTTGCCCAACTCTCCCTATAAACAAAAACTAAAAAAGACACCCTCTCAAAAACTGACTATAAAGCCTGTATTTTTTGTAGCAATCATGGATACAGTCTAAAGATGGTCCAACCTGGAACAGATTTTGGGCTTTATGAACTAACAAAATGAATGTTCCAGTTACTGTGTCCAGGCACCATTAGGTTTCCACCAGTGTTGATTAAAACAGATGAAGACTCACCATTTCATGTTTCATAGCTTAAACACTGTCTATGAGCAAAATAATATTGATCATATGTGATCAAAATTATTTTATTATTTTTCAACTCTATTCATTTGATGGTCAGCAGAAAGTTCAGTAAAGCATAAAAATAATTGGATATCATATTTGAGTTTTTACCAATACAATCTTTGAGATGGGATTTGTTGAATGGAGGATCATCATCTTAAGGATTATCAGCAACATTGTAGAATATTGGAACCCTAGATTCACTGCATTAAAACAAGACCCCAGTTACTTATATTAAATTATACGGAGAGGTTTCCCAGCTGGTGTAGGAGAAATCTCCCACACCACCCCAATGGGCAGCGCGTGGGATGTTGCTCTCAGCAGGCACCCAGAATGGTCAGGGAAGAGAGAGAAGTCATAACAAAAAATCTCTCTGAGAGGGCATACATTAAGTAGACAGCATGGGTATCAATCTTTTTCTCTACCATCAATCTTCTCAAGCTCAGTCATTGGTTATATTATTGACCAATCTATGGTGGTAAAGGCATTTCATATAACCCACATGGAAGGAAAAAAAAAAAAAAAAAAGGAATCTACAAAGTTTTTGTTCAGATCAATACTCAATAAAAAGGGTGTACCCACACCACGAGGCTTCTACCACTGTGTTTTTTGTTCTGTTCAATGCTCAATGATAAAGAATAAATGAAGTACACTGAAGGGCAGAAAATTAAGTAGCAAATGTGCACATCCTGTTACAAGTAAGACCTTACTAAAGGAGGAGGAGTTAGGGATCTACCATTCCAAGTTTCTAAAATAACAGAACATGAACCTAGTGAATGGAAGTTTAACACTGTTCATTGATGGAAGATACTGAGTTGGTGTGGGTTTTTTACAACCAGAAGCAAAACCAAGTCAGGAATCTAAAGGAAATAAATGAATATTTTTTTCAATATTTTTTTTTTCACTTTAACAGAAGGAAAGCATTATGCATTAAAACTTTAACTCGAACAAGATTCCTGATTCAGATCCTGGTGAGAAAACAATGGAAGGAATGGCACATGGATTCATTCAATCCATTTCTCTAAATAAAATCCCATGCCTGAAGAGAATGCCATTGGAGACTGCGATGCACTGGAAATACACTTTCGTGAACATTGAAAAGCAGTGGTAGTGCTTTCTTTTGAGCTCAACCCTGCAGCTCAATTGGTTGATGTTCACCATCATGAACATGGAGCCCAAGCCAATGGGAGTTGCTGTCTCCCCGTCCATGCCATAGCTCATGGGGTACTGAGGCAAGTAAAAATAAGCAGGGTCACTGGATAACACAAACACAGCCTTGACTGCCATCTCGTTCATCATCTGAATCTCCTGTTTCACTGGAAAATATACCAAGAAATAAAAGAAAAAATTAGATTGCAACAATCAATACCCTAACAGCATGAAAACAATCATTAAGTTAATGAGATAACACAAGAACATATGTGTTTCTGTATCAATGAAGGTTTCTAATTATCACACTAATACATCGTCCACGTGACTATGAAACATTTTAGACCTTATCCACTTTGATCACCCCAAGGATGAATATATATATAGATCATTCTAGGATACCCAGTTTCTAACAAGGGAACATACTCCATCCTAGTTTTTCTCTTGAATGGGCAATGAAGAATAATGGTAATTGGCAGGATCACACAATTCCTCAGAACTTCATACCCAAATTTTAATAGCCTTCAAGTTACAATTGAGATGAATCATTTGCATAGCAGTGTGGATAGAAAGTCCCCACACCCCCCCCCAATGGTGCCAAATTCGAATCTTATGATAAAAATGGCATAGTTTTGTGAACCACATTACCAGATGCTTCAAAATGGCTACCGTACTGTGTTGGATACTATTTAAGATAGTTCCCTTCCAAATTCTTAATGTATCTCAGCAGACAGGGCATTGAAAAGCAAATGATGTCATACATTGTAGGAATTTCAGAACCCTTCATCAATGTTCCATTTATAAGGAGAATAAATTCCAAAAGATCACAGAGGAAGAATTCAATAAAGGAACAGAAGGATATTAAGAGCAGAAGTGGTGGTATCCCAAGATTCAAAATTTTATTGGGGAGTATCTTGGAGCATTTCAGTGTTTAATCACTTCATCAGTAACAATTTCCAGTTTGTGAACTTTATAAAATATTTTTATTCACAATTGCTTAAAAACCATGAAGAAAACCACTCAAAGAGGGCCTGCTTGAGGCGTTTTGAACCACGTGGAGAAGGACATTAATCAGTTAAAGCAACATAATCAGTCATTGTAAGTATTAAAAAAAAAAGAAAAAAAAAAAAGTCATTGCAAGCAAACTAATGGGAGCTCCAAAAATGCCTATATCCTGGTTCAGGGGAATTATACGGAGTTTAAATATAAAAAAGTAGACAAAACAAAATAGGCAAAAGTTTTCCTGGGTGTCCATCCGTCATGAAGCAGCTTACCCAGTTCTGCTACATGGAAGCATAATGTGGCAATTGCTAATGTTGGATATCTAAGGAATGGTCTAAATTGGCCATGTTGCAAATTTCAGACAAAAACTCAAAATCATATATCATCCCATGTATTGGCATAACCACCCATTTACATCCATGCAACCCTCTTTGTAGTCCAGAATTCTCGCCAATAGGTGTGCCGTCCATAGATTCCATGGTGAGTGAGCCACCCAGAAACCTTTTGCCAAAGAAATATGTAATATGTTACCCAAACATCAGACAGTGCCACTACCTTTACAGATCTAAAGCCACCAAGTCAAGAATATCAAATGCACACATACTGTGAACCAGATGACATCTCATCCAGATTAAGCAAAAAGTATTGTGCTTGAGATCCAGACAGTAGGAGAACCAAGCTCATCTTTACGACCCCCTCAATTGTTTTTATAGTTCATATCAGAAGTGAACACCTTATCAGTGAGCATTTAAGCTACTCAGTTTTCAAACCAGAACCATATCTTCCTTCAACTTAATTATGAACATAATGATCCAAGTCCCTGACACTAGACAGGATCCAGGTCCTTATTCTACCATCTCCCAAATTGATGTCCAAATGGACGCATCCCATTCTCATCTTCTTGCACACATGAACTACTAAAGCTCAAATCAAATTACTCATCTAAAAAAGAGAGGCTCAAATCAAATTCAAATAACTAAGCCTAAACCGAATAACCTTGGATGTTAAAAGTACCCATCGTTTAATTAGGATGACTTCTATGTTATGTCAACATGAAAAATTAATAAGGAAGAGGGTAGGACTAAAGATATCCTGTACAAACAATAAAATTGACCTTAGCATTACCAACCCAGCTTCTCCATGGTCCAATTAAGAAGGTTCAGTGTTTTCTCTTTATAATTTTCTTTTCCCAGACTCTGCAGTGAGGCCAAGCTATATTATAGTTTTGTTGACCTCATCAGCCCTTCTGGTATAACCAGAAGAACTAATTAAAAGAACAAATCTCTTTGGAAGTATCAAGCAGTATATCTATCAGACAATATCTTTCAAGTGCACACAGTGAAGCTTTTTTTTTTTTTTCTTTTTTAATTTGAGAGAGGGGGGGGGGGGGTGCAATTCTAGAACTCTGAAAAATTTCAACAGAATTCTTCATTCAGCAGGAATACAGTTGCCTAACTTTATTTCCACCATCGTTTCAATCACTATCCTACAATGTACTCTAATTCATTTCTCTAATTTGATTACCTACAAGTTTACTAAGGAATCCACAGTATTAGGGATTACTCCCGAAGTCCTACCATTCACAAAATAAATCGCAGTTCAGATACGCCTGCCATGTGAAAACAATTTTCAGACTCAAATGACCAGTTTTTATGAAAATAACAATCTCATTCAGAAGAATAACTCCACAATACAACTAAAGGTAATCAAACAAGATAATTAAAAACAATAGATATTAAAAGAAAGCAGATTGACCGACCTTGGTTCAAATTCCTTGATCTCAACAAGTTCTTTGCCTAAGAAATCCATCCACTGCACTTTTGCCTTTTCAACCTCTTTCTGAACACCTGGCTCTGACGAGGGCTTCTTGAGACTGCTTTTTGGAAAATTCTCAACTTGATTCCCGTTAAAGCTCTCATTCTTTACCTCAATCGTCTCACCAGAGAACTGATCCACAGCATTAGGAACTGAAGATAAAGGACCAGGAACATTTGGCGTGTTCTCTAATTTCAATGGGGAAGGAGAGAGCAGATGAGGTGGTGGTTTGCAAAAGCAAATGAAAGAAGGGCAGCGGAACTTGCCAAACAAAACCCTCATCGAAATTTCCAGAGGACAAACTATTTAAGAGCAACCCATTCACAACTAAAATAATTTGATAAATCCACTCCTCGAATCAAATAGATAAAGCCGGGTTCTCTGTTTTGAATTGCATGCCAATTTTATACTCCTAACCATGAGAACAAATAACAGAAAACATCGACCTCGAGGAAATTCCCAAAGAAATAACTGAAAAGCCTAATTGAAGGTTGTATCCAAACGAAAAACTCTTCATACGAAGAAGTTATCAACCATCCAGAAACAACTAAAAATCATATATCTTCAACAATCCCGTTTCTTTCAGTGACGAACCAAACCTACAATTTCTTTCTTTTCTTTTGGGAAAACCCAACTTTTCAAATATTTCTTCTGGAAACAAAGAATAAGAACTGAACCCGTTAATATTTCTGGGTTTTCAGGATCTTAGATGATGATCTCAAACTCCCATATGATTTTCACGAAGTGGGTAGCTCTCGAACAGCGCCAAAATCATCCAGAAAAAAAAAAATCTCCTCCTCTTCAGTTCACTATCAAAGGGAAATTTACGCTCTCCTTGGTGGAAACTTAGCATCACATTTCATCGACGACCAACCTACCTCCGCCTGAGTTCTATCCTCGGACCAATTGTACTGTGAAGAACAAACCCAAATAGAAAAATAGGAATTAAGAAGAAGAGAAATCTTCCATCAATAGCAAAGGAATAAAAATAAGCAATTATTAGCTGGAAAGTTCAACACAACCACAAAATTGGGAGACAGACGAAGCATACTACTTTGCCGGGTGACTGTAAACTCTCAAATCCCAATAGTAACTCCGATTAGAAAGTTAAACTTTTCGTCATGGAACATCAAAGCCGAAGCTTCGATTTGAGACTTGAAACTTGAAAGACTTGAATTTGAATATTAAGTATCAACCAATAAGATAGAGAACATAGGAAAAAGAAAGAAAAGAAAAACCCGAAGATTGGTTGGCTTCTGATAACGATACGAAGGCTTCAATTGCAATCAGATCCTTTCGGTATTAAAGGCTCAATTTGAGACTGAAAAATATGAAGGGATAGCTTGAAAGAAAAGAACAAAAGCAGATTATTATATCCTAACCGTGGGGAGGAAAGAAGAATTTTAATAAATGCTCCGAATCTCTGTAAAATGAAAGAGAAAAACAAATGTTTTCAAAAGAGAAAAGATATTATTAAAAGCCTTGATGGATGGCTAGATAACATATTGCTGTCTCCTGCTCACTTCATACTTTGTCCCACCAACTCATCATCAGCTATTAAAGCTAATTTATATCACCTTTTGGATGAATTGAGGATAGCTGAAAAGTCAAACCAAGGGGCAGCCCTTTGTCGGTTTTAACCGTCTGATTAAAACTCAAACTCTGAGAATTGGAGGGTACAAGGCTGGTTTGGTGAGATGTATCATTGATGATGGACGATGATGGATTGATGCTCTTGTGGTTCCCAAATATCTTTTCAAAAAAAGAAAAAAAATCATCTCTTATTATCCAATCGATCCAATCGTGTGAGTTCATCAGACGTGTTGAAATGCTAGGAACAACCACCTCAGATTTCTTCCTCTACTCAATAATTGCATGGGAGAAAAGAAAGCTGATACCATGTTCCCTGCACCCTCTAACATAGGACAATGAAATAATGCGGTATGGGACGATCATTTCACTGTGGAGAGGGTGGTGGGAACACGGCGGCCAATGTACTGCCTTTCTTACATGGGAGAGGATTTTTTATTAATTGGTGTTGTTGTATATGCCCACGATCATAGACAATGACTGATCAATCAGGGAAGAAGAGAGAATGTCAGAAGAAAGTTTAGTTAACTAGTATTGTTCCGATCCGTTCAAAAATCCCTTTCCTACAATGCTAGCATGGGGGATTTGCCACATCAAATCAATGGAAATATGAGATATGGCATCACCAATAGGGATTCATATGATCAGAAAAAGGAGTGTCAAGTATAAAAATCAGTGTGGTATATTTTTTTACTTGCATTTATAAAGCTTGAAATTTGTCTATGGATTCTGTTCGAAGGATTATGTATGAAGCTATGAAACCGTTTTGAAGAGTTCTACCAAGTTTGAAACTAAAGTAAACCTTTAAACTAGAGAGTTGAAAAAGGATGGACTCCCAAGACGGTTATACATGTTCTGTAAAATCTTTTCTGATTTTATTATTATGGGCAACATTATCTTACTTGTCTATTTTGACTGGTGGAAATCCAATCAAGATTTGATTGATTATTCCTTTCCAATTATAAATCAAATCTATTCCATTATCGGATTGGAATAGATTTGAAATCCAAATCATTATAAATATGAAGCAGGTCTCTATAGTCTCTCTGCGTAAAAATAAAAGGACTCATACCTAAGGGAGATGAGACTGTAGAAGATATCTGTTGAGAATCAGGTAAAAGATTACAATGAACTCATACACATGGTTGAAAGATTGTGGTTTTAGGGGTCTTCATCCACCCAAAGGTGGTGAGATTCGAAAGTCATTATCTCTTTGCAGTTATAGCATAGATATTAAGAGGACCAGTGCATGCTTATCCCAAAGGATAAATGTGTAGTGCGATGACTCTTAAAAAAAGAAATTACTTATTAAAGATGATCGACTGAAGGTTTTTCATGCACCCAAAGGTGATGAAATTTTCTAAAGCCATCATTCCTTGACGGTTTTGCCTGGATATCTAAGAGGACTAGTGCATGCTTATCCCAAAGGATAAATGTGTAGTGCGTTGACTCTTAAGAAAAGAAATTACTTATTAAAGAAGATCGACTGAGGATTTTTCATTCACCCAAAGTTGATGAAATTTTCTGAACCCATCATTCCTTGGTGGTTTTGCCTGGATATCTAAGAGGACGGGTGCATGCTTATTCCAAAGGATAAATGTGTAGTGCGATTGACTCTTAGGAAAAGAAATTACTTATTAAGGATGATCGGCTGAGGATTTTTCATTTACCCAAAGGTGATGAAATTTTCTGAAGCCATTATTCCTTGGCGGTTTTGCCTGGATATCTAAGAGGACCAGTGCATGCTTATCCCAAAGGATAAATGTGTAGTGCGATTGACTCTTAAGAAAAGAAATTACTTATTAAGGATGATCGACTGAGGGTTTTTCATTCATCCAAATGTGATAAAATTTTCTGAAGCCATCATTCCTTGGCGGTTTTGCCTGGATATCTAAGAGAAGCAGTGCATGCTTATCCCAAAGGATAAGTGTGTAGTGCGATTGACTCTTAGGAAGGAAAAATAATGACCTCCATTTTGCTGTGGTTTAATGATTTATTTATTTTCTTGATATACATATCGATGTTGGATATATTAATTGTATACATGTTTTAAATGTAAACTCATATAATAAATTTCATCTCAGGATGTCGATACATGCAAATGTTTTAGCCTCTCTACCTGTATTGACTGGTTAGAATTACCAAAAATGGTATGAGGCAGTGGAAACCCAACTCAGTATGTCAGATATGGACTTAGCTCTCATAGAGAAAAATCCTGCTCCTATCACTCCTGAAAACTCTTTCGCTCAGATTCTAAAAATGGAGATGTGGGAAGCTTCTAATCAAAAATCCCTAATCTTGATGGAAAATTCTGTTTCTGAATCTCTTCGTGGTAGTATCCAGATGAAAGATACTGCCAAATAATATATGAAAGAGATATAGACGAAATTTAATGTGACAAATAAAAGTCTTAAAATTAGTCTGTTGGCAACCTTAACTAGAGCAAGGTTTGATGCAAATGGCAGTATTCGAGAACACATACTCGAATTGGTTGCAAAAAAAAAAAAAGAAAAAAAAAAAGGGAAAAACTAAAGGGGCTGAGAACCTTTTTGGATGATGATTGTCTGGTTTATCTTGCCTTGACTTCTCTCCCAAATGAATATAGTCAGGTTCATGTATCTTACAATATTCAGAAAGACAATTGGAGTTTGGACGATCTAATTTTCTTTTGCTCTCAAAAAGAGGATAGATTGAAATAGAAGAAACTTGAGAATGCAAATTTAGTTTAGCACAAACCTTTTACTAAAAAGGAAAAGAGAAATGGAAGTGTAGGACCTCAAAAGATGAAAACAAATTTCAAGAAGGAAAATGAAAAACCCTATGATAAAACATATACCTCAAAAAGGAAATGATGACAAGAAAGACTTGAATGGCGTGGAGTTGTCGAAAGAAGAAATATGACTCTAAAAGATATGATGAGAAGTATGATAAGTAACACAAATTCTCCCTTACATAACAACAATCTTCTAGATTTTCTGTGGGGGGAAGCTCTGAAAACTATCACTTACATACTCAATAGGGTGTCAAGTAAATCTGTTCCCAAAACACATTTTGAGCTATGGACTGGTAGAAAATCGAGCTTGAATCATCTACATGTTTAGGGATGCAGAGCAGAAGCCAGATTATATAATCCTCATGAAAAAATTATGGATCCAAAGACAATCAGTTGCCATTTTGTTGGCTATCTTAATAGATCCAAGGGATTTAGATTTTACTGTCCCAGTTCTACCAATCGAATAGTTGAGACTGCTCATGCCAAGTTCATTGAAGACTCATATGAATTAGTAGAACCAAGAAGCTTGAAATTTGATGAAGTCCTTGTATTTCCCAATTCAGTGATTCCTAGCACTATTGTGCCTACTGTTATGCATCCCTTGGTCCCACCAATGGCAGAGCAATTTATGGAGATTGAGGTACCTGATCTACCTACGACACCAGTGTTGATTGCAGAACCTGAAGAGATGGTCAGGAGATTTATTAGACAACGCAATAGTGCTATTTCTTCTGATTATATTCTATATTTGACTGAAGGAGAATTTGACATTGGTCAAGCAATAGATCTCTCTAGTTTTGAGGATTCCATGAATAGCTCTAATACACCAAAATGGTTGGAAACTATGAAAGATGAATTGTCATCCATGGCTAACAACGGTGTTTGGACGCTTGTAGATTTACCTTATTATTGTAAACCCATAGGCTCCAAATGAATTTTCAAGACTAAGTGTGACTCCAAGGGAAGAATTGAGCGCTACAAGGCTAGGCTAGTAGCTAAGGGATTCACACAGAGGGAAGGAGTTGACTTCAAGGAGACATTTTCTCCAGTCTCCTCGAAGGATTCCTTTAGAGTTATTATGACGCTTGTGGCTCATTATCATCTAAAATTACATCAGATGGATGTCAATACAGCCTTTTTGAATGGAGTTTTGATTGAGGAAGTTTACATGCACCAACTAGAAGGTTTTGAGGTACAAGACAAGGAAGGAATGATTTGTAAGCTCAACAAATCCATTTATGGTCTCAAACAAGCTTCTAGACAATGGTATCTAAAGTTCTACCAGATTATATCCTCTTTTGGTTTTGTTGAGAGTGTTATTGATCAATGCATTTATCACAAAATCAGTGGGAGCAAGTTTATTTTTCTGGTGTTGTATGTAGATGATATTTTACTTGCCAGTAGTGATTTGGATTTGCTTGCAAAGACCAAGCAATTTCTGTCAAAGAACTTTGAAATGAAAGATATGGGTGAGGGTTCTTTTGTCCTGGGTATTGAAATCAGTCGTGACAGAAGGCGTAGACTATTGGGATTATCTCAAAGGATTTATATTGATCGTGTACTCAAGAGATTCAATATGTCAAACTGTTCAGCTGGTGAGGCACCCATCAGCAAGGGAGACAAGTTAAACAAGACCTAGTGCTCTAGGAATGAGATTGAAAGAAGGTCTATGACTGATAAGCCTTACGCATCTGCAGTAGAGAGCCTTATGTATGCACAAGTTTGCACTCGTCCTGATATCGCTTTTGCAGTGAGTGTTTTGTGACGTTTTCAGTCAAATGCAGATTTGGCTCACTGGACAGCTGTGAAGAAAGTCTTGCGATATTTACAGAGGACAAAAGATTATATGCTTACCTATGACAGTAATGATATCCTTGAGATTGTGGGTTATTCTGATGCAGATTACAGCGGATGCCCTGATGATAGGAAATCTACTTCAAGATACATCTTTATGATGGCTGGAGGAGCTATTTCTTGGAAGAGTGTGAAGCGAACAATTTTAGCATCTTCTACTATGGAGGCAGAAGTTGTGGCATTGTTCGAAGCCACGAAGCAGACAATCTGACTGAGGAATTTCATTTCTGGTTTAAAGAATGTGGAAATCATCTTCAGACCATTATTAGTGTATTGTGATAATCAGTTAGCTATATCTTTCTTTAAAAATAATCAAAGGACTGGTGCTTCAAAGCACATTGATATCAAGTATCTGTTAATAAAGAAAAAAGTTGATGATAATCACATCATTGTAGAAAAGATCTCGACGGTAGATATGGTTGCTAATCCATTGACAAAAGCTCTACCAGTGAAAATCTTCAAGGATCATGTTTCTTGCATGGACATAGTCGAATCTTTTGATCTAATTTTATAAAAATCATATATTTACATTGATATTTGATTGTATTGTTTTGTTTGTGATTTTTATGGATATAGTGATTAATACAATTGTTTCTTTTCATGATTTAGCATTTGTACTCTTGCTAGTCTGAATGAAAGTTTTATTTAACTTGTCAGAATACAAAAGGCAGTATTAAGCCAAGTCACAAAAGACAGTATTAAGCTAGGACTCAAAAGACAGTATTAAGCCAAGTCTCAAAAGGTAGTATTAAGTCAAGTCGTAGTATTAAGTCAAGTCTCAAAAGACAGTATCAAGCCAGAACACAAAAGACAGTATTAAGCCAGGACCCAAAAGACAGTATTAAGTCAAGTCTCAAAAGACAGTATCAAGTCAGAACACAAAAGACAGTATTAAGTCAGGACCCAAAAGACAGTATTAAGCCAAGTCTCAAAAGGCAGTATTAAGCTAGGACCCAAAAGACAGTATTAAGTCAAATCTCAGAAGGCAGTATTAAGCTAGAATACAAAAGACAGTATTAAGCCAGGACCCAAAAGACAGTTTTAAGCCAAGTTTCAAAAGGCAGTATTAAGTCAAGTCTCAAAAGACAGTATCAAACCAGAACACAAAATGCAGTATTAAGCCAAGTTTTAAAAGAAAATATTAAACCAGGACCCAAAAGACAGTATTAAGTCAAGTCTCAAAAGACAGCATCAAGCCAGAACACAAAATGCAATATTAAGTCAGGACCCAAAAGACAGTATTAAGCCAAGTCTCAAAAGACAGTATTAAGTGAGAACACAAAAAGAAGTATTAAGCCAAAAACATAAAGACGGTATTAAGCCAAGTTTCAAAGGCGGTAAGCCAATGTCAAATATAAACAAGGTGACTTATGTTCGTAATAACAAAAAATTGTATGCCGTATAATTGAGGTGTATCTTCTGCTGTTGTTCAAGATTTGATTGATTATCCCTTTCCAATTATAAATCAAATCTATTCCATTATGGGATTGGAATAGATTTGAAATCCAAATCATTATAAATATGAAACAGGCTCCCTATAGTCTCTCTCTGCGTGAAATAAAAGGACCCATACCAAAGGGAGAGGAGACTGTAGAAGGTCTCTGTTGAGAATCAGGCAAAAGACAAGGGCAGAAAACAATCTTTTACTAAGAGGTATGTCCCATCTCTTTTATTGATTATGTTATTACTTAAAGGTATTTTATATTCCATATGAGATTCATTGAAATGAATTTAATCAGAATGAATGAATCCTACATGTTCGAATTCCTATTAATTTTGTAACCTTTTTTTTAAAGTGAAGGTGAATCTTTAGCCCTCAACGCCGTTTTCTTGAAAGCCCAATGAAATCTTTACCAAAAAATAAAAAAATAAAAACCCATGAAACACACTTTGAATGGAATAAAGTGTGTTATTTTGTGGCACTAGTGTAGTGAGCCAGAGAACCTCAATTGACCACAAAACCACATCCATCTACCATGCATCATCCACCAAGTTGTAAGTAGTTGGTGGTTGTTCTTGAACCCACCAAAATCCCATTTGGTCCCTCTTTAGTGTGGGTAACCCCATATCCAATTTTAGTTTCATTTGTGGTTCTAGTGTGTATGTAGATGTCAAACTCTAAACTTGATATGGAAAAGTAAAACAAAAATAGAAATAAAAAATCATAAAATGCAAAGATTTACATAGTTCAACAAAATTTTTTTGTCTCCGTACGTCCACAGTGAAATGAGATTTCCTATTCTCATCCATAATCCTGTCGATAATCCCACATTGATTAATTTCAAGATATAGAACCTAACATGATATCAAAGCTAATCGTTCTGAAATTATTCCTAACACTCTCTACCCCATCCTGTCCAACCCATTGACACACTGCTAAGGGCCTGCACAACATTTTGCTTAAGAGGACTGGATCAACTGGACCAATTTGTTACTATATATATAGAAGAACAGCTTCAACCTGAATCACAAATCTCGCCCACCTGTTGACATGGAGCATTTCAAGAGCTATTTATTTGGACAATGCCTAGAGATTTTGGGACACTGAATGTGAAGTCCGAGATCTGTAGAAAAATCCAATGGAATGGTCGATTATTTAGCTAACATTGCCTACTCAGCACCAACCCTGCAATAATGGAGTTTGAGAGCACTTGAGATGGGACCACATTGCATGTATCCATGCAGAGAGAGAGAGAGAGAGAGAGAGAAGGAATGAGTGAATTAGAAACAGGGTTCCCTTTAATCATTCCTCTTTCATGTTAGGAACACATGCGCAATTGTCTGATTGTGGATCCAAACGACCCCACAGTCATTCTCAAGGAATAATAATGGTAAAACTCAGAAGAAGCTTCATTGCATTTTACATAATGAGTAGTTAAAGGGGTAGAGCGTGGGCAACTGAGCTAGATCCCAACATGGTTTCACAATATTATAACCCCTTCTCCTATTCATGTGCCATATCAGGATATCACTGTCTGAATCATGCTTCAAGTTAAAAGAAAAAGAAAAAGAAAAAAAAAGATAGGAATCTGGATCTGGATCTTTTCAAATTCGATCAGAATTTTGATTCCAATTCTGATTCCTAAAACCTTGATCATCCTAATATGTTGCCTCTTTTTCCTAAGTCATTATAGAAAAGTTTTTTAACCTTGAGGATTTCTTTTTTCTTATAAAAGATGATTTAGGAAAAGAAAGGGAAATGACATCAACCAAGGCTACACAAGTTATTCTACTTCTTCCTCTTGACTCTTACCAAAGCATTAAACAAATAGATGGGCGTTACGACCCGTGATTGATGGGTGCACGGATATACATGAGAAAATATATCTTTACATGAGGGCTAGGATATATGGTTGGATTTGAGTTTAAAATTTGGTATTTGACCATTTCAAATAAATCATTTCCTAAATATCCAATTATCCGAATTAACTGTCATTTTTCAATGTGGACAGTTTTGAAGGATACACAAGGGTGTGTGGGGATTTTATATTTTTATTTCTTTGCCTACATGGCAGCGAAGTGGATGTATGATCACTTGGCATCACATCACTCATCAAATTTAGGCCCCTTCTTTCAATCCAATATAATTTTTCATGTGCCCGAGGTTTTGAAAAATCAGACTATGCGAGAGTGAATAGTAGTTAAGTGTGCATGGATGCATATGAGGATAAATGTCAATAGACATGAAGGTATTTGATTGAATAAGGTTTTAAAATTTAACAAATGACCAATAGATACTATCTAGATATCAAATGGTTAGAATAAGGATTCAATTCCTCTCCTCCAAAATCACTAGGAGGAGGGGTGGCGGCCTGGATGGATGGCTGGTATTTGGGGCTCGGTTGAATCCGAATCCTCCATCCGAGCCAACAAGCTGAGCCGACAAGGGGTGTTGGCTCTGATGGAGGGCTCGGGCGTGTTGGCCATCCAACGGGGGCGTCTCCTTCCTCTCGAATCACTGGGAGGAGAGGAGGTGAATCCATTAGAATAGAGGTACTGCATAGAGATTCCTTTTCAAATTGCCCGCTTGAAGGAACTATTCCCAAAATATTATATTGCCTGTCTACTTCCTTTAGACAAATATGATTAGTAGATTATTGTTTATAGTGTCGTTTAGTTTCACTAGGTGACATTCAAACAACTAGATGATGACTAGACCTTAGTATGCCACGTGGATAAGGTGTGCAATATTATTCTATCCAGTTAATTTTTTTATACAGATTTTTAATGATATGATACTAATTTTAGACTATTTTATATACTAATTTGTAATACTGATCTTAATAGTGATTTTAATACTGATTTTTAATCCTAATTTTAATATTGATTCTTAATATTGAGTTTTAATATTGATTTTAATGTCAATTTTTAATATTAATTTTTAATACTGATTTTAATTTCAATTTGTAATACTGATTTTAAAAACTGACTTTTTAATATTGATTTTAATATTAATTATTAATACTGATTTTAATATCAATTTTTAATACTGATTTTAAAAACTGATTTTTTAATATTGATTTTAATATTAATTATTAGAAAAAATTTCATCTAGACCCCATCAAATATTGTTAACATCATCTACACCCACAAGAATGTAAAAACATCATCTACACCCAAAAACTTTGGCTGTGGTAATCAAAGAAGTCCACTCCGTCAATTGATTCCCGTTAGATACTGACGTCAGATGGATTGGAATATTTCAGAGACAATAATACCCTTTTGACCTGTTGAAAAGACCATTATACCCTTTTATGTGTTTTGTTATCCTGCCCCCAAATCCTCTTCTGGACAACGACGACAACCATAAAGAGTCGATGACGACCGACGACATCCCATCTCCGGCATCCTAGCTTCTGCAACATATCTGCCGATAGTTTTCCTATTAAATACGAAGCGATTGCAATAAAATCCCCAAGATCAAGGAGGGAAAAAGGGGGAAAAAACTCTCGAATCCGGGCAACATTGTCGTCCTCCTCTTCTATTTCATCGGCAGCTTGTAAGATCGCTTCAACCTTTGTAGTCCTTCCAAGAGACGGAGGAACAACACCAGCAAGCCCACTGTTGACTCTCCCACGCCCTTGACCGGCATTACAAAGCTACTCTCTCTGTAAGGTTGCATGAACCAGTAGCTCCCAATTATCGTTAACTCTCGCCATATCTTAAAACCTCACAACCCAAGTTTAAACTGGAATTACAGGCAAGGATAAACCCAAAACATGAAAAAAAATCAAAGCCCAAGAACCCTAGATTTGCCTAAAACTAGGCTCTGAACAAATATTAGAAACAGATCAAGGCCAACGTTTCACATTTCCGTTTTTTGCGAGAAGGTTTCAATGATATTGGAATCGTTGAGTTATGAATCCATAACCAGACTTTGTAGCGCCCAAGCCAAAATTGACCTTGTAGCGCCCAGGCCAAAATTGACCCCATATGATCGTTCTGTCTGATCTGATGTGTAGCTTTGGATTGATGAAAAGAATGATTTTCATCATTTAATTGGGTACCTGAGATCAAGAAGTTAATAAAGGAATTTTAGCCACTATGCTTGAGGTTAGACATCAGCCACCATTCAAGATTGATCAAATTGGCAAATCTAATGGACTGTATATATTTGGAAGTGCACACACAAGTACATAATTAAGTTCCAACCAACATATAGGCCTGCGTTTTCTGCAACAATCTCCTAGATCCAAAATGCTCAATAAATTTCGTCTTCTTTTTTATTAAGTAAAAAATATATGATGGAGAAAAAGCAAATAATGAGAGGGAAAGAGAATAAACGTTAAGGATTGTCCTCCATTATATTTCGCCTTCATCTATGCAACTCAAAATCAACTCTCGATTCTCTTAATCGAAAGAAGTTAATTTTCTTTAGTTGTAGCAAAATGGAAGATAGGGGAAACAGAGAGGCGAGGGAAAAAAATAGGAGACTCAAAAGGTAGGGAGAAAAGGAGGCGGTGACGGAGACTGCGATGGCACGGTAAAAGGAGGTGGTGACGGAGACGGCGAGAGTAGGGTCGCTGTTGGTGGTTTTGGTGGTGGTGGTGGTGGTGGCCTGGTTGGTGGTTGCAATGGCAGTGTCACAAAAGGAAAGAAAATAGTGACAATGAAAGGATTTAATAGAAGGTTAAACTAGTAATTCTAATTAATTTTTAAAATTTTCAATTTACAATATGAGGGGTAAAATTGTATTTCAACAATTTTAGTGATTTTCGTCAGTTAAGTGGACCTAGGTGATTTTCTTGCAATCTTGTGGGTGTAGATGATGTTAGCAATCCTTGATGGGGTGTAGATGAATTATTAATACTGATTTTAATATCAATTTTTGTATACTGATATTAAAAACTGATTTTTAATACTGATTTAGAAACTGATTATTTAATATTGAATTTAAAATTGATTTTAATACTGAATTCTACCCTAAGTTACTTACTAATATATAAACAGATGTTTATATTGGTTTATGCACTGTTTAGGGACTTAGTCTAAAGGGTCTAGAGGTGGAGTCTAAGGGTGATTTAGATATTGTTTAGGTAGTCCGTACATGATTATTAACAATAAACTTCATAATACTCACAGGTTGCATTGCTAACTATTGAAATGACGACTAGTGTATGTGCAAAGAAAATATGTAAGTGAAATGTTACAGGTGTACACAACTAGGGTGACACCGAATTACTGGTTTATGCCTTATGCTTTGGTGTTGTTTAATTATTTGATATGTGGCTGATTGTTGTTCTTTTTATTCATTGTTGTTCGTATGAATTTACATGAATGTGATGAGAGAAAATCTGTTTTCATTCTATTCCATTATTTCATTTGTAAGAATTGCATCTTTTAATAATGGTTGTCATAAAATAAAGGGGAATGTTGAGAATGTAGAGAGAATGGATAATTAGTTACACTTTGTATCTATTAGAGAGTAAATAAGGACAATAGGGTGGAGAGTCATTGCCATCTGAGTCTCATTAGTTATGCCGCGGATGAATGAGAGTGGGGTCATGAACGGACGACCGGGAATATATTTTGACTATGGTAAACTCTCAACTAGAACAATGGTAACTAGTTATTCACTTGTAAGAATTGCATCTTTTAATAATGGTTTGTCATATAAGAAAGAGGGGAATGTTGAAAATGTGAAGAGAATGATAATTAGTTACACTTCGTGCCTATTAGAGAATAAATGAGGACAATAAGATGGAGAGTCATTGTCATTTGAGTTTCATTCATTACGCCGCAGATGAATGAGATTGGGGTCATGAATAGATGACTGAAAATATATTTTGGCTGTGATAAACTACTCTCTACTAGAACAATTGTAACTAGTTATTTGTAACTGTTGGCCAAAAATGAAAATAAATGTGGAGATGTAAAAATGATAGAAAATAAGTGTGAATGTGTTAAAATAAATTGAAAATCGAATTTTCTTGCATTCAAGAATTGAAATTCGTTGTTCACTTTTTTGTTGTATTCCTGTAATATTCTGTCTTATTGGGCTAGTGAACTCACCCCTTACAATGACATTACAGACGAAGAGGTGGCTGAAGGGAAACAAGAAGAAACGTAGAGGACATGTGGATTCACCTTTAGATTTTAGTTACAAATTTTAAATTTTTAGATTGATTGTATAAACAGGATTGGAGGTTTAAATTTCAAAGATATTTATTTAGTTTTTATTTGACACAGATTAGATTGTTACCATTAGGTTTTAATTGATTTGCTACTTTGATTATTGTAAATTTGATTATTTTAAAAAAATTAAAGTTTAATTTATATTTATTTGGTTGATCGTTAGATCAGCACCCATGAGGGCTGTACACTTACCTCGTACAAACGGTTTGGGTCGTGACAATTCCCCAGCCAAAAAATAATTGGCATAATTGTGCTCGAATATTTGAGAGAGAAAGAGAGAGAGAGAGAGAGAGGGAAACAAAGTCTTGATCACTCCTTTTAAAAGTTTGGAAGACATGCGCAATAGCTCTGATTGTGGATCCAAAGGATCCCATAAATGTCCCCAACTAATAGTAATGGTGAAACTCAAAAGAAGCTTCGTTGCATTATACGTAATGAGAAGTTATGAAAGATACTTAAAAGGGGTAGGGGCTTGGGCAACTGAGCTTGATGCCAACCTGCGAAAGAAGATAAAAGAACCGTCTAAAGTGTAGAAGTTTGCTAGACAGAAGGAAAAAGTGCAGTTATCAACATCATTTCCTTCATTTGAATCTGGTTGCCTTCTGCCTTCTTATAAATGATGCAAGAAGATGCTGACAGAAAGTTGAAGCCTGAAACTGCAACTAACTTGAAAAACAATACATAAAATAGAAAATTTCTTGGTAAGTTATTGGTGGACAGGAGGAATGCTTTCCCAGGGAAGAGTGGCAGGAAGGACTGATGTCTCCATCCTTTTTATGATCTTCGCACATTTCACCTCAGGCTTCCCATCCTCTAAGGACAGTTGCACGAGCAACCCGGTTGACTCCTAAGGTGAAGGCCCCCATACGGAGATCACAGTTGTGAGTCTTGCACATCTCCTTAACATCTTTGAAACCTTTTGTCATGTATGTCTTAAGTTCATCATTCACTTTCTCTTCATCCCACATAAACCCTTGAATATTCTATCAGCCACCCAAAAAAGTAGAGTTATATAAAAGTCACAGACCACCAAGTAATGGATTCTAATGGTGGAACTTAAATTGGAAAATTCAGTCCTGAGAAAATAAAGTATTGAAAGAGGCTAAATCAGAGAGGAAACCCCACAAGTAAAGAAGAAAATACCTGAACCCACTCGAAATAACTCACAGTAACTCCACCTGAGTTAGCGTATATGTCTGGAAGGATGATGACCCCTTTTTTTGATAAGATCTGCGAAGAAGCTCAACCCATGGGTATGGTCATTGTCTTTGTCTGTGACACTTCATTTTTTATGACTCTCCAAATTTATTAAATGCTCTCACCTCATCAGCCTCTGGGTCAGTTGGATGGTTGGCTGCTTCAATAATGAATTTGGCTTTTATCTCATTCGCATTTTCCCTGCAACCGTACCAACAAAAAAAAAAAAAAAATCTTCGTCAAATATAGCCAGTTATGGCTGTGGAGAGCTCTTCATAATTAGTCAGATAGAAGGCTTATGTTGAAGAACAATCTTCTCTGTGAAAGCTAGTATATGAGATTATCTAGAAGTGACTGACCATCAACTTTTAAGTTCAGATGGGAATTACATTGTTTTAGAGAAACAGAGAGGTGTGATGAGAAGAACCTGTTGATAACACCACCAAGGGCTGCAGGAATAAGAACGTCACAGTCCTCAACCAGTATTGACTTTGGATCAATGAGGTCTGCACCACTGAAACCTTTGACTCCTCTATTCTCTTTGGAATGTTTAAGCAATCTTGGTATGTCTATTCCATTGCTATTCTTTATGGCTCCAGTGACGTCACTTACTGCAACAATCTTCCCACCATTTTCGCGGATGAGTTGGGCTGCCCAGGAACCAACGTTTCCAAACCCCTGAGGTTTTCAAAACAGAAGTGATTTACCATCACCAGACAATCTATTGAATGGAAGAAAATATCGATGAATGATGGTTTTCTTTCTTGTTAACTGGTTTGCCTCCTTCAAGCCTCAACCCACACAATTCAATAGAATCCCCCACTTTACTTTTTGTCTCTATACAACACCGTGAATAGCATCCAATTAACTTTCGTCTAATGATCTAAAAGTGGCATCAATTCATGCCATGTTTGCATTTAAAGAATCATTCATGTCCCCTTTCAGTCTATATCGTGCAGAGGTTGTAGTTTACCTACATTAAATTCTCCGGAACTATTCATGTTTCCACATCCAATCTTCATCATTCAGAGATTGAACATTCTGAATAAATCATGAATGATGCAGATGTTTTTGATGGCTAAAGGCTTTATACAAATACAACAATCACGTAAAAAAAATATGGACCTGTATTACGAATCGTTGGTTGGAGATGCTCTTTCCATATTCTTTAAGCAGGGCCTGTGTTGCAAAAAGTACTCCCCTTCCAGTAGCTGCATCTCTTCCTAAAGATCCACCAAGATCCTAACATAAACAATTTGCCACTATCATGACTCAGATTTTAAAAAATTCCAAATGACACAAATTGTGTGAGAGCTCACATTTCATATGCACGTAAAATTTTTGCTTGAATTTGGTCAATTGAGTAACTCATGCAAATTAATAGAAGGTACTACTAATTATGAATTTCAACTGTTTAATGTGGTCAAAATATAGAAACATGTACAGATGATAACACATCAATTATATCTGTTTTAAGAATTATATGATTTCCAATCATGTATGAATTTCTACAGAGAATGCGAGAGAAATCATTAACTGTGGATAAGCTCGAATCTCATTAAAAGGATTTGTAAATCCTTGAAAATTAGGAAATATCGATTAAGAAAATATCAAGACTCCATAAGATATGATTGTTTTTTATGACGGTTCAAAAAACTTGAAGTTTTGGTTGATACTTACAACAGGTTTTCCAGTCACAACTGCAGGTGAGTAGCCATGAAATTTTGAGTACTCATCCAGTATCCACGCCATTGTCTATTTAACACTCACAAGAAGGCAAAGTCAGCTCAATTATTTAAAATCATATGTATTGACATCCTGGCAACATCTCAAATGCACATCTGTTTGCCGAATCATATGCAGCCAAAATATATGTACTCAATTACAAACCTGTGGATTTGTTCCCATATCAGGTGCTGGAACATCTGTATGGACTCCAACTAGATCATGTATCTTCTGTGTGAAAACTCTAGTTAGTCGCTCTAGCTCTGAGATGCTTAGTTCCCCTGGATCACACCCAATACCCCCTTTAGCACCACCATATGGAATGTTTGCTACGGCTGTCTTCCAAGTCATAAGCTGTGCTAGAGCATTCACCTCATCAGGATCAACCTGGCATTATATTTGGGATTATTACAAAGTGCCACATGACAGAAGACTGACATCTAGAGCTTCATTTTATTTTGCTTATTTCTATCAAAGAACAGAAGTAAGAACCTGATTTAGCCTTTCCTCATAATTGTTAAATGGAAATGCAGGTGCAGAAACTTAGGAGGAGAATGCCAAAGACTGGAACTCTCATTATGCAGAAGTTAGATGGAATTTCAGAAAGATATCTAACACCAGATTGGGACCAACCTCTGGGTGGTATCTAATTCCTCCTTTCATTGGGCCTCTAGCATTATCGTGCTGAACCCTGAAACCAACAAAAGAGGCTAAACTGCCATCATCTTTGGGTATGGTGCACTCAACCTGCATCAAGTTCAAACACAATGGATGTTCCAAATTCAGAAAAAGGGAAATTATACAAGCATAGAATATTAGTAAAAGCAGGGCAGGAATGCATACAAATTTCCTCGCCCTATTCTTAGTTGGAAATCAGTACTATCTGACATACAGATGAATTCAAATTCATGTTTTTTGTCATTCAGAATCGAAGTATCAAATCCAAGCATAAAAAGTTTCAATAACCGATTGGTGAGACAAACCCCTTTGCAAATTCCTCATAACTGGTAAATAAAATCTGCATCATCCTAGGGAATGGGAAAGTAAGAAAGCCGACATAGTTTAAGAGTCCACCCCATGTGGTTCTGACGAGGCATAAAGCTTAGTGAGTTGAGTACATGATAAGATCAAGTGAGAATAGAAGATGGAACAGATTTCCAATTGTGGGGAGTATGGAGAATCAAGTAAATTAGTTTCGGATGTTGAGGCAACCCATTCTCACCTTGATCTCCCTGAAAGGAATGAGTAAACTCTTTTCGAGCTTTGAATCCAAACCCAAAAGGCGTGCTGCCAACTTGAAATTTCTGTTGGTTGCCGCTAGCGCATTCATGGTTGATCCGAGAACCGAATGATAAACTAAGCAAGGAAAAAAAAAAAACTTGATTCTCAATAAAATGAAGAATGTTCATCAAGCATAAATAACTTTCTAGTTTTTTAAACCCTTTTTCTACCTCTAAACGGGCATGTGGGTGTCTTACCTGAAGGTTTCAAAATTCAAAGGGCTACAGGCGATGATGTCTCTGGCTGAATGAAATCACAGGACTGATTAGAACCTGAACATTCAGAAGGAAATTTGACATAAAGAAAGAAGCAAAGCTAATGAATACCTTACCAAATGCTCCCCCAGGAACTGGTATCGGCTGTAGTGTCAAGTGTGTACTACCAAGACTGCAAGGAACGTGGAAAATTATCAGCAAACAAGAGATGATCACAATTCAAAACCAGAAGTTAACAATGAAGGGCAACTCCAGTTCCTGTGTGAAGTTCCCCTGCACCCATGTCCCAAATCCCAATTCCCAATTACACAGTGGTCCGTAAGGGACTGACTGAAGGCTGTTTCTGGGAAAGGTGGTCAAGGGCTCAAGGCTCCATTTTTCAGTTTATCCATAAAATTCGCGTCCAAATCGTCTCTTGCGGTCCTGTCGCTTGTCAAGGACCGAATTTCGATCGGTCCATCATCCAATGTATTGGTTGGCGGTATTGATCTCAAACCCTTGGATCAGCGGCAGGAATCGCCTGCCGCAGGAGACGATTTGCCCCGAGGAAGTCTTTGACAGCAAACTAGCACGATACCGTTACCCCTCGAAATGAGAAAATTCATAAAGAATCCCGGGCATTGTCTCGACTCTCGTCTACCTCTACTCTAGGACAGTTAGAATTTTTTTATATTATGCAAACCAACTGAAGAGAAAAAGAGAGAAACAAGGACATCAGAGAAAAAGGGACAAACAAGGAGATCGTAAACACAAATACAAACTGAGACAAACATGAAACAGATCTAACCAGAAAACATGAGATACCGCAGAGAACAACAAGTGTGCCAAAACGGTGGTTGCTCGTTTTCGACATTGAGATGCGAACAGAGAGCGAAGGAGTCCAAATGAACCTTAACACAATCCATTAAGGGTAGGGAACGTTTTGTATTCTCAATAATCGCCAGCTTCGTCCCCGATCATCTCGCTTCACCGTGTTCATTCCCGGAGGAAACTCTATATGATCAGGATTACACATCAGCAAGGGCCACGTATGAGTAGTTGGGGTCATACGGAGTAGATTTGGTTTGGGGTTTCTCAATTGAAAGGTTGAGCCGGATTTTATACGGTTGCGGTCTGAATTTGAGGTATAAGCTCAGCTGATTTGGTTGATTCGTAATGGTTTTGGACCTAATTGATTTCAATCCAATCTCCGTTCTAATCCTTTTTTAATATATGATATCAATCACATCTCAGTTTCTTATTTAACGTCTGTATTGAAACCAATCAGATAGATTTTAGACATGACAGATACTGGATTTAAAACCTTGGGTTTAACTGACAAGGGATTATCTAGACCGGCTGGTTTAGAAAGGTACCTCTTCTTTTCTTATAAAGTCTGTAACATGGCAGTTCTATGTCAAGGCAGTAGTGCCAAAACATCAAGGGAAAAAAATCGTCTTATTTTATCCGATTCATTTTATCGGGAATAGTCTGACGTTGCTAATGAGATTGGAATTCTATGATCTTATATATGGAGATTCCCTCTATTTACTAGTTCGAACTTTTGAGTTGAAAACTTGACACATCCAACTGGATTCAAATCGTCTCCTCCCTGGACTTCAGGGGGGGACGGGGTGCGCCAACCGCCCTCCGCTGGCTGGCTTATTGGCTCGAACGGAGGGGTCGGATTCATCTGACCCTCACGCGACGACCATCCACTGGGGTCGCCGCCCCTCCTCCCGAACTACTGGGATGAAACGATTTGGATCCCATCCAACCATGATCCAACAACTGGACTCCCTCCAACGATTGAAGATGATTTGAATCCAAAACCAAGGCCTTTTACTAACACGGGGTTTTCCAATAATCAATCCCTACCAGATGGAGCTCGTCTCCTGTTTATCCTAATTCGACATACGTGTCAATCATCCCAACTTGTTCCATGAATGATTGGATCAACAAGAAATGATCCCATTTAATCCCTACCCGGGTCGATAAGTCCAACCCAACCTCGTATCTGTTAGAAATATGCATAGGTGATAAAACTGTGGGCCATGGGTCCCACCAATCAGCTCCAGGGGTGCTTCTTGAGGTAACTTTACTCTGTGTACTTTCCATTTTTCATCTATTTCGGCAATTTTACCAACCATTGGATTCAAATCCCCTCCTCCAAGAGAATCGGAGAGGTGACGCCCCATTTGGATGGACGACACCTAGGGCTCGGATGAATCCAATCCCTCCATTTGAGCTGACACCGAGTTGACAACTGAGCTGATAGGGGGTCGACTTGAATGAAGCGTAATCCGAACCCCAGGTGTCATCCATCCAATGGGAACACCACCTCTCCTCCAGATTCTCTTGAAGGAGAGGATGTGGATCCTCAAGCACTAGGCCTGAACATTAAACTTGCACGAATGTAGATCCTCTTCTAATGTGGTACCTATCCCATTACCCTTGAAATGTGGGACCACATGATCACCCCCCATCAGGAGCACGGAAGAAAATGGGGCTTTTATCAATGGGGAGAGATACCTAGAACTCAACTAGTACCCTTAGTTTCACTTTCAATATGATTTGGGTGTAATAATAATAATAAATAATGATCATGATCTCTCTCTCTTTTTCTATTTAAAATTTTATTTTATTTTTTTCTATTTTCTTGGCTTCCAAATACAGGCTAAAAGTAATAGGGTTTATCAAGGGACCTCTTCAGTCTTCTACTCTCCTCTTCCTTCACATGGAGGTTCTTTCATCATCTTCCCATAAGAAAGTCAGTTCGGTATTTGGGGTTGAGAAGGGAAGAAAGAAAAGAAACTTTATCTTGATTTTATTTATTGAAAACAAATTTTGGAAAAAAATTTACGTATAAAACGTTACAAACGGAGCTTAAAGAGAATAAAAATACGGAAAAGAATATCGTACCGGAAAATGAAATATTAAAATCCCAATTCACTGCCAAACAGGCCATCTGTAGGGGACTCATAAGTAGAAACAGTCTAACAGAGCAGAACATTATAAGCATTAAAAAAAAAAAAAAAAAAAAAAAAAAAAAGAAAGAAAAGAAAAAAGAAAAAGCCTTATGCAGAAGAAGAATTCATAAATTGAAGAAGAAAATTTTCAGTAAATAAATAACCAAATTCGATTGAAAGATGAAATAAAGAAAGGAGAAGAAGTGAAATCGTACCGAGAAATAGAGAGAAATGTCCGATCTATTCTCCGACCAGTGAAATAGAAAACTGAGATTGATGGAGCTAGCGCAGCTTCAGGCCTGGAGTAGATCGAAAGTAGGATCCATTAATAAATAGCAGAAATGATCAGAATCAATACCGGAATCAGGCAACTGTTTCAAAGTTATCTGCAACTGGCTGGATGCGAGATACGGCATGAACAAAACAGGCGAATATTTATCTTTATTTATACTAGCTAACAATGAAAAAAGGAATGAAATGAAGGATGATGATGATGATGACGACGAAGACGATGATGATCAATCAACATCGCTGCCGTAAGAATATGAATAGGATGCCATATATTGGATTTGCAGGTCCCTACATCACTCGACAGCATCCCACGCTTGCGTATTTACCTTGGTGGTTTTCCCAGCCGGAGAGAGAAAATAAAAGAATATAATCGGATTCAGACGTGGAAGGTTAATCCATGAAGCTTTTAACTCTTGAAACCTTTAGGCTTTCGTGAATCCAACGGGAATTCCACCTTCGGAAGCCATTGAATTACAAGGAATTCTTAGGATGCCATCCCAATTCCTGAAAGGGGGTATTTGTACTGTCTCAGTCTCTCTCTCTCTCTCTCTCACTCTCTCTCCTTCTCTGAGCTGAGTGGAAGTGTAACTGACCATTCTCTTTTTCCGTTTGAGAAAGAAACACAAAAACATATTTCTAAAAATTATGTTTGTTTTTTGTTTTTCGATCAAAGGGGTGGATCCTCATCTTGACCCGAGGATCCCGGAATACATCAGTTCGGATCATCTGCGTGTACCTGTACATATATTTTTCATAAGATCCTATCACATATGTGGGATCCACTAGATATGGATGGTGATTAATTCTAACGAAGATATAGATACATGCAGGGGAACTATTCTCGATAACATCATGATGTCATACTTAGGCCCTTTAGACATTGATTCCTTTTTCTGCACATTCATGGGACCATTTCGGTACCATTACTATAATATACATGGGTATATTTGGTATTTGGGTTGAGTGGGGTGAGAGTGGTTTGTACTGATCCGACAAACACAGAATAACCCCGTTTTAAAATATGTAAAAAGGAAAAATAGAATAGAGGACTACATGTAACTACGAGGCTGGTTTGTCATAAGGGAATCAAAATTGAACCGAACCAAAAAGACCAAGAAAAGAAAATCAAATCGAATCAAACCTAATACTTATCGGGCTGGTATAGGACTTGGTTTTTAGAAACGAGTGAAAAAATTGAAACCCAAAAAATGGATAAAATTCTAGACAATAGATAATAAAAAAAAATTGTAATACTATGGGCAGTTTTCCATTTTAATTATTTACATTTAAGAAAGAATAAGACCCATAATTTTCATAAGGTTCTGTTATTTGTTTCCACGTAAAATGGTATAAAAGGAAATATTTACTGATAAAATAGTTTTTTTTATCATTTATTTTTATGTAAAATACAAATAAAGTCATTGAAAAAATAGGAAAATTTTTATGTAAGATATTACTTGTATGTTATATCCTTGAGGATATATGTTGGTGATTTCGATTGGTAGATGGAAGTTTTTCATTATCGATCAAACAGCTAACAAATACCTGATAATCTAAGTGCAACACCACATGATGAGTTCCTTTCGAAGGAGTTGTTTTCAATCCACAACATAAACCAAACTCTTATAGGTTTTATACCAAATTTACTTTATTTTTATTTCGAGAGGGACAATACACATTAACACCAAAAGGATTAAACAACCTAGCTTTATATATATGGTGTCATGGAATTATTATATATCTATGAAACACGCACCCCATGCTGGACTAAACTTAGACGACACATTTCTTTTGTCGTTTTTTGGTTGATAAAACACCATATTTGCTTTATTGAGGGTGATGGGATAGGATTGTGGGTGCGATTACGTCACCCAATAATGGCAATAAGGTATCTAAGACTCCACATACCATTTCTAATATCCGTACATTGCATGGATGGGACATGAGGTGCCGAAGGAACGTACACTAACACTATACTTGTTCAAGCCGTTTGCATCCCTTTCTTGTTGTTGTAGGGCCTGAGACTTGATCTCGTGTCTCTCTCGCATGTTGGGTGCCCGACCAGTGACACACCCTCTTCTCTTACTCCCCCTGCCCCTCTAGGCACCCCCCCCCCGCGCGCCCCCAACGAAGAAAAGGGATGCTAAACATTCTTCATCATTCCCCACCTTTTTCAATTAAAATTAAATAAAATATCATTCTGCACCCCCATTATCTTTATTCATTATGGGTTGTTATGTATTTCTTTTTCTCTCTCTTTCTTGAAAACTAAGTCCTTTTTCTCTCTCTTTCAAGTGAGAAAGACTACCGGTTCTTCTTGTAATTTTATTTTCTCACTAACATTTAAGATTTCAATTAATATGTCTCGTTAACTTGTAAATATTCCTCCTATTTATTATTTATGATCATACAAACAAAGACAACTTAGTTTACAAGAGTATCCTATTCAATGCATGACTTATGACCCGTGCTATGTCTACACAATATACATTTATATGATTGCATGATTTCCTAATC
The DNA here is from genome assembly GCA_028583415.1 of Protea cynaroides. Classification (NCBI taxonomy): domain Eukaryota; kingdom Viridiplantae; phylum Streptophyta; class Magnoliopsida; order Proteales; family Proteaceae; genus Protea; species Protea cynaroides. Next base: position 64,758,307 of record CM053269.1, on the reverse strand, counting down.
AGCATATCACTAGTTGCTGAAAATCGTGGAACATGGAACAAAAGGTGGTTGATAGAATACTTTAGGCCTTTATTAAGGGGTGTATTAAAGAAAAAAAAGAGAGAAATTCTATTTGTATCGTCAGGTTTGCATTAGTTCCTAAATAAATTATCAAAACCATCTTTTATATATTGAGGTTTCATGATGATTCTCTTTAATTATCCAAAAAAAATTAAAGCATCTAATGGTAAAATTTAGACAGAGATCTCCATCTGATATGTCACGTGGCAGAAATAGACGAAGCTTGATGAATTCTCTCTCATGGGTTACTTAGAAATTCCACTCCAGCATCTGATACCTGCAACTTATAGGTGGGGGAAACATTCATTTTAGAGGGAGACAATTTTGGTAGTAGATACAAGTGCTTTCTTTTCATTTGACGGTGTCTTGTAGAAAGTGACTGGGATGGTTATCCAACGGTCTTGGTTTCGCTATTTACGTGTATACTACGTGGGACCTGATCACCATCCATATTGAGTAGGCCTCATATTCCAATGGTGGAAGGGAGTGAAAAGTTTTCCTTGTTTGTGTGAACACAATAGTAGCTTTTGGAAAAGAATGTTAGAAAGTGGGGGCTGTAACGTATTCTAGTTGGAGTACTACAACAGCCTTAGACCCACCACCTTTCATTATAATTTTGGCTTAACCAGTGGAAGTGGAAAAGGTTAGAGGTTCAGCTCTGGTTACAGAAACCCATAAGGATCGAATCTGACAAGAGATGGTGTCATAGCTAGCTAGACTTTTTTTTGAGCAAATGGATTAGATTTGAAATAGAAATTTGATTCCAAATGCTTTGGAATGGCGTTATCTTTCTTTTTCTTTTACATAAAATGATGCCTTTGAATCGGCAAAAGGCACTGGATGCGAGGAGTGATTAGTTGTTCATCAATGGTGGGTTGGATTTCCATTATATACCTCTATCACCATAACCCACTGATAGCAAAAAAAAAGGGCCGCCCGGACAAGACATTTGTGAAAGCTTTGTAACTTCCCACCAACCCTCCTCCAAAAGGGTCATCAACCAAAAACCCACAAATTTTATTATATGCATATCCCCCATGCAGAATCTCTTGCTTATTGGAAATAATTTTACTTTGATTAAGTATGGAATCTTGTGTATCTTCGTATATCAGTTAGACTCTTTATCTAATAGCCGAGTTTTTAGGTTGCAGTACTCTAATATGGTATCATGGCCTCGTATATCTTTCCACATGTACTGTGTCGTCCCGTTTCACCTACACATGTGGGATGTTAGAAATAATCTTAATTACATCAATTTAATATAAATGAAAAATATTATACTTTCTCAATAAGTGTGGGGACCCTCTAGGTTCTAGTTTCAGTGAATGTTTATGGTGTTCACCCTTAAAAAAAAAAAAAAAAACAAAGTCTAGATCATCTTCCCATGTGATTGGGTGTAAAACTATTATCAATCAGATATATTAGCTTTATGGAGGTTAATCCCACATTGTTCCTGTAAGAGATTTGATGTGGGTTGATATAGCCTCGAGTTCTGTTACCTTATAAGCCACGAAAAAGATGACTTAATGTGAGAGTGCATGGAATCATTAAAAATTAAAGAGCGCCAGGCAGGTTGGAACCGTTTGGAAATTATAAGTTTCCTAATCCGAAATGAGAGACCCATACCCATTAACGGCTCCAAAGAATATGAAATAGTTACTACGTGAAGAGAGGATCCACACCCAAAAAAAAAGATGTAGATTTGGCTTTAGTGGAGCAATAACTAGGTTTATCAATCCTTTTTTGGGACACAGTTGCTGCCTGCTTTGTTTCCATTGGTTCCTTAAAGGGCTTTATGGCCTTAATGGATTCAAAAGAGGTCCATGACATATATGTTTTTGGTGGCTGATTTAACAATACACGCGTAGACTCGCATATCTTTATACCATTTCCTTTTTGAGTGCACTGAAAAAGGTTTACTATTAAGTGGTGAAAAAACAAAAGGAAAGGAAAAAAGAAAGGGGTATTAATATAAAGCAAGCTTTCTAAATTGTTGTTTATTGAATCCAATGTAGTGGGGATCCATCAGTCTCCTCTCCGGCCTTAGAAAAAATATTTAGGGGAGACTGGAGATTCTCTTAGGCTGTAATTGGCAGGAGAAACCTTTGAAAGAAGAGATAAAAAGAGGCACTTCATTAAAAATGGAGACTGAGTTTTTCTCCACCCATTCTCTTCTCTAGAGGCAGCATCATATATCAACATCACAAATACCCACGTGCATAAATTCGTAAAGCATAACATCATCTCCTTTTCAACAAAAAAAATTGGAAACAAATTTGGGTCATGATGTGGTGGTTTCTACTATTATAATGATATTTAAAAGGTCAAAGGTTTGTTGGTCCACTATGTAATTTTACATTGTTTTACTGATTTAGTTATGCTATGTGGAAGGGTGATGACAATTTTAACTGTCAGATATTTATGGATTGCATGGGATCCTCTACAGTGGTTGGAGAGCCCAATGACTGATCCGGCGGCCTCGGATCACTATCTGGGAAGCCCAGATACTGGAGAGGACTCGGGAGTGATATTTAGATATTCGTTTGAACCTATGTCTGTCTATCGATTTGATCATTTGAGAATACATATTAAAAATAATGGAAAAAGAAGAACATGCTGTTGGCATGTATTTCTCTCTACCTCTGTATCTTCCATGAAATTCGGACTCCTCCCTTTCTCTCTGTTTTCTCTCTCTCTCCTCAAAATGACTAGTTATCGATTCTTTTTGTACTCTCATTTCACTGCTAACATATAAGATTCCAATATGCCTCGCTAACTTGTAGATCCTTTCCCTAAAAGCAATCAAAACCTAAAATTGTTGCATGAGATTCGATGACTGAATGGCAAACTTTAAGAATACTCATACCTTCATTTGCAAGTTGAGAGGTACAAACGTTCAAAGGTACCTACCATACAATTTTATCAATTACCAATAAAGATGGCCACTTGAACGTAGAGATGAATGGCATGCCAACTCCACTATATTTTTTAAATTTTGTTCCAACTTTTATTTATTTTCCTTTAGAATGAGAGAGGACATGAATCTGAAAATTTGTTCAAGATCTTGAAATTTAGATATGGTTTTACATAAACATGAAGCCCTCCTCAAAGCTAAGCTATTGACAGGTAGTTTAATTATACATGTCTCTGGGGCCTACTTAATTTTATTCTGCATAAGCCAGGCCCAACATTCCACTTCATGATTCTAACGCAGACAGAAGGTATGGGGGGCTCAATTTCATTCTAGTGTTAACGAACATTCGAATCCAAAAGAAAAAGAAATTCTCGAATTCGCAAGGAAAGAGAAGAGAGATACTAGACGCTTTGTTATTAATTTCAAGTTGTCTTAAAAGAGACCCAACTTGTCCTTTATATAAGGAAGATCGATTTACAAAGAAGAAAATACGAAATATGGAGAGACATGTTAAAATTCAAACAAATAATATATTAGAAAAGAAAAATCAAATCCTGCCTACTAAACTTGAAAGACCTAAAATACCCTTTAAACGTGCAAATTTGGCCTCCGAAATACTGTTCAACGATTGAACCCGCTGTGGGGCACTAGCTGCCATTCTGAAATTGGGGTTACGGCTCCCTTGACTCCACCCGTCGCCAAAGTTACAAGAAATCAATGTTCGTACTTGACCAAGTGGATTTCTGCCCATCCAAATGATAAAAAAATCTGCAGAAATGCTCTCTATATCAGATTCACACTACTTCACTTTGATGTAACCATGAAAGGGATAATACTGTTTTATGTGAACTCAATTCAGGAAGTTTTTACTGCAATATAACATAGCAAGTTAGTCTATTCAGATTCCAGAGAGCCAGTAACCTGTCTGTTAAGCTTTCCATTTGTCAAAAAACCATCCCAATTACCAGAAGACACAGTGATCTTCATTAGGATCCACCATCCCTTATTTGACCCTCAAAAGCTAAGAAGATGCATCCTCCAACTCCTTTTATTCAACAATTTCGTCCTTTTACAAGAGTAAGGATTTGAGTCTCATAATCTAGAAAAGAATATGTAGTTTGAAATTATTCATTTGTAAATACATTTAAGACCCTTTTTTTTTCCCATTAATTTATTCTAACTCTTCTACCATCCTATGAGACAAGATTCTCAGTGAATTAATAAACAATCACAAAGGAAAACCACCCAGAAAAAAGAAATGTTTCTTGACCTCTTCTCTGCAACATTCTACTTAAAATGAGCCATAGATGAAATTTAAGGAGAGTCATGGTTTGACATACAAAGTGGCTTGACTGATCCCATTTGTGATTTGAAAGGTGAATGATCACTGAGCCAGGCCTTGGGAATTTGTGATGTGAACTCATGACCTTAATTCTTGTTGAATATTCCAAAAAGAGATTTGATTGCATTGATGGCATTCTCGTTGATAAAAGACTCGTCGAATCTTTTCAGTAGAGGCTCAAATTGTTCCGATGTCCTCAGGTTGGCCAGATCAGGATCTGTCCGAATTCTCTGCAACAGCAGCAAAATAGTATGTAAAAGTCTATGGGCATAACTATTGCGACCTGAGTTCAGGAAGAATTGTAATTGCATTACCTTGAAATTTTCATATCCAGCTTTTAGAGCATCTTCAAGCGCAGAGAGTCCAGCTTGTATCTGGCAAAACAGAACTTAAACATTATGCAGGGAAAATAAAATGATCAAACTAAATATATAACTGTAGAATGATCATGAATATCCCTGCCTTCATCAACTTCCACATTCTGCTATAAAGGTCAGTAAGATGGATGCAGCAGAAAAGAATAGCCATATAAAATTGTAAGACCTGCCAAGGGTAATGGTGTGACTGTACTAATGAGGATAGTGTCAAACCTGATTAAGTTTGGAATAACAGCAAGCTACATTGTAACTTGCCACTGAAGCTTCATTTGATTCTGGTTTCGATCCCAATACTGATTCAAACTTCTCCAGTGCTTCTTCATATTTCCCATTCCTTGTATTACAAACAAAACAAAAGTTTAGCTGGGAGCCAGAGGAAAACAATGTAAAGCCATATGCTCATTCAAAATGAATAATGATTTGTACGTTTTACACTTTCAGTGCTCAAGGTATTGCCTGAAAATATCAAATAGAAAATATTGAAATTAAAACATATTCTGTCATTCAGTGATTTGGAAGTGAAAAAACATCAAATAGAAAAGGATCTTGCCACCAGCTAATTAATTTTAATACTTTTGAGTCCATCATACTAGAAAAAACCTTCAACAGTTTGGGTTGTTATTAAATCCAACTTGCCTTTTTTTTTTTTTTTTTTCTATACAAGTATTTGATAGGTTGGAAACAAAATTGGTTGGCAGCAGGGTTGACTGGGAACGAGAAGAGAACCCACGGCAACAAAACCTAGCATAACAAGAAAAAGAAGGATAAAAGAAAAGGCGGATGCCATCTCTTGCAAACATCAATCATCATCAACCTTGGCCATACTGCACTGATAAAATCCAAACTCCAATACCTGTTGGAATGGCTATAAGTTACACCTGACCATATTTCCACTAGTAAGTTCAATAAGGAATTTAAAACCTAGCATAACAAAAAAAAAAACATCATCAACCTTGGCCATATTGCACTGATAAAATCCAAACTCCAATAACTGTTGGAATGGCTATAAGGCACACCTGACCATGTTTCCACTAGTAAGTTCGATAAGGAATTTAAAGCTTGTCAGCATTGGAGATTTATAGCATCCATTTTTTAGGGTCTTATAACGATGGAACTTGAATAAGCATTGATTACATGAGGTTCCAAACAGTCCAATACCATGAAACTTGCAGCATTTGAATAGGTCAGAAAACATAGAATTGAATTTTTCCTGTGAACATATTCTGCAGAGTGCAGTGGAAAATGAAGCTGCAGGATCAATCCAACTGTAAAGATATGTCTTCTTCACTGGGGGTGGGAAGGAAAGGCACATATTTAAGGGAAATGTAGTTACAGTTTGAAACCAGAAATAACTTAAGGGAAAAAAGATAATTTCAATTGCTGAACTTACTTGTAAAGCATTAGCCCTTCACGAAGGTCCTTTTCTCTGCGTTCTTTCTGTTCAAGTTTTCTCATATAATTTTGCATCTGAAAACAAAAATCTTGAATATTGAATTCATAGTAAAACAAGAGAGTGATACTTTTCGCAGTTGCAGTGATGTTATCCCTATTTTCAGAGTGAAAAAAAAATTATACTCACTTGAATATCTCTCACTCTATTACTAATCACACCGGAATTCCTCTCAGCTCTAATAATCTCCTTCTGGGTAAGCTCACCCGTATTTTCTAATTTCCCTGGCAACATGAAGTATGCCAAAAATGGATGAGAAGAATGCTGGAAACACTGTATCATTGGGTGTCCAAGCATAAAGATCAAAATGTATGGTGAAAACCCAATTGAAAGAAATCGCATAATGAACAAACCGTATCTCTTCTCCATTCGCATGAGTAAGGGGCCAACTCTCTGACGGATGGTATACATGGTCCTCCCGTACTCAGCAGCAGGCCATATTTCTGTGCCAAACACAGCACTGCATACATTTTTATATCACCGTCACAATCACAAACACTATCACCGATTCATTTCTCGAAGGAAAATATCATAAAAAAGATAGAGCCCACCAGAAATTCTCAGCAGACAATTAAGAAGGAAGGAATTTTTATGATTCAGAAATCAGAAATTTTATATTATCTTAGCAGCAAGAGATGCAAATCATGAAAGAATGAAAACCTGGTAGCAAGTACTTTATCCCCAACAGTGAACTTCCCAGTTTTGTCGGCTGAACCTCCGGAAGCAATGGCATCAATGTAGGTTGCTCCATTCCTACCTTTGACAAACTTCAACCCATATGGCTGTTCCAATTCAACCTCATACACCTCGTACTTTTCTTCCTCTTCTTCTTCTCCTCCTCCTGCTCCTTTACCTTCGCTCTCTGACTTTGATGACTCCGATTCAGTGGCGGATGCTTTAGAGATTAGATTGGATGGTGTAACGAACCGGGAACTGCAGATATAGACTGGGGAGTCCAAGAATGAGTGATTCGGATTCTTGGAGAAGTATAGCTTTGGAGCAAAGTTGAGGCATGGGTTTTGCGTTGTTGCTGCTGTTCGTCTTGGCAACGATGGAGAAGAACAGAGAGAAGCGCAGCTGCTTGAAGCCATAGAGATTGTGGGCTTCTACTGTTCTGTTCAGAGATGAAGATCTTCTGTGGATAAATTGTAACCAATACAGCACATTTGGAGGGAGTGACTTCAAAGGCAGAGAAGAAATTGCAGAAAAACAGAGGTTTGGATTGGAAGGACATGGCTTGTAGCTCCCTCCTTGAGGTGCTGAGCTCAACGGAGAAGATTATGTAACCACGTGTCATTTCTTGAGCCTTTAAATTTTATAAAAACAAAAGAAAAAAATATTGAGCCATTGAGGAATTCCTATCTCTGGGCCGGCCCACTCTATCCAAGGCCCGAGAGCTGGTTTGGCAAATATCTCCGATCGTCCCGGAACACCCCAAGGCGGCAAGGCCCAAACGATACAATGTTCCGAAACCCCACTATTTTTTTTAATGTTCCGAAACCCCATTATTTTTTTTAGCAATGACATAATGATAAGTCATTTTTAAAAAAATTGTACTCTTTTTACTCTCAACTTTAAAAACTTTTGAGAATGAGACATCAGACAGTTAAAGTATAACTGGTTGGCTTGACTACATATGTTTACTTAGTAGGTTCAAAAAAATGTCTTGTGAAGGCTTCAGAGGAGCGCTCCACCAGGGGCATGGGAACTTTATACCAAGTTAGTTGAATGACCGACGCTCAAAGCATAGCTTTGAGGGAAGCGGGTGGCAACTAATGAAAGACTTTTATATTCAAGAGCCTTTCGAAGTCAAACTATAGATGGAAGAACCCTATACACATTTGTCATGTATGATGTGGCTCAAATTTTGTAGACAATGGAACCCCTTAGATCCCTTGTTCACATATCAAATTTCAATCCAAACAGATTTCACCACGTGACAATAGAGCTTTGAAATTCAAGACTATATGAGAGGATATCCTAATTTTAAGAGTATTGATAAATTTGCATGGACATATGCATGTCGATGGATTACAGCCATACAATGGATTACCTACTAACACATGAGTAAGTCCCAAGTTGCCATAGGGGTGGGTATGGAGTATGGCTGCATATCTTTATCATCATATAATACTCGCATGGGGCTAGCATTCTTCACCTTAAAATATATTATCAACTATGAAGGAAAATGTATCTACTTGACAGGATTAGGGCTCATTGCGAGGTGGGTCCCCTTTAAGAGATTAAATAAAATAATTCATCATTAACACTGCACTTGTTTCCAGGTGAAAAAAAGGTGCCTAAAGAATAATTCAGAAAGGTGCATTTCTATCATTCATTTGGATGCCAAGAATACATATATATATATATATATATGATCCACTAAAAAACCTTATCTGATCACCCAAGTGGGTTTTTTCATGTTATAATATAATAGAGCTTTGAATATCCAAGAGCATAGGAGTGCACAATAGTAGGAGTACCATAGGTATGCATGGACATACATGGGGACACATCCCAATACACGAGTGAGTATATATGGTATTCCTCACAAATGCTTTTGGAAACAATGAGAACAAAACCAAACAATTTAAATGACCAAAGCCTCAGATAAGAGAGAAGACAATACGAAAATAGTATGGGCATGTTAAGCATAAATATAGCATGAGCATTACAAGGAGAGTCTAAAAGGCAGTACATCACCAAATGCATACTTCGCATGGACGCTTGATAAAAAAAAAACATCCCAACCTACAACTCTCTTGCCAGCTTAACTTCAGTAAATAAAACTGCACTGTACCCTCCCCATAAGCATAAATAAATTCTACCTCCCTCGCTTCTGCTCTTATCACCAAGCCACAATGCCTGTTCATTAGCCATCAAACTCATGTCCCCTCTAAAGCAGTACTTCTTGATTGAACATTAATAAGCGAGAAAAAGGCAATAAAATGCAAAATTCACCTTCATCTATTTAGATGGGCTGTACAAGGCATCTCTACCATTTTTTTTTTGAGTTCTACCTCCCGGCTTGAAAATCAAGTCTCAAAAGCTAAATTCAAGGCTTTCTTCTTTACTCTTTATTACACAATTTTACAAGATCCTCGGGATCCCTGAACCAAAAATCTTATGGGGAGCCCTTCAGCTGCACTGCTCCAAGAAATTGCCCAAAACCCAAACAGTAGTTTAAGGGAAAAAAAAAGGTGTACGATTTGATCCAGGAGTTAACATATGTTACTTCTTCAGACTGTTGCTTGAGAGGACTTTCTTTCCATACGGGCTTGTCCGCAGTGCTGAGACATGGGGCCTGATAGCCTCTACCAAGGCAGAATGAAGAGCTCCCTTCTCAACAGGAAAATGTAGAACCATAAGAGTTTGCAACCATGAAAATAAAATCAGAGAAAGAGAGAGTGAGATGGAAAGAAGTTCCAGCTTAGTCCTACCTTAGACTGATTAAGTGCTGCTTGAATAACATAATTGCCATAAGGGTCCAGCAAGATTTGATCTAATTGTGAGTTGTTTATAAATTCCTGAATGATACGAGGACAGCCTTCTTCTCCAGCATATTTCAGGCATTTCTCAACCACATTGCTGCTATATTTTTGCATGGAGAGGTATCCATAGTTACCTTCCAATTGGTCAAGAACATTAATGTTTGCCCAAGGAATTCGAAGTTCAAATACAAACTGCACCACATAATTCCTGAAAAATAAAATTGAAATTGAAAAAGTTTTAAAACTCGAAGAAAAACTTGGCTTTTCTGATGCATGAACATTGACAACCAGACAGGATCACAATATGCTTTTAAGTAATGGAAAAATAATAGCAATATCTGGAGATCATAAAAGATCCAAAGAATACAAGATAAGAAAGGCAAATAGCGAATACCCAAATCGATCTTGAGAGAGGATAAGAGCATTAGAAGTGATCTCACAGATCAAACGCCGTCTATGTTCACCATCAGAATGGCCAAGGCACTTTTGAAGCACACAGCACCCATGGCGGTCTGTGGCAAGCTCAACACAGTGCGTGACTGCAGCTTCAAAGAGAAACTGGAAAACAAAACTCAGAATTTCATTGAAATCAGCAAACTAGTCCCACTCCAAAAGGTCTACAAATCAACTGCAATGACAGCAGCACCTCTGATTTCTATGCATGAAGCAAGGAGAACAGAAGGGAAGTATATTTGATCTAGTTAGTCGTTGCAACCAAATAGGATGTTGCAGTAAGTAATAATGAAACAAAAGCTGTTAAATTTACAATTACAGAGTCAAACCCCATCTGATAGTCCTAACCACATATTCTATCAATATAATCCAGAATGATTGTATATAGAAAACAAATCAATATCACAAAACATAGATTGTAAATGAATGAGGGAATATAAAAATGATGAGCCTGTAATAAACTATAAAGCCATAATGAATTCATGGGCAGTAGTGAATTCATGGGCAGTAGTGTATAACTAACAACATAAATTATGCAGCAAGCTTGAGGCAAGGTTAAAATTTCAAAGGCTATACCTATGTATTACAGAACTAGTTATACAAAATGAGATTTAGGCGAAACAAAAATATCATATTAAAAAATAAATATTATTTGGAAAGAACAAGACAAAGTAGAAGACTATAGCTCATGTATTAGAGAAAAAAAAAAAAAAAAGGTAGGGGGGGGGGGGGGGGGGGAGTGGTTGTACATGAAATACAAGTTATTCACAAGACCAGTCCAAATCAATATAGAAACACATATAAATTTTTCAGATACAACTTTTAAATCCGGAACTTTTAATTGCTATGGTAAACAACAACACTGTGATGTACTAATAAAATGAGGCTCTTTACATATATATAGAAGATAACTGAAAGTGTCATCCATCACATAATTTTTCGCTCCAGTGTACAGCATTTACACAGTAAGGGTGTTCCCAAGTAAAACAAAACTATCAAAAAATGAAAAGAAAAATATGTTCCCTGTAGATTGAACTGAATTTCACTGTTCAAGTTAGTGTAAAAAACCGAGCCTCCCCTATACAGTAAAATTGCTGAATGCCAAATTGTTTATTATGGTGCAAAATCAAATATGGAAGAAAATCTTGTGAGAGGAGATACCCATGCCTGATTTTTTATTTTTTAGAAACTAAACTTTCAGGAATATTCAGAGAAATAATTATCATGATAGGTACTCATCTTGAACCATTTTGTTATCAAGACATCAATTTAACAATTTCACAATGGTTCCAAATTATTACCATTTTCAGCAACATTCAAAATCAAAGTTTTTGAAATCGGCAAACCCCCAAAAGGCACACAAGGAAATACTTGTCTCTCTGAAACTCATGGACTAAACCTTAATGATTCCATATATAACTCTTCATGTTTGGAATTTTAACTACGAGCTGTGCAAATTGACTTGACTCAAACCTGCTCAAGCCATAACCAATCATCTAGAAACTCTGCTGCGAGTTCTCATCCTAGCCTTTTCTTTTCTTTTTCATTCATTCGTGGTAAAGGAGCCACCAGATCCGTACAACCCCTTCTTAAGAACGACATCCTCTATAACAACTTTCTGATCCTAGTCATCATTTAAATACCCATTATATTTTCTCATATCATAATAGCTAAAGGTTTGGTATTGCATATTCTATGTTTAGCCATATGAAGCTTATGTTGTTCTTTAAATTGTTTTGGAGTAAGAATGTTCATAATTATTTTCTCTAGCGATTTGCCATCTGTATATAGATATCAACATGTTGGTTTGGGTAGTTCAACTGAGGATTATGTTATTGAAAATTTGAACTCCCTAAGAACCTATTCAATTTCCCACTTGCATAAGAGAGAGAAAATTTAAAGGATATCGTCCATATAGAAATCCATAGTTCGGCTTGTCAACATCATCATCATCCACTAGTTGGGATTGATATCCCATCCGACAAATGGATATCATTAAATTGGTCAAATCTATGAGCATATACACCAAGTTTATGCCACCATTATAAAGGACCATGCACTTTAATGCAGAGAAAAATCATCACCCTTGGGTATGGCTTAATCCTCTATTTTGGACCTTTGATTTGTATTTTCTATCTTGGTTGTATTGTAATAATATAGGCTAGATACATAGAATTTAGTACTAGTTTGGGGTTGGGCTTTTTTTTTTTTTTTTTTTTTTTGGGGGGTGGGGGTTTATTCTTTGTAATAGGACTAATTATAAGGCCCAAAATGGGATTTTAATGGGGTGTACCAATATAGATATTTAATTAGTAATGGGCCCCACACTCTAGTTGATTAGTTTAGTGACTGATAAGGTTAGAGTTTTCTTTTAGCTTTAGTAGTTGATAGGTATTAGATAGGTTCAGTTTTTTTGAGTCCTTTAAGGAAATCTCCTTTAGCCACGCATGGGAGAAGTTTCCTTTTTCAATTAGTCTTTATTCCTTATTAGATTAGATTGCTTAGCGGTTACTCTAAGGAGTCCTTATTTATCATTTCTTTAATTTATTTATATTTTAAATAATTTTGATTCTTAAAAGTATATGCAAGGCTATTCCAACCACCCATGATTTGATTAATGGATAAGAATTATATTGAGGTTGTTGCTTCTCTCCCCTCTCTCTTACACCACAGTTTTTCTTTCTTCTAAAGCACTGTTCTTGGGGTACTATTCACAAAACATTCTTCCCTTCTCATATTTTCTCCTTTTACCCAGCACCGGCAGATCTGTCAGTCCAATGCATCACACACTTTCTCCTCCGATTGTGTGAATGTGGTAGAGAATCGATGTAAAAAACTCAGATACATGGGCAAGGGAGGGAACCTGGTGTCCTAGTGAAGTAAGTCCTTGAAAAAGTGTTTTTGAAGTACAAAGGACAAAAACTAGGAAAAATAATAATTATCTACATCAAAACCTAGAAACCATTGAGAACAGACTCTTATAGCACTAAAGACATGGAAAGATTTTAGTTGAAAACAAAATGCTCCAAACAGAGATTTTGGTTTGTGTAATAGATCTATGGGTAACATTCTGAAAACATGCGATAAGATGAACTTCAGCAAACCAGTACGTGGATTACCATTGTTTGCAATTACTCATAAGTGCATTGTAAGCTGAAGGTGAAAACTAATTATGCACCAGGAACTGTATGAGTATATGTAAGAATGGAGGACAAACTTTGGCAGAATTAAGCGTATCTCTTACATTGCCAGTCAATCGTTGGTCTCAGGGATTTCCTACGAAGGGAGTCCCAATGACCAGAGCACACTATGTCTGACTCTGAAATGGATGACCTGTTCGTAGTAAATAAAATTAAGATAAGGTTTATAGAGTTGAGATGCTGTCTCCACAATTCACACTTTTTGGGTTTTCACTTCCAATATATATATATATATATATATAATTTTATTATTATTATTATTTTGATAGATAACTGAGCATACTTCATTGAAATAACAGAACAGAAAAAGGGAAGATAGGAAGGAAGCAAAAAAAGCACATCCAGGAAGGAGACTGCCGACAGGAGAAAAGAGGAGCAACTGAATAAAGTACAACATACTGGCAATGGGTAATCATTCCAAACCAGTATATTGCCTCAAGGGTCAAACACCTTCTTTTTTTTTTCTTTTTTTTTTTTTTGAGCTGAAAACTGTGAAAGGTTAGTCATATGGGTACCACTCCAAGCAGTTTTAAATAGTATGTATGTTTTGGTTAGCCCTTCTATATAGAGGTGCCTTGGCTTTGAAGACAATGCATGATACCATTACAAGCATTCTTCATTACGCCCTATGATATCACGTTAATATGACATAAGATGCAGGCATAGGATCAGTGTCAGGTTTATGAAACCCAGACCCACAGTAGCAAGTAGAACACAGATACTAAAAGGGTATTGAAACAAAACAAAAACAAAGCAACTATGAGTTAAAATTCAAACATATGCAACACTTAATTAGGAACATCTTTTTAACCAAATGCATTATAGGTTACATAATTATACTTCTGAGAACCTTCGTTGTTAGGTGCATTACTTCCATATTTGTAATGCTCTCTGTTGAATGTTCTTAATGGTAAAACTAGTTTACATTTATGGATTAGTATATATATCTTGCTTACCTCGAAGGTATACATTCAGTTTTTAATGTATGATGTGTGCACAAAAGCTACGCTAACCGAATCTTGTACATCAATTTAGGGCAGAACTCTGTAAGTAATACTAAGAGGTTAATGGCATCCAATTCTCCTAGACACATATCTGCACCATTATTTTTATAAGTGGCACATATCTACATCTTAAGTCCATATGTATATAATGCAACAGGGATATGATGTTCTAGTGATCCCTTAAAATAACTATTCATGATGGTTAATATGGTGTTCCCTTGAAAAGTATCTCACTCCAGCATGAAGTTGCTTTTGCTAACCTCAATAGCACAATATTAGCTAACATGCTAGTATGACTTTTTTTGTTATTGCTTTACCACGTGGGATCCTTATGGTCAAAAGATAATTCCAAGGATGATTCTAATGATATATGATAACTCACCACCAGTTAAAAAAACTCCGACCATGATAATTATAAGACAGATCTTTACAAAGTCATGAAAAAGTCGAGATGAATTACAGAACAATGTCCATGTTGTATATTTGTAGTCCATAATTCCATGAATTGTTTGATGTGCATTGTATCATGTGGAATTTAACACTATTACCAGCTACTAAAGCTGCCCAATCCAACCTTCATGACCAATGGTACAAATCACAACCTCAATTTGTGGAGTTTGGTGTACATTAAAGTGTGGAATTTTTCATCCTATTCCAAGCCTACTGAAAAAGTACATTCTACTCTCAATTTGACAAATAATTATCATAAAATCTTGTAAGATCCAACCCTAACAAACCAAACAGAGCCTTCACCTAGGTTGTTAAAATTTAATTTTTCCTAGAGTCACTTAGAAAACTCCCTTCCAAAAAAACCACATCCAATGTATACTTCAAACCTCATTCACCTATTAACAAAAAAAATATATGGCAGAAACTTTGTTTGGTAAACAACCAAGTCCAAGTTATCTTGTTGCTACACAAAAACAAATGAAAAGAATCACTGTGGTAGTGTCGATTCTTTTGAGATCATTAGGGTCTGCTAAAAATGCATCCAGTGGAGAAATGAGACGCCTTTATCAAGGATGTGGCAAATTTTTAAATTCAAGCACTGCAAGATCATCTTCTCCTAGAGCTGCTGCCCCATTTGATTGGGACCATGCGTAGCAGGAGATGATGACACAAATACAACTTCCAAGCTCATATCGTGCATCTTTATAAACCCTAACAGTATTACCCAAACAGAGGTTCCCTATCTAGATGTTCTTTAAATTCAACAACAAAAAGAAAAAGAGAAAGTATGTTCAATAATAACCCTATCTATCTGACCCTAGTGTCAGTTCTACAGTTGTTGAGTGTTATACCTATCTGAACAGGAAATGCTTTGGCTATATCAGATAAAGGAATTTCTTCTGTGAAGTCCAAGAGGCCACAGAGAACACAAAAGAAGCCCACTGAACCTACCTACTAATTTTAACAAATGAGATATTAAAATTATATAGTATGCAATACCTAAAGATATCTTTTATCAGCAAGCTCAAAAGATGGTATATTGGCTAAATAAGTAATGAATAGACATATTCATACATATAAAAATGGCTCTTGTAAGCATATATTATAATTCCTTATATTAAAAAAAAAAAAAAAAAAAAAAAACCGTTTACTGAAAACTCTTAATGATAGGATAATCCAGCAGGGAGCACAACAAAGAGAGAGATATGGTATCTGGATAATTTTGGGGGAACGTGGAGGACCCAGGTATGTCTAATTTCACATCCTAATTAATCTGGGTTTAGAGTTCCTACTAGATCAGTTCCTTTGATTGTCTACTTTCAGGAATGTATTTAATGACTACATAATCCCCAGAGATCTCTGCCCGCCAAAAGTTTGCCTTTGTTGTCTTGGTGCTGTTGAATCTGTATCTTAGCTTCAAATCTATTTTCTCTTCGCTTTTAGTGGATGGATAGCCAAAAAGATGGGAATGATCGGACGATGTCATGACCTTTTTCTGGGTTACTTTAGTATTTAAAGATGGGCAATGGGAAGCAAAGGATTTTGAGGGGTGAAAAACTTTGGTCCCCTATATATCAGCTGTGGTGGTGTGAGGAATTTTTTTCGCAGGGCCTCTGAAATCATAATGAGCCTCTGTACAAGGTGGCTAAGGAAAAGATGTTATTTAGGCACCCACCAGTAAAGAATTCTAGTAACAATAGAGATGAGTGTGAATTAGTTTATTTGGTAGGCATCAGTTGGGTTGTACAGCCTAAATTCTTAAGGACTCAATAGAGTATAAGGAGTCTTTCTTAAATAAAAATTCTTGTCGACTTGAAGAAAGGGAAATTTTTTCATAAGATGTTGGTATTTGGCAATAATGAATGTACATAATTTTCGCATTCAAGAAGATATGGAGAAGTACAAATTACATAAAATAAACTTTTCTAATAAGAACAGTACCCAAGCACCTAAAGTTATACAAGCGTTTTCCAGTATGAAGTTCCTGAGTCATGTCACCTTCAAATTACTCTTAATCACTTTAATATATACAATTTTCCATCACAAACTAGAGTTATAGCCATCACAAATGAATTGCAATAAACAAATAAGTATATATATTAGTTGAGCATAAAAGGAGGGGGAGAAAAGTTCTTACCTCACTATATTCAGGTATTACATATTGTAAGCAGCGCTGTGCAACATGATTACCGTTCATATCTTTTATCAAAAGCACAATACCAGGCTTTAGAGAGGAAACAATCATTGAAAATTGCTCAGGAGTCTTAAGGGTCTCAATCACCTTCTGTACAGCTCGAGTCCTGAGTTACAGATGGAACTAGGAATTAGAAGAGAAAACTAAATGCAAATTAAATACAATGAGATATAACCAAAAACTAAAAGCATAAGAAGTTGAAGAGAATACACAGACCCATGCATGTCGCACGAAATTCTAACAAGGTCACCAGGTTTTCTAGTAATTGCATGAATGATCTGCATTCTCTGATCTCCATCACACACTTCAAGCAGCTTCTGGGCTAGGTAATTTCCAAAAGGATCCGTCATGAGTTCAACTATGTGATCAATTATCTCAAGAAAGATTTTCTCAACATCTTCTGTAGTGCCTTCGGTGAATTTCCTTTGCAAAAAACGGCAACCATGTTGATCCTTTGCCATAAGATATACTCTACCTGTAACCTCATCCATGGAATTATATTTTTGAGGCAGTGATCTCAGAGTATTATTTCTGATGTCTACATCAGGGGATGAACCTTGTGAATTCCGGCCATCAAGTTGAAAAGATCCTATATTTAGAATGGATGGGTGGTGGTGGAAATGATCATTCAGGAGCATCCTCCCACTAGCTTTGCTGTGGTTCAGAGATTCACATACTCCATCAGATTCAGGCTTTATAGCTCTTACTGAATTCAAACCACGTGATCTAGTTAGAATCTTCTCAGGAAAACTATGTTTCGCCACTTTGTCCATAACTTGGACTGCTTCAATGTCTTTGGCAGCAAGAGCAACAGAATTGCCTTCCAAATGGTTTGCAGATGTCTGTTTCTGGCCATGTGCAAATGGGCAGCCATCACCCCTCCCACAAAATCCCTGAGTGTAGTAACGACATACACCATTGCCTCTAAGTGTTTGATCCAATGACTTAAATCCCCTACGAGCTGCAGCATTATTCCAAAAGGCATCTCGATTAGATTGTTCCAGTTGGTGGGAGATGGGCAAATCGAAATATGGCTGCCCTAGGTTCCTAGTCATAGGCCCAAATGCTGAATTTGCATTTGCTTGCATTGAAAGGTGAGCTTCCAATCCCTGATTTCGAAGTTGTTGCAAATACAGGTAGTGTTTATGCATCCTACAATACCTCTCTTCTTCCATATGCCGCCAAGTGAGAGGGGAGCGGCTCATTTGTTGTGGCTGCATGTAAGGAAAAGGTAGTTGTGTGTCCATAAGACACTGTTGCTGATACGGCATCATTGGGAACTCCACCCCAGGGACAGGAATGCTTGATAGAACCTGAAAAGCATGCATTCCAGGAGCTAATGGCATAGCTGCAGAATACATTGGGAGGCTCTGTAGTTGCTCCCCAAGGGTGCCTGATAAATTCTCAAGTGGCTGGCAAGATCCAGATTTCTGTTTTTCTAGTTCTGGAACATGTTTTAGGAACTTTGTGCTTTGCTGGCCATTCAGTTCCGCATTTAACCTATTGACCCCATGTGATGTGGCAGCCACCATATTCATGCTATTTAGTGTATCGGGGGATGAGGGGTGGGAAACTGCTAATACTCCTGAATCCAAACTTGAAAGAGGTTTCTTTAAGCCGTTTGGATACTGTCCTTCAAGTACAAAGGTGCAATTCTGTAACTTTTTATAGTTAACAATTTGAGGACTTGGTGACTCCAATGCCTCTCCATCTTTGACACTCAAATCTGCAAATGCAGATGTCAAGGATTGGTCATCAGGAAGATTCGAGTCGTCCCCATCAATCTTCTTGGCAGATGACTGATGGTAGCCCTTCACAGTTAATTTTCCTCCCATCATATTTCCATTGGCCTGAAGGCTCTCATTGCTGGAACCTTGAGAGGAATTCACACAGGCGGCACTGGGTAATTCAAAGGATAATCCAGTATAGAAAGCACCATTGCTGCCAGGGTTTTCTGCCTGGGACGCACGGTAGAAGTTAGTAAAAGTTGCAGGTGGAGAAGATTTCCTGTTTCCCTTTTCCAGAGAGTTCCTTTCCAAATTTGCTGAGGAATTGGGATGCCCGGATTCCTCAGGATGAGCATTTACAGAAGTCGCATTTGGTATCTCTTCCAAAAGCATCTCAAATTCGTCAAAGTCATGTTCAGTCCCTCCTCCCATCTTGTGAATCCCAAAAAGATTGAAACCAAAGTGCGCTGCCGAACAGAGCCAGCTCTACTCGGCAATGCAGATCCAAGGACGAACCCTGCAACAAAGCAAGACACTATCCGGTTAGAAAACTGACTCAAGGGATGACAATTGCAGTAAATTATTCATCCATAAATGTAAAACTCATCACACTACTACGAGACAAACACTCACATTGCGAAACAGATGAAAAACCAACATTTGTTTTCTACCAGAAATAAACAAAAAAACACAAAGGCATGAATACCCATTTAACTCAAGCCCATCATCCAGAGCAATCAGATTGTAAAATCCATGACTTCGATGAGAAGAAAGCATGAATATTATATTTTAATTTGCTGAAAATCCAGTGAAACCAAAGTGTTGAAACTCATCATCATCCGATTCTCCCAAGTCCCTACCCATAAAAAAGTACCATTATAACCGAAGAGAGCTCAATCATGTGGGCATTTAATCAACACCAACAGATTCCACACGAAAAAAAAGGGATCAATGCAGGGAATCCAGTACCAGAAAAGAAGACCAACGCAAAGCTTTCATAACCACAATCATCATCGTCAAAATTACCCGGACGTTATATCTCGAATTCTTCAACATCCGGAAATCGTATGACAAAAAGAGAGTGGGAAGGAAATCGGAAGTTTCACATTAATTCAGAAAGGCCGACTGAATTCGATGAATCCACCAAACTGAAATGTAACAATACCCCTAAAACCCTGACCATAAAAAACAAACCCGAAAATAGAAAAAAAAATCACAAAACCCACAAAAACTTACATAAGAAGTAAATCCCGTTAAACTCAGCACTATCAAAGGTGGAAGGAAGACAGAGTTCGCAGATAAGAAAGAGAAGCAGTTAAGAGATAGACAGAGATTGAAAATGAAGAAAAGAAGGAACGATGTAAGCATACGTCAGACGTACCAGTGAGGGAAGCGCCGGCATTAGAGAGTAGAGGTATCCATTGGTTTAAAAAAGGAAAGAAAGAAAATCTTCAGTTCTGGTGTTTTTGCAGCGACCCACAGAGACGGCAGGCTGTTTTGGTTAATTGAGAGAAATGCAAAGCCGATGCAGATGATGGTGATGTTGGTAAGGTAAGGAAGAGAGGCGGCGTGGAGGAAGAGAGGTTTTGAAGGAAGAGAGGAGCATGGCACCATCTCCCAAACAATTCACATTACATTCATAATTCAGATTCAATACAAGTTATACAAGTTACCAAAAGCACATCCGATGACCCAACACCAACTACATTGGAAGGAAGCCAATTGCCACAAAGATTCCATGCATGGGATGTCTCTCTCTCTCTCTCTCTCTCTTAACTTCTTTTGGATTTTTGGTTTGGTAAGGTTTTGGGTGCAAGCTTTTTCTAATGGTTGTGTCTTCCATCTGATCAACTACATATTGTAATCAATCAGGTCTTATCACCATTAGATTTTTATCAAACCTCAAATGAAATATTAAATTTATTCATTTTTTTTCTTGATAGTTCCTCTAATAAGTGTGCTTTAAAAGGAATCAACCATGTTACATTGACATGGACCCTTTCTTTAATATACCTAAATATATTTTATTTTCTAAGTTAACAAGGGAATTGAACAAAATCCTTCTCATGCTTTATCGAAATTGTTTCTAATACCATGATTGGCGTGGCGTGGAAGATTCTTCCCACATCATTAACATGAGGAACCCTCTGCCATGTCCAATATATTGATGAATTGACGAAAATAACCAATCCATATGGCTGGAATTTTTGCTTGGAGCACAAGACATTAGCCCTGCCCTCCTCAAACTGTTATGAGGAAACTTTCGTTGATTAATTGGGTCAAGATTAATACTGATGCTTCCTTCAGAGATGATGAGGCCTTGCATAGTATTGGATTTATTATTAGAGAATGTCTTGCAAACCCTCTTTATGTTTTCTTTCTTAGGATATTATTTGTTCTTCTAAGATGGGGGAAGCTTTAGCTCTTCGAAAAACACTGTAATTCGCCTTTGATTATGATTTTTTGAAGATCCAAGTGGAATTAGACTGTCTTTCCTTGATCCAAAATATTTTGGATCCTCATCATCATTGTGATTGGGAGATCCAATCGATCAGGGATGATATTGCTTTACCTTGCTTCTTTGTATAATGAATGTACTATCAATTTTGTTCCAAGAGAGGCTAATTCAGTGGCTCATCCCTTGGCTGGAAACTCTACGTCAGTTTTGTGTATGACATTCTAGCCTATTTCCTTACGTGGTTTCATTATCTCTTTAGATATGAGATAGTGTCCAAATCCTCTCCTCCACGGCTCCCCAGCTCCCACTCCATCCAACTGTTGGAGGAGTGAACCGGCTCAAACTCCAACCTCCTCCAACGATTGGATGGGATGGGAGCCTGGGAGTCGTGGAAGAGAGGATTCGATTTCACATGAGGCACTATCTCTCATACAACCCCATACAATAAATTTATGTTTTACTTTTTTTTTTTTTTTTTATATGGTAGGAACTAGTCTAACGTCGCTATTTAGTATGCATATTCATGACGTTCAGAACGGACTCAAGAGAGAGAAGAAGGGGGTAAGCATAGGCGTAGGAGTAGGTGTAGGATTTGGGAGTAGGGTTAGGACTGTAAGAATGGGGCAGCGGCAGTTGGGTAAGGAATATACTTGACCAATTGATGTTGGAACAGATCAGTTGTTGAATAAATTTAGATATCTTATTAAAGTAGAAAGAAATGTTTATTGAAATTAATAGTTTTAAGGTTTAAATAGTTAAGATTAGCTAAGGGGTGTCCAATTTGGGACTGAACCTGTAATTTGCATCAAGTTGATCCGAAATCGATACAGACCAAATTAATAGTGGATATGTTTCAGGCTAGCTTATTATAATATTTTTAGGTCCCGTTTTGATCCGGGCCGGCCCGAAAATGGACCATTAAGGTGGGCCAGCCATGCTTGAACAAATAGAGCCCGAATCGAACTTCATCATGGCCAGAATTAAACCGAATGTCATGGACATATGGTGGTTAATTTCATTAGTACTTAGTAAGATGACATCCTTTACTGGGCCAGTAAATGGACCTGAAACCGAACTGGCCCGAAGTTAGCCCAATAACAAACCAACACTAGACTGACTCATTACTTAATGTGCACAGTGCAACCCACCCAACCCAAACTTCTTATGGACATGCTTCGCTCAAGCCCTATAAACCCGACAACAATTTGGGCTGAACCGGCCCATTGATACCCCTAAATTAGGTATCAGATCAGCCTCCATGGATTCATACTAAAGATCATGTATCAGTCGGGTTTGGATCCTCTCCTGTTGTTGGAGGGACTCTAGTCATGATCCAAAAGTTGGAGTTCACTCAGCATGTATATTAATACATCAGTATGTGCATCAGGTGAACTGTAGCCACTAAATCACATCTAGAAAGACTAGACAACAAGAGAGAATATTAATTGAGTAGGCCGATTCCACAAAACCGATCTAATTTTTCAAACCATGACAGATGGGAGATTGGATATGAATATTGGTCCATCCGGACCCAGTTTCTTAATTTTAATGGTTTTAAATTTTGATGGATTATATTACACTGTTATAGTTCACTTCTTGATTCGAAAGATTATATGAAGTTATAGTTGAAAAGAATATATTAATTGTTACAATTTACTGAATTACATATATATATAGAAGGAATGATGCTAATTTTATAGATATAAATATTAAAATAGGCAATATATTTTACATATAAAATATGCCTGATAAGCTTGATAAGCCCGGTTTAGACTGAACCAGTCCGAAATCACCTCAATAAGCCCAGCCTGATAACAAACCGACACCGGACCAGCCTGTTAGTTATTGTGTCCAGCGTAGCCCAACCCAGCCCAAATTCTTAATGGACATGTTTTGGGCTGGGCTTATAAAACCTGACACCAGTTCAGTCCAGACTGAAACCGGCCCAGACCGGCCCATTGACACCCTTACTCAAAAGATGACCTCTCTCATTCTTCCCCCTTTAATCGAAATGCATCATATTATACATTTAAAGAAAAATATTGGAATACTTGAAAATTGGACAAGGGATTTCTTGTCAGCACGACCATGGTGAACAGATAGCTTTTAAGGGACATTTTGGACCCAAGATCACGAGCTTGAAGGTATTTCTAGACATTCAAAAATAAAAAATAAAAAATAAATAACGGGGACTGGAGAATAATAATTAGACAACTGCCATACAAAAAGATTCTATTTTGCACCGTCAATCAACGAACTTCTCTAGTTCGTGGAAAAGGAGCTAAAGGAAATCGTACTAGTTGTTTTAGTTGTGGAACCCAAGGGCATCGAGCTTACAAATGTGCTAAACGTCGACCAGAAGCTCAAGTCCACCTAAAAACCTCTAGCTCATAGTTCGATTGGATATGTAGGTTATATTCGTATTGGTTTTTCATGTATCTTTATTTATGCATCAATGATGATAGATGCACATATTGAATGCCAAGATTACGCATTGAATTTCTGGTAGTAGATCCATAATCAAAAAAGTGTTTGTAATTGTTCCAGAAGAAATGAAACAAAAGATACAATAGAATTATATATATGATTAAAATTGTTCTAATGCTTTTTCCCTATTCTCTCTCCCTCTCCCCTCTCCCCTCTCCCCTCTCCCCTCTCTCTTGTTTCTAACACACAAAATCTCTCTCTCTCCCTCCCCTTCCTGGCAAGGGAACCGTTTAAAAATCGACTGATCGAAACCGATAATTGTTCCCATTGTTGTGAGCAGAACAAGAGGATTGGGCACAGCCAAGGATACAATCGAAGTTTTGATCATTTACTAAACCTTGTGGTCGCTTAGTTATACAGTCGACATACATTTTACTACACTATTTAAAAGAAGGGTGTTTTATCAAGCATTGGACCCAACGGATACATCTGCCAATGGAAGAGGCTGTTGTGCAATCACAAACATCGCTAGAAACATCAACTGATCAACACAACTGCTCTCATGTTCCTCCCTCCATATATCTACTCTGCAGTTAAAATGCCTTTCTTTCTCTTTCTATCTGTGATAGATCAGCCCCATCTTGCCTGAATTTATAGTTCAAATATTGTACATTTTAAAAAGAGGAAAAATCAATCAGATTTCTCTTGATTGATTCTAGCAAATATAATACCATTTTAGAAAATAAATCAAAATATACCTGAAATAAAAAAAAAAAAATATATATATATATATATATATATATATATATATATATATATATATTTGTCAAATTCATTCCCAATATGGAATTTTTGTGTGATTACCCCGAATAGAAAATAGCTACATATTTGGATATTTAAATCATTTTCTTTTCATGTCTACTTTGTTTCAACAAAAAAAACTATAAATTTTAGCAACGTGGTGTTCATTAATGACAGAGAGACATAATTGAGTCTGAAGATATGGAGGAGGAATAGAAATATTCCCATATGTAGGTTCCAAATCCATGGATTCCAAATCAGTTAGCTAGATCCACCAAAACATACCTTAATTGATTGGCTTATAGCTAGAAGTACCTTTGAAATAAGGAGAGATTACAAGATAATTAAGCGTAAAAAAGATGATAGGAAGAGGTTTACTTGAAGGTGAGAGAGAGAGAGAGAGAGAGAAAATTACTAATTAAGTCGAACCGAATACTTAACCTTGTGTTCTCTCACATACCAATTAATCACACATCTCAGAGTTGTTACAAATACTGTAAAGGCAAAGCAACCAAGAAAATGGTACTCTAAGATACACATAAGACCAAATATTTGCCATAGGCCAGGTATTCAAGGTAAAAATACTCTAACAATTGTGTTGCATACACCTCTAAGGCTGCATTTCATTAGATGATGAAGCAATTAAGGTTCTGATCAACATGGAAACTCTCTCTTATGGGGAAGAAAATGAGAGGGGGAAGGAAGTATATGGCGTTGAAACTGATATTAACGTCCAAAAAACGTATGACATGTTGGAATGGGATTTTTTGTTAACTCTTAATTATGTTTTCTCAGAGAGGTTGATTGGGTGGGTGGGTGCACAATGCCTCTTAGTTCTGATCTGATTAATGGTGGTCCCGTCGCCTTTTTTGGGTGTCAATAGGATTACTACAAGAACATCTTTTAATATATCCAACCCTGGGCCCCACTCCCATCTCTATTGTCTCTTTGTTTCCTATTGACAGGTGTCAACCATGAAAGATCGGACCAAAACCAGCCAGCCACAACAGATTCTTATTCTTATGACGTTATAGAAACCTCCACCCCCACCATATTATACCCAAACCTTAACCCATGGGTTTTTACCCAAAAAATAGCTTAACCCATGGGTCATGACTTGAAGATTTTAAATATTGATCCAAGCCTAACTACATCAATTTTAGACCAAACTTGAGTGTTCTCAAATTTGTATGCAACTTTTAGACCAAATGTTTTGTTTTCAAATTTGGATGAGACCCTTTCCCAACCATTACTGACATTACACAAGATTTATGAATTACATACAAAAATTGTGATGGTTGAGCCAATCGTTTTGACTAGCTTATATTGAATTAATGGCATTATAAGTTAACCTATTTTTTGAGCTATTTGTTGTCAACAAAGTGGTGAAGTCTTATAACTTTGTTTTGACTGTCTGTTGTAAGCACTTTATTTTTGTCATCCCCACCAAATAGAGCTTAATTACTAGTGTATAGACAGTAAGAGAGGGGAGGTGAATGAAAATTTGAAAAAGTACAGGGGAGGCGAGTGAAACTCTCTCAAGCCAACAGTCGATCAGTCCCTGTGTACTCTCTATGGTGTTCTGAGCCGAGCCAAGGTGCCCCCTAGTGTGCAGGAATCCCTATGTATATTCGGAAAGAGCTATGGGTCAATTCAAGGTTGGGATGTTCGATGGAAACTTCGAGGTTGATTTCAACAGGCCCCACAACAAGGTCAGGGGCCGTAACCTGCATGGTGCATAAGTCATAGAATTATCTTCAAAATGAAATCAGAATCACTCAATTCGGATATTAAATGATGAAGATATCACAATTTTAGTCAGATTGAAAATGGCTTATTAAATCCAGGGGTTTTTCTGCAAATTATCATAAATTAAGGATTTATTAGGTAAATTATCGTGATTTGAATCGATTGGACTTCATTCGACCATATCTTGATCATCTGATGTCCAAATCAGGCAATTCAAGCACCAACGTGCTCCGTTGTCCATCCTCTTCAAAGTGGACGTGAAAAATTCGGAAGAAAGGCTGTCGAAGTAGATATGCACGTTTAAACTTTGATTCTTCATAACTTGCTCATCCGACTTCCAAATCAGGCAATTCAAGCGCCAGTATGCTCCACTGTCCGTCATCTTCAAAGTGAACGTGGAAAATCTAGGACAAAGGTCACTGAAGAAGTCCATGCAAAGCTGCAAGTTGAAATGGTCTATAAAATAAGAGAAGAAAGAGAGAAGCCAGTCTAATCGTAGTCCAACCCGACCCAGTTCAATTCAAGTCAGTCCAACCCAGTCAACCTTAACCAGTTTTGCTTGACCTAGTCCAAACCAGTCCAGACCAAATCAGGTCGAATCATGTGCATGAGCTTTATGTATAGAAATTATATATACATTTATATGATATATGCTATATACATTTATATATTATATAATATATGTTATATATATATATATATATATATATATATATATAAATAGAGAGATATATAACGACAAGAGAGAAGGGAAGAGAGAGAGAAGGGAAGAGAGAGAAAGAGTGCAAGAGAGATAGAGAGAGAGAGAGAGGAAAACTTGACACCTCACCTTAACTCCCTCACCTCCTCTCATGCAAAGGCCAGTACCCGCCAGCACCTGCTGCTGCAAATCGACTTTCACAAACCCATCTTCGTTGAGCCCCTCACCGGCATAACTGCACAACCTGCCCAGCCATTCCCTCATAACCCCCCCCAAAGCAATTCAGCCATGGCCTCCACTCAACCTACCCATATCCTGCACCGCCATCACCTACACATGCGGCTGGAGTTGGTACTTCTTCTGCGGTGGTTCCTGCACCTGAGGCTGGTCCTTCCCATTCGGCTGATCCTTCACTTCCACCTTCAGCCATGATGGAGATGCTGCAGGAGATCAGGGATGCTCAGTGCAGATCTGATCTGAGGATGGATGAGCTGTTGGCCGCTCAGCGCACATCAGACGCCCAGATGGGAGAGCTTCTAGAGATGCAGCGTGCGACTGATCAGAGGATAGCCGGTCTCACAGCTAGTCTACAGACGACCAAGACTCAGATAGCCTGGTTGACTAGAGTCTATGCTGAGGACTACGACAGAGATCGTGAGGCACCGCCTCCTCCTTCGCCTCCAGCTTCCTGAGTGTACTTTTATTTTCTTGTACTACAGAGTAACTGTCCGGGTTGTGGACTGTACTCTGCTTTAGTTATGTATATACGTTTTGTTTCTCTCACTCATTGTATGTAACTTGTTTTCCCTTTAATAGATGCATTATTTTCTTTTTAAATTTGGTCTCAATCATCACTTGTGCTTACAATGTGTTTGTATTACAACTTTTAATTTATCCTATCTCAGTTCACAATGGTCTTGAATGTGTGTCAGTTTGGCGGGCAAAGCCTGAGATGCTCTGATACCAAGTTGTCACACCCCAATTTTGGTCTAACCAGAATGGTGTGATGAACCGCTAAATAACCAACGGCTCAACCAGGATCTCAAATAGGTTATCCCCGCGTTATCCAAACTTACGCACATCCACAATCATAATCAGAGTAAATACACAATAGCGGAAGTCTTATAATAACATGAACTGAGAAACTAAATGATATTAAAATTTAAATAACGATTTATTCTGTATCAACTGAGACATAAATAAATATCAATACAAATCTTTAATAAATCCAAGTAAAGAAACCTATAAAATATCTAATCAAATACACACGAGTTGCACTCGCAAGAGGAGTCGTGTGTATCCACTTCAGCTTCAACTTTTATCGCTGTCACGTTTCCGTACGCAGACGCATTCATATAGTCTTCAACGGTATAACCTGCATCATCAACTAAAAATATTTGACGTCGAGGGGTGAGCACACAACACGACTCAGTGAGTAGCCAAAACAATGCAACAATACATATGCATGCAAAAAGTCAATTTATATCTTTGGTCCGGTTTAAAGTTTACAGTATGCAATAGAAAGGTTTAGGTAACCAAAGGTCGCGTTTATTGACTCCACCTCTATACACGAGTGTGTGACGTTACCCGAAGATCACGTTTATCGTCAACTCACATGCACCAAATCATGAACATTATGTAACAAAAGTTACGTTTATTGCTATATAGTGTCATACCAACACGTAAGCCCCTGTTAGCGAGGGCTGCAAACTGGGCTCGCAACTAACCAATCCTAATGCCAAACAGTGTATCCAAGGCCTCACCCCAGCATTCCTCAGAATGTCCATAGAGATAGAGCTAAGGCCCCCCGGTAGAGTCAGAGACTACAAGGACCGAGACCACCTCCCCTGATACTCTACGACATAATAGTTCTGCTAAAGTAATGACGATACGACGATGCCAATGCACAAGACTTGAGTTAGAGATAAAACTAAAGTGCTGAGACCCGCCAAAGGTTAACGTTTATTGACGTTCTCATCACACCTCCCTTGATACTCGCTCACATCAAGTACATCAACCACACACATACAAGCACATGCATATTCCTATCATCATCGTCATCATCATCATCATGTTATAAACAATAAAGTAAATATGCATGAACAAGTAATAGAAATATTTAATGGCATGCTGTATGCACATTACAAACATATTCGCATAGAATCAAACATAGCATAAGACTCAAGAAATAGAAAACAGTTTATTATTAACCAATTTAGTTTGGGGTTAAGGTTCCTCACCCTTGCTATAAGATACTTTTCTAAGCTTTAAAATCACCTTTACAATGTTATTATATTGCTAGAAGACCTAACAAAGTCGATAGAATTTAATTAGAATTAATTCCAGATTTAAAAACTACTCTGTTAACTGAGGGTCGAAGGTAGGGTCGATGCGAGGGTCGATGGGTTTATCGACCCTTCCCTCTTTCTGGACTTCCCGAATGCTGAGGGTCGATGGTCAGGAACACCTAGGGTCGGATGGTCATCGACCCTCGGTGCGACCCTTGGTGCACTTTGGTCCAATTCCCTCTTTTAATCCATTCTTCGTATTTGAGATTCTATGGCTTGTTCCTACATTCCATTCTACATTCATTCAATGGTCTGAAACCATGTATAACCCACCTAGATAGCTTTCACGCATTCTTCTATGGTTTTCCATGAAAATTTAACCATAGGTTGATGGTTTGGGTTTCTCCGAGATCACACTCTCAACAATTACTAACCTAAGGTCTGTAGAAATTCATGGAATTAGTATCCATACCTGAGAAGATAACTTTTTCTCTGAAATTCTTCTCCTTTGTGCTAAGTTCTCTTCCTTCCCTTTCTTCTTCCTCTTTTCCTTCTCCTCTCTTTCTCTCAATTCGATTAGGGTTGTGAAAGGAGTGAAAGTGGCTTAGGAACGTCCTTTAAATAGAGTAGGAACATCCTAAATAAGTCCCTTTGAGATTAGGAAAGAATCTCAATCGAAAATATAGAAATTTCCTAGTTTCTATATTCGGCAGAAACCGAGGGTCGATGGGAGGGTCGATGATCCCGTCGACCCTAGGGTTTTAAGCTGTCCGACCCTCCCTTCAAAACTGAAGGTCTGACTTTCTGTTTTGGGAGGTCCGACCCTGCTTAGCTGGGTATGCGACCCTTCCCCTATTTTAAGTGTTTTTGGGTCGATTTGATACCTGGGATCTCGATCTCCTTCACGTCCTTGGTCCATTTGACTCGACCATGATGGGTAAACCTGGTTCAAGGTGGTAAGACCGGGTTAGATTGACACGGGTCTTACACCTTACCCCTTGAAAAACACACCCTACTCCCTGTGAGACATACCTTACTTCCTGAGAGTACACACCTTACTCCCTGAGAGAACTTACCTATCCTACTCCCCGAGAGCACACACCTTACTCCCTGAGAGTACTTACATGCCTTACTCCTTGAGAGTACATACATGAATCCCTGAGACTATCCATCCTACCTTAGTCCCTGAGGCTACCCCATTTACCTAATTATATTTTGAACTACATTGTACCTGATTTCTAGGACCTCTGGAATACGTAGGTAATTTAGAGGACTCTTCAAGTACGGTACCACATCTTAATCTTCTTAGGTCATCCATATCCATTATCTATATCCATATCCATATTCATATCTACTTCGATTCACATAGGTTATCTAGATTCAATCTGAATCATTTATCAAGCATAAATTTCAACTTGAACATTGAAATATTTTAATGAAGCTTAATCATAATCCATATCCATAAGTTTTAATAACAATTTATTTCGAACTATGTTTTGGGCTTGATTTCCAAGATTAGAATACATAGGCAATTTGATATGGATATCTCATATTCAGTCCATCACCGAATCATTCTCGATCCGGTTCACTGTATATTATTGTTTATTTCTTTTCAGAACATACTTGGCTGAACTTAGGTATAAAAAACTTTGCAACTTGGCATAGGATTCCCCGTTAGCCTTAGTCATCATTTGATTATGAACAGTTAGAGTCGTAGAGTTTAAGGAAAGTAGAATCATATAAGAGGCCTATTTTCAGATCGGATAGTTTTGGGTGCCTCACACCTTCCCATGATTATGTGGCACCATTTTAAATTCATTAATGACAAAACTAGTTGTCTTTCTCTGGAAAAAAACAAATATCTCTAATATAAACACTATTAAAATACAAGTAATAATTTTATTCCATTAGATAGCAACGGGGAGAGAGGTCAAATTTTTTTTCAAATGACCAAATTAACGCTTCAGCAGTTAGATTGGCAAAGGTTTTCTGCTGGGATTTGTATCGACTCCTCGATCTCGCTTCCGTTCATGAGGATCAACCTAGAATTCCCGCTAACTCTCCTTGGGCTATTGTGTTCCGCCAGGAAGGGAACATTGAGAAACTCGTCAAATCCGTTTACGAAGGTAACGGCCTTTGATTTCTTCTGTCTAGTTTCATATGGCTTACGGGATTTCTTCTGCGTCTTCTTCTTGTTATAATTTTCTTGGATTGTTCAATTTATGATTTTTTTATTTTTTATTTTATTTTAATGGAGTTTGGTTTCTTTCGTGTTAGTGGTTTTGGAGAGAAGTTTCAAATTAGATTCTAGATTTGTAATTTTCTTTTATAAAATTTGATATTTTTATCTCTTACTCAGGATCAGAGTGGACAGCTTTCGGCCAGATTGATGGACGGCATCAATTTTAAGCTGGCTTCTCAATCGTTACAATCGGCTTCAAGCAAGAGTAATGCTCATAAATCAGGACCCATTGAGAAAGCTGCAGGGGAGACAAGGGCAACAAATGCTAAGCCGACGCTGGTATCACAGAGAAGTGAAGTTTTTACTTTTCGTGATGAGGATTTCATTTTTCCTTTCGGGGCTAATCCTGGAAAGCTCTTCATGGAATGCCTTAGTTTGAGCAGTTCGGTTTCAATGCTAGATGATGACTCTGAGCATGGGGATCACAAAAGTCAATCTTCAGGTTGTTATTAGTGCTGGGAATGGGTTGAGGAGGGAGCATACTTATCAATCTGGTTTCTCTAGTCGAGTGGAAAGTGATGCTCCTTTAAACAGAGATCAGAGACAGTCCAAGTGTAGTTTGCTTCGCAGATCAAGATTTGACCCCAAGAGTCGGCTAATGGTACATGCCTCTCCTTCCACAGTAGGAGGCTCTGCTCTTGCTTTGCATTATGCAAATGTCATAATTGTGATTGAGAAGCTGCTTCGTTACCATGGGATCTATGGAAGGCGGTGATTCAAAGCCTCCCAACACAGAAGTCGTTGGAGCAGAGCCAATTGGTCGTTATATACGTTACAACGATACCCTTGCCAAAGGTGTTTTCAAGACGGTCTACAGGGGATTCGATGAAATCCACCAGTTTTCTTTCTTTTAAAATGGTATATGATAGAAAATTTGAACTCCGTTTAGGGGTATCATTGTCCACGCGAAATATCCAATTTAACACCATAAAAAAAAAAAGGGACGATTGTCTTTTCCAAAAATGTTTGGGGGCATTTGTCCTCTAGGCATACCACAGGGAAGAAACAGTATTTTCCCCTTAATTCAAGTGTTATTTGTTTCTGTACCCTTATAAATGGATTTGATTTGCTTTTCAACTCTCGTGAGACTTAAACATGCTTCAAAACCAAAATCGTCATCCCAAAAGCACAAGAGACTCACAAGTTGGAACTATTAAATGGAACTATTTCCAACACTGATGCTGTAAGCTTCCAAATAAAATTTGTACAAATCGGCCATATTCTGTTTGTTTCAGGAGTCAGAAATGAGCAGCCAAGATAATTTGGAAGTACTAGTTCTTAATAGTTCTTGAACTCGAGAGATTCTTTAATGGATGTAGATATTTCGATTCTAAACTTTGGAATGTCTGGTTTTGATTCTCTCTGAAATTTATTGTAATCTGAGAGTTTTGATTCTAATCAAGAAGATAAAGGGGTGTCAATCTTTGCCAACAAATTTCTGTTTTTTCATGGAAGTAGATAAAGGGTAGATTGGCAAATTGAAAGCATGTCACATTAATTCCATTGGCTTCTAGATGGCAGGTTGCGGTAGTGTGATGGAGAGTTTTCAATACATCTTCTTTGAAATGTGGGGTTTAGGTGGGGGTGTGGAATGAGTTCTCGAGCTATTTTCAACTGAGGTATGTGGGATTCGACACTGTTGAAGTGATTCTCTCTTGGTGGAAGCAAAAGAGCTTTATAGTGATAATGAAGGAATTGTAGATGGCATGCTTGTTCATTGTGGCTATCCATATGTGGCTGGGAAGGAATAGGGCAGTTTTTTGGGGTATCCATCTAACATCTTGAGGTAACATCTTTGAGGTATCCTCAAACATTCAGGTTGCCAAATGATATGCAGTGAGGAAGCTGTGCTCCATTGGGTCGGTTCAGGAATGGGAATTGGTTAATCGGTTTATCTAGGTGTTAAAACAAATTACATTACTGAATTCTCAGCGTTGTTATTTGATATTTGGCTTGCCATGGTTGGTGGGTACTCTTCTGACATTTGGATCGAAAGTGACTCAGCTTCAATGGTCAAAATTCCTTGGAAGTGTCCCTCCAGCAGATTCAGTGGCGAAAATCTCATTGTTTGAGAGAGTCCAACATGGTGGCGAATGCTTTTTCCAGAAAAGCACCAAAGTCTATGTCGTCTAGGTGCTGGGATGTTTATGAGTTGAACTCAGCTGATGGCATTGCCAAAGCTGGATGAGTTTGATCTAGCTAGACGTTCGTGTTTGTTTTTGTAATCTTCTCTTTCTTCCTTAATAAAATTTCTGATCTTTAGTGGGAAAAAAAAATAAAACAAAGGTAAAATGGAGCAACCGTGATATTAGTTAGTTAGGCTTAGGAGAATCCTATCTATGAATCCTTATAGGATTCTGTTGCCACTGGTTTTGGTCTGGTACTTCCACAGTGTCATTGACACCTGCCATTAGGAAATAAAGAGACAATAGAACAGAAATGATCATACTTTATTATCGTTGAAAAAAATATGTTTTTAATATAAAATTACAACATTTTTTTTTCATCAACCTAAATTGAAAGTTACAACAAGATTTTTTTCCTTAGAGGATTGAGTTGATTGCCTTTACTTTGTTTATCACCATTTACTTTCAGTTTATATTGATGTTTGTTACAAATTTCAAATAATCAATTTATAGTTCATTAAAAAAATATTTTCTTATTATTTTCCTCATTTTACTTCTTTTTTCAATTACTAAAAAATAATGGGGCTAACGAAAATGAGAACGCTCTCAAATGTACCAAGGCATTAAACCAAGGAATTCTATCCATTTCTAATTTTAATCAACTAGGAACCAATGGAAAACACGAAAAACAAATTATACGTAAAGTGCCCAATAATAGGTTGAGAATGGATTAAAGAGCAAGGTATTTCTATATAAAACGGGTTAAAGATTGTATTCCAGAATGGTTTGTGTTCTCTAACATATTCCATGATTCAAAAAAGAGAATGCACACCAAAACTATTTTTGTTATCCCAGAATGTACTATGGCTTCAATTACATTCCAAAAATGCATACCAATACCAAGTCTTTTATAAGACTCGGTATCAGGCTATCCACGTCCCATGTGGGATTCCTGCAGTTGCATGGAACCCCAACAATCAATCTTCCCTTCCACATGGTTGTTAGAACTCGATAGTAGAACTCATTCCTAAAAGCTAGTTCATAAGGAGAGGGTTCCCAAGTCTTTATAAGACTCCACCATATCAGACTTTCAACCACCTTGAAGCAATCCGCGACTCACGACCAGAACTTTCAAACTGATTTCCATCGTCATCCTCTGGACAATCTTCCAGAGAGATTAATCGGAGACATTCATCACATTTTACAAGATAATAAGATGCTAATGTAGTTAACTAAAAAGAGCAGAGAAAACCAGCAATTGTACCTCAATGAGATGGGAGAAGTAATTAAAAAGGAAACACAAAACACATTAATCATTTGTGATAAGGACAATCATCTGGAACCTGTATAACCATATTGCCCAATTACATCAGGCATGATCGAATACCCACCCTACAATCCTTGGATCTCTTCCATGTTTACAGATATATCTGCAACTAGGCTCAGACCTCCTTTGGTTTACTTGGCAAAATGATCAAAGCATATTTAAAGAGAACTTCCTTATACGTAGTAAGAACAGAAATGGATCATTCTCACAAAATAGTGCTGGTGCCTTGATAAATCAAAATCTGTGTGATTCGATTTCTCACAAACACCACAACTAATAAAAAGCTTAAAATCATTGGTTCTAACCAAAACTTTTATCAAAACAAATCACATTACTCAAAACATAAAAAGAC
Source organism: Protea cynaroides (assembly GCA_028583415.1). NCBI lineage: Eukaryota > Viridiplantae > Streptophyta > Magnoliopsida > Proteales > Proteaceae > Protea > Protea cynaroides. The sequence continues at coordinate 64,723,175 of CM053269.1, read as the reverse complement.
CAGAGTTCACAACTCTCGTATCTCGTATCACAGGATAGGCTGCAATCAAAATCATCACTTCACGGTCACAATCTTGATTATAGAAGACGACTCAATTCGGTGTAAAGCAACCACTGCATCACCAATCTTGCATAGTCCCTTTTCCACTGCATGTTTAAGGGCAAACTCTAACACTTCCTCTGTTGATTCAGCATCAGATGCCCTTGCAGACCCTGCAGTCAAAACAGGCACCAACCCCCGGAAAATAAGACTATGCCTCGCCGGAGTTTCTTCGCTGACTGTCCAATCAAAAGAATCTGTCTTTATCTCAGGAACCACCACAGATAATATTGGGATTGCAGGCCTGTACTTGGCCACCAGCTTTGCAGTGCTTCCTCCTCTGGTTAGAACCAAAATCAGAGCTGCTTTAATCGAGTTGGCTGCTCGCACAGCTGAAGATGCCAAGCTCTCCAATGGGCTCATGGGGACTGGTGCAGATTCCATAGCCCGTTTAAACACAGCTCCATAATCAAGGGAGGACTCAGCTTCTATGCAAATCTTGGCCATGGTTCGCACAGCAAGTTCAGGATAAGCCCCAGCAGCTGTTTCCCCACTGAGCATCACACAATCTGTACCATCAAGCACTGCATTGGCAACATCGGTAGCTTCAGCTCTTGTAGGCCGTGGAGACTTGATCATGGACTCCAACATTTGAGTTGCAGTAACTACAGGTTTTCCTTGCATGTTGCATTTGTAGATCATCGCTTTCTGGGCTAAGAATATCTTCTCAATAGGAATTTCCATTCCTAGATCACCTCGTGCCACCATAAAAGCATCGGAGTTGGCCAGTATATCATCAAAATTAGCCACCCCTTCTTGATTTTCAACCTAAAACATCACAAAAAATGAAGGAATCATCAGTATCTGAGATACTGACAACAGTTACACATATACACAGACACAGTAGAATATAAGGCCATGAAAGGATCAAAAGTCCCACCCTATTCCATCTCCTAATAAAAAAATTCACCAGATTGTGCGGTCACAAGCATTTGATCAATTAATATTCCTGAACCATCTACCATTTCTGTCTTTCCAAAGCAAAGAAATGTAAAGAGAGAGAGAGAGAGAGAGAGAGAGAGCAAAAAAGATTTTTATCAGATGAGATGGCTAATCATCTGTATTTGGATTGTTTTGACAAAAACTCATCCAAACCATATGACCATCAAATCATCGTGACATTATATATCCTGTCTAAAATTTCTTTCTATGAGATTTAAGAACCTTCCACAGACCTTTGACATGAGAAGGATGGACTTTGCGTGCTCACCCAGAACCTTTCGCACCTCCACAAGGTCTGAACCCTTGCGAACGAAGGATAAAGCAATCATGTCAATCTTATTTGGGATCCCCCACTGTAATATATCCTCTATATCTTTCTCAGTTAGTGTAGGGAGATCTACAATAACCCCTGGAAGATTTACATTTTTCCTCTCACCAAGAAGAGAAGAATTCTCACAGCGGCATCGAACTAAACCCAAATCCTTGTCACAAGACAGGACAGTCAGTGTGATTGTGCCATCAGCGCACAATATCACACTTCCTGGGTTCAAATCCTCGGCTAATTTTTTGTAACTCATGCAGATCATCTCGTCATCACCCTTGATGCTGTAATCTGTTGAAATGGTGATCTCTTGGCCCTTGGTTAGTTGGATGGGCTTGCCATCCTTCAAAAATCCAGTACGAATTTCTGGTCCCTGTAATATTACACAGAAAAAAAAAAAGGCTTAGAACACCTGAAAGAGCAGGAAAAATCAATTAGAAGTGAGAAAGCCTTAAATAAAAAAAAAGATTAGATTTAAGGTTAGGTCCAATAGATGGGTCAACTAAGTCGTTCTAATATGCAAGAGAAGATGGAAAATTGATTTGATTTCATTCCACCCAAAGAACTATCAGATCTACAGCTATTGGTTTTCTCAAATCTTACTGTTGTGGAACCTGGATTGGAGTTTAAGATGGTAGTTCAGGAGGGGCAAATAAATGAATCCAACGATCAGGCGGTTGCTTGGATCACAAGGATCCAACACAGCCTTGGAGTATGTTTTCTTGAGCAGATGATGGTGATTAAATGCGTAACGGAATAAAACAAAACCATTGACTTAAACATAAAACAAGAACAAAGATGGGGAATGGAACAAGGAGTCATCCGTTGAACAGATCACAGAAACACAGAACAGAAGATCAAACGGAGTAAGAAAAAGAACATCAACAACAAAAGGGGAAAAAAATAAGAAGACATGTGGATGGGTTGATGCGGGTAGAATGATACCTTAGTGTCCAACATAACCGCACAGAGAATCCCAGTATTCGCCATGGCGGTCTTGAGATTTTCTAGGGTTTCCTGATGATACTCATGAGAACCGTGAGAGAAGTTGAATCGAGCAACGTTCATACCGGCCTTGAGAAGCTTTTCGACCATGGGAATGGACCTGGATGCAGGACCCAACGTACAGACTATCTTAGTCTTGGGCTTCATCTCAATCTCTACTGCCATTGTTGGTACCAGAGGACTAACAGATAGAAATCCGAGGTGAATAGCAGAGAATGAGAGGTGAACACGAACAGAGATCGATAGCAATTGTTTTCTTCGTTCTTTCTTTCAACACAAACTCTATAAAATGAAATTGCGAGAGCCACCAGACGAGAGGCCCACTTTGTGCCGTCAAAAAGTCTACTCTCAAAACACACACACACTCTCTCTCTCTCTCTCTCTCTCTCTCTCTTCTCTCTCTCTACAAGTAATAAAAAGAATTAAAAAAATAAAAAAAGGACCATTGAAAAGGTCAAGTTGCGTATTGATTGTTCCGTTTTCTTAAAAGACTTACGACATTTTAGACCAAAATTAGGGAGAGAATAACAGAAGAATATGCTGTAGCCATTATAGAGAAACAATAATAGCAGAACCTTCCTCTCTCTCTCTCTCTCTCTCTCTCTCTCTGTCTCTCTCTCTCCTTGTTTTGTAGTTTGTACCCACTGTTTTTCCTGCCTGTGGAAAATTGACATCTATCACACCAAAAAAAAAAAAAAAAAAAAAAAAAAAAAAAGGAAAAATCTCCAAAATCAAATCCTTGAATGAGAAAGAAAGGATTATGTAAATCTGTGGGATCTAATTCATTCATATAAAATAAATTATGTAAATCTGTGGGATCTAATTCTTTCATGTCAAATGTAAAGTTAGATATCTAATCCATCTCATGCCCACTTTTTATTCCTTACATTTTTCTTTCCATTTTTTTTTTCTATTATTTTTTTATTTTATAACAATTAGACACAAGGTTTCATGCACAACCGCAACTGAATACATGATTCCAACAATAATAAGATGGGACCCTAAAATAAATAATATATTATATATCAAAACAAATCTTTGTAAATTGATATGAATATGCATAAGAACCATCCCCAAATATATCATTAAAATTTAGACCACATTCCTATGTTCCAATTGGTTTCATCTAGTTGCAAGTAGAAGGAAGGGGAGGGAAAAAAAAAACTGTTTTTCGTATATGAACTGTAGACAAGCCGCCAGTAGTCCTTCGTCTAGTAGGAGCAATTTTGGGATTCTCTCTCTTTATTAAATTTGATGGTTAAAGGTACGATCGTGTGCATATTTTTCTATACACGAAACTTATAAATTAATGTCAATGATATTGTCTATTTATCTTCTTAATTAATTGTGGTTCTATTCCTTGTAATTCTGAGAGATTTTAAAGTTGTATCGTGTAAAGTAGATTGGCTTATTTTCACTCTTTGATTCCAAAACTTCGTTTATCCAAAAAATAATTAAAGCCTCCTTTATTTCTTCATCAAAACCTATGAAAATACAAATTTTCTTCACATTTGATTTGTCGTTGCTTATTTTAGCAAAATGTTATTCAAATTAAAATTTTCTTTTTTTTTTCTTTTTTTGGAAAAAAAAACTAACAATTCCTCCGAGGGAAAAATAAACAAAAAGAAAAAAGTATAAAGTGAAACAGTCAACTTGGGAAATTAATGATCCCATCTAAATTGGATCCCACTAAAAAAGCAAAAGCAGTTAAATCATGAATAATCGAAGACAAGTGACTAGGAACCCATTAAAAATTAACAATTGAAGATGACCTAAAGAACTTGATGTAAGATATTTTTATGGGCTTAATTAATTATAAGGTTAGTTAATTCAGTGGGAGTCTAGTTACGGGTAAATCAGTTTAAGTATGTTTAGAGATGGACCAACCTGGTCCACTATGGGACTGGTCCAGGATTGGGGTGGTATTATAAATACCAATGGTTAGAGTCCCCACAGCTACGGTGTTATTTTCTTCTCCTATTCCCATACATAGAGAGAAGGTCAAGGGATCCCGACAGGCTGTGGAAGACTTTGATCCAAGCTTTTCAACATTCAAAGCATTCAAATCATAGAAGGTAAACGGTCGAAAATCCATCTATAGCAAGAGGTATGTCTCTAATCATCTCTTTTCAATACCCATTGTATTCTAGTCATCTGTGTAGTGTGTTTGTCAAGGTTCATGAAAAATCTCATGGAAAAACCCAAAGAGAATCTATCTAAACTGCTTACAGTGGTATCAGAGCCACCTACACAGATCTAGAATCATGGAAAAACATTGTTAATATTTTATGTTTAAATGAATTCAAAAGGGGGAAAGATTTTTCTCTCAAAATTTTCTTCGAACCTGTCTAGGGTTTGGACCTTGAAATTTTTTTTTCGGACCATTAAAAAACAAAAGAAATTATACAGGATTGTAGAACTCGGAGAGACGGAGCCGACGACATAAAGATAGTCGCCGGAAAATGTTCCACGCGCCCTCACGCGCCGCCTGAAAGGGCGAGTGAGATCCACGCGCCTATTGGAAAAGTTTAAAAAAAAAAAAAAAAAAAAACTCTGTCGGCGCCGAGTCATCGCCGGATTGACTCGGCGCTCACTCGTGAACCCTAACGGGTTGAGTGAGTTGACTCGGGCCGAGTTAACTCAGCCCCATCTCGCCAGGCACAGTCTAGTCGGGCCAGGGCTGGCCCAGCCCAGGCCCAGTCCGGACAGGGGGTAAACCCAGTCAGGTCAAATAACTAACCCGACCCGTTGACTCGGGTTTTTAAGTCTGATAACCCGATCCAGTGACCCGCCAGTTTGGCCCGGAAACCCGCCCCAGTGACCCGAGATTTTGACCCGAAAACCCGAAACATTGACCCGATAATTGACCCGCCTTCGGGTTGGTTGGACCGGTGAATGGACCGTCGGTTTACAGTCTGGTTTAGGTCCAGACCGATTTGGTTTGGTCTGGACCAAAGCTTTAAAAAAAAAAAGTTTTGTGGGTTCGGTCCGCCCATAGGCAAACCCGGACAGACCGAACCGAACCCGGATGAACCGGTTCTAGCCAGTTCAGGTTTCAATAATGTTCAAGCCTACTTTGAACGGCGATTGTGAGAGCTAGGAGCGTCGGATTTTGACGCGGTTTTTGCGTTGGTTTCGTATTTTAATGCTCTACAGTTTGGTGCATAGTTTGATACAGTTTGATGATTTGGGAAATTTATTTTGATTAAAAGGTGCCCCAAATTAATCCGATTTGCAGTTTTCTGCTTATTTATCAGTTATTTTTGTACCAGATGCATGTAGAAGGTAATGTGTGCATGAGATTTTATTTATTGACCCACAATGTGCTGCAAAGTAGGGTTTGGGGATATCATTGTGGAATTGGGTGGAACCCACCAAAATGGTACACCTAGTTTCATCATGATGTCTTCAAATTCAAAGTTCATGTATTTGTAAATGCTTGTGTAAGGGCGATATACACCCAAATGTGGCATTGTCAAGTTTTGATCAAATTAAGGTTTGTGGGTGGCATGTGAAGATTGGGTGGAATCCACCAAAGTGGTACACTCAGTTCTATCATTGTAGTCCTCAAATCCCAAATTTGTACATTTACATATACAATAAAGGATATATTTGAATACACTATTATTTATGGTGTGAAAAGCAGTTAAGAAAGTCAGTGTTATCCCAAAGGTGGCATTGTCAAAGTTAAAGGTATGTTCATGCACATGAATGAAAGGGTTTTGACTTTAGGGAGTCTCATTAACCCAAAGGTGGTGAGATTTTCGAGAGTCATTATTCTTTCGCAGTTATTGCACAGAAACTGAGAAGACCACTGCATATTTATCCCAAAGGAGAATGTGTAGTTGGTTAACTCTTGAAAAAAAATATTTATTTGCATGAAAGAGTTTTGACTTTAGGGAGTCTCATTAACCCAAAGGTGGTGGGATTTTCGAGAGTCATTATTCTTTCGCAATTATTGCACAGAAACTGAGAAGACCACTGCATGTTTATCCCAAAGGAGAATGTGTAGTTGGTTAACTCTTGAAAAAATATATTTATTTGCATGAAAGTTTTATATGGTTAATGCAAGTAAAGGGTATATGTATGAGTCTTCAGTTGTTTGATACTGTACTTAAACTCATACACTGATGTGTTCATCCAAGTATGACTGTCCCAAAGAGTGTTTTGATATCTATTTTTTTTTCTCTTCCTGGGACAAAGAATAAAATTTATGATGAAAAGGTTAGAGACTAGTCTAGGATCGTTTGACCTAGATGTATCTTTCATAGTGGATTACTCATAGATGGGTAGATTGACAAAAGATAGGTGGTTTGACCACGTACTGTTAAGCCAGATAAGTATATCTAGAAAGAGATAATGGTTCTAGGACTCCCTAGGTTTTTGGGGTAGGAGGGTCTTGAAGACTGTTGGCTTGAATATTGTAAAGTTTCTTTTACATTCAAATGTTTTTTCTGTTTTTTATTTTACTTTGTTTTATGTTTATTGTTTGTCTTAGCATATTGTTCTCATATTAAAATGTAATGATATTATTAGAAATATCGGAATGTAAAGTTTTTCTTTTCAATTAAATTGAAAGAAATTATGCCTATGATGTTGTAAGGTAAATGATTGCGTGTAATGTTGATTGTATTTGTTATGTGATGTGGTAAATAGTTTTCATGTTTGACTGTGCAATTTTAGGTTTGACTAGTTGTGCCAGTCATAGTTGATCTCTAAGGCAATGCAGAGACAGGTTGAAAAAGTTTTCTTGGAATGGTTGAAAAGATTTTGTCTGTGGGAGTCTTTAGATTCTCTTAGTCAGTGGGAGTCTTTAGATTCTCTTAGTCAGTGGGAGTGTTTAGATCTGCTTGGTTAGTGGGAGATCTGGTAATTGATGGTTAATCTGTAATTGATTGTTTTGTCTGTGGTTTAATGGACATGATTATTAGTGAGCATTCATTGCTTGTATGTATTATTGATTATTTAAGACATGTCAAAATTACAAGGCGGTATTTAGCCAAAGAAGGCGGTATTTAGCCAAAGAAGGTGGTAAACCAAAGTAAGATATTAATCCAAATTGGAGGCGGTTTGCCTATATAAAGTTGGATAATATCAAAGTGCGTTGACCTATAAGGATTTTAAGGTAACGGGATCGTGGGAATTCGATCATTGGACTCAAGTATTCATCTCAAAGTGATTTATGTCATTAGGTAAACCTCTGTATGTGACTGACAGTAAGAGGTACACCGGATGTGTATGAGTACTTTCCGCTGTTGTTCGACATTGGTAGACTTGATAACTGAATCAAAGTAAAGGATGGTTTTGGTGTAATTAGATTCCATGGCCACATTGATCAATGGTGAATTTATAATTAATATAGCCCAAGTGGGAGATTGTAAGATATTTTTATGAGCTTAATTAATTATAAGGTTAGTTGATTCCGTGGGAGTCTAATTACGGGTAAACCGGTTTAAATATGTTTGGAGATGGACCAACCTGGTCCACTGTGGGACTGGTCCAGGGTTGGGGGTGGTATTATAAATACCAATGGTTAGAGTCCCCACAGCCACGGTGTTATTTTCTTCTCCTGTTCCCATACGCAGAGAGAAGGTCAAGGGATCCCGACAGGCTGTGGAAGACTTTGATCCAAGCTTTCCAACATTCAAAGCATTCAAATCATAGAAGGTAAACGGTCGGAAATCAATCTACAGCAAGAGGTATGTCTCTAATCATCTCTTTTCAATACCCATTGTATTCTAGTAATCTGTGTAGTGTGTTTGTCAAGGTTCATGGGAAATCCCATGGAAAAACCCAAAGAGGATCTATCTAAACTGCTTACACTTGATATCTAAAACAAGATAGAATGCATTCCAACCCACTAGAGCTGCTTGATCTACGTCCACATTTTCAAATGTTCTCGACAGAAAAAAAAAATTTCATACCAATTTATATTTGTTGGTTTATCCAATCAAAGCCTACCATGATTCATCAGAATCATTGTTTTAGGGATTGGATCGACCAAAATCAATCAATTTCATGTTAAGAACGGTGGCAACACGGTTGACATGGGCATATACAGTGTGATTTAGCTTAAACTTAAGCAACCGATCCTATCTTTGCAAAACCAATATGACTCGAGATCAAATCGGATCCTATCTAAAAAATAAATAAATTGCAAACAAGAAGCGTATATTTTTCACAGATCTTTTTGTTTTAAGAGTTGTTGATTCGAAAAACATTTGGACCTAATACAAGAGCTAAGTTTTATTCATTTTTTTTAGGATTAAAAAGAGAAATGATGAAGAAGGGAGGTGTATGTGTATTATAATCTATTTAATAAGTTAAATAATCAATAATAAGGTTGATTCGACTCGAATAAAATACTTCAAATGATTCCAATCCTATTTTTAAAGACAATTTCAATTTCCAACTCAACCTGCAAATTAATCTCTTCGATAAATTAAGACCCTTTAAAAAAAGGTTTCACTTCTTTAGGATGAGGCTTACTCAATTTGCTTCTTTTCTCATGCATTAAACCTATTATCTTATGTCATGAGTGTCTTGAATTCTTCAGTGGTTTAGATTCATGGATGATCCGCTTTGAAGATTCATACGCCCTAACAAATTTGGTGGTCACCCAATTGAGAATTTTTTTTGAGGTCTCTGATGATAGTGGAAGGCTTGAGCAATTTGACCTGACTCAATGGAACACCCCGATGGATCGGCCTGATATGGAGGAGCTCATATGTATTGCTGGTTCCTTGCTTTGTAACCCTAGTAGTAAAAAAAGGAAGAGAGAAAGGGGTTTTTCGATTTGTTTTTGAAGAAAGCTTATTCTTGAGAGATCTTCATTGTAACACCTCATTTTATATAGTGAGTTATCTTTATCTTTTCCCATGGACGTAGCACGTCGCATTGGTGTGTAAACCACGTTAAATCTTTGTGTCTTTTGCTTGAATCGTTTTTGTTCTTTGTGTTTCTTGGTGTTTGTTTTAACACCCTACTATCAATTTTATCTACTATTTCATTCCATCCTATATGGTGGAATATTTCTATTGCCCTTTGACCCCTTTTTATAGGTGGTACCATCAATTTTGATTGTCGTGAATAAAGATGGCAATTTCCAACACAACTAACTACCCGACATGAACACGACACAAGAAATAAATGGTCCTAGATCCTCTCCTGTCTCACATTGGTCCAATGGATGGGCTGGGTTGCTCGGCACACATGTTGATGCATCACAACTCATCCGATGGATGACTAGTGGGCTGGGCAACAGGAGAGGGTCTTTTTCCTAATTTTATTAGATTGAGAGTGTGTGATACACTTGACTGGCGGCCGTCTGACATAATAAGTTTTTCCTACGTATGGTTTGTATAGGAAAATATTCTATGGGCTGGTGGTACATAATAGAATCTTTTGCCTCGTATTTTCCATTAATCAGAACTTCTTACTTCAGATCCTATAAAACAAATGTCCGATAATACCATTACCTTTATGACCTTCTGATTGAATCCCTTAAAATAATCTGAATATCTTAGTCATGCCGGTCAGCCATATCCTCATTCCATTTTATATACGCCTTAATTAAACTGATGCATGCATATTGTGTAGCTTAGAATTTTGATTAATGAAGTTATCTGGATTAGGGTTTTTTTTTTTTTTTCTTTTCTTTTCTTTTTTTATGTGCTATTTTTATACCTAAAACAACTCAAATGACATACATTCTGTGTGGTCCAACATGACCTATTGACCAAAATTTACCATAATATTAACATGATAAGTTATAGTGGGTCAACCCAAAGACACCCCATTACTAATGGGTTGGGTTTAGAGGTTTTAATTTGGTCCGGCGAGCCCCAGACCTTCAGGACAGGGCCTGGGCCCATCCTAATCCGGGAGCTCTGATAGGTACCTGAGCCTGGGTTGAGGATTTGTTTGACTATGGTAAGGTTGGGCCGAGTAAGGCCTGTACTAGTTTTAAGGGACACTTGGAACTGGTAGGACTTGAGTTTTAGTCCAATTTAAGCTGGCCCGTTGACACCCCTAGTTGATTATTGGAAGTTAGTTTGTTTGGGAATGGCAAAAACTTGGGAATAATTACACACTTCAATATGGGAACCATGAATCAGGCATAAAAAATTGTATATAGCATTAATATGATACGTGTTTAGTATGATAACCTTTGGAGTAAAAATTAGGACATAATAAAGGGTTTGCAGGTGAATCACTCTACAGATTTATCTCCTTAAATCATTACTCAGATTTATCTCTTTTAATCACTCCACATATATATATTGTAACGTGCCAATTGAAAACCTCCACTTAAAGCATGGAGAGAATTTGTCAATTCTAAATTCTTACATACATCTAGTGGGAAGTGTTTTGTTTCTCTTACTTTTATTTTTATTTTATTTTTTAAATGTTTGTTACGTTAAATGTGTATTATTCATGTATAATACGTTTCAATATAAAAAAACATATATCCGTGAAATTCTTTAATCTTTGGGAAAGATCAAGGTCGGTTTGTCTGGAAAAAATTATAAATTCTAGAAAACAAAGTGAAGAATTGGAAATGGAAGACTTGGGGGGAGAAAATCCTCTCATGTTGTTCAGCCTGTCAGCCATTTATCGAATGGATTGAAATGTTATTGTAGAGTCAAACTTGTGATTGGTAGAAAAAGATGGGAAAGATGAGTTATAAAAATATGAGGTAAAGAAGTTTGAAAGATTGGGTCGGATGGAGAAAATTGAACATTCGTTGGGTTGATTAAGGAGGAAAAAAGACACCTTTTATTTCATAGAATGGTGGTTTCGAAGGGAGAACAAGTTCCTCTAGGTTGAAAATTGGAGAAAAATCTTTATGACTTAAATGATATTTCTAATGGAATTGTTTATTGTTACTACATCCCCCAAAGATTTTCAAGTTTGACAAATCTCATTTTAAAGGAGAGATTGTTATTTCATTAATTATATAAAATATTTTCACTAATTAATTTCAATTATTCTCCATGAATCTACTAACACCAATTAGTCAATCTAAATCTTCTTCCTCTCACTCTTTTTAATGCATGAGACATGTTAAGAGTTTTATAGGCAAATAAGAAAATATCTAAAAAATAATTATTATTCGGGGAGGGGATTTTTGAGGAAGCGGTTTTCAAAAAAAGGCTTTTGTGGGTGATTCGTTGAAAAGAAAAAGTATTTTGAGAATTTCAAATACAAGGGATCAGGGTTTTGTACATTTTTGGAGTGAAATGTCCCTGACTTAAGCTGGTAATTAAGGATATTCCCCTTAGAATGATTTTATAGTAAAAATACGATTTTACCTTTGTAATTAGTGGATACTTTTGGAAGTGTCCCAAATGCCGTGATTCTATTGTTTTTTGATATTTATACCCAACATAACTAGTGTACATCTAAGAATGACAAGATCCTTGTTACTTGTTACAAGACTAAAAAAAAAAAAAAAAGGACATCTTACAAGAAGAATTTCTAAAAAAAATATTGAACTCCTTAATCATTGTCAGTGACATTTCTCATATACCTTTTCAAACATGTTATTTAGTTGTTTAAAGCATTGCAGTAGCTTTGGATGCAGGATATATACCAGCACCGTATGCTTGTTCCAAAATGAAAACTACAGCACACAGGTGAGACTAAGCAGGGACCCCACAGAGGGGACATTTAACCATATACAATGAGATATGGTTGCAAAAATTACACTCACAGAGCTGACTGGTTGCATGTACCGATCGCAGCACTGTGGGGAAACCTGCGACCGGTATGGTCAGTCGGTCCCCACAGGCCACTCCCCGAGATGTACCGGTCGCGGTACAGGTCGCATGGGGTGCGACCGGTATGGTCGACCGGTATGTCTCCGGAAGACCATACTCTTGGTTTTTCTACTGCCGTGATGACTCTCTATTGATTCTAGGGTTTCTCCTATACATTCTAAGTCTGAGCTTTGAGTTAGAGTTGTTTCCAACTCCATTCAGGTCTAGTTTTGATGATATTCATCCTAGAACTCGAATCTAGGGTTTAACGACTAAATTAGGGTTTGACGGTAAAGTAGGATTTAGGTGAATACCTGCTTTGCATGGTATTGATCCAAGCAACCTAACCATCCTAAAGTCATAGTGTGAGAAGGAGGGTTTAAACACTTACCGTCGACCGGCGTAAGGTGTGCGTCGTCAAACGGCAACGACGGCTCTTCCTTCTTCTTCCTAGCTCCTTCTCCTTCTCCTTCTCCAATCTCCTTCTCCTCTCTAGGATTTGTGAGGATCGATGGAAGGGATTCTAGGAGGTTTAGAGGGATTTAAATAGGTTAGAAATTAGGTTTAGGAAGCATCTTAGGATTAGGAAAGTCCTAGGATTCAGAATTAGGAAAGTGAGACCCGCAGAGATCCAATTCCAGATCTTGGTAGTCTGCTGCGCAGACCATACCGGTCGACCGATACCATAGACCGGTACCATCGACCGATATGAATAAAATTCATACTTAAGTTGATCTGTTTGGTTCGATTTCGTACCTGATTGTCATCCGCTCGTCCCGTCTGGTCCGATGATGATCGAAAGACCTGTTACGACATGAAATCAAGGTTTAGATCGGGTTTATGGAGTGCGGGTCTTACATGACATTTCTCATATATCTTTTCAAGCATGTTATTTAGTTGTTTAAAGCATTGCAATAGCTTTGGATGCAGGATATATACCAGCACCGTATGCTTGCTCCAAAATGAAAACTACGGCACATAGGTGAGATTGACCAGAGACCCCACAGAGGGGACATTTGACCATATACAATGAGACATATCATTTTTAAGCTACCCTACCAGCCGCTTTTGTTATAGATCAATTATTTGTGTAGGGAAAAATAGTTACCAATGCATGGTGGTCCCAATGGTTAAAATCTTGAATTTAAATTCTTTAGGGACCAAGGATCAAGTACTGATACCTGAGAAAAAACTCCAAAACCCAAACCCATATAAAGAGGTATCCTAAAATACCTCCTTTTTTTTTATCCTTTTTTTGGGCTTGTTGATGTAGCAAGGCCTGGTGAGGCTGTTGGGTGGTCGATTCTAAATTTAAGAATGTTTTTTTAAGAATAACATATCAAAATTAGTCGTACTTTGTGAATAATTCTTCTACATGTACTTGTATTTGATATATATAAAAACAATTACTAAGTTTAGTAGAATGGCAATGTGTAGAAATCCTCTCCCGCCCATCTGCCGCCTGCCAAGGGTGGGATTTCAGCCGGCCCACCTCCCCATGTATTGGTAGGCGAGCCGACTGATCCCCAACCCTTGGATCAGCGACAGAAACCTCCTGCCGCGGGAGAGGATTGCAGCCCAATGGCAATTACAAAGTCTTGAAACTCTCTTTTTCTTTTATTTTCTATTTTTGGTAATTTAGTATTATTTTGATTAAGGTTAAAATTTTGCAGGGAGTAAAAAATAAACTTAATTAATTAAAATCGAAAAAATGATCCAATCACTTTGATTTGTTCTTTAATTCTCATGTAAAAAATTGTGGACTTCTATACAATGAACCAAAGAAAAAGTTAACAGTATCAATAGTATTGGTTGCACAATTTTTATATTAGAAAGAAAGAAGTGAGTGTATGTTCTTTATTTGATGTTGCCTGGATCAATACCCAGTATTTTTTCTCATCATCGCATACAACTACATTTGATGTTGCCTAGACCAAATTGGGACACCTTTTGAATGATAAGGTAAATTCAGGTAGGGTGTCAATAGGTCGGTTCCATCTGCTTTTGATTCTAAACTCTAAAGCCCAATTACTGTCTGACAGGAAAATTTTGACTTTGATTTAGTTCGGTTTTAAGTTTTTATCGGATTAGCTTAATAGACTCTTATTAGTGCGATTTCCTATATTATGTATATTTAGTAAAAGGTTGGTTTAATGGGTTTTATCAAACAATTATTAGGCTGGTTTGGTTCTAATTTTGGTTCCGTACATTTATATTGAGCAAAAAATTGACTTAATGTGTTCTCATCGGTCTAGTTTGATTCTAGTTTTGGTTCCCTACATATATATTTAGCAAAAAGTTGAGCTCTTATTGGTCCATTATCGACTAGTTTGGTTTCAATTTCAATTTAGACCTACTGAGTCAATTTGGTTTGGACTAATCAATCGGCTTGATTCAGTTTTAATTTTTCACCGGACTCTAAAGGCTGCCCAATTACAACCCAATAACATTTAGTTTCAGTTTGGTCCATACTAAATCACACAAATTCAGTTTTTGATTTTTGGTTTGAGCTCAATTTTTGACACCCCAAACTCGAGAAGGTAGGGTATGCCTTTTTGTTATATTTTTAATTTTCTTCTTTCGTAAAAAATAATTACAATATGAAATATTATATTAAAGAAAAAATTGCATCTACACCCCATCAAAGATCCTTAACATCATCTACACCCACAAGAATGCCGAAACATCACCTAGGTCCACTTAACTGACGGAAATCACTAAAATTGTTGAAATATAATTTTACCCCTCAAATGAAAATTTTAAAAAAGAAAATTTATGTTCATTTACGAATTTAGCCTTCAAATGTTACTTATCCCTGCTGCAATAAAGTCATGTTTAGATTTAGGGGAGGTTGAAATTGGCGAATCAAAAACTTAATTTGGGTCGAAAATGGATGAATCTGGGAGGTTTTTACAGTTTCTACAAAATACCCAAATGCTACAGAAACATGGACGCCATTAAAGTACAGAGGAAAACAAAGTAACAATCCTAATTTTTTTGGAGAAGTTAAGAAGAAGAGAAATTGATCTGCAAAACCTAAAGACATTATTGGGTTTCTATGGATTTTATTTTCCCTATTTCCATTGGAGAGTCAGAAAAACTTTAAGTAGTTGATTTTCTTTCAAAAATGCAAATTGAATGGAAGTGACGTCTTCATCATTATGCAAATCATCTTTTTCTTTTCTTTTCCCGGTGAAAACAAACTGTTCATCAAACTGCTAGATAATCGTCCAAGATTTTTAACCTGCGATGAAGCAATCTGCTGCTATTTCTCCTACGGCTTCACAAATCCCCTCTTAAGTTTTAGTATTATCTATAATATCCTTTTAATTAGGGTAGGATTCCATATCCATGCACATGAAATCGGAAAGCAAAAATTTTCCTGCTACCTTGTTTGCACGAAATTTTGTCCAGACCAAGCAAACTTCTCAACATTGATAAACATTTACCTACCTTTGTTGCAGTAATAACCGTGGTCGGGGAAGATGAAGGCACCGTTGACGGCAAAGAAGAAAACTCTGAACTTCGTAGTCCTCGTCCTCGTCGAGTAGAGGTAGGGTTTCGTCCTTGTCGTCCTCGTCGAGAAGGAAAATGTTAAGTCTCAAGTTCTACTGTTTCACTTACTGTTTCGAAGTGAAACAGTTCGAAATAGAGGAGGTTTCAAAACAATTGTCAGAAGGGTATATTGGTCTTTTCAACCTACAAAAAGGGTATTCTTATCCGTGAAAAATTTCAATCCACCTAACGTCAGCATCTAACGGGAATCAACTGATGGAGTGGACTTCTTTGATTACCACCGCCAAAGTTAGTGAACCCTAGGTGATGTTTCGACATTATTGTGAGTGTAGATGATGTTAAGGATCTTTGATGAAATGTAGATGAAATTTTTTCTATATTAAACATAGCTCACAGCCTCACAACCCATGAGCCGTAGCAGCACCATGGTTTAAAGAATGGAAATAGAAATCAGCTGAACCAGCCAGTTTGAGTTGGACTACAATTAATGTTGCTTTTAAAGACCTATTTTGGAATTGAGCCAGAATGTTCTTTGACCTTCATTTTTTTTATCATTTGTTCCTCTTTTTCTGTATTCTTTTAGTTGGTAAATAACATAAAATCAATGAATCTTACCTCTTGTAGTTACATCGATAAACAAGATTTTTGAATAAAAAATCAAATATCTGTGATAATTTTTGCTTCTTCTTTTTGATTCCATAAAAATAAAGAATTAAGGGTGGGTATATAACAAAAACATCCACCAAGATTAATGTCAGTTGCTACTTATTACTATTACGTTTTTTTTTAAAGGGTCTTTACAAATGACATACCACATCTCATTGATCAAATATCAAGTCAAAATGAGCATTATAAGTGGGTCTAAAATGCATTTATATTTATAAATTGATAGTATAAAAATGCCACTAATATCTATTATTGCATTTGGAATAATATTTTTAACTTTGATTTGAACCAATGCTTTGATATCCCTATATTGCATATTCATATGGATCTGAAACTCGTGCAATGAAATGAATGATCTGTCTGCCATAACATGAATCTACCCATGCCTATACCTGCCACATGATAACACTGATAAGTGTTAGTTAGTACCTCACCCTTCAACAGACCCCCTCCCCTCGAAGATCACGGCCATCCTAAACATGGTCGAGCCGACCAGACCCAAACATGTACAGGAGCTGAACGGTCGCATAACCGCCCTCGGCCGCTTCAAGTGAAAGTCGGCCAAACGATGCTTTCCCTTCTTCAAGACACTGAAAGGAGCTGAGAAGTTCGAATGGACTAAGGAGTGTCAGAAAGCCTTCGAGGACCTCAAGGCTTACTTGTCTTCACCGCCTATGCTGGTAAAACCCAATCCCGGAGACGAGTTGCAACTTTACCTCGGAGTCTCCGACTAAGCGATGAGTGCCGTGTTGCTGAAAAAAGAAGACAGGGTGCAACGCCCGATATACTATGTCAGCAAGGTGTTGTTGGACGCAGAGACCAGATACAAGCCAATTGAAAAACTGGCGCTCGCCCTGGTGACAGCAGCGCGGAAACTCCGACCATACTTCCAAGTATCCCCATCTCTGTGCTTACCAACACACCTCTGAAGAAGGTGCTATCAAAGCCTGACATATCCGGTCGACTCATAAATTGGGCAGTGGAGCTCAACGAGTTCGAGATAAAATACGTCCCCAGAACCGCCATCAAAGCCCAAGCATTGGCAAACTTCATTGTCGAGAGGACCCTACCAGAGGAAGAAGTTGTCGAACCTCCAACAGGGAATGCTCCAGAACCAACCGAGGCCCCGTGGACACTGCAGGTAGATGGATCCTCTGTGGACGACCGAGCAAGTGCGGGTGTGATACTGACAAGCCCGAAAAGTTTCAAAATCCGATCAGCAGTGAGATTCGGATTTCGTGCCACGAACAATGAAGCCGAGTACGAGGCCTTACTGGCCGGCCTCACACTTGCAAAAAGCCTGGCCGTTCGACTGTTCATAGTCCAAGGTGACTCCCAGTTGGTCATCTGGCAAGTACAAGGCGATTATGAAGCCAGGCAACCAGAGATGCTGAAATACCTGAAAAATGTCAACTCGGCCATCACAGCCTTCCAAAGTGCCGAGCTGCATTACGTGTGCCGGGATGAGAACACCGAAGCAGACGAGCTGTCTAGGCTGTCCCTGGAAGACATCTCAGGAATGGACTCTGCCGTGTATGTGGAGTTCTTGGAGCACGCCAGCAGCTCTGCCGAGGAAGTTACGCCGATCGAAGCCATCTCTAGCTGGTGCGACATCTACCGCTACCTCCGAACAGGTGCACTTCCAAACGACAGAAAATACGCACGGCGCATCTAAGCCCGGTCCAGGCAGTACACCATTCACAACGATGTGCTGTACAGGAGATCCTACACCATGCTAATGCTTCGGTGTCTCTGATTGGACGAAGCCGAGCAAGTTATGAAAGAGGTCCACGAGGGAATCTGGGGTCAACACCAAGGAGGCTGGTCATTATTCCAGAAGATCCTTCGGCAAGGCTATCACTGGCCCAAAATGCATGATGACTGCATCGAGCTGGTGCGCAAGTGCGACAAGTGCCAGTTCTACGCACCAGTCCTATGTGCTTCGGCCGCACCCCTGCAGTCGATCACAAGTCCTCTCTTTTTTGCCATCTGGGGCATAGACATCATGGGACCCTTCCCCAAGGCGACGTATCAGCGGAAGTATGTCATTGTGGCCATTGACTACTTCACTAAGTAGATCAAAGTCGAAGTCGTTGCCAAAATTGACACGTCCAAGGTGAAGCAGTTCTTCAGGCACTCCGTCGTGTACAGATTCGTTGTGCCCAGAATCCTTGTGACAGACAATGGCACCCAGTTCGCCAGTGCATCATTCGCAGACTTCTGCGCGGAGTTTAGGATTGATCATCGATTTGGGTCTGTCGGCCACCCGCAAACAAGCGGACAGACTGAGGCCACAAATAAAACCATATTGTCCGGCCTAAAGAAGATGGTGGCGGATGAAAAGGAGAAATGGGTCGACCAGTTACCGAGCATCGTCTGCTCATACAGGACCACCAGCAAAACCCCCACGGGCGAAACTCCCTTCATGCTTGCCTTCGGCACGGAGGCAGTCGTCCCGGTCGAGGCTGTAGTAGTTTCAGCTACCTGTCTTTTCTATTGGAATAATGTGGTTGATCTTCCCGTACAAAACAGATTTAGCAAGATTTTTTTTTTCGTGTTTGCTGTTTCTTATATTGTTTTTAAAAAATTTAGGATTTGCATCTTCCGTCAAGTTTAATTTATAACTCTTTCTTCCTGTTGAGATTGATCTGACTACCAATATTCCACCAAACTTCATGCTATACCCTCTTCTTAAAATTAATAGTTTACCCCTACACACAGGTGACATTCATTTCGACCAACTTAATAAAGTTTGATAAAAAAATTTTCATTGCAGATATTACATTAGAATGGACATTGAAAGGGTCAAATGGGTAAAGGTTGAAGTTGGTTGTTTCATTGACACTATGGTTGAGCAAGTTGTGAAGGGCAACAAAACAACCAGTACCTTCAACAATGTTGGGTGGAATAATATCAAATCCGAAATGAAGACGAAACTAAGGCGATCATATCAACCGACTGAAAAACAAAGTGCATAAGTTGAAGATAGAGTATAGGTCATTCAAGAAAATGTTGGCAACTACTGGTCTTAGATGGTGCGCTGAAACTGGGATTGTAGTTACCACCGAAGAAATTTACGACAGACAACTAAAGGTAAATACGTCATCATATACTTGGAGTAGTTTCTGAAGTCAAATGAAGTAATAAAAAAAAATTTCATTATGCGTTTCAGGAAAATTCAGGTTGGGCAAAGCACATAAAATATGAAAATCCACAATGGAATAAGCTTGATGTAATATTTGGATCCGAATAAAGAGCTTGTGGATGCTACTTTTGGGAATGATTTTGTTATTTATACATCAGTTAGGATGTATTTTGTATTGAAGACTGTTAATCTATTTAATACTTTGTTAGTAAGACCAATATAAAAAATTATGCATGTATTATTGGGTTTGAAGACAACTACTGGTTTTGAAGATAATGTTAATCAATTTCATGCTTTCTGAAGACAATGTTAATCAATTTGCAAAAATGTGAATTTTAGCAAAAATACATACATAATAATGGCTTAATGGCAGTCATTGTATTATTTAAGGCAAAAAAATTTATTCCAGATTAGTGTTTACCAAACAGTCTCCTACTCTCAATGAGCTCTGAAATCAATTCTAGATTAGTTTTTACCAAACAGGCTCTAGCTCTCAATCAGCTCTGGAATCGATTCCAGAACAGCGTTACCAAACAGGCTCCAAATAGGCTCCAGCTCTCAATCAGTCCGGAGGTTGGACTTCTCCAAAGCAAGGCCTTCAGCCTCAAAGGTCTTCTTGATCAATTTCTCCTCGGCTGTCCTCAGAGCCGCTCACAGGGAAGACTCCACTTCCCTCTTCTCTTCTAGGTCCATCGCCATGGTCGCAGCCTTTTGACATAGTTCGGCCACGAGGTTGCTGCCCTGCATACCAGAAAAATGGAACACTTAGCAAAAAATAACAGCCAAATTAAAGAAAATTCAGTGAAAAGAGTTCCAACCATCATACCTAGGTGCTGGCGAGGAAGATCCTCTTCAGCAGGTCCCCCATCTCCAACGATGAAGTAAAGGCTATGTCCTCCGGGAGGAGGTGGTTCTGGGTGAGCATGATCCTGGCCACCCGCCAACTCTTGAACACCGAGTCGGTGTCCTTCAAGTTGAGTTTTGGAGTGAACATCGCCGCCCCCACATTCTTCTCAGAGCCACCCTCCACGGGGGGAACGGACTCCCCTTATGCCTTTGTATCGGCAGCCTCGGTCAGGTCGACCACCTTTACTGCCCGGAGGGGCTGGACTTCCTTCGTCGCAGTCCCCTTCTGGTCGTCCTTCCGAACAACCCGAACGGTGGTCTTGTCATATAGATGTCAGCTGTCAGTTCTTGGGCCGACCGGATCTTTTTCTTCTGTGGACCCTCCACCGCGGGCCTCTTGCCCTTGGGGTCATCTGCCGTTGCCCGAGTTCATGGAGCGGCCCCGCCAGCGTGGTCGTCCCTCCGATCGGCTGGCTTTCCTGCCTCCACGGCTCGCTTGCGCAGAATCCAGGCTACCAATTGATCATTGGAGAAGTTCACTGCAAAAAAGGAAAAAAACAGACGGTCAGTACTGTGGAAAAATATATAATTGCATTACAACATTCGGAGATAAAAACTTACCGAGCAAGCCGTGCTCAGCCAACTTCTGGGGATCCGCCAAGTCGGCATACAGAACGGTCTGACCCTCCAATACCTTGCTAAAGGTTCGCCTCTCCTCCGAGGTCAAGAAAAGCACCTTGTTGAACCCCGTCGCGTCAACCATGAGCCATGTATTGGACAGAGAATGCAGGGCCACCCGCCGGAGGACCCACGAAGAAAAATTTCTCCTTCCACCCATGGATGGAAGAGTGCTTCTGAGATATCAGCGGAAGCTTCTTCGCGTTCCACTGACTGAAATAGTACCACCCACTCATGGAGCGGGTTTCAGTAAGGCTAGAAAACTGAAATAGAGACCGGAACAAGTTCACGGTCGGAGTTTCTCCCAGTCGGAGGACGAACATGATGAAGGCGTAAATGCATCGCCAGCCGTTCGGAGTTAGTTGGGATGGGGCGATGTCATAAACCTTCAGGATATCGACTATAAGGGGGTGTAAGGGGAAACGGAGGCCATATTTTAGAGCATGTTCATACACGCAGATCTCCGAAAGGTTCAGGCTACAAGCCTTCTCCTCAGATGACAGAAGTCGGACCAGGACGTTAGTCATGGATTCCTTTAACTGATAAACCCTACGGATTTGAGTCAAGGTCGTATCAGATACTGCCTTGCTCGGCACTCTCCATGCGGGGAGTTTATCTATAGGTAGAGTTTCAGGACGGCCACTCCTCTGGCGAGGAGCCCTCCAAGCAGAAGTGCCAGCTGGGCGACTACGCTCAGCGGCGTCGGAAGAACCTTGCTCAAGTTCCTCCTCAGATGCCGGATCGGAAGCCGAAGAGACGACTTTCGGAGATTTGCGGGCACTAGCCCTCTCACCAGAGTCTTCCGACTCGGTGGTTTCCAACCCAAACTCCTGACTGACGGAGTCTCGAGTCCTCCTCTTCCTACTGGGAGGCTCGGGGGCGACGGATAATTCATCCATTGAGTCGGACGACCTCTCCGAAGAAGAGGTCCAGTACTGGGCCATGAGTTCACTCTCTCTCACCCATCCTAGGGGTCTGACACCATTGGACGAAGCAGAACTAAATAGCATGAAAGAAAAAGAAGTCGAAGGGAAGGAAGGACAAAGTAGAGGAACTTACTGATTCGAAAAGAAGCGAGGAAGACGCACGACAGACTTTGGATACTCGGATGCTCCGACCATGCAAGAAGACTCCGATCTCAACTCGTCCAAATGGTCGAATGGAAACGTTTGGAGCATATTTATTGACCCCGAGTTTGAAATTCAACTTTTCAAATTTCGAACACGTGGCGGCACAGTAGTGGCTTAACGTTTGCCGCGCTGGGCGCAACATGACAGGCTAATGTCAGTCGCAAATGACTCTGAAGATGATTATGGCGTCGATTCTCGAGACAATCGAATTCAATGTCCACTGTCCGATGGAGCCGACCGTTCGTGATCATAATAGTTATTTATGGCGCTTCGTCCCAAGGTGCGTCGATTGGTTCTTGGCAGTCTGATGGGCGTGGCAATTCAGATCGCTTAAAGATCAACGATCGAGAGGAGCGACGGTTCGTGGTTTTGACGCCTCGAATTCTGTGTCGTGTCTGATAGTGGGGATGGTTGTTGACAACTGCCATCCACTCACCAAGAAGCTCTGATCATGATGGGGAATTCTCGAAGGACGCTGGTACGACCGTCAGTTGTGACCGATCAACTTCCAAAGTGTCCGAGCGGATCCCGATATTTTTGTTCGGTATATTTGCATTATCAAATTCCTTGAATCCGACAGCGCAAGGGGCATTTGTTATGTGGAAAAAGCATCATCCACTTAAAATCTCACACGTGGCATCCATTATCGTCGAAGCCGACCACAAATGATGTGGTGCACTCAACTTCTACCGCTCGGAGTCACAGTCCTGTTAGGACACGGTGCTAGTTGGAGGTATAGACCAATTCGGTTACGTTTCTTAGACAGAGGTCAGAGTCCTAAGGCAAATAGGTCACATCAGAGTCTTTCTCCTAGTACGATATGATGCCAATCATCACGATCATACGACTATCTATGATGTGACGCATGTCACTCTTACTGTTGACCGACTTAGCTTCCTTGGCTACGGTCTCCAACTCCTGCCCGGAGTCTATGACCTGGGTGTTCCTCAGAGCGACACCTGACAACACCTGACAATCCTATTGGCGATCCACTTCCCTGAGTCCCGATCATTCCATGCTTCTTCCCAATCTCTACAAGTCAAAGACGATCCCTCAAGGTAAATTATCTCACAATCACACTCTCCATTCTCTCGTACGCTCAAACTCTCTCATCGTTCCCCTCTTTCTCTAAACTGGAGATAGCTTCCTGCTATCTCTTGACTGTTTACATTGAAAATCTGACTTAGGCATCGGAGTGTACCCGGAGCTTAGTCGCCCAACTCCCTTGTCTCATCTCTGTGATTGCAAGTTGCTCGGATCACAAACCGACGGGCGATTTCCAACCGTAACACATATTGACCATCTTTCATAATATTCCTTCAATTTTAATATATTACATACATATATTATTCTCATATGTATTAAGATTTCATTTGTTCTCCATAACCATAACCTCAGCTAATTAAAAATATTTGAAAGTATAATTTATTGGAGTACTCCATAAATAGTTGCATTTAGAAACATATTTGAGGTACGTTCATTTTTTAAAAAGACGGGCGGCCAGTATCATCGGCAATTATAAATCGTTGGATTGAAGTGTTCTAGCAAGATTGAAATTTGTTCATAAAGCACATGCTTCAGGGGGAAATGCATGCAGAACGATTCGATGCCTAGCTAGCTACTTGTAGTGCTCCAAATCATCTAGCTAGTAATGACTTTGTTAATAATGGAGCTTAAAATTAGTAATATACCATGCACTCAAAACTTTGAATCTTATGGACTGTCGTTGCTGATGAGTTATAGCAGTCAGAAAGAGATCCCATGGAACTCTTGAAACACAAGTTACACGTAGTAAAATCAGGGACTGGCTGGTTTTAGAAAATAAAAGGGTTGTCAGATTCTCTTAAGTCAAAAAATGGATGGCATCTAAACTAAAATAGATGAAAGGGAAAGAGTGGGGAACCCATGTTTTGTGGTTGTGGATGAAGGGAATAAAGTCCCTCTTTTTCTATTGGGGAATAAGGATCCCGTTTTCCCTAGAGGGACCAATGCGAAAGAACCCAAAAGTTTTGGCGGATCTATTCTTGCACCTATTGCAACACGTGAGTTGTTCCAGAAAGTAGTTGTGCTTAGTAATAATAGAAGTGAGGAGTATTGTCTGAGAAAGGAATGTGGAGTCTCGGAACAGGGCCCCCACCGTATCTCTCTTTTCGAGTCGCTGTGAAGATTGGATTGGGTCAGATTTTGTGTCAGTTCTGACCGAGATCCTATGCCTCCCCATCCAAGCTGGAAAGCTTTATAATGACAGCCCCAGGCATCCTGCATTTCGTAAGAGCAGGTCAAAGGAGAAGCAGAGGGGGGGAAGCATTATAAAGCTTTCAATTCCTAAGTATCAAGAGTGAGGAGTCAGGACTTCAGGAGTGCAGTACCAACAACGTACGATAACAAGCTTCCTCAGAAGTGGATTATCGGATCTAAGGAAAAAAAAAAAAAAAAAAAAGGAACTTGAGAGTAAGTATACATGATACTAAATAAATTTTAGTTTTTATGTTTCTGATATTGTAACTAGAATTCAACCAGGTGTGCTTTTAATTACAGGATATGTATCACCAGCAGCACCACCATCACCAAAGGAAGAACAAATATTCCCCTTCTTCAAGGATGTCCATTCCTTCGGAAAGGCATTTGTTCTTGCAAGGTGGGAATGGACCTGGAGATACAGGACTAGTTCTTCCAGCAGATGCTAAGCCTAGACTGAAATGGACACCAGAGCTCCACAAGCGCTTCATAGAAGCAGTCAATCAGCTCGGAGGAGCAGATAGTGAGTATATACAGCTCAACTACATTTAAGGAATATCAGAGAAACAATTTTTTTTTTTTTGGGGTAAGTGAATATCAGAGAAACAATGTCCTGCAAAAGATTTAGCTAATTCATGACCTTCTATTTTGCAGAAGCTACACCAAAAACAGTAATGAAGCTCATGGGAATTCCAGGGCTTACCTTGTACCACCTAAAAATCCATCTTCGGGTGCATTGCCAAAGCTTGCCAAATGTCATTTCGATCTTTGAGATATTTTACAGAGAACTAAATCATCTTTTGGCTTGCAGACATACAGACTCAGTAGGAATCTTCATGGACAAACTAATATGGGGACCAGCAAGATCAGTAAGACAATGCCATAAAGTTCTATTCTACTTCTATAAATACCAGACGCAATCTAGAAACTGCAAGATTATCTTACTGAGAATAGGTTGCATGGCAGCAGCGGCAGGAGAGAGAGTATCCGGAGCAACTGGAGTCCTCATGAGCAATACAAACCTCAGTTCCCAAACAAGCGAGTGAGAGCATGAAACAACTTACAATTCCCCCATTATTTATCCTTTAGAATGTTTGGGTTTTGTTTTGGCTGGGGAGGTGGGGGGCATTTGTACGTATATCCCATAAATAGACTTTAACTAACCTATGATTTCACATATCAGAAGCCTGCAGATAAGTGAAGCAATACAGACGCAAATTGAAGTGCAGAGAAGGGATTCAAATCGTCTCATCACTGAGATTCGGGAGGCGTGGCGGCGACCCCACTGGATGGTCGCCATTTGGGGGTCGGATGAATCCGACCCCTCTATTCAACCCGACACTCTCTTGTCGGCTCGGCTTGCCGGCTCGAACAGAGAGGTCGGATTCATCCGACCTCCACATGGCGACCATCCAGTGGGGTCGCCGCCACGCCTCCCGAATCTCAAGGGATCCGCAGAGAAGACTCCATGAGCAGCTTGAGGTATACCATTCGAAAATCCTGAGACCTTGATGAATTCTAAAAACAATACATTTTGGATGGCTTTTCCAACTCAGCTAAAATAATACAAGAAGAAGATCAAAATCTACCAACTTCTCTGACTCCCCAACTCTGAAACTAACTCATGATGATAAAACAAATGCAGAAAAAGAATCACGAGCATTTTAAATTGTCTTTTTGAATAAGATCCAGCTTTATAATTTTTAACACTTTGCTCAGTGAGAAGCCATCATAGCTACAGTTCTTGGTCAAGAATGTTAATTATATTACAGCTTTGAAATAACTTGGTTACTTATTTAAACATTTCTTTTAAGGCCCAGAGAAGGAATTTGCTAATATAATCACAAATTAAATTTCACAATTTTCCTATTAAAAACTAGAGTCCATTTGTTCCTGCTCTTTGCATTATAAAGTTGGTCCAGCATTATTTTTTTGTCCACACTCAACATAATGTTGTTCTGGACTGAACCAGGTGCAGCAGCACTTACAGCTCCGCATTGAAGCCCTGGGTAAACACCTACAATCGGTGCTGGAGAAAGCCAAAGAGACACTTGGAAAACAAAACATCGGTCCTGCAGGACTAGAAGCTGCTAAAGTGCAACTCTCCGAACTAGCATCCAAGGTATCCACAGAATGCCTGAACTCTACCCTGTCTGATTTGAAAGAAATGCAAGGTTTGTGCCCCCAGCAAACACAAACCAACCAGCCTGCAGTTTGTTCAATGGACAGTTGCCTGACTTCATGAGAAGGAAGTCAAAAGGACCAAGAGATGCACAACATTGGCTTGAGTCTGGGACCTTATCACCGTAGTACGCCCCTGGACCCAAAGGAAATCGGAGATGAGTCCATGCCTCATCACACTGAACCCACGTGGGACACAAACCTAAAGGGGAACAAAAACTTCCCTCCTTCAATGAGAAGAGACACAGAACGGGTCCTATTCCCCATACAAAGGAGCTCCAGTGACTTGGATCCGCATCCTCTCCTACCAGTGGCTCTGGGAGGACAGTGGCAACCTGCCTTGGATGGCCGCCACGTGACTCTCGGTGAATCTGAGACCCACGTCCGAGCCGACACCCAGCCGAGCCGACAGGGGGTGTCGGCTCAGACGTGGGTCTCGGATTCACCCGAGAGCCATGTGGCGGCCATCCGAAATAGGTTGCCGTGGCCTCCCAGAACCACTGGGAGGAGACGATGTGAATCCCCAGTGACTTACTTATGAGCATTTGAGTTCAAGGAGAAAAGAAGCATGATAGCTGCAGCTTTTATGAGGGAACACCTAAAGGAGATGAGGATGAGCATTTCTTTCACCAAAACAACACCACAAGACCTGCAATTGAACCAGATTATGAGAAGACATTGAAAGAGTTCAGACTGCCTTGTCTAACAGCAAAACTGGACCTAAATGCTCATGATGAAAATGATGCATCCTCAAGCTGCAAACAGTTCGACTTAAATGGATTCAGCTGGAGCTGAATGGCCATACTGCAGTTAAATGTGATAGTTAAATCTGAAGATAACTCCTTGTTTCCTTTTTTGTTTTCTATATCAGTTGATAAAATTTTAAAACTCCAGATGCTAAACCAGTGCTCTCTCAGTTCAGCAATCAAAACTAATCAGGGCAAAAGAAATGTGTTCTATGGCCTCGGAAAGGGTTGATTGAGAAAAAAAAAGACAATTCTTCATGGTAAGATGCAAACAATTGGTACAACTTAAATAGAATATATGGTAAAAATGAAAATTAGGCCAAGGAAGATAGCACAATGTTGTGAGCAACTTTCCGCGAATACAATAATACTGCAACAACAGAATTTACTTTTTTTCCGAAAGGAGTCAATAGCGATAATATTGCAAAAACAGTAAGTATTTTCCCAGATATCATTAAGAACTTTTTTTTCCAGGATTATTAAAAGTTCAGTAATACTCAAATATTAAAAGTTCAGTAATACTCAAATTGAAAGTACTAGATAACTCTAAGATTGCAAGTATTTACATCTTCAATCTGCAAAGTGAATGTCTAATACCCAAAATACAGAGCTCCTGACCAATCTACTATTTTCAACACACAATATAGATGGAAATAAGGAATATATTCCTAGGCAAGTGATTTCAGATTATTAGGCATTTTTTTGTGAACAGATTTGGCACCATGATGAGGAAGTTATGAATGTTGTTCAAAAGCTCAAAAAGCCAACTCAATTTGGTTTTGAAGTAGTTAAACAACCTGACGACAAGGTCGAGTAAGGACCTAAAGGGTCTAAAATCTTACAAAATAAAGAAACTGAATGACCACATAAAGTAAATAAATAAAAAATCAAAAAGATGAGTTAAAGTAAAACAACAATTTTGTAATGGCAATGATATCCTTAGGCACAGTTTTGTTGCAAGGGAAATTAAAAGGGTAGGGAAGTGAAATTTTTAAACTTAAAAAAGAAACTTGTATAAGTATTACACAACATGATTGTATAAACCATTTAAATTTCTAACCATAATTAGTAATGATAGTTATTAGATGTAAAATTTATTTTACTTTTTAAATGCAAGGGATTTGGATGCAAAGTGAAGTGTAAGTTAATAATTAAATATGGAATGATTTGGAATTAGTTACATAGTCATTTGATGCATGTGCTGTAATGATTATGAAAGTTTCCTTTCTAAGTAAAATAAATTCACTTCCCTTCCTTTTAATTCCCCTTGCAACCAATCAGAGACTCAAGAAACCATCAAAAAGCAGAAGGTAAAAACGAGGGATAGGCATCAAATCAGGAAGTTGGTGATAAATTTTGCAATTTCAATTCCTAGGGTTACCTGGACTGGGTATGAATAACCATTTGCCATCAGATTGAGATGAAATTTGAGCAGCCAAGTGAATCTGGTTCATGGGTCTTAACATTTGACATGTCTAAGTGAAGTTTCGAATAAGGTGCAATGTGAAAATCTAAGTTAAAGTCTTCCAATATAAAACAGCTGGGTGTGGTGGGTTTTTGTTGGTCTCTCATGCTATTTGGGCTGAAAAGAACTTTAGGCGTTATGAGGGTATTTCTAAATCTGCCAGAGCGGTTACCTTTTCAACATTGGAATGTGTTCATGAGACTGCCCCTCTTACGGATCCTCTAGTCACTCGTGTGGTTGAGGATATCCAAGTTGTTTGGAGTTTTAGCTGCTCTCCCAAATGCTCCCAGAATTCTTGAGGTGCTTTGGTGCAAACCAAAGGAAGGCTCAATGTAAAAATAAAATCCAATTCAATAGAAAAAAGAAATTTCTGCCATTAGTTAAAACATTAAGCTCTTCTCGCACCCCCCCCCCACAAAAAGAAGTCAAAGTCCTCATTCAATACAAGAGAAGATTCTGCAAACCTTATATGAGAAAAATCATCCCAGATGAACTCTAAAGTCAAAGTTACAAGTGAGCTATTTCATCCATGAAGGTCACCAATCGCTCATGCAACTCAAGTATCTCATCCGCTTCCCTCAAATTGTAACAAATAGAGTCAACAAGCTTTGAAAGAGAACCTAGAATGTAAAAGAGTAACCATATGAACAAATACTGCAGTCACATTATCTTACAACTATTGGAATGCTGCTACTTCCTATCACTAATTGCATAAATGTTTGGGTTTGGGTGTCACTAACAGGTGTGGTGTTGAAGTTACACATTCCCAAAACTTATGAACAATGACTCAACATTAAGGCAAAAGGAACTTCGTATCCTAATGAACATTCATTCTGCTTGGGAAGATCTTCCAACGCTCTAGCAGACAAGCTTCCCAATCATGGTGCAATGAAGCCAGTTATGTATGGATTTCAATTCCTCTCTGACGCCAATATCTTTGTAATTTCTGTTGGTGTTCCAGCACCGAGAATTAGCCATGGTGCTGTAAATTCTGTCATTTACTCTCTCATTTAGAATCATAGTTATTGATTGTGAAGTTGCAAGGTTCAGTACTCCAGAGATACATATAGAAGAAATTTAAGGTGCAGGAACCACCACTTAAGGGCCAGGATCAGAATTGAAAGAAAGAAAATTGAGGACTTCAACAAAATTCAAAAAATTTAATGCACTTTCAGAAAATGGATTCATCGAGAATTTACCAAATACTACCTAAATACTGTATTTAAGAATAAATAATTACCAACTGCAGAAATTAAGGGAGTAGGACAATGAACAAGGGTCAAGGAAAAGTTAAGAATAACCATGGTGTCAAGTCTCGATACGATACAACTGATGCGGTCTTATATGTATCGAGATTGGCCATATCAATATAGAACCGATGAATAAATATTTATGTACAGAATTGTACCAAACCGATGCGGGAATGATATGGTACCGATACACTTGAAACGCATGCTGTTGAAACCCAAAAATCCCAGTTTGTGAAATAAAACTTCCTCCTACTATGATATTTTTGCTTGACATAAGTGTATTCAATCTAAAAAAAAATTAAAAAGGACTAGGAGGAGTGATTAAACAAGCAAATATTTTCACTGGCCAATGAAGATTTGAATCACATAGATGCCACGAAAACAGAGAAAACCTAACATTGGTGGGATATCATTATTTATTCCTTATTTATGGTGTACAATGCTTAAAAACCGTAGTATTATATGTATCATAAACATGTCTATACATATATATGAAAGCATACCTAGCGTCTCTCCGATACATCTCCAATATGCTGCCTCATACCGTTACTCGACACATTGAGAATAACCATTGTAACATGTCAAATTTATGAATCAAATTTACTGACATTTTATAGGAAAGATATTGCCCAGGTCATAGAATCAGTCCGAAGTCTCAACCAAAAAAATTATTACTTTAATGACCATAAATAGTATGATGGGTCCACTGTAAAGAAACCAAAAACAGAGAATGAACTAATGAAGTTCAGACTTCTAGAGAATATTCTAGAAGAGCAGAAAGGTTGTTGCCACACTTAGTCTAGGATCAATAGAAATCGGCAAAACAGAAGAGGGGCAGAATACAAAAAAAAACTAAATATCTTTCAATTCAATGGAAGATCAAGCTGAAAACCTGGTCAAGTATAAGGTTTAGCAGATCTATTAACTGATGTCAGAAACTTGAAAATCGGAGGTTAAGGAAGAGATGAAACACAGCTAGCTTAAACTTCAATCTAGATTGTAGAACCCAGAAATTAAGATAGATAATGATGATTTGATCTCAGAAACTGATTAGATATGATTCAAATAAAATTCTGAATTTCAGACTTAAAGATTAGAAGCAATAAGCAATCAAAATTATGAACTCGATATGCAGAATAGAAAAAATAGGTGAGAGAAAACAAGAGCAAGAAGAATGAGAAGGATATGATAAAAGATAGTATAAATGTACACCTGGTTGTAGTGGAACCAAAACTAGAAGAAGAATTAAAGGGGAGAAGTAATCAGCCAAGGAAGGAGCCTTCACCCACGTATCCACAACTCAACAGCAAAAATTCATTCTTTTCTCAAATCATGCTTGATATATATAGATATATATAAGCTCTTGAAAATCCTAGATAGACTCATAACGACTCCTAATCACTCTCACAATTTGAATAAATAGAACAAACACAAATCTGGATGACACGCTGGTAACACGACGATCTAAAACCGCCGGTAGCCAAGGAAGAAGCGAGCTGCTGCTAGGGAATTCTTTAGTTACAGTTTGCACTTTACGAGGCTCAAACGGTGGGGCATTCTGTTGCAAGGTAAGTGTCAGGCTTCATAGAGACGGGCCAAACCAATAGCAGATGCGAGGGTAGTAGGTTGGCCAGCAAGAACCTCAGCTTTGAAATTGTCCCGGAGTCCGCTAACAAAACAACTTACCTGTCGGTTTGGTGGGAGTGGCCCCACTTTATTTAACAATTTTCCAAACCATGCCTGATAATCACAAACAGTGCCATATTGTTGTAATTTGGCTAAATCTCCCCAAAAAAAAAGTCTTGGTATTGTGTTGGACCAAACCTGGCATGAAGCCCTTGACAAAAAGCCACGCAAGTCATCTCCTCTTCATTTTATTTTTAGAGTTGTTAACACAATTGTGCAACTCCCTCCAGATGGAAAGACATCAAATGTGCTCTTCGTTAGGAGTTGGATGGTAATTAAAAACCTGCTCTGCCCTGCAGGTCCAACTAGTGGTATCCTCCTCCCCATTGTAACGTGGGAAGTTGAGCTTCACCAGCTTGGGCGAAAAGGTCTGCAGCAAAGATCTTGAGCGTACGGGTGGTCTCGTGCCATGATCTTGAGAAGTAGCGCGAGATTTTTCTACAATTTTTAACTAGGTGTTTGGTGAGGTTGCACTCAGCTTTTCAAAAGCTCGTTGAGACGAGAGAGTATTTGTTGTTATCCCTCCGCTAATGAGTGTACATCCCCCTCCTGCTTATCCACGCTGCACTCCTGCGCTCTGATACGACGCTGGTATGCACCCTGTCTTTACCTTCTTACCTATTTTGTAGGAATGACTATTTAATAGAATAAGAGAGAATGTAAGAGCATTTGGATGAGATAGAGTGAGCGCCTAATGTAATCAGCAGGCCGTATTGAGGAAGCAGGGACCTCATTCTCTAAAAAAGAAGTTTTAGGAATTCAAGCATATCAGCTTACTTAGATTCAACACATAAATAGGAACACAGCCAGTAACAACATCTAACCCATGAATCAGCATAACCTCTATCACCCACGACTCACTTACATTAACTACTGCTTAACCTATCCAACTTCCATAGAAACTTACAGAACTGCAAATGAAAACTACTACTCAAACAGTGAGATAACTACCTGCAGTTGTGCTCACATGCAACACATAAAGACAACCACACATAAAGACAATAGTTAATTACACGTAACCATGTGAAGGGTGGCACGTAACCCAAGGCCCATAGAACCCATCCATGACCCAAAATAAAGCCTTCCTAGGCCCAAATGGGCAATCATGATTGCATTAGGAACTCAATTATGCAATTCAAGGTTTAGAAAACTAGAAAATAATCACAGAATTCAAGAGAATATTGGCAACAGAACCTAAAAATATCAAATCTGGGAAGAAGCAGAACTAGAATGAACAAGATATGATCAAATCAAGCAAGCTGAAACTAAAATAAAAATAAAAATAATAATAATAACAATAATAATAATAATAATAATAATAATAAATAAAAAAGAGACAACCCTAGTGTTAGAATAAGAAGAAAGTAGAAGATTTAAGGAGGAGAAGAATGATGGATCATCCTTGAAAAGAAGAAATCAGATCTGAATCGTGCAAGGAGAGAGGAGAAAGAAATCAGTAGGCCACCTTGAAGCCTTTCTACCAGTCTCAGTAGCAATCATAAAAAATAAAATAAAAAAACAACTTTCATTATCTTTTAAATCAATAGAAAACTGTTGAATCAGAGATTGAGAATGAATGAGTGAGTTGATTTACCTCACCCCCAAATGCCTTTAGTCGAGTTGGCTGCTCGCACAGCTGAAGATGCCAAGCTCTCCAATGGGCTCATGGGGACTGGTGCAGATTCCATAGCCCGTTTAAACACAGCTCCATAATCAAGGGAGGACTCAGCTTCTATGCAAATCTTGGCCATGGTTCGCACAGCAAGTTCAGGATAAGCCCCAGCAGCTGTTTCCCCACTGAGCATCACACAATCTGTACCATCAAGCACTGCATTGGCAACATCGGTAGCTTCAGCTCTTGTAGGCCGTGGAGACTTGATCATGGACTCCAACATTTGAGTTGCAGTAACTACAGGTTTTCCTTGCATGTTGCATTTGTAGATCATCGCTTTCTGGGCTAAGAATATCTTCTCAATAGGAATTTCCATTCCTAGATCACCTCGTGCCACCATAAAAGCATCGGAGTTGGCCAGTATATCATCAAAATTAGCCACCCCTTCTTGATTTTCAACCTAAAACATCACAAAAAATGAAGGAATCATCAGTATCTGAGATACTGACAACAGTTACACATATACACAGACACAGTAGAATATAAGGCCATGAAAGGATGAAAAGTCCCACCCTATTCCATCTCCTAATAAAAAAATTCACCAGATTGTGCGGTCACAAGCATTTGATCAATTAATATTCCTGAACCATCTACCATTTCTGTCTTTCCAAAGCAAAGAAATGTAAAGAGAGAGAGAGAGAGAGAGAGAGAGAACAAAAAGATTTTTATCAGATGAGATGGCTAATCATCTGTATTTGGATTGTTTTGACAAAAACTCATCCAAACCATATGACCATCAAATCATCGTGACATTATATATCCTGTCTAAAATTTCTTTCTATGAGATTTAAGAACCTTCCACAGACCTTTGACATGAGAAGGATGGACTTTGCGTGCTCACCCAGAACCTTTCGCACCTCCACAAGGTCTGAACCCTTGCGAACGAAGGATAAAGCAATCATGTCAATCTTATTTGGGATCCCCCACTGTAATATATCCTCTATATCTTTCTCAGTTAGTGTAGGGAGATCTACAATAACCCCTGGAAGATTTACATTTTTCCTCTCACCAAGAAGAGAAGAATTCTCACAGCGGCATCGAACTAAACCCAAATCCTTGTCACAAGACAGGACAGTCAGTGTGATTGTGCCATCAGCGCACAATATCACACTTCCTGGGTTCAAATCGTCGGCTAATTTTTTGTAACTCATGCAGATCATCTCGTCATCACCCTTGATGCTGTAATCTGTTGAAATGGTGATCTCTTGGCCCTTG
Source organism: Protea cynaroides (assembly GCA_028583415.1). Lineage (NCBI taxonomy): Eukaryota > Viridiplantae > Streptophyta > Magnoliopsida > Proteales > Proteaceae > Protea > Protea cynaroides. Next base: position 64,688,612 of record CM053269.1, on the reverse strand, counting down.
GTTAGCTGGATGGGCTTGCCATCCTTCAAAAATCCAGTACGAATTTCTGGTCCCTGTAATATTACACAGAAAAAAAAAAGAAAAAAAAAAGGCTTAGAACACCTGAAAGAGCAGGAAAAATCAATTAGAACTGAGAAAGCCTTAAATAAAAAAAAAAAGATTAGATTTAAGGTTAGGTCCAATAGATGGGTCAACTAAGTCGTTCTAATATGCAAGAGAAGATGGAAAATTGATTTGATTTCATTCCACCCAAAGAACTATCAGATCTACAGCTATTGGTTTTCTCAAATCTTACTGTTGTGGAACCTGGATTGGAGTTTAAGATGGTAATTCAGGAGAGGCAAATAAATGAATCCAACGATCAGGCAAATAAATGAATCCAACCGTGAGAGAAGTTGAATCGAGCAACGTTCATACCGGCCTTGAGAAGCTTTTCGACCATGGGAATGGACCTGGATGCGGGAGGACCCAACGTACAGACGATCTTAGTCTTGGGCTTCATCTCAATCTCTACTGATTCTCTCTCTTCTTATTTGTGGTAATTCTGTTGTATCATGTAAAGTAGATTGCTTTATTTTCACTCTTTGATTTCAAAACTTTGTTTATCCAAAAAATAATTAGAGCCTTCTTTATTTCCTCATCGAAACCTATGAAAGTACAAATTTTCTTTCGCATTTGATTTGCCGCTGCTTATTTTAGCAAAATGTTATTCAAATTCAAATTTTCTTCTCTTTTTTCTTTTTCTTTTTTTTTTTTTTTTTTTTAAACAAAAAACAGAAAAAGTATAAAGTGAAACAATCAACTTGATTGGGAAATTGATGATTCACCTAAATTGGATGCCATTAAAAAAGCAAAAGCAGTTAAATCATGAATAATCGAAAACAAGTGACTAGGAACCCATTAAAATTTAACAATGGAAGATGACCTAAAGAACTTGATATCTAAAACAAGATAGAATACATTCCAATCCACTAGAGCTGCTTGATCTACGTCCACATTTTCAAAATGTTCTCGCTAGAAAAAAAAAATTTAGTACCAATTTATATTTGTTGGTTTATCCAATCAAAGCCTACCATTATTCATCGAAATCATTGTTTTAGGGATTGGATCGACCAAAATCAATCAATTTCATGTTAGGAACGGTGGCAACACGGTTGAAATGGGCATATATAGTGTGGTTTACCTTAAACTTAAGCAATCGATCTTATCTTTGCAAGACCAATATGACTAGAGGATCCTATCTAAAAAATAAATAAATTGCAAACAAGAAACGTATATTTTCACAGATCTTTTGTTTTTGGAGTCGTTGATTCGAAAAACATTTGGATCTAATACAAGAGCTAAGTTTTATTCATTTTTTTTTTTGAATTAAAAAGAGAAAATGATGAAGAAGGGAGGTGTACCCAACTAGTCTATTTAATAAGTTAAATAATCAAAACTAAGGTTGATTCGATTTGAATAAGATACTTCAAATGATTCCAATCCTATTTTTAAAGACAATTTCAATTTTCAATTCAACCTGCAAATTAATCTCTTCGATAAATTAAGACCCTTTAAAAAAAGGTTTCACTTTTTTAGGATGAGGCTTACTCAATTTGCTTCTTTTCTCATGCATTAAACCTATTATCTTATGTCATGAGTGTCTTGAATTCTTCAGGGGTTCGGATTCATGGATGACCCGTTTTGAAGATTCATCCACCCTAACAGATTTGGTGGTCACTCGATTGGGATTTTTTTTTGAGGTCTCTGATGGTAGTGGAAGGCTTGAGCAATTCGACCTGACTCATTGGAACAACCTAATGGGTCGGCCTGATATGAAGGAGCTCATATATATTGCTAGTTTCTTGCCTTGTAACCCTAGTAGCAAAAAAAGGAAGGGAGAAAAGGGTTTTTCGATTTGTTTTTGAATAAAATTATTATTGAGAGATCTCCATTGTAACACCTCATTTTATATAGTGAGTTATCTTTATCTTTTCCCATGGACATAGCACGTCACCTCGTGTTTGTTCTTTGGGTTTCTTGGTGTTTGTTCTGACACCCTACTACCAATTTTATCTACTATTTCATTCCATCCCATATGGTTTCTATTGCCCTTTGACCCCTTTTTATAGGTGGGACCATCAATTTTGATTGTTGTGAATAAAGATGGCAATTTCCAACACAACTAACTATCTGGCACACAATAAATAAATAGACCTAGATCCTCTCCTGTCTCACATTCGTCCAATGGATGGGCTGGGTTGCTCGACATGCATGCTGATGCATCACAACTCATCCGATGGATGACTAGTGGGCTGGGCAACAGGAGAGGGTCTTTTTCCTAATTTTATTAGATTGAGAGTGTGTGATACACTTGATTGGCGGCCGTCTGACATAGTAAGTTTTTCCTACGTATGGTTTATATAGGAAAATATTTTGTGGGCCGGTGGTACATAATAGAATCTTTTGCCTCGTATTTTTCACTAATCACAACTTCTTACTTCACACCCTATAAAACAAATGTCCGGTAATACCATTACCTTTATGTCCTTCTGATTGAATCCCTTAAAATAATCTGAATATCTTAGTTATGCCGATCAGCCATATCCTCATTCCATTTTATATACGCCTTAATTAAACTGATGCATGCATATTGTGTAGCTTAGAATTTTGATTAATGAATTTATCTGGATTAGGCTTTTTTTTTTCTTTTTTTTTTCTTTTCTTTTTTTATGCGCTATTTTTATACCTAAAACAACTCAAATGACATACATTCTGTATGGTCCAACATGACCTATTGACCAAAATTTACCATAATATTAATATGATAAGTTATAGTGGGTCAACCCAAAGACACCCCCTTACTAATGGGTTGGGTTTAGAGGTTTTAATTTGGTCCGGTGAGCCCCAGACCTTCAAGACAGGGCCTGGGCCCATCCTAATCCGGGAGCTCTGATAGGTACCTGAGCCTGGGTTGAGGATTTGTTTGACTATGGTAAAGTTGGGCCGAGTAAGGCCTGTACTAGTTTTAAGGGACACTCGGTACTGGTAGGATTTGAGTTTTAATCCAATCTAAGCTGGCCCGTTGACACCCCTAGTTGATTATTGGATTAGGTTTGGGATCATAGTTAGTTTGTTTGGGAATGGCAAAAACTTGAGAATAATTACCCACGAGTATTAAAGGTGTCTAGACTTCAATATGGGGACCATGAATCAGGCATAAAAAAATTGTATATAGCATTAATATGATACGTGTTTAATACGGTAACTTTTGGAGTAAAAATAAGGACATAATAAAGGGTTTATAGGTGAATCACTCCACAGATTTATCTCCTTTAATCACTCCACATATATATATTGTAACGTGCCAATTCAAAACCTCCACTTAAAGCATGGAGAGAATTTGTCAATTCTAAATTCTTACATACATCTAGTGGGAAGTGTTTTGTTTCTCTTACTTTTATTTTTATTTTATTTTTTAAATGTTTATTACGTTAAATGTGTATTATTCATGTATAATACGTTTCAATATAAAAAAAACATATATCCGTGAAATTCTTTAATCTTTGGGAAAGATCATGGTCGGTTTGTCTGGAAAAAATTATAAATTCTAGAAAACAAAGTGAAGAATTAGAAATGGAAGACTTGGGGGGAGAAAATCCTCTCAATGTTGTTCAGCCTGTCAACCATTTATCGGATGGATTGAAATGTTATTGTAGAGTCAAACTTGTGATTGGTAGAAAAAGATGGGAAAGATGAGTTATAAAAATATGAGGTAAAGAAGTTTGAAAGATTGGGTCGGATGGAGAAAATTGAACATTCGTTGGGTTGATTAAGGAGGAAAAAAGACACCTTTTATTTCATAGAATGGTGGTTTCAAAGGGAGAACAAATTCCTCTAGGTTGAAAATTGGAGAAAAATCTTTATGACTTAAATGATATTTCTAATGGAATTGTTTATTGTTACTACATCCCCCAAAGATTTTCAAGTTTGACAAATCTCATTTTAAAGGAGAGATTGTTATTTCATTAATTATATAAAATATTTTCACTAATTAATTTCAATTATTCTCCATGAATCTACTAACACCAACTACTCAATCTAAATCTTCTTCCTCTCACTCTTTTTAATGCATGAGACATGTTAAGAGTTTTATAGGCAAATAAGAAAATATCTAAATAATTATTATTATTCGGGGAGGGGATTTTTGAGGAAGTGGTTTTCAAAAAAAGGCTTTTGTGGGTGATTCGTTGAAAAGAAAAAGTATTTTGAGAATTTCAAATACAAGGGATCAATTTTTGTACATTTTTGGAGTGAAATGTCCCTGACTTAAGCTGGTAATTAAGAATATTCCCTATAGAATGATTTTATAGTAAAAATACAATTTTACCTTTGTAATTAATGGATATTTTTGGAAGTGTCCCAAATGCCATGATTCTATTGCTTTTTGATATTTATACCCAACATAACTGGTGTAAATCTAAGAATGACAAGATCCTTGTTACTTGTTACAAGGCTAAAAAAAAAAAAAGAAAAACGACTTCTTACAAGAAGAATTTATAAAAAAAATATTAAACTCCATAATCATTGTCAGTCACATTTCTCATATACCTTTTCAAGCATGTTATTTAGTTGTTTAAAGCATTGCAGTAGCTTTGGATACAGGATATATACCAGTACCGTATACTTGTTCCAAAATGAAAACTATATAGCACACAGGTGAGACTGAGCAGAGACCCCACAGAGGGGACATTTAACCATATACAATGAGATATGATTGTAAAAATTACACTCACAGAGCTGACCAGTTGCATGTATCGATCGCAGCACTGTGGGGAAACCTGCGACCGGTATGGTCAGTCGGTCCCCACAGGCCACTCCCCGAGATGTACCGGTCGCGGTACAGGTCGCATGGGGTGCGACCGGTATGATCGACCGATATGTCTCCGGAAGACCATACTCTTGGTTTTTCCACTGCCGTGATCACTCTCTATTGATTCTAGGGTTTCTCTTATATTTTCTAAGTCTGAGCTTTGAGTTAGAGTTGTTTCCAACTCCATTGAGGTCTAGTTTTGATGATATTCATCCTAGAACTCGAATCTAGGGTTTAACGACTAAATTAGGGTTTGACGGTAAAGTAGGGTTTAGGTCAATACCTGCTTTGCATGGTATCGATCCAAACAACCTAACCATCCTAGAGTCATAGTGTGAGAGGGAGGGTTTAAACACTTACCGTCGACCGGCGTAGGGTGTGCGTAGTCAAACGGCAACGACGGCTCTTCCTTCTTCTTCCTATGATCAATGGAAGGGATTCTAGGAGGTTTAGAGGGATTTAAATAGGCTAGAAATTAGGTTTAGGAAGCCTCTTAGGATTAGAAAAGTCCTAGGATTCGGAATTAGAAAAGTGAGACCCGCAGAGATCCAATTTCGGATCTTGGTAGTCTACTGCGCAGACCATACCGGTCGATCGATACCATAGACCGGTACCATCGACCGATATGAATAAAATTCATACTTAAGTTGATCTGTTTGGTCCGATTTCATACCTGATTGTCATCCGCTCGTCCCGTCTGGCCCGGTGATGATCGGAAGACCTGTTACGACATGAAATCAAGGTTTAAATCGGGTTTATGGAGTGCGGGTCTTACATGACATTTCTCATATATCTTTTCAAACATGTTATTTAGTTGTTTAAAGCATTGCAGTAGCTTTGGATGCAGGATATATACCAGCACCGTATGCTTGTTCCAAAATGAAAACTACAGCACACAGGTGAGACTGACCAGGGACCCTACAGAGGGGACATTTGACCATATACAATGAGACATATCATTTTTAAGCTACCCTACCAGTCTCTTTTGTTATAGATCAATTATTTGTGCAGGAAAAAATAGTTACCAATACATGGCGGTCCCAATGGTTAAAATCTTGAATTTAAATTCTTTAGGGACTAAGGATCAAGTACTGGTACCTGAGAAAAAAATCCAAAACCCAAACCCATATAAAGAGGTATTCTAAAATACCTCCGTTTTTTTTTTATCCTTTTTTTTGGGCTTGTTGATGTAGCAAGGCCTGGTGAGGCTGTTGGGTGGTCGATTCTAAATTTAAGAATGCTTTTTTAAGAATAACATATCAAAATAGTCGTACTTTGTAAATAATTCTTCTACATGTACTTGTATTTTATATATATAAAAACATTTACTAAGTTTAGTAGAATGGCAATGTGTAGAAATCCTCTTCCGCCCATCTGCCGCCTACCAAAGGCGAAATTTCAGCCGGCCCACCTCCCCATGTATTGGTAGGAGAGTCGACTGATCCCCAGCCCTTGGATCAGCAGCAGAAACCTCCTACCGCGGGAGAGGATTGCAGCCCAATGGCAATTACAAAGTCTTGAAACTCTCTTTTTCTTTTATTTTCTATTTTTGGTAATTTAGTATTATTTTGATTAAGGTTAAAATTTTGCAGGGAGTAAAAAATAAACTTAATTAATTATGATCCAATCACTTTGATTTGTTCTTTAATTCTCATGTAAAAAATTGTGGACTTCTATACAATGAACCAAAGAAAAAGTTAACAGTATCAATAGTATTGGTTGCACAATTTTTATATTAGAAAGAAAGAAGTGAGTGTATGTTCTTTATTTGATGTTGCCTGGATCAATACCCAGTATTTTTTCTCATCATCGCATACAACTACATTTGATGTTGCCTAGACCAAATTGGGACACCTTTTGAATGATAAGGTAAATTCAGGTAGGGTGTCAATAGGTCGGTTTCATCTGCTTTTGATTCTAAACTCTAAAGCCCAATTACTGTCTGATAGGAAAATTTTGACTTTGATTTAGTTCGGTTTTAAGTTTTTATCGGATTAACTTAATAGACTCTTATCAGTGCGATTTCCTATATTATGTATATTTAGTAAAAGGTTGGTTTAATGGGTTCTATCAAACAATTATCAGGCTGGTTTGGTTCTAATTTTGGTCCCGTACATTTATATTGAGCAAAAAATTGATTTAATGTGTTCTCATCGGTCTAGTTTGGTTCTAGTTTTGGTTCCCTACATGTATATTTAGCAAAAAGTTGAGCTCTTTGCTATTCCTTCCCCAACCCTTCCTATACGATTTTTATTGGTCGATTTTTATTGGTCCATTATCGGCTAGTTTGGTTTCAATTTCAGTTTAGGCCTATTGAGTCAATTTGGTTTGAATTAATTAATCGGCCTGATCCAGTTTCAATTTTTCACGGGACTCTAAAGACTGCCCAATTACAACCCAATAACATTTGGTTTCAATCTGGTCCATACTAAATCACACAAATTCAATTTTTGATTTTTGGTTTGACCTCAATTTTTGACACCCCAAACTCGGGATGGTAGGGTATGCCCTTTTGTTATATTTTTTTAATTTTCTTCTTTCGTAAAAAATAATTACAATATGAAATATTAAATTAAACATAGCTCACAGCCTCACAATCCATGTGCTGTAGCAGCACCATGGTTTAAAGAATGGAAATAGGAATCAGCTGAACCAGCCAGTTTGAGTTGGACTACAATTAATGTTGCTTTTAAAGACCTATTTTGGAATTGAGCCAGAATGTTCTTTGACCTTCATTTTTTTATCATTTGTTCCTCCTTTTCTGTATTCTTTTAGTTGGTAAAATAACATAAAATCAATGAAACTTACCTCTTGTAGTTACATGGATATGCAAAAATTTTGAATAAAAAATCAAATATCTGTGATAATTTTTGCTTCTTCTTTCTGATTCCATAAAAATAAAGAATTAAGGATGGGTATATAACATAAGGGTTCGTTTGATAAAACTTCTGCTTTTGAATTCTGGATTCTGGTTCAAATTTGGATTCTACTCCAAACTATTCCAAGATTATTTTGGAGTAGAAACTTGTTTGATAACGTAATTCTGAAATAGATTCCAAAGTATTTTTGGATTAAAAAAAAATGTTTGATAACACACTATCCCCCCAATTGAAGTCTAGAAAAACAGTTGTGATAGTGGTGGGTGGTGGGTGATGGGTGGTGGATGATGGTGGCGGCGGTGGTGGTGGTGTTGATGGTGGTGGTGGAGGTGGCAACAAAAAAGGTGGTGGTGGTGGTGGTGGTGGTGACGGTGGTGACGGTGGTGGTGGTGGTGGTTATGGTGATGGTAATGGTGGTGGTGGTGGTGCCACCGATGGCAGCAGTGGTGGTGGTGGCAGTGGTGGTGGTGGTGGTGGTGATGGTGGAAGTGGGTGGTGGTGGTCGGTGGTCGGTGGTGGTGGGTGGTGGCGGTAGTGGGTGGTGGTGTCGGTGGTGGTGGGTGGTGGCGGTAGTGGGTGGTGGTGACGGTGGTGGTGGCGGTGGTGGGGTGGTGGTGGTGGTGGTGGTGGTCTAGTAAGAGTCATGTGAGAGTCGACTCTTTTCTTTCTCCCAAAAAGTTGATTCAAGAGCTTGGAACAAGTATTTATGACTCCAAAATTTTGGATTCTGGAGTCATTCTAAATCCGGTTCACTCTATGGGAGTTGGAATCCAACCAGACTTATCAAACGCACTTCTATTCCAAAATAGCTCTCTGGGAGTCAGAATCCATAGAACAGAAACAGAAATTTTATCAAACAGACCCTAAACATCCACCAAGATTAATATCAGTTGCTGTTTATTATTATTACTTTTTTTTAAGGGTCTTTACAAATGACATACCACATCTCACTGATCAAATATCAAGTCAAAATGAGCATTATAAGTGGGTCTAAAGTGCATTTATATTTATAAACTGATAGTATAAAAATGCCACTAATATGTATTATTGCATTTGGAATAATATTTTTAACTTTGATTTGAACCAATGCTTTGATATCCCTATATTGCATACTCATATGGATCTGAAACTCGTGCAATGAAATGAATGATCTGTCTGCCATAACATGAATCTACCCATGCCTATACCTGCCACATGATAACACTGATGAGTGTTAGTTACTACCTCACCCTTCAACAGACCACCCCTCAAAAAAAAAAAAAAAAAAAACCCATTTTTTTTCTTTTTATGAAAAGATATAGGACTTATGCTTTAGGGACAGTTTTTCATCACCCACCGTGAAGAGAGTTTTCTTCACCCATCTGTGGTTAGATTAGGACTTGGGAACAGTTGGGGATTATTATTTGGTGTTCGTTTCTGGATAAGATCACTTCTTAATCGAGGCAAAGCTTTCTGCTATATATCATGTAGCTATGATTTACTGGTAAATAATCAAGCTTTGAGGTATTCCCTGTCACAGTATTGGTAATGGACTTCATTATCATATACATATTGGACTAATTAATCATCCAAGGCACCTTCAGATAGGACATCTAACGAACCCATATAGAAATAGTGAACCTCTTCGCTGTATATTCCTCATAGTCTCCTTTAGAGCCACTTCAGGGGGAATACAAGCTTTTTGAGGATTTGCTTTTTCCTTATTTTAGTGAAGGAGATAGGTGAAGAGGCACACTGCAACACCTACAACTAGATAGAGATTGGACCCACTAGAAAATCCAATTCCCCAGCCTACTAAAATCTTGTTGGCAACTTGCATGGATCATACCAAGGACCCTCTAGCTAGCTAGGAGAATATGAAGTTCTCACATCAGTTGTTGAGAATATGTGCCTGGCCTGAAATGGACAACCATGTCAAACATATAAGTGAGGGAGATAGTGTGTGGGAAAAAAGTACCCATGTAATGGTACTTTGGTGTGTCCGTTCTATTTTAGTGATTAAATGAGTTCATTTTTAATAAGTACTTGTATATATATAGGAGGAGGGTATTTTTGGTCTATAACCCATGAACGATACCCTTTGGGAAAGGGCAACTTTCAGAATTAGGTTTCCCAAATATCAAATTTGGTTATAGGATTATTAGAATTTCAAGGTATTCATTCATTCACTATCCATAATCATTGATGTTTTCTGAGACAAACAACTCTTTAAATATTTGGCCCATGCATGCATATTGACTATCTTTCATAATATTCCTTCAGTTTTAATATATTATATACATATATTATTCTCATATATATTAAGATTTCATTTGTTCTCCATAACCATAACCTCAGCTAATTAAAAATATTTGAAACTATAATTTATTGGAGTACTCCATAAATAGTTGCATTTAGAAACATATTTGAGGTACTTACATTTTAAAAAAGATGAGCGGCCAGCTTGATCAGCAATTATAAATCGTTGGATTGAAGTGTTCTAGCAAGATTGGAATTTGTTCATAAAGCACATGCTTCAGGGGGTAATGCATGCAGAACAATTCGATGCCTAGCTAGCTACTTGTAGTGCTCCAAATCATCTAGCTAGTAATGACTTTGTTAATAATGGAGCTTAAAATTTGTAATATACCATGCACTCAAAACTTTGAATTTTATGGACTGTCGTTGCTGATGAGTTATAGCAGTCAGAAAGAGATCCAATGGAACTCTTGAAACACAAGTTACACGTAAAATCAGGGACTGGCTGGTTTTAGAAAATAAAAGGGTTGTCAGCTTCTCTTAAGTCAAAAAATGCATGGCATCTAAACTAAAATAGATGAAAGGGAAAGAGTGGGGAACCCATGTTTTGTGGTTTTGGATGAAGGGAATAATACAACTCTTGACTGGAGAATACGACCCATGGGAGTTAAAACTCTTGGATTCTCAAATGCCATTATAAATTCCCTGGAATCTTGAAACTTTTTCTTTTCCACTAGGAATTTTATTCCGTGGTCATTTCTCACTTTTATTTCAACCAATGACATGTGTTGTCATCATGTTGCAGCCAATGGATATCTCACACACATGTATGCCTTATGATTGGCTTATCAATTCCTGTAATCATGCTTAGCACCACCCCACCCCCCCCCCCCCCCTCTTTCCCCCTCTCTCTTTCTGTGCTGGAGCTCTCTCCCTCTAATTTATTTTTATTTTTTTTTGGTGGGGGGTAAATATTCTTCCTCTAACTTATCATTAATATATGAACTTTAGAAGGAAATGCAAGTGCAAGAAACTGTGCTTCTATTCCCTCTCTGCAGTGTGAATGAGAGAGAGAGAGAGGGAAAGATATTTGCAGTTAGGTGAGGGGATTTGGAGAACATTAGTAAAAAGGTAAGTACTTTGCTTGTACTATTGCAGGAAGTACATTTTTTTAGCCCTAGACGCTAGAGGGACAAATGAAAGTCATATGTATTCATGAGTTCATGTATGTCTGTTTCCGGAGGTGGGCCATGTAGCATTGAAAATTCACTAACAATGTGATGCTACTTGTGCTAAAAAAATATTAAGGAGACAATTTTCTTCACAATTCAGTGATCATAGTAACTTGAACCCTTTTAATTTACGAATGTCCAAAAGTACCCTTAGCACTGTTTCCAAATATTCTTCTTCACCAATAAGTGAAAAGGAAATTATCATGTTTGTCAAATGAATCACAAAATGGCATAACATTACAGAATATTCCTTCGCTCAATCATATCCACTAAAAAAGGGGGAAAATGGGGAGGGGAAAGGAGAACAAATAAAAAATAATAAAAAACTATCACCATTTAAATCAACTGATCATGCTGTAGAAGCAGAATAAAATCCATAATAGTGTTAAGTTTTCATTTTAAATGTTCAAACTAGTAAGTGGAGGGACTCTCACATATATATAAGGTATATAAAGTTTTAGTCTCTAAGCAATGTAGGACTATTCTCGACACTCCCCTCACATGTTGCCCCTCTTTAGAGTAACAATACACGTGTCATGTGATTCCTCTTTTGGGTGACCATATGGAGTGAACCTTGAGTTCTAATACCATGTTAAGTTACCATCTTAAAAGATGACTTCTTCAAATAATATACTAGAAGAAGCCCAAATCGCTTGGACAACAAGACGAGCAACAATGAATTGAAGATGAAACATAAGATAGAAGTTGTGGTTTAGAACACTGCACCGTTTAAATTGATAAGTTCTTACCGAATTGTAATTTGATATCCTTTTAAGCAAGTAGAGTGGTGTGACTTGGACTTAGATATAATCATTAACTATGGATCTGAGGATGAGAAATTATTTGGACCATGACCAATAGTAATCCTAAGAAAGCAAATCTACAGATCTCTTTCTCTCAACAAAGGATCTTGTGGAATATAAATCAGACATATTCCAAGTGCTAGCAAACAAGTTATTAGCCAGGCATTCTGCGTTACACTTTAATTTGAAAAGGGTCCCGCATGATTCTCCCAAACTGAATAAAATATCTTTGGAATATCAGAATCAATTGATTTTCTTCCATAGAACACCAATGGATATAGATGTGACGAAGTTACCTCCAAAAGAGGGGAACTCCACTTCAAAATTCCAAGTTTTCGTTTTATCAAATCTTTCTTTCTTTTGACCTCATGCTTAACAACTTCCCCATTTGGGTGAGTATACATGCCAACCACTCCTTTCTCCATTAAAGAATCCTCTGGAAGCTCCAATTGTAAATTTTCTCATAACACAATCTGTCTTATGAATGAACGAACTGATTACATTTGAATAGATGTCGTCATTTGGTTTCTTTTTAAGCTTCTAGGTGGTGAAATCAATTAGTATTCCAGATTCCAACATTTTCTAATGTGAAACTATACTCAATAATTGTCTACGATATTAATAAATATATCTACTCCGCCCAACTAAATAAGCTTTTTTGGTTGGCCCAAATCTGCCCTGTAGCATGTCAGATGGGGCTTCAATTTTCTAGACAGGTAGATTCCTAGGTCTTCTGCTCACATTAATTTCAAGTTAAGCCTCTATGAGAGTTATCAAAATTACCACACCATGCTACTATGTGGCAGAACATCAACTTGTTAAAGTGATCATAATTATCTTTGTTCACTGCTAACTTCTTTGTTCACTTAAAAAAGAAAATAGTGTGATATTGGGATATGTTGTGGTTTTCAAGCCTGAAAATCCGAACTGGATGTGAATCTGATAAATGGTAACTTTTTTTTTTCGGTAGAAATAAATAGTAACTTTTGTATTCTTTATGGTTTATGGGATACACATGTTCTAGGGTTTCTTTCACTTCCAGGCCCATAAAACTTAAATTATCACAAACAACCATCAGACAATAATTGATGCATACTAAAGCTTCTCACAAACCGTGACCTCTCGAATTGGATTCTATTCCTATTTTGCCCTCATTTAATGTACCCGAGAGTCCTTTTGAGAAGCTCTCGATGGACCCTCCTTGATCCCAAGATAGCTAGATACATGCATCAACAGACTTAGAACATGATTAAACTTCAAAATTGTTACATCATTGAATATCAAAGGGAAATCCTTGCATGTATTGGAATATTTCCTTCCACAATCTGCAATACCCAATTCTCCAATCTATGTTTTGGTGATGTCAAGCATGGACACCTTAATGATGACCTAAAATGTATGTTCAAGATGGTTATTTATAAATTCCCACAAACTCATACTACGGTTCATTGCACAAACCAAACTTCAAGCAAGAACTACAACGAACAAATCATAAAGCATCATAAAGAACAAAGTTGAAGCCTTGGTCTCATCGTACAGGTTTCACCAAGCCACGTCAATTCAAGAATTGATCAATTTCAAGCTTCTAGCGGACATAAGATGAAGGTCTTTATAACTCTTATTGTAATCCTATGTAAAGACACTAACAACCTAGAAAACCTTTAAAATGGCACAAATAAGACACCAATATTCTAAGGTGTCAACTCGTCTCCTTGGAGAACAAGTTGACAATCATTAGTGATATTTTAGAGAGGGCAGTCAACCAGTTGCAAGGAGTAATCGACCGGATAGTTTGGATGATTGACTAGTCCAAGTAGTTTTCTCGTGGATATCTACCCTGCTAAGAGGGTTTTGTATTTAAGCTTTGAATTGTGTATCTACCTAATTAGAGGTTAATAATCTTTAATTACAAAATTCAAGACTCTTGAGTTTGCAGAAACTCAAATAAACTCTTCTCGAGTTAGTGAAGGTTTGGTTGTGAGCCAGAAATTACAGGGTTAGATTGTGAGCCCAAAAGACTACTAGGTTAATTGTGAGCCTGAGAAAATAATTGATGATTCCACACAGTGAGACAAGTGGGACCGTAACGGTTTGTTTAGCATAGTGGGAAGCTAAATCCATAATGGAAAAACCTAGACTCTGTGACTCTTAGGTAGTGGATGTGGGGAAGTAGTTGCAGGTGGAGAAAAATCACTGACAGTTCTGATTGTGGTTTTCAACCGCATTTAATTAGGCATTTTGGCTTTTCAATTCCAGAGGCCTTAACGTGTCTAATTGCTATTGCTATTGCTATTGCTATTGCTATTGGGGATTTGTGAAAATTAAAGTTTTATAAGCCATGAAAAGAGGGAAAAAAACATATGTTCCAAAGATAAACGTGACAACAGTGTGCACCAAGAATTAGGAAGTCAGCTACAGTCAACTCACTTGCATGCATGATATTTCAAGCTATTGCAAGTACATCTTCATACAAAGAAATCTACCTTGCATGTAAAATTGTATACGTGCATAGACTTACCATTTACCAATGTAAAGTCCCATTCCTACTGTTTTTTTAACATGTATGTAAAAAATGCATGTTTAACCAAACAAAAACAAAAGTAAACAGAGACGCATGCATGTTTCTACATGCCTCCTATTTGAGACGCATTCTTAGTTCTCAAAATATCATCCGTTAAAAACGTACGAATAACTAACTACATACGACGAATCCTCCAGAAAGGGCAAACTCAAGGGCGGGGTAACTGGTCCTCCCGCAAAGGGCAACGGCCATGACCTGCTGCCCAATTGCTTGACGAAAGCAAGTATGGTAGCAAGTACAATCTTCTCTATCTTTTTCCCTTTTATCTTTTCACATGGGTCTCTAATCCTTCAGATTCGTCAGTGTGGGACCAGTTGTTCTCAACTCTCAGGCAGAGTAAGGAAATGAAAATATTTGGGCCCCTTACCCCTCTTTTATACTGTATAGGTTGAATAAGTACGAAACTTACCAAGGGAGACAAGAATTGTATTCCTTATTCCATTCCTTGCTTTCAAACAATCCCCAAGGAGAAGCATCTCTCCACAATTTCTTTATTTTTATTTATTTTTCTCTTAATTGTATCTAATTCCCCATTTTCTAGATGCCCAGTTAACAGAATCATCTTGTGTCTTCTCACTATCACAAATTTAAGGGGAAAAATACGTACATTCATAAATTGTTTTTTTTTCTTTTTCTTTATCCGACTCCTTCCTCTGATAGACAAACTTGGCATTAATCCCTATGTGAAAGCTCATGAATCCATAGCTGATCATCATCAGCATGCAAACACGTAACTTCCCTAGTCTTGCGGCTCTTGCTATGGGTCCTAAGTCATAAGAATCCATAAGGGAGGCTGGGAAGGTTTTAAGACAACAAAGATGGTGGAATCCCTTGCCGGGGTCATAAAATCTCTCTTTTTCTATTGGGGAATAAGGTTCCCGCTTTCCCTAGAGGGACCAATGCGAAAGAACCCAAAAGTTTTGGCGGATCTATTCTTGCACCTATTGCAACGCGTGAGTTGTTCCAGAAAGTAGTGCTTAGGAATAGAAATGAGGAGTATTGTCTGAGAAAGGAAAGTGGAGTTTCGGAACAGGGCCCACAGCGTACCCAAAGCAAAGGACTTCTCTCTTTTCGAGTCGCTGTGAAGATTGGATTGGGTCAGTTTTTGTGTCAGTTCTGACCGAGATTCTATGCCTCCCCATCCAAGCTTTGCTTTATAATGACAGCCCCAGGCATCCTGCATTTCGTAAGAGCAGGTCAAAGGAGAAGCAGAGGGGGGGAAGCATTATAAAGCTTTCAATTCCTAAGTATCAAGAGTGAGGAGTCGGGACTTCAGGAGTGCAGTACCAACAACGTACGATAACAAGCTTCCTCAGAAGTGGATTATCGGATCTAAGGAAAAAAAAAAAAAAGGAACTTGAGAGTAAGTATACATGATACTAAATAAAATTTTAGTTTTTATGTTTCTGATATTGTAACTAGAATTCAACCAGGTGTGCTTTTAATTACAGGATATGTATCACCAGCAGCACCACCATCACCAAGGGAAGAACAATTCCCCTTCTTCAAGGATGTCCATTCCCTCGGAAAGGCATTTGTTCTTGCAAGGTGGGAATGGACCTGGAGATACAGGACTAGTTCTTTCAACAGATGCTAAGCCTAGACTGAAATGGACACCAGAGCTCCATGAGCGCTTCATAGAAGCAGTCAATCAGCTCGGAGGAGCAGATAGTGAGTATATACAGCTCAACTAGATTTAAGGAATATCAGAGAAACAATATTTTTTTTTTTTTGGGGGGTAAGTGAATATCAGAGAAACAATGTCCTGCAAAGGATTTAGCTAATTCATGACCTTCTATTTTGCAGAGGCTACACCAAAAACAGTAATGAAGCTCATGGGAATTCCAGGGCTTACCTTGTACCACCTAAAAAGCCATCTTCAGGTGCATTGCCAAAGCTTGCCAAATGTCATTTCGATCTTTGAGATATTTCACAGAGAACTAAATCATCTTTTGGCTTGCAGAAATACAGACTTAGTAAGAATCTTCATGGACAAACTAATATGGGGACCAGCAAGATCAGTAAGACAATGTCATAAAGTTCTCTTCTACTTCTATAAATACCAGAAGCAATCTAGGAACTGCAAGATTAACTTACTGAGAATAGGTTGCATGGCAGCAGCGGCAGGAGAGAGAGTATCTGGAGCAACTGGAGTGCTCATGAGCAATACAAACCTCAGTTCCCAAACAAGCAAGTGAGAGCGTGAAACAACTTATTATTCCCCCATTATTTATCCTTTAGAATGTTTGGGTTTTGTTTTGGCTGGGGAGGTGGGGGGCATTTGTACGTGTGTATCCCTTAAATAAACTTTAACTAACATATGATTTCACATATCAGAAGCCTGCAGATAAGTGAAGCAATACAGATGCAAATTGAAGTGCAGAGAAGACTACATGAGCAGCTTGAGGTATACCATTCGAAAATCCTGAGACCTTGACGAATTCTAAAAACAATACAATTTGGATGGCTTTTCCAACTCAGCTAAAATAATACAAGAGGAAGATCAAAATCTACCAACTTCTCTGACTCCCCAACTCTGAAAACTAACTCCTCATGATAAAACAAATGCAGAAAAAGAATCACGAGCATTTTAAATTGTGTCTTTTTGAATAAGATCCAGCTTTATAATTTTTAACACTTTGCTCAGTGAGAAGCCATCATAGCTACATTTCTTGGTCAAGAATGTTAATTATATTACAGCTTTGAAATAACTTGGTTACTTATTTAAACATTTCTTTTAAGGCCCAGAGAATGAAATTGACATTGAATTTTGCTAATACAATCACAAATTAAATTTCACAATTTTCCTATTAAAGACTAGAGTCCATTTGTTCCTGCTCTTTGCATTATAAAGTTGGTCCAGCATTATTTTTTTTGTCCACACTCAACATAATGTTGTTATGGACTGAACCAGGTGCAGCGGCACTTACAGCTCCGCATTGAAGCCCAGGGTAAATACCTACAATCGGTGCTGGAGAAAGCCCAGGAGACACTTGGAAAACAAAACATCGGTCCTGCAGGACTAGAAGCTGCTAAAGTGCAACTCTCCGAACTAGCATCCAAGGTATCCACAGAATGCCTGAACTCTACCCTGTCTGATTTGAAAGAAATGCAAGGTTTCTGCCCCCAGCAAACACAAACCAACCAGCCTGCAGATTGTTCAATGGACAGTTGCCTGACTTCATGTGAAGGAAGTCAAAAGGACCAAGAGATGCACAACATTGGGATGAGTCTGGGACCTTATCACCGTAGTATGCCCCTGGGCCCAAAGGAAATCGGAGATGAGTCCATGCCTCATCACACTGAACCCACGTGGGACACAGACCTAAAGGGGAACAAAAACTTCCCTCCTTCAATGAGAAGAGACACAGAACGGGTCATATTCCCCATACAAAGGAGCTCCAGTGACTTACTTATGAGCATTAGAGTTCAAGGAGAAAAGAAGCATGATAGCTGCAGCTTTTATGAGGGAACACCTAAAGGAGATGAGGATGAGCATTTCCTTCACCAAAACAACACCAGAAGACCTGCAATTGAACCAGAGTATGAGAAGACATTGAAAGAGTTCAGACTGCCTTGTCTAACAGCAAAACTGGACCTAAATGCTCATGATGAAAATGATGCATCCTCAAGCTGCAAACAGTTCGACTTAAATGGATTCAGCTGGAGCTGAATGGCCATACTGCAGTTAAATGTGATAGTTAAATCTGAAGATAACTCCTTGTTTCCTTTTTTGTTTTCTATATCAGTTGATAAAATTTTGAAACTCCAGATGCTATGCTCTCTCAGTTCAGCAATCAAAACTAATCAGGGCAAAAGAAATGTGTTCTATGGCCTCGGAAAGGGTTGATTGAGAAAAAAAAAGACAATTCTTCATGGTAAGATGCAAAAAATTGGTACAACTTAAATAGAATATATGGTAAAAATGAAAATTAGGCCAAGGAAGATAGCACAATGTTGTGAGCAACTTTCCGCGGATACAATAATACTGCAACAACAGAATTTACTTTTTTTCCGAAAGGAGTCAATAGCGATAATATTGCAAAAACAGTAAGTACTCTCCCAGATATCATTAAGAACTTTTTTTCCAGGATTATTAAAAGTTCAGTAATACTCAAATATTAAAAGTTCAGTAATACTCAAATTGAAAGTACTGGATAACTCTAAGATTGCAAGTATTTACATCTTCAATCTGCAAAGTGAATGTCTAATACCCAAAATACAGAGCTCCTGACCAATCTACTATTTTCAACACACAATATAGATGGAAATAATTTTTTGTGAACAGATTTGGCACCATGATGAGGAAGTTATGAATGTTGTTCAAAAGCTCAAAAAGCCAACTCAACTTGGTTTTGAAGTAGTTAAACAACCTGACGACAAGGTCGAGTAAGGACCTTAAGGGTCTAAAATCTTACAAAATAAAGAAACGGAATGACCACATAAAGTAAATAAATAAAAAATCAAAAAGATGAGTTAAATTAAAACCACAATTTTGTAATGGCAATGATATCCTTAGGCACAGTTTGGTTGCAATGGAAATTAAAAGGGAAGGGAAGTGAAATTTTTAAACTTAAAAAAGAAACTTGTATAAGTATTACACAACATGATTGTATAAACTATTTAAATTTCTACCTATAATTAGTAATGATAGTTATTAGATATAAAATTTATTTTACTTTTTAAATGCAAGGGATGTGGATGCAAAGTGAAGTGTAAGTTAATAACTAAATATGGAATGATTTGGAATTAGTTACATAGTCATTTGATGCATGTGCTATAATGATTATGAAAGTTTCCTTTCTAAGTAAAAAAAATTCACTTCCCTTCCTTTAATTCCCCTTGCAACCAATCAGAGACTCAAGAAACCATCAAAAAGCAGAAGGTAAAAACGAGGGCTAGGCATCAAATCAGGAAGTTGGTGATAAATTTTGCAATTTCAATTCCTAGGGTTACCTGGACTGGGTATGAATAACCATTTGCCATCAGATTGAAATGAAATTTGAGCAGCCAAGTGAATCTGGTTCATGGGTCTTAACATTTGACATGTGTAAGTGAAGTTTCGAATAAGGCGCAATGTGAAAATCTAAGTTAAAGTCTTCCAATATAAAACAGCTGGGTGTGGTGGGTTTTTGTTGGTCTGTCATGCTATTTGGGCTGAAAAGAACTCTAGGCATTATGACGGTATTTCTAAATCTGCCAGAGCGGTTACCTTTTCAACATTGGAATGTGTTCATGAGACTGCCCCTCTTACGGATCCTCTAGTCACTCGTGTGGTTGAGGATATCCAAGTTGTTTGGAGTTTTAGCTGCTCTCCCAAATGCTCCCAGAATTCCTGAGGTGTTTTGGTGCAAACCAAAGGAAGGCTCAATGTAAAAATAAAATCCAATTCAATAGAAAAAAGAAATTTCTGCTACTAGTTAAAACATTAAGCTCTTCTCACAACCCCCCCCCCCCCCCCCACCAACCCCACACATGCACACCCACAAAAAGAAGCCAAAGTCCTCATTCAATACAAAAGAAGATTCTGCAAACCTTATATGAGAAAAATCATCCCAGATGAACTCTAAAGTCAAAGTTACAAGTTAGCTATTTCATCCATGAAGGTCACCAATCGCTCATGCAACTCAAGTATCTCATCCGCTTCCCTCAAATTGTAACAAATAGAACCAACAAGCTTTGAAAGAGAACCTAGAATGTAAAAGAGTAACCATATGAACAAATACTGCAGTCACATTATCTTACAACTATTGGAATGCTGCTACTTCCTATCACTAATTGCATAAATGTTTGGGTTTGGGTGTCACTAACAGGTGTGGTGTTGAAGTTACACATTCCCAAAACTTATGTACAATGACACAACATTAAGGCAAAAGGAACTTCGTATCCTAATGAACATTCATTCTGCTTGGGAAGATCTTCCAACGCTCTAGCAGACAAGCTTCCCAATCATGGTGCAATGAAGCCAGTAATGAATGGATTTCAATTCCTCTCTGATACCTATATCTTTGTAATTTCTGTTGGTGTTCCAGCACCGAGAATTAGCCATGGTGCTGTAAATTCTGTCATTTACTCTCTCATTTAGAATCATAGTTATTGATTGTGAAGTTGCAAGGTTCAGTACTCCAGAGATACATATAGAAGAAATTTAAGGTGCAGGAACCACCACTTAAGGGCCAGGATCAGAATTGAAAGAAAGAAAATTGAGGACTTCAACAAAATTCGAAAAATTTAATGCACTTTCAGAAAAGGGATTAATCAAGAATTTAACAAATACTACCTAAATACTGTATTTAAGAATAATTACCAACTGCAGAAATTAAGGGAGTAGGACAATGAACAAGGGTCAAGGAAAAGTTAAGAATAACCATGGTGTCAAGTCTCGATACGATACAACTGATGCGGTCTTATATGTATCGAGATTGGCCATATCAATATAGAACCGATGAATAAATATTTATGTACAGAATTGTATCAAACCGATGCGGGAATGATATGGTACCGATACACTTGAAACGCATGCTGTTGAAACCCAAAAATCCCAGTTTGTGAAATAAAACTTCCTCCTACTATGATATTTTTGCTTGACATAAGTGTATTCAATCTAAAAAAAAAAATTAAAAAGGACTAGAAGGAGTGATTAAACAAGCAAATATTTTCACTGGCCAATGAAGATTTGAATCACATAGATGCCACGAAAACAGAGAAAACCTAACATTGGTGGGATATCATTATTTTTTCCTTATTTATGGTGTACAATGCTTAAAAACCGTAGTATTATATGTATCATAAACATGTCTATACATATATATATGAAAGCATACCTAGCGTCTCTCCGATACATCTCCAATATGCTGCCTCATACCGTTACTTGACACATTGAGAATAACCATTGTAACATGTCAAATTTATGAATCAAATTTACTGACATTTATAGGAAAGATATTGCCCAGGTCATAGAATCAGTCCGAAGTCTCAACCAAAAAAATTATTACTTTAATGACCATAAATAGTATGATGGGTCCACTGTAAAGAAACCAAAAACAGAGTATGAACTAATGAAGTTCAGACTTCTAGAGAATATTCTAGAAGAGCAGAAAGGTTGTTGCCACACTTAGTCTAGGATCAATAGAAATCGGCAAAACAGAAGAGGGGCAGAATACAAAAAAAACTAAATATCTTTCAATTCAATGGAAGATCAAGCTGAAAACCTGGTCAAGTATAAGGTTTAGCAGATCTATTAACTGATGTCAGAAACTTGAAAATCGGAGGTTAAGGAAGAGATGAAACACAGCTAGCTTAAACTTCAATCTAGATTGTAGAACCCAGAAATTAAGATAGATAATGATGATTTGATCTCAGAAACTGATTAGATATGATTCAAATAAAATTCTGAATTTCAGACTTAAAGATTAGAAGCAAAAAGCAATCAAAATTATGAACTCGATATGCAGAATAGAAAAAATAGGTGAGAGAAAACAAGAGCAAGAAGAATGAGAAGGATATGATAAAAGATAGTATAAATGTACACCTGGTTGTAGTGGAACCAAAACTAGAAGAAGAATTAAAGGGGAGAAGTAATCAGCCAAGGAAGGAGCCTTTACCCACGTATCCACAACTCAACAGCAAAAATTCATTCTTTTCTCAAATCATGCTTGATATATATATATATAAGCTCTTGAAAATCCTAGATAGACTCATAAGGACTCCATATATATATATATATATATATATATATAAGCTCTTGAAAATCCTAGATAGACTCATAAGGACTCCTAATCACTCTCACAATTTAAATAAATAGAACAAACACAAATCAGGATGACACGCTTGTGAACACGACGATCTAAAACCGCCGGTGGCCAAGGAAGAAGCGAGCTGCTGCTAGGGAATTCTTTGGTTACAGTTTGCACTTTACGAGGCTCAAATGGTGGGGCATTCTGTCGCAAGGTAAGTGTCAGGCTTCATAGAGACAGGCCAAACCAATAGCAGATGCAAGGGTAGTAGGTCGGCCAGCAAGAACCTCAGCTTTGATATTGTCCCGGAGTCCGCTAACGAAATAACTTACCTGTCGGTTTGGTGGGAGTGGCCCCACTTTATTTAACAATTTTTCAACCATGCCTGATAATCACAAACAGTGCCATATTGTTGTAATTTGGCTAAATCTCCCCAAAAAAAAAGTCTTGGTATTGTGTTGGACCAAACCTGGCATGAAGCCCTTGACCAAAACCCACGCAAGTCATCTCCTCTTCATTTTATTTTTAGAGTTGTTAACACAATTGTGCAACTCCCTCCAGATGGAAAGACGTCAAATGTGCTCTTCGTTAGGAGTTTGATGGTAATTAAAAACCTGCTCTGCCCTGCAGGTCCAACTAGTGGTATCCTCCTCCCCGTTGTAACGTGGGAAGTTGAGCTTCACCAGCTTGGGCGAAAAGGTCTGCAGCAAAGATCTTGAGCGTACGGGTGGTCTCGTGCCATGATCTTGAGAAGTAGCGCAAGATTTTTCTACAATTTTTAACTAGGTGTTTGGTGAGGTTGCACTCAGCTTTTCAAAAGCTCGTTGAGACGAGAGAGTATTTGTTGTTGTCCCTCCGCTAATGAGTGTACATCCACCTCCTGCTTATCCACGCTGCACTCCTGCGCTCTGATACAACGCTGGTATGCACCTAGTCTTTCCCTTCTTACCTATTTTGTAGGAATGACTATTTAATAGAATAAGAGAGAATGTAAGAGCATTTGGATGAGATAGAGTGAGCACCTAATGTAATCAGCAGGCCATATTGAGGAAGCCGGGACCTCATTCTCTAAAAAAGAAGTTTTAGGAATTCAAGCATATCAGCTTACTTAGATTCAACACATAAATAGGAACACAGCCAGTTACACAACATCTAACCCATGAATCAGCATAACCTCTATCACCCTAACTACTGCTTAACCTATCCAACTTCCATAGAAACTTACATAACTACAAATGAAAACTACAACTCAACCAGTGAGATAACTACCTGCAGTTGTGCTCACATGCAACACATAAAGACAACCACACATAAAGACAATAGTTAATTACACGTAACCATGTGAAGGGTGGCACGTAACCCAAGGCCCATAGAACCCATCCATGACCCAAAATAAAGCCTTCTTAGGCCCAAATGGGCAATCATGATTGCATTAGGAACTCAATTATGCAATTCAAGGTTTAGAAAACTAGAAAATAATCACAGAATTCAAGAGAATATTGGCAACAGAACCTAAAAATATCAAATCTGGGAAGAAGCAGAACTAGAATGAACAAGATATGATCAAATCAAGCAAGCTGAAACTAAAATAAAAATAAAAATAATAATAATAATAATAATAATAATAATAATAATAATAATAAAAATAAAATAATAAATAAAAAAGGAGACAAGCCTAGTGTTAGAATAAGAAGAAAGTAGAAGATTTAAGGAGGAGAAGAATGATGGATCATCCCTGAAAAGAAGAAATCAGATCTGAATCGTGCAAGGAGAGAGGAGAAAGAAATCAGTAGGCCACCTTGAAGCCTTTCTACCATTCTCAGTAGCAATCATAAAAAAATAAAATAAAATAAAAACTTTCATTATCTTTTAAATCAATAGAAAACTGTTGAATCAGAGATTGAGAATGAGTGAGTTGATTTACCTCACCCCCAAATGCCTTTAATTATAATCAACTATAATGAGGTAAATAAGGAAAGTAGGTAGAGCTGACCCAGCACACACATTACACATTTAACACATGTTAAATGTGTGTACATAGAGTTGTCCCAACACACACATTATACATTTAACACATGTTAAATGTGTGTACGTGAGTTGTCATTCTTATCTTCTTATCCTAAACAGATCCACTTAAATTGAACCAAACTGTGAATCAATTCATTACTCACAACACTCCCCCTCAAGTTAGTGCATATATGTCATGCATGCCCAACTTGGACAAAATGACATAAAACTGTTTTTCAGGTAACCCTTTGGTGAAGATGTCTGCAAGCTGGTCAGTTGATTTGACAAAAGGAATCTGAATCTGACCACTTTCCAACTTCTCCTTTATGAAATGCCGATCTATCTCCACATGCTTAGTTCGGTCATGTTGTACGGGGTCATGAGCAATGCAGATGACTGCTTTATTATCACAACACAAAGTCATAGGCTGAGAATATTGAATCTTCAAATCCTTCAATAGGTTTTGTAACCATAAAAGCTCACATATGCCTTGGGCTATAGCTCTGAACTCTACTTCTGCATTGGATCTGGCAACCACATTCTGCTTCTTGCTACGCCATGTGACTAGGTTGCCCCCCACAAATGTGCAATAACCAGATATAGACTTCCTATCCGAACTTCCAACCCAATCAGCATCAGTATAACTTTCTATTTTTAAGTGATCATTTGGAGTTAACAAAATCCCTTTCCTTGGAGCTGCCTTGAGATAATGCAATATCCTGTAAACGGCTTCCATATGTTTGGTGCAGGGATCATGCATGACCTGACTCACCAGACTGACTATAAAGGCGATGTCTAGGCGAGTATGAGACAAGTAAATCAACCTTCCAACTAAACGCTGATACCTCCCCCTATCGACTGGCGCGCCATCTTTTTCCTTGATTTTAGTGTTAAGGTCTAATGGAGTATTACACGGACTGCAACTAAGCATACCAGTCTCTGTTAAGAGATCTAGAACATATTTTCTTTGAGATAGAAAGATCCCTTTAGAAGATCGGGCTACTTCTATCCCAAGAAAATACTTTAACTTTTCTAGATCTTTTATCTCAAACTGTTGTCCCAAAAATGCCTTCAACTTCGTGATTTCAGCATCATTATTTCCTGTGACTATGATGTCATCAACATACATCAGTAGTGCTATAATAGTCCCACCAGAGTGCTTTATAAACAGAGTATGATCCGCGTTACTTTGAGTGTAGCCGAATCCTATCATGACCCTGTGAAACCTTCCAAACCATGCTCTGGGAGACTGTTTCAATCCATACAATGCACGCTTCAATTTACACACCTTGTCACTACTAATGTGGTTTGAGAGGCCAGGTGGATAATCCATGTAAACCTCCTCATTCAGCTCCCCGTGTAACAACGCATTCTTTACATCTAGTTGTTGGAGATCCCAATGGTGATGCACAGCACATGCTAAGATAATTCGGACAGTAGTTATTTTCGCAACTGGGGCAAAAGTCTCCTGATAGTCGATCCCGTATGTCTGAGTGAATCCCCGAGCCACTAGCCTTACTTTGTAGCGGTCTACTGCCCCATCTGCCTTATGTTTGATGGTGAACCCATTTGCACCCTACCGGCCTCTTCCCTGTAGGGAGTGAAACAAGCTCCCATGTGTTATTTTTCTTCAGTGCTCTCATTTCTTTTCCATTGCTGCTTTCCACCGCTCATCAGTAATTGCATCCTGCCATCTTTGAGGAATGGACACAGAAGCACGATAGGAAGGAGATAACTAATTATACTTAACAAAATTAGAGATGGGATGAAGAGTGCAAGTCCTAACACCCTTTCTAAGGGCAATAGGGAGATCAGAAGCAGAGTCTAAAAGCTCCTTACCTGTGGGCTCCTCAGTATCTAGATCCTGGGCTAACGAAGGGACATGTTGAGTAGTTGTGTTAATGGTAGTGGCCCGTCCATGCTTGCTTCTGGCATGGCTATATACTTGCAACGGCTTAGGGCTAGGATTATATTGGTTGGGTACGGTAGGAGTAGATAGAAACTCTGGTGTAGGAAGAGGTTCTGGAGACTCTGGAAAAGGTTCTGGTATTTTGTCATTTTTACTTGGTGTACATGAGTTGTCTGAGTCCACACAACTTTGTACCCTTACTCCTCAGGAAATGCTGATATAAGTAAAGGCACCTCTTCAACTTCAACTGGTGCGGGCTCCCCCTGAAGATGGGACTGGTAATACATTAAACTCTCATGAAAAATAACATCCCTTGTGATGATCATCCGGCGAGAAGGAGGATGATAACATCTATATCCTTTTTGAGTTGCCGGATAGCCCAAGAAAATACGCCATAGACTTCGTGCCTCCAGTTTGCCATGGAGGTGATGATTGCGTGTGTAACACACACAACCGAACACCTTAGGTGGCAGTGGGAAGGATGAATTGCCAAGTAACAGCTCTAGTGGTGCCTTGTTTTAAAGAAGACGAGATGGAAGCCGATTGATCAAGGATGTGGCTATGAGGACTGCATCGCCCCAATAATGTGCGGGAACATAAGCATCCATCATTAAAGCGCGGTGTCACGACCCGCAACCCGCTCTGTCACAACCCGCGACCCGCTCCGTGTCCTGCTCCGTCTACATGGCCCATGGGATGGCACATGGGTTAGTGGGTTGGTCCATTATCTAGAAACCTCCACATTTTTTGTACATATGAAAACTCTAGTAGTTCTTACATTCTTTAGAATTCTTTTAGAAAGGGGGATTGTTCTAGACCACTCTCCTAGAACATTCCTAACCGTTAGATTATAGACACTTGCACATAATCTTAGCCATTCATTGTACACAAGGGTGCCTATAAATATGGCTAACCTTATTTGGCCAAGGCACTCTGCAAACCCTGCACTCAAGCATTGTAAGAGATCTTTGTAATAGAAGTTCATTCTTCTAAAAGCTCTCTTGTGTTCTCTACTCTCTTAGGCTTACTTAGTTCTCAAGAAGGCTTGTAACCAACTAAGTGCCGTACAGTCAGCTTAGTTACACTAAGGCCGAGACATTTGGTATCAGAACGCGGTTACGAGAGAGACACTTGTGCAGCAGCATAGCCATCATGTCGAACAACTTGGAAGCGCATGACATAATGAACCACGAGGAGGACCGAAGAAGGGATGCCAACTCCAACGCATGGAAGAGCAAGAGGGGCAAGGACAATTCCATAGACTTGGTAGGTGCGATGGAGGCACGACTACATTGCGTGGAGGTAGTTACGAGTGAGACCCGAGACAGGGTCGATGCTGTAGAACTAAATGACGAGGAGCTCGAAGGCCGCTTGGGAGAACTCAAGGAGGAGTTCAATGGCCGACTCGAAGGGCTCGACCAAACCGTTCACAGCACCACAGCGCATCTACAAGGTGAGTTCGATGCTCTCAAAGCTCAAATATTACAAATATTGGTTACCTTTGAAGCCCAAATGCAAGAAATACGAGCCAATTGGGCATTATGCAAATGAGCCGTGGCTGGAGGAGCCATTACCCATAAGGAGGCGCCTAAGGTGGAGGTGCCAAAGCCAATGTCCTACGATGGACGACGAGACGCCCGAGAAGTCCATAACTTCTTGTGGCAAATGGAATGATACTTTGAAGCAATCTCACTTGAGGAGCCAAGGAAGGTGCAGACTGCCATTCTCTACCTTAAAGATACCGCTACTCTATGGTGGCGTAGGCGGCACGCGGACATGGAAAGAGGTACATGCACTATATATACTTGGGATAGCTTTAAGAAATAGCTAAAGAAGTAATTCTATCCTGAGAACGCTACATTCTTGGCAAGGAGGAGTCTCAAAAGACTCAAGTAAACTGGGTCTATTCGGGACTATGCAAAGGAATTCTCGACACTCATGTTAGATGTCCCAAGTATGACTGAGGAAGAATTACTATTCAACTTCATGGATGGACTCCAAGGTTGGGCCGCACAAGAATTGCAACGGCGTGGAGTACAAGATGTCGCTTCAGCCATAGCAGCGGCAGAGTCCCTACTAGAGTACAAGAGAGACGAGCCCTCCAAGCCCAAGAAGGCATACAACGGTAAAGGTGGGGGAGAGTCGTCATCCAAAGAGTCCTATTCGAAGGAAAGATCAGATACATCCTCATCACACAAAGATGGTAAACCAAGGGATGACAGAAGAGATAGGCGTAAACCATCGAACCCGTATTTCCTTTGCAATGGACCCCATTGGACAAGGGAGTGCCCTAAGAGGAAAGCACTATCAGCTCTACTTGAGGAGAAGGATGACGAGAAAGAAGAAGCCTATATGGGATCGCTACAACTAGCAGCCATCAAGGGCAAGACGACGGAGGACAAGACCACCACCTCACAAAAGGGGCTGATGTACGTGGAGACACACATCAACAGTAAGCCCACTTGCGCCATGGTTGACACAAGTGCGACTCACAACTTTGTCTCGATGGAGGAGGCAAAGAAATTAGGACTAAAGGTGTCCCAGGAAGGAGGTTGGTTGAAGGCTGTTAACTCCCAAGCTCGTCCCATTCATGGCGTGGCTTGTGGGGTTAAGATGATCATAGGAACATGGAAGGGCACCGTAGACCTGTCGGTGGTGCCTATGGACGATTTTCAAGTAGTGCTTGGCATGGAGTTCCTAAGAAGGGTAAATGCAATTGCTATGTCTTCCATTAGCACGATATGCATCATGGAAAAGGGAGCTTCATGCATGGTCCCAACAATACCAAGAACTAAGGATGGCCCTAAGTTGCTATCAACAATGCAATTAGAAGACAAGGCCAGGAAAAGAGAAGCTACATGTCCTGTCGAGGTTATCAACAAAAAGGAAGAAAGGTCTAAAGAGGTGCTACCTAAGCCTACTAAGAAGGTCTTTGACAAGTTCAAGGGTATAATGCCTTCAGATCTGACGAAGAGGTTTCCACCTAGAAGCGAGGTGATAAACCAAGAGCGATTCAAGGTCGCCAAGTCTTACCTTGACAAAGCTACAAAGAAGATAAAGAGGTGGGCTAACAAAAGGAGGCGACCAGCAAAGTTTATAGTAGGCAACTCGGTGCTTGTGAGGCTTACAAGGAAGGAACACCGATATGAAGGGCCTTTCAAGATTGTGAGGAAGGTTGGTAAAACATCCTACGAGGTTAACCTTCCTCCAAAGTTCAAGATTCATCTGGTTTTCCATGCAAGCATGCTAAAGCCTTATCATGAAGACATGGAAGATCTGAATCGTAGAACTTCAACTCAAGCACCTATGGGTGTTGTTACTTCCTATGAGAAGGAGGCTGATTACGTGATCGTTGATAGAGTGATCAAAAGGCAAGGCGTTCCTCCTTGTAGGGAATACCTAGTCAAGTGGAAGGGGACTACCAGAGAGTGAAGCAAGTTAGGAACCATCAGATGCACTTTGGCAGTTCCAAGAGATTATAAGGAAGTTCCATGAAGATGATGCGACAAGGACGTCTGCAACTTAGGTGGGGGAGAATGTCACGACCCACGACCTGCTCTGTCACGACCCGCAACCCGCTCTGTGTCCCGCTCCGTCTACATGGCCCATGGGATGGCACATGGGTTAGTGGGTTAGTCCATTATCTAGAAACCTCAGCATCATTTGTACATATGAAAACTCTAGAAGTTCCTACATTCTCTAGAATTCTTTTAGAAAGGGGGAATGTTTTAGACCACTCTCCTAGAACATTCCTAACCGTTAGATTTACTTGTACATAATCTTAATCATTCATTGTACACAAGGGTGCCTATAAATATGGCTAACCTCATTTGGCCAATGCACTCTGCACACCCTGCACTCAAGCATTGTAAGAGATCTTTGTAATAGAAGTCCATTCTTCTAAAAGCTCTCTTGTGTTCTCTACTCTCTTAGGCTTGCTTCTCAAGAAGGCTTGTGAGCAACTAAGTGCCACACGGTCAGCTTAGTTACACTAAGGCCGTGACAATGGACTGTCTCAAGGAGATGGCGGTTTTTTCTTTCAGCCACCCCATTTTGTGCTGGTGTCAACTCAGCTCGTCTGATGAATGATGCTGTGATCCAGTAAATATTGCTGAAAATTACCTTCTAAGTATTCCCAACCATTGTCACTTCGAAGTATTTTTAGTGAAGCATGAAACTGGGTTTGTACCATTTTGTGGAACTGGTGGAAGCATGAGAAAAATATCACTCTTGTTTTGCATCAAGTAAACCCAAGTGGTACGGGTGTAACAGTCAATGAATGTGACAAACCACCAGTGACCAGAAGTAGAAGAAACCCGAGCAGGACCCCAAACATCTGAATGAACCAAGTCAAAAATATCAGTGCTCCTAATATAAGTAGGTTTATAGGAGGTACAAGCCTGTTTAGCCAGAATACAGGCTTTACATAATAACTTGTCCTGATTACATTGCTTAAATAAAAAAGGAAATAACTGAGATAACACAACAGTGGAAGGATGCCCTAAATGACGGTGCCACTGTTGTAAAATACTGATGGTAGAGTAAAGAGAGTGCGGGGTTGGTTGGGTAATGAGTGGAGGCTGATATGTTATTGGTGATGATGGACCATCTACAAGAAGGTAGAGGCCACCATGCATTCTATCATGTCCAATCGTCCTCCCGCTTTCCAGATCCTGAAAAACACAGTAAGAAGGGAAAAAAGTAACTTTACAGTTCAAGGATTTTGTAAGACTACTAATAGAAAGTAAGTTTGTAGAAAAATTCGGGACATGAAGCACAGACTGTAAAGTAAGATTTAGGGAGCAACGGACAAACCCCTTTCCCAAAATAGGAGAAAGAGTCTCATCTGCAACTCGGACTGTATCCTGCCCAGAGAAGGGAGAATACAGAATAAATGAAGAGGAAGAACCTGTCAGGTGATCAGTGGCTCCAGTATCAATGACCCATGGATGGGTGTTATTGAAAGCACATTGACCAGCATAGGATGAACCTGACCGAGCAAAAAATGAACCTGATGGCCCTAAAACTGACCGATGACTAGTGGTGGCAGTAGTGGATCGTAGAAGATTCCTGAAGGCCTGAAGCTCTTCAAAAGTGAGCACAGAAGATACAACAGTTGGAGGTCCGAGCTGTTCACAAGTTTTCGTCTGATGTGCCTGTGGAATCTTCCCAAACTTAGACTTTTTCTCCCGTCCCTTGGCTTTAAAATCTGGGGGTTTCCCATGTAACTTCTAGCAGGTGTCTTTAGTGTGGCGCTCCTTACCACAGTAAGTACAACGAATAGGTTCCTTAGGAGACGAATAGTGTGCTGAAGGCTGTGTAGAGTGAAGCGCGGATCACTCAACTGATGCAACAGGCATCATTGACCGTAAGTCCTCATTTTGTAAAATTCCATTAATCTGCTCTAAAGTTGGGAGATGCTCACGGTTCAGAATTTGAGAGCGGACGTGATCAAAGTCAGAGTTTAAACCAGCTAAGAATGTATAAACTCTGAGTTTGTCCTTAGCACTTTTCATAGCAGCAGCATCCACTGCGCAAGCGGCTGTGAAGGTGTCATAGTAGTCTAGGTCTTGCCACAAGCTTCGGAGTTCTGAATAGTAGTAGTCAGCCACAGAAAGTTCCTTCTGTTTCAAGGACCCAATCTTGACATGTAGGTCAAATATGATGGAGTAATTTCCTACTTGTGAGTAAGACTCCTTAGCAGCAGTCCAAATATGGGCAGCATCAGGTATTACACATAACACCGACCTATCTTTGGTTCCATAGATCCAATAAGGTAGGTCATCACAATTGAATTCTCAGAGACCCATTTATTGTAAAATTTATCACTTGGGTCGGGTGCTATAAACGCACCATTAATATATCCAAGGAGTCCTCTAGCAGCAATGGCCATATAGGCTGTCTTGGACCACATAAGATAATTGGTCCCATTCAATTTCACAGGATTTAAAGCAATGGTAGTCGATTCCAATTTTGGTACCTCAGAGGAAGTAGCATGAGATAATCCAGACATGATGTAATAGTAGATGCCACTAATGTAACAACTCAGATATTTCCCAGTGAAAAAAAATGACACCGCAAAATCCAGCAAAGAGGAATACCTAGTCAGAATGATGATTAGACAGAAAAAAAAAAAAAAATTTCAGAAGAAGGATTCTGCAAATACGGGCTGCACTGAGATGGAAAAAAATTTCAAGAAGAGGTTGCCGCCGATGGTGCTTGGTCCAAGAGTGGCTGCTCACCACAGAGAATTAATATTTCTCACCAAAAAAGGACAAACCACAACAAATAAAAACCCTAGAATGGCTTGCGGCATATGCTGGCTGAGAAATCTTCCCGTCTCTGTGATAAATTTTTTTTTTTTTTTTGTTTTCAAGAGGAAAAAGGGACTACAACTTTGCCAATTTATGACATCCTCTTAAATTGGAGCCCTAATAATAGGTTAGGGGATAAGAAAAAGAGGAGAAGGAGGATTTACAGGATGTGGTAAAGAGAGAAGGGGTCAGATACACCTTGCGTTCAGGTTCTCTTGAGAAAGGAGCCTTGTGGCAAGGAGAAGAAAGAAGGGAGGGGAGAGGTGGATTGCGGTCAGGTTCTCTTGAGAGGTGGCTCTGATACCATGTTGAATCAGAGATTAAGAATGAATGAGTGAGTTGATTTACCTCACCCCCAAATGCGTTTATTTATAATCAACTATAATGAGGTAAATAAGGAAAGTAGGTAGAACTGACCCACCACACACATTACACATTTAACACATGTTAAATGTGTGTACATAGAGCTGTCTCAGCACACACATTACACATTTAACATGTCATTCTTATCTTCTTATCCTAAACAGATCCACTTAAATTGAACCGAACCGTGAATCAATTCATGACTTACAATTGCATATATTTAACTTCTAAAAGACCAATATCAACCCACATAAGAGCTCTTAATCACAAACTTAAACTGGAAAACAAGAGCTCTTAATCACAAACTTAAACTGGAAAACAAACTCAAAACTAAACCGGACTCAAAAGTAGCCTACCAGCAGCATTCTACAGTACCCTTCATTGACTCAAACCCTTCACCAGACTAGTACATAACAACAGTTACTGTGAACCCCATTCAAACTTGATACCTGATTACAAAAATACCCCAAATACTTTGCTAAGTACCTAGACTACCCTTGCTGGACTTGATAACCTAACTTAGGCCTGGACTTCTCCAGCCTGAGCTTCCAAACTGGATATTGTTTATCCAGCAGCCTAAGGCTACTTCAGCTGCATTGGCTCTCCAGGAACATTGCCATTTCAGTACAACTTTGATAGAATACTCCAGATTGGTCATGGTTACTTATCTTACATCTCAATCATTTCCAATTTTCCATGTATTCCTATTCTCAGTGTGATATAATCATTGTCTGGATACGCTTCACCACTTATAACCTCCAGCCTTCTCTTCTGCAATCATAGGTGATACAGCCAAACCCATCATATGAGTTTGCCATCTAATAACAAATGTTCAACAAGGTTGTCGTCTCCAATGATAAATAATATTCATAGGATCCATATTGTATAACTACTAAACACTAAACCCTACTACGTAATAATTATGTTAAGATGTACTTCTATATTTTTAGTTAGTTGAATACTTTTCAAATAAAAAAAAATAGTGAAGTCTACATAATTCAATACTCGTACACAAAAATACATACATGACATAAACTTTCTCCTCTTGTGACCTACCTGGCTGTAAGTTGACCATCCTAAAACATTAACAAAAGAGGATGAGCATAAATTAAACAGGTTGAGTGGGTTGTACAAATTAATGAAAGAGAAGTTCAAACAAAGCATGAACATCGCTTTAAACAACCCCTACTTCTCTCGCCAAGATTTTGAAAAGGAATTTTTTTTTCATCCCCAATGAAAAGAAGGCATAAAAAGTACTTCAAAAAGATGCAGGAAATTGCAAAGGATTTTTACAATAAATGAAAAGGAAGAATCTATAAGAAATTTAATATTTTTTTCTTGTCCATGCTAACCAAGGTACTTGATTGTCCTAGCAGGCTGCTGAATGGGTTTTAACAATTCATTGAGGGTCTTTTTCATTTGAAATACTAATTGACCATGACAACCTGTTGGCAAATTATGCATGACTGATAGTTCAGAAAGTTTTGAGAGCTAGCATTGCCAGGCAATTGAATCAGATTGTAGCAACCTACAAAAAATAAAATGAATAACAAAGAAGAATAAAGGGAAAACCACATTACCAGAGCAAAACTGTTCTGCAATAATCTGATTTTGCAGAACTGAGAAAAGCTTACAAGCCAAATCTTGTTTAAACTTAACAACTAAACTTGTTTAACTTGGATTAACTCCTAGTCCCAATAAGATTCAAGAAGGCACACTTAACACTGATTGTCCAGTTTACATAAAGCAAATAAAAAGAGAAAACAAAGCCATGTATAAATGGACACTACCGACCACAAAGCCCATAATTACCAAAATCCCCAACAACCACAGCTAATGGAGAGAGTAACTTCAACATCAATGTCCAGACATTGTCTTTTACTCAGTCACTCACTACACAACCCTCTAGTTCTTTGAAGCTTCTCTTTCAGCTCTTGGACTTTCACCATAGACCTAAATCTTATCCAGTTTCACAATTTTTACTTACTATTTTAAAATTAGGGAAAGAATAACTAATCCTGAATAGAGAATATGGAGTACTAAAAGAGAAGTGATCACCATTACCTTATGGATAAGCACCATTCTAACCACTGTCACTAGAACAAAGTTAGCCGAACATCTAATGTTCTGAACCGCCTCAACTTGTGGTTAGTCAAAAGAAGCAAACTGCAGAACATGTCTCAAGAAACTGAGCAGCACAAAAAGTAGGCATGACATGATATCAAAAGAAATTGTTTGGTTATCCATTACTAACAGGAAAACATTAATCCAAATAAAATTCTAGTAGCCAGCAGACACCATACTCACTTCCTGTTCCTTCTGTAGACCACACTTCATCAGCCTTCTTGAAACTTGCCAAGCAGATATCGGACATGTCACAAATTTAGATATTTACTTATTAACATCCATTCTACTTAGGTGGGCAAAAGCAGGCGATTTGTAAAGCAAGGAACTGAAAATTCATTCCAACTGAAAATCAAATGTCCTACATTCCTACTTCAAAATAGACCAAAGTCCCTTCAAACTTGAACAATTAAACCAATTTTCATCTCACTCCTAGCAAGGTCTACTTTTCTGAATCCAACATCATTTTATCAAGCTTTTACACGAATTAAATTGGGAGGAAAAAGCTGCTATTTATATAGGTTACCTAGTCAAAGAAACTTCAAGTTTTGCCTCATAAAATCATATCAGAAGTCCAGCTTCCATCGAAATCACATGATTGAATATCAACAACAAACTTCACCATTAATGACAGGAAAAAAGCAGAAATCAGAAGAAATTGTCAAATTTTCCCCTCAAATGTATATTCTACAGCAGACCAAATCTTACCTGTAGTTACACTATTAGAGGTTCGTCTAAACAAGCCTATATTGTGTAATATTCTAAGAACAAGAATAAGTAGCAAACCACCTTCCCATCAGACAAGACAATTAGACATTCAATTTAAAGGTTAAATGATAATAAGAACTGCTGAATAGTAATCTGAACCATTATATTTAATTAAGCATAAGAAATATACAAGATTCCCCATCAAATGTGATCATCATATACCATACTGAGTGTCACTTATTTCAAAAATGGGGAACTACTAGTCAAGATCCAACTGGATTCTTCATAGTTTTCAGTTTATTCATAATAACAAAAGAAAGAAATTAGGACTAACAGTTGGGGTGACCCAAATGTCTTCATCTACTTTTTAATTCTACGGAGTTTCTTAGGCCCCCAAACCTCCATTCTACCGGTGGGACATCCACAAGGTGCTCGAAAGATAAGGACAGTACGACCATTAAGTGGTGCCATCCGCTTCAACTCTGCTTCCAGTTCCTTGTGATCCTGCCCTAACTCAAGTGGTTGAACCCCATAAGCATCCTCGGGCACAGGAGGCAAGTACTTCACGCACTCTTCTGATTCAAGCTGGATATCAAACTCCACTGCCTTGCGAAGACCCTTGCAGTAAGGATTCCCACACTTCCTAGATTTGTAATGAACAATCTCCCACACGGCAATCACCATGACAAATGTTACAACTAAACCGACAGCATATGCCATGGGTGCATTGTTTACAACATCACCAATGAAGACACAAACAACAGGAAGAAGCTCAGAAGCTTCTCGGAAAATGAATTTGAAGTAAGGCACAGTCAAAACCCCCAATGCTCCGAGTACCAGAAGCAATAAAATAATGTCAATGGCAGCGAATGGCGAGTGATCGCAAAGAGGATAGGATAAGGGGTTTAAGGAACTGCCATGCTTCTTACTACGAGAGTGACTCTGATTGCTTCGATGTTCAGGCACGCCTAGCGAATTTGCCATATTCCTATGCTGCTCGAAAGCTTTGCAGAACTCGATCAAGCTCCGGCAATCAACCATTGGTAACCCCAGCGATCAGAGAACAGCGGGTGGGGAGCAAAATACGAAAACCTTCTGATTCTCTTAGATCCAGTTCCCGTGCGGGCAATTCCTGTCAAAAAATCTCACAGCGATTCACGCTAGCCAAGAACCCGCTATCAAATATCTCAATCAGTCGCAAAATGGCAGCAGATCGTGGATACTAACCGATTCTGCATGTAAGCCTATGTTTTTACCTCCAAACAAATTCAACTCCAAAATAACAAACTCAATTGTCCGCTGACGCAGCAAGTAAAACCAACAGAATATGTCAATATGTAAATCCAGATTTGTTAAATTTAAGTTGCTATCCTCGGCTTCGTAGCTGACTTTACACAAAACCAACCCGGTGATTATGAACTGCAACTAGTATCAATCAATTTGCTTAAATAGACAACGGATGTTCGCAGGAAAAGCGGGGGGAAAAGAGAGCTAATTTGTCCGATTCAGAGATGCACAAGGCTCCGAAAACTCAGTCTGAACAAGCTTCACTAGCAGATCTTCCGATCGGAGATCAAAGCTCCGAATCGACTTGAAAGAAAGTCGACAACTTCAACAACGCGTAGATAAAAGAAAGGGATCAAAGAACACCTGATGTGATCAAGCCTGGGTACCAGAAATCCGAAGACACCACCGTGGTGTTGGTAGTCCGTCCGATTCCTAGATCCTGATTGAAAGATCTTTCCACGATTTGGGTTATACCGATCAAGAAGAAAGAGTCAGAGTTCCAACAAGAAGAGAAGGAAAAGATAATCTAATCAAGCGAATGGAAGGAACCACGCAGCAGTCCTCAATAAACAATAATCTGATCTGTAAGCTTCGATATCTATCCGCTCAGGTGTCCGTAACCCGGACGTGGATCGCGACTTCAACGGAGGAGGAAGACGAGATGGTGGCGGTGGCCTCTAGGGAAATCATATCAGACGATCATACGAACACCAAAAACCGAACGACCGAATGGAATTGAGAGAGCAGAAAACAGTATTTATACGCTCCTTCTCTCTCTCTCTCTCCCCCCTCTCTCGAGTCTTAAGTCTCAACTCTTATTTCACGCCATCCGACGGATCCTGACAGCGGACCGACCCACCTTTTACAATGTCATCAATTTACCAAATTACCCATGCATCTTATTCTCTTTTCCACGGACAATGGATATCACCAGAGCATGGGGTGATAACTGATAGATGTAAACAAAGTTCACATACATGGGACTAAGGGTGTTAATTTCAGACCCACAATCCATTATGGACTGAAATCGATCAGCCTAATTATTATTCATAGTGCATGGGTGTGGTCCAACTTAACTAATTGAATAAACTGAATATACCTTTTGTTACGGTTGGAAATCGTCTGTCGATCTATGATCCGAGCAACCTGCAATCACAAAGATGAAACAAGGGAGTTGGGCGACTAAATTCCTGGTACACTCCGATACCTAAATCAGATTCTCAATGTAAACAGTCAAGAGATAGCAGGAGGCTATCTCCAGTTTAAAGAAAGAGGGGAACGATGAGAGAGTTTGAGCGTACGAGAATGAATGGAGAAATTGTTAGATGATTTACCTTGAGGGATCGTCCTCTACTTATAGAGATTGGGAAGAAGCACGGAGGCACCAGGACTCAGGGAAGTAGGTCGCCACTAAGATTACCAAGTGTCGCTCTGAGGGACACCCGGGTCATAGACTCCGAGTAGGAGTGGGCAACTGTAGCCAAGGAAGCTAAGTCGGTCAACAGTAAGAGTGGTACGTGTCACCACACGGATAGCCGCATGACCGTGATGATCGGCATCGTATCGTACTAGGAGAAGGACTCCTCTGACGTGACATAATCACCTTAGGACTCTGACATCCGACCAAGAAACGTAACCGAATAGGTCTATACTTCCGACCAGCATCGTGTCCTAATAGGACTGTATCTCCGCCCAGGAGACATATCCGAATAGAATTATGACTCCGACCAGACAAGGCCGAGCATCATTTTATCATGACTCCGACCAGACAAGGTCGAGCACCACTTTATCATGACTCCGATCAGACAAGGCCGAACACCACTTTATCATGACTTCGACCAGAAAAGGCCGAGCACCACTTTATCATGCCTGGTCGGCCTAGGTGATTTTGGGTGACACGTGTAAGATTTCCATTGGGTGATGTTTTTCCCCCATAACACCTTTAAACCAATATAACCCTAAAGCTAAAAACCTAAAAGAGTAAAATAATTTTTATATTCTTTCTCATTTCTTGAGTCTTTCCCTTGTTCCTTCCTTTCTAGTTCCTAGTTTTTGTCTACTTAGATGATCACAAGCCCAATAAAAGCCTTCTACAATCATGCAAGAAGTATCTACTATCTACTATACAAAATAGAACAATTATGAATTCAAAACTCAATAATAGTCTTTCACAATCCCACAAGAAAGTATCTATAACTATTTTGGTATTAACCCGTTTAAAGTCCATTTAGCATGAACCCGATTATGGATCAAAAAACGACCAACCGAATGTAATTGTGTCCATGGCTAGCTCCTGAATAACTAAATAAGCCATTCACCTGAACTGATCAGCCGTGCAAATCGGCTTCACACATGTGGGATGAACATACGTGCAAGGTTGAATTGAGATCGACCTAGACGATTCTAATGTGAATCAGTCGATCATTTCAAACCATATTGGTAAGTGCATAGAAGGAGCTCATCTCTAGTAGTACAATCCCTCCAGCCGTGATCCAATGACTGATGTTCACTTTATGCGCGGATTCTCTCAAACCAAATGGATGAACCTTGTTGTCGCAAGAATCCGAACAGATCTTCTGATGCGAGACCTAGGTTGTAGATGACAAAATGGTTAATATAGGCTGCGTTTGGTAACTCTCCCAAAGAACAGTTCTTCTGTTCTTCCGTTCTGATAGAACAGAAATACTGTTCAGAATAGCCAAGAACAACTAAAAACTGTTTGGCAAATCTGGTTTGTTCTTCTGTTCTCACAGAACGAACCGGATGAAAAAAACATCTAAGAACGAAAATTTCAAAACATGGTTTACCATGTTTTTACGTTCTAGAACAATTTTGAAAAGAACAAAAAACTAAGTTGTACCCGATAAAACCTGACACCCTTTCTACGTACTTCCATACACGAAGAAGCACATCCTCCTTGTTCGTTCTCTGCAAGCACAGTAGTTATTTTCCCCTCATCTCTCTCCATATCTCTCTCTCTCTCTCTCTCTCTCTCTCTCTCTCTCTCTCTCTCTCTCTCTCTCGTCTTTACTTCTCCTCCATCTCCATTTTTCTTGTCTGGTTTTTTTTTTAACATTTTTGTATAAACTACTCCTTGTTCGAGCAGGTAAATCTACTACTGTTTCGTCTCCATCTCTGCAACTTGCTTGTTCTTTGTTTTAGGGATGGTCACCTCTCCTTTTCCCTCTTCCTCTCTCACACGGTACCAGGGGATTTCTATCTGAATCAGTACATCGGGTTTGCAGATTTGGATCTGAAACTAATATGTAGATGGTTTTATGATTTAAGAAATTAATGTTTTGCTGGTTCTGTGAAATTCACATCTATTTGGCTGTACTCACCAAAAGATAATCAAGTGGACTCCTGATTATTATTCTTGTGCTTAATTCTTTATCAAATATCGACTGAAAACGTCAGTATTGACTTTATTTTGTTTTTTTTTTATTTTCTGTTTCAAATTCCATATATGAATTATTTGTGTTCTAAATTCTTTTGGCATGAACCCAAATGATAACTACAAATAAAAAATGAAAAATAAAAAGGTTTGCGCCTCTAGATGCATGGAATTTTATTTTTATTTTTTGGAAAATTTTCTTGTTTAATTGATCAACTTATCTCCATCAACCCATAGGTACAATTTATAATTAAATGACATTAATATTAATTAATTTGGTAAGATATCGGTTTAATGGTAATTCTGTAATATTTGAATCATTTGAAAAAAAATGTTCTAGAACAAATTTTATCAAACAGCAAACAAGTTAGAACAATGTTTTCAAACTAGTTCTGGAACATATTTGTCAAACAGTTTTAAGACCAAAAAAACAACCAAAGAATATTATTTCAAAACAGAACAGAAAAAGATCATCTCTTCCGGTTCAGAACAAGAACAAGCGAGAACGTTACCAAACGCAGCCATAATAAAGATCCAACTCTAAATTTAGGGAGACCACTCTAATGTTTAAATTAGATTTAAGTGATAACATTCAATAGGAGGGGCAAGCGTAGAAAAAGAGTGAGAAGTCTCAGATATCTAAAATCTGATCCCATTACCTTATGATGCATGGGTCCTTTTTTACAGGGAGGGAGGGGTTGATTCCTATCCTTTCTGTCTTCGGTGTTTGGTAGGCGGTTTCGGTCAGTTTGTGCCTAATGAGGTGTGGTCATTGATGATCCGCTGCTAGTTGTGAACTCGATCATATTGTCCATGATGTAATAATGCCAATCCGCACGCCATGGGTAAAATTAAGGGTAGACGGATTTGACCCGGAACGATGAATTAATTATTTCATAACACATGTCGGCCATCCGTTGACCGATGTTATTTATTCACATGAAATATAAATCAGGTCCAAGAAATTGGAGAGTCTGGAGCCAAACCCCACAGATTGAAGCTAGCACCGCGGAGTGATAGATGGAATTTCAAAGGGAGGCCCCACTGACAACTTATAGGAATTGGGAACCCTTTGTTGGGTGGCAGCATTTCTTCTTCTCATGACCTTAGATAGCATTAACAATAATTTCTTTTTTGAGAGTATTCACTTTGGCAGTCATTGAGATATATGAGTCTTGAGAAGCATAATTTTAGAAACAGGACGGAAAAATCAGAACCACCCGTTTGTTCCGCTCAGTTCAAGCATAGAATCACCATGTGTGAAACCCATGATCAAGACCAATTTCAGAAAAGTATCCACTTTGTGAAAAAGCTACCAGTTCGGTTTGCCAGGTTGGGGTTTTTTCAAGAGGCACATGCAAGCACCGTTGCCAATTTTAGATCTACTGAAGCATCGCATCCGTATGACCAATGAGCTTCACACTAGGACCTTATCAAATTGCTTCCGTACATTCTCTCCATGACTTCATGGATTCATAGCCCTTCCTCAATCACCACTTCTTTTCACCAAAATCCTTTTTTTTTTTCCTTTTCTCCTTGTAACTTTTGATGATTGATCTTTCTCAGAAGAGCTGAACGAGGTAATCATGGGCCCATATTTTCTACAAATCCATAAAAAAAACTACAAAATAACTTCATAAATTGAGTCTCCTGACAAAATTTGATGCCAACACCCAATCAGATTCGTTGGGAGAATTCTTTCTCCACCTTAGCATACAAAGACCATGTTAAAAAAAAATCACTCGCACTTGATCAAACTTATGAGAAGGTAACAAGTATACCATAAAAATATTTTCAGTCCTAACAATATATGCAAACAATGAACATAAATCAACCACACATGAGACACAAAAATTTAACGTGAAAAAACATCTTTCAATCGAAGAGTAAAAAACCACGGGACTCAAAAACCCAAATTGAAACTTCACTATTATCAAATAGAAGTTATAAAACCTAATTCCAATTCTTCGAATAGATATACAACCTCAATAGGAACAATAAGTAAAACTACTATTTGAAAAAACAAAGAGATACAGAAATTTCACTCAAAGAAACAGAGGCTATTGTACGGAGCGAATAAATTGACTTAGAAAACTCCAATTGAAAATCTAATCTATTTGTGATCCTAGTAGGATGGGAACATAGATCACAATAATTTAACTCAAAGAAAAGAAAATCAGATGGTCGATTCAGTTTATGCCTGTCTCAGCAGAAAGTGTTCGCTATGGGGCCACTTTGAAAGAGATTGTACCGAATCGAAGACCCCTAAGCTGATGTGCAGATCATGAGGGCCGGGTGATCACCTTGACGAATTACGTGTCATCTACCTGCTGTCCAAATATCAGCCCAATCGAACCATGGATGCCCTCCCGATCGTCGGCTTGATCACAGCTGCGCAAATCACCTCCACCTAGAAAAAACTACAGCTCTCTTTCTCTTCTTCTTGCGATGCTAAATCCTAAACCTAATCCATTTTTGTCATATTTAAAAGATTAAATACAAGGCAAAAATGAATAAACTTAAATGAGCTTAAAACACACCAAGGTTTGAACATTTATCCACATAGGAAGAAAACCCAATAAACCATGCTTCGACTTGAAAAAACCATCGAGTATGTCTCTGCCCCATTTTGAGATCCAAGAACCAGAGGTGTGGGGGGGGGAAGGTCATATTTTGATTCAACAAGTCAATCTTTTCCATCCATAGCAGTTATCTTCCTTCTCACGTGTTAGATGAGCAGTTACTTACCTGGTTTGCCTAAACCAACTGTATCACGTTTGGTGGAGTTGAGAGATGTGCGGGAATCAACAGATAAAAAGTTGAACTAGGTTAGTGGTGTATTCTCATTGCTGCAGTGGTTACCATGGAAGCACGTCAGGAAGTTGAAGCTGAAAAAGAAAAGGAATCAAAAGGGTTCCAATTATGGCTTCATACTTACCAACCAGAAGGAAGAAATTGAAGCTTGGACACCCTTACCGGGAATAGATTGACTTTTTAGCCATCTCTATTGATTTGTGGTGACTCTGATGATGAAACGCATAAAAGTGAATGAAAATTTAGTGACAGTTGAGTGCCATGTCAAATCAATTAAGTTATGATGATCTTTTGGAACCATAAACTATATGAAGACTGTTCTAGGTGACATGAGAATATGGTTCTTTTTACACATTATATAAAACTGTTGTTACCAATATCAGATAAGGCTTTAAACCTCCAGACCATACTTGCCATGGAAATGTAAGTTATGATGTTACCCCATACTGATTTTTATTCTCCTGCTTGAAAGCAGTTCAGAGAAACCCAAGGGAAAAAAAAAAAGCCAACAGTACACACATCAACTAGAGTGAGCAGCACTTATTGATCTATCATAATGATAAACAAATTGAGATGGACCTTTCATTTTACCAGCAACAACCTGATATACCCAACCAATTTCATATGATTAGCATCAGTTGGCTGGGTTCCTTTCGATCAGGTAGCTTTACCCCATGACAGCCTTGTAGAAGATTCAGATCATATAAAGCTTACTAAGACCAAAAAAAAAAAAAAGCAGGAATTAGAAGTAAAGAACAAATAGATCTTATTATTTACCCCAAAAAAAAATATAACAAATAGATCTTACTCACTTAATGTCTATTGTTTATCAAATTAACAGCAACCCAAGCTAAAAGACAATCTAGAGGGGGTTAGGGGCAAAATGAAATTAATGCAGATTTTATCATAACTATGACTTGATAGAATTTGATTTAGAGATTGGAAATCGTAGAAAAGCATTGACAACAACAAACTACTATTTGGAAAACCTTTCTTAATTTTTTTTGTACGAAAAAATATGAATCAGTTAAAAGAAAATGTACACACCGTGCCTGTGTAATACAAAGGTTCATTGACAATGATGCAATACAAAAAGGAAACCTCAAGCCGGACTGCCAAACTACCTGAGGTTCGTTATAATTAAGTACCTTGAGCTTGCATTGCGATCTCGTTCACGGTTCACCTGCTTGATTAAGTAGTGATCAGATATCATTACCAAATGTTAATTTTCCCCCTTGTTCGTACTTTAGTTAGATTTTAGTATAAGAGAAGTACCTAATTAGTTCGATTGAAAAAAGCTAAAATTCTCCGCTTGCATGAACAGATGAATGCAATTTTAACATTCCATTACTCCTATGACACTGCTAAACTAAAAATAACAGAAAATGCAATTCATATACAAGAAAGAAAAAAAAAAACAAATCAAAGCGAATTCTGGTTTTTCATAAGCAGTAA
Organism: Protea cynaroides; assembly: GCA_028583415.1. Lineage (NCBI taxonomy): Eukaryota > Viridiplantae > Streptophyta > Magnoliopsida > Proteales > Proteaceae > Protea > Protea cynaroides. The sequence continues at coordinate 64,643,916 of CM053269.1, read as the reverse complement.
TAATCATCCCTATTAAATGATCCAGTAACTACAAGCGCCTGGTGGACTTACGCAATCCAGCAGGACTGCTATCTTCCCCTGGTCTCCGGCTGCGAGTCCGAGAGGCTACACGATCCGGGGTAGCACTTAATGGAGAGGAACTATTAGTCTTTTCATTGACACTGGATCTCCTGCTCTTTCGAAGCCTTCCCCGGCTCTCTTGTTTTTCTTCGTCTACTTCTTCTGAGTTATCGTCATTGAGAAGTAGAGCTCGCCGATGTCGTCGAGTGAGAGGAGAGGATTGAGGAACCGATTTTGTGGTCGGTTCGTTGATCTCATTCTTGCTCCTCTTCGGTGTACCTATCTTATTAGTATCCACGGAAACAGGGGAATCGTTACTAGGACCCTTAAATTTTCCTTTCATGGCAGTTACGGAAGTCACTGCAGCAGTATCAGAAGAAGCAGACTTGTCGAAGTCATCACCAAGTTTCCTGGCAGAGCTTCTGCGAAGTGGAGTACTCACGATCTCTTCTTCTAATTCTTCGTCCGTCTCATCATCACTGAGAAGCAGAGACCGTTGTTGAGAAGAGAGAGGAATGGAGGAAGGAGGATTTTTGTTCATCCCCTGCTTCTTCTTCCGCTTAAACCCCTTCTCCTGTTGAGCCCTTAGTTTCTTGATATTACCCTCGATCCTGCCCTGAAGCCTGTGTCGCTTGAAGCTGAGACCACCCATTGACCAATGAGCATCGTTGGCCCAGGTGAGCAACGGATCCATGACAGACAACGGCGGATCTACCCTAATCCCATCGTCGTTCAGCTTCACCTCCGTGTAGATTCGAGGCCTCGGCAGGCTGCTACCGTAGAACTTCCCCGGACCCAAAGCCACAACCATGGTTATTGACTACAGAAACACAAATCCTTGAAGTCTAAGTTCTGAAACCCAACCAGTGCAAGAGAAAGAGAAACGAAAACTGGATGACACAAATTTGGTCAAGCGTAAACCACATTTTATAGATGGGGACGAAGGAAGGGGTTGGCGGGTGATTGTGGTGGGAAACTGGGGAATCAAGGGCGGGATGTTTTGGCGCCCAAATTTTTGGCGGCAAACCAAAATGCGGGTCTCCCAATCCCGCCAACGCCACGACGGCCAACGCATTTCGATTGGGTCATATCTGCGGATCCAAATCCTCTCCCACTTGAGATTTGGCAAGGAAGTCAGCGGTGCAGATGGATGGCCTACACCTAACTCTCGGGTGAATCTGAGCACTTCATCCTAGCAAACACCTCTGTTAGCTCAGCTTGTCAACTCGGGTGTTGACTCGGATGGAGGACTCAGATTCACTCGAGAGTCAGGTGTCGATCATCCATCTAAGATACCAACTCTCCTGTCAAATCTCAGGTAGGATAGGATTTGTATCCTATGTCTGTTGCGTTGTTATTTTTGTTTTATTATATTATTATTATTTTTTTCTTGACACCCAAACATGGAAGATCCGCATCCTTTCCTCCCATTGGTGGGAGGACAACAACAACCTGCCCCGGATGATCGTCATGTAGCTCTCAATGAATTTAAGACCCACGTTTGAGCTGACACTTAGCCAACAAGGGGTGTCGACTGGAATATAAATATCGAATTCATCCGAGAGCAACGTGGCAATCATTCAAAATAAGGCAATCATTCAAAATAGGTTGCGTCAATTGGAAAGAAAAGATGTGAATCCCAAACATAGTGACTAGAAAAAGAAATATATTTTCTCTTTTTCTTATTGATTGATTCTTAGGTCCTATCATATGTCAAGTTAATGGACAATTGAAACTACAAGGAATTCTCAGTATCGAATTCTCGTTCCTATTCTTATTCCGGTCTCAGTATCTGACTGACTGATCAATCGACCGATTCTATCTGATAAGTTTTTTTATTTTTAATTCATATGTGACACATGTTAACCTTTTAGGGGAATCAGTTGCCATCTGATAATCATACACGGTTAAAAACAAACAAACAAACTTTGTATAATTTTAAATATAAAAAATGATACTGGTCGATTTTTGCGCCAATTTGAAAAAAAAAATAAAAAAAAAAGGTAGAGTTTGAGTCAATCCAGGCTGATATCAAACATTCTTGATTAATTAGGTTCCGTCTGATAACATTTCTTCTATTCATGATATGTTGCTTTTGCTATGAAGTTACTTTATTGTATTTTTCTCTGTAGTCATTTTTTTTTAATAGAATACTATTCTTTTCTGGTAAAAATAGTAGAATATTAGTTGATAACAATTTTAGATCTTATTCTATAATTTATTGAGAATAAAATCCTATTTGATAAAAATGAATTTTAAATCGATTCCAGATCTGATGATGACGGCAGTGGTGATGGCAATGGCGATGGCGATGGTGATGGTGATGGCAGTAGAGGTGGCGGTGGTGATGGTGTTAACTGTGGCAGTGGTGGTTCTAATAGGAGTCAAGCCCTCGTTTTGGTCCAATTCCCTTCTTTAGTTCTGTTTTATTTGCTCTCTAACAATGAGAACTAGTTTTTTTAGCCCCTACATTTGGGATCTTAGGGCCTGTTTGATAAAATTTCTACTTCTGGATTCTATGAATTCTGGCTCTTAGGGAGCCATTTTGGAGTAGAAGCGCGTTTGATAAGTCTGGTTGAATTCCAAGTCCCATAGAGTGAACCGGATTTAGAATGGCTCTAGAATCCAAAATTTTGAAGTCATAAATACTTGCTCTAAGCTGTTGAATCAACTTTTTGAGATAAAGAAAAAAGTCGACTCTCACTTGACCACCACCATTGTCATCACCATAACCACCACCACCACCATTACCTCTTTTGCTGCCACCTCTACCACCACTATAGCTGCTACCACTACAACCACCACCACAACCACACACCACTACCACAACTGTTTTTCTAGACTTCGATTTGGGAGATAGTGTGTTATCAAATATTTTTCTAATCCAAATATGCTCTGGAATCCATTTCAGAATTGCGTTATTAAACAAGTTTCTATTCCAAAATAATCTTGGAGTAGCTTGGAGTATAATCTAAATTTGAACCAGAATCCAAAATTCAGAAGCAAAAGTTTTATCAAACGGGCCCTTAAAGTCAAATGGAGTCTGGTTCACTTCATGGGAGTTTGAAATTTGACTGGATTTACCAAATAGTATTCAATTATCAAATTTGTCCCTCCCCTTCTCCCAACCAAAATTTTAGTGATCAATTCGAATTTGTCGAGGCTGATCTCATACAGTACCCTAACTCTACAATGGTGAATCAAATGAAGGGTAAGGGTGTCAAAAATGGGCCTGGTCCGATAGCACGGACGGAGCCAGCCCGACATAATCCGAACCTAGTCCGGACCGAACCTTAATGGACATGTTTCGGTCTAGGCTTGTAAAGCCAGACACCGTTTCAGTCCAAATCGAAACCAAACTGGATCAACCCGTTAAGAAGCTCGAACTAGCCTCAACCAATAATACCTAACCCGAACACCGGTAAGGTCCATCCGGGCCCAGTTTCTTAATTTTAATGGTTTTAAATTTTGATGGATTATATTACATTGTTATAGTTCACTTCTTGATCCGAAAGATTATATGAATCTATAGTTGAAAAGAGTATGTTAATTGTTACAATTTACTGAATTACATGCATATAGAATGAATGATGCTAATTTTATAGATAGAAATAATAAAATAGGCTATATATTTTACATATAAAATAGGCCCGATAAGCTTGATAAGCCTGGTCCTGACCAAACCAGCCCGAAATCACCTCAATAAGCCCAGTCCGCTAACAAACATACACGGACCAACCCGATAGTTATTGTGTCCAGCGCAGCCCAACCCAGTCCGAACTCTTAATGGACATGTTTTGGGCTAGGCTTATAAAACCCAACATCGATTCAGTCCGGATCGAAATCGGACCGGACTGGCCCGTTGACACCCTTAGTGAAGGGTGATGTGTCAGTCTATTCCAAATGTAATTTTATAGCCGATTCAACCTTTTTCGAACTAATCCAACATTGGATGGATAGAGATTGGCTGAAGCCAATCCAATTTCCATGTTCTTGCACTTCACCCTTGGTCCCAAAAAAGAAAAACAAAAACGAAAAATATAAAAGGTAGAGTGGGAGCTACACCTTTCCCTCGATCTCCTTTAAATTTTTCTTTCATCGTCTATCCAACTGTCATGCCCTTTCAGTAAGTATCCAACGGCCAAGGATCACCCTATGCCGATATAATGAATGGGTATGCCCACTAAGTGATCGTCGACTATAGGGGGCAGGACAGCTGGATTTGCCTTTCAAAAATATTATAAGTAATTGGTCAAGAGAATCAAGACTAATATTGTGATAGGGTCAATTGGGCTGAACTTTGTATGACTCCAGTGCAACCCTTAGTCTTCATAGCTAGGCCCGGACCCGACATTGACTCACAGCCTAAAATTCCAACCCTTACTCACCCTTAGGGTTGGTCTGGTTAACCCTGATTGATCCTAAGGGCTTGTTTGATAAAACTTTAAATTATGAATTTTGGTTTTTAGGGAACCATTTTGGAGTAGAAGTGCGTTTGATAAGTCGAGTTGAATTCGAACTCACACAAAACGAATCGAATTACAAATGACTTCAGAATCCAAAATTTTGGAGTAATCAATATTACTCCAATGTGTTGGAACAAGTTTTTAGGAGAAGAAAAAGAATCAGACTATCATTTGACCATCACGCACAACCACTGCCACCACCCACCACACACAACCACTGGCATCACCACCACCACCACTGTTGCCACCACCCACCATCCCCACTGCCGCCACCACTCACCACCACCACAAACCACCACCCACCGTCGCCACGGTCACCACCATCGCCGCCGCCACAACCACCACCACAACCACCGCCACCAACACCACCGCTGCCACCACCACCCCCACTACTCCCACCACCGCTGCCACCACCACCATTGCCATTACCCACCAACCACTATCATCACTACCCACCATCCATCATCACTTTTTCTAGACTTCCATTGGGAGGATAGTGTTTATTAAATTTGTTTATATTGCAAGATACCTTATAATCCATTACAGAAAATGCATTATCAAATATTTTTTACTCTCAAAAATAGAATAAAAAATTTGAACTGAAATATAGAATCCAGAACAGAAATTTTATCAAACAGATCATAAAATATGGGAAGGGAGAAAGGCAGGTTGACAAGGGAAAAAAAGAAAGAACGAAGAAAAAGAATAAAAAGACATGGCCGGGTTGGCTCAGCTGGTACGGGCCAGCTTGGCTTGACTGAGTGCCAGAAATTCTCAACCCTAGCCCAGACCTTATTTGGGCTCAGGCGGCTCGGTCAGGCCTAAATCACGTCTATCGGGTGTATAGTAGGGGATTTCGAATCAGGGAATTTTGTAGCCATCCGATCTCCACACGGTAGGTCAGTCCCATGGCGTGATTGGTGTATGTTTATCCTTTTGATTTGACGCTTATTGGCAGTAGTGATTGTCATAAGACTGGCCCACCCAGAACAAATGCCCTCGTATACGTGATCCATCGGCGAAACTCAAAATCTCTTTCTTCTACACTCTCCTCTCTCCGGCTCCTCAACTCGGAAAACCCTGAAAGCAGAAATCTAGAAGATCCAACTCGAAACTTCACTGTTAAATGTTAGAGATCTATTATTTGACGTTATTGGATACTTTTCTTCAACTTCACCATGGGAGCTAGCCGAAAGCTTCAGGGAGAGATCGATCGGGTCCTCAAGAAGGTCCAAGAAGGCGTTGATGTCTTCGACAGCATATGGAACAAGGTCCTTCTGAGGAATATCATTCATGTCTACTGAATTTTCGCTCTTTCTCTACATTGTTGTAGGGTGATTCTGCTCCGTCATTACTGATGGTTATTTTGATGTTTAGGTTTACGATACGGATAATGCGAACCAGAAGGAGAAATTCGAGGCAGATTTGAAGAAAGAGATCAAGAAACTTCAGAGATACCGAGACCAGATCAAGACATGGATACAGTCGAGCGAGATAAAGGACAAGAAGGTTAGCGACTGATTTTTTTTTTTTCCAAGTATGGTTCCTGTTTGAAATTTACAACTACTTGTAAAATGTCTCATAAAATTCCCAATTGCACTGTGATTAGCTGAACCATAAAACTTTAAGTACATTACATGAGGAAACACAGTTTTTGATGTACTGATATTGTTAATGTGATGCATACATTTCCATGTTATTCTCAATCTCTTTGGTTCCATTTAACTAATTATTTAGTCGTTGAGATTGTCTTTGTGATTGATTTGCATTTCTATGATCGTTCTGGTGGATGTTTTTAGAATTTGCCGCTATTTAAAACTCTCCAAGTTGCGTAAGGAATCACTCTTGATTATAATACTATTCCTCAGTTCTTCAAGAACGGGTCTAGCAAACTGTTTAGATAAAAGGCTGGTTTCTGGAAGTTGTCTATTATCTTTTCTTGCTGCCTTCTACAGATTATTGCTTATATTGTGAGAATAATGGTTTTGGTGTGAGACAGAGGGATTGGATTAGAGCTTGTTCTTCCTTTTGAATTCAAACCAATAGCATTCTGAATATGAGAGGAGATTCTAAACGATTGAAGAAATTTTATAGATAAGAAAATAAAATTCAGAGACCAAATTGGACTCAATTCCAAATGACCACCTAATGGTATACAGAAATACCAATGTAGAGCAGTCTCCTTTTGGAGTTTGCTTTTATTAGGTCTTTTACTTTTTGATTCTGAAGGTAAAATCTCGTTGAAGTTATGGTCCCTTTTGGCCTAATTTTGGAAAAGTAGGAATCTTTTGTTGGAGATTCCTCAGTGGTGTCTTTTGAAATCTATTTTTGAGTTTTATGTTTTGTAAAGGGTGTGCTTATTGAGAAAAAAGTATTCATCTTTGTGTTTGTTTGTGGGTGGATCACAGATTCTTCCAGTGCTTTCACAGAGGGTTTTATCGCTTTAAAATAGACATTACTTGTGCCCTTTGCTGCGGTAGGATTTCTGTATAACTAGAGGCAGCCACATGCCATTTGGTAAATTTTCCTACAATTGTTTTTTCCTTTCCTGTCATGAGGCAATTTGGCAAATATGGCCATGGGAGCTACAGCTTGGTGAGCCATCAGGGGAGTGCTTCCATGATGGGCTTACAAAGAATCTTTTTCTCTAGAGGCATTGGGTTCAAATGGTCCCATATATATATATATATATATATATATATATATATATATATTGAGTCATGGCCTAATTTTGATATCACCAATATATAGTATCAGATGAGTTTTACATAGGTTTTGTTTGTTTCCATGTAAAATGGAGGAAAAAGAATATTTTTCTATAAAATATGATTTTTCATTTTTTGTCTTAACATAAAATGTAAAAAAAAACTATAAAATAGTAAAGCTATAAAATATGATTTTTCACTGGTTCCATTCAAATTTGAACTCCTTAATTTGTTGGGACTCCAATATGTAAATGGGTTCTTTTCAGAAAGCTGCACCTTTTCTGTTATTGTTAAATTAAACACCACATATAGGCAAAAAATCTTTAAACACAATATTAAAGATAGTTGATCCGTATGCCTCATTTCCAACTCCCCCCCCGCGGTCCATATGCGAAAGGAAAAGGGAGAATAGAATTTTTCTTACGGGAAGAAATATTAAATATCATTACAAAAGAAATGATCTATTACTAGTTTAGGCCTTGAAAATTTTGGGAGCTGAACTGGCAAGACTTCTTCTCAATTTGTCATGCCACCTTCCTGTACTTTATTGTTTCTGTGTAGAATCCATTCCACTCTGTACAATGATGTAGTGGTATTATTAAACTTGTTCCATCAATTGGAAGAAAAAGCCAATGCAGAACAGTGGAGTGTCAGAAATTCAATTTGGCTGCATCAAGGGGTCAAGCTTTGAGGCAATGTTCTTATTCTTTATTATTAATGGATTGAGTAAGAGAAAAAAATCTTCTCATGGTTTGATTTGGTAAAAACGTCTGAAAGAGTTAAGATGATATAATTTGGTAGGCATTGGGTCAGAAGGGAGAGTTAGCTGTATCAATTGATGCCATTAAGGCTATGATGAGGAGAAGTTCAGAATGTTGTGACTTAAAAGCGGGGGAGATTGCTTACATTAGGAATTTATGATGTTGGTAAAGGCACCATATATATGGCCAATCTGGATGATCACTGTTTGAATGGATGGTTTATTGGCCACGTTAGCCCTGAATGCATTTAGTTCTTTCTGCAAACTTACTCTGGATCTTGTCATGGTTGGACTTTCATTCTTTTGTTCTATTGATTGTGGGTGATGTTCTTCTTTAACAGATTCTTTATTGAACTATTGATGATGGTCTATGTTCTTTGCAGTTAGAACTTAAAATGTCTTAGTTTGTATTATTTATCTGGTATTTCAAGGATTAACTGTGAATAATCATTTTTTTCGTTTGATATATGTTGACATAGGTTAGTGCCTCTTATGAGCAGGCTCTGCTGGATGCTCGCAAGCAAATTGAACGAGAAATGGAAAGATTTAAGGTCTGTGAAAAAGAGACTAAAACAAAAGCCTTCAGTAAAGAGGGGCTGGGTCAGCAACCCAAAACTGTAAGTGTTACTCCACCTACTTTCACATGAATGCAAAATGTCCAATTATTGTGTTGAAGTTGAAATTGCTGATAGTAAACATATCCACATGCAGACATTCTCTTAATTGCAAACTTGTACTGGACAGAGTTCTTTCTCAACTAGCTATTCATAATGAAATGATTCAAAATGATTTGATAATGATAGTTTGACAGTTATATTTGTTAGATTTAACCTAGTTTTATCCCTGTAGTTGTGCTTCAAGCTTAACTCTACATCTTTTATCATTTCTATATTTTAACTGAATTATTTTGTGGTAGGATCCCAAGGAGAAGGCTAAATCAGAGACAAGGGATTGGGTGAACAATGTGGTATGGATCAACAGCTGTTGCCATTATATATATTTTTTTCTATTTTCTATTCTGAGAAAAGGTTGAACATACTAATCTACAGCTACATGCTGTTCATGTTCAAAGTATTGCCAATGGTGGAGCAACAAACTGTTCTTTTGTTTCTTGCTGAATGACGGGTCTGTGAATACTCATGTCTGTGTTTGCTTATGCACACATTACTGATGTTTGGCTTGAAGCATTGTGTTCCTTCCCAACACCCACCCCACCCCACCCCACCCCTCCCACCAAAAAAAAAAGAACCCAGTCACACACACAAGCATTTATTAGGTTTATTAATGAAGGATGTATGAATGGTTGATTGCCTAAATATGATTCTGCTTCATTCTTGTTCCTGTACTAAATTTCTAAATCATATTCTTTATGCTGCTTGAATCAGATGTGATTGTGATTTAGTACTTTGATGGTGTATTTTATTCTTCTGCATCTAAAATCTAAAGATGTTTTCTTACATAGGTTGGGGAGCTGGAGTCTCAAGTTGATTATTATGAAGCTGAGATTGAGGGGCTCTCTGTTAAGAAAGGAAAGACAAGGCCACCCCGATTGGTAGGTTGAGAGGGAAAGCAGTTTACTTGAGATTATGTATGTCCTTTTTCTTAGTGAATAATCTTAATCTTACTTGCAGACACATTTGGAGACATCTATTGTTCGACATAAAGCTCATATAATGAAGTTGGAATTGATCTTGAGATTACTGGATAACGATGAATTGAGTCCCGAGCAAGTTAATGATGTCAGAGACTTTTTAGAAGACTATGTTGAACGCAATCAGGTTTGTATTAAAAATAAACCGGATACCCTTCATTTATTTAGATAATCCTTAGTATGACCCATCTCCTGGCAAGTAACATGTTGGAGTATATGACTGACTGTTGCCTTTATCTATTTTTCTACGTTTGGCATGATCTGTGTGTACGTACCTCTTGGATCATTTGTTAGTAATAAACATAAATTTCCTTTTCAATTATTTCTGCAGGAGGATTTTGAAGAATTTAGTGATGTTGATGAGCTCTACAATTCTTTACCATTAGATAAGGTGGAGTCCCTTGAAGATTTGGTTGCAATTGTTCCTCCTGTACTTGTTAAGGTGAGCTTCTTCAATTTATTCGAAGCAAGGTTAATTCGTTATGAGCCCATGAAAGTAAGACAATATACTTGAAAGTTTTATGTTATAAATGTTCTCCCGATAGGGTGTAGGTGCCACTGGCGCAGTTTTAGGCTTGAAGACTTCTGTAGCAGGTTCAACAACTCAAATGCCGGTATGTACTTTTCATTGTGGGGGAAAAAGGACACTACTAGGGAAAAAATGGAATTATCATGTGGTTTTCAGTCCTGAACTCCTGATAAAAGTAATTCGTCCTTCCCTTCTCCAACCCCCTCCCTGAAAAAATTGTAGAAGCATGTCTCAGCCATAGTTGTCAAGACGACAAGGTGACTCTAGGCGTTGGAGGCTGTCCTAGGCGCCTAGGCAATGCCTAGGCGACCAAGGCGTTCCTGGTTTTTTTTTTTTTTTTGGGTTAAAATATCAATGCTATATTTATGTTTTATATATTATATGCAATAATGCAATATGCTACATCAAGAATCAACATTTAAGGCATAACCTAATATGAGAAAATAAACAAATAATGATTGAAATATAGAATGTAAGAAGTAAGAACTAAAAAAGCATATTATATCCATTGCCCACCCTAACAAAATAAACAATTTGTGCTTACTGCTTAGGTAGCAAAACAACCAGTCATCCTAACTACGATGCCAAAGAAGAGAACTAAATGGGATCTCTTCCAAATGAAGTGACCAATCAGATCAGATATGGCTTAACAAAAGCATTTTACCCATCAGAAGTTGTCAACATGTGGTTATATAAACTTAAAAAGAGTTTGACAAAGCAAATTTATTTCTGTAACTCTGTTATCCATCATTTCAAGCAGTTGAAATTTCTGTTGCCTCCAACCGTTCAACATCAATTTTCATGAAGAAAAAAGCAGAGGGAAAACGCTGAAAAGTTTACGGACAATATCAGTGTAAGATAAGCTAAATACAAGAAGAACAAGTGGGTAAGCACTACTAAATACTGCAAGAAGTCCTTCCCAAATGACAAATCCTGAAGATCAATAACCCGTAGTTTTTGACTGAATCTGATTGACGAGCTTTTTGAAGCTTGGCCTGAATAACAGAGACGAAAGTACCCACTAAAACACAATTTTGAGAATATCAAAGAACAGTACACATATTGATGAAGAGTTAAGGTTACGTCTCAATTTTGAACCCAAATCTTACTCTGGGAGGATCTTTACAGCCAACCCAATTCGTGTGAACGGTGTTGGATGGACCCATGTTGACTGGTTCTTGGGCTGGTCCAATGCGGGCTGGTCCTTGGACTGCATCACATATGTTCGATAAGATTGAAGAAGAAGTGAAGACAGAAGAAGAAGAAGATGAATCGGAAAAAAAAAATACTTACCATAGCAGAGAATGAAGAACCGAAAAAAAAAAAGAAATCGTAACAGAGGAGGAAGAAGAAGAAGATGAATCAGAAAAAAATGACTTACTGTAGCAGAGAATGAAGAATTGAACAACAAAAAAAAAAAATCATAGCAGAGGAGGAAGAAGAAGATGAATCGAAAAAAAAAGACTTACTGTAGCAGAGAATGAAGAATTGAAAAAAAAAAAAATCGTAGCAGAGGAGGAGGAAGAAGAAGAAGTGAAGACAGAAGAAGAAGAAGTAGAAGATGAATCGGAAAAAAAAAGACTTACCGTAGTAGAGAATGAAGAATAAAAAAAAAATTGTAGCAGAGGAGGAAGAAGAAGAAAAAGGAGGAGGAAGAAGAAGAAAAAGGAGGAGGAAGAAGAAGAAGTGAAGACAGAAGAAGAAGAAGATGAATCGAAAAAAAAAAGAAAGAGACTTACTGTAGCAGAGATTGAAGAATAAAAAAGAAAAAAAAAACTGTAGCAGAGGAGTAGGAAGAAGGAGGAGGACGAAGAAGAAGAAGTGAAGACAGAACAAGAAGAAGAAATCGAAAAAAAAATTGTAGCGTAGCAGAATGAAGAGTCGAAAAAAAAAAACCGTAGCAGAGGAGGAAGAACAAGAAGACCAGATGAAAAGAAAAATACAGAAAGAGGACGAAGAAGGAGGAGGAAGAAGAAGATGGATCCAAAAAAAAAAAAGATCGTAGAAGAGGAGGAAGAAGAAGAAGGCCAGAAAGAAAGAAAAAAAATACGTAAAGAGGATGAAGAAGAAGAAGTGAAGAACAACTTACAAAAAAAAAAATTACTAACATACCTAAAGGGGAGCCGACCGCTAGAAGAGGAAGAGGAAGGCCGGCTTGCGGCTGCTTGCACAGCCCTAATCGCAACGCATGAGAGGGATTCTAATTAGTTTCAAATTTCCTTGACTCTATTCCCTTATATGTTTGTTGATTCCATATATCATGTACAATGTATTATTGTACACAAAGCCAATTGAAAAGTTAGTTTTAGAATCAAATAATTAAAGTACAAATAATAAATCTATTATTTATATATACGTTTACACCTAGACGACTGCCCAGGCCTTCAGGGCGTCCAAGGCGCCCTAGGCGACGCCTAGAAGCCCAAGGCGGTCTCCTAGTTGATATCACATTTGGCACCTCATCGTCTAGGCCATATTAATACGCCCGGATGCCTAGGCGACGCCTTGACAACTATGGTCTCAGCACATCTTGAGATGGGGAGAGTGTGTATTTATTTTGACAGAAAAATGTCTCCTTTAATCAGTATTTAATGGAAATATATGAGTTATTCTAGAAATAACCCATGAGAAGGTTTTGTTGATGCATCCTATCTACCTCAGTTTTCTGATGGGCCAGAAATTAACTAATGCTGGATCCTAATTTCTTTTCAGGCAACCAAGTTTGGAACAATTCTTAGTTGCTGTTGATTTAGTATATAGTATATACCATATGGTATATAGTAGCTAAAAAGCTGAAATTTTATTGTTCTTGTGTTCCATATGTGCTTTGTACAATGTGCAAATGCAATAATGCTTGTTACTTTTATTATTTTTTTCTGTTTATTTTCTTTTTTTCGTATCTTTACTGTACTGTCCAACCATCTCCCTTATTGTTTGGGCTTGTATGAAAACATGAAATGAATGGTGATGGTTTGAGTTTATATTAAAATTTTATTTTATTATCCCATTTTAGATGTGTACTGCTCAAGTCCTATTGAGTGTTATTCAGCGTGTTCCCTGAACTTACTTTGTTTCTCTTGGTAACCTGCAAATGGGCTGTTTTCTTGCCTTAGCTTAACGTAATGTCGTGTTTGATGATTAATTTCCAGGCACCATTAGCATCTACTGCTCCACAGGTTAGCTCCATTCAGATTCCGGATCAAGTTGAAGAGACAGCTTCTCAGGACAGTAATTCTGATATTGTCCCGAGAACTCCACCTTCTAAAAGTAGTGTTGTGGGTTCTGTTTCATCAACACCTACAGGGAGTCATCCAGTACCTGTTAGCAGCAGTATTTCAGCACCTGTTAGCAGCAATATTTCAGCACGTACTTTGGCTGCTGGATCAACTGCTTCAGCAATACTTTCGGGTGCTAGTTCTGTTCGAGGTGCCCTGGATAACTCAGTTTCTGCTGTTCCTTCATCACCAGTAAATCTGTCTGGGTCAGTGAAGGAAGATGAGAATGCAAGCTTTCCGGTCCGAAGATCCTCACCATCTCTTGCTGAGATTGGGCTGGGAAGGGGTATTGGTAGAGGTTCTGTTGCTGGTGTTATATCGAACCAACCATCGAATAATGTACCTTTAAGTTCTGGAAATACCACCCCTACCAATGGAGCACTTGGTGCAGTTACTGCTGCCTCCGACATTACGAAGAGAAATATATTAGGGGTTGACGAGAGAATGGGAAGTAGTGGTATTGTGCAGCCACTGGTTTCCCCCCTAAGTAACAGAATTCTTTTGCCACAAGCCTCTAAGGCTGAAGGAACTGGTTCATCTGATTCTAATAATGTTAGTGACTCTACAGTTATCGGTGGGAGAGTTTTTTCCCCCTCAGTAGTTCCTGGGGTTCAATGGAGACCTGGAAGCTCATTTCAGAATCAGAATGAAGCGGTATGCCTCTCAATCATTCTATTTTCATGTTTCATCTTTTTCTTGTAACCTATCTGCCCATCTAAGATCTGAATTGATATATACGTAATTATCTCCTAGTTTAGTTTCATAAGAATTACTTGTGGTGTGCCTTTATGTTTCTTTACTTTACTAAGTGCTAATTTTCCTCCATCTCAGCTTGAGGTTCAGTCCCTCTCATCCAGTATTTTGGAGAAGTTCCCTGTGTATTTATAATTCATCTGGAATTAATTCTATCTTAATGCTCGCATTGTATGCCCTTCTTGTGGTTTCAGAAATACTTTTTAGTGAAAATCTGAATTTTGTTAAAGAATGAAATAATGTTTATGCCCATCAAAAGAAATACTTAAAAAGGAGGAGGAAGAAGCTCTACAGGGTTATATAAATGAAAGGAAACATAAACAAACTGAAGCTCAATTGCAAAGGAATAAACAATTTAACCTCAACTTAGGCCTCCCTAATGCTGAGCATGCCTGCTTAGCAAGGTCATGAGAAATATCATTATGTTGGTCTAGGATTCCACTGACAAGAGATGCTAAAAGAAGACGGTATAACAAGGACTTGTCTAACTAGGTGAGAGGATCTCAATGGAACCGCTTTGGCCCATCCACCTGCTGCAACCACTTGGTTTTGGAAGTAGTATCATTATCATTCCCATCCTCCAATGCCTCCAAAAGTTCCTTTTTAAGAGCATTATCCCCTTGATTTTTTTAGATGATTAGGTATTTCCATTTGTTTTTCATTGGAATTGGTCCAAGATTCATTCTCTGACTCCTGAGTTCAATATTTTCCTTTCTTACCTATTCCCTCCCTTCAACACCCTGATATGATTTTGAGGCTATAATCATTGAGTTTCTCTACTCCAAAGGGTATTGGGATATCTCAAATTAACTGTAATTTACTGGGAGTCCATTAAATTGCTTATTATTTCTACCATTGTTCTTGTAAAGTGAGTAACGGCTTCACCTGGATTTTCCTTTTCGGTTTGGAAACTCGTCCCCTTAATACAACGTCTGCTCCTTTTCCCAATTTTGCTCTTCTCTTCTGTAATTTTTCGGTTTGTGGTGTGCATTCCTATTCTATTATCCAGACTACAGCTGCAGTAGTGTTAGGGGGTGGTTCCTATATCCGGATATTAAATTGTAGGTTTTGTGTATATGTTGAAACTAATTATGTGCATAGTTGTCAAGGCGACAAGGCTACGCAAGGCATTAGAGGCCATCCTAGGCAACGCCTAGGCGACCAAAACGTTCCTAGTGTATTTTTTTATTTCTAAACTATTAATGCTATATTAATGTTTATATATATTCTGTATGCTGCATAAATAATCAACATTTAAGGCATAACCTAATTAATGAGAAAACCAACAAATAATGAGTAAAGTATATGACATAAAGAAGCATATTTATAAGAAACAAAAAAACACAAATCAATAAACTAAGAAGTTCCATCTTTTGGCGACTGCATAGCTTTGGAGCACCTCGATTGCCGGGAATAAATTTTTCGGCGACATTGGCATCCCACTCTTGGACTGGTTTTTAGTACAAGGGTAAAAAAACTCTTCATCTTTTCCGTTAGGGAACTTAACAGCGTGTGACCGTTAATGGGAAATGGTTGAATTGCAGATAAGCGGAAACATTAAGAGAGGTATGTGAAATTTTCCATTTAATTAATGATTTATTTACACATTTGCAACAAGGCAACGCTTAGAAGACCTAGGCGGTCGCCTTTTGAACATCCGCAAGGCGCCTCATCGCCTAGCACCTGTATTACCCCCCGGACGCCTAGGCGTCGCCTTGACAACTATTTTCGTGCGTTATAAGAACATTGAACATGGTAGAATATAACCATGCAAAGATGGGCTTAGTGCAAAGGGGTTGATGAGGAAGACTGTTTTGGGCTTGGGAACACTAACTTAAGAAGAAGAGGGCTAGTGGACGAACTGCAGATCTCTATATCTCACACATTCAGGGAAAATATTGGAATGGGAAGTACTCGTCCAAGTCTTTTTTAAGGTTCGGACCCTAGACGTCATAATAGTTTGGGCTATCCTTTCAAACTGATGTGGAAGATCCAGGGACCTCCTGAAGATTAAGAACTGGCTTGGGAGGTCAGTTATTGGAATGTCAACATATGTGACTGATTGGAAAGGAGAGCATCTAGGAACTTTATTTTTTGGTAATGTTTGCCTCTTCTGTGTGTCTGATGGGGAATCTGTGAATAACCTTTTTGTCCATTGTAGTTTTGGGAGGGGTGTTTGGTCTCATTTCTGGGTATTGTTTGGTTAATACTTGAACCCCCTGCAGGGAATTTTTTATCTTATGTTGTCGTTGCAGTCCATGGCTCTATTAAAGAGAGGCAAATTGATTGGCAATTCGTCTTCCTAGTGGGTGTCTGGACTATTTAGGGGAGGGATAACAGAATGGTTAGAGGGTGGGCCACCACATTGAAAGGATTCTGTGGTATTTCTGTTGATTATTTTCTTAGACATTGGTCTTTGGTGGCTTCTGCTTTCATATACTCTTAAGCTCAACTTTGATGGGTGCTCCATGGGATCTAGGGTCCTAGGGTCAATAGGAAAAGAAACCCTTTTTTGGGATGTGGAGTGCTAGATTCTGAAGTTTTTCGTCATCTTCAAAAAATGATCTTTGATTGTGTCTGTCCTACTTAACTACTTTCTCATTAAAAACATATAAGGAGTGAAGTCTGATATAGGTATTTAAAAAAAAAAAAAAAAACTTTAAACCTATTCATGATATTATATTTTTTTTGGCCAAATTTTCGAAAATATTTTGCCCTTTCAGCCTAAAAAACACATAATTTGTGGACATTTTTTATTTTGGTGCTTCAGGTTCCTCAGCCCATTTCGTTCAATTTGGTCTATGTTTTAGCTGAAATGCTTTAAAGCCCATACTTTGAAATCATTTTAGGCCAGGGGTATGAAATCATTGATCATGAGACAGATTCAAAGCAGGTTGTGCTAAAATGAAGATCCCAATTGAAGGGGCCCATTTTAATTTTTTTTGAGGGAGAGGATTTAGGGCTATTCATTTCAAATTCAACCAAAGGTTCAGTGGCCATTTTAGATTGTAATGCTTTTATTTTTGTTTTCACATCTTATTTAATTTGGTCTCTGTTGGTATTTGGCTTAAATACTTTAAAGCCCATAATTTGAAATCATTTCAGGCCAGGGGTAAGAAAACCATGGATCATGAGACAGATTCAAAGCGGGCTATGCTAAAATGAAGATCCCAATTGAAGGGAGACCATTTTAATTTTTTTTATGGGAGAGGATTTAGGGCTATTTATTTCAAATTCAATCAAAGGATCAGGGGCTGTTTGAGATTATATGCCCTTTTTTTTTTCCACGTCTTATTTATATATACAACAACGACAACAAATCCTTATCCCAACTAAATGTAGTTGACTACATGGATCATTGCTCTCCATTCAGCTTTGCTTGAGGACATACTTGATATAAGGCCTAAGCTATGCAGGTTTTTCCTCATCACTTTGCCTAGAGTCATTTTAGGTCTACCCCTAGCTCTTTTAATTCCTTCGATCTAAATCGAAGCACTCCTCCACATCTAAAGGCCTCCATTGAACATGGCCATGCCCTCTCGAATGGATTTCTCTTAGCTTATCATGTATTGGTGCTATTCCCAAATCAGCTCTAATATGATCATTCCTTACCTTATCTTTTCTAGTTTTGTCGCACATCAATCCAACATCCTCACCTTAGCTACACTGTGATGCTTTTTAACTGCCCAACTTTTTGAACCTATAAATTTTATTTATATGGAAAAATTTAACCTACACCCCATGAAGTATTGCTAACATCATCTACCACCCACAGGTTTGGAAAATCATCAACCGCACCTACTCAACTGACGGAAATCACTTAAAATGTTGATAGACATTTTTACCCTTCATATTATAAATTTTAGGGAAATTTTCATCTACCATCCAAAAAGAATTGACCAAATCATCTACCACCCAAGTTGTTTAAAAAAAGCACCTACCACCCAAGTTAGACAAACTTTTATCAGAAAGATCCAAAAGCAACTAAAATAGCCGTTAGTTGCTGATGTCAGCCGTTACAAAATACTTGAATGACAATAATACCCTTTTTGTAAGGGGAAAAGTCCAATTTACCCTTCTTGTTTTTTTCACCCTTCCCTTCCTTTTCTTTTCGTTTCGTATTTTGTTTAGAACAAAAAATCCCCAATTTTTACTGATCCTCCAACCCTAAATTCGAACTGTTGACCTGCTACTTCACTCTGCTACTCCGATCGCCGACGATGCTTCTGTAGCCCACCGAGGATGAACTGCCGATCTGCTACTTGCTCCTATGCTGCTCGTTTTGTAGACGAGAAAAGTAAGCGTAGAGGCAGAAGGAAGCGCTGGGGATACTCTTTTTAACTCGTAAAACAGAGATTCGACCGAAGAAAACACTCATGCTAACCACGAAGAAAAATTGCATTCTTCGTAGTTTAAAATTCACTCCATTAACCTCGACGTATTAGATGTGATGGACAGGTGAGAATCTCCAGAGAAGTTGCTTTCATGTCTTCGGTCTCAAAATCTCTAAAAACCCTAATTCCTAATGAGCGGTAAAACCCTTATACATGTTCTAAATGATTGGTGTGGCGTAGTGATTGTGACAGTGACGAGAATCGAGATCTCCGCAAAGCTCCAAAAACCTACAGTTAAAAGCGTCAAACACCAAAACCCTCTCTCTCTCTCTCTCTCTCTCTCTCTTGCTGCCTCGCCACGTTTACCCGAGTCCATCTAAAAACCCTAACCCGAGTTCACCCGTTCCCCCACCTAAGAGTTTGTTTTCACTGTCGTATAAAATCGTCTGCAACTCTCTCTCTTTCTCTCTTTCTCCTTTGTTAGTCATGGACTACTTGAGATTTCTCTTTGCCTTTTTTCTGTAGTCAGTTACTCTCTAGTTCTCCTTGTATATGCTCTTAGGTATTTCTGTCTCTTTGTCTTCTTTCGTCTACTTTTCTTTTTTGTTTCTGTACTTTTGGTACATACATAATTTTTCCTGCAATGGAGCTGGAGAGTTTTTGCCCAGAGGTTGTTGTTTTGGAGAGGATGGTCTCTTCTGTTTTGGAAACTGTGGTAGTTGAAACGGCTTTAGCTGCTGGGAAATCTGTGGCCTTGCTTTTCTTGGTGGTATGAGTCTCTCCTTTTTTTTTTTTTTTTTTTTAAATGACAAGGGTATAAACATCCACACACAATTTCAACTTTTTTCCGTCAGTAAATGGACTAACGTTTGTGTAACTTGGGTGGTATGTGATTTTTTTAAACAGCTTGGGTGGTAGGTGATTTAGTCAATTCTTTTTGGGTGGTAGTTGAAAATTTTCCTAAATTTTATAAATTTAAAAATTAGTTAGAAGTACTAGTTTGGCCTTCTATTGAACCCTTTCATTTTCACTATCTTGTTTCCTTCTGTGACACTACCACTGCAACCACCGACCATACACACACACTCTCTCTCTCTCTCTCTTATAGTCTCCAAGCTTCGAAACTGGGAAGAGCTATCGGCCATGGAGGAAGCAGGGGCGGAAGAGAACCAGAGGGCCACTCTCACTTTATCCAAGACGTCGTTCTCTCATCCGATGGTCAGTTCACTCTTTCTGGTTCCTGGGATGGCGAGCTCCGACTCTAATGATTTCTCCGATTTCTCCTTCTGCAAATCCTTTGCTTCTTGCTTCTTCTTCACGGCTTCTGTAATTTTCGAACCCTTCTTTTGAATCAATTCAGAAAACCTCTTCTCAGACAACCAGTTGGTTGGCTGTTTTCATCTTGAATGGTGTACTTGCATTCGCCGAGTTTGTTCCAGAGCTTGATCAAACAATTTGACAAATGTCAACGGAGGGTTATGGGCTTTAGAGGGGGTGGGTAGCAATTATTGTGGACTTGGTGTTGTTTTTAGTTCTTGTTGATGAAGTTCCCGGAAAGGAATTTCGATTTACTAGTCAATTCCCTCTTTTACTAACAAGAAAACCAAATTTATCAACACAGAAGAACAAGAACACATACACATGCAATCAAAACTCAAATTCTCCCACTTTCTCTCTGCTATCTATTGTACTCTCTCTCTCTCTCTCTCTCTCTTAGTCCGAACGTTACAGAAAATCAAAATGACCAAATTCAACAATTAATAATATTTCTCATTTTTTTCTATATATATATATATATATATATATATATATTCGGAGGGTATTTGGCTATCAGCAATAGAAGCTTATTTTCAGGCTGCCGGAGTGGCCGGTGCAGAGATGGTGAAAGAAGTGTTTCTCGGATTATTGGGGAGGTGCCACGTTAGCGCCGGCTGGGTGTTGATCTCTATTGCCTTCTCGCAAAACCTTAATGCACTTGAGAACCCTCTTGAACTCTCCCTCTTGCAAATGCGCGGCTGTGATGAAGCGTAGGGATTTCGATCTCAGCGTCTTCAGTGTCAGAGATTCGTCTAACCTTCTAACAATCCTTAACCCCTTATTGCACAAATCCAAAGCTTTGTTCATCAGCTTCATAGATTCTTTAATGGCAGATTCCAGCTTGTTCGACAACATGAGTTTACCGAACATCAAGTACTGGTTCGCTAGGGCACTTGCAACTGTGATCAGTGAATTTCCAGCACTACGCTTGATGATGGCGGTGACTCTCCCCTCTTCCTCTTTCTTCACTGTTATTGATTCAGAAAGAAGTTTTTTGTGTTTTTCTGAAACTAGTTCTCTTCTACCCTTGCTTCCTACATGGCCAATAACTCTTCCCAGCTTTGAAGCTTGGAGACTAAAAGAGAGAGAGTGTGAGTCTCTCACCCAGACTCCAACAAACTCAACGACAATTTTCGGATGTGTGTTTGGCAGACTGGGGAGCAGAAGGTAGCAGAAGATCAGAGGGGATGGAAATGCCATGAAGAGGAAAGAAGAAGGAAGAGACAGAAATAAGAAGAAGGTTAAAATTGTCTTTTACCTTTACTCTAAGGGCAGTATTGTCCATCAAAAGTTCCATTTCAGCTGACATCAGCATCTAACGGGACTCTGTTAACGGGTTGGGCCTCTTTGATTAACGGTGCAAAGATTATGGGTGGTAGTTGACGATTTTCCAAACCAATAGGTGGTAGATGATGTTAGCGATACTTCTTGGGGTGTAGGTGAAATTTTTCCTATTTATATACGTCGTTTAGAATTTAAATCTAACTGAAATTGCTGAATGACATTTTGGGATTAAATAGGGATACTCATTGCCATGAATTTCACAACTTGCTTTAAACTGCTTATTGATTATTTACTAGGGTGTGAATCTATTCAGTTTTGTGCTTCTAGAGATTCTCCTAAAAATTGCTCAGTTGTTAGAAATGGCCAATGTTTTGAAAGAAAAATAGTAAAAAAATATATTTGTGTTGTTATTTAACAATACGGTTTAAAACTTGTATTTAAATTTTTTTTTGATACCAATTAATTGATCTTTCAATGATTATCATTTAGTAAGGTAAAATTATTTGTGTCTATTTTGTTTCAGGGCCAATTTCGTGGAAGAACTGAAATTGCACCTGATCAAAGAGAGAAGTTTTTGCAGCGGTTCAACCAGGTTCAGCAGCAAAGTCAACTTGGTGTGTCTCATCTTGCTGGAGGAAATCATAAGCAGTTCTCTGCCCAACAGCAAACCTCACTCCTACAGCAGGTCATTATTCTCACTTGTGAGCTTAACTTGCCAAACCTCACCATCTCAGTATCATCATCTGAGTTCTATAAATTTTTTTTTTTGGGATGAAATGTTGAAATGCATACATGCAGTTTGACCTGTTGTTACTTTATTGTGATGGATGTAATAACAAAGATATGGGCTCCTTCAGCAACTTCCAGTAAAGGTTGAACGTTACCTTTTGGTTATGCAGCATGAGACAGTCTTGTTTCTACAGTAGCAGAAGTTCCAATCACTCCTTTGGGGCTTTTAACTATGACTCTTCTTCCAGTTTCGGTCCCTTTTCCAGAATGTAAATTAATGCTGGGTTCAGGTTCATGCTGTTGGATTTATGCTTGAATCCCCTTTCCCTCCATCAATCTTTTAACGTTTGAGGTTCTCTGGATTCAGTGTTGTCTAAGTTTACTGTTTTACTTAATGTGTGGATATATTTTCTGTTCATTTAGAGGAATGCAGCTTTGTTAATGTAAGTGGTAGAATGGGACTTGGTAAACCTGATGGTTAACAGATACCCCAAAGCCACCTTAATTTTGGTGTAATGGATCATCCATGAGGAAGTAGTCACTGAACAGGAATCAGGAGCATGAAGTGGAGAGGATTTTTCTATTCACAGTTTTAAGATGTGTCAATATGGATGGGGGTTGGCCTCCCCGATTGAAATGATCGACAGTCTGATTGAGCCTTTATATATGTTCTGGAGTGCTGTATGTTGGTGGCTTGGTGCACACAATGAGAATTGAAGGGGAAATTTATAATGGCTACAAGACCAGCTATTCTTTATGGAGCAAATCAAGAAACAATACGTACATTCATTAAATGATTGTTGTTTAGCTGTGGATTTTTGAGATAGATAAGTGGTAAGAAAAGATACGAATATATGATAGAATTAGAAATGGATGCATTGGCATAAACCTTGGGGTAGCACCAATATGCGATCAGATGGTGGAAAGTGCATTCCTATGGTTTGCTCATGTACTTCGCAGACCAATAATTGCATTCATTTATTTTATTAATTGCTCTTGACATAGCATATTAGAGCGTTGGTTTGTACCTTGGGTTTCTTTGCCTTAACTTGGATAACAGTTTGCTACTTATTTGAAAACATGGGTGCTGGAGCAAGCAACCTAAAGGTTCTCCATGGCACTCAGAGGTTAAGGGCAAATCTCACCGATTATTTCATTCATGTTGTTACATTTCAAGACCTGCCTTCAGCATAACCAGGATCATTTGAAAGTTGAAACAAAGGGATCTAGCAGCACTACACTTTTTCACCAAACTTATGTACACGCTAATGATGCTCCAAGCTGCACCCCTCCCACTTTCCCTCTTTTCTTGGTGAATGGAGAGGAGTAACATTGTTATCTTGTGTTGGCACTTAAATTTTATAAATTTTGGGTTGATATTTAATCATTCCATGTTTCAATGCTGAAGTTATAATTTTAACTGACTAAACAATTGATAGCCTATGCAGTTTAATTCTCAAAACTCGACATTACCATCTCAAGTTGGACTG
This sequence comes from Protea cynaroides, assembly GCA_028583415.1. Taxonomy (NCBI): domain Eukaryota; kingdom Viridiplantae; phylum Streptophyta; class Magnoliopsida; order Proteales; family Proteaceae; genus Protea; species Protea cynaroides. Next base: position 64,620,563 of record CM053269.1, on the reverse strand, counting down.
GGCCTTGGAGTTCAGGCTCCGGGTCTCAATTCTGTTACATCTAATTCTTTACAACAGTCAAATTCTATGCTTCAACAATCTACTCCGCATGCTTTGAACTCGCCTGCACCAAAAGATATGGGTATGTCCATACACCTTCACTTGTAATCTGCAAATTTTATTTGTGTGAAAAGTGTAAGAAAGTAGTGTTACTTTTAATGATGCAGATGTTGGCTATGTGAAAGTTGAGGATCAGCAGCAACAGCAGTATTCATCTGATGATTCGATTGTTGAACCTGTTACTAGTTCTGGACTCAACAAGAATCTCTTGAATGAGGATGATATGAAAACTTCATATTCGGTAGATGCAGCTGTATGTTAAATATTTAGTGGTTTAGTCTTTTACCATGAGCATTTTTAACTTCCCACATCCCTCCAATTTTTTGTTATGCCTGTTGGTTCATTTGATTCGCTTTGAAGATGGGGTGATTTTGTTGAAACTTGCTGCTTCTGATTGGTTTCTATTTGGACTTTTTGGTTTGCTTTAAAATGGGAGCCTTGGTGTCTATTTGGGATTTAATGTGAGGCTAGGAGGATCCAGAAAAATCCATAAACGATGAAGAAAACAGCAATAAGCCAAAGAAGAAACCAAGAACAGCCAGGGGAATCCAGGGGAAGATAGATATATTAGTGGAGAAGTAAAAAAGGAAACACAAAGATCTGCAGACCCTCTCTGTGGGACAGGTTTAAGTACCTGAAAGTCTGAAACCCTAAGCTCAAAACTTCAATAGCATAAGAAAGATCATCAAAACTCCATGGTTTGAACTCCCCGAGCCATTTTATAAGTCCTTTTGATCTAGAAAAAGTAATGGGATTATGTCATTTGTAATCATAATTGTACTAATCATAATTGTACCCTTTAATTTCTAATGACTATTCTCTTATTAAATGCAAAAGGTCCCAGAACTATACTACTAACACTTAATTGTGCTATCAAGTAATGAAGAGAAATAATACCATTGCTTATCTGGCTGCCCCTTATGCACCTGCATCAATAAGAAAGGGAAAGCACAAAAACCCTACAGTGGTGAATGCAAGAACTCACAAGGTCAGCCACCATGGTGTCTGAATGTTGGGGCCTAGGCACCACGGTCCTTGCCATATATTACATTCTAGACCATAATTTATATTTTTTGGGTGGTCGACCATGTTTTATAGTTATGTACTTATTAAGTTATATATTTTATACATTTTTTCAGTCCCTATTTTATATAATAGATATTCTGATGTTATTTCAATTAAATTTTTATAATCAATTTTCTTTTCTGGGTTTTGGTGCTTCAATAATCAAAGGTGATTAGATGCCTTGAACTTCTGGTAATAGCTTATCACCTGGCCAGGGCCCTGGTGACACCTTGATAATTATGAGTCTGCAGGTTAAGGAACAAAGAATGTATGAACTCTATCAACCACTTCCTTGGCAAGCTTAACTGCCAACTAATCTTGGTCCATTGCAATGACATTCCTCATTTGAGCCAACAATCTCACCCTAGAAATGAGTTTGTTATACCTTGAAGGCCCTCTGTGTATGTATGTCATCCACTGAACTGCAATATCTGAGTCTCCCTCTCTAAACAAGTTCTTTGTTCGTAAACTATGATGAACACTGTTTTGTATTTCAGTTCCCTATTGGGATTTCCTGTCATAGTCAAACTTGCTGATTATGTCATCCATACTATCCTACCACTTTCTGGGAACTCTCTTGAGTCATTTGAACTGGCACAGTCCCCCATGCACCTATCCTAAACAGTCCTTATGACATAAGACTCCTTCCCCCCAAATAAAGAGAAAAAAAAAATCATCTTCTAGTTTCTTACAGACTTTATAAAGTTGATAACCTTAACTTATCCCATCTTGCACATGGTACTAATCTTGCCAGCTCGGCTATTTGGAGCCCTCTTGCACACATTTGGTATCCTTCTTTGTTTGGACTTTTGATGGTCTACAGGATCGAAGTCCTCATTATTGATCATCTGTATCTATTGGGGATTGCACATGGCAGATAACTGTCTTCTTTGCAGGCAAAATGAGGAGAATGCCAAGTATATGTCCGTGCATTCGGTCTTTGCTTTGTCAATAGAGTTGGGTTGTCATGATCTTAGTGAACAAATCCCTCTCATAGGGATGGGGATGGCATTCATGATCTCAATCCTTGAATTCATGCTTGTACAATCCTTAAATTCATTCAATGTTTGAGAGTACGCTCTAAAGAAAACAACTCCATGGGTTGAGAATATGCTTGAACAAACTGAAGTTTTGACCCAGTTGGACAATTCTGAACCTGAAGTCCTATTAGATGAAATGTTGAGTAGCACAAGAAGCTTAGAGCCCATGGATATGTACATCCATGTGGACATATAGATATGCTCTGAAGCTGTTTTGCTTTCAGGGATATTTAAATTAAACGTTCACATTCTCACACTTTGCTCCTGCACCCGCTCTTGCTCTTGTTCTTGATCCTTGTATTGGGAATTTTGGTCATGACTCATTCTTTTCACACTTGGGGATGTTAAAAGGTGTGGATTGTCGGGGTCTTTAATAAGAAAGATTCGAATATGGGAATTTTGTTACCTTTGCAATCCGCCTACTGGTTTGGAAAGAGAAGCAACAGAACTTCAAATGACAAGGCTAGTAATTGAACCAAGGTGGCCGAGGAAGGGAATTACTGGCTTTTCTTTTGGAGTTCAGTGTTGGAAGAGTTCAGCTGAGCCAGATTTTCCCTTTCTCTGATTGTTGGGCTGCACTAATTGTCGATGGCAAATCTCGTATATTTGTCTTTTCATTTTAGCTTGATAATTCTTCTTGCTTTTAAGCACCTATTAGTCCTACTTTACCGTTCCCATGCCTTACTCAGATTTAATCATGGCTGTAGACTGTTTGAAGTCAATGTAAGGAACCTTACATCACAAATTGTCTATCGGATGACTTATAAATACCGTCTAAACAAAAAGCTGACATGTTATTTTTTTAGTAAATATAGTTTCCTTTTTTGGGGGTTTCTGAAACCATATAAATTTGTAATTATTTCTTCTCTTCTGTGAACGAATATATGACGTTATTGCTGATTACTCCAAAAAGGGGGAAAAAAAAACGATCGCACGATACAACTTTGAATATGAGTTGGACGATGCGAGCGTAGAGGAGCTTCAAAAACAGCTTCCTTTCAAAAAAAAGGAAGCAGACAGTATGACATTTAGCCATTTAGGAGATGGCGGTGGTGGGCCGCTGGTGGAGGAACTAAATGAACTGACTTGCTTGAGGAACTGAATGAGCTCATGAATGGGAGGAGCCTATGAATGAATGAGAGTAAGAGTTGAATCAGTAGTTGGACCTGACTAGGAGGAGTAAGAAAGGAACAGTCAGTAAGTCATTTTGATGAGACGCTGTTAAGTCTTCGATGAAAAAAAAAAACAATTTTTTGCTTGGCTTCGGGGAGAAGTGGAAGGTTTATGATCTGAATGGCGAATAGAACTGCTTTTCTGTGGCAGGCCCTCAAACCCCCATTTTCTTGCTTCTAACAACAGTTCATCTCAATAGGTCAAAAACTCATAAACTGTTACTGCTGTTCTCTGCACCTGTAGTACCTTGTAACACCCTTTTTAGCTGTTATTGGTATCTTGGTGGTTGTGTGTTATATGTGATCAATGATCTGTGAAAATTCTGCACTCACTATTTCAGTCATTTAATCACCTTTACTTGGACATTTCAGGCTGGAGGTTCTGGATCTTTGATTGACACTGCCCAAATGCCTAGAGATATTGATCTCTCCCCTGGTCAACCTATACAATCCAATCAATCTTCTGTGAGCTTAGGTGTCATTGGTCGAAGAAGTGTTTCTGACCTTGGTGCCATCGGTGATAATCTCAGTGGATCAGCTGCAAATTCTGGGGGGATGCATGATCATTTATACAATTTGCAGATGCTTGAGGCTGCTTACTACAAGCTTCCCCAACCCAAAGACTCAGAACGTCCGAAAAGCTATATTCCTGTATGGGAGTTTCATTTGGTTTTTTTTTTTTTTTTTTGGTTGTGTAATTTGACTAGTAGGTAGTGATGTTAATCTCCAACCACTGTTTTGTGCTGACAGAGACACCCTGCAGTGACCCCACTGAGCTATCCACAGGTGCAGGCTCCCATTGTCAATAATCCTGCCTTCTGGGAGCGACTGGGTATCGATACATTGGGCACTGATACCTTGTTCTTTGCATTTTATTATCAACAGGTATCTTTTTTTTTTTTTTTTTTTTCCTTTGGTCTATCGTCTCTAAGAAAGACATTCCATTTTCTGAAATATGCTCTTGTTAGACGCCTAAGTAAGTTTCCATCACATACAAATATTTCTAGTTAGACAAGTGTAATCATCGTATATGAAAAATCTGTTGATTTTTTTTTTTTTTTTTGGGGTTAAATGACAAATTTTGTAATCTATAAAGCAGATTATATGGTTGTGTGTGTGTATTGAGTTCCTTAGATCTGAGCACGAGACATATTCCATCCGTAAATTGCATGTCTTTTTCTTTATTTATGATGTAATGTTTATGATTATATTATCTTAGACTTTTTCTTAAGTTGAAGACAATGTGCAGAATACTTATCAGCAATATTTGGCCGCGAGAGAGTTGAAAAAGCAATCATGGAGATACCACAGGAAATATAACACATGGTTTCAGCGCCATGAGGAACCAAAAGTTACCACTGATGAATATGAACAGGGGACATATGTGTACTTTGACTTTCACATTGCCAATGATGACTTACAACATGGATGGTATGTTAAATATATATTTTTTCACTCCTTTCAGAATGCTTGATATTTTTTCACTCCTTTCAGAATGCTTGATATTTTTTCTCTTGTACTTCGATTTTTGTCGTTGATCAGTGTTTTGAGCTGTGTACGTACAAATTGAGTATTATTTGTGCTTTCTTAAAGGTGCTGTATTGTTTGACAAGCTTTTGTGTATATTCAAGTCTGCCCACTCAAATAATATTTTTTTCTGGTGTAATTTTTTTTTTTTTTGGGTGAACAAAATTATATATAAACAAGAGAACAAATTACAGCAATGATCACCCTAAAGAGGGGGACCCAAACAAGGAGAATGAAAGCAATCAGAAATCTCGGGAGATTTGATCCATCTCCATTCTTTGTCAGAGGCACGAATTCTTCTGGAAGTTGGTCAGCATCGGCACAAAACTCCTTCCCAAAGCTGAGAAACAAAAGGGCAGTTGAAGAACAGGTGGTTGCACTCCTCAGCTGCTGATCAGCAGAGGCTGAAGTGTTAGTTATCCAACCATAGAGAAGTGGAGGAACAATCATCAATTCTAGCTGTCATAGAATCAATCGAAAGGTGTCTATGCTCAACATCTTCCTCCAGGCTCATGAGGAGTCCTTACCATAAGAAACCGCCCAAATGGAGCCATTTTGAAGGATTCTTGGATAAAGCAACTCCACCCAAATGCTTTTTTTTTTTCTGACAGCCACTGCCCATATTAACTTGAGAATGTAGGCAATGTTCATCTCTTTGACTCTTCTAAGGCCAAGACCCCCCTCCTCCCCTCCCCTCCCCTCCCCTCCCCTCCTCTCCTCTCCTCCTTTTCTTTAGGCAGACAAATAGCAGCTCATCTCACAGTATTCCGGAACTTCTTGTCATCTCCACCTCTCCATAAGAAGGCGCTCATGAGGGATTCCATCTTCTGACAGATGGAATTGGGGAGCCCAAAAACTCCAGTCCAGTAGATGTAGAGGCTCTGAAGGACAAATCTGACCAGCTGCAGCGATCTCCTAGGATAAGAATCTAGCTTTCCACGACTAAACTGGTGTAATTTTTTTACTATTGTGTTTGCGTTGGGTATCTGTCTTCTGTATTTTAAAATGTTATCTGATCATCATCTTGGGGTGAGACTCCAGGTGTAACTGAAAGAATGGCCTTGCTATATAGTGATTGCTGAATATTCATCTGAAGTTGGTTGGTTTACTAGTTGGAGGAGAGCATAGTGGAGAGTGGAGGATCTGTGGGATGATAAGTGGGTGGGTGAAGGGTTATAATAATAAGTTCATTACCATCTTTTGAATTTTCATGGTGCTGTCTGACTTTGGGTAGTGTTAGACTGCAACCATAACATGCCTCATATTATTTTCTTTCGCTTGGTTGTTGCTTTTGTGTCTGTGAATGAACAAGTAGTGTTTAATTATTTTTATTCATAGGTTTGAAATTTTATCCTTAAAATGGGGGAGACAAATATTCAGTTTTATTTTTCAAAATAATGTAGTTTTTGGTTCTCATGAGTTGTCTGCATGCCTGCCAATAAACAGGTGCCAGAGGATCAAGACTGAGTTCACTTTTGAGTACAGTTTCCTTGAAGATGAACTTGGTGTATAGAAATGTGCAGAAGACCAGAGCAATGATAATACAGTCAAAATTTTTGGTATGTTTGTATGAACATCCTTTTGACAAGTTTATTACAGTCAGAATTTCCGTAGTGCTTCATTATAGTTGCAGCCAAAATTAATTATTGAAAATTTGGTGTGAAACAGATTTTTTTGGATCATCTTAAGAAAATAGCATAACTATTGTTCTACCTAACTCTGCTGATTAAGAGATGCTTTGGTCCTTGCAATTCATTTTCTTTGTCAAGAGTTGCAACCATATCAATTTTGTTTCACTCAAATTTTTTTTTGTGGATTTGTTCGTACATAGTATGGTTTGGTCGTATGTGGCTTCGAATAGAGTGGATTGGTGAAGGACGGTCTATGTAGCCGATTTCATTTGGTTGGGATAAGGCTGAGTTGAGTTGTATGGTTTGGTTGTATGTGGGTTCGGTGTGCTCGTGGTTGATCTCCAATTTACCTCGTGTGGTTCTTCCAATCCACATGCATATATAATTTCTCTCAACATTTAGTTGAATATTATAAATTTTAAACTTCTCTTACCCATCTATAATTTTTTTTCCCTTTTTTTTTTTTTTTTTTTTTTTTTTTTTTTTTTCTTTTTTGCAGATAATCGCGAAAACCAGCGTACAAACTGATTGGTTCGTTAGTGAAATGACTTGGGAATCCACAATCCATTAGTGTTGCATTGAGTTAGATTTTGTTTCTAGTGTGTACCATTTGTTATGTGACTTGTAACGAATCTCCAATTTGAATAATAAAAAAGTAGTGCATTTATTCTTTGTTTTTTTTCCTTTCAAAATTTAGACAAAAGCAGTTATTATTTTCAGGTATGGGATAAGCCTAATGTTTTGCTTAGATATTTTGTGAGGTTACAATTGCTTGCGGAACTCACCACTCAATTCTCCCAAGCTATTACCTCCCATTTAAATGCTTGCCTGTTCCTGATGGTAGATATCTTCACAGGTGTGGTTATGTTACCACGAGTTGGATAATTGTTTCTAAGGTATGATTGGGTTATTGTTTGTCCCTCTTTAAGTCTTTAATGTGAATTGCTGGAGGTGGCTACGGTTTTTTGTAGTAATTAGTATCAATACAACACACAAGGCGTGCGTTCATCAGTTGTGGAAACGATTTGGATCGGTGTTGGGCTGTTGGTCAGAGCTGATACCGATTACGGTGGGACTTCAAGGGAATTCCGTAACTTGTTAAAATGAAATTTGGATGGTGTTCTGATTTTATTTTATTATTATTATTAATTTTTTTTTACAGCCAGTCCACTCTCTTCTGGAATCCGTGGTGAGTAGTGAGCTTGAGGGCAGACAATGTCAACATTGGCGGAATGGCTGTGACATGCTGAGGGATGGAGTTTGTCTTCAAGTTTTTTACTACTCCAAATGCCAAAAGCAAAGTTTCCCCTTCTTTCTTTATCACTCTCTTGGTGAAGAATCAAAATACAGAGATTCAAGAAATAATTCTGACGGTTCTGGTTGATTGTAAGGAGAATTAAAAAATTTAGATAATTTATATAATAATATTATGTCATAGTTATAGAAGGTTTTTCTTCTTCTTTTTTTATTTTTATTTTTTTAGCAGTTGAAAATTTTCACTTCTCTTCTTTTTAATTTCTTTTGTTACCAAACTAAGCCAATAGTCTTGGATGCAAGGAAAATAACAGAAAGGGAAGTGAAATCTAATAAATACTGAAGTAGAATTTTTTTATAGTCATTTTTCTTTAGTGATTTTACTTTGCCTTTACTTGAAATCATAGTCCAGACATTTTTTTATAATCATTACCTCACATCATGGTGTTGTAACTAACTTTAAAGCAACCTGAATATGATTATTAAATTTTACTTACTATTCAAATTATTTTGATTTAAAAAATAAAATAAATTTTATATCTGAAAAGTATAAATGTCTAATATAATAAGAATTTAAGTAAGTTACATAATCATGATTATGATTACAAAACTATCATTTTTCTTTAGTGATTTTACTTTGCTTTTACTTGAAACCATAGTCCAGACAGAACCTCAATGAGAATCATTTCATTTTAGTGCTCATGTGGCTATGGTGGCGAAAAAGTTTGTAATGCTTTATAAGATTAATCTTCCTGCTTGTCTTGGAATTGAGTTTTATTATTCATGCTTAATATAACATCCAAAGATATAGTAATGCTATCTATATTTAATATTTTAGATTTTCGTTCAAGGTGAAAATATATATTATATTAATATTATAAACATCATGTGTGGAAGTCTTAATATTTCATTGAATCTAAATTTATCATATATTTGTAAATTTATTATGAATAAAAAAAAAAGACAAGTTAAAAAAAATAAAATTTTATTGTAAATTCTAACAATTTTGAAAAAAAATTTGTCGAAAGAAAGAATAAAGAAAGAAATTTTTTATCATTCTTTAAGGTAATTTGTAATTTAGAAGGAAAACATTCCTTTTATTTTCTTTTTTCCATTTTTTATTTTTATTATTATTATTTTTTCCATTGACAAACTAGAAATGTAAGATTCTTTTCTAGGCAAACAAACATGGCACATGGGAGAAGGCAGGGATGAGTAATTGAGTTTCGGCTCAACTCTCACAACTCACAAGTTACAATCGACAAATTTATTATAGTGATGGCCTCGCAGGATAAGGATTTAATGCCCCGCCTTTCATTTCTATCACTCATAGTCTCATCTTCCTCTGAGTAACTCACGAAGAAAGCCTATCCATCAACGGAGACACACGTCTCACGCTGAGGGAGGACAATCGTCGGAGGTTTCCTTCGGACTCGGAGTCTCGGATCTTTGGCAATGACACTGAAGAGGTATTTGACTGTGGCTGTCCTCTGATTGTGTTATTTAATTCTCAAATTTTGATGCCAGGCGCTGTGTAGGCGTTTTTTTTTTTTTTTTTTTTTTTTTTTTTTTTTGGGTGGGGGGGGGGCGTGGGGTGGCGGCGGTGGTGTATAAGCAATGTAGCTTTCTTTTATTGGGTATGCTCTATTATTCTGTTGTAAATGTTCAGTGAGCGGGAACTTCTTTCTTCCCCATCCTCATTTCTTCTTTCGACTTCCATTTGATTCCTCTAATTTTCTGTTGTAGAACTCTTCTAAAGGGCTATGAGTAGTATAAACTTGAATGGCAGATGTTTTTTTTTTGTGTTCAAAATTCTGATGTTCCTTTGAGAGCTGTAGCTTTATAGTTCAATTTGGAGATCAGAGAGCTTCATATTTATGTTTTCTGGGAATTATTTGTCATTTAATTGGATAGGATTATTTATTCTAGAGTCTTGTACTAGTACCCAAATGGAACATTTATGAAAATTCTAGTCTTTAGATAAAGAATCTGCGTTGCGAGCTCAGTTGACTGCCCTGCTAAATAAGGTGACAAGTTGATGGAAGGAAGACTGTTGGCATAAAATTTGAGATATTTACTCTCTTTTTTTCCCCTAAATTTAGAATGAGTAAAGTTCAAAATTGTTTGCAGAGGTGGCTAGGACATTTGTGGCACAACCATGAGGTTGGTGTAGGACCCCAGTTATCTATAGGAAAGATACCAGTTACAAGGAGTCTTTACTTCTGTATCCATGTCTCAAATTCAACGAGTTTTCTCCTCTCCAAGCAGAAACCATTGTTAATTCTATAGCGATGACAATTTATGCTGCTTAAAAATTGATGTAGATACTATTCACTTTGTGCTTGATTCCTATTTGGTTAGGAACACATGATTTGCATAATAAATGAAAAGATGCAAGGTTTTCAATGTTTGACTAGTTCAAATGCTCTAAAATACTCATCATTAAGTGGAATTGATTGAAAGTGTTGGAATCAAGATATTAGCAGAATCATTTAAATAAAGTGACTTCGTTAAGTTGTCTTCGCATCTGAAAGACAATTTGAGATTTTCCTATTCCAAAATATGCATAAACCTAGCTTTGGAATGAGTTCTACCGTAGCACTTTAACAACTCTTGACTAATATCAGCATCTTTCCATTATTTTTTATTATTTAGTTGAGAAAAACCTAAAAAATAAATCAAATAGTCCTATAACATTATATTGTTACAGATGTGACAGTTATTAATGATTCTTGTTATTTTTTTTTTTGGGGGGAACTTTATAGTTTTACACTTGCAGGTTGTTTACCATGCATATATCACTTTGCTGTTGGGTCATCAATTATGGTGCTATTGATATGACATCATCTGTTTCTTGCTTTAAATCATTTGTTTGGATGATTTGTATCTGTTTGCTTTGTTGGAATTCAATCCCTAAGTGATTCATTAGCAAAGTAGGTGAAACCATTCTGGTCCGGTCCATTATGAACTTTATTCTCTATATTGTCCTCAAGAGGATGGTACTCATTAAATATGGGACAGCCGACGTGAGCTGCCCCCGTGAGTTTGCCATTTTTCTTGTTTATGTGTAGTATTATATGGAACATGGGCCAAGCAATCCCTTAAATTTCAACTTGAACAGCTTTTTCTTGAATTTCATAATGTGGCCCAAGGGGAAGATTGATTTACTATTTCTATAATATTTTCAACTAAAATGTATCACTGTAGATGATTTTCTGGCCAACATACATGTGATAAGATTTGGTTGAGATTTCCTCCTCTTTTTTCCCCTATGAGGTCCCATCCTGGTTGCCTTGTAAAACTGGTGAAGATCTCACATGCTAAACGGTAGGATTGGTTAGGGACCTAGGGCTGATTGTTGCTTGCTTCCCGCTCCCTCCCTTTTCGATAAAGGGTTAGGTTGACTGCTGCTTAATATGGTTGAGCTTGTAATAGCAAACCTGACCTATTAGTCTCCTTGCTTTTGATTGGTTACTGCCCTAGAGTAAAATCTGGCTGTGCTCCTGCAAGAAGTTGATGTGTGCTTCCTACAGACCAAAATTGGTTCAAAGATTATTAGTTTTGAATGTTGTTGATTGCAAAGGCATCCTTCCTTTGTATTGTGGAGGATATTTTTTTACTGGTCCAAATAGGGTTTGTTTACCCTCTAGCTGTCCTACTTTAGCCATTACAAATTTCATTCAAGCTCAATCTTAGTGAGGAATAAAGGCTATCTACAAACCTAGTTGGTGTAAATTGATTGGATGATTCTTAAGAAGATTTTTGGTTTATCAAGAGTCTTGTAGAGGGTGATGGAGTTAATGTTATCAGATGAAGGTTCTCAAGCATAATACAGAAGTTGAATGAACGCTCCATGTTATACTTTGGGGAAGTCAGAATAGGAGAGCACTCATCTTGGGGTGGGCTTACTACTTAGATGCTTTCAGCAGTTATCCACTCCACACTTGGCTACTGTCTGCTTGACAAGGAACAACAAATGATTGACATTACTCTGAAGAGAGTGCTGTAGTGGCTCTATAAATTTGCTGTTACTTCAAATTTTAAGCTTTGAAAACTAGACCAATTGACTAAACATGGAGGTGGATGGTAGAGTAGAATTTAAACATCTTGATATCATGTCTATCATATATTGTTGTTCAAACAATGTTTATTGCCGAGTACATTTATCTGGAAAGAAATCTTTCCTTTGTTAGTGCATTTTTCCTATATTTTATCCATCTTTATCCTTATTGTTAGGGCATTTTTCCTATATTTTATCCATCTTTATCCTTAAGCAATGGCTCCTTAAGATCCACTTCTTTCTCAATTTATTGGAATACATATACTCTTTATTCATGTTCATCGCTCATTTCTGCACAGGTGAGAAGAATAATGAACTTATTCTAGTTGCAGACTATTACTTTCTACTTGTACAATTTCCAGTCAGCATGACACCTGTAGTTCCTTGCTCAGTGAGCAATGCTGGACTTGTTACTACAATCCCTTTTATGTCAAGGAAAACTAACTATCTGACCAGAAGTAATACTCTGGGGAAAACCACAGGAAAAAAATTACCCTTGCAAAAGCTTTTTGTACCTTTGTCAGCATCAGTGGGAGTATTCCCGAAATACAAATCTGGTTGCTCTGTACATTGGTCAAGAGTGCATATCTTATCAGCCACAGGGACTGAAGTAGCAGTCGAGGAGCCGGATCCTGCCATTGCAGGTGAAGATGCTGATGTCTTTTCTGAAGTTCCATCTAATGCTTTGGAGACAAGTGAAACACCTTCCTTGTCTGCGAATGCCGGTGCTACTACAGCTGTTAAATCAAAACGCTCAAGACCAGTTAGGAAGAGTGAGATGCCACCTGTGAAGAATGAGGATTTGGTTCCTGGTGCAACTTTTGCAGGGAAAGTAAGATCAATCCAGCCTTTTGGTGCTTTTGTCGATTTTGGAGCTTTCACAGATGGGTTGGTACATGTTTCTAGGTTGAGTGATAGTTTTGTTAAGGATGTTGGAACTGTTGTCTCCATTGGCCAAGAGGTGAAGGTGAGGTTGGTAGAAGTAAATACTGAAACTGGACGGATTTCTTTATCTATGAGGGAGAGTGATGATGTCAGTAAGCCCCAGCAACGGAAAGATGCTACTGCCACTGGGGATAAGCCAAAAGCTACGAGAAGGAATGGCACAAAGTCAAACCAGAGAAGAGATGAGGTACAAAAAAGGTCAAAGTTTGTCAAGGGGCAGGACCTGCAGGGAACTGTAAAGAGCTTAAACAGAGCAGGTGCTTTTATAACACTTCCTGAAGGGGAGGAAGGATTCCTCCCTACATCTGAGGAGTATGATGAAGGGTTAGGAGACATTATGGGAGGCTCTACGCTACAGGTTGGCCAAGAAGTTGGTGTTAAGGTATTACGTATTACGAGAGGACAGGTTACCTTGACTATGAAGAAAGAAGAAGACATTGGCAATTTGGACTCCAAACTCATCCAAGGGGTGGTGCATGTAGCTACCAACCCGTTTGTATTAGCTTTCCGTAAAAACAAGGATATTGCTACATTTTTGGATGAGAGGGAGAAAGTGAAAAATTTATCTGAAACAACAGTAACACCAAAAGCTTTAGAAGATATAGAGGGTAAGGCCCATCAGATTGAAATGGAGACTGACATTCCAAAAGTGCCAGACCAGCCCACTAGCAGTGAAGATGACCAGGTTAGTGTGCCTTCTGCTGTGGATAAGGTTGCTGAAGATGACAAAACTCCTTCAGAAGAGGAGGGAAACAGAGTGGCAGCAGCGTCTGCTATTTTAGATGATCCTTCCATGGTACCCCAGAGCGGCAATGATACTACTGAAGGGGCAGTCTCTAGTTCATCACATAGTGCGGATGCTTTTAAAGAAACCATACTGGAAGAGGAAGTGGTTCCCGAAACTGTGATACCTGAGGCAAGTGTTCCTTTTGAGAACCAGATACCAAAAGAAGCTCCTGTATCTGATGGGAAGGAAGATGGAAAATCTGACCCGGCTGGAGAAATGGGTGGTGATCAGATCTTCTCATCAAAAAGTGTTAACAGAGAGGAAGTTGTAGAGAGTCAAGTGAATGTTGCTTTAGTGAATGATGATGTGCAAAAACAGGCACCCCTGACTGTAGAGAACAATGTCCCTTTGGCTATGTTGAATGAACATGAAAAGGAAGTTATAAAGAGTGAAGCTGAAAATGTTCTATTAAATGATGATGTACAAACTCAAGCACCTCCAAGTGTGGAGAATGAAGTCCCTTCAGTGACATCAATTGAAGATGAAAAAGAAGCTATAAAGAGTCAAGTTGATGATGCTTTAGCAAATGATGAAGTGCAGACACAAGCACCTATAACTGTAGAGAACGAAGTCACTTTGGTTACAGCAAACAAAGATGAGAAAGACATTATAACAAGTCAAGCTGATGATGCTCTAATAAATGATCACGTGCAGACACAAGCACCTCTTACTGTAGACAACGAAGTCCCTTCAGCTACATCAAGCGAAAATGAAAAGTTGCCACCAACTCCTGAGAAGAATGGCAATGTCACCAACTCGAGCGGATTGTCTGATAAAGATGAGAAAGAAATTATAACAAGTCAACGTGATGATGCTCTAACAAATGATCACATGCAGACACAAGCACCTCTTACTGTAGGCAACAAAGTCCCTTCAACTACATTAAACGGAAATGAACAGTTGACACCAGCACCTGAGAAGAATGGCAATGTCATCAACTCAAATGGACAGGCAGACAGTCCTCCCCGGGGAACATCAACTAAAGGTTTTTATCTTTCACCTCTTTTACTACATTTAATCACTTGAATATTGCAAATTGCAGTCAACACAATTTTGGAACGAAAATGATGTCAGAAATCGAGATGTCACATATTTAGGGATCAATTGGATTAGAGAATTAGACTTTGATGGGGGCTTATCTGAGTTAGTTTTAGCCAGGTTTTTTCCGATCATTCTTAACTGCAACCAAGGATTAACTGAGGATTGGCTGCTCCAGATCAATCTGGATCGGTCTGATTCTTGATCCCGATCCCTTAATCATTGGTGTAAGCCTCACAAAATTGATTACGAAATACAGGACATATTCACATAAACAAGAAGATTCAAAGATATGAAGGCAATCTAAGAGATGGGGAATAAATGTTCTTATTGAGGAAATGGATTGTGGGGAGAAAAAAATGATAACTGAAGCATATAGAGTTAACTTCGCAAAACACTTTTGATATTATGTCAGGTGTATATTCCTTAGGAGTATTACTTATATGAGATCTGAAGTCCCTTTTGGAGATAAATATGAGTTATGTGGAGATGAATATGAATTATGTGATTGGGACAGAATTCTATGATTTTGGAAGTATGTAAATCTTTCATTTTTGGCTTAATAGGTTTATCTTGATATGAATGGAAATAGCATTGTTTAGGAACAGGTTTAATTTGGATCAAGATAACATTGAGATGATGTGGACATGTAATAGATGAATTTGTTAGAAATTGTTACTGAGTAAATTGTGGTACTTGGTCTAATGTTATGAATGATGATTAAACATGATTTTTAGATATTTCAAATTGAAAATGAGATGCCACGTGCCAAGTGTGAGATAATGAAAATGTCCATTGTAACCTTGGGTTTCTCCTAAGAGATCCTGGTTATAGTGTGGTAGTGAAGTTGGGTTCTAAACCAATGGAATGGTCTAGAGCATATGCCTTATTACTGGCATGCCCCCAAAGGGCTGGCTCACTTCCTTTATCAAGGGTTTGGGCTGTGATATATAGCCGCCTAGGTTTCTGGTTTTCAGTTGTGAGGTGTGCCTCATACTTGAAGCACTTCTGTATCATAATCAATAAGGCATAAGCTTGGCATGCATGATAGCAACTAATATAAGTGATACAAGGAATAAAGGAAATGTAAATTATGTTTTTTTTTTTCTTAATAAGTGTATTTGTGACACATGTCAGATCAGTTTTTCGATCCATAAAGTTTAGTGTGGCACACTTTGTTATGGGCATCTTGTGACTGGGCATGATTTGTGTGCTAGTTAATTAGGAGTTAAAAAAAAAGACAATTATGTATTCACTTTTATCCCAAGGGATTTTGGCATATAGTTTAAATTCAGAGATTAATTGAAATGGAGAAAGTTTGGCTGGTCTGGCCCATGTATTCACTTTTATCCCAAGGGATTTTGGCATATAGTTTAAATTCAGAGATTAATTGAAATGGAGAAAGTTTGGCTGGTCTGACCCTCAGCTAAGGAGGGGCATAGTCTGGAGCATCTCACCCTTAAAGAGGTGCAGAGCACCCCCCCCTCTCTGTATTTGCAGTTCCCATAATACCCTCCCCCTTTATCTAACCACCCACAAAAGCCCCTTTTGAAATCTGCTCCCCCAGCAAACCCTTCCCCAAATGAAATATAGTCTGGTGATTGACAGAGAGCAGCTTCTGTTCCTATAGTTGCTGATTTCAATTTATGTATGGAATGCAGCAACCATAGCTCCAGCTCTTGTAAAGCAGCTCCGTGAAGAAACAGGAGCAGGCATGATGGATTGTAAAAAGGCTCTTGCAGAAACTGGAGGGGACATTGTTAATGCTCAGGAGTACCTCAGAAAGAAAGGCTTAGCAAGTGCAGATAAGAAGGCCAGCAGAATTACAGCTGAGGGTCGTATCGGCTCATACATTCATGATAGCAGGATTGGAGTCCTGATTGAGGTGAATTGTGAGACAGACTTTGTGTCACGGGGTGAAATATTCAAGGAGTTAGTTGACGACCTTTCAATGCAAGTGGCTGCATGCCCTCAAGTGCAGTATCTTAATATTGATGATGTTCCTGAAGAATTTGTGAACAAGGAGAGGGAGATCGAGATGCAAAAGGAAGATCTCTTGTCAAAACCAGAGCAGATAAGATCAAAGATCGTGGAAGGTCGGATCAAGAAGCGGCTTGGGGAGCTTGCACTTCTGGAGCAGCCTTATATAAAGAATGATAAATTGATCGTGAAGGATTGGGTGAAGCAGACAATTGCAACAATTGGAGAAAACATTAAGGTAAGTAGGTTTGTGCGTTACAATCTTGGAGAAGGTTTGGAGAGAAAAACCCAAGATTTTGCTGCGGAGGTGGCAGCCCAAACTGCAGCAAAGCCCTTTCCTGTTGCACTGGAAAAAGATAAATCTGCTGCTGTTGAAGCTAAGGAAACTGTGGAAAAGTAAGTGGTTTCTTCTTCCACGTGGCTGCTCCCTAAGAGTAATATTATGGTGATTATTATTTTTTTTCTCATGAACCAGGAATATCCACTTACAATCAGAATTAAATAATATATGGTCACAGAGCCATTCCTTGTGGATGGGCAGATATTTTGGTGTCTAGCCCTGGCTAGTGCTTAAACCCTAGAAGACTGTGATTTCCATGCGCCTCGTTAAAGAGATAGGAAGGAATACTCAACACCTGTTTCTGTTATGTTATGCTACAGGGTGCCCACTAACCAAACCCTTAGTTTAAATTGTTGAATTGCTGAACTGATAATCATGAATAACTCTAGACAACACTTTTACCCACACCGACTGAATATTTAAAAAAAAAAAAATTGAAAAATACGAATTGAAGCAATCCAACACTAGAATTCATCAGTTTGTTGTTGTTAGTTCATAAATTCAGCATTTTTTTTTGGGGTGTGTGTGTTGGGGGTTTTGGGGGGGGGAATGATTTCAGAAAAGTTTCCTCTTAATATTTGTTTTGGGGGGGAGGGGGGGGGGGGTTGGAATTTAAATGTGATACGAGAGAACTGTGTTTGTTTATTCATCCATCTCAGAGATTTTGTGCATATATTTGTTTATTATGCAACACTCAGCACCATAAACTACTTATCTTTCCATCCTACTACTAGTTAAGAACGGATATGGATGACTCAAAATATTACATGTTAAAAGCGAGATGGTTCTGGGGAAAGGGATGTACATTTTTTTCCAAGTCACCTCTCTTTGATGAAAAGTTTCAAGAAAGCTATTTTTGGGGTCTGTTTCAATTAAAAACTTGTTACTTCATGGCCGACCGCAGTGTTTCCTATGCACATAGGGGTATACCATGTGGCTGGAGCACTGAGAACATTGCAATTGTGGAGGTTTTTGTATCAAATGAATGGTTTGAAATTTGAATTGGATAAATAGGTGTTGTGTTTCCTTCCCCAATCTTTCCTAGTTTATCCATTATTTTTCTCTTCCTGTTAGTTTCTATACACTGACTGTAAAGATGCTTAAAACTTCATTCCAGACCTCCAACAGTAACTGTCTCTGCGGCACTAGTTAAGCAACTACGTGAAGAAACAGGAGCAGGCATGATGGATTGCAAGAAAGCTCTTGCGGAAACTGGAGGTAACCTTGAGAAAGCACAGGAGTATCTTCGTAAAAAGGGTCTGTCAACTGCCGACAAGAAATCCAGCCGCCTTGCTGCAGAAGGAAGGATTGGATCCTATATCCACGATTCTCGTATTGGGGTACTAATTGAAGTCAACTGTGAAACTGACTTTGTTGGTCGAAGTGAGAAATTCAAGGAGTTGGTAGATGATCTTGCAATGCAGGTTGTAGCCTGTCCACAAGTACAATTCGTCTCCATTGAAGATATTCCAGAGAGTATAACAAAAAAGGAAAAAGAGCTGGAGATGCAAAGAGAGGACTTGCTGTCAAAGCCGGAGAATATAAGGGAGAAAATTGTACAGGGCCGGGTTTCAAAGAGGCTTGGAGAACTTGCGCTCTTGGAACAGTCCTTCATCAAGAATGACAGCTTGCTGGTGAAAGACTTGGTGAAGCAAACTGTTGCTGCTCTAGGGGAGAACATAAAGGTTCGAAGGTTTGTCAAATTCTCCCTCGGGGATGCAAGCAAGAATGGTCAGCAGCAACAATTAGAAGGCCAGACCTGAAAAAGGAACTCATACAGATGATGGAGCAAGTCTGGCAATGTGCCTTGGGATTGTGGTCGCACTATGGAAGCAAGTCCAAAACTACCAGGGATCTTTGAGGCAAACCTACTGCAAATTGTGGTCGATATCTCATTCTTTTTGTTGTGCTAAGAGAGTTAGGTGACAGATGAAGTGGTAACTGATGTCCCTCTTGTATTTTATTATTTAATGCTACTTCTGCATCTAAATCTTGAGACAGATGGGAAATCAACACTCTTTTCTTATTCATTGAAGAAAATGAAAGTAAGCGGTATGGTGGGCTTAATTTTGTTTTAGCTATTACATCAACACCTTGTTGATCGTTTCTACTTATGGTAAGCGTTTTGGTGGGCTTAATTTTGTTTTAGCTATTACGTCGACACCTTGTTGATAGTTTCTACTTATGGTTAATTTAAGTGGCTTTGATTGGTTGCAAAGGGAATTGATGGGAAGAGAAGTGAAGTGAAATTTTTGTACTTACAAAATAAATAAATAAATAAATAAATAAAATTTTCTAATCATTGCAGCACATATTATCACATGATTATATAACAAACTCCATATCATTCCATTTGGTAATTAAACTTCAGTTTGCATCCAAATTTTACAAAAAATGGTAAGACATTTAGTTGGGTAAGAAGGCTTTATTGTTGTTGTATACAATCATGTTGCATTATAGTTATAAAAGTAAGTTTGCTTTTTGAGTTTAAAAATTTTCATCTTTTTTTCTTTTAATTTCCCTTGTAACCAAACTGAGTCAGACTGGTTATGGGACTCTTGAATTTTCAGAGACCTAATGCCTTGATTGTTTTGAGGGACAAGGCCCTTTTTTGGGGTTGTCAACAGGCCGGTGGGGGCTTAGATACACCACTCTTGACCGCACTTGCTTAGGTGTGCTCAGCATGGACACAATGGAGGCCCATGCTTGCCTGAGGCTGAGGCGTAGCTCTGACGGAATAGAAAGATGAAGCAATCTAGAAGACGACTCAAAGGAAACAGTTTGACACTACTATCTCTCACAGTCCAGTTGGAAAAACTTATTAAAACATGGTAGACGAAAGATGAAGCGATCTACAAGCGTTGATGACATTACTACCTCCACAGTCTCAGTTGGAAAAACTTATTAAAAACATGGGAGATGGTTCTTTTAAGTGCCGTTTGTTTCCTGCCCCCACCAACTGGTGCAGGCGACGGGAGGAGAGATCGCTCAGTAGGGAGCACGGGAGAAGAGAGAGAGAGAGAAGGGGGTGTTGAAAATTTCATCACGAGGAGCAATGACATTGCCACCAATCCTGACTATCCTTTAGATGAAGGCTCAACTGCCCTTGAAACTTGGAAATGAACATGATCCCAATTCCCAACTTTAATCAGCTTCTCTAAATTAATAAATTAATAAATTAATAAATTAATAAATTAATAAATTAATAAATTAATAAATTAATAAATGAATAAATGAATAAATTAATAAATTAATAAATGAATGGGGGCACACCACAATTACAATTACAATTACAATTACAATTACAATTACAATTACAATTACAAATTCAGATAAGATCTCATCTAGCCTGTTTTCTTATGAGCATATTACCTTATATCAGATCAGATTATATTAGTATTTTATTTAAGACCGGCACCAATTAGGAGAATAGAGAGTACGTACTGGTCAGGCATGGAGATTGGTGGTATATATAAAGTCCAAATTCTAACATCCTTCAAGTGGAAGATATCTTTATCTTGTAAACTTGTTAGTACACGTGGCAAATGTGGTTCCATGTGGTTCCCATTTTTCGGTAATCGTGGTCTCTCTTTTTTCGTGACGAATGATCTTTGGCACTTTAAAAACTTCCTTCAAAAAGGGATAATGCATGGTCCAGTGAGGCAAGACACATCCATCAATATGGAGTCAGAAAGGCATTTTCAAGGATTAATCCAACATGAGTGTTAACAAGTAGTAGCTTCAGCTGAAACCAAAAGGATCTCTAAAAGTGTCCCTTTGAAGGTGTCCCCCCTCCCTTGTATTTTTTTGATTCCTTCCTCTGAAAGTTTTGAACTTTAAAGATGCCAAGAGGGCTCCAGTCATCGAATACTCGGAGATCGGATCTCTGCTGGGTGATGGTATATATGAAACTGGGAAAGGGAAGGGGAGAATTTTCCATTTTTTGGAGGCTTACTTACCACGAAGGTGTTTATTAGCATCTTCTTTCAAAATCAATTAGGGAAAAGATTCACTAATCGTAATTTTCTATTCTCTCCAAGTTTTTTAGGGTTCCGTTAGCTTAAACCATTGAGAAATGACATTATTAATGTGATCAATCATTAAACTCTTTAAATAAGTGAAACCCAGAAAGCTCCCAGTTCCTATCAAAGAAGAGAAAACTTCTCCGACCGAGATTCGGAAGAAAAATCACAATCCAAATTCATCGAATATATAATTAATTATAAGAAATTTTCTTATTGATATATCCTAAGGTGTTATTTCCTTACATATATGAGAGATATTGATTTAGACATTGTGATGGATGATGGATGAGGCAGTGATAAATATCTTTATTTTATTTTATTTTTTTTTTTTATTTTTTTTTTTATAAGAAATAAATATCCTACGTAATGCATATGCAAATTTAATCATTTAATGAAAAGATAAGATTACGTCACCATATCCAAGCTTGGTTTCCATTTCATACATGATCCCACTCACTCCCATACAATTCAATGAGTTCACACCCTTCACTATGTCATGCATTATAATATAATATTAATATCATTGTTTTAGTTACATTTGTTAATTAATTTATTTTTAAGCTTTGCATTTGAACATTTTTTTTTTTATTATTAATTACATGGTTGATATCCTTTGTTTCATATGAGGTTTTCCTTTTTTCCTCCTTTATAAAAAATAAAAATAAAGATTAAAGAGGATAAGGTAGCGGTAGACAAGTGGATTGTGGATATGGTGGTGATTCATAAGTAGGTCCACTTTGGAAGAAAGAAGTGGGTTCCAAAAGGATAGGGTCCTTACAGTTCCAGTGCTGATGGGAGAAGCACGTAGGGTCCCACAAAAGGAATCAATGGAATCTTTACTAATTAGTGGCCACGTGATAAAGAGAGGCTGCTAGGTGGATGCAGCTAAGCCCTTATCTTCTCTTTCCCCCTCTATAGGAAAATACCGAATAAAATTAAGGCGGAAAAGGTAAAACCCATTTAATATATTAATTGCACAGTCAATTCCAATAAAGGACCAATTTGCTAGCTTGATTCTGAAGCTCCCAATCGATAATATCATCAAACAACATTAATATGCACTTTATTATTTAAGAATGGAAGAAAATGAGAATAATTCATTTGCTGGTTCCATACTCTAAAGGTGGGTCTCACATTATATTGACGGTGATTGGATCCCATAAAGAATACATGTACATACAGGTGATCCAAGATGTGCTTTCAAGTTACAACTTAGAGGTAATTATATTTTTTGGTCTTAGCAAGAGATGGTGTACTATCGGTCTCGCGAAGTGAGGATCCTCTCTTCATATCAGTACTTTTCAAGATGAAAGGTGCGAATACGAACGATTGTAACTTTATTCTCCATTACAAATGAAACAATTATCATTTCATTGTGGACATAAGTATAAAATCTACCTGAACCAAGTTAATCTTTGCATTGTGTGATTGTTTTTGTCTATTTCATTTTTATTTTTCAACATCATAAATAGGATTCAATTTTTATAAATTTGCAAAAACATGATGATTGCTTAGAGATGATAGTAATAATACATAATGGCTATGAGTTCCAAGCCTTGTTCAAGTCTTTTGAGGCAAATACAGTGTGTTATGGCTCATCCATTAGCATTTTATTGTCTCAAGAAATTTAAAGGTTAAAGAGTTTATAAGACTGATGGAAATAATTAGCAATGTAAAGGGTAATATACAAATCATGATGAGATCGGATCTGGATAACCCTAAACAAATACTGATGCAAATCGAATTTGAATTTTTTTACTATCTGTTTACATTTTAGACTTGTGTAATTTGGATCTTCTTCCCTTCGGCAGATACGATTGGCTATTAATCCTTGTTTCTTAATTGTTTTAATCTTATGATTCTCTTTTCCTTATTAATTCTATAAAACATTTAAAATCTTTAAGAACCCTCAAAATCTTTAACTACTTAAATTTTTATTATTACTCGGATATCTATTCGGATTGAAGAGATTATGTTTCAAATTATTTGAATTTGGACCTGGATAGCTTTAAATGGATACTGATATGCAAATAGAATTTGCATTCAAATTGGAATTCACCTTTTCTGGGACACTAGGGTTGCATTTGGTATGCATCCTTTTGAATACATTTTAGGTTAATAATGCATTCTGGGATGACAAAGACAATGTATTTGGTATGCATTTTTGTTCTTAGATCATGGAATACGCTAAGAGAATGCGCCCATTTTGGAACGTTCTCTTTTACTCATTATTCTATTGCCTAGAAGAAAAATGTTACGCTTTTTAACCAATTCTCATTCTACAATAGGTACACGTTCTTCATTTTAAGAGTGAAGAATGAGATCATTGGAAGGCCATGAGTTATTACATGAAAATTATAAGACTCAAATTCAATCAAATATTCTTTATCATATTAGCATGCATGAAGACCATGTATGTCCATGCACGCTTACAAGTCTTCTTGCAACTGCTATATCTCAGCTATTCTTTAATCCTTTGTTTTGACACATGATCAACCCTGTTTAGACCTGAACTTGACATGTGAATGCATCTGATGGAACCATACTCGCGTGTGTAAATCATTTTCTACTAAGTCAATTAAGTCGAGTGGAGGGTGATGACGATGGGGAGATAAATATTCTAAGGTGGAATATTTGAGTGGTCCACCTCCACATGCTATATATATATTTCCTTTACAATTATATATCATAGCATCTATACGTTAGTTTTCAAAAGACAATTAGATACGTATGGCCGGGGGTACCCATAAAAACTAAAATATATGTATATATATATTAAAATATGTATGATCTTGTAAGTAAACAGAGATTATTATTTGTTTAATTAAGCATATCTAAAATTTAAGTTAAAGTTTAGAGAACAAGTTATCTATCTGAACATCATATCAGTGGAACTATCAACTATGTCAGTATCTCATTCTCTATGCCTCCTTTCTCTTATTCTTTCTTAATGATTTATTGTCGATTGCGCCCATTGGTGGTGCAGGCAGCAACACCATCACTCAAAGATTTATTTATTTATTTATTTATTTATTTATTTATTTTTTTTTTTTTAAAGGGGGTCAAAGAAGAAAAGAAAAAAAATATGCGAAATCATGCATACCGAGAAAGGTGTATTATGTGCGATATAGTAGCGGGTTTAGTTTAATATTGGAATCCAAACATTAATGAGTTGATGATCGCCATTAATCAGAGAAGTTAATGGGTAAACAACAGTAGTGGTGGATGGATATCCATCCACTTAAGTTGCCATCTGTAATATTCCAATTCCAGCAGCTCTTTTAGACTTTTGTATTATTGATTATGATGGGACTTGGTGGGAACTTAATTCATAATAAAGCGAACATTTTTGGCTTTTGTCAATTCATTCCATCGGAAGCTATGCTATGCTATTTGACTTTACTTTTCTCATAAAATTCAAGACTGGGACGTTACACGGATGATACATGCGGAAGCCAAGCCAAGCCCCGCCCCACTCAATCCTACTTCTCTTCTATCCTCTAATTTCTTTTCCTTCTCTCTTTCTTCTCATCTTTTTTTTCCCCCTCCAAGTGACTTCATCTATATGTTACTCAAGGGACAGAAAATATAAGTTTATGAGAAGATGTGGATGAGGAATCGGATACCGACATTGTAGGAATATATATATATATCTTTCTTAGTAATAAAAGATTATTTTTTTATTAAAAAAAAAAATCTCATAAGCTAATGGGTAACTAAAAATAAATAAACTGGTCTATAATTTAAAAAAAAAAAAAAAAAAAAAGATCCCCTTCACGTCCAAGTGGGTCCAATCTCTCTTTCTCTCTCTTACAATAAACAATGGAATCATGTTAGGTTTCCATTTTAAAAGTTCAAATTTATAAATGAAGTGACTTTTATGTGTACGTCTAAGACACCTAAGGTTCGAGTCTTTAACCAATGTGAGATTATTCTCAACACTCCTCCTCACTTGTTGTCGATCTTTTGGGTGACAGTACACGTGGCACGTGGTTTTTCTTTTTGGGTGATTGTACGAAGAGAACCTGGAACTATGATACCATGTTAAGTTTTCATATCAAAAGTTCGATCTAGTAAGTAAGAGAATGGACTTTCATTTATACAAGACACCAAAGATTTTAATTTCTAACCAATATGAGACTATTCCCAACTTATCATTAGTGACATTTTCTCTCCTCACATATTTGGATATCCTTATTGAACTGTCACAGTCTCATTGATGTAGTTTTCCATACTTGCCTTGTTACCCATATTTGGATTTTAACTTAAAATTTGAAAGGAATGATTTATATAATCCAATGATTGAAAAACCCCATAGCAGAGAAGGTGAGCCATGAATGAAGGAAACCTTCCTGACTCTAGGGAGGGCAGGCAAAGGAAAAGCAGCTGTTTGCCTTTATAAAAGATAGAGGTTTAGATTAGTTGGTGTAACTTCACAAAAAAAAAAAAAAAAAAAAAAAAAATCATCTTCCCTAGAGAATTGAGATTCTTTGGAGAGATATTTGTCTTGTCGACAAATGATAATGAAACAGTAATCCTTTGGGACAAATAGATAGATATAATAGGGTTGTATTCCCACATGTCAAACTCCCACAACTGCATAGGTCCCAACAGAAAGGTCGGCAGGCCAAGCATGAAGGTACCAACCAATCCACATGCAGCAAGCCATTTTGATTTTCAGATTAAGGAAGGGTCTCAACGTAAATTCTTTGAAAAAAACAGTGTCATTCTCGACAAGCAATTTTTGATATTTTTTAACAAATAATATCCAGCAGCAGCCTACGTGTCGGTGACCGACCATGAAAATAAGTGTTAAACAGCAGATAAATTATGAGTGATGGAGAGAATTCAAGAAACCCAACTCCCGTGGAACGCCGTAAAATACTCAAGTAACGTGAGCTTCTTAGATATGGGCACGTGTGCCACGTGCACCACACGATCATCCTTCCTGCAGCTTTTCTTGGATTTTTAATTTTTATTTTTATTTTTATTTTTTGAAGGAAGAACCAATTCGGTGATACAGTTTTCGGGCGGACCTCCTCTCTCTGCTTTCCACGTCAGAGAAACGAAAGGTGATGCAGAAAGGAGAGTAAGGAGTGGAAAGTGGAGACTGCTGAAAAAGATAATTGAAAGTGTCCCTTGCTGCCTTTATTGTTGTTTTTCTCTTCTGATTTTCAACATCACTGTCGACCATTGGCCTCTCGGAGACTCGGATATCTGATCCTAAAACCAGTTTTGGTGTTGGTTTTGTCTGAAACTGCGGTCTATTTCTATACTTCTTTGGTTGTTGCTCTAGTCTTAGTTTTTTTCCGTTGTTTTGTTGTAGAAATTCATATGCGAAGATACCAGGTCTTCCAGTACTGATTCATTCCTTCCTTCCTTTCTGCTTCTGGGTTTCTTCTTTTCTTCATATATGGGGAGTTTTTAGATTCCTCCCGGTTCACATCACTGTGAAAAACCCATCAGACTTATTATATCCATTCTGGACGTGGGTTGTCCTGAATGGCATTGACGCGTTTCCATTGAAAAGCTGAGTTTTATTTTCATTCTATTATTATTGATTTCTTCGTTTTGTGCCAATAACCTTCCACTCTGTTTACATAACTGTAGTTGGCCACTGGTTCTTTTGATCCTTGTTTTCCCTTTTTCATTCCTCCTCTCTCTTCTTTGCTTTCCTTTCCGCCTTTATATTCCTCATTTTTTCCAATTTTTTCTATACTTTTTTTTTGTCATTTGCTTTCTCTTTTCACCTCTGTGCATCAAAAAGGCTTCCTCTACAACCTCAACTTTTATCGAATATGTAGCAGGATCTTTGGAGATAGGGCGAACCCACCACCCAAAAACCATTACTATTTAACTCCACTTCATTCTCACCTTGTAGAACCATCTTTGGTTAGTCAATTTCTTGGTTCCCATCAACCTAGGTTTTTTTTGTATACTGCCTCTTGGGGACTGATAATTTCCTTGGCTATTTCTCATAAACCCATCTTCCTCAAGTGGTCTTCTTTGGCCCCATCTCTGTAACATCCAGCTTTTGTATACTAAACCTTCTGGGCTGATTAAAAAAATGGCCAGGATCTGGTATTTATCTTGGGTATTCTCTGTTTGGCTGCTATTGGATTCTGTTCCTGTGGATGGTCTTGGGGTCAACTGGGGAACGATAGCAACACATCAATTGCCCTCTACCATTGTAGCTCAAATGTTGAAAGACAATGGTTTTCAGAAAGTGAAGCTGTTCGATGTTGACCAGCCTACCATGAGTGCTTTGGTTGGAAGCACAATTGAAGTGATGGTCGGCATCCCAAATAACATGCTTGCCGATATGAACGACTACGACAAGGCCAAGCAATGGGTCAAGAAAAATATTACTCGGTATAACTTCAATGGAGGAGTAAACATAAAGTAAGAGTGATACTTTGTTCCTTTTGTATCCTTCTAATTCCTTTCTGTCTTTATTGAATTCCGAGGAACTTAATGTCTTGATATCTGCTTCTCTGATGGGCTAGAAATTTCAACCTTAATTGCCAGAGTATTAACAACCGAAACTAAAATGACCGACACCCAGAGCCATGTTGTTCCCAGCTGATACTCCAACCAAGCTTTTTATAGGCAGCCAATAGATAGTAACTTCCAATGAAAATCTGGTTAGCTGTGTTATTTTTTCGTTTCCTGGGCTGATTAGTATGAACTTCCAAATGTGTAGTATTCAGAAGTTCTATGGTAGTAAGATACCTGTCACTTGAAAAAAAATATTAAAAATAAATAAATGTGGTGTTTAATCTCTTGATTGCTTACTGATTGCAACTCCTGTTCACATTCTTGTAATGGTATACAATGCAGCTTCTTTATGTTCTATAAAGTATATGCATCCTTTCATCTTAGCTCTCTCTCTCTCTCTCTCTCTCTCTCTCTCTCTCTCTCTCTAACTTTCTTTGAGTAAATCCTTTTTATGTGTGTGTGTGTTTGGGGCGCCTACGCCCAGGGTTTGGGTGGAGAATGAGTTTTGGTCCAGAGGTTGGTAGTTAGTAGATAGAGATGGGTTCCAAGAGGTTCTGAGTAGAGGACTTGGGTATGAAACTCCCTGGACTTTACCAACTCAGCAAATTGGAATGAAAAGGGCCATTACCCAGTGCTGGTCTCACCTATGCAGGGTCCTGGGAGGGGTGAGTTTGCAGTTGGTTCTATCGGCAGCCCAAACCTTTTACCATTGCTCTAAGCAATGCCCCCTGGTTCATGTTTTTGTTGACTGTAAAAATGCATCACAAGCTTCGTAGGAGGCATCTCATGGATTGATATTGTGGATGCTTACCCTTATTTTATTCCATTTTCAAATTTGATGCTTGATATTTTAGGGATGTGTTTATTTAAACTTGATGTAATAAAAGCTGGAAGAGGGGGGATGATAAGGGAAGAATTAGAAAGTGGATGAAAAGGTAGTTCTCCCTTTTTGTTCCCCCTCCTCTCATAGCCCAAGGAACTATATTTTGTAAGAGTTCACTGCAGTTAAAAAGCTATTCAGAAGAAAGGAAGTTAAAGAAGAATGACAATTGAATTTGTGAGCCCGGGACTTTGGATATCCTTGGATTTTCACAGGTTCTACAGTAAATGGCTTTACTTTAGAAAATCCTTGACTTCAACTTCAATTACACGATACTTATCTAAATCTGACAAGAATAAAGTTCTTGTTTCATGTTTTAAAATGCTTCTGAATTTATTTGAAGATGCAAATTTCATCTTTCACTTTCAGTTGATTCTTAAAGAAATCGTCGGATTTGATCTGTAATTGGTAACTTTTCTGTTATGGGGGGAAAGAATGAGCACATCCTTACTGACAGTCTATTCTTTCTGGGGCTAAAGACCATTAATGAATAGGCAGATTGGTCTTCGAGGATGTGTCTTGCACGTAGAAATAGGTATTCACACCTTGTGTCCGGCCCTCTTGCCTAATGTTACTTTCTTCTTTTTCATGGGATCTATGACCCGTAAGTGGCACCCAATATTGACCTTCTCTTTGGGTAAATGATACTGAGTACCATTTAAACCAAGGACTACCTCAACACAAAAAGTAAAGGTTTCTTTGCTTAAATCAATTGAATTTTGGCTTATTTAAAGATTATTCTTTGTATCAGTATACATGAAATTCTAAGAAAAATATCTACTCGAGGCCCTTATCGTTGAGAGAATATACTTAGTCTAACAACAACTAGATCTAGCAAGTCTGTTTGCTTTGATGTCTATATGGTTATATGTTATATAATGATTGCTGGGTGCATTATCGATTGGTAGGAACAGTAACAGACCAATGAGACATATTTGAAACTTGTGTAACCTATATGATCAATACATAAAGCTTGGCCAACTAATTTGGTAATTTCTTATGATAACGTGAGTAAAGCAAATGACTGATTTTCTTTGACTCGGACCTCTTGTGATGCTTAGGTCAATAAAAGTAATGTACTATTCTGGGGACAATTAAGATTCTACAGATGTCGAATCTGGCCCTTGATGCTATGGTGTGATTTACATAAACAATCAAACTTCCATTTAAGCATGTAAGGGGTTTAAATGAATCCTGCTCAGCATGCAACTTCTTTTATCAGAGTTATGTATAGTCAAAACACACCAATTTAAACATTAAAGACTGACAGGTAAAAAAGAAGATTCCAAACTTGTGCTTAACTTGAACTGGGAATACATGCAAGTGTTTTCCTAATCAGCTACTTAAATTTAGAAACACCTTTAAAATTTACCTGTACCTGAGTTGACTATTTGGTGGTTCTGTACGCACACCCCCTCAACTCAACCCCCCGCCGGGAAAAAGAAGAAAATATCTAATCTTCTGGCCTGCACACATGTCAAACTTCCATTTGATCATGAAATCCATTACTTCTTTTTTGATTTTTGGCTGTTGGCATTTAGTGGATAACTGTTGCTCATAATCATGGTTCTCATGTGTATGTTTTCTGCAGATATGTAGCAGTTGGGAACGAGCCTTTCCTTTCGTCTTATAATGACTCATTTACGAATCTCACCCTTCCTGCCCTTCAGAACATTCAGAAGGCACTGAATGATGCTCAGGTTGGAGACACCATAAAGGCCACTGTACCATTGAATGCTGATGTTTACAACTCACCTGATAGCAACTCTGTCCCCTCTGCCGGAAGGTTCCGGGCTGACATTAGTGGACTGATGACTGAAATTATCCAGTTCCTCAATAAGAACAATGCTCCCTTCACTGTTAATATCTATCCTTTCTTGAGTCTATATTCCAATCCAGATTTCCCTTTTGACTATGCATTCTTTGATGGGACAAGTACCCCTGTAAATGATAATGGGGTTTCATACACCAATGTCTTTGATGCAAACTTTGATACGTTGGTTTGGGCTCTGAAGGGAATTGGATATGGCGACTTGCCCATCTTGGTTGGGGAGGTTGGTTGGCCTACAGATGGAGATAAGAATGCAAATGTGCTTTATGCTCAGAGGTTTTACGACGGGCTCATGAAAAAACTTACTACCAATCAAGGTACGCCAATGCGACCTGGGTATCTGGAAGTTTACTTGTTTGGACTTATTGATGAGGATGCAAAGAGTATTGCTCCTGGGAACTTTGAGCGCCATTGGGGAATTTTTAGATATGATGGACAGCCCAAGTTCACAATAGATTCCTCAGGCCAGGGCCAGAACAATCTTCTAGTGGCAGCACAGAATGTGCAATATCTACCTCAGCGCTGGTGTGTGTTTAATCCGAATGCCAAGGACCTGAGCAAACTTGGAGATAACATCAATTATGCTTGTACCTATTCTGATTGCACTGCACTTGGTTATGGATCTTCATGTAATTCCTTGGATGCTCAGGGAAATGCTTCATATGCATTTAACATGTATTTCCAAGTTCAGAATCAGAATGAGTTGAGCTGTAATTTCCAGGGTCTGGCCATGATTACAGCACAGAATGCCTCACAGGGTACATGCGATTTCATCATTCAAATTGCATCCTCTTCCTCCCCCAGACTTTCAGCAGTTGTATTGCCATTCATAATGCTATCCATGCTTTTTTCTGGTTTGGTGATGATGCTGTAGATATGTCATATGTACCTTATTTTTAATGTTTAGTTATTTTTGCTAGTTTTTTTGGCAGACTTTTTTATTAGTGTTTATTTCTTTGATCTATTCAATAAAATATGGTTGTTCATCAGCCCAGGTTACAAAATGACATTTTATTTTGTTTTAATGGCATTTTTCATTGGCCTTGTTGCATGGTTTGACCAATTGTTGGAGAAGCATGTTAGTGAGGATGTTCTACCCATTAAGTGGAACCTTTATTTTAAAGAACTAATGCCTATATACTAGAATCCATCTCTTGTCTAAGCAGTAGCTGTTAAGTAGGGTCTGTTAGGATGGCAAGTGGAAAATCCCTATGGTTAATTGAAAAAATGCTATTTAGTACCATCTTTGAAGATAATCAAACTATGGAGTTCCTTTTCCTTATTGCGGTTTTGTTGTTGACCAAAGAAACAGCTGGTCTGAGTGGTTATGATTAGAGGTAGCTTCCTAGAAGCCCAAAATCAATGTATGAGAAGAAAAATCAGCTTTATCTTGCTTGTCCAACCAAGCTGGATCATTCCTTTGGTGCCTATGATAAAAGTCCCTGCTAAATCCTGCCCGTGTTCCTACCTTTTCCAAGACCTTATATGAATACACGACAGTGCAGGAGAGGCTAACCTGAGGAGTGACAAGGAGGGATAGAAATCCTCTCCTGCCGACCTACGGATCGTCAAGGGTCGGATTTTAGCCGATACACATACCGATGTATTGGTATGCATACCGACTGAACTCCAACCCTTGGATCAACCGCGGTTCCCACCTGCCGCAGGAGAGGATTTGGATCCAACTAGGAGAGGTATTTCTTGCCTTAAATAGGGATTTGCACATTGCCTCTGCAGTTGTGAGCTAAAAAGAATGTTCTCCAGGGCCAATCCCTTTTCGATTCTGTGCACTTGGACTCTGGATATGAGGGATGAGGAGAGGGGGGAGTTGAACAGCTTGAACCCATTACCTCTTGGGTGTTTGCACTCTACCAGCCAGATAATAACGGACCCGACAAGGCAATTGTTCACATCACCATCCACTTGTATCATGCTTCAGTACAAGCTTGATTTGTATGTGCTAAAATGTAGGTCTTCTAAGTGGGTGGCTGAAAAGTTTTATGTCTTGAAAAAGGTTTGAAAATATAGGAATTCGTTTTTTGGCAAAAGATTGTGTGCACGGTCATAGCTTAGCTGTCGAATGGGATAGAGAGGAGGTATGCTACTACCATTTCTGCTCCCTCCTGCGAAAGTTTAGCCTGAATTTAAAGATTTTGAAGAAATTCTTTTTATTTTATTTTATTTTATTACAGTACTTGTGAAATGAACATTGTGAACAATTTACAAATAATTCGATAACTCAACCAGAAATATTAAGAATCGTTACAAAACATCAAAAGGAAAGAAAAAGACCCGATTTTTAATTTCAAATTTTTTAAAGGTAAATTTTAGAACAAATTAACAGATAATTTGGTGGTTGAATCTAATATACATCAGTGTCATGTCAGATCTGTTAAGGGTCAAATTTTTTTGTACAATTAGATCACATAATACTCCAATTACATCTCAAACAAAACATAGTTGACGACTAGCAATATAAAGCTTTGAAGATTCATTATATTTTACAAAAGAAATGAATGACTGAAAATACATAATAGAGTGCAGAGTGCTATAACGTAAGGGAGTAAATGATTTGAGCTTTTAGTGAAAATTGCATGTAATTAATCTAGACATTGTTCTTCTTACACATCAGTTGAATTTTCCAAAGTTCCGGTTCGGATAATCAGTTTTTTTTTTTTTTTTTTGTGTGTGTGGGTGAGGAATGGGTCCTTGACACGTGGCAAATAGGAAGTTTACAATCGCGCAAGAGTATAATGAGAGGATTAGCTTAGCAGACAACAGAGCAGTGTGTGGACTGTGGAAGAAAGCAGAATAGTTCCAATCCATCGTCAATGGCTTCTCTCCTACCTTTCTCTCTTCCTAAACCAAAACCCAATTTAATCAGGGCATCATCTTCATCCCTTGCAACAGAGGCAAACCCAGCTACTCTCCAGACTCTCAATGAGAAGTTCGGCCGGAAAGGCATCCAGTTCACAGAATCAGGTGAAGTTCCAGTCGTCCAAATGACCGTCAGAAATGGCAGCTCCCTCTGTCTCCGTATTCCGGATGGCCTTGTCACCTCTTACAAACCCAAGGTTTACTGGAAAGATGATGGCTTTGAGGAGGTTCTCTACACTCTCCCTGGAGGGCCCAATTCCATTAAAGGTGGGATTGGTCTCGTCCTCAATGAAGTATCCCAATCCACTTCAACTTCAAAGGCCTCATCCTCACCTTTGTGTACATCAGAATGGGTCGTGAAGGATGTTGATTCTGACTCCATTGATGCTCTCCAGGTACCTCTTTCTAGTTTCTATCTCTACTGTTTTCCTGGAAATGGATGGAAAGATAGTCATTGAGAAGAAAAATCAAAAGTAGATTTTGTACTGGTTTGATATGTTCTTGCGCCTTTGTTGTTGCAGGTTGAATTGAACTGCACCTGTGGATCCCTTGATCTAAACTATGTTGTCTCACTATATCCTCTGAGCATGGCAGCAGCAGTTATTGTAAGGAACAATGGCCGCAAAGCTGTCAACCTAACCAGTGCGATTTTAACCCATTTCAAATTTAAAAACAGAGGTGGGTCAGCAATCCAAGGGCTTAGAGGTTGTTCTTATTGTAGCCATCCACCTTTGCCTTCGAGCTTTGAAATCTTGTCTCCTGCTGAAGCAATGAAACCCGAACCCTCAGGCTGGTTCTCCTCGGATTCTAAAACTCAGGATACACTAGCTTTATGGACAGTAGAAGATCAGCTGTATACCATATTGAGCAACAAAGTCAGCAGAGTATACACAGCTCCTCCAATTGAAAGATTGAAGAGAATTTATAACACCCCACCCTCCAAATATGAAACCATCGATCAGGTATTGTGCGGTTTCTTTTGTTAAATCAAATTTAATTATTTATTTAGGCGAAGGAAATCATTTCATGGTAATGAAAATGGAGGCTGTATATAAATCTTCCTAAAAAAAAATAAAGGCTTTATATGAATTTCTTTAGAAGCTTGAGTGTTCTAATTGTACTGAAGCAGTTAGGTTAGGTTAACTAGTTTTATTTACTCAAAACTTCCAATGTAATTAAATGTTTTTCTTTCTTAGAACATTGGGTAATGATTTCATATACCTTAAATGATCTGTAACATTTTTGTTCTTTTCAAACAAATTTGCAGTTCAAAGGCTTTCTGTTTCAAATCTAAACGATCTTGTGTCTTCCTCATAATCTCCCAAAAGAATATCCATTTGACCTTTCTTGAACTCATTTAAACTGTCCAAGCATTTGAAATACAAAATGAAAGCTGAAGGTTACTCTTTTCAATGTTCATTATCAGATAATAGTATAATAACTAAAAAGTTCATTATGGGATAATTTGATCTAACCATGTACATCACTCCCCTTCCCTTCTTCCCTTTCTTTTCCCCGTCACTCTTCAGGGTAAGGAGCTCCATTTCAGGTTCATAAGGATGGGCTATGATGACATATACGTATCAAGCCCTGGTTCTTTATCGCAGAAGTATGGGAAAGATTATTTCATCTGCACTGGCCCTGCTTCAATGCTGGAGCCCGTGGTTGTTAACCCTGGTGAAATTTGGAGAGGGGCACAGGTTATTGAGCATGATAATTTGTAATTGATCTTTCAAAAATAGATATAAATTTCTTATGGGTTATTCCTCCTTTTTTTTTTTTTTTTTTAAAGTTTGAAAGAGGAGTGCATTTCATATCCCATCTTAAGTTGTATAGAAGTTCAATTGTTGATGCAATATTATTTATTTATTTTTTGTTGTAGCCATATCAAACGCTTATGGAAACTGATAAAAATATTTGGGGCAAGAGTTCTCTGAGCAGCAGGGTTTCCTGCACCAACCAATGGTGTGGGGTGATGGCGAATTTGTTACTAGGGGAAGGGAGGATAGAGAAAGAGAGTGGAATGCTGGAGTAGCTCCTACCCTGTTATTCAGAGAAACTTTTCCCAAAATATTTTTCCAAAACCCCCTCCTTTGCAAGAAGGAATTTTATATTGAACTTGTGACCTCATACTGGAACTTTCCACCTTTTTCCTTTGATCTTCAGGCTTTCAGATATAAAACTACCAATCTAAGATGAATAAAATATCTAAATCTTCTTGTTGGCTTTGAGTATGTTCAAATTAGAAAAAAGAACTAAAAAGATGTTACATTTTAAAGCACAGCCCACTTATCTCAATAAACTTGTATGAGCAAGAAATTTCCAAAAAGGAAAAAAATTAAAGAGATAAACCAATTATCATTTCATCGGGACAATCATTCACGTTTCTCTTTATATTTGAAAGCGGAAAATTACTGAAAGGTGAGACAGAACAGCTTAGTCTCAAGTCTCAACTCAATACAACTCAACCTTATCCCACTTAAAGATGAAACCGAATACCTTAGCCTACTACAAGCAATTCACATAAGAGAAATAAAATAATGAAAGAAAGGAGCAAATAGTAAAATAAAGCTCAAGTTACAGGGATGGCCCACTAAGGATGGGCTCCCCTTACAGCTCCATCACATCACAGCTCATATGGGGCTCAAATTTTATGGACAGGTGCACCCTATAGTATCCTGCTCATGTGTCAAATTTCAACCCAATCGGAACTAACCATGTGGCAAAAAAAAAATAGAGGCTTTAAGAGGGTGCATATTAACATATGGACTACCAAAATGGTGAATGCCAATACATGGAAAAGTATATGATTAAACAAACCTTTGAAATTTGACACATGGCCAACCCATACTGTCCTATCCATCCAACAATCAGAACTACCACATCATCTTTCCACATAACAGAATTAGGTGAACCACCTAGCTAGGAACCTCTTCCTACTTGGGTTGTGCAAAAAAAGTTTTCCATCAGACATTCATTCTGATCCAACACAAAAGACCATCTTCCCCAAGTTCCCTTCGAAAGAGTCATGATCCCTAGCTGTGTATACCAAGGCAAGGGCCAAGGCACAAAAGCAAGCAACATATATCACCTTATAGACCTTATTTTATACTAGTTACATTCTACCAGCCCAAACCGCTGCACTTCCCTCAACTCCTCCAATTAACCAGACAGCTTAAGCTACTGAATAACCACAAACTAAAATGTCGAGTTTTCCCTAATGTATCAAAAAATAGATAATCTAAGGTTTCCTGTTGGTCTGCTCTGGGATTCTCCAAATATGAATACAGAATAAACAGAATATATGAAAAGAAATAACTACTTTCATTAAATTAGACCTACAAATCTGATGTTGGATAAAGATTACACAAAATGTCGAAAGTTTTCCCTTAAATGATACATTTGAAGTTCGGGGAAGTTTGTTACTGTTGATCCTAACTAGACCATGCAAGATTGCTTACTGATTCTGTCATACTGCAAACTGGAATCAGGTTGGAACAAGATTAGAGTCTTCCTCCTGAGTACTAGTCCACATTACTGAAATGATAATTGCAAGAAGGATGAAGAGAAAACAAATCAAATTAAGAGCAGCTGTCTTAAAACTTCTCTGTTTTATACTTTGACTTTCGACTCCAGTTTTATCTTCAGTGTTCACTTCATCAGAGACTTGTCGTTCAGCATTTGTGAGAACATCACCTGTTGATGACATTGACTCAGTGTTCACTTCATCAGAGACTTGTGGTTCAGCATTTGTGAGAACATCACGTGTTGATGACATTGACTCAGAGTCAATGTTTGTCTGCTCCACAGCCTTGGACATATTTTTGTTACCTTCATGAAATTTTGGATGATATGATAGGGCATTCTCATCTAATTTCCTTGTTGGGCTCCATTGTGATTGGTTTGAAGATGGGCTTCTAAACCTTCTGGATTGCTTCTCAGAAAAGTCAGAATTTACAACATCTGGGTCCTGAAGAGAGCAAATAAGCTTCCTCGGAGTTGTGAAGATCTTTATGTGATCAATGTTGAGATGACAGAGTGGCCTCTGAAAAAAAAATTGAGTAGAAAGTGGGGTTATGTTTTCTATTAGTAACACAGGACGTACATAAAACAGTATAAGCTGAACCTTGGCGCCTCCACTGACTAAAATGAAATTTACATAATTTAGATCATCCTTGAGATTCAACTGATAAAATAATCTGAATGGAGTACCAAAGCACAGGAGTTAAAAGCTATCTCAACTATTTTATAACTAAACCATGGTGCTGTCCTTAGCACAAGAGATTTCAAACGGTGTGTGATAAGAGCAGAAATTATCCATTGAATAGATATTTTTAATGGTGAGCTTGGTCAGTCCCTAAAGGGATAACCTTACACTTCTGGTCCCAGGTCAACATTCAACACCCTTGGATTCTGAATCCAATGGCAGAGGCCTACTTTCACCATTGAAATCTCAAGAATTTCGTATCCAATATCAGCACCTTGGGTTCACCCTGGAACTAGGAATCAGCTTCAATTCTCTATTATGCAGACTTAAAAAGTGGGATCAATAGTTGAAAATATCACTAGCTATTTTGTCTCGCAACAGGGAAAAAAAATAGGGCTTCCCTTATATTTTGCATCTGCACATGCAAAAGTACTTGTGTTGTATGTATGTGTGTTTAGGGGGGCGGGGCCAGGAAGGGGGAGAGAGATGAAAGGGGTTTTACCTGCGGACTGGGAGTCCTGCTGTCGGTTATTCCATTGCTAGAACTTTCCTGTAAAAACCCTGAAAATTCCTCTGATTGATCTCCATTGTCGTTTATTTCACCATTCCCAAAACCCTCGACAAATGAGTATGATGAATT
This sequence comes from Protea cynaroides, assembly GCA_028583415.1. Taxonomy (NCBI): domain Eukaryota; kingdom Viridiplantae; phylum Streptophyta; class Magnoliopsida; order Proteales; family Proteaceae; genus Protea; species Protea cynaroides. Next base: position 64,582,667 of record CM053269.1, on the reverse strand, counting down.
ATTACATGTTCCCACTTCAGAAAACAAACCATTATTGAGTGACAAATCCATTCCCCCGTTCTCTTTCTTCCAGAGTCTCCTGTTCACAAACCTGCCTCCATGATCCAAGTTACATGACGCCTGCCCAGTTGATATTGGTGATTCAACCAAAGAATCATACTCTAAGAAAGAATCAACAGTTTGTGATTCCGGTGATGCAGAAACTGGAGATCGATCTCCTGATAAAATTTTCCGCCTGCCATAATCTCTCCTCCTACCAAAGTTTGATCCTGTGATTGAACCTGAATCCTTCTCAAATCTTGAACCTTTCTCTGCGCCTATTATCCTGGCAGTCTGTAATGCTTCAAAAGCTGCCCCTCTGACAAAAGCCATCTGGTCAGAGAGGCATTTCTCCATCTCCTCAATCACTGTCCCCAGTTCCGTGAAAATACTTCGAGGGTCTACACATTTCATTAAGAAATTCATCATCTGAATGGCAGACAACCGCTTTTGAGAATTTCCATCACCCGCATCCAGAATACGTACCCCAGATCGTATTATTGACCTTGCGTAGGCCTCAAAAATCAGGCTGTTATACTTTGCCAAAGCCATAGCCAACCCCATGTGAGAATTTGTCTGCGTGGGTTTCTCCTCTAATCCCCCAGCAACTCTAAGACAAACCTCATTCACAATTTCATCTGATGCAAACCGCCAATTGTCAGCATCAACAAGAGCCTTCAGACACAGCGCAGCTCCCGAAGCAAGGCACTCTTGGGAACCCAATAGAGCATCTGAAAGAGGCTTACAGAGGGAGTGTATTATCTTCCTTTTCTTGTCTTCTGGGGTCATTGGGTCAATCCCGTATCGAGCAATAGCAGGGACTACCTTTGAACATGCTTGCTGGAGTGGAAAGGATCCTGAACTGGAAGCCAAGGTCATGATGATGGTGGACATGATGTTGTCAATCTGAGGAACAATATTAGGGCCATGTACGCGAGCAAGAACTTCATAGAGAGAAATAGTGCATTCCCCAGATGATGAACCAGGTCCCTTGGTCTCAGAAACCTGGGCAAGAAAGTGTGGAATCGCCTTTGTGTCCAAGTCCTTGACGTACGATTTGAGTGCTTTCATAGCTGATTTTCGGCTGTCTGCGTCTTTGTCAAGGTTCGCCAGCTCTCGCCGGAGAACAGGGCTGAGACTTCTACCCATTCTCGAATCTGAAACGAGAAAGACGCCGATAATCCACTTGAAATACTGAAATTATACATCAAACTATAGAAACAGAAGATGGAAGAAATATAGTGGTTCCATTTCTTCAAAAACAAAAATCTCGGCATATAACCCCGGATAATCATTGGTAAAATTTGTAAGATTTTATTTCCAATCTGGGTTTGCTTCAAAATGGTAAAATGGTTTTACTAACAGAAATCGAAGAAATCAGTGTTTGAAAAGAAATAATTAAAGAAATAAAATAAAAATTGCAGCATTTAGGGTTTGTTCTCACTACCAGTCTACAGTATACAATAGATCGAGATCGAGATCGAGATCGAGAGAGTCATCGTCCTCACCTGTTCCCTGTTTCAGCTCCGATCCGTTTTTGTCTTTACTCTATTTACGGTCCTACTTACTACCTTCCTTAAAACTAAAAGCGCCAATCTGGAGAAATTCGAAATCTTTCCACGAAATTCCCCCGCCATCCCACTATTGGTCTTCCTTATGGGACGAAACTGCCCCTCATGAACAAACAAAAAGACATTTAAGTCCTAACCAGTATACGGGAAGGGTTGCAACTTGTAGCCCCCACTTCGGGTTGCAGTGTCATATTGACTGGAATCTTGGTTGAGTCATGAGTGCCGTCAATTTCGGTTGGATCAAATGATTAATGATTGAATCGGAATCAGCAGGATTGAATTCCATTCAAGTTGACTTTTTATTAGATATATATTATTTTATTTATTTATTTATTTATTTTTTTGGAGAAAAGATTCAGACTCATTCCATCCACTTTTAAGTTTTAACCCATCCCATCCAATTCCGGCAAAATAGAAATCAGAGATTCCATTCCCTTGATCCATGTATGCAAAGCTTTTTTGCAAACTAATGGAAGAACTTCTGATCAAGTTTTGGAGATAATCTAATTATTCTGGATTAGGTTCTGGGGAAGGTTGTTGGAGCATCCTCTCTTGTCGTCCAGTCACGTTCGTCGTTCAATGGATGATGAAGTGAGATGCTTAATAAGTATGTCAATGCCAATCCGTCTGATGGATGACTGACAGACTGAATGAATGACAAAGAGAAAATATTTTTCTTATTATATGATTAGATTCTGGCAAAGTTTGCCGAAGCGCATCGATCTTTTTTCTTTGATGGGTACCTCATCTTATGGGTATGGGAGTCTGGATCCCCTCTTGTCCTTCAGTCGCATCAATCGTTCATTGAACGGACTAAGATGCTCAACAAGCATGTCAATGCCAGTCCATTAGAAGGAGAAAGAGAATCTTCTTCTTATTATAGGAATCCAAGGGAGAAAGGTAATACCTTAAAAGGGATGGGCAATGCCGGAATTGCAGTGGAATTGCAGAGGACGACAGAAGATCTTTGTTGCTAATGTGATGCCCCACATCACCTGAAAGGTAAAACCTTATTAAATGCCATTTTGTGGACTTATTAGTATGGCACAGCTAAGACTAATAATGTATTAGTATTACTATTGATACTCAACATGGTTTGAGGAATTAGAATCGGAATCAATCGGAATCATTCCGATTTACGTTAAAACCAAAACATAGATTTGTTTTGATTTGATTTTATTAGATTTTAAACGGCTGGTTTCTGTTCAGTTTGTTGGTTCTGATTCAAAATGGACACCATTAATCTAGGGGATGAGGTATGCCAAAAGAGTGGACATAAAAAAAAAAATAATAATAATAAATAAATAATTTTTTTTTTTAAATATTCATATTTTTTAAAACGTCTAAAAGCTTCAGGGCAGTCCTTTTTAACCTAAACCTTTTCTTTAACCTTATAACAAAGAGCTCCTTGACAATGAAAAATCTTGAAGCAATATCAAGGCTATAAATAAATCCATTATTAATATATAATTAACTAAGGCTTTACAGAACTACAAACCCTTGGCTGCTTCTGTTCCCACATGGAAGAATATCAAGTACAACAACATCAAAATACAGAAGCAACATTTATAAATAACAACTGGAGCAACTTCCCCTGCCTTAACAAGAACAATAACAAGAAGCATTTCACAGCCCCTTCGAAGCCAAAGGAACTAATGGTTCGCATGTAGGGCAATACCATTTGCCTTGGAATCTTGTCTCCGGTGTCAGCCCAACACATGAGTAATGGAACCATTCCCCTCCTTGACACTGTTAAAGAAAATAGGGGTCAGATTAACTGTTGGTCTAAATTATAAGGTATAAATGAAGAGACTGCCCAAATTAACAAAAACCCACATAAGTTTTTCAAATAAGTTGAGACAGTATAACTTCAAAACACAGAGCCATACAGGCAGTTAATATTAGATGGTATAAAAGCAAGAAACTAGCTTATATATAACACGATAAGCTAATAAGCTTATATATAACACAATAAATGAATGAGTGGATTTCAAAACAAGTAATGGTTTTTTTTTTTTTTTGAATAAAATAAAATAAATGGCAACATAGATTAGAAAGGGAAATGCATCTAAGATTCAAGTATCTAAGGAGAGGGACTCACATTCTCATTGTCGCAGGCAATCATGTCTCCAAAAGAAACCTAGAAATAATGACAAATTAAACAACACGAACGTCAAGATGTCAGAAATACTGCAAACTGCCTTAAGAGAACTTTGATTATCCATTCAAATGAGTTAAAGTAAGACAAACTTCAAGAATGAAAAATCAACAAATTAGAACCTGATGACAGACACAGTAGGTCGGTTCATTTGGATCAATGGGTTGATCAACATCAACTGGAGCAGGAACATTTTTCTTGTGGCTGCGTGGAGGAGGCATCAGCTCAAAATCCTTATCACGGTCCCAATCACGGTCCCTAAAATCAAGCCTATTCGATTTTGGTGTCCCAAAGAAGGATTTCCGTTTCTCATCTCTTGGGAATATAGGCAATGGAGCAAGGGTAGCCGGTTCATCAGGTGGTATTTTGCCCTCTGAGAAGAAAAAATCAACAAAAATTGTGAGAAGAGAATAAAAAAAAATGCATAAGCTACCTTAAACTTCAAGATGAAAAACCCCTACATATATTACTACTTTAAAAAAAAAAAATCAAAGTTCGTCACACATCCACATTATCCCGGTAAAATGCTCATTTTTCAGGCTTGTCCAAAGAAACATGCAATATATACTTCGGTAATCAAATACATTAAAATACAAAATGTTCCCACACGCTTGAACTAAGAAACAGTTTTATTTTGAGGGACTATAACTTGCATGCTAATACGTGAAAAGAGTTTCACCCCAAAACTGGAATCAAGAGGTTTTTTGGAAGATAAAATACCTTATTTTTCACTTCTTATTGCTTTCCTAGATTTTCATTGCCAAGAAAATCGAGGAATGGCAAAAACTTTCAACCATGGACTGTGTAAATGTTTTGGGGAGTAGTCAACCTTCTAAAAAAAATTCATGGATCATAAGAATGTCGGATATAAGAGGGCGAGCTTTGGTGTGATGGTAAGATTGTCATATTGCAACCTGGTGGTTACGGGTTCAAAACATGAAAACAGTCTCTCCACGTTGTGGGGGTAAGGCTGTGTGCATTCCGCCCTCCCTAGACCCTGTAGTAGCAGGAGTCTCGTGCACTAGGACATCCTTTTTTTCTTTTTCATAAGAATGTCAGATATATTGATTATTCTGTTTAGAATGTAGAAACAAAATATGGGATTTTGTCCTGAAAAATAACTTTCTAGATCTAATGATGCAAGCATTTACACTTAATTTATGATAGAACTTTATATTCATTAGGCAAGACAGTGACCTTCTCCCTGCTCCCTTTTCCACAATCATCTTTGTTATAGAATTCGGAATTAGTAACAGTAAAACAGAGAGAGAGAGAAGGTAGGATCGATTGTTCTTAGCCTCTCCTCCTAGCCATTATTTATAGATGTAGAAAAGACTAACAAGACAGATCTAGGATTATACAAGTTAGAGTCTTAGTTATAAACTAAAAAAAAGAAGGATAAGAGAAAAGTAGAAAAGGAGATAAGCAGGCCACATGGACTTTTAATTAAATTGGTATTAGGCTTTAATAATTAGGCCTATCACTAAACACTTAAATACTTAATTATTTAAACTAATCGACAATGGGCCTGGGCCCATTCCTTTACAATAATATTAGTTTACATCCCCCCAAGCTGGAGCATGAAAGAATGTGAGAATTTCAACTTGGAACAATCTAGCAGCAGCAACAGTGGTGGTGGTAGCAATAGCAGTAGCGCAACAGCAGTAGTAGTAGCAGCACAGTATAAGTCACTATGAACCAAGTAGTAGTAATTGGTAGTAGTAGTAGCACAATATAGGTTATTGCGAACCAATTAGCAGTAGTAGGTCTTCCATGAACAAAGAGGTAGTAAGCGCCAGCACGAGTAGTGGTAATAAATTTGATAGTGACAACTCAGTAGCAATCAGATCTGATCTGGTTGCAGTAGGAGTAGTATAGTATCGATCTGATTCTCTGGACACTAGACAGCAGCAAGAACTTCGTAGCAATCAGATCTGATTGTAGTAGCAGTAGAGTAAAATCAATCTTGGACAGCAGCAGAAACTCAGTGGCAACCAGATCTGAATCAGATCTGGTTGCAGTAGCAGTAGAGCAATGTAGATTAGATCATGGCCAGTAGCAGTAGAGCAATGTAGATTAGATCATGGCCAGTAGCAGGAATTTAGTAGCAATCAGATCTGATCTGATTACAAATCAAGGGCAGCAGTGGTGGCTGCCCACCAGAACCGAGAGCATTAAACAACTCTCAAACTGGCTCTGATACCAAGTTACGGATTCAGAATTTAGTAAACAGTAAAACTGTGAGAGAGAAAGAGAGAGGCGGTAGATACGATTGTTCTTCGCCTCTCCTCCTAGCCACTATTTATAGATGTAGAAAAGACTAACAAGACAGATCTAGGACTCTACAAGTCAGAGTCCTAGTTACAAACTAAAAAACTAATAGATGGATCTAAGGCTCAGAGTCCCAGTTACAAATTAAATAAAAAAAGGATAAGAGATAAGTAAAAAAAGAAAAAAGCAGGCCAAATGGGCTCTTAATTAAATCGGTATTGAGCCTGAATAATCAGGCCCATCACTAAACACTTAAATACTTAATTGCCTAAATTAATCGGTAATGGGCCTGGCTAAACAAGCCCATTCTTTTACAATAGCATTAGTTAACAATCTCCAATTCTCCATACTCTTCTGTATTACCACCATGCCACCTTCTAAGTGTAAAGATGAAGCCAGCAGGTTTTTCGTTTCCAGACAATTCAACAACTACTCTCACAGAGTAATTTTTTTTACAAGACACATTTTATTGCCATGTTTTGCCACTATGCACCAATGGTCACACAAATTATTTATAATAACTAAGCCTTTCTTTGGTATGTATTACGAAATACATTATATAATATACTATTCAATTTAGATGTGCTTGGTATAATTTATAACATTTTTTTATTTAAAATAAATTAGAATCTACAAATAAATAATGTTTATGATTATAAGAATAATCTATCACTTGCTCATTTCACTTCAATTTTAATTAGGTTGAGCCTGATAATAAGTTCTCGCAAGCTGCTATTGCTTCTTCTTCAGCTCAGTTGTAACTGTTCTTCTTCCTCCCTCTCTCCCCCCCCCTCTTCCCCTCTCTCTCCCCAACGAACTCCACAGGTATGTAACTCTCTTCCTCCTCCTCCTCCTCCTCCTCTCTCTCTCTCTCTCTGCAATTTCACTATGGATTTTTTTTTAGAGCGAATGCCTAAATTTGTATTTGGAAGAATGTTGGAAATTTGAAGAAGAACAAAACTAAAAACGCAACCTCTGCTTCACTACATTGTTCTTAGTTGTTTGAAATTTCTCGAATTCATCCTCCCAAACCTCTGTTCCCGCCTTTGCGCTTTCCTTTTAATCTCCTCGTCAATTAGATTCCAAAATTTGATTGAATTAGATAGCAATCATATTAATAAGAAATTTGTGTCTTGGTTCTGCTCTTTGGCCGTGGCGATGGTTTAGAAAATTGTAGGTATTATTTTTTCTTTTCTCTTTTTTTTTTTTTTTTTTTTCCTTCATCCTGGTTATCTCTTTTTAAGTTTGGAAGGTTGAAGTTTGAGAATTCTTAGATGACTGCCGAGAGCTCCCTTGTTGGGATTTGTGTTGAAGGGAGGAGAGCAATGGAACTCTCAATGTCTGGACATAAGGTTTCTTGGCCAAAAGTGGCTTCTTCTAGAACCCATAACACCCCTTCCCCCCCCCAAAAAAAAAAAAAAAAATTTCTCTTGTTATTTTTCTTTTGACCTATTCATCTACTGTGATTATGTTGTTGGTTTTCCTCAATATGTGTCACTTATCTTCTTTTTTATCTGGGTTGGCTTGCAACTTGCAAGCTGATATTATATTGGATTATTTGTTGTTTGATAGACATGTCATAAGTTCATAACTTGTCGGCTGTGTTTGCTTGTCAATGGTTTTATCCTTGAGACATATCTTGGGCCAAGTCCCCATATAGGAAAGGGGATTTTCTACTAAAATCATGTGTAAACTTTTGTGGAGCAGAAAAGGTAGGGGTTCCTAAATTTGAGAGTCCACAACTAATTTGATCCTCTTCGTCTTCTATCAATTACCAATTCCTCTGTTTGTTTGCCATCACCCTCTTACTATGTTTCAGATTCATACTTATAGCTCCCTTCCTTTTGTCGACAGTGGTCTCTTGGTATGGGTGGAATGATGTGGTTAAGCTCCATATTGTCATGGGATGAGGTGGAAATTAAAGAAAGTGGGTCCGGAAATTAGGTGGTCACCCTCATGAATACAGCTCTTATGTGTAAAGGGCTTCTGAGGTTGGCATGGACATCAAACCACATGGAGGTGTATTGGTGGTGATTATGTGGTAGTTTGAATGAGCTAGGAATGCTGTTTTGTTCAAGCATGGTAACCAGCTTGCTTATGGGAGGCGAAATGATGGTTAAAGGTACCCTCAATAGAATAATCTGATTGGAAATTGGGAGGACTGAGAAAGTTTTGTTTTGGAATAAAGGTTTCGGATCAAAGGATCAAAGGATCAAACTCCTAAGCTTCTTTGCCCTGAATCGTATAGTGTAGTAACCAACCAGCATGTATGTTTAGCTGATTACTTTTGAGTTCAAGGAGATATTATGATTTGGATCTCAGTTGTTAGGAGTGTGAATGTATATGACCGTGCTAGAGTCCCTGTGGGAACTCTTGGGATTAGGGAATGGGAAGCAATTATAGTTGGGGAAGATAAGAGGGTTGGGAGTTGGGAAAAATTTCGAAAGTTTATGGTCAAATCAAATTTTAAAGCCATAAATGCCTCTTCTTGTACTCCTTTTCCTCCAACAGCTGAAAATCAGTTCTTTTTCTTTTTAATGTTGAGAGGAGCTAGAGATAGCAATTAATCATCTGACGGCCAGAGGAGCTCTTTACCGAGTGCATCCTCTGTTTAAATGGTGATGAAACAGTGCTCGCTTGCTCATTACTTGTATGTTCCCCAATGAAGTGTAGACTTTTATGTCTTCTTGGATGGTCGTCAGTCAGTCCCCCTCCTTCCTGGTGGGTATCATGGAGCTGTTACCAGTTGGGGTTAAGCAATTTGAGACAATGAAGGCTGGATAATTTTCTTAGCTGTCAAGTGGTAGTGCATTTGGAGGGAAAGGAACTAACACTTTCAACAATTATGCATAAACAGCAAAGTGGGTATGCTTTCTTATTTTCTGAGTTAAGGAAAATTGTGGATTGGGGTGGGATGGGAGGGTTCCTGATTTTTTATGTGACATGGTATGCATACTTGCATTTATGCATGTTGGTGCCCCCTTGCGTTATTTTATTTTATTTCTTTCTTTTCTTTTTCCCTCTGTTTTCTTGTTGTCTGCGGTTGGTTTCCATGTGTTTCCAACCGATTTTCTCTACGTTGTTTCATTGGATTTCTGTGTAGGTTGGATAGATTTCTCTGTTGGAATAACTTAATTTTACTGTACTTATGCATGTTTGCTAATGTGATTTTAATATAACTAAGAGTGGCTTGTGTTCTGTTTCGGTTAATGACTGTTTATACTAGTGATCTGTCAAGTGATAGATATTTGAGCAGCCTTGACAAGTTTATATTTAATAGTGATAGTGAATGATAGGTTACTAAATATCTCGTTTATTATGTTCTATGTGTAATAATTGTAGGGATTGCATGTTTAGCAATACACAACTTCATTAGAAAGCAAACAGCATGAGATTGGCTTCTTGAAAAAAAACTGAGAGGAAAGTTCGATGGTGGAAGTGAAGACAGTGATAGCGATAGCGACAATGACAATAATATTAGTCTTCTAGTTACATATAATGAATTAAAGATAAGAAGGACTAAGCCAAGAATTTTATTTAATCCAAAGACTAAGTGATGGCAAAGAGGGTTTCAACACATTCAATTCAAAGATCCCTCTTTGCTACAGAATTGATGCAGTCCAAGGACCAGCCAGCAGTGGACCAGCCCAAGGACCGGTCAACATGGGTCCAGCCTACACTATTCACGCGAACACTACAGTACCAACATAATTTTTGAAATATTTTGTTTATGTTGTTTCACTCCTTTGTTATTTTTTCCTAAAAATTAGTTTAGATTTTATTTCCTAAGTTGATTTACTTTATGAGTTAGTCTTAGTTGTTTCATTGTTTAGAAACTTTCCTATTTTCTATTTTAGAAACTTACCTATTCTCTATAAAGGAAGTTTTTGTTTCGGAAATCCTATGATTTTGTAATCCTTCAAAGTTTACAAATAAGAAGAAATAAAGTGCTGGCAGCAGAATTGGTCAGAGCTTATTATTAAATTCTAGTTGGGTCTCACTGATTGTGAGACTCAACTGAAACCCATATTCTGTTCATTCCCGTTTTCAGATGATAATAGCTTTTTCGAAAATTCATAACTTCTTCATCCATGGTTAGATCACCATCAAATTTGGGTATGTTATCAAGCGCATCCTAGAGTACTTCCCCTCAAAGTTTGAAGACATTCCAACGACTAGATTTTGAGATAAGTAATTTTTTCTACTGTTATACAATTCTGGTTCTATTAAAATACCTGTTTGAGACCTACGGGCAAGATTGGTTTCGATCCTGCCCATTGGATCAAGCTCATCTTCTGGAGTATTGTTTCTCATACCCTAAGGAACATTGTTTTCAAGTTTCAAAGCATTCTAATGGATAAATTTGAAGTTAAATAATTATTTATCAAATTCAGCCAATCTTACTTCTTGTTGAAGCGTTAAATTTGAATTGGGCTGATTGAAAGATCCTACCCTAGCAAGGTTTGGCATAAATTGAAATGTAACCCTACCTTGCCATTAATTGGTATCAGAGCTTTGTAATGGAGGATTCTAATTCTCCTAACCAGTCCAATGACCCCCTTACTTTGTGGTTCTTCAACAATTGGATGCAATGAATGCCAAGATTGATAACATAAGGAAGAGAATGAATACCAAGGAGGATGGATGGCGACATCCAACAGCCAATATTATGCCTAGAAATAATCCTAGGATTCTCCAAAGAGTCCCTAGAGAGGACTATCAAGATCTACCAGATGATGAGTATGATGGGAGACTTCCTCGACATGAAATTTCACATAAAGCAAGGTTGAACTTAAAAGATTTCTATGGTAGGCAGGACCCACAAGCCTTTTGTGACTGGTTGTGTGCATTGGATGATTATTTCGATTGGTTCGATCTTCCCAAACCACGAAATTAAAATTAGCACAATCCAAACTTTTGGGAGCTGCCCGTGGGTGGTGGAAAGTCTATGAACAAAAGCTCAAAGCTCAAAGACGAAAGCCTAGGACTTGGGAAGATATGAAGTACGAATTAACGAGAGAATACGTACCTAAACATATCCAAATAAGGCTCTTCCATCGACAAAGTTACCACCAAGTGGCATGTATAATTGAAGAAAACCTGACACAACCATCTATAAAATTCAGTTCGTAATTTAGCGAGGGGTGGAAGTCTAACACTAATGATATTGACGTGAAGGCAATACCTACAGTTGCACCATCAACGAAAACTCCAATACCATCAACCGTTCTGGGAGCATTAGTGGCTGAAGTCAAGGAAAACAAAGAACAGGTTTCACAAATCCATAATGACAAAGGAGAGACTAACATTGATGTTCCTACTATAGCAATTTGCATTGAAGAGGTTGTAGTTGAAGACCACATCAATACAATGTGGATGATTTTACTCAAGTCAGTGATATGGACATATGTGATCTTAATCTTTCTTGTGCAGCTCTATTGGCTGAAAATGAGAGTCACAGTGATCATGAGGTCATAGACATTGAAGAAGTAACTGTAGAAGATAAAGAGTTACATGTGATTCCCTGGATACCTCTTGCACGTTTGAATCTTTTCAAGATATTGAACATATTGACTTTGTGACACCTCCCAAGTATCTTGAAGAAAGTGGACCCAAGATGGTGGATTTTCTTCCGAATTTTCAAGCAGACTTCCAATATTCAAGAAAGATGTGTGCCGACCCCACGGAATTGATTCTTCACCATTACAAAACTCGTGGACGAGTTTATTTTAAATGGGGGGGAGTTGATGCAGTCTAAGGACCAGCTAGCAGTGAAGCAGCCCAAGGACCGGTCAACATTGGTCCAACCCACACTACTCACGTGAATACTGTTTACGCGGTACTGTTCACATGAACAGTACCAACCGAATTTTTGAAATATTTTGTTTTACTCCTTTGTTATTTCTTTCCTGAAAATTAGTTTAGATTTTATTTCCTAAGTTGATTTACTTTATGAGTTAGTCTTAGTTGTTTCATCGTTTAGAAACTTCCCTATTTTCTATTTTAGAAACTTTCCTATTCTCTATAAAGAAAGTTTTTATTTCTGCTTCTATTTTGGAAATCCTATGATTTTGTAATCTTTCAAAGTTAATAAATAAGAAAAAATAAAGTGCTGGCAGCAGAGTTGGCTAGAGTTTATTATTAAATTCTGGTTGGGTCTCACTGGTTGTGAGACTCAACCGAAACTCCTATTCTATTCATTCCCGTTTTCAGATGATAATAGCTTTTTCGAAAATTCATAATTTCCTCATCCATGGTTAGATCACCATCAAATTTGGGTATGTTATCAAGCACATCCTAGAGTACTTCCCCTCCAAGTTTGAAGACATTCCAACGGCTAGATTTTGAGATAAGTAATTTTTCTACTGTTTTATAATTCTAGTTCTGTTAAAATACCTGTTCGACACCTCCGGGCAAGATTGGTTTCAATCTTGCCCGTTGAATCAAGCTCATCTTCTAGAGTATTGTTTCTCATACCCTAAGGATCATTGCTTTCAAGTTTCAAAGCATTCTAGTGGATAGATTTAAAGTTAAATAATTATTTATCAAATTCAGCCAATCTTACTTCTTGTTGAAGTGTTAAATTTGAATTGGGCTGTTGAAAGATCCTACCCTAGCAAGGTTTGGCATAAATTGAGATGTAACCCTACCTTGCCATCAAGGATCTTATCACAGTCCAACCCAAATTTAACCCTTAACAGCAAACAAGAATTATTAATTTAGACAAATAATTCCCCAACTTCAAATGTAACTATAAAAATGCTTCAAATTTTGGAATCCTTGATCCTTAGGATATCAGAAACAATATTCCAGAAGATGAGCTTGATCCAATGGGTGGGATCGAAACCAATCTTGCCCGTATGTCTCAAACATGTATTTTAACAAAACCAGAATTGTATAATAGTAAAAAAATTACTTACTTCAGAATCCAACCGTTGAAAGATCTTCAAACTTGGAGGGGAAGTATTCTAGTATGTGCTTGATAACATACCCAAATTTGAAGGTGATCCAACCATGGATGAAGAAGTTATGAATTTTCGAAAAAACACTATCATCTGAAAACGGATTCGAACAGAGTAGGAGTTTTGGTTGAGTCTCACAACCAATGAAACTCAACCAGAATTTAATAATAAACTTTGACCAACTCTACTGCCAGCATCTTCTTCCTCTTTATTTATAATGCTAAAAGGAAATACAAAAGATAGAAGGACTGATTCCTAGAAGGAATGTGATGCAGTCAAAGAAGCAACCAGCCCAAGGTACCGTCAACATGGGCCCGGGCCTAGCCCACACTGTTCACGCGGTACTGTTCATGTGAACAATACCAACAACATTATTTATGACTCTTTTGATTAGTTTCCTAATTTTCAGTTTATTTATTTCCATTGTTTAGCTTCCTAAAAATTAGGCTAGTTAGTTTAGAAGTCTTAGTTGCTTGGAGACTAAGACTTGCCTAAACTCGAGTTTCTTAATTCCAGTTTTTAGAAACTTTCCTATTTCTATGTTTTAGAAACTTCCTAAGTTATAAAGGAGGTTTAGCTTTTCCAAATTTCGTTCTTTCCTATTTTATTTGTAATGTTTCAAAGCTATAAATAAAAAGAATGCAGGCTGGCTGCAGTAGAGAGAATTTTTCAGAAAAAAAAGAGAGTGAAACTCCTATTTTCTGGTTGAGTCTCCGAGGTTGTGAGACTCAACCGAACTCTATTTCCTTTGTTCCTTTGCATTCAATACTCCTATTTTGTTCTTTGTTGCTGGTTATATGTGAAACACTCAGCACCAATTAGAGGAAGTAAAAACCAATTCAGCAGCCGACATCCTTTTGAACCTGCCCAGGTTTTGGCGGCACCAAGTACAGCAAGGTTACAAAGCTCATAGCTCCTTCAATTCTTTTCGGATCATTCTCAGATTTTGAAGGGTGTTCATAACTATCATTCAACCCAAGTTTCATCAATTTCTGACGATCAGATTTCCAGATAAGAATTTTTTTCTAATTACTTTTCTCTGCAGATTTTTGTGTTGGACTGAATTAAGATCCTATAGCAAAGATGGCTTGTTAATTTGAGATGTCTTAATCCCTTTGCCATCAATTGGTATCAGAGCATGGCTGAGGAGAGTCTACCTCTCCTAATCAGTCCAATAATCTCAATGACCTTGTTAATTTGGTTCTCTAACGATTGACCAAATTGGATGCCAAGTTAGACAATATGGATGGAAGAATAAGTAATTTGGAGGAACGGGATAATCCTAGGCCAGCCAGACTAGAAGCCCCTAGAAGAGAAATTCCCATAGCCAACCTAATGCCAAGGCGTGTTCCTAGGGCTCCCCAAAGAGTCCCTAGAGAAGAATATCAAGACCCACCCTATGAAGACTATGATTGCAATCAACCTATTCGGTATCAAACTCATAAGGTGCGAATGGACCTCAAGGAATTTCATGGGAGGCAAGACCCTGAAGCCTTTCAAGATTGGTTGAATGCTCTAGATGACTACTTTGATTGGTTTAGCCTTCCCGAACCTAGAAAGCTGCAATTGGCCCGCTCCAAACTAGTGGGGGGTGCTCGTGATTGGTGGTGTAACTATGAATATAGTCTCATAAGGAGTCGTAGAGAACCCACTACTTGGGAAGAGATGAAGGAAGAATTGAAAGAAAAATATTTGCCACGATCCTTCCAAAGAAGGTTGCATGACCAGCTGAATAATCTTCGACAAGGCACTATGAATATGGAAGATTATGTCTATCAGTTTGACCAATTGTGTGCACGGTCAGGTTCATGAGACAATGATGATCAAATGATATCTCGGTTCCGTTTGGGGCTGCGACCTGAAATTAGAGAAAAAATGGGAGTGGTTGATATTGTTAGTTTTAACGACTGTGTTGATAAAGCTTTCCAAGCCGAGGACCTTTTGAAGTCAACACCAAAGGCCACATCCAGTTCTTATGAATTGAAGCACCCTACACCAAACAGTAAAGCCATAGGGACTATATATCTCATCCTACTCCAACGACAGATAAAGGTAAAACTCCCATGATAGCAGCTACGGATGTGCAATGCTATCACTGCAATGCATATGGTCACTTTGCTAGAGATTGTCCACAAAAATTAAAGGTAAACTCCTTAGTTGTTCCATTCGAGGCCAACCCAGATACACAGGTATGTGAACCACAAAGTGATGACACTTCTGTTCCTAATACGGATGTCATGGATGATAGTGAGGATTCATATGGAATCCATATAATCAGCAGTATGGTTTTGATTGCCTCAAAAATAAATGTGGATAATTTTGATGCCTTTGCTAAAGCTCTAGGGATTGAGAAAGGTGACCACAGTTCTGATGAAGACCACGGTATTATGAAGACAATTGCGGAAAATGAAGAATTGAACAAGATAGTCCCTATGAATACCACGATTTCACTTGACTTTCCTCAAGATGTTGAGCATATTGACTTTGTGATACCGTCTAAATATCTTGAAGAAAGTGGACCCAAAGTGATGGATTTTCTTCCAACATTGCAAGGACAACCAAAATTTCAAAATCAGAAGACGTTGCCTACCGAACCCACTGAAATCATTCTTCATCATTATTGAACTCGTGGACGAGTTTATTTTAAGTGGGGGGAGTTGATGCAGTCCAAGAAGCAACCAGCCCAAGGTACCGTCAACATGGGCCCGGGCCTACCCCACACTGTTCACGTGAACACTGTTCACGCGGTACTGTTCACGTGAACAATACCAACAGCATTATTTATGACTCTTTTGATTAGTTTCCTAATTTTCAGTTTATTTATTTCCATTGTTTAGCTTCCTAAAAATTAGGCTAGTTAGTTTAGAAGTTTTAGTTGCTAAGAGACTAAGACTTGCCTAAAATCGAGTTTCCTAATTCCAGTTTTTAGAAACTTTCCTATTTCTATGTTTTAGAAACTTCCTAAGTTATAAAGGAGGTTTAGCTTTTCCAAATTTCGTTCTTTCCTATTTTATTTGTAATGTTTCAAAGCTATAAATAAAAAGAATGCAGACTGGCTGCAGTAGAGAGAATTTTTTAGAAAAAAAAGAGAGTGAAACTCCTATTTTCTGGTTGAGTCTCCAAGGTTGTGAGACTCAACCGAACTCTATTTCCTTTGTTCCTTTGCATTCAATACTCCTATTTTGTTCTTTGTTGCTGGTTATATGTGAAACACACAGCACCAATTAGAGGAAGTAAAAACCAATTCAGCAGCCGACATCCTTTTAAACATGCCCAGGTTTTGGCGGCACCAGGTACAGCAAGGTTACAAAGCTCATAGCTCCTTCAATTCTTTTCGGATCATTCTTAGATTTTGAAGGGTGTTCATAACTATTATAAAGGTCATTCAACCCAAGTTTCATCAATTTCTGACGGTCGGATTTCCAGATAAGAATTTTTTTCTATTACTTTCTCTGCAGATTTTTGTGTTGGACTGAATTAAGATCCTACAGCAAAGAGGGCTTGTTAATTTGAGATGTCTTAATCCCTTTGCCATCAGAATGTCCAAAAATAAAAAAGAGAAACTTTCCTTTATAACTTTTTAAGAAAGTTTCCAAAACAAATAACATCTATGACTGACTCATATGACAACCAATCTTAGGAAATAAAACAAATTTAGGAAACAAAACTAATGACTAATTTTATGGAAATAAATCTAACTTATTGATTTTAGGAAGAAGACAAAGATTTCAAAAAAATTTATGTTGGAACTGTTCACGTGAACAGTACCGCGTGAACAGTGCTCATGTGAATAGTGTAGGCTAGACCCATGTTGACCGGTCATTGGGTTGGTCCACTGCTAGCTGGTCCTTGGACTGCATCACTAAGAAGGCAGCCAGCTTGGACAACTGGTCGGCACTAAGCTAAATGACACCTAGACAACAGAACAAAACCGTACAATCTTTTCAACATTCATATTTATTACCATATATGATTTGTAATAAATAGCTCATGAATATAAATATAAACTATACCAAAGGGAGCATAAGTAAATAAGAATTAGTTGCACGTGAACATGACCCCTTTGGTTCAATGGGGTGGGCGGTGTGCTGGGGAAGGTGGGGTGGATGGTATCACCAAGATTTTATGTAATGTAAACAGGGTTAAACAGCCTGTGTAAAGAGGGGAATAGAAGCCTTGCCCCCAAAGGGATTAAACGTATCAGATTTTTGAAACTTAGGAAGGCCCAATCTTCCTCAAAATGTCCAATGGTGGAAGAGAACAAAATTTTCTTCCAATAACATTTAGCAAGGCCTGTAATGCTAGTCAGTCTGCTACAAATTTTATTTCCTTACTTCTCCCCCATGAAGCATGAGATAATATTTACATTTTTCTTTCCCTACAAAGCTTCCCAGTTCTTCCTACAGTACATAGATCATGATCACTTTTTTAAATTTTTCACGTAAAAATCTTCAGAGCTGTCTGATCCAGGAGCAATGATCATTAAACAGGACTAATTTTTAACCTAGAGAGGCCCTATTAGGTAGGAAAAACATTTATCCTGGCATGGTGGGGACCAAGATCTATAATGCTAACAAAGGTAGTACCCCATCGCTCCCTTCTTTTAAAATGCTACATGCATTTGCATTCCAAACCTCCACAGGAACAACACCAGAAGAGTGAACAGACAAGTCCCCATCAGCATAGGATTTCATGAGTCATGACATTATTGGATAGAGGATTTCTCAAATCCATTACAAATTTTCTTTGATGATACAAAATCCAAAACTCACGACAGTAAGAAACCAAGTTAATATCAAATAATTCAGGTTATATCATACCTTGCTTTAGATCTTCTGCAAAGTTGTTGAGATCTTCATCAAGCCGTTTCACATGGCTATCTATCTGCAAGGGTTTTCAAAAGCTGAGAGACATCAAACCAAATTCTCAGAATCATATCAGGAAACATCGACACTGATTAAGACTTGGAAATTTTTTTGATATATGAAACGGTCATCTTCTGTGGGATTGGATAAGGGTTCCTTGTGTTTGAAAAGGTTTTATGTAAGAATATTTTAATTAGAAGAATGAATCAGTTCCTAGCTAGCCAGAGCAAGGAGCTTCAATGGTTGTGAATGCAGCTTAAATCGTTAGCAACTTAACATCAAATCTTTGAAACAAGTTCTTTTAATGCCAGTACTCCTACCAAATCGAAATAATGTTGTATCCAATTTCTTGATCAGAACACCAAATGCAATTATAATCTCCATTTATAGTATCTTGAGTAGATGTCAATTTTGGTTTAGATTGTAGCTATTCGTCTCTATTTGGTTAGCCAAACAGTCTCTTCATGCAATTGATGCAGCAGTTAAATACCATATCATCAGATAAAAGAGAGTTCATGAGACAGCACAACCTGACGTGCAACAAGCACCAAATGGTTAAACATATCATTCATTATAGCAATCAAAATACAGTCAAAAGAAGAGCTAAAGACATAATGTTAGGGATGAAAACACAAACAAGAGTAGGGAAAAAGCCAAGCAAACAATCACACAACAAGAGGATTAACGGTGTTGCACCTAATATGAACGTCTTAGAGAATCAAAGAAATTTTATTCACTAAAAATACTTTACACTTCTCTCCATCTCGCAAAGTGATTCCCTTGCTCTAGTTCGAAAAATAAAATATAGCAGAAGCATAAAGAGAATAAAGGAAAGGGGCTCACAAGGTCATAAGCTTGTTGTGCTAGTAGGACCTTTTCGGTGCAGAGACTCAAGGAACTCTCTTGGTTTGCCTCGATATCTTTTCGAATCTTCTCAAATGTTTCGTCCTCATCGAGGTTCCCTCTTTTAGAGCTATGAGAAGGCAATCCCAAACAGTATTTGGTCTGTTCTCTAGTTTGATTTATCATAGCTTCGGGCAAGAGAGAGAGAAAGAGTAGAAAAATATGCTTTTATAAACATAAAAAATGGAAAATAACCTGTGCCCATTAAGATAAAGCGAAACGAATATAGCATTTGCTCTAAGAAACTTAAAAATCTGAATTAATCACGTACAGGGTATTGCGAGAAAGCAAAGCCAAAGGTAATCTGAGCAAAAATCCTACCCAGGGATCTCTCGTCGAGTTCTCTCATGGTATTCAGAAGTCTCTGCAGCTCTGCTGGTAACGTGCTTGAATCTACAAATTAAAAACAAATAAATAAATCATTAGATAGAATCAAGGAGTTTCGGGTAAAGAGGGGTTACGATTCACGGAATCCTACACTCTAAATAATCATCCACGTAGGCTCCAGTTCTAGCAATCGCCATTCCGCCCCGTCCCCGCCCCCGCCTGCAAGTTCTAAATTGAAGGGTTTTTTCGTTTTCTCGTTTCAGACTTTCAGATCTCGACGCCTACGTAGGGAGTAATCAATAATGTATGCGTTTCCAAAGGCAAAGGTAATTCGCCCATGTCATCGGTTCAGACTTCAGAGTTCAGACTTCAGATAGGATCCTTCACTACTTCCCAAATTCACTAAAATCGCATTGCTTAAACGCGGATTCATTTGTATTTATCTGTTAAAATCCCGCCACCAAAGTATGCGATTTCTGTTTTTTTTTTTTTTTTTTGCCATTTTACTAAAATACCCTTCACTTTCGATAAAAGCAAGAGGATATCAATACAGTTTACAGCTTTTAATAGTTTTAAGTATCTTCCATGATATAATTTGCAGGTCTATCTTGTTGTTATTGATCTTCCATGGATCCTTGATTGATATCCAAGCCTTTCGAATGCTTTCTTCCTTTGCTGCTTGTTATTTATCTAACATCTTCATTCTGATGAATCCATGCATTGCAATTATATTACTTCTACTAGCTTTTCCATTTTGCAAAAATGGGATGGATGTGTAAATCTACTGGGACTAAAGTCATTGCAATTGTCGAAGAATATTCGACATCGTTTCAAGAAGCAAAGTTTGGACCTCATACGGCCGAAACCACCTTTACTGTTAGAGATTCAGATATGAGACACTGGATTAGGTATAGGTAGCAACTGTGTTATTGTCGTGATCATTGATGGAGATCTTAGTTAAAGACAATTGAGCTAGTTAGCAGCTGGTAGATCATTGACGGATCAATGTCCATAAAACTTTTTCACGTTGAAATCAGTTAATTGAAACTAACTGGATTTGGCTAGCATGATTTATGTTGTTGAAGAGTATCTTGCCTTTGAACTTATCAACTACCTTCATAGTTCATTACTCTTACTCATAAGAAACATGTTAGAGATGTTCCTATGCCTAGGATGTGATAGAACATAGAGGTTTGTCTTATTTGTGGTTGAAGGATCCAATCAGTGACTTGCCCAGGTTCCCCCTCTGAAACAAGCATTTCTCAACCTCTCAATGTGTCTTATGCACTATCCATACTCTAGGTGATCTTTCTGAAACTCAACCAAGAAGACTCAAACCTCACCTACTACATGGGTTTACCTGTTTTTGAATCTCAAAAAGGAAAAGTAGCTCATTGAGTTTCGTTGGTGTATCTAGATGTTTGAAGCTCATGCCTGTGACTCTGTGAGTGTGTGTGTTCATGGTTCTCACTCTTAAATTTTTATTTTGGGAGGGAAACTTGTTAATTGCTGCTTTCCTCCTCCAAACTAACCATTCAGCTTCCTCCTAATAGTTAGCCTATTTACAACATATGGGCAAGGGACTTCTATAATCTTCTGTTTTACTCACTATTTTTCTTCCTTTTGCAGCTTTTCAAAAAAACTTTGGTTGCAGTCACAGAGAGAGATGGGACATGCATATCCATGTTGTTGATAGTATAGCTCCTATGAATTGGAAGGTGCATACCTTGATTTATAGACTTTTAATCCTATTAATTGCTCTATTGTAGCGGCCAAAAATAGAAAAAAAAAAGCCTATTATATTTTTCAACTTTAGGTCAACGGATCATGTTGGATCATATAGAATAAATGTTGTATGAAGTTGTTTTAGAAAAGACTTAACAGTTCAAGCCTAATGAATAAAAATGAATAAATCAAAACACCACCCTATACATTTTGTCAATGTTACGTATATATGAATAAATCTTATCATGTCAAACAGGTGAAGCATGCCGCAGAGCCTCAACCCTAACCGAACACATTTATTTACCGTGTCGTGTTCATGCCGGGTTGTGGGTTGTGTTGGAAATGCCCAATCCACTCACACCAATCAAAATTGATGCCAAAAACTATTAAAAGGGGGTCAGAGAGGTGATAGAAATATAATGAGACATAGGATACAGGAAAATAGTTGAAATTGTTTATAGGGTAAGCGGATTAATATAGGAGAAAAGAAGCAAAGAGATTCATTAATTCTCAGGGGAGTAGCAACACTCCTGTCAATGTCTAAGATTGGCAGATGATCCAATTTATTTTCACCTTAATTATGTTGTAAATTTCTCCCTAATACTTATTCTGTAATAAACTGATAACCATAATTCTCTAATATCTTATTTCTCTCCCCTAACCCCCTCCCCCCTTTTGTGTTTTCTCCGCTTGCCAATGGCTGAAAATAACTGAGGTAGGGGCACAGCAACAAATCGCCATGAATGAGATTAGTCCATCCCTCAGTGCCTACCCCTCCACACATAAGATCTCTTTGTTACCTTCTTAAGTACCTCATGATCACTTCATTCTATTGATTTGATTATACAGCTACTTGTGATGAAGGCGGTTGATATTGCAAAACGATTCTGTGATGGGGCAGCATGACATAGTATCCTTGGCCCTTGGGTGCATCAGGAGTCCAGGACCTTTCTGAAAGACCGTATTGGAACAAATATTTCTCAAACTCTCAGAAGCCAGAAGCTGACAGTGTCTGTTATGGATGGATTGAAACCATGAAGGTTCCAAAGTTCAAATTCAAATATCAAATCCACAATCTAAAAAGACTTCAGAATCCCAATGGAGATGATGGAATCACAGATTGCTAAGCTAGTGTTGAGAAGAAAAAAGAAAATAAACATTTAAGTGCAGAGCTAGGGAAACTCTGTAAGGAAAACATCCTTGTCATTTAGGCATTAGGGTGTTAAAAATCAGATGAGCACTTTCAGCATAGTAAAGTCTAAACAATAATGTATCATTTCAATGGTGATTTGAGAATTTGGATGCCATACTTTTTACTTGTATTTTCCTATGACAGAAGGGGACATACATGATCTGAGACCAACTCTGTTATGAGTGAGTTCGAAATAATTTATACAGGAGTCTTCAATAGCATGGTTGTTGAGTCGAAACCTTTTTCCCTAATTGCATTAGAACTCTCATTTCCTGGTTTAGAAATCAATTTGCTTTATTTATGGTAGAAAAATGAGATTTGATAGAAGGAGATTAAGGCTCTGTGCGAGGGGATTACAGAT
Organism: Protea cynaroides; assembly: GCA_028583415.1. Classification (NCBI taxonomy): domain Eukaryota; kingdom Viridiplantae; phylum Streptophyta; class Magnoliopsida; order Proteales; family Proteaceae; genus Protea; species Protea cynaroides. The sequence goes on along the minus strand of CM053269.1, from coordinate 64,560,293 downwards.
TTCAATCCTAATGATGGCTGCACAAGAGATAAAACTCATTCAAAATTTGAGATATCTTGAGGAAAACCGTGGAAGCACACAACCACATACATGGACAGGTTCTAAATCCTAATTAACGATTCAGACAATAAAACCACCATTGACGCGGATGACCTGGCCATTGATCCACTCGCCGGCGTCTGAAGCGATGAATCCGACGATAGGGGTGATATCTTGAGGTTCCCCGAGTCGACCCAAGGGGCAGGCGTCCGCCAACCTCTTGATGGTCTCCTCTGTCTTCCCAGCGAAGAACAACTCCGTGGCAACTGGGCCTGGGGCGATGCAGTTGGCAGTAATTCCCGTGCCCTTGAGCTCCTTGGCCAGTATCTTGGTCATCGTCTCCACCGCAGCCTTCGACGCTGCGTAGGCGCTGTATCCAGGTAACAGCGAAGCCACCACCGACGTCGTGATGCAGATGATGCGCCCACCGCCGCCACGGCACACGCGATTGGCTGCCTCTCGAGCGCACAAGAAAGCACCTTTGGTGTTGACGGCGAACGTGGATTCCCAGTCGTCGACGGTGGTGTTGGCTAGGGTTGGGTACTTGGCATCCAAGATCCCTGCACAGTTCACCAGGATATGAACAGTGCCAAAGGCCTGTTCGGCCTGGTCAAAAAGGGACTTGACCTGAGCTGGATCTGATACGTCGGCCTTTACTGCTATGGCTTGGACCGATTGAGAATCGGAATTGGAGTTAATGTCGGCAGCCATTAGATCTGCTTGGGTGGAGCTAGAGGCATAGTTGATGACGACCTTGGCACCAAGGGATCGAAAGTGGAGGGCGACGGCTCGACCGATTCCCCGTGAGGCTCCTGTTACTATTGCCACTCGTCCATCCAGAGGAAGCTGATCAGAACTGCTAATTCCACCACCAACAGGTCCAACACCAGCCATGGATAAGACCAGACAGTTGGTGGCCAACAGAGCTTCAAAAACGGTGATTCGCTGATTACCCTTTTTCCTCTGGTTTCCCTTTAATTTAAATAATACTGAGAACTCAGATTTCTTGTTTATGCTTCGCTGACGGCTGATGTCATTGCTGACAGAAAGGGAAGGCCTTGGCTATCCGATTGGCAGTGCAGCTTGCAGCACGATATGGGTTTTCTTCTGTTCAGGTGGAAAGTGACTGTCTTGAAGTCATTCAAGGCATCACTCGTCATGGTGCTCCAGATAATGTTTTTCTGGATTCTATCATTCGGGATATTTTGGGTTTTGTCTGTAAATATAATAATCTTATGTTTTCTTTTAGGCCACGCTCGGCCAATATGGTAGCTCATATGGTAGTTAAACAATGTTTTTCTGGGGCGGGGCTTATAGTGTCGGATGGTTCAGGAGCCGAATCCTCTCCTCCACGGCTTCCCGATTCTCTGGCTTTTATCCTATTCAATCGTTGGAGGATCGTTGAAGAAGGTTGGAGTTTGAGCCAATTCACCCCTCCAACGATTGAACGGCGGGATGGGAGTTAGAGTTCATCCATTTGGTTTGTGGAACTAAGTAAAAAAAACAAAAGACGTGCAGACGTGCGCACTTTCGTGATGCGGGCCTTTCACCATCAAATTTTCTACGGAACAGCAAGTCAAATTTGTGCAACTCAGCTTCCAATTGGATATTTATGTATTAAAGATTTAAATCCTTATTAAGAAAATATCCTCTGCTGCTACCCATAAAAAAGGATCCCGAAACAGAGTCCCAAGATCCACGCTCTCTTCTTCCTTCATCTTCTGATCATCGTTTGAGGATTGTTTCAGAATCTCAGATCGAATCTACAATGGCTACCTCTGAAGCAAGCAAGCCTCTTCAAGACAGAGTGGCTATCATCACCGGCGCGTCCAGAGGGATGGGCCGCGACATCGCCCTCCACATCGCTTCCCTGGGTGCAAAACTAGTCCTCAACTACACCTCCAGCTCCAGCTACTCCCTTGCCAGCCTCCTCGCCGCCGAGATCAACAATCCCATCTCCGACTCTTCCTCCAACCCTGTAAGAGCTGTCTGCTTCCGTGCTGACGTATCCGACCCTGCCCAAGTCGCAGCCCTCTTCGACCACGCTGAGCAGATCTTCCAAACCCAACCCCATATCCTCATTAACGCTGCTGGCGTCCTCGACTCCAAATACCCCACCGTAGCCAAGACCGCTGTGGAAGACTTCGATGCCACCTTCAACATTAACACCAAAGGAACCTTTCTTTGTTGTCGGGAGGCTGCAAATCGATTGGTTCGCGGCGGTGGGGGTCGGATCATATGCTTCTCGTCATCCATGGTGGGAGGACTGAAGCCTGGGTTTGCAATTTATGCTGCGTCCAAGGCGGCGAACGAGACGATGATAAAAATATTAGCGAAAGAGCTTAAGGGGACTGGCATCACTGCAAATTGTGTGGCGCCGGGGCCTGTAACGACGGAGATGTTCTATGAAGGGAAGAAGGAAGAGGATATAAAGAAGTTGATCGATGAGTGCCCGCTGGGTCGACTTGGTGAGACCAAAGACATTTCTCCAATTGTTGGGTTCTTGGCCGGCGATTCCAGCGAGTGGATTAATGGACAGGTGATTCGGGCTAATGGCGGTTATGTTTAAACTTTAAACCCATGCGCTCTTTCTGCACTTGGGTGTTTCTCCAATTGTTGGGTCGATCTTTCATGTTTCGACCTGTTTATATTTTCATTGTGTAAGTAGACTTTTGTCAATCAGTTTGGGATTTTCAAAATACTCCCTTGCTCCCTTAAGTCCAAGGAAGGATAGTTTGAATATATTTGAGAGAAATCTACTTAAGATTACCTACTTTCTTTGGGTTTCATATTATCAATCTACCTCTTCAATGTTTGCTATAATAAAAATACTCATAAAACGAGTTTGAGTTTTACCAAACTATCCAAAACAGTACTCCATCCCTTTCTTTTTTTACCTTTCGTCCAATATATATTTTTTATTCTCCTTTGTTTTGATGCGTACAAATTTACGTGTTGAATGTTTTCCAATGTTTGTGCCCAATAGCTAAAATATAACCATTAAATATTTCAATGTTTGTTCTCCATTTATTTTTCATGGTAAAATTATTTAAAATAATTACATAAAATACCATTACAACAAATTTAAATTGATTTAGTCTGCACAATATTATATGTTGGCATGGACCCACAAACACAAAGGTATATATGTCTTATGTGATCCATCCAAGGCAAACAAAAGGTATGCTGAATGTGCCACGTTTTCATCTTTAAATTTATTTTGCCAAGGTCGAGTTGATAGCTATTCATCGCTTATTCAATGACTAAAGTAGGATCTTATTAGGGAAACATGTAATCATCTCAGACCATATCCGGATTGAATCGGCACCCATAGCCCATCTGAGTTCGTTTTCTATCGACATTGGCCGGCCACTGGGGAAACACAATCGAGCTCCCTCTCGACGGTGGTGTTGGCTAGGGTTGGGTACTTGGAGTATTACCAATCTACCCAAAATAGTACTCCCTTTCTCCTTGACCTTTCATCAAATATATATTTTTTATGCTTCATTTGTTTTGAGTAAAAAAAATTACATGTTGAAAATTTTCCATACAAACTGATTCATGAGCAACACAAAGAACACATGGGGAAAAAAACAGATAACCCAAGAGTATAGTTACTGCCTTCAACAATCCTTTTAACCACCCTCTTTCTCTCTATGTATCACCACTGTCTCAGGCATACACATTAACACATCACAAACAGATGGGTAAATATATACATAAAAAAAAAAAAAAAAAAAATCAAATATGGGATTCTTACTTGTTTCGCAAATAGACTTAATCCTTGATTGAAGACGCTGAAGAATTTGAAGTTCAACCAAGATATAGTTAATGTTCAATAGTTTAAAGAGAATAAGGGAAATCAACCTTGACTTACCAAATGGAGATTATGACTCCTTTGTTAAAAAAAATAAACCTAGAAATTTTTAAATTAAGAGAGATGATGAAGAACTAGGAATAACACATCTTCTTCGTCCTAGTTGCAGTTGCAGAGAGAATCATGGTAAAGAGGTAGATTGGATGATAATCACTTGTAAGGAGGTAGGCCCGGACTCTCCCCAGAACCATTGTCAAGACTCTTGAGCTGAGCAGAAAATGTTGAACAAACGTCAAAAAAGTTTAAGAGAAATAACTTATGGGTAAATCAAGAGGAAAATTTATGGAGGTCTTTTCCAAAAAATACATAGCTTTTGGAAAATTTTCCATAAATACAAATTTTATCAAGTGTAAAACAAAATGTAGCAAAACTAATGTTATCGTAAAATTTTATTTTCATATATTTTACACCAAAACAATCGAAGCCTCATTGTAATTAGTGTTTATGAGCATAATAAAAAAAAGAAATAAAAAAACCTTATGAATCAAAAATACTTTCTGAGAACATAATTGTTACTAATCTCAGCCTAGACGATTTTGATTTTACTTTTAAAATATGCATTTTGAATTAGTAGATTAGGTTGGATCCAAATTAATTAACCAACCTTGGGATCAACCTACCAGCTAGGGTTCCATTAAAACCAATTACATATAGACAAGTAGTCGATTAGTGATCGATAATTGAACGATTGATTATAAACCGGACTCGATCTTGGTTTAAAGGACCAGCCGGTTTGACATTACACCCTGGACACGGACAACATGCTCCATTTAGGAACCAGAAACACCCATCGAGATTAGTATTAAAATCCTCTCCCGCCTGAGTTTGGATAAGAGAGTTGGCGGCCCGAATGAATGGTCGCCACCTGACTCTCGGATGGATCCGAGCCTTCCATCTAAGCTGACACACGAGTCAACTTTAAGCCTACATGGGTGTCGGCTTGAATGGAGGGTTCGGATCAACCCGAGAGTCAGGTGGCGGCCATCCATCCAGGCCGCCAACTCTCCTGCCCAAACTCAGGCGGGAGAGGATGTGGATCCCTGAGATTACGGTGTGACCGGTTAAATTATGCCCTAGCCGGTAAGCATGTATAAATAGTGGATGAGGGATAGATAAGGCATCGGTTGCCATCCGCTCGTTTTTTTCTTTCTCCTCCGTCACGCTCTCCCCCTTCTCGAGTCGTAAATCTGTTCCCCTCATATACTTCAGCTAGCCTTTCCATTCTTTCATCTCATACATATAAAACACCAATGATTTTGAAATTTTCCCGGTCGCGATCGACTTTCTGCTTCGTTATTGCCGCTGAAATTTCATAGTTTTCTGTTTTCGATTGTCCTGGAAACTTCGTTATTGGAGAGAAAATCTAATCTCGTACTCAAGAAGAGTAATGTTTTGAATCGCCAGATCCATTCTCTCGAACAAACTGCAATTTTATATATTCTCTTCCTTCTGGTTCTCCGGTGACCCTTTTGTGGGATTCCTATTTATCTTCATCTTTTGACGAATTAGGGTTCCTCTTGACCTTTGATTTCCTTGGACCACGCAAGAATTCGTCATTCGATTGAACACCGAAATGCATCGGAAGAACGAAAGTTTCTGTTAAATCATCATCGGAGTTAGGACTTCACATCTTTCGTTCCTAACCCTCTATTAAGACTAGAATAGAGGTGATTTGATTTCGTAAGGATAGGAAGAAATTGGTAGAGCCGAAGAAACTAATCTGATTCTTGGTTTTGGAGGATAAGAAAGTTTGAATCTGAGGAGGGAACATGGCAGATCAAGTCTTGGAAGGGAGCCAACCGGTAGATCTTTCCAAGCATCCGTCTGGCATTGTTCCTACGCTTCAGTAAGTTATTCCTCCCTTTTGGTTTCGTAGGATTCGTTTACGACCTTGTTTTCTTTGCTAATACTCAAGTGTCTTATCAAATCTTCAGCCACAAATAAAAAGCTTCAGTGAACGGTTGAATTTTCATGTTCCTTCAACGTCTTTTTGTTTTCTTAAAGTAGCATACTGTTTTCCCGAGTTAGTGAAACCCTTGGATAAAGATGAAGTTCTCATTACCCGATTCTTCAAATCCAATTGCGACGATGACTTTTTCGTTCCCAGTGATTTACTGTAATTATTTTGTTTGTAGCTAGGTCTCCATGCTGTGAAGTTTTGATTTCAGGTTGTACGCTTATTATGTTGTGCTTATGTTGATTCATTTAGTGGACTACCTTCTCCTATCACCCAACTGAGGTTATAGTGGTTTGGGATGAACCGCTGACTTCTCATTCTCTTATGATCGTGTGATGAAATTCATGCTGCTGTGTGGTCATATTATTTTAAAAGCATAAAATGTTGGCCTACCTTCTTCATAATTAGGCCATATGCTTTCTTATGGATTCGGAATAAGTAGATACACGATTTAGTTCTACACATTAAGACGATTTGGACTGAATGAGGTAGGATGGGGTTGACATTTCAACAATGTAAAGGTTTGAGTGGTGGACCTCTGGTGTGGTGGAGAAAATCAGCTATTTGAAGCCTTTTTATCCTTTTATTGATCTCAATGTGACTGAAGTTTTGTGGAATGCTGGAGGTTGCATACTTGTGTTGTTCCTGTAAATGGGCATGAACGGTTTAAAAAATTCCAAATTTTCATTTAAAATTTGTATCTTTCTGAGATTCATGTTAATTGGAAAAAAAATTCATGGTCTATCTGGAAAAAGCTCCAGTCATCTAGTGTCTAACATGTACATATAAAAGTGTCAGGGCACATAATGTCTCTATACATTTATGTTTGGAATCCCAACAGTGCTCTGACCTATGTGAGAACATGCTTGGTGTAACATCCAAAGGTGATGTAGAACATGCTTGGTGTAACATCCAAAGGTGATGTTCTTTCCATATTTTGAACCAGATTTAGGTAATATTAACGGACTAGATGTCTTCTACAATGTTTCATTTTTTTTATTGTCTTAAAATGCTGCCTGAGTGGAATTTGGAATAATGCACTTCTCTGCTATTCTCTACTATTCGCAAGGGTAGCTAATTTTTTTTTTTTTTTTTCATATGCAGGAACATTGTATCGACAGTAAATTTGGATTGCAAGTTGGATCTTAAGGCTATTGCACTGCAAGCTCGTAACGCAGAATATAACCCCAAGGTTTGTAAATCCTTTAGAGCATATTTGGCCTCTTTATTTTCCCTTCTGTTAAGCATTCAGAATGTAGGTGATATATTCTTCATTAAACTCTTCTGTGCTATGTGTACCTTGTCTCAATCCTAGTTTTGGTGGTTGATGGTCAGCAAAGCATGCTATTGAATTTTTAATTTTTTTTCCTTGTTATAAAAAGGGAATTAATTACTTAGACCAGTTTATTGTACTTTGGAGTTAACAGATGTGATTTCTTCCCAACTTGAGATTGAATATTTCCTTTTATGCCTTTGAGGAGATCAGGATGTTAGGTTTTATATTCTCTTCCTGTTCCAAAATTTGTGGACTTATATGTCATTTTGCTTATATCTTGCAGCGTTTTGCTGCCGTAATTATGCGGATAAGAGAACCAAAAACTACAGCATTGATATTTGCGTCTGGAAAGATGGTGAGTTAAATTTGAAGCATGTATTTCAACCCTTATATTGAGTGTTAGTTAAATTTTTTATCTCTTGTTTTAGTCTTATTGGTTTCTTCTTTTTCTTAGCTTACCCCTGTATTTACTTGATGTGATATCCGTTGCTGCCTTAACCAATGCTTGATACTCTTGAGCAATTTTTTACATGTGCTAGGTTTCACTAACTCATTTTGCTGGTCTATTCTTATCCTTAACACCAAAAAGGGAGCAAGGGAAAACAAACTTTGTATTACTATACTTCTGCAGTTGTTTGGGGGTAATGGGGGTTTGTAAGCCAGTGTAAATTGTTCTGTTTGATGCATGGCACGACTAAAATAGAATAATCAATACCATTATTCAATGATTTTTTCTGCCATTTTATTCTTGTTATTTTGTGGTTTTTAATATGTACCACGTGGAGCATGTACTTCAAGACTGATTGACTGAAAAGGTGTGAGCTACATGTATTACCTTGCATCTCTCCCTATGAGGCATACATTCCACAGGCATTTGCATTTTCTGAATTTACCCCAGGGTGTCATGGCAACCCTCCCTGCTGCTTTCCTTGAGGTGTATGCCTCATCCTTCTGAAAACATTGAATGAGAGGATACCTACTGTTTTGAAGCTTCTGTATCTTTTATGGTACTACGATTTCTAGTGTTATAGGTCCTTCGGTTCAGGTGCTTTTTGGAGTAAAGGAATATGACTGCCAGAGTTAATGAAAATATATTTAATGGATTCTTAACGTGTTTTTCTGATATGGTCAGTTGTTCTTGTTTTATGTTTAGGGTTAGGCTTGGGGTGTGGGTTATAGGAATTGAATGTGTGTATCAATAGTTCTTTACAGCAACTATTCACATTGGAAAACTCTAGTTGGACTTGGCAGCAACAACACACAGTATAAAAGGTGAAGCCACGCCTTAGTTTGAATTGACGGAGGAATTGGGGACACACCCCTTGGTCAAATAAAAAGGACTACGATACTGATTCCCTTGCATGGTGGTTTAACAAAGACCTGACTGAATTTAGGAAGCATCTAAACTAGTTTACATGCTAGGCAACCAAGCATTTAATGTATGTTTCCTGATGTGATTCCCCAACTAATTCCTTACTAGATTTCCCCCCCCAGATTGGCACATTCAGTGATGTAATATACAATCTGCTCTCATTTCTGTATTTCATGGTTGAATCCTCTTACTGTATATTCTCCTAGGATTTTCTATTTCTCCCTAATTAAAAAATCTAATTTATTAGCAACGTGATGCTGTCAAGAGTATGCGATTGGGCCTAGGAAGATCTAATTTTGGTTGGTGGACAGATTCTATGGGTCTTAAGTCGCTTTTAATGGGCCTGTATTATACGCCTATAAAGTGGGGTTGAACTCAGTACAGGAGATTTGTATCCCAAGAGTTTTGAGTTAGATTAGGAATAGGATACTCAATAGCTTGCATAGAGTTCTAGTTTGAGTCCATTAAGTCAATTTAGTCTGTGAGAGTGAATAAGTCTTTTTACAAGTCTTATTAGGAATTTTAAAAAGTCTTTGTATGTGTGAAGACTCCATCAATTAAGCATGATTTGAATAAAGAGTTTTGAGTTTTCTCAAGTGTTCTGCTGTTGTGCTACTGTGCATATGGCACTGGAATTTTCCCAATCTCTTTGTTAGTGTCCTCCTTATCCTATCATATATCCCTCTTCTCTGTTCTTATTCTTGAATTCTGATATTTTCATCTAATTCTTCTCCTTCTCCCTGATTTCTTCTAATATTTTCTACTTGTATACTAAATATTGATTTCAGAATTGTAACTCATTCTTGCTGGTTATTATATCTGAACTGCAAATCTGAAGTTCTGCAATTTATTAAATTGATCCCATCTTTCCTTAGATCTGATAATCAACCGTGCAGTACTTTTTCAATTCTTGTTTGTGGTTTGAATTTAAGCTAGCTGGGTTTTATCTAGTTTTAGATTTCTTATTTTCAAGAATTTACATCGAATGATAGGCCTGTTTAAGCTCCACGCTTGACTGGAATTTCATCCAGACCTAATAATTGGATTTTCAGATTTTGAATCTCATTTTTTTCCTTCTTTTCCAGTCGATTCCATCCTAACCTGATTCTATCGGCTTTTATAGTGCAAGTTGTAGTTCTTTCTTCTAGATTCCTTTGTACAACCTGGAACTGCAATACAATGTTTCAAAATTTCATTGTATCCTGACTTCTGAAAACCTTCTGTTTTAGGTCTGCACTGGAGCCAAGAGCGAACAAGAATCAAAACTGGCCGCAAGAAAGGTAAGGAATTGCTTATGGAGTTAATTTCTGTTTGGGTAATCTTGGTTTACTTCTCAGAAAATATTAACACTGAAAAGATGGGGAGACAGATTGAAGTGCATATGCTTTTTTATTTTGTTAAGCTCATTCCTTGTTTGTGGATCGGAAATAAATAACACATGGAAAAGAAGTGGGACAGGGGTAATTGAATTGCATACGAATTTTGATTATATTGAGATGATTCCTGGATTATTTATCAGAAAGAATTAACACAAGAGATCATCGGGAGGGGATATAGAATGATTTTACTGCTATGAGGCTTGTATTTTTTTTGATGAGGCTGTTATTGTAGTCATTTCCCTCTGTTAAACCTGACATGTTAACCTTTTTTTCCCAGTATGCTCGAATCATTCAGAAACTTGGTTTTCCTGCTAAGTTTAAGGTACTCTCTTTCTCTCTGTTTATTTATTAGCCAGCAAGTCGTACAGTAGCCTACAACATGATCCTTATATGATGTCCAACCTACAAGCTAAAGCAGTAGGAAATTTAATTGCCCCTCCTCAAGACTTTCAAATTCAAGAGGAGCTTTGTCTGTCTCTATCTTGCATTTCACATTTCCCACTTCTATCTGTTATGACAACAACCAAAAAAAAAAAAAAAATCAACATAAAAAAATAGCAAACCAGGAATCCAGGATCTAGCTATCCACCTGACCAAGACTAAGGCAGCATTTGATAGCTTCCCATTCTCCATTCTTCATTTTCATTCATTAAGCCAAATGAATTCTATAAAAAACAGTTTTAGAATGAAATATTCATTTGGTCTAAGTTACATTGTAAAATGAATTTTGATTTATAATGGATCTACTCCCTTTTCTTCTGAGCCAATCTCACTATCCCTCCCCCAAAAGACTATAATTCCACTGTTATTTTTCATCTACAACAAAGACCTGTTGCCCATATGAATCGCTACAAGACTTACAAAGAATTCATATGGATCAGGCCAGAGACCAAGTTGGATTCAAGGTCAGCATAACCGTAGACACCTCCAGTCAACCCTGACTGCTGGGGGCTGCCCAAGACTGATGGCAAAGAGGGTTCAAAACAAGTCAAATTAACAAGCCCTCTTTGCTACAGGATCTTAATTCAGTCCAATACAAAATCTGCAGAGAAAAGTAATGAAGAAAACCACTTATCTTGAAATCTAACCCTTGAAATCACTTGAAACTTGATGGGAAATACTCTTTAGGATGTACTTGAAGACATATCTAAAGTTGGAGATGATCCGATCACGGATGAGAGAGATGTGATTTTTTGAAAACTACCTATCATCTGAAAACGGGACTGGTTTAGTTAGAGCTGGTCGATATGATTTTAATCTTTAATCCCACGAGCTTTCGTTGATCAAATCAGCACTTAATGGTATCGTAATTCAGTATGCAATAATAAGAACTTGAAGGAATTAACAGAAGGACAAGAAAACCATAAAACAGAATATTTCGGTTGAGTCTCACAACCTATGAGACTCAACCAGAAAATCAGGAGCTAAACTCTTTTCTTTTTTCTGGTCTAAATCTGCTGGCTCTCTTCTTCTTTATCTTATTTATAGACATAAGAAAGATTACAAAATAAGGAAGGATTTAGTCCTCTTAAAAAAAATATCCTAAGATAAATTAAAAGGGAAACTTGCCTTTATAGATTTAGGAAAGTTTCCAAAAAAAAACAACTTACAAAATATCAATCCATAACTTGACTTTAGGAAACAAAATCTAAGAATAATTTAGGAAAGAAATAACAAAAGAAGGAAAATTTCTGGTGTTGGTACTGTTCACGTGAATAGTACCGTGAACACTGTTCACGTGAACAGTGTGGGTTGGTCTTTGGGTTGGTCCAATGGACTAATACCGACTGGTTCTTTGGGCTGACCCATTATCGACTTGAGCTTGGGCCTTGGGCCTTCTTGGACTGCATCAACTCCCCCCCACTTAAAATGAACTCGTCCACGAGTTCGATAATGATGAAGAATGATTTCAGTGGGTTCGGTAGGCAACGTCTTCTGATTCTGAAATTCTGGCTGTGTTTGCAATGTTGGAAGAAAATCCATCACTTTGGGTCCACTTTCTTCAAGATATTTAGACGGTATCACAAAGTCAATATGCTCAACATCTTGAGGAAAGTCAAGTAGAATCGTGGTATTCATGGGGACTATCGTGTTCAACTCTTCATCTTCCGCAATTGTTTCCATAACACCGTGGTCTTCATCAAAACTGTGGTCACCTTTGTCAATCCCTGGAGCTTTAGCAAAGGCATCAAAATTATCCACATCTACTTTTGGGGCAATCAAAACCATACTGCTGATTATATGGATTCCATATGAATCCTCACCATCTTCCATGACATCCGTATTAGGAATAGAAGTGTCATCACTTTGCGGCTCACATACCTGTGTATCTGGATTGGCCTCGATTGCAGCAACTAAAGAGTTTATCTTTAATTTTTGTGAACAATCTCTAGCAAAGTGACCATATGCATTACAGTGATAGCATTGTACATCTGTAGCTGCTACCATGGGAGTTTTACCTTTATCTGTTGTTGGAGTAGCATGAGATGTAGTCCCTATGGCTTTACTGTTTGGTGTAGGGTGCTTCAATTCATAAGAACTGGAGGTGGGCTTTAGTGTTGACTTCAAAAGGTCCTCGGCTTGGAAAACTTTATCAATACAGTCGTTAAAACTAACAATATCAACCACACCCAATTTTTCTCTAATCTCAGGTCGCAACCCCAAACGAAACCGAGATATCATTTGATCATCATTGTCTCGTGAACCTGACCGTGCACATAATTGATCAAATTGGTATACATAGTCTTCCATACTCATATTACCTTGACGAAGATTGTTCAGCTGGTCATGCAACCTTCTTTGGAAAGACCGAGGCAAATACTTTTCTTTCAATTGTTCCTTCATCTCCTCCCAAGTAGTGGGTTCTCTACGACTCCTCATGAGACTATATTCATAGTTACGCCACCAATCGCGAGCACCCCCCACTAGTTTAGAGCGGGCCAATTGCAGCTTTCTAGGTTCGGGTAGGCTAAACCAATCAAAGTAGTCATCTAGGGCATTCACCCAATCATGAAAAGCTTGGGGGTCTTGTCTTCCATGGAACTCCTTAAGATCCATTCGCACCTTATGGGTTTGATACCGAATAGGTTGATTGCCATCATAGTCTTCATAGGGTGAATCTTGGTATTCTTCTCTAGGGACTCTTTGGGGAGCCCTAGGAACACGCCTTGGCATTAGGTTGGCTATGGGAATTTCTCTTCTAGGGGCTTCTAGTCTGGCCGGCCTAGGATTATCCTGTTCCTCCAAATTACTTATTCTTCCATCCATACTGTCTAATTTGGCATCAAATTTGGTCAATCGTTGGAGAACCAAATTAACAAGGTCATTGAGATTATTGGACTGATTAGGAGAGTTAGAACTCTCCTCAGCCATGCTCTGATACCAATTGATGGCAAAGAGGGTTCAAAACAAGTCAAATTAACAAGCCCTCTTTGCTACAGGATCTTAATTTAGTCCAATACAAAATCTGCAGAGAAAAGTAATGAAGAAAACCACTTATCTTGAAATCTAACCCTTGAAATCACTTGAAACTTGATGGGAAATACTCTTTAGGATGTACTTGAAGACATATCTAAAGTTGGAGATGATCCGATCACGGATGAGAGAGATGTGATTTTTTGAAAACTACCTATCATCTGAAAACGGGACTGGTTTAGTTAGAGCTGGTCGATATGATTTTAATCTTTAATCCCACGAGCTTTCGTTGATCAAATCAGCACTTAATGGTATCGTAATTCAGTATGCAATAATAAGAACTTGAAGGAATTAACAGAAGGACAAGAAAACCATAAAACAGAATATTTCGGTTGAGTCTCACAACCTATGAGACTCAACCAGAAAATCAGGAGCTAAACTCTTTTCTTTTTTCTGGTCTAAATCTGCTGGCTCTCTTCTTCTTTATCTTATTTATAGACATAAGAAAGATTACAAAATAAGGAAGGATTTAGTCCTCTTAAAAAAAATATCCTAAGATAAATTAAAAGGGAAACTTGCCTTTATAGATTTAGGAAAGTTTCCAATCTAAAAAATATCCTAAGATAAATTAAAAGGGAAACTTGCCTTTATAGATTTAGGAAAGTTTCCAAAAAAAAACAACTTACAAAATATCAATCCATAACTTAACTTTAGGAAACAAAATCTAAGAATAATTTAGGAAAGAAATAACAAAAGAAGGAAAATTTCTGGTGTTGGTACTGTTCACGTGAATAGTACCGTGAACACTGTTCACGTGAACAGTGTGGGTTGGTCCAATGGACTAATACCGACTGGTTCTTTGGGCTGACCCATTATCGACTTGAGCTTGGGCCTTGGGCCTTCTTGGACTGCATCAAAGACACCTCTGCTCGTCTCCAACTATCCCATCCACATCCCCTTTGTTCCCTTCTTTGTGGGAGAAACTCAGCTCCATTACTGACAGCACTATCAACTACCAATACCATTATTGCTCCTGTAGCATTAAAAACACCCTACTGACGCCATCTTATCTTCCCCCTCAATGACTCCTCTAAACACCTTCACAACCAAGACAATAACTTCTGCCTCAGAGTCGGTAAGCCTCCTCAGAATTTTGGTCTTGGCCCTAGGAGGGGATTCTAACAGCAAAGCCAACCCCCGAGTGCCATGACCAGAATGTTGAAGCCTGCATGTGGGAGGCTGAGGTAGAATGCACCCACCAGAACCATCTTTACAATATCAACTTTCTATTTTAAATCAATTCAGAGTACAAATCTAGGAATCATTTGATTGTCTTTAAATTTCCATTTTGCAGTAAAAACCTATAATGAGCAACTATTCCAGGCCCAAATGAGAAATAAAAGGCAACACCAAAGGCTGCTTAATCTTTTTACGATATCATATGTAGACACACTGAACTTTTCTCCCTTTTTTTTAATCTATTTTGCAATATTTCCCTGATTCTGCAAAGGCATACACACAAATGTGGTATATAAGCTTCCAAGAGAGAAGAAAATGCAAAATGAGAAAATGTAGCAGAAGTCCCCATGTCAAACTATTTCCCCATTTCTCACCATTGTGGGGGATAGTGCTGGCATGCCGAGAACATAATGTGGAGGAAGTTCTGCTGGGTTGATCCCAGGTGAACTTGTTTCATGTGCCTTCTCTTTGTTCTTGACAGGTCTATTAATTTCTCCTCGTTGGCTTTAGAACTACTGGTGACAGGGACACTCCAATATCATCTGGATCCTCAACCTTGTAAACCAGCTGGAGTAAAGTGTTCAAAACACATCAGATACCTTGAATGCCCGTGACACCCTACGTATTATAGTTATAGAACGTAGAAAAGTAGTGTATTACAATCAAAAAGACCTATGCAGGCATACCTCCTCCAAGTAAATCTTTTTTGCAAATATGAATAAGGGTTGCCTATATTAATTCTTCATGAAAGAACGGAAAAAAAAAATTACAAATAAAAATGTGTTAATTGAACAAAAATTATCGCAATGGACAGTTATTGCAATAGATTTTCCCACTGGAACATCCTTTGAACCTTCTGGTACTAGTATCTTAGCAAGGAACCTGCTGAAAATTTTCTTCAAAAATTAATGCAATTCTTAAGGGTAGCTGAAGCATTTAGAATCAAGTAGGAGCCAACTGCCAAAATCTAGAACATGTATAAGTATGATGTTGTTGCATTGGACTGGTTGGATCAATATCATCCCATGTGGAGGCCTCAAGAAGTCTCCAAGGCCCACAAGGTGCTGGTGGCAATCCAGTGGGCTGAGAACAAGCTTTCGGTAGCTGTTATAGGTTGGGTCTTTTATTTCTTGGGCTTCATTGTACTGGGCTTAATTTATAAACCCGTATAATAGGGGTTAAGTTAGTACGCGGGATTAGTAATTAAGTGTTTTGAGTCTGATTAGGGAAGAGTTTTGTTTTGAGTCTGGTCTCTTTATAAGAGATGATTCGGAGTCCTTTTATGAGTCAGTTTTAGAGTTGCTGAGCTGTTATTTGGGATTGGTATTCTGATCTACCTCCTCCTATGTCTAGTTATGTTCATCTTTCTTCTCATATGTAATCTTTCCTCCCTCTTCTCTTTTAACTATTCTTCTTGCTATTTCTTTTTTTTTTTCTTTATTCTTTTTAAATTAGCGGCACCCCTGTTTTCTTCTAAATTTGAGATTGCATAATTTTTCATATCTCTCTCTAAATAATTATCTGTATTGTCTCAAATTTAGTACATCAGTTTATTGTATACTTCCCTCTTGAATTCTGGTGTCAAATTCTGATTCCAGCAACTAGAATTCTAGTTTCAGAACTGCAGTCCTGTTTTCCTAGTGCCATGAGGAACTGTTTGTGCAGGTCAGTCCACTTCTTCTCTATTTCAGAGAGAATTTGCGGAGTTATTCTCCTGGTTCTAAACTTATAACTAATATTCAACCTGAGTTCTAACTATTCTGGTTTGTCTGCTGTGAGTTGCAAACTTTCTCCTATTTCTGGCCTATATTAATCTGTTTCAGCGATCCTGCTAGTACTAGTCTCTTGCTGGATTTTTTCTGATTCCTGATTAGTTTACAGTAAAGGGATTATAGCAGGGGCAGGCCTAGAACTGTATATTCTTTTCCTTTTGAAGGGCAGAAAGACAGGTGTAGGGGAGAATGGACAGCATAAATAATGCAGATACGTTTGTCCCTTCTGTATTGTTTGATGCTGCTTCTTTTTGGGTCATGAAATCAGTTTAGAGTGTTAGAAACAGAACTTTACAATTTTTGTGACTCCATTGTGTATCTATTAAAGTACCCATTTAATACTTTCACAACTCCATTATGAGTATGGTTCTAAATATTGCCGAAATTAGCAAAATTTTGGACAGAAATCTTGCTCTCACTAGGTACTAGCACCGTATGGGGTGCCTAAAATGACTATAGGAGAAGTGGTGAGGCAAACATGCATTGCTTAGGAGTTGGGACTAGATAAAATTGATTGGTGAAAGAATATCTATGTAGCCGACCCATTTAGTTGGGATAAAGCTAAGTAGAGTTTAGTTGTTTATTAAAGACAAAAGTAGTAACCATTAGACCTAGAGTACATATAGTTTATCTTACTATTGGATGTACAAATAATTTATCTTACAAAAGACAAGGCTAATTAATGAATTGGCTTAAGGTATGCACAGCTGCTTTCCTGATTATGTGTCATTGAGCCAGTTTGACCAAACAGTGGAGATGCTTATTTAGGATTTTCTTGATGTTTCAGGCCAAAACGTATCAATTTGACCACCGAAATGGACAACCAAAATTTTCGGCCGATTATACCATATTTCAGTTGAAATTTCACCATTTTGCAAAATATTTACTGAAAATTTGAACCTTAGTTACAACCGCTTATCCCAAAAGCTCGAGCTGTTAAGTAAGGGCCACAACAAAAATTATCAACAATAATTATTTAAAAGCCTTTAAAAAAGCCTTCACCATGCTATGCTCATATATAGTCTAGAGGGGGGAAATACCAACCTACTAAGTGTTTCAATTGAATTTTGGATGGTAGAGAGAAAGAGACAAAGTAAATGCTGAAGAGGGAGTGAGGGAAAACAAAACAGACTTAAACAATATACTCAACAACTTGTTGTCCTTTTGACCCATGGGGGATGTTGGGGTGTGGGAGGAGTATTGTATCACACAGTGGCCAAATATTAATAAGAGAGATAGAAAAAGAAAAGGCAGAGCTATTGATATTAGCCACATCTAAAACATTCTGTCAGTAATGCACAACCAAATTGCAAGAAAACATTCAGTCTACAATACACCTTCATCTCTAACATGAACCTTAATAGTATGTACTATCCAACATAGAAGTTAATAGTAGGTAAAAAGAGTATTACCCCTCTTGAGAGACTCAATCACTTAAATTCAAGAGTAGCTTTAGCTGTCTCTGTCTCACATAGGATGTCACCCACTTCTATCTGTTAGATTGAATAGTTGATCCACAGAAAAGAAAAAAAAACTTGCTTTAGGGACATCAAATCCGTGTGTACACTATGACGAGGAAAACATTTCATTTTTTCTATTATATTGTTACATTTAATTACCTTAGATCCTTTCTTCTTCCTCCACTTTGCAATGTTCCCTTGATTCTGCAGATTTTTTAATCTTTTATTCATATAAACTCATGAGTTATGTTTCTTTGTTATGAATTATGATGTTCTGCAGGACTTCAAGATTCAAAACATTGTGGGCTCCTGTGATGTGAAATTTCCCATTAGGCTTGAAGGTCTTGCATATTCTCATGGTGCCTTTTCTAGTGTAAGTGAAAACTTTATCACGCATAATTTATATTAAGTTAGTGTATATATATATATATATATATATATATATATATATATAAAGTTATTGTTTTGCATTTCATATTTTTTTGAGAAAAGGAACTACTTTTTGATCTGTTAACCATCTTGCATTTTCCTTCATTTTGTAAGTGGGTTTTTTCTTTTGCTGCACTATCTAAGTTCCCTTTATGCATGGGTGTGTAATGCTGACAGAAAGAGAGATTTTATCTTTTACAAAACAATATTCGAGAAAATGTAGGTTGAAGATTGGCAGAGGGTAAATGCAGTGGGAAATTTATATCCTAGAAAATAGCACTGCTAAGGCTGTAATTGTTAATGGGTGAACCTAGTGCAAATGGAAAGTGTTTAAGCATTTATTCATTGGCCATGATAAGTTGACATCGATGAAGTCTGCATTTATTTCATTTGTGAAAGATCAGATTTTTAGTTTTGTTCATCTGTTGTGTGGGGGAGGGAATTTCTATTTGGTCTTGGTATATCATGCTTTTCTGCGCTTTCCAAGTGGGTTCTTATTTTGAATGCAGCTGCATCATGTTGGTACAGTATGAACCAGAGCTCTTCCCAGGACTGATCTACCGGATGAAACAACCAAAGATTGTCCTGCTCATATTCGTGTCTGGGAAAATTGTTCTTACAGGGGCTAAGGTGATATACTGCTTCTTAATTAATTTTGATTTTCTTGGTTTGTTTATTGGTTATTTTGTTGTGTTTTTCTTTTATTGTTAATGGATTGGCTGATTGGCAACTGTAAATGTTTCAGGTTAGAGATGAAACTTACACTGCATTTGAGAACATATACCCAGTTCTTACAGAGTTCAGGAAAAGCCAGCAATGGTACAGACTATTATCTTGGTGCATGCATTGATGTCTGGATCTTGATCTTGCCTAATGAGTGCATGATAAACTTTTAAAAATGATAGTCAACCACCTTGTATTTTTTTTTATCCCAAAAAAAAAATAAAAATCACCTTGGATATTTTCTATGGAGGCTTGTAAGTCTCATGCAATGGGTGTAGTAGCTTCTATTGGACTCTACCATTTAGATGTCAAATCCAATGTTTCTAGGAGGCAGAAGAAATTGTTCGAGCTGCGTTTAGGTTGGCACCGGAATGGAATCAGTTCATTTGAATGCATTCCCAAGCATCTGGATATGAAAAAAATGCTACTTTTAACTGGATCTGGAGTCAATACTCATCTTGGATAAAATAATGCATTTTATTCCAGTTGACATCCAAGCCACGAGAATAGTAATCAGTTGTCAGGTGTTTTTGTAATTTTAAGCATTTTTTTACAGCATGTTTGCTAGTGTTTACACCACATTCTATCTTATTTTATTTGATGTCATGGGGAAGAGTGCTTATCATCCTCTGTTTATATTGGCAGATAACCACCTGTGTACCAGTTCACTCGCTCATCCTCATGAGTCGTGAGGGGGTTAGTTGGCCAGTGTTGCTGAGGGTGAATTCAATTGTAAATACGTGATAAAAGAGGCTGATATAGAGGGCTTTCATCGTCAGATAATTTAATGTGGAGTCTGCGGGGGTTTTCCTTATTTTGGTTCTGTTTAGCTGCTCCTGGTCAAGTCTGCGTGGGTTTTTCCTGTTGGTTGCTACATGTGCAAGGGGGGTCTGACAGCAGAATTAGGTTAGGGAAAGTTGTAAGATTGGAGGACATTTTGTTGTGAACGTTATCGTGAAATGATCTTTTTATTTTTAATAAAGACTGGTAGTTTTGTCTGTGTACTCATGTGTAGACAATCGGGTAATGAATCGCCAGCTTTTTCTTCATATTTTGGGTAATCTGATGAACTGAACATTTGTTCTAAATTGGTTCATGTGAACGTTTAACGAGTATTCTTTTTCATACTCAGGTTTCGGGGCTGGGGTTGTGTTCGATAGCACTTTTCGTGTTGGGACTGGCTTGTTAAGATCTTTTCGGGTGTTTGGGTCATTGGGATGTTGAATTGTACCAAATACCAATTAACTTTTAGGAGATGTGCGATTTTTGTTCTGTTTGATGAAAATATTTGTGAAATTACTTTGAGATGAGCCTTGAAATTCTATTGGAGCTGGTCTTGTGTTTTCCTTGGCTCCATTTTGACAGTGAAATTGATTTGAAAAATAAAAGAAGGGTTTATGAAGGCCAGTATCTCTCTTTCTCTATCTCGATCCTTCAATCTCTTTGCTGTTACAATTGCATTGGATTCTCTCCCCTGCTAACTCACTTTCACTTCAGCCTTTTTTTCTTTCTCTCCCCTGCTAATTGAAGTCCCAAACTGCTAAGAAAAAAAAAAAAAAAAGGGATTGCCATGTCACGTCGTGGGCGATATACAGTATACAAAATTTTCACATGTAGCTATCGATTGTTACGTTGAACACAAATTTCCAAAATCTTTTTTATCCAAGGAAATGGGGCATATGGGGCGTTGCCGAGAGAGATTTTTTGAAATCTTTTCTTCCGTCTTTCTATCTGTCGGTGATTGAAGAGTCCTTAACGTACCAACTACCAAGTACCAACAGGGTTTTCTTTATTCTAGGATTTTTTTTCTTTGGTAAAGATTCTAGGAGCTTACGATCACAGGAACTTGTGGACATTCTTTTTTATGATTATGGTGGGATTCACAATTCAAGAAGGTCTGAAGCTGCTCTTCCATGGCAATAGAGTATCTTTTGGGTTTGAAGCGAAAGGCTTATTTCATTATAAACTTATCAACAACAGTGTCAGGTTTTACCAGAAAATAAACAAATGCGGCCCAACCCGTGTCTTTAGTTCTGGAGACAAGAAATTCTCCACCGTTGTTATAAAAGAGCATGACATTGTTTATTGTGAATACGGTAAGTATGAAAGGGATGAATTGGACTGCTTCCGAGGTTTGGTCTTGGACACCTCTTACAGGTTAGTAATTTTTTATTTTCATCTCTTTCGTTTGACATGTGGTTATGTATGTTAGCTTTTCTTTTTCCTTCTTTGAAAGGGTTTTCTATTTTCGCTGCTTCTTTCCTTCTTTACTTTTACTTTGAATAGAAATTTAGTCGAACTACTTTGCATTTTTAGGCTAGCCAGTGTTGGATCTTTTAATTTTCTGATTGATTTGTATAAAATTTATTGCAACTACATTGGGGTTCAGTGACTCTTATTTTGTACATTACTTTTCTAAAATCGCAATGTTTTGGGTTAAAAACGTTGCGTAGATATAACTGTGGTATTTATGAATCTGAGCTGATTTGAGCTAGCCGACCCAGTTTATGTTAGATTAAACGAAGTAAGGAATCAACCATGTAGAATCAAAGAACATAAAAAAAACACTTATCTGGTAGTCGGTTTCACGTTTCACGTACGTCAGTCTTGTTTGCTCTCCTCCCCATATATTTGTGATGATAACTACCAATGGGTATAGTTGTCTATGTATAGACAAGGAGCAGGACCAACCCCAAAATAAGAGTAATTTGATCTTCCCATAATAGGGTCAAATTGCCAATAGGTACTTGCGATGTTTTACACGATAAGACGGTTAATTGGAAACCCTATAACCCATTAAGGAGATCACTCCCAATAGGGTTCTATCCAACCAAACTTGCCAATCAACAACCATCCATTGATGCGAACCTGCACAATGGATGATGTCTGCCCATACATGTTGAAAACATTATAGTGTAGGCATCCGTATTGATCATCTGGAGTTAATATTGAAACTGCCAGTTAAATTGGAACAATTTTACTTTTCTTCATTGAATCTTTTCACAATTTATTGATTGAATTCTGTTATTTCATTTATGTTTTAGATTATTTGCAAACTATGTGGTGGTTGAATTTTGATGCGTTTCTTTGTGTACTGTTTTTTCACCACATCAAGGGCCGATGTTTTGCATTGCTAGTACTGAATGTCGTGGGAATGCTTCCTCTGGGAGCACATACTCTAAGAGACTGTCCTTTTAAGAACTGTATCATTTTCATGGACTGAATCAAGAGATTGAATTGTAACTGTTGTTTAATTGGTTGGGAGATGACATAATTGTGTCCTTTGCCTTGAGCAGCCTTTATGGAGAGATTATTTGTCACATTTTGGGTCTTAAATGCACTCCCCTGCAGCCTTTTTTACTGTTATTTTCCCATTTGGTTGGCCAATATGGGTAAGGAGTTTTCCTTTCTGGTCCTAAGGCAATTGAGTTTTCTTGGAGGTGTAAGGGTTGCATAACCACTTTCTAGATGTTGCAGCACTATTGAACTTAATGAAATAAAGAAATAGGAGTCTTTTGACAATGCAGTGGAACTAGCTAGAGACTCTAAAGAGAAGTATATGCACTAGTTAGAGTCACTATAATGATCAGGGGTGTAGGATAGTTCATCTGCATAGTTATTATGGAACCTAGGTGACGCTTAGGCAAGTGTCATGTTATAGGTATATTTTCCCTTTTTCATGTATTTTTCCATATCCCAGGCATATTTTCCATATTACTGATATATTTCCTCATCATCTGGCTATGGCCTTTAAACATATGGCGACTGGTTGCTTTTGGCTTCGAAGGACACCTTGTTGCCTTGATGTTGTCCAGGAGATGCCTTGACAATGATGTCCTGTGTGCAAGCTAATAAAGTGGCTGAGAGTGGTATTTTCTGTATATGTAGTAAAGGATGACTTGAATGTGCTTCTGCAGTGGATAAGTGATTTCGATGGATGTTTTGGAAAATTTTTAGTGGATATTGCCACCTGTGTTGTTTTTTTTTTTTTTTTTGGGTAAGTTCTGGGTACTACGATATAAAATAACATTCCCACCTGTTTTGCTGCTGCTGTATTCATTGACAATAAAATAAAGTTGGAGAAGGGGTAGCTTAGTGGATATTTCATTTTTTGCTCAGGTAGATTCACATCCTAGCGCTTATTACCTTAAAACTGTTGGGGATTCCTATTGATGTTGGGGTAATTTTTTATTTTGCCTTTTGGAGAGTGGATTCCAGCCTCTGACAATGGATGAAGTTGAATCCTTCAAACGTGTTCTATCATGACTATGCTTTCTGCTTAGAAGACAGAAGCGTTAGCCTTCTTGGTGGTCCTCAGATGTTCTTGAGGGTTAGTGATGTACTAATGTCTTACATTTAATGTGTTTCCATTTCCTTTGAAGTCCAGAGGGGTGTGAACTCAAGGAAATGTCTAGGTTATGCGAGGATGTATTAATAGTGGATTATATTTAATGTGTTTCTACATCATTCACTTTTTTCTTGTTTTCCATTTCTCTTGTTCTTCGGTAAACTTCCCATCATTCATCACTGAAAGGTAAGCCTTAAAACATAAGTGAACCTTTCCCTATGTTGTGCTGGAAGCCTGGAACTACCTCTTATTCATCTGGAATTGGACATAGTTGAAATATTAAGTGCTGTGGTTAGTCTTTTGTTTTTATCCTTTTAGGAAACAAGAGTTTAAATAGAAAATGTATAACTGAATTTCTATTTTTTCTTTGATGATTCTGTGTTAGGCCTATCAATGTTATCTGCTGGAGGCGTGCCATCTGTTTGGAGTTCATGGAGAAGGTTAGACTGGTAGCTTAGTCAATGGGACTTTCTGTTTTCCTTTCAATTGCTTGGACAATTTCTAACTGTTTATTGGCTATCCTGTTATTAATTTCAATGGCTTCTGCAGTATTTTTCTCTTTCTTCCCTTCTGAAGACTTATTTAAAAAATTAGAAACTTAAGGTGCTTATAGGTAACCATAATAGTAGCCTACCTACATTTCATGAGTGAGATCCTTGATGGGAAGTTGGACAGACTTATAAACTATCTTGCACTCATCATGTACGTTTGTGTTCACACAGGTTGATTCACTGATTGGTCCCTTCTTTTCACTCAAGTATATGCTTTCTTTAGTTTTTTTCTTCTTTTTTTTTTCAATTTTCATGAATGTCCCGAAGGATCTTTCTTATAGCTGGTATGGTTATCATCATCTTGCTGCATTTTGTACTCGAGGATCTCCAAGGTAGACTTTCCTGTTGGCTCCCATATATAACACGTGTGTCAGATGTGCTGATTTGCTATTGTCTATCTGGCCAGAACCTGGGGTTTTGTTTATTGGAAATAAATAAGTTTGTTAATTGCTGATTAGGCATAAATAAATTTTCATAGACATAAATACATGTATACAATTTCATTTTTTGCACATACATTTTCCCCTCTCCAAAAAAAAAAAAAAAAAAAAGTTACCCATCTATCAAATTTGACTGTCTTTCCTTGTTTTTCTCCTTTTCTTCTTCCTTTGTCAGGCTGATGTTCTAGAATACTATGGTCAGACTGTAAGCTCTCCCAGTGGATCCTTCTACATACCAGCTGTCTTAAGGGTATATGGTCAAATATTTATGGTCTTAGCTGTTCGTTTGGTGCTCTACTTGTTATTTTTATCTGATTATAATTTTTTCCATGAAAAACATGCTTCTTATCTTTAGTCCACTCATATCAGGATACATCCACTTCAACTGATTAAAACCTCTTCTTCTAGGTTCCCCATTTCCTGCAGGTTGTCAAGAGAAGAAGAATCAAACAAAACCTTAATCGTAAAATGATATTTGATCGGGATATGTTCACTTGTCAGTAAGTAATTTTATTGAAGCATATCGGCTCTTGTGATCAGTTTGCAATGTGCAGAACAGTTTAGATAAATAGATATCATTCAATGCAATTCGAGGTTCTGATTAGGTCATTGAGCTAGTCCTTGTTAAACCGTAAGGTATAACAATAGGATTAAAGCATCTGTAGGTAATAGTTAATAATAAATGTGCTGCTATGCAGGAGCCATATCACAAAATGTTCTATCAAATCTTATTTCATCTGTTCTTTCTCAAGCTTTAGGATTGCTTATATTAATACTTACTAGATTCATCCAAAGTCTCGTAATTTTATTTTAATTTTTATTGGTGACTGGAGGACCTTGAGGGACTCTGCATTTTAAGGAATGGCTAGTTGATGTTCTAAGCTTATCTAAAAGGGGATAAGAAATATGAGAACTAACATTGGGGCTTATGATTTAATAGGGGTGAATTGTTACTTGAAGTTGAGGGTTTTGGTTGGAGATTACTAATTAGCTGTAGAGCTTATTGGGAGGTTAAGAGGAAAGATGACTGATTTTTATGGCTAAATTAAGGAGGCATGGTATAGATGGATAGTTATGGTGGTCTGCATGATGAGACGGGTGGTTTTGTTTAAGGTTCGAGATCTAATCTTTGGATAGAAGGTTGGTTGTGAATGTTGAAGGGGGGGAGGGATGTGAGAAAAAAAAAAGAAAAAAAAAAGGCGTCCCAGTGCACGAGACTCCCGCTACTGTAGGGTCTGGGATGTGAGAAAATAAGAATGGTAGAATAAAAGAAGGGAAAGAGATTAACATTGTTTTAAGAGACTGGACTGAACTTGCTTGTTAAACTGAACTTTTAACTTCAAATGCCACTTTTCTGTTTCCATCTGGTTTTAAGAAAACTAGATGGTTAAACAAGAAACAGAAATTGAGTCTTTAAAACTATGAGACACTTAGAATCGCCCCTTTATATTAATCATCTGCATCCTACCTTCCATGGATTGGATATTTTTCAACATCTAAAGAGAAACAATTGTAATTCTCGACTCGCCTTTGAAAGGACCAATTACAAAAACTCTCTACATCTAGAATCACCCGAGTAGAGTTATATGAATCATCTGCATTCCAACTCAAGTTTTTGATTTACTGGCCTGATATTCAGCTCCCCAAAAATCTGCTGTTGTTTTGCACTTACTCCACCTATTCTATCAGTTGGGTTTTTTGAAATGGAAGAAATTATGGAGTTTTTGCTGATAAAAGTAGAGATCCATCCACATTTCAGCTTGAAGTTGATTACTTTTTTTAATGATTGGTTTCTGCATCTAAAGAACCAAAAACATTAACTGTTTGGGATCGTAGGGAAAATTGGTGTTCTTGTTGGAATTGGGATCTCAGGTAACTAGATACATTTTTCCTTGTATATTTTTAGAACTCACCTTGTTGTATGGGCTTTTGACCCTAGGCTGTATTTGTTTCTTATTTTCGTACATCAGTGAATTTTTATTGCTGTTAAAAAAGAAAAAGAAAAAAAAAATACAGTACTTTGTTTGACAGAAAGAGTTAAATGAGATTCAAAAAAGTTATAACAAGGAGAAATATTATTGCCACAAGGGTCTGTCAATTTTCCAAACCTCATAATACACCTATTCTGCCACGTGGACAATTGATATGTTCATTCTGACCATTGGATAGAAAGGACATGTTCTAGATTAATCATGTGTCAAATTTCAGAGTCTAATTCAATCAAATACCCGTGTACTGGTATACTTTGTGTATGTCCATGCACGTGTACCAGTACTCTAGTCATTACTGCACACACTTCCAATTTTGAACAGGAACAAATGGTTTAGATACGAAAACCATGGATTTGGATGGCTCAGATCTGTCTTGTGACTTCTGGAAATGTCACAAACACTTATGGGACCAATAATAATAATAAAACTGGCCATCTAAATCAGAAGCCAAACAAAGAAGCTATGGAAACAAAAAATACTCAATTTAGCCATGAAGAAAGTTTGTAGAAAGGACATCAAAGTTAACAAGCCAAATGCCCAACGAATCCAGCTTCTTCCCTCAAGATAAAATATATATTTTATGTATCGTACATTTAAATTTGTATTTTAAGAGAGGTCTTTGGTTTAGTTATATAATCAAGGGATGCCCCCTTTTTTGTGAATTTTATACTTGCATGCGGCGTTCATATTATGTTCGTATGTTTTTGTCAGCTATGGAGTCCTAGATAAGATTTAATTCCGACCTAAATTGTGTTACTGGTTGACTCTTTTTCCCTTTCATTCAGACTCTTAGGTGGCTAACTGGACCTAACAACTCTGTTGTACTTTTAATCACAAAAAAATAGTTTAACCTCCTTGAGAATGTTAGGTTCCCCTGACAAAATCAGAGTGTCTACAGCCTAGAGAAAGCAGAGCATCTATGTAACTCGGGTACATCATACATGTCAATGTAAGAGTTGGACAGAAAATGTCAAACTCCTTGACCTCAATCAAAAAGAGAAACTTTTGCAAGGCCCTAGAAGGGTTGGATTGGAGTCTATCCTAACCTATGCGATTTTTTGGATGTAAGCAAGGTTCAAGGAGTCAATTTTGAAACTGAGTTGTCCCAGGTTTCGACCAAAAAATATTTCCTGGGTGATCTCGAAACTTAGGTTCGAGGCCCAGAAGTGGTTTCTTTGATCTTCGTCTTCTTCTTCTTCTTCTCTTTTTTTTAATATATGTATAGCATTTTTGAACCATTTTACACCTATTTCCTATATTAGTTTAGGAAAAAAAAATCTAAAATGGTAATATGTGGTTTGGACCAAGTTTGGTAGTATACACTGAGAACTGAAATATAATAATATCATTTAAGTAAATGTTTCTTTAATTATATATTTCATTACTTATGAGTTGTGATATTATTCATAAATTAGCAAACAACCCCTATTTGAATCAATAAAAATAGTTTAAAATTCAAATTCCAAAAGGATAAGAGTGCTCCAAAAAAATTTCAAGTTCCAAAGGTTAAGCATTTTCCCAAATCTAAAAATTCTATAAATCTTATTATAGTAAAACATTACTAAAACCCAAGAGTGCTCTAAAATAATTTCTTGGTTTGATGCTCAAAAAATATTTTCATCTATGGTGACTTTAAATTGCATTCGTGTACTCCAAACAAGGTTTGACTAGAGCGTAACTCCTTCTGGTTAAACCTTGTTCGGAGTACACGAATACTGTTTAAAATCGTTAGAATAGAAATACTTTTTTGGACATCAAAACAAAAGATTATTTTGGTGCTTTTATGGTTTTAGTGATGTTTTACTATAATAAGATTTATGAGATTTTTATATTGTAGAAAAACCCTAGCATTTGAAAGTTGAAAATCACCCTGCAACCGAAAATGCGGTTTTTGTTATTGAATTGGAGGGTTGACTTTTTATCTTTTTGAAATTTGAATATTGAATTATTTTATTTTTCATGTACTTAAGATATTATTCATAAATAAGTATTGTTCCTGTGTATTGTTCTTCGCTTTGGAATTGAAAATTGTTATTTGGAGTTGAAACTTATGATTTCAGTCAAAACTTGTCGAAATAGATAGGTTTCGAGTCATAAATAAGTGTTGCCTAATAAGTGTTGTTCATGTGTACTGTTCATGGCTTTGGAGTTGAAACTTGTTATTTGGAGTCGAAACTTATGCTTTCGGTCGAAACCTTGGATTTTATATAATGGGGTGAACCACTAGCTGGTCGAAACCAGGTCGAGTTGGACTCAGTTTGGGCTGAAGCCTGATACTTTTTATTACCACTGGTCATATTGGTTTTTGACCTATGTCGAAATCGAGTTGAGCTTGTTGAAACCTGTGATTTCGACCGGCTCCTCAAACCATGGATGCAAGAGATAATATGTTAGTATTTTCTAGGAAAATTTTCATATACACACCATTAAGGATTGGAAACCTCATCTACCTCCACAAGATTACAAAAACTTCATCTAGTACCCAAAAACTTTGTTCCGTTAATCAACGAAGTCCACTCCGTTACAAAAATTCCGTTAGTTGCTGATGTCAGATGCGTTGAACATTTTAATGGACGATAATACCCTTTTAGGCTTGTTAAATGATGAAAATACCCTTTATTCATTTGTTACCCAGTTCATTCAAGAAATTTATACTATTTCAACGGTCTTGATTGATGGTAAATAAAATAATATGATAATATGGTAATCATGAAACCCTAGATCTTTCTCAAACATACCCAATTTAGAAAACTCATTAGAAAGTCTTCTGTAATTCTTGGAGGCCTCAGAAACAGGTGCGTTGTTGGAGATGCGCAGAGGTGGAAGGGATGGAGGGATGGAGGTCAGCTTGTAGAGGAATGGTAGAATGTAGGAGGAAGATGCGTTGGCATCATAACGTGAAGAGCTTGGAAAGGAAGAAGAAGCTGGGCTTGCATGGTAGGAAGGAACAGGGTTTGGGAATGAAGAAGATGTTGGGCTCAGTTGATGCGAAGAACATGGACTGATGTAGGTTGAAGTGCCTGTAGCTTCAGTTTGTGGTGGCTTGCATCCCTGTTCAAGAAGCACAAAACAGAAATCTAATCAATGTTTGTGAAATGGGTTGAATCAAGGATTGAATGTGGATTCTTCAAATGGGTTCTGTTCCTCCTTTCTTAAATCCCAAAATCCTGTCAACTTTGGAAGGAAAAATCAAACAGAGGAAAAAAACCAGAGATCAGAGATCACAAACTTCCAATTCCAGCCAAGATAGATCCCAAAACAGAAAACAAAAAAGGGAAAAAAATCATCGAAAATTCTTGCAAAATAGGGTTTTAGTTTCTAAATGACCTTCAAGAACCAAAATGAACAAGATCTCATGAAAACCAAGAAAGTTTCCTAGCAATTTTCAAAATACTTCTCTGTTCGTGAAGATCCGATTTTTCTTTGTTCGTGAACTCTTAATTTTTTTTTTTCGGATTTCAGATCTGTCTTTGTTTGGTTCCAGATCTGAAACTTCTCGATTTTTCCAATTTCAGATCTTGAGATGTCTATTGAGTGATATTTCTGCTATTTCACCTCACAGTTTCTTTTACACAACTAGTGATTTTTTGGTTTCTTGAACGTTTCTGAAACATTCATTATCGTAAGGTTTTGATTCTTATCGCAAGGTTTTTCTTCAACATTTTCTCTTTTTCTTCTTCGAATTCTTGGGAATAGGAGGCCGGAGATGGGTGTCACCGTGGACGACAACGCAGAGGGGGTTAAGGTTTGGGTTAGAGCGAAAAGGAGAGAAACACAGTTCTATTACAATGGTCAAATTAGTCATTCAATATATTTTTTTCATTTTTCAATTTTTAATATTAAGGGTAAAATTGTATTTCAATCATTCCGTCAGTTAGTTGGATGTGGTTGAGGTTTTTGCAATCTTGTGGAGATAGATGATGTTTCCAATCCTTAATGGTGTGTATATGAAAATTTTCCTATTTTCTAATACTCACATAATATATACTACGAGTAATATATATTAGTATTTAGAAAATCATAATATAGTCCAGAAGAAAGGGGGTCTCCATCAGCATTACCTTCTTTCTGTACATGAATAATGTGGAGTCATTGATAAAATATTTATGTCCTCATTTTCTGTAAAAAAGTTTTTAGCTGTTATGTTAGTGCTGAAGAGTGGTACATACACGGTTTTTTTTTTTTTTTTTTTTTAAGAAACACCTTTTGAGTATGTTTACCACCATTAAACAACATACCTAGTGCATGAGGATTCCACTACTGTGGGGCTGGGGAGGGGCATATGTACGCAGCCTTAACCACCATTTGGGATCTATTTCAATTTGAATGCTGAAAGTTTTTTTCATAGCAATTGATGAAACATTTTCCTCTTTGCCTTGGAAGTTTCAGCAAAATTTTCTGTGTTCATTTCTGAGGCTCAGTAGAAACACGAAGAAATCTGCTAAGAAATCTGCCTAATCATCCTTGTATTTAAAGTTCATGTTCAATTGCTTGGTTCAGTTGCAAAGTCCCATTCTGCCAACATGGAACAAGAAGGTTCCATGTTCAAATGTCTTGTAGTCTCTCAGTAGGGTAAATTATCTGTTCATGCCCCAGTTTTTTTGAAAGGAAAATTGTGAAGATAAGGATTCATATATTTATTTTTATTTTCTAGTTCAGCTTTTAAAGGAAACATGAAGTTATGCTGGTTTTTTTTCTTCTTAATTTTCCAAACTGATACACCCAACATTGACTCTTCTTTTGAAAATTTTATTATGCTTCAAACAGACCAGCAATTTAGCAGGTATAGGATGGGGATTCTGAAATCAGAGGCATATGTTTAAAGTCAAGCTTACACAAGTTTATCTCTTCGATAACAGGTATTGTTCTTCAAAACAGAGTTTGACTATTGACCATGTTCTACCAGTATCTCGGGGTGGAGAATGGAAATGGGAAAATCTGGTAAGCAGATCTAAAACAGTTAATGTTCCTTGAGATATATACGCGAGGAGTATCTATGTTTTTGCCACTAAGTTGTCTCCCTTCCTCATATGGTTTAGTGGATTTTTTTGAATTTTCTAGTCTTTTTTTTCCTTGAAATTTGTAAACCTGTATGCTGTTGACTTCTGC
Organism: Protea cynaroides; assembly: GCA_028583415.1. NCBI lineage: Eukaryota > Viridiplantae > Streptophyta > Magnoliopsida > Proteales > Proteaceae > Protea > Protea cynaroides. Next base: position 64,528,917 of record CM053269.1, on the reverse strand, counting down.
AACTTAAATTGTCCAAGAGCTTAGCCCTTAGGTCTTTCTTCTGTATTCATAGAAGATGGAAAATCTTGGCTTGGACTTTGTTGTAATAAGAGTTTGGAGTCTGATTGATGGTGCCCTCTTGGCTGTGAAGTACAACAGGTTTCCAGGATTGGTGAAAAACCAAAAGATATTTGCACCCCACAAAATGAGAGAACACATATACCTAGGGTAATAGTAGAGTCCTTGTAAAGAAATTGGGGTTTTATGGGTAGTAATCCTGGGCATTATCTGTGTGGATGGATTGGCGTCTGTTATTAAAGACTCCTACTAAAGTGGCTTTCTGTGCACCATGAGAAGATATTATGACTTCCCACCTTTCCGGGCATGTTGTTTGCAGCCGCCCATGAAGGCCAACCATTGGACACTATTAGATGGTTGGGCCCTTTGATTAGGGCATTTCTTAGGTCGCCGCATTCATGCACTAGCCCAATTTTATATTCTCACCTTTGCAGTGAAGTACTTGATTTGATGCGATTATTCCTTATGGCAGGTTACAGCTTGTGCAAAATGCAATTCAAGAAAGGGTCAGAAGACTTTGGAGGAAGCAAATATGAAGCTGAACATGGTCCCCAAGGTCTTCGCTAGTTCTCCCCCTTTTTTGTAGCTTCACTACCTTAGGTGTCAGGATAAGAAAACTTCCACTGGATCATCATTGATGGGAACAAGTACTAGTTGATCTTGCAGGCCCCAAAGGAATATGACATGCTGGCCATACCTTTGACAACTGCTGCTATGAAGACGCTGAGGATGCTAGATCGGACACCGGATGAGTGGCATCAATACTTGGCAAAGCCACCATCTTCAGGGCCATGAAATCAATGGTTGGTGTATTGTGCATACCTACATTATGTACATAATTGGATACTGTGCCTGATGAGGACATCGACAGTAGTCTACTAGTTTTATTTAATTCTGTTAGAGTTGTGGGCCCCCCCTTTAGACGTGGGTGATTAGATTATGTTTTATTTATTTTATTTGTTTCTGTTATCAAGGCCCCCCCCCCCGCCCCCGCCCCAAAAAAAAAAAAAAAATCCCCCCCTTTAGATGTGAATTGTGTAGCTAGTCTTTGAGTTGCTTTAGTACTCTATTTTCTAATTGGTTTTTAGAGTCATGTTAGGATTAGGATTGTAAGCCATATAAGGCTAATTTTCAATCAGTGAAATAGATGATGATTATTGATTAAAAACAGTAGATTGCTCTCGTGTTCTCTCTCGTCTCTCTCTCTCTTATCTCCTGCAGGTACACAACTCACACCCCCTGTATCTCTCTCTCCTGTGGACAGGTACTATACCCTTCCCCCCCCCCAAAAAAAACTTTCTCTCCTATCTCTTCCCTCCCTCTCTCTCTACATTACGGTAGGACTTCTCCCCTTTTACTGCTCTTGGCAGAGTGCCCCTTTTCCCCTTTTCTTTTACTGTTTTTATTACTGTTTATTAGAAATTAACCAAAGATTCTCTGCTGCAGCATCGACAGCACCCAAAACCCATTTCTTTTATTGTTTTCTCTATATTCTCCTTCTCCCTTAGTAATATCATAGTAATAACCTGCTGTAGGGTTGTTTTTTTTTTTATTTCTCTAGTACATTACGTTGAGTTATAACTCCAATTCACATAATTTCTGCCATAGTGATTGCTAAATTAGTATTTACTAACGTGGACAGCCACTTTGATAGCATTGTTACAGCTGAACCTTCACTTTTAGCACTGTTTATAGTTAGAACTCGTCTCTTAAGCATTGAAATTTTACTATTTTGCATGTTTATAGGTATGTTTAGTCCCGAGGTATTCAATCTCGTTAGTTTTTGACATTTTTTGCACGATAGTATTTCTTAACCTATGGTTTATTATGAACATAACATGAAACCTAATTAACTATTACTTAGTTGGTCAAGTTACTTGGCTTTATACTATTCTTTACTTGTGGTTATCATGATACTAATCCCGTAAGCATGTCATGTGAGTTGCTGCCCATAACAGTCCCTATCCATTAGTTAGTTATTTCATAAATCTTTGTGCTAGTTCGTCGTCTAAATTATGTTAGCCTACATCAGTGCCTCATTGAAAGTACCTGGAATAGTTGATCAAGCACCTGCGTTTTCCAGTAAGTCTCTCCACATCATATAAACTTCATCAGTAGTTACAAATTTTTCTGTCATTCCATTAAACCTTTGCTTTGTAAGTATCTGTACGTCAATCACTGGAAAGGTCTCATTGATTCCCACAACGCCAGTAACAAATCAACTGTGATCAGATTTATGTGGGTTCTTATTACGGGTTTATTCAATTGGGTTCAGATTAGGGTATTTTTCCGTCAATAATCAGATAATAAAGCTTGACTGCATTATGACTTGCAGTCCCCTGCTGAAGTGTTAAAGGCTTACAGCTTTGGTACAATTCATGAAAAAATAATATAAAATTTTGGACACTGAGGCTCTGTAAATTATTTTGCTGAAATATAATACAAATTTTTGAAAAATTATTTTTTTTCCACAATAGTGGTGGCATTTTGGTGGTAGACACCAAACTCATCATATAGATAGAATCTTTTTTCCAAATCATACTTAAACATGCTTCCATGTCATGTACTAATACAATCTGAAAAAGAAAAAAAAAATGGCAAAGAAATACAAGATAAATTAAAGAAAAAATTTCATCTAGACCCCTTCAAAGATTATTAACATCATCTACACCCACAAAAATGCAAAAATTTCATCTACTATCCAAAACTTTTGCTGTGGTAATCAAAGAAGTCCACTCCGTCAGTTAATTCCCATTAGTTGCTGATGTTAGTTAAAATGAAATTTTTTATGGACAATATTGCCCTTAGAATTAAAATAAAATACCATTTTACCCTTTTTCTTCTTCTTTATATCTCTTTCTTCTTCTTTCCTCTTCTTCTTCAATCTTGATTGATGGCTACCATTAGAACAACAAGAAACTCAGATCTGGACAAATCAAGAAGAATCAAAGAAACGCACACCATCGCAGCAAGATTGAACCAAAACTAGGAACAGCTGAGTAGCAAACTCACACCAAAAGAAGATCAGATCTCAGCAAACCAACAGAGTAGAACTCACACTCTTGCAGAGAGAAAAAGGAAAAAAAATTAGGTGAAAGGAATGAAGTGTTTCAGAGATTTGCTATCTCCAAGTGCTATCCCCTTCTTCCACGAAATTGCTCTCAAAGAATGGGCATTTGATTTCAACTTTCATGACAGGATTCACTATTTGAGAGCACATGTGACACCAGTACCTAGCATCTAAAGTTTCCCTCATTTTCTACCTTAGATCTGAATAGGAAGAATGAAAGTGTTGCTGTCAAAATTGAATCGATGCTACGTAAATCGAAACGCTGAAGCTTTCCCAGAAATGATCGCAGAAATACCGACTTTCCTCGCAGCCATGGAATTCGTCATTGAAATGATACAAAATTGCAGATTTCTATTGGAGACTCTTGTACAAAAATGCTGCCATCAATGAAATCGCCAAGAACTAAGGAAGATCAAGATCTGTTGTTGTCGGAAACAAGATCGATCGTCGATGAAATTCGGATCATTGTCGGAAATCGAATTGAAGAAACAAGTAGAATATGATCACCGCAGTAAAATTGAATCAGAGAAATGATAGAACACCGTCATTCATACTCCTTTCCCTCTCTGGTTTTTTATAAAATGAAAACCTGCAAGTTGTCTTCCTCCCTTGCTCTTTCCCCACTCAAGTCTGAAAATCCTGTCGTCGCTTTCTCCTATCAATTTTTGTCCTCCGCTTAGATTAAAAGGAAAACTAGAAACCCTTTTCGGTCAAGATTCAAGAATACTCTCTCATTTTTTTATTATTATAGTAATATTTTTTTTAATAACCCTGGAATTGTATCTAATGATCGTATAAGTAATTTTTAATTAAAACTGGGATATATTTAGAATTTTTCTGTTGTTAAATTTTCTCAACTTGTTTATTCTTTTTTATCTTCAATTTTTCTGCAACTCTCTCTCTCTCTCACACGCATATTTCTCTGCAACTTTCTCTCTTTTCAATTTTTTGCAACTTGATTCGTAGTGAGGAGGGAAATGGTTGGGCTGGAAAGAAAGGGTATATCCAGATCTTGGCAACATAATCGATGATGTAGAAAGGGTTGAAAATCGATCTGAAATCAACATACGATTTCATTGGAGGGAGGTAGAGAGAGAGTGATTTAGAGGGAGGCAGAGAGAGGGAGAGAAAATATACCTTTGATTTAAAGGTCAAAATAGTAAATCAACATAATTTTTTAATTTTTTAATTTATAATATAAAGGGTAAAACTATATTTCAACAATTTTAGTGATTTCCGTCAGTTAAGTGGACCTAGGTGATGTTTTTGTAATCTTGTGGGTGTAGATGATGTTTGCAATCTTTGATGAGGTGGAGATTAAATTTTTTCTAAATTAAAATTCTATAAGATAACTCTAAGGTGTAGTTGAGCTGCAAGGAGTTTATGTCTTAGGAAGCGGAAGGTTCTGAGTTTGACTCCTCTTACTGTCTTAGGACCATACTCACATAGGGCTGTTAAGTGTTTTGTCTTTCTTGTCTTGCTTTGGGTGCAAGTAGAATGATTCTCATTCAATCCCGAATTGATCTAATTCATGCAATTGTGGGGTCAATATGGATTGTAAAACTAGTCAAGCCCAAGATTTAGATATTTGTCATTAAAAAAAAAAAATTGAAATTCTATAACAGCAATGATAGGATCTCCTACATGAGTATGATTGGTCCATTTTGTTATGTGGAGATGGTCTGTTGCCTGGCTCGATACCATACAAGAAAAACAATGGAAAAAAATTCCACCTCACTCTTCAATTGGGTGGTGTTATCTGCTCAACGTTTTTTACTTGTGTTTATTTTGTCGGAAATCATTTTATGGAATTTAGTGTAAACCAATACAAAAAATTGTAAATAGCTCATTAAAAAAAGAGCACAAAGTTGTATAAGGATCCGAAAGAGGGTAATGTGTAACTGAAATGTGATACAAAAGGTTGTAGAACAACAAACATTTTAAAATTCAAGATAATGTTTTACCAAAATAGTGATGGTATTTTGATTATTGATATTTTTGACACCCATGAAAGACTCCAGCCCCTCATCATATGGTTACCTTGTAAAAGTAAAATGCTAAGAACATGGTTATTCATTTTTAATACGTATTTGTTTTCAAATTAACTCTCACGTTTTTCTTATATGACTCAAAATCTATGGTGGTCAGTATCTATGCACCGAATATTTGCAAAAACAAGGAGAAAGGAGGGTATATATCTCCTAATTGCACACATAGTTATGCCATATAAAAAGCAACCAGGATTTTGAAAACAATGGTTTTGATTTCTAAAATTGTAGACTCAAATTCAATCATATATTCTTCCACAGATTTACATAAGCCCCTTGTATTTTTTATTGCCTTCTTTTTTCTACATATTTTAATTAAGCTTTTTTTTGTCATTTGAACACACTTCCATTTGAGTTGGAATCTGTCTATCCATAAGATTCAGTACCATACGAGTATTTGTGCCATCCATAGATTCTATAACGGACGTTCAAGTTGAAGAAACCCCAAGAAACCCCGTTCCCTTTTTTTTCACCCTCCCTTGTCATGAAATCAACTCTAGTAGTTGAGTTCTGACACCAAAAATTAGGGGATGTCTTAAGACACAATGTGAGGCAGGAGAATCGAACCCATAACCTATTGGATGCCTATACTCAATTGACAAGACACCAACCAACTGCGCTAAAGAATTGTTCACCCATTGGACACTTGGAAAGGACACCAAAAAGTAAAAAAAATGGGTAACAAAGAGTTTGGTTGAAAATTTTCATTTTACAATTGATGGATAAAAAATATCTACATTCATGGCCATGGGGTTGGAGTTTGAACATTGTAGAAGCACTAAGTTTACTGTTTGATTTCTTTGGGAGAAAGTAACCCATGCATGCTTATGAGAATTCTTGCACTTATATAGCCTTCGGTAGATATAACAAAAGATTATCTAATTGGATTGTCTCTTACTAATACCTTGGATTACTAAGAATAATTAAGCAGTAGTTTAACTATTAAGATACAAAACTTCAAATATTATGGAGGGAGAAAGCTGTTGCGCACACGATATCCTCCTATGTTTTTCTTTGAAATTTAAGAAGAGAAGGAGACGTAATCAGTGGTGGTTGAATGATAAAATTAGGTACGAACTGAACAAGGCTTCTGAGTTCTGAGCCTCTGACCACAGTAAGGTAGAGTGGGCCTTCATTAAATTGAAGAATTGGGTAATCAAATGCATTTCTTCTTAGCTCTTAATTACTTTTCACATGTCTTCTTATCTATATAAACTACTTAATTCGTGCTAAGATATTACTACTGGATATAAAGGAGCTACTGCTGAAATTAAGACTTGTTTGATTTCCCATCTGCATTTCTTGTTAATGTGGGATTCTCATCTGTCTTCTCCTGTAAGTTCAGCTAATGGTTTATCAATAACAAATCACCCACTTGTTAGTCCTTAATCCTCCAAGAAACAGTCAAGAACACGCCAGATGTTCAGTAGTGCCATCCCTCTGTATTATTATGAAATTTTAATTACTCGGCCATTTCCATTTGTAGAGAGACAGTGATGGCAGATTGAAAAGCTTTCTGACAGGAGTAGAAACTAGAACAAGATTACATCCCTTGCAGACCCCAAGTGACAGATTATCTTCCATTCCCCTATCTTTGATTAAGTTAATGGTGGCCCTTGACTGTCTCACCCTTATTCTAAATTGCTGAGTGACACAAGGAGAGGGCAGGAGAAAGAAATGAATGCATACATATCTGATTCATTGGACATTGGTAGATGTACCCACCTTGGATTCAATTCCAATGCATAGCTACTCTGTTTAGCCTAAGGCTGCCAACCCCATTTGGGATTTTAAATTTTGAATACCTAACTTGAAATTGAAGCTAAAACCACTGTACAGTAGGAACTGAAGCCTCCCAATTGACATTTGTAATTCACATGGTTACATGTGCAAGTTGGTAACTTACAGTGCATCTCAAGATAAGGACTTGAAAACAGTCTTCAAAATCCTAACAGTCACTACACATATATGACATATAACACAGCAGTCAGTAGGGCCTCAAATAAGGAAATCAAATTTAACTATCTTAAAAGAAAGAAATAAAAGCAATACAATAAGAGAAGAAGACAGCATTCCTTCACTTTCATCAGAGAAAAACTGGATGGAAATCCTCTCTTGCACACCTAGGGGCTGCCAAGGACTAGATTTCAGCCGGCCCATATACCGATGTATTGATATGCGGGCCGGCTAAAATCCAGCCTTAGGATCAACCGCAAAACCCTCCTGCCGCAGGAGAAGTAAACTGCACTTTGTAGTAGATAAGGATATTAATGAAATAAATCTGCAGCCAGTTACATTTTTTGGAAATACATCGTGTGAGAAATGCCAGCATCGGCTGGGTGGCCGGCACCTGACACTCTCTCATATCCAATGGTATGAGAGTGATTGAATGTTTTTGTATATATATATATATATATATATATATATTTTTTTTTTTTTTACTTTTCTTTACCATCACTTTCATTCCATTGGATGTAAAAGAGTGCCAGGTGCATTTCTCAAGTTCATCAGCCAAATTCACATTTTTTAGGATTCGCCGGAGAAAGATTCCCTGTTAATGGACAAATCACAGTTGGACAGTGTCAAAAACAGCTCTACTTATTCTTAATTTGTAATACTACTTTAATGTACAGTATTTAAATATGTACGTAATTGTAGGAATTAGGAGAAACAGACCCAACAGTTTAATTATGGTGTGGCCAAATCCCAGAGGAAAAGAAAACAGGGGCAGTATCAGTTTCCAAAGCCTTCATGAGTGGAGTGGGAGGGTGGGAGGGAGAGAATTTGAATGCATGAGTAATTATTGGGGCCCACAAAAGCAGGCCCACATTTCCCTCTCTTGATGACATTTATTTACTTTTAATCACTCCTGAAGAGCAGAAGAACAAATTATAATTTTGAAAATTTTTGATGAAACATTCAAAAATAGGGAAGAAAAGGAAAAAAAAAATAAAAAAAATACAGAAATGATTGTGAGCTTTGTGGCTTCTGGGCCTGTGGGGAAGTCCTTGTGGGGGTACGTGAGATAGCGAGGGGAAGGGAGAGGCAGGCTGTGTGTGGGGTTTCTCTTGAATGGTTATTGTGGTTCTTCTGTTGTTTTTTCTTTCTCTGCCGACATTTCTCTTGAATGGTTACTGTGGTTCTTCTGTTTTTGCTTTCTCTGCCGACAGAGAAGAGTCCATAAAAAGATTGAAGAGCAGAAAAGGGCTATAAAAACAGACTTTTGTTTCTTGTTTAACTTCTCTCTTTACCTCTTCACTTCCTTTTGGTTGGTTGAACCTTCATTATACTTCTGCCCATGGATTTCTGTCGTAATGTGTCGGTTCCCGGTGGCTTGCAGTCGGAACTCCCACCAGAGCAGGTTATATCTCCGGCTTGCTCAAAGCTTGGGGGTTTCTCTGGTTCTTTGGACGACATTTTCCCTGCTGAAAATACGGTCAGTATCCCTACCTTGCCTACTTTTTCTTTTCCCTGTATATTTCTCTTTCTCTCTCTCCCTCCCTCCCTCCCTCCCTCCCTGTGTGGTTGTTTTTGAGATTTGTCTTGTGGGTTGAACGCTGAACAAAGCTTTGTGGGTTCTAGTTTTCCCCCATTTCTTCTTCTTCTTCTTCTTCTTCTTTTATTTTATTTTGGGAGACATCTAATTTGTTCCTCCTCAAGCTTGGTTTCCCCCTTCTTTGGAGAAACTGAAGGTAAAGAGGGGGGAGTGTCTCTAGGGAGAGTTTTTATTGTTAATACATTATTCCATGGTTCTATATTATATTAACCATATCTTTCTACATTTCGGCTACGTTTCTGTTGAATATTTTTTCCTTCTTTAATTGAAATGCAGGAAGGTGATGTTGGCTTAGAATGGCTCTCAATCTTTGTAGAGGACTGTTTATCCAGCAGTGGGATCTGTATCCCAGCACCCAAAAATACCCAAGACCAAACCCCAGAAGCCTCAAAACCTTCACGGAGAAACCACCAAAACCCATCTTTAAGAGACTTTGTAATCCCAGGCAAAGCCAGAAGCAAAAGGAAAAGAGCCAGTGCAGCCCCTTTAAGCAATTGCTCTCATCTGGGACTGGACCCACAAAACCAGCCTCTCCTTCTGAGCTCCTCAGATCCTCCTTTACTCCAACAAACATACTGGTTAGCTGATAGTGAACTCATGGTGCCCAAGGAGGAGAAAAATGATAGCAACAGCAACAGCAACAGCAGCAGTAGCAGCAGCAGAAGAAGAAGAGAGAAAGAGGAAAAAACAGAGGAGAAAGTGGTAGTAAGCAAGGAGAGCTCAGACGGTGGTAGTGTTGTGCAGCCAAGGAGATGCACTCACTGTCTAGCACAAAGGACCCCACAATGGAGGGCAGGACCTTTAGGTCCAAAAACGCTGTGCAATGCTTGTGGGGTGAGGTTCAAGTCAGGCAGGTTGCTGCCCGAGTATAGGCCTGCCAAGAGTCCCACCTTTGTGAGCTATAAGCACTCCAACTCTCACAAGAAAGTAATGGAGATGAGGATGTCTTTACCTTCTTTTCACACTGATACTGAGTAGTGATAGTAACTCTTAGTTTCGAATTTCCAACCTTTGTAAAGATCAGAGCATCAGAAGGAGAAGAGGGCCGGTAATGAATGTATATCAGTATCAGTGTGTCTCAGTTTTACCTCTAGTGTTGTTTGGAAGGAACTGAGATGAGAAGATACAAGTGCCTTTCCGATAATACATCTACCCCCATGCAGTTTGTGGTTAAGACTCCTTCAGTTTGTAAAGGTAATCAAACAGTCCAAAAAAACAATCGTTTGTAAAGGTAATCGTTTAGTGGATGGTTTAATTGTTATGCCGGCCGGATGTTATGAGTATATATGGAGGAGTCAGCTGGTATTAGGCATTCATTCAATAGGAAAATGATAGTTTTAAGATTACATCTTTTCATGGATATGATATGACTGTTATCTACATACATGAAGGGAGGAGTAATTAAGGGCCGGGAATATAGGGGAAGAAAGAAAAGAGAGAGGAAAAAGATGGATGCAGAGAAGAAAGCAATGGAGAACAGCTGGGAATGTAGGGAAGAGGAGAAAAATTAAGATAAAAATAAGTTTTGAATAAATAAATATAGGTTTAATTTAGAGGAGGTAGAATTAACCCTATATAGAATTACTGGCCTTTATTCATTCTCTTTGTGCATGCTTTATTATATTATATATTTTTATTTATCTGTCACTCCCTGAGACTCGACTTTTATTGTCCTTCCTTCCTTCCCTCCCTCCTGGCTTCCTTCCGATCCTCTTATGTCTGGTGAGATAAGATATGTCTCCTCGCATGCATGCCATGCCATGCCATGCACGTGATTTTATCATATCATTCTTCCCATCACTGATATTCGCACGGAAATGGAAAACAGTGCTAAGATTCTTCTGTCCTTTTCTTCAATTCTACCTTCCCCTATTTTCTCCTATTTTCTCCTGTTTGGATTACTTAGGATTTGAATCATCTGATATAGCCATTAATTACCATTTAATATTAGGTGGGATGGTTTCGCCAGTCCCTAATCGTTTCTAGATTCTTCTACTGTGTCCAAAATTCCAAAATCTAGGACCAGAATCATTTCAATCAACTAATGAATGGCTGGGATGATTTCAATTCTTATCGATTCGATTCGGTTCTGGTTTACCTAAAAACTAAACAATATTTCTTAGGAGGAGAGGATGGTATGGTCTGAGGTTATTAGATTAACTATTTTTTGCAAGAATAAAACAGATTTTTCCACATTTAGAGTATAGTTATTAAAGCTCAAATTTGATGGGTCAACATATTTTGATGACCATATTAATAAATTTGGAGGTGGGACCTCTCTCTCCTCAAATATGGCCCAATTGCACAATGCCACCTCTGATGATCCATGCACATACAGTATTGATAATTTAAAATTAAAATTGGGAAAGAGATTAGGAAAAGATTACATGTGGGTTTGATTATAATAAATTAAGCAGAGTAGTTCATCTAAAATGCCGACCATATAATTAAAGATGATGACAGAGACATATACCATCCAGATATTTTACAAAAAGCAGGCATGCATGAGGTGTAACATAAACTTAAAAATGGTCTTAAGAGGGAAATTTGAAGACTTTCTTGTGGTGGTGGGGGTGGTGGCTGCATCATTGATTGCCTGCCTATTCACTGTATGGCCTATTGTTTTTGTCTGCCTCATGACTCGTCACAAGGGTCCCCACCAGATGCTATACATGATCTTCCCTTCGAAATTTTGAAGCGCAGAGAGAGAGAGAGAGAGAGAGAGAGAGAGAGAGAATCCCAAAATGAATGAGTGCTGGGGCTGGAAGGTGTTAAACCTAGTATCAGAGAAGCAAAAGATCTGTTTTTTTTTTTCTTCTTTTTTTTTTTTTTTTTTTTTCCTTTTGAAATGAATGAATGCACCCAGGTGGGGCTGGAAGGTGTTAAACCCAGCATCAGAGAAGGAAAAGATCTGTTTTTTTTTTCTATTTCATGAGAGAGAGAGAGAGAGAGAAAGAGTATCTCCCTGATTCACAGCATATCGATGTATAAGTATGCGTAGAGTAAGTCCGACGCTGGTCCCGATGAAGGAACGAAAATCATCTGATGTCCATATTGATGTATTAACATACAGAGAGTGATCCTCGGCTGTTGGATTTTATTGGAAAAGATCCAAACCCATCGTTATCCAAAGTACTTGAATAATAGGTGGATTCAAGGCAAACTCCTACCTAGTACCGTTTCGTTTTCCACATATATGGCTTAAATTAGATGGGCCATTACATGTAATGATGTCAATTCTGAATCAAAACTAGGAAATCAAACTGAAATCAATCCGTAAAAAACCGAACTAAAACAAAGCAAAATTAATTTGTACGGTTTTGATTTTACATATAGTTAATCGGTTCAATAGTGTTTTAGAAACGTTAAACCATTGATTAACCAATAAAAACTGATTAAATAAAATCGAATAGAAATTGAGTAAAATCGATAAACTGCCTAACTAAATGTATAATATTTCATATATAGTGTACAATTTTAAACGTGCTAGACCTTGACATATTGTCATGCGTATGTGATATAATCGATTTGGTTTTGGTTTGGAAAACAAGAACCGAATATTATTTGGTTCGATTGTGGTTTCTATTATTTATAACCTCGAATCGATCCAAACAAAGTCAAACGGATAAACCATTTATGAATCGATTAACACCCGTAATTTAATGCCAAAATCTTTTTGGCATTATTAAAGGACTTGCTGGACACATCCTTGATCCTCCTCTTACTTTAGTCCAAATCCATGGATGCTGTCAATTGCCACCACTCTCTGGTTGAGGTACAGGGATGTAATATGGGTTGGGTTTGAGTTAGTTTAATGGAGAAGGGTAAAATTATAATGGTGTGAACTGTGAAGTAGAGTTATTTGGGAGCGGATAAAATAAGAAAGCAAGAGAATCACTTTTTGAAATGAATGGAGAAATATAGAGTATTTGATTTGTCAGAATAAGAAATTTCTTTCGGTCACCCACTGTCCCTCGCTAATTCTTGTGTGATTCTGTCATTGGTTCTCCCTTATTCTTCTGTTCTATTGTGGCCGCTGCAACTGCGCCATCACGATCCCGGTCATCATCTCACCGCCCATATCAGAGAGCGCAGATCAAACAATAGTTGAGGTGGAGCCTCTATTCATATGCCATGGGGCCATTTTGCAGGCACCCCTAGATAGTTTTGAACTCCAAAGGCGAAATAGAACACCCAATCAGGTCTTTCTTGAATTGAAGATAGTACTCGTCTTAAGCTGGTACAAAATCAACTAATTGGATAGGCCATGAAATTGAGAATAGATCCACCTCCACATACCTACTCTCCAAAGGACCAGACGACCCATCTCCTTCCATCTTTTTGTGGTCTGTTCTTCCTTCCATGTTTAACAGTCACGAACCCAGGTAAAACTGGAATTGGATCAGTTGAATCGACTGACTTGCAGATCCCATCCAACAAGAGTTGATCAGTTTAGCTTATTCTTATTGTTTCCATTGCACATTACATTGTTTCTTCTAGTTTTAAGGATGGAGATTTCCTGATTGCAAGTTATCATCCATGGCGTATGGGTCCGTTGATTGTACTGTTTCGTTTTGAACATGGATGCTTCACCCACTAGTGAAACACGGCCAAATTCATGAACAGAAGAAACATAAAGGGTATTTTAATAATTAGGTCCATTCATCACATTACGAAAACAACTTTGAACAGATAGATAGATAGCTTGCAATAAAATCTCCATAAAGCATACCCAAACAAACTGGCGGGTTAAATTCTCCAGTTATATTCCTATCAACAATGTTCAATACTACCCATCTTCAGGTTGTCCAAATGAGAACCGATTGAACTGAAAAGTGTACACGAAGGAGAAACCAAGGATAGAAGCAAGCAAAAATCATTACTTACTCTGTTGACTTAAATGTAGAAACAAGCTCTTCATGCTATGCCAACTCTATTGAACGATGCTATCCCATCAGAATTCTATTGATAACTGGTCCTTCTACAGATACAAAGCAGATTTACAGGAGGAAAAACCAAAGGAAAAGGGAAATAAATAAAATAAAATAAAAAGCAAATGAAAATACCAAAACCCCCCTACCAAGAGGGAAAAAAAAAACTGTTAGGAAACTACCCCACCCCAATCCTAAGAAGAGGTCATAATGGTAAAAAAAAAAGAAAAAAAAAAGTAAAGGGCTCAAATATTTCAGAGATCCTGAGATGATGTCGAATCTGCCTCACAACAAGAAGGTAAAATTTAACGAGGCATTACCATCCCTCATCTACATTTTATTGCCTAGTACGAGTAAGCCAGATCCATATGGAGACACAAGTCCTGGAATGTTAGGCGGAGTTCGCTTCTAAATGCCAATCAAAGCAGCAAAACTTCTGACCCAACTCTCCCAAGCAAAATTTCTGACCTAACTCTCCCAAGCAAAACTAGCATCCATTTGCCACCCCATTGGCTACGACTCTTTTCTCTGTCACTTCCGGTTTAGCACTAACCTTTGGGGCAGCAGATCCTGCAACCAACCCATTCTCTTCAGGCAACTTGGAATCACCATTTGACTGAACTGCCGCTGCTGCTGGTTCCTTGAGCAAAGCTGAGGTCACCTCTGAAGATTTCTGTAATCTTGGTTTTCCATTAGACGTTTCTTTATCCTTTTCTTCGGAGGCTGTGGTATCAGCAGATTTCCCATCCCGAGCCTACATCAGATGTGCAAATCAGTTAATCAGACCCACATACAGTAGGACTTTTGGGAGAATGAATACACAGTAGCTCCTTCACGTGTCGAAAATCAGAAAATCGGAAAACAAAGGCAAGATATGTTATACCTGTTTCTGATATTGCAGTTGTTTAACCCTTTTTTCCTGCATCATCTTTTGACGAGCCTCGTAGAACCCAAAATCATCCAAGATGCATGTCTTGCTAGAATGATCCTTGAATATTTTGAGCATTTGAAGCCCCTGCTCGAACTTGACCTGCAACCAACAGGAACATTGTTAAAGAAACCAAGTAACATGTCATTGCACTAATAGTGCTTGAACAGGGTGCACACCTCCTGCGTATCCCTACTATTAGTGACAGGCTTGTTCTCATTGTTTTCAAGAGTGATGTGCTTCAACAAATTGTTGGGTACATCCTTTACGATGTGCCACTTCACAGGGAAACAGCCATTCCACTTGTCCTGCTGCCAGTACTCCAGATTCTTGTTGAAATCAACTGGGCCCTCCATTTCAGCAAGTCCAACGAACTGCCCACTGGTATTGACCTGGGAAAAATAATTAAAAGGACAGGGTAAAACCATGCATACCTGTAAAAAGGGAAAACAAAATCCAATTGACTTGATTATCTCACTCACCGAGAAGAACAAAAATACAGGACAGCCATCAGACTTATTCTGAGCCTCCTGATATCCAGCATCCAATTTCTTGTTGCCATTAGGTGTACTAGCCCACACACCATACTTTATGCTCTTGTGGACATCATCCTCACTATATGATTTAATAATAAAGAACTTCGCATCTGAATAGTTCTCCGGGAAGTCTGGCCGGTTGTACTGTTCCTTGTCTGGAATCAAACTTGAATTTTCCTTGTCCTTTTCATCATTATGATTCCCATTTGAGGGGAGATTCTGCCCCTTGACTGCTAATGTGATCGGTGCAAACCCCTTTTGGTTTTTAAAGCATTTGGCTCTTGGTCCCCTGTTCAGTTCATTCAAACCATCCATATTCTCATTTCCATAACCAAAGAAACTGTTTCCCCGTCCTCTGTTTTTGTATTTGCTATCCACAGCCAACCATCCACGCCCATTTGCTCTGGAGTCGTAACCATTTGATCCAAAACCTGGACCAGTTCTAACAGTATTACTGCCATACATCCTGTTGTTTGGGTATATCCTGTTCATGAATCCAGGAGTAGAGTTCATGCCAGATGTCGGTCTTGTGGGGGGCAAGCTCTGCAAATAATTTTTGAATTAGAAAATAGTAATAATTATAGATATCGTGCATATTTGAAGCCAGTTTACAAGCATTCAGCATTTTTTATTCATATCTAGACCTTTTTTTTTTATTTCCAAACCCTTATCATGGATTCACAAAAAAAAAATCTAGATATGAATAATAAATGACTATTCACACTGAAGTTAAATAGAATGACACATACACTTACCATAAGATGGGGAATGGGCCGAAGATTCTGATTCCTCCCAGAAGGACCGTTACTGATATGTGATACAGTCGAAGAAACAGAGCTGCTTGTAACAGGTCTAGGCTGCCCATCAGAAAACACTGGGCCATCCAACCATGGAATCGGTGATCGCATCCCATCAAAGCCAAATCTAGGGTCCTGGTAACCAGAAGCAGGGATGCCACCTGGCAAGACACCCCTCATATATGAGCCATTGGAATTCAGAGATGAATTTTGGTAGTTTGGTCTTAAGGGTCCTGATGCATTATTTCCATTTGCATTCCCATTTGCAATCCCATTACTATTTCCCTTGGTTGTTTCTACTGGCAAAGGCGCCTGCTCGGATGCAACAGAGGTCGACACATCTCCTTGTGTTGCAGTGGGGTGGTTAGGGGTGTAAGGCCCATTAGGAGGGGTTGGAGGCTGATAGTAAGGAGCAGGATACTGGTAGTGTTGGGGCCCATAAAGCTGACCATCATGTCCCATGGTAGGCACTGGGGAACCAGCAGGGGAGTAAGGATTATAAGGTGCATATCCATAACCATGGTGATACATGAGTGACCCATTGTCCCCGTAAACTCCCTGTTGACAAACAATGTGGCATAATATCAAAACCAACCCTCAAGAATAGCAAGAGATATAAGTAAAGTTCAAAAAAATAAAAAAGAGAGAGTAAGTCCTATGCCTAAAATCAAAAGAGCACATCTTCCTCAGAAGAAAATATATGAACAAGTAAAATAACTCACAGGGGACATCTCCACTCCATCCGGATTTACATATCTGGGGTACTCATCCCACTCGTTAATAGACCCATCGTAACCTGGAATTTGAATCCAGAATGGTTAAAAGAGCCCAAAAAAATGGCAAATATCCATAAACCGTTTTAAACATTATTGTAAGAAATGTTGACTATTTGTGTCGGCAAACCAATCGCAAATACGTGTTCTCTAATAGCAAAATCCTTGCACAAGAAGAATCCAATTAAGGTAAAAACAATGAGCAAAGATAACCTTACCTCCATAATAATATGCAGTAGATGGATATCCATTAGGAAGATAGCACATTGTTGGATCCACAAAGTCCTGAAGTAGAGGAGTTGGAGATCGCTCTAACTGATTTTGACCATTGGGTAGTTCAACAGCATCAACTGATCCATAAGATATAGCAGAAGCCTGTGTATAAAATCATAAAGAACATCATATAGAGATTTTGAGGTTTAAATTTCAATTGCTACAGAGGAGTTAAAAGAAAACAACAATTTCCAATTCAAAGTTAGAGGGATGCTTGAAAGTTGCAAATTACCTTCTTCGTGACCTCAGGAACTTCAAGAGTCTTGGGCTGAGAATCTAACGACAGTTTCTGCAGTAAATCTGCGGGTTCTATTGTTATAAGAGTTAAAGGAACAATCTGTTTTCGTAAAAGTAAGCCAGCTACTAGAAACCTTTATTTTTTGAGTGAACACAATGAGGCAAAAGCAAATCAGTAAACTTATACATCATTCAAATAAATCAAAGCAAGCTCAGACAACTGATCTTCAATGAAGGAATCATATAAATCCTACAAAGTTCTCTGCACTAGGGGGAGAATTGAATGCAACAATAATTAAAAAAAAAGAAGAAAAAAAAACCTGCTTTACACTCAAATTAAATCATCCGAGCAAAAAATCTACTCTCGACGCCTTTTAGACCAACAACTATTGGTTCCATCGTCGTGAGAAAGAAAAAAGACGACATGTAAGATTCCAACTAATCACCCTAAAGAAAATACAACTCCACAAAGAGCGCCACAAGTTAAAATCACCCCCCCCCCCAAATAAATAAAAAAAACAGTAGAAACACGCATAAAAGAGCTTTTAAGCCGATATTAAAAATAAAAAAAATTCCAGAAGGATAAGATTTGATCGAATAAATCTCACGAAAACTATCTCCTTAGGAGCAAGAAACTCAACACAATATGACAAAACCCTAAAATAATAAAACACAAAGAAAGTGGTGAAACTCGGAAGTAAGACATACCCATAGCTTCCAGATCCATACGTAAACCCTAACGAAACCCCAACGTAATCAAATACCACCAGAAAACAAAATTCGAAGAACTAAAATCAAGTCCGATGAATCAATATCGCAAAAAAACATAGATCATGAAGAAAGGGAAGACACAATCTAATCCAAAAGATGAGGAACAAAGTAAATGTATACAACGAAACTCAATGAAGGATACGATCCACAGGTTGAACGACAGCCGCCATGATCCAATCTTCAGAGGAGATGAGTGTTGGAGATGAGCAATCGTGAACCCTCAAAAGTTAAGGAGCGAAGATGCGCGCGGGTTCTAGTGGAGAGAGAAAAACCCTAGAGAGAGAAAGAGGAAAGAAAGGGTGGGGAGGAAGGGAGGGGAGACTTGGGAGGTCAGCCGCCAAGGGTTTGGGGGGTTTTGGCGAAAGAGGGCTTTGATGGTGGAAAAGCGGTGATTCAAATAGCACCACGGTTCCAACCTTCAAAAATCAAAACTGGATATTTTTCTCCCTTCTGCCCTTTCGCCTTTTTTTTTTTTTTTTTTTTTTTTTTTTTGTCACTTCCCAAACCTATTTGTACTTCACCTTTTTTGAAGTTTCTTTTCACACTTCCTCTTGGACTCTTCTGTTCTGAAGAGGACTTGTGTGTATGAAAAGAGAACCCTAATTGCAGAGGTTTCCGGGCCCGGCCCGGCCCAGCCCAGCATATTTGGGTTTAAGTGGGCCTCAATGAGCATTTAGGCTGTCTTCATCAAACTATAAGAGAGGCTGCTATTCCATGGCCGGTTTGAGGTGAAATGAGCCACTAGGGATGAAGACAATTGCTAGCGCAGTTGGTTGATGTTCTGCCGGTAGAGTGCAGGCACCCTCATAGTTTCGATTCTCCTGTCTTCACCTTAGTATACCTTAAGCACAGGCATTTCTCCCATCCCCCTCTCCCTCCCTTATGAATCGAGTAGAAAGAGAAAAGAAAGAAAAGTTGGAGTCATTAGATTCTGGGGTTGTAGCAGCAATGAGAGTAGAAAAATATTTAGGAGGATACCTTCTCCTTGTGGTTTACACAGGAGGTGCCACTGCCAGCCACATAGCCAATCAGGAAAAGAATAAATATTCTACTTTTTTTTTTATTATTATTATTTCCAATGTATAGACTATACTATTTATTTTTTGTTTGGGTGCAAGCATGGACTATAATATGAGTTAAGAAAATTAGTGTTATATTATTATTATTATTATTTTTTTGAATATGGTAAGTGGGCCGGATTTGCTTTGTCTGTAGAAGCTATGTGGGCTAGTTTTAGTAGAAAAAAGTGAAATAGAACCGATCAGCCGGCAGAAAGGCTAGCCTACAACTGAGAAGCAGCCCAAGAGTTCCCCAAGGGGCACCGACATTCAATATTTGATGAATGGGACGGTAAAAGACAGTTGGGGATGTGGAAGAAGTGGAAAGTTGGTGGGCCCTCAGCACTCACATCAATCTGTGATCATAAAAGAGAATCAATCATCCAGATGAGATTGTAGATGATGGATGGAATTGGATCTTTATATTCCTAATTCAAGTCAAAGACGCATCTCCTCTTCTGGATTATTCATTGGTGGGCTTATGTCAATTTCCACAATTAACACCATACAAATCTTTTCCTTTTTTTTTTTTTTTTTTTTTTTCTGATGTGGGGCACTGTTTGGATAATCTCTCTCTAGAGTAGTCTAAGTCTAGACTCAAAAGGATTTTCAAAATAATTGCAAAAATAGAAAGTTATGAAACAAATATCGTTCATGTCTAAGAAGTGCATGTGTAGGATTGATTTATGTGAAGTTTTCATCCTCCACGTATCGTTCACCCACGGGTGGATGGATTGTTTTTTTTTTTTTTTTTTTTTTATGTATATCACTAATAAACAAATATGTTTCACTAACCTTGTGGCTTTGCAATATTACACGGGCAAAGAAGTTTAATAAAAAATAAAAAAAAAATTATTTAACCCGAGGAGGTAACTGAGTCAGTAAGGAGTCTGTGCCTTAAAAAGTGGAAGATATTGAGTTTAACTCTTCGTACCCCCTTAGGGTCACTCACACGGGGTGTTAAGTGCTCTTTCCTTCCTGTGCAAATGAAAAAAATTGAATAAAAAAAACATGTGTTATCTTCTCTTGGTGTGGTCCTCCTTGTTGTCCAAATTCTGGTAGAAATCTTCCCTTCTTTCTCAATAAAATAGTTGTTTTATTATTATTATTTTTTTGGTAATGATCCATTATTTTTGTTAGATGATGATCACTATGGGTTGCTTAACTTTTTGTGTCCAAATCCTCTCCTCCCAGTTTTTCGAGAGGAGGGGTGGCAATCCCATTAGATGACCAACACTTAGGGCTCGGGTAAATCTGAACCGACAAGGTGTCGGCTCGGATTCACTTGAGTTCCAAGTGCTGGCCATCTAATGAGATTGCCGCCCCTACTCCTGAACCTCTGGGAAGAGAAGATGTGGATCTTAACCTTTTTGGTATTAATGTGTGTTGTCCTCATTCTACCCAAATATATATATGACATATGTTGTTTGTGGGTTTAGTCCCAAATCCGATGTGTGAGTGTGAATTTATGTGGATATATGATATTCTGCATCATCATAGGTTGGTTATCTCTTTTGTAGTTTGATGTTAACGTTTGTTGTCTTAATCCTATCAAAAAAATAAAAATAAATAAATAAATAAATAAATAAATAAATAAATAAATCATGATGATCACCGGATTAATACAATTTTTGTGAAGAACCAAACATGAGTTCCTTATTTATATATTCATACATATATTATTCTTGAATGATGAGCGATTCAGAACAACATAAACAACCTGTAAAATGTCCTCATCAACACTCCCCCTTAACTCCCGAAACCCCCCACTCCCCCATCCTACAATGATTGTAGTTGGTGGTAATCGTGACGGAGTCAAAGTCCCTCGTAGTGTTTACAAACACTAGTAATGGACTCCTAACCTGATGATACCCATCTGACCATACTATCTCTCCAAAATCATACCTCCCCTGCGATTGCTTAACCGGTGTCAATGTTACATAATATGAGAGTTCTTCCATGGCATGTGTGAATACTAGGATCCTTGGCCATATCCATACATCTACTCCTTGTGGATTCTCAACTCTAACAAAGTAAATTCCTCTCTTCCCTCCCTCATTACGTACCGTCCGTTTGATCGTAATCATAGAACGTAGATCAGACACTGTGATGGAAGGATAGTTGAGTTGTAGATTTGTCTTTAGGTATATTTTTGAACAATCTGTTTCAACACTTGAATCTGCTGTGATAACCAATCTCTCTATTTCTTTCTTGGAGTACCCTATGTTACAGAGGAATAAAACGTGATCCATTGTGTTCATGTCATAGATCAGTCCGGGGTCCATAGCCCTTGTGGGGTTTATCTGACCTGCACCAATGTCAAATGCATTTGCTACTTCCATGGATCCTCCAGCTAAGATATCATCTCCCCTTGTATCTCTTGTGTAAGCTGATGATGATATATTAAACAAACGCATTGAAAAAAATAAAAAAATTTTACAATGAAACAAATAGAACCTTATATGATTAATTACCTGTAGTCATCAGAGCAGACTTAATGGCGGCAGGAGACCATTTTGGGTGAACTGATTTGAGAAGTGCTACCACCCCTGATACATGAGGGCATGACATTGATGTTCCAGATTGAAAGTTCCAATTTACGGAGTGGCGATCGAATGGAAATGAACTCGGCGGTGACTGTGGAGGCCATGCTGCCAAGATATTGATTCCAGGTGCACTTAGATCTGGCTGTTAAAATTCAATTTGAAGAAGATTATGAATTTATGGGGAGTCTAGTTGCATGCAGAATGGGTTATGTTCTCTCATGCATTCCATGATCTAAAAACATGAATAGATATCAAATACTGTTTGTGTTGTCTCATAATGTATTCTTAACCATATATGAATGCGTACAAAATGCAACTAGCCTTTAACCGTCTGATGGAAGACTGATTAGCAAATAGTACTGGTTCAAGATTGACAACTGATCAACCGATCATTAACCGGTCTCTTGATTTTGGCTTTGAGTACTGATTACTTAATTGGCTAGTTACATTCTTGTAACTTGGATGTGTAAGACCGATTACAATCTAATCAAGCTAATTGAAACAGACCGATTGACACCCCTATTAGTTCACAAAATTCACAGAATTTACCTTAAGAATATCGGTGGAAAGTGTGCTTGGGCCTCTGGAGGAGAAATATGCTACAGTAGGTGCTGGTGACTGGCCAATGGTAGTAGTACTAGGCATCGCCTGCACTAAGGGAAACCTTCAAGGCCAAAACATCACACACAATATAATATAAGATAAATATGGTGACAGATGATATTCGTATCCGATACTGATATATATATATATATATATATATATATATATATATATATATATATATATATATATATATATATATATATATTGTTTTGATACTGTGAACTAAAATCATGATTGAATGTGAACTTACCCAGGAATTTTAAAATAGTAATTTAAGATTTGAGTCCCTTGATTGATGTCAATATGGATGGTGGGAATAATGTCAACTTCAGGTATTTGGGTGCTCATAGGTTCTGCGATGATTAGAGCTGATGCATTAGCTCTGCGCGCAGCTAACTGTGCTGTAAGACTAAAATCAAGTGTGGAAGAGAAGCATAGCATCACCCTCCCTGTTGCTGGTTTTCCTGTCCACCTGCTTGGTGTGCAAACCCTGTACATCATGGATTAATGAAACCAACCAACAAGATTATTAATAGTTGTACACGATCGGTTGGTCTGATGGTTGGCTCTTGCATGGTAAAACATGGGTTTGAAGGCAGGTCTCTAAGTTCGAACCTCTTCTCTTACACATGTTCCCCACCCACTACTGGAACAAAGTATATGACTAATAAAAAAAGAAAAAAGAGATTAATATATAATAATGTGCGTGTTCATGTAGATGAATTACCAAGACTGCCCATCCCATTGTACCTAGACCTCATCTAACACATTTGCACAAAGATCCTCTCCAACTGCTGGCATGGGCCACTCAATGAGTGATATATCCGAGGTGTTTGGGGTTATGTATTGAGTGATCTGAGGCCGTCGGATCACTCATCGGGCGGGGGAGCCGCTGATAATTGTTATGAATCAAAATTAACTCTAAGTTAGCATGGAGTGTAAGGTACATCCTCTCACATGTATTTTCTTTTTCTTTTTCTTCAAAAATAAATAAGATATTGAATTGTGAGAGGGTATAGTTTACACTACCAGCTTAGAGATCATACCCTTTTGTTTTAGCATTTTTTGTGTGTATGAGAGAGAGAGAGAGAGAGAGAGAGAGAGATCACCCATTATCAAAATAGCTGAAGCTTCCATACACTAATGTCAACATCATTTGTTTCACGTTGAAGCTTTGTCCCTAACAAGCAAGCAGAAATTTATTACAAGTGTATGCATGGTTATTTGATACAAGAGGATTTACTTAGAAACATCATGGTGAAATGTTTTTTTAATAAATTTTGTTTTAAAAAGCAGAACGGACAGGACAGGACAGGGCAGGACAGGCTGATTGAACTGGGCTAGTCCGAAACCAGCCACCAAAATTGGTAGCCGGTTTCCAATTAGATTCCCACTCTTTTAGACCCAAATAAAAAGTGCTTCTTTAGTCCAAAAAAAAAAACAAAACAAAACAAAATAAAAGGAAATGAGTTGTCAAAATTTACCATGACCGAAAAGACATTGTTGTCTATAACCAAGAGAGTAGGAAAGGAGCGATCAATGGTGGAGGCAGCCACACAGATCCCCCATGGGCTAACATTCGAAACAAGAGACGGAATGGGCCCATCATTTCCGGCGGAGAAGACCACTGTGACGCCCAATTGGGATGCATGGAATGATCCAATATTCGCACTAGTCCTGAAGAATGGCTGAAGCGGCAACCCTTCACCGAACGATGCTGAGATAACATTGACACCATCGCGCAACGCATCATCGAAAGCCGCCAGTACATCAGCTTCGGTGCAGCTACCATCCAATCCTCTCTTCCAACATGTTTTGTAAATAGCCAAACGTGCCCTTGGGGCCCCCCCTCTAGCTTTCCCAAGGCCAAGGCCCAAGAAGCTGGCGTTATTCACTACAGAGCCCACGGCTGTCGAGGCCGTGTGGGTGCCGTGGCCCAACTTGTCTCGGGCCGAACGGTACTCGCCATCGGTACTGGCGTTGAGAGGACCGTACTGTTTCTCGAAGCCTGAGACGTAGTAGCGTGCTCCGATGAGCTTCCTGTTGCATGCCTTTGATGGTTCGAACTTCTCCCCTTTCACACACTCTCCTTTCCACCATGATGAGATTGCCCTCATTCCTGGTTCTTCTCTGAAACTCTCCGATTCAGGCCAGATACCTTTATCAACAACGTTCCATGAACCCAGTTAATTAAGTTTTAATCTAGAATAAGCGTCAAAAGCTATGGAACAGGCCGGGCTTCAGAAGGTAGGATATCAATCTCATATTCTTGGATTAAGGGTTCTGAAAAGGGATTGAGTTTAGGATTTTTGGGTTTTCTCTGTTTCAGTAGTTAGTGTCTACTCAGAGATTTACAGCAGGAGGTGGAACAATATCAGGTATCACATGTGATTTGGAGTTTCATTTCTTTATAATCTTTCTGTGACTGTGTTGTAAACCTCTTAACTGAGAAAGTATGGGCTTCCAATTATAAGGAAAGAAGGACGAAGAAGAGTAGAACACCTGTATCAAAGACCCCAACCACAACGTCATCCCCATATGCTAGCTGCAATGGGATTTCTTTACTGTGATCCAAGGTGAGGCCGAGGAAATCCCAGCTTCGAGTCGTGTGCAGCCGCAATGTCTTGCTCCTGAATACAGATATCACCCCTTCCATCTCTGCATATTTTAATTTTCTATCAATTACCACAATTTCTTGTTTCTTCTATTGCTTGATACAACTTGTGTTTTACTTCTAACGTCAATTAACTGGAGAATGTTAAAGACTGATGAGGATCTCACTGTCCAAGGTAGCTGCCTGTGTTGAATTGAGCATTGCAGAAAAGCCTGAAAAGCTATGCTTGTAGCTGTAGAGCAGAGCATCTTTTGCAGCTCGTTCACTGTAAAAACAAACAAAACGAGTAAATACATCAAAAGAAAAAGGAAAAAAAGAAAAAGAAATGAGAGAGATGGGGGAAAGGTATATACAGGAGAAATACACTGCAGTTCAGTTAGTGAATACCTTGCAAAGACATTAGAGAGGACCTGGACATGTGATTTGGTAGTGAGAATAGGATCTTGGACTTGGCTGAGCCCTAAGTAGACAATGTGAACCTGTAAACAAGACCACAATCAAGTTGATATATGAGATTACTATTAGAGTTAAGGCTCGAAAAGCTGAAGCACTTTTCTGTTCATAAAGTTACGTGATATGTAGTCTCTGAGGGGATGCAATAAAGCGAAAGTAAGAGGAATAGGCCCCAAAACCAATGAAAAGAGATGGCCATTGTCTCCCACAGAAGAACCACATGTTGGGTTAGGATTAAATAGACAGCTAAAGTTTAGTCTATGATTCCAATTGGGTTGGCCAGGAATAGGATTGGCTAGGGTGCTTGCACTGTAAGTGTTTCAAAGCTGCAAGAACCCTGACATGAACCCATGGGATAACATGATTATACTTTTCCTTCAAAGCTAGATGACTGTAAACACCAAACATCTCTTTCTCTCTCTCTCTCTCTCTCTCTCTCTCTCTCTCTCTCCCCCCCGTCCACCTAATACCTATAAGAAAGAGCGCTCCTTCCTCTACTGATTTCTGTAGTTATCATCCATCCTCTGTAGGTAAAACCGACAAGTACCTTTATGAAGTTCAATGGTACTTGTCAGATCTCACAAAAAAGATCTAGTCTATGCTTAGGGTTTCATAATCAAATGAGGTTAGATAATTTAAAGAATATGACAGTTATTGTTTTTTTAGTTATTTGAAAGCTTAAGTTCTATTTTATAGATACTGAGTCGTATTACTTTGATTTTTTTTTTCCCAATTCAAATGGTGTAATTGCTCATTTTAAAATTCCAACTTTTGGATTATAGTAATTTGGAATTCGATGTAGTGCTTTATAACAAGCACCTTGCAGTCTTGAGATAGAGCAGATAGTTCTAACTCAGAAATACTTTCGTTAGCATTCAGTTTTCATGTATTGATAGAGGACTTTTATCTATCTGCAAATTTTGACTTGAAACTTATTACGAAGTGAATTATTTTTCTTGCTTGAAAGCAAGATGACAATATTACTGTCAATGCAAAAGAAAAGCATACTATTAATATAGTTTGTGCAGAAGTATATCTGAACAGACATGGTACATGCTTCATAGGTGGTATGGTTGCTCATGTAGAATCTTAAGTTTTCAGATGTTTGTGTGATGTATAGTTTCATTTCTATGTTTGACATATGTAGAGGTGATTGTTTGATGTCCTTTTATGCTTAGTTTCCTGTTGAAAATAAACAGATATATTAAACATAATTAACAATTTCAAGGTGCTGCTTTGTTATAGGTGGCTAAATGGATCCTCTAGGAATTAATTATGTTTGAGAGTATTATCAATCCTAAACCTACATAAGCATATTTAGTAAGAATTGTACACCTAGGTCTACTTGTGGCCACAGATGCTTCTTTATGAGTAGAATAATAAAAGATTCCAGAGTAAATCAAATGTTAAACTTCCTAACAAAAGATATGATCCTGTTTATAATTACACCCTAAGTTGCCCTATTCTCTAAAAGCTCATTGATCTATATCAAATTTGATTAGTAGAAATTGCATATATGTTCTATGAGATACATGTTTAAAATGTATTGTTGTATATGCTCAATTACTTATTCTTTTTGTAAATTGAATGCCAATACTTGGCGTGAATCGATCTCAAGGCTATTGCGTAAACGATAATTGAAACATTCTCTACCTTCCAAGGTAATTTGACATCATTGGACTTTGTACGACACGCATGCTTTGTCGATAGGCATCTGAATTCATTTGTAGTGATCTATAATTGCATCTAGATGCATCATAATGTCAATTGAGGTAAAGCACCTATTTTACTTTGACATACTAGCATATCAAGTGCAACTTGTTTTATAGTGAATGAGTTGAAGAAAATTGGCCTCATTTAGAGCATTTGAAGAATTTTTATTAATTTTATTTCAAATCCTAGGTGAGGTACGCGAATTCATTGATGGATGGTTGGTGTGAAATGTTTCTAGTTTCCAAGTGTGATACATGCTTGAGAATGTTTGCTTGTTTGTTAAGTTACAGCCTTAATTAATATTTTCCTGTAAATATTATTTTAAATAAAACAATTATGAAATAAAAATATGTAACTTACTTTAGTTTCAAAGAGCAAGCTTTGTTTTTACCAAAAAATAAATAAAGAAAAAGCTTTTTGATGAGATTTAAATAATACATACATACTACTAAAGCAACATAAATGCGTTTAACTATGCTCCTGGTAGATTATTTGTTAATCCCAGTCTTGACTTGAATTAAAGTACATGGATTCCACTTACACGGAAACTAGGAAGGTACTAATTGTTGAAAGTGATACCGAGATACATGGCATTTTCAATTAAGCTTTAGAGCTTACCATTAAAAAAACAAGGGGTACATGTTCCTTATCACAATGATATGAAACCAATAAGCATATATTAAGTTGACAACACTGATTGCCAATTTTTCTGCTTTTGGGCATCTAAACCTTTGGAACAAGGGGTACATGTTGTTAGTTTTGACCTTAGGCTAGCTTGGGTCATAGATTGTCCCCCCCCCCCTCAAAAAAAAAAAAAAAAAAAAAAAAGAAGATAGAAAGAAAAATAGAACGGCCAATGGTCCTCTAATAATAAAACAAATAGTTTTCTCCACATGACTTATGTATAGGGAGGCTAAAATTGTTTGAGGAAATAAATTAGCATGGACTTTAGACACAAGGTCTTTGGTAGTTTGGACTGTTGGGCTTGTTGAGTTTTCAGCATTCAATACAATCTAGTACCTTGCAAAAATAAAAATAAAAATAAAAAAATTTCTCACTTTAAAGCAACTGTGATAAAAACTCGTGGTATAATAGTATTGTTGTATAATTTCTTTGGTTTGGAAGATCATAACTCTGTTAATTTTCTGGCCTCAGCATTTGTAGAATGATGATCAAATGCAAGTCAACGGAGGCAATGTATGTAATGTCATTGAAGATTTTCTACCTTGAAAGTCCTTGAAAGTCAGCCATCAGGAATTGAAATTGTTTCTCTTCCAGGTAGTGCACTATATCTAAGAGCTTGACTGCTTGTTCATGTAGGAGTAATTGATGAATCCCTACATTATCTTCCAACAAAGTATAGCTTGAATTATGCACTTGAGCAGACCAATTACTTAAAAGTAAAAGTTAATAAATAAGAAATACTTCCCGGGTAATATGTAATGTTAAACAATTTATGTGTTTACATTAAGTTCTTTCCTGAGTTTTTCAAGCAGGAATCAAAACCCTTCAAAACATTAAGATACTATTGACGCGAACTTTAAAATCCCACAGATCATCGTCACTGGTTACAGGATATCTATCACTGAAGTTATGTGGATGCTAAATACTAGTTATATCGTAGTCAGAATGTACAAAGTCCTTTGATTGCCTCAATCATTTCGTGTCAAAGCTCTCACCTCTTACTTAGGGTCACTACTTCCATATCTTACATTATTGGTAGCACGACTTCTCTATGTTATTGCTACGAGGGCAGTAGTATTTTGTCATTATATCTATA
The DNA here is from genome assembly GCA_028583415.1 of Protea cynaroides. Classification (NCBI taxonomy): domain Eukaryota; kingdom Viridiplantae; phylum Streptophyta; class Magnoliopsida; order Proteales; family Proteaceae; genus Protea; species Protea cynaroides. The sequence goes on along the minus strand of CM053269.1, from coordinate 64,500,170 downwards.
CATAAAGAGGTGTATTATTCTTGTGTAAGAGAAGCCATGTTATGCCGTTGAATGTGTACTATGTGACCATAGCTGATAACAACCTCTTGTAAAGTGGGATAGAAGATATGACAGTATCATAATTTAGGTTTTCTCTTGTAACATTTGTCATAAAAGCTGTTGTCATTCCCTGGCAACTGTTTTCTTTCTATTCTCTTTCAAATCTATTAATCCACTAGTTCTCCACAATCTGTGCCTCTCTTTAGTCCACACAGGGACAAATAAATAAACTCACAGCTTCATGGATTTGTGTCGGAAAGATTAATATGTGGGGGACAGTGTAATATTTGATTCAGGGAATGGAATAAGATAGAAATCAGTGCTTTTATGATGTGCCTTCCCAATCCTCTCCCGTGGTTGAAACCCTTGTTTACAAAGATACCTTTCTGAAAATACCTTCTTGAACTTGTTGGAATTTATAGATGTTGACTTGTTGGGATTTATAGATGTTGATGGGAATTAACATGGATGGTCTTCAGAGGCCATCTAGTTTGACTGTTTATAATGGTTTAATTTGAACAGATGCAAGTGATACAAACAATAAATTTAATCAATAAATATGAGTTGCATAAAAGATTTGGTGAGTTCTGTACATAAGAGCTCAAGGATCAATATATCCGCTGGTAAAACCACGTTCAGTAAAGCAGTTTCAGTTGAACATGTGACATACCCGATACCTTTTCTTGTTTCTTCCTTTAGAATGAAATAATTAGTATGTCACGTTCAATATATAATTTCAGGAATAAAATCATGGTTACAATGTACATACTCTTGAATTTAGGACCTTGGTACAAATTTTTTTAGGTCTTAATGAGGTGGAATCATCTAGATCAGATGTTAAAGGTAATATGGTCAATAAATACAGTTAAGAGGCTAAGAGCTTTATTTTGATCATTATACGTCACCATGCATTGATCCAAATTCCTCCTCTTGGAAGTATGTTGCATCTTGGTCAACAGTTAATTAGTTCTATTTTTGTATTGTGATATAATCCTCCTAGCAACTTAATGTTATGTGTAAAACAAAAACCCATTTGTATAATGCCAGCTGAAGATGGTTCACAAAATTTGTAATACAATATATGGTCATATTTTCTCCACCCGGTCGGTACAAGCTGTTTCTTTCTTGAGGTCACATATAAGAATCACAAGTGATTTCTCATTTGCCTCTCAAGTCAATGCGTCAATGCCAGAAGAAAGATTCTAAACTTATTCCTTCTCAACTTAACTTGGCATTGGTGGATGTTAGGAGGCTTTTCTGGTTATCCTTGGTCAGTATGGATTAAAAAGAAGGCATTTTAATTTCTTGGAATGTGACCACTTTGTAAGGTGGTTTGTTCTTTTGTTTTGTTTTGGGTCCTTGTGCTTGGGTAGTAAGGAGCCTGGATCCATCTTCTGGATGCCCAGGTTTGTTTTCCCTTGTTCGGTGTGTTTTTAATAAATTATTTATTCATCAAAAAAAAAAAAGAAAAAAAAAAGAATTTTAATAAATTATTTATTCATCAAAAAAAAAAAAAGAAAAAAAAAAAAAAGAAGGCATTCAAGCATGCATGGTCCTCTGGACAAGTCTACATCACAAACAGTATTAGGGTGAGGCCATAGACCACTGATATACTTGAGAGAACACTACAAGGTGGTCTCAATCTTCTAAAGAAATTTTCTTTTCTAAAGGTAACTGAGAGGAAGCAAAACGAAGTGGAGGTCTCTATTTCTCCATGTTCTTCTCATTGAGGGTGGTAGGAGTTATGACTCATCTCTCTAGGGTTTTCAAGGAACAAAACAAAGAGAAAAATATCATGCAGGAGACTAGACCCACCATTTCTTTAAATTGTATTGTCCTATGCTATCTTTATGTTCTAGGTCAGACCTTTAAAAATTAGAATAGCATGCCGAGTCTCAAAAGTCATATTGACCTCAACATTCCACTGCATTTCCAACTTCAGTGCGATCTTTTAAAGTAATGTTCCCAATTATTACAGGAATCTTCTATCCTTCTTGGAAGATAAGTATAGATTTGAGGGGAAAAAACCCATGCCGGTAGTGTGGGATGCTTTTCTTGGATCAGAATCCTCGGTAGCTGTGCAACGTGCATTGGGACATAGGTCGAAACAAGCGATCAAGATCTTCACTGCCACTTGGTAGTCATTACAGAGGATTTTTTTTTTCTGCTTTTCTATGCCCTTATAAATCCTTGGCATTCTCTTTCCTTCCCAATTATGTGGATCTCCTAGTGATGAAACCGATTCTTGTGCTCTGGTTGATGGCGTGGGAGATTTCCCCCAAACTATTGGAAGCGTGGGAAACCTTCTTCCTAAATTTAGAAAGAGCTTTATGAGCCTCTTCAGTATATACTTTATCGCACTGGAGGATATATATATATATATATATATATATATATATATATATATATATATATATATAGAGAGAGAGAGAGAGAGAGAGAGAGAGAGAGAGAGAGAGAGAGAGAGAGAGAGATTTTTATGGTATAATATTAAAATATGGGAGCCCACAGGATTTTGTTGAATTTTCTAGTTCACCACTTTATAGATATGAGGGTAGGTCTAGAATAGATTAGCTCTCCTTGTAAATCATATAGAGCAATAAGCATATAGGATTACAGGGAGTGTGTATGTATAACGTATATGTTGGATCCTTGGAGAACTTGGATTAACTTGAAAAACTGAATGATTTTCATATTTTATGATTATCGCCAGATCTCTGGTTTGGGTCCAGTTCCAAATTGGTGTATCAGATAGTTGTTGAGATTATTAGGAAGCGCACTTGAGGATCACTTTTTTTTTTTGTTTTTGAGAGAGAGAAAGCTGGTAGGTTTGATTCATATACAATCTAGACACCGGCGAGTAGAGACGTGTTCAGTTTCAGAGCTATAATTGCTGAATGCTAAAATTTTTGTTCCCTTTATCCTTTCAAAGGTTGACTACTTCTGAACCCGACATTGCCATCCGTAATTCCAGATTATGTGTTGACGGAGGGATAATATTCCCACTAATGGGAAGAGGACATGTGTCTAACACATAGATAGCCAACCAGGAAAGATGCATGTTTTGTCACGTGTCACCTTGTTATTGATGTTATCTCACGGGTCGGTTATATGGAAAGATTAGCTCAAGGGTTAACTATGGATTTGCCCTTACCATGGATGATCTCCCTTAACTTGGCCTCTGGAATCTCAGAACCGCTTATTGAAAACCTATCAAAAGATCGTCATCTAATAGCCATAAAGCTCTCCTACCTATGTCCGACCCCTATTTCTAAGGGATTGGATCATTGTTACGCCAATATTCCTTATCCAACCGCCATGGCAGCTCATGGTTGGAAGCATAAGATTCGGATTTCGGGATGTGCCCAAGATAAACGGCAATCAATCGGATCGTATTGAGATCTATGCCTGTCTACATATAGAGCTCATTACGAAGGCAACGGGATCCAATTTTTTATATTCAAGCTCTCTCCCTGTCATTCTACTAGACCTTATTTCTACACGAGCTCGTATTCTATTGTTACAAAACTCCAACTGTTTGCTTCTAGTTCTAACTTAGGCATCAAAGTAGCCATTGGATTCGAAAACCCACCCTCACTGCCTGATCTCGCTGACAGGTGTCACCCTACCCTTAGGAAGCTTTAGGCGAAAACCAATGGCAACAATGCAAGAGGAAGTTTCTATGCATTCTCATACCTAGGAGCCCCAATTTGGGTATCACTACTTCAGTGTGAAAATAGAGTTCCTCTTTCTCCTGAGGGCACCACTTCTAAGTGCTATGTGTAAAAATCCTTTTGGGAAGTTTGTTATCCAATAAACTTGGAACTTTATTCATAGAAAAAAAGGGAAACATAAATAAAATTCATTAATTTTTTGTTGGGAGAAGTTTCTTTGAACTGGAGAGTGAGAGTTATACTTGCAACTTGCAAGACAGCATCCCAATCTCATTCTCTCTCCTCCCTTGCCCTCTATGATGAATCTGTCATCCCCTCCCTCCATTGATGAGCATAGCTAAAAAGATACAGACTTACAGTATTAAAAAATGAATATGAAACATGAATAATAAACAATTCAAAAGAGGGTTTAATACAGCAAATGATCTTGATTGGCTACATCAGCATTCATACGGTTCAAACTTAAAACCGAATCAAATAAAACGACCGTTACAAGAAATTCTGGCATCTATCCTGGTGGGATTTGGCGGGAAATTAACTAAATTTTATATTTTATGGTGGGCAAGTTGGTTGCGTAAGGTTTCCTGCTCTCTAACTATAACTATTAATTAGAGGCGTGGGCGCGTGGGGGTCGTTGCAAAAGGGGTTGGCGGAGGAGAGTTGGCCCCACCGCCCACGCTTGGAAAGATGGAAAAGGATTGGACAATTGGTGGGATTAAAATGCGTCACTAACGCAATTGTTTTTAATTAAAAAAATAAAGAAAGAGCGGATAAAAGCGTTTGAATTGAAAACAAAGATAGCATAACCATGTCAAACGGGTCCCCACTGCATTTCTGTTAGAACCAAACAGGGACCACCACCTCAACACGAACCCATCATTGTAACCAAGAAATTTTCATCACCCCAGATCCCAGTGCTCATCCCTGTAATTCCACAATCTAAGATTCAAGAAAATATTTAATATTTTCTTGTTTTTCTTCCTTGGTTTCAATGAATCTTTCTTAAGAACTGAAGTTTAATGTATTTAAATGTGGATCAACAAACACCACTAGTAAAGGAAAGGAAAAGAAAGGAAAGGCAAAGCTAATGATAATTAGTGTATCTAAAGAAATCAATTCCATTGGAAGATATTTTCCTTCTTTATTCCATTGGAAGATATTTTCCTTCTTTCTTTTTTGTGTGTGCAGTCTTTGAGATAATTATTAATCTCTCTGAAAGACAGAATGAGTTTAATGAAACCTTGTATGGTGATGGGTTTCTGGTGAGGTTGTAGTTGCTATCTTTCTGCTTTGGATTTTGATTTGATGGAATGAGTTGAATGAAACCTTGTATGGTGATGGGTTTCTGGTGAGGTTGTAGTTGCTATCTTTCTGCTTTGGATTTTGATTTGATGGAATGAGTTGAATGAAACCTTGTATGGTGATGGGTTTCTGGTGAGGTTGTAGTTGCTATCTTTCTGCTTTGGATTTTGATTTGATGGGGAACTGTTGGTTTAGGAAGCAACCATCAGTTTACAAAGTATCTTCTAATGCAAAGTCAGGTGTGTATGTATGCTTCCCATTTGTTCTTTATAGTTTCTTATGGTTTTCTGCAATTGGGTTCTGGTGGTTATGGGATTTTGGATATGGGGTTGAGAATTCTAGTCCTAAATTCTTAGACTGAAATGAGTTGCACAAGAACTGAACTGGAGCATTAGATTGGTTTGATATATCATTGCATTCGTCCATTCTTCCTTTTCTGTTCCCTTATTATTTGATTTAAGTTCATGATTTTGAATTCACTGTCCTACTTTCCTCTAGTTAGTTTGGGTAGTTTGTGAAATCTGGGAACAGTGTTCCTGTTCCTTTTTAAGTCTCAGTGGAAGTGTTTTCCTTTTTTCTTTTTCTTTTTTTTTTTAATCTTATCTGTATTCTATGTTAAGTAAGCTTTTTTCTTTTCTTTTTTTAAGCCGAGTAGGTTTTTGAAATCTAGATTATCGTGTGTCTAATTTATTGATGGAAACATTTGGGAAAAGGGAAGAGAATGAAAGAACAACTATAATAAGAAAAGCCCTCTGAATTTGAATTTGGTCCCTCTGGTTTATTTTCTCTTGTAGTCTAGTGATTTGCTTCATTGATGCTTGTCTGTAATCGGTTTATTGACATATTACTGTTCTGTTTTCCTTTATCATTTCTTGCACTCTCTCTTTGATCCATGAATTCCTTTTAAGATTTTTTATTTTTTTTTTGTTAATATAACTCTTGGTTAAAGATTCAAAATTTGGGATTGTGATCTTTCACGGCATCAGACTGAATAACGTTTCGAAGGTGAACTTTTGAGGGGTTTATATCTTTGTCTTCTCCAGTTCTTTCATGCATTCACATTTTCTGTCGTTCCAGATTCCCCCAAAAACCAAAGTCCACCACCTACCAAAGAAAAGGAGTATAGTAAGTTGCCATCAAATCCTAAAGAAGTAGAGGACCTTCGTCGGGATTCGGCCATAAATCCTCTGATTGCATTTTCTTACAATGAGCTAAGGATAATTACAGAAAATTTCAGGCAGGATCACGTATTGGGTGGAGGAGGATTCGGAAGTGTTTATAAAGGGTTCATTACCGAGGATTTAAGGGAGGGGCTTCAACCCCTTCAAGTAGCTGTCAAGGTTCATGATGGGGATAACAGTTTTCAGGGGCACCGGGAATGGCTGGTACTCATTTTACCTACCTTCCTTCCTTCTGTTTTTATAATCTCTATATTCTTTTGAGTAACCTTCTCTCCATCAGTATTAATGAATACTTGGCTACTTTGCTGGTTCTGTAGGCAGAGGTTATATTTCTTGGACAACTTTCTCATCCAAATTTGGTGAAACTTATTGGATACTGCTGCGAAGATGACCATAGAGTACTGATTTATGAGTATATGGCTCGGGGTAGTGTAGAAAAGAATCTCTTTTCAAGTAATTTTTCTCAAATCCTTAAACCCGTTTTTGATACTCAGAACCTGTTAATTTATTAATCTGTCAATTTGGAACAAGTGATGCTAACCTTCAGACTAGATGTCTGCTAATTTGTGACTTAATTTCTATTTTTCCTGATTGTGCAGGGGTACTGCTTCCTCTACCTTGGGCTATCAGAATGAAGATTGCATTTGGTGCAGCGAAAGGACTTGCATTTCTCCATGAGTCTCAGAAACCAGTGATTTATCGTGATTTCAAGACATCTAATATTTTGCTAGACCTGGTTAGTAATGTTCTTGTTTTTTATTTTTTTTTAATGATATAACATATATGAATGCTAAGTCAAATAGTATATTAGTGGTGGTGGTGGTGGTACACCTGTAGTCTTTCAAAGACCAGAGTAAGTAGTGTTCCAGGATCTCACCAAGGCAATTCTACTATACCAATGAGTAGAGACTCTTGTCAGGTGAAGAATGGCTACTCAAGCCTCTGTTCAAGTGATTGATGTTCCAACCATTAGGTCATGACTCATGAGTTCGATGCCAGCTTAATCAGAAAAACATGTCTAATTTATCAGTGCAGTCTTCATGTGTCTCTGAACCCTGCTTAACCACCCAAAATAGTAAAAAGAAATCAAGTTTCTTGATTAACTTGATTTCAGCACCTAAGAAGTAGGAATATCTTAGCCAACTATCTGAAAATTGAAAACCTTACAAAACGGTTGATTGGTGCCTGGGAAAATTATCCTTCTGTTTCTCTTTTCACTAATTCTTCATCACATGTTCTGTTTGGTTTATATACTTTAATTTCAGGACTACAATGCCAAGCTTTCGGACTTTGGCCTTGCAAAAGATGGACCAGAGGGTGACAAAACTCATGTGTCTACACGCATTATGGGGACATATGGATATGCAGCTCCAGAGTATATAATGACAGGTGGTTTATGTTTCTAATGAAAATTTATGCAATAGCCACCCATTAAATCTTTTTTTTTCAATCAAGTGATCTTTGGTTCAAGATTTACTGGAAAAGTTTCCTCTTGAAAGGCCTCTCCCTGGGGGGGGGGGTTGTTCTGATTAAATGCTTGAGAGGAAAGCTAACGTGAATTAAGCAACTCTAAATACATTCCCGTGCTTTTATGCAGGACACCTGACTCCTAGAAGTGATGTCTACAGTTTTGGCATTGTTCTTCTAGAGCTTCTCACTGGCAGAAAATCCCTAGACAAGTCCAAACCGGCTCGAGAACAAAATCTGGCTGATTGGGCCCTCCCGCTGCTCAGTGAGAAGAAGAAAGTTCTCAACCTTGTAGACCCAAGATTAGAAGGAGATTATCCAGTCAAAGGCATCCACAAGGCAGCCATGCTTGCTTATCACTGTCTGAACCGAAACCCCAAGGCAAGGCCATTGATGAGAGATATAGTGGATTCCCTGGAGCCTTTACAGGTTGCTGTTGAGGTACCAAGTGCTGCTCCTCCTCCAATGATTATCAACGGATCCCCAGCTGTACAGCCTTAAATGAAAAGAAGAGAAGATTGCTTTCTGTAACTAGAAAAAAGGTTTCTATTTGTCCTAAGCTTCTTTAGTTTTGCAAAGTAATATGTTTCCGATCTGCTGTGTTCATATAACCAACCAGAGAGATGGCAGGCCGGGCCTCTTTCCCTAGCACCTGTTATTGTTGTTTTATAAGAAATAGTGATCATATTTTGCATGTGTAGGGTGGTTTGGACTCAGTTTAGAAGATTTCACAGATCATTCTTGTAGAAATTGACCCAAAACACAATGTAAAGAAGTAAAACGAAATAAAAAGAGAATCACACAACACAATCTATTGAGGAACATGTCTCATACGATTGTAATCAAAATCTTGAAATATGATAGGAGAAGCTTTGGAATCAAAGCATAATAATCCCAATAATAAGAAGCCAAAAAGGCTATTTAATAAATAAAAAGGATCTGGTAATTTAATTTATATATCAACTTATCTTAGCCTTTTGTTTTGAGTTGGTTTCATATATCTTAATGGGCTTTGGTAGCTTTACTATGTTATAATAAGAAATCATGAGGTGGACTGAGACTTAGAATCCTCTTTATAGTGTGGGGATGCCTCCCACTCGCTATCACATTCCGACCATGTAGGCCTAACCTATGGGAGAAGATTTGCTACCCAGTAACGTCCCTTGTGCCCTTTGACATGGGGTAGTGAAATGAATATCTAACCTATGGTCATTTCACTACCCACGTGAGAGAAACCCTAATTAAGATTTAAGCAAACGTTATAAATCAATACAAACATAACCTGCATTAAGTTTGTAAAGCCGTCTTGATGTCGAATCCCTTGGACCTTAACTCCTAAGAAAATCATGGAAGCATTTATGAAACACTCATTAGCAGTAAGAGAAACCACTAAGATTTAGATTTCAGCGGTAAATTTACCCAATAAAATCACCCAAAACTTTATGGCATTTGGGCTGCCCAACTAAAATCATAATCATATAATTTTCAATGATACGCCCTTCAATCCTCAGAAGGATCCTTCTACCCAAAAAGCCAATTGAATGTGAGCTAACTATATCAATTGGAGATTTTAAAATCCAGAAAATAAAGAGTTGGTCAATTTCTATAAGGGAAACAATGAAGCCATCACAAGCATGGGGATAAGAATACTGAATACCTCCTATGAAGATTACTGAGGAGCCCGCCTGATCCGGTGGTTGATTTATATATATGAACTATAAATATTAGCAACATGCATGGTGTTCATTTATCACAGACAGAACTAATTGATTTTGAAGATATGGAGGGAGAAATAGAAATTCCTATATGTGGATTCCAAATCAATTATATCGACCCAAATACATTTTAATAGATTTCTTATAGAAGTATCTTAGAAATAAGGAGAGGTTACAAGATAACAGTTGTAAGATCCCATTTTTGGCCTCTTGCTTATGAAGGGCATTTTAAGACTTTTTATAAAAAAATAAAAAATATTAAAAAAATATATAAAATACAAAAAGAGAAAAAAAATATATTACTGATTGGGTTTGGGCCCACGATCATTAGGGCTGTAGGATGTGTTTTTCTAATTGGGTTTAGATATAGTTTTTTTCTATAGGTTTTAATCAATGGGCTTGGGTTTGTTTTCATAATGGTTTAGTTAATGGGCTTTGAGTGTTTGTGTCTAATAGGCTTAGTTTAAGGGGGTTTAGGTCATTTTAAGGAAGAAAAAAAAAAAAAAAAAAAAAAAACTAAGGGAGAAACCTTGGGTATCCTAATCCAGTTAGATGGGGATTTCGTCATTTGGGGTTTAGAGAGAGGTGGCCAAGTATTTTTGGGGGTAGCTGGGTGAGAGATAATGAGAGAGGATTGAGAAAAACCAGAAGGATAATGATAAGTGTGTGATTTCTGTATTTTTATTCTTTTTGCACTATGCTTTTTAATATGTTTTATGCATTATTGAATTGAATGAGATGAATTATTAATTTGACATATTTTAAAGACATTGTGAATTAATTGCTAAAAGATAAAAATATTTCAACATTCTTAATATGGACGTTCTGAGCTTCATGCAGGTTTTTTACTTGGAAAAAGTTCTAGAATTGAAAAGTTATCTTCAGTAAAGTTGTAGAAGATGTTTCAATCTTTTTAGAATGATATTATAGAGAAAAATCTGAGTTCGTTTGGCTTTCCAAACGTTGTCTCAAAGTCTAACACAAAAATCTGATTCGAATCCAAATTGGAGCAGCCGTACGATTTGATTAAAGCATTCAACGGTGGATGAAATTTTCATAAAAAATCTCATACTCCAGTTAGGAAACCTACATTAAAAGACTCCAAAAAAGAAAAGAAAAAAATTCTACAATTTTAAAATTCTAAATAAAAAAGAAATCCTACACAAAGAAGGATTTCTAACTTATAAAGGATTGTCATGTTTTATATATAAAACGTTAGTGTTGAAGATAATGAATCTCTCTCTCTTTTGCTGAAGATTTTTCTCTTTAAAAATATTATAATGTCTGGTTAATTTTCTCATTCAGTTCAAGGAGATTTTGAAGCTGAAACTAATGTCAATGGTGTAATCGCTATTTAGTAATGTTATTCTTCTTCTCTCTTTTATTGAAATTTCTTATGTTATTCTTTTCTCTTTATTTATGATATTTGTCTAAATAATTCAGTAATGGCCTGCTGAATCAGTTAGATTAATATTAATTGTTAGATCTAGAATCTGTGATACGTAATCGTCCTGATTCTAATTATAAGATTTTTTAGATCCCCTTTGGGTTTTTTCCATGGGATTTTCCATGAACCCTAGCGAACACACCACACAGATTACTAGAATACAATGAGTATTAAAAAGAGATGATAAGACATATATCTCTTGTTGTAGATTGATTTTCTACCGTTTTCTTTGCTTTGAATGCTTGGAATGCTTGGATCAGAGTCTTCCACATCCTGTCGGGATCCCTTGACCTTCTCTCTGCATATGGGAATAGGAGAAAAAAATAACATCGTGACTGTGGAGACCCTAACCATTAGTATTTATAATACCACCCCCAACCCTGGATCAGTCTCACAGTAGACCAAGTTGATCCATCTCTAATCATACTTAAATCGGTCTATTTGTAACTAGACTCTCACTGAACCAACTAACCTTATAATTAATTTAGCCCATAAAATATCTTACACTAATCACAAGTAGTAAACGATGGTAGATGATTATGTCCAAATTTTCATCTCATCATTGTGAATAATATAACATAAGTTAAATAATCATCGTTTGTGTGTGATTGTTATTTAGATTGATCTATTTTTCACCCTCTTAAAGATGCCATTGAATTAAACATTGAGTACTGTCATCTTGTACCAGGTCTACCTATCATAGTCGAGCCAAGTGGACCAAGTGCGTGAAGAAACCACAAGACCAAATATGAAATCAACTAAAAAACAGTCAATTATGAGCGTGTGATCGCATGCCTAAACAGGTATGACCGACCCCACCTCAAAAGAGTCCAACCACACAAATTTAGGTCGTGTGGTCGAACGTAGGGCAACGGATTCTGCGACCCCACCTCTGCCCCCCACGAAACCCAAACAGAATCGAAATTAGGAAACCTTCCTAATTCGAAGGGGGTCTTTCTTAAACTCAATGAGGCATATTATGGAGGGTTTTCCTTTATAAATAGGACGTCACTTAGCCTCTTTCACTCCTTTAGAACCCTAATTGAAAGTGAGAGAAAGAGAAGAGAAGGAAGAGAATGAGAATTGAAGAAGAAGACTAAGGAGGAGGAAAATTCAGAGAAAACTCTGAATCTTCAGCAAGCATAAAGTATGAACCTATTTCTCATGATTAATTAAGAACCTAGAATAGTTCATTAAGAAGATAGGATCCAGGAGAAACCTAAATCATCCATCCATAGATAAATTCCAAGAGAATCCATGAAGAAAATTATTGTGGACATTGGATGGTGTATAAAATTATAATTTTGAGCCATAGAACAATCATAGGAAGGACCATGATGATAAGCCAAAGTATTCAAACATGAAGGAATGGAATTAAGAGTGAAACATCGATCATAACACGTGTGGTCGCACGTGGGGTCGCATGATGTCCGACCCCACAAGACCCACATGTCCTACCACATGCCTTCGGGAAGTTTTCAGGGAGGGTGTGGTCTCACATGGGGTCGGAGTATGTCCGACCCTACCCTGCGACCCCACACCCTATGGTCGCAGAAACTGAGACCCCAGGTACTACCCCACCTACGACCCCTCAATTTATGTTAGTCTAAACATATGAGAATTTATTCTAATTAAAATCTATCAACTTGTTAGGTTTTCAAGTGGTCTAAGAGTAAATTACAAAGCTTGAACGAGGATCTATTATCGACCAAAGGTGAAGAAACAAGACCTAAACTAATTGGTTAATAATAAACTGTTTTTGTTTATTGAGTCTGATGCCATGAATGATTCTATGCTTGTATGCGTGTAATGTGCATTTAACATGTCATCAAATATTTCTGCTATTACTGTCCATGCATATTTAATTTTCATTTATTTATAACATGATGATGATGATGATGCTAGGAATAGGCATGTGAATGTTTGTGTGTGATTAGTATACCTGATGCGAGTAGGGTATCAGGGGAAGTGTGATGCGGTGCGGTCATAAGCACTTTAGCTCTATCTCTACTCAAGTCTTGTCCACTGACATCGTCGTATCGCCATTACCTTAGCAGAACTATTACGTCGTAGGGCATCAGGGGAGGTGGTCTCGGACTGTGTAGTCTCCGACTCTGTCGGGGGGGCCTTAGCTCTATCTCTATGGACGTATTGAGGGATGCTGGGATGAGACCTTGGATACACTGTTTGACTTTAGGATTGGTTAGTTGCGAGTCCAGTTTGCAAGCCCTCGCCAATAGGGGCTTACGTGTTGGTATGGGTAGGACATCAGGGAAAGTGTGATGCGATACGGTCCTAAGCACTTTAGCTCTATCCCTAGTCCATGGTGGGGTGGATGTGGACGACAATGGTATTTGATCCATTGGGTGGGCTTACACACCCGTGTATAGAGGTGTGGCGGCCACCAAACCTTTCTATTGCACATTGCAAACTTATGAACCAAACCAAAGATATGAATTGAATGCATGCATATGTTTGTTGCATTGTTTTGTTTGCTCACTGAGCCATGATGTGTGCTCACCCTTTCGACGTCGAATATTTTTAGTTGATGATGCAGGTACTACTGTGGAAGACTATATGAATGCTCCGATGTACGGACATGTTGCGGTGATGGATGCAGAAGCTGTGATGGAGTTGCATGATTAGTCGTGTGAGTGCAACTCATGCGTCTTCGATTAGATTTATAGTTGGATTATTAAAAACATGTAATTGATTAATTTATTTTATTTTATGTCTTAGTCATTTGAAGATAATTGGATAATTTATTTATGTTATCATTTTTAGATTCTTAGTTCATTAAATATTAAAGACTTCCGCTATTGTGTATTTATTCTGAATATGATTGTGGATGTGTATAGTTTAAGCAAAAAGAATACAGCCTATTCAAGATCCTGATTGAACCGTTGGATCATAGATGGTTCATCACACCATTCTGGTTGGTACAGAATTGGGGTGTGACAGATACCCTTGAGATTGAGGGTTATTCTGATACAGATTACAGTGGATGCCTTGATGACAGGAAATCTACTTCAGGATACATCTTTATGATGGCTGGATGAGCTATTTCTTAGAAAAGTGTGAAGCAAATAATTTTAGCATCTTCTACTATGGAGGCAGAAGTCGTGGCATTGTTCGAAGCCATGAAGCACGCAATCTGACTGAGGAATTTCAGTCAGCTATATCTTTTTCTAAAAATAATCAGAGGACTAGTGCTTCAAAGCACATTGATATCAAGTATCTGTTAATAAAGAAAAAAATTGATGATAATCACATCATTGTAGAAAAGATCTCGACGATAGATATGGTTGTTGATCCATTGACAAAAGCTCTACTAGTGAGAATATTCAAGGATCATGTTTCTTGCATAGGCATAGTCGAATCTTTTGATCTAATTTTGTAAAAATCATATATTTACATTGATACTTGATTGTATTGTTTTGTCTTTGATTTTTATGGACATAGTGATTAAAACAATTATTTCTTTTCATGATTTAGCATTTGCACTCTTGCTAGTCTGAATGAAAGCTTTATTTAACTTGTCAAGCCTTAGAAAGCAGTATTAAGTCAGGACCCAAAAGGCAATATTAAGCCAAGTCCCAAAAGATAGTATTAAGCCAAGTCTCAGAAGGCAGTATTAAGCCAGAACACAAAAGACAATATTAAGCCAGGATCCAAAAGGTAATATTAAGTCAAGTCTCAAAAGACAGTATCAAGCAAGAACACAAAAGGCAGTATTAAGTCAGGACCCAAAAGACAGTATTAAGCCAGGACCCAAAAGGCAGTATTAAGCCAAGTCTCAAAAGACAGTATTAAGTCAAGTCTCAAAAGACGGTATCAAGCCAGAACACAAAAGACAGTATTAAGCTAGGACCCAAAAGGCAGTATTAAGCCAAGTCTCAAAAGACAGTATTAAGCCAGAATACAAAAAAGGCAGTATTAAGCTATGATTAAAAAAAAAGACAGAATTAAGCCAAGTCTCAGAAGGCAGTATTAAGCCAAAAACATAAAGGTGGTATTAAGCCAAGTTTCAAAGACGGTAAGCCAAGGTCAAATATAAACAAGGAGACTTATGTTTGTAATAACAGAAAATTATATGTCATATAATTGAGGTGTATCTTCTGCTATTGTTCAACATTAGTCTGCTTGTTGGAAGGAAAGAAGGTTTGAGATAATTCGATTTTTAATTAATGATTTTCATGGTCACACTAGTTTTTAACAGTCTTGTGGATAATGTAGCCCAAGTGGAAGATTGTAAAATCTTTTTTGATTTTATTATTATTGGCAACATTATCTTACTTGTCTATTTTACTGGTGGGAATCCAATTAAGGTTTAATTGATTATCCCTTACCAATTATAAATCAAATCTATTCCAATCCCAATGGAATAGATTTGGAATCCAAATCATTATAAATATGAAATAGGGTCTCTATAGTCTCTCTCTACGTGAAAACAAAAGGACTCATACCTAAGGGAGAGGAGACTGTAAAAGATCTCTGTTGGGAATCAGGTAAAAGACAAGGACGGAAAACAATATTTTACTAAAAGGTATGTCCTATCTCTTTTATTGATTATGTTATTACTCAAATGTATTTTATATTCCATATGAGATTCATTGAAATAAATTTTATTAGGATTAATCAAAATCCTACAGATCAATCACAAACAAAAAGAACTAATTGATTAGTTATAATATATATAGGAAGGCAAGCATTGTAGGTAGTAGAGATATGGAGGGAGGAAGAAACATGAGAGCACTTGTTGATGTTTCTAGTGATGTTTGTTGTTGCATAACATACCTCAACGTCATTCATTGGCAAATGAATCTATTGCCTCCAATGCTTGATAAAACACCCTTCTTTTAAAGAGTGGTGAAATGTGTGCATGTGGATTGTACAACTAAGCAGCAACCACAAGCTTTAGCAAACGATCAAAAGTTCGATTGTATCATTGGCTGTTCCCAATCCTTATGTTCTTCTCACAACAATGGTACTCTCTCTCTCTCTCTCTCTCTCACTGAGCCATTATTCAGTGTTGGCCTCTCGCTTATCAAGGTCATGGGAGGGGTGAGTTTGTAGAGAATCCTAATCTTTGTCATTTTTTTGTG
This sequence comes from Protea cynaroides, assembly GCA_028583415.1. Lineage (NCBI taxonomy): Eukaryota > Viridiplantae > Streptophyta > Magnoliopsida > Proteales > Proteaceae > Protea > Protea cynaroides. The sequence continues at coordinate 64,484,240 of CM053269.1, read as the reverse complement.
CTAAGTGGGCATCTTCAATCTTGCCCTCAAATAATAAAATGATACTGAAAATTAATTTATAAATTATTTTGTATTGCAGATGACATAAATTTGGAAGGATGCATTGATTCTTGTTTCAAAAGCTGTAACAGCAACAAGGAAATCCATTAAAGAAACATGTCTAATTATTTTGTAGTCAAAATTTTGAAATATGATGGGAAATTTTTTGGTATCAAAGCCTAGTTATCATTATAATAAGAAGCCTGCAAAACATGGTAGAAAGGCTATATAAAAAATAAAAAAAGACGTGACAATTTATATATCAACTTGTCTTATATTTTTTTGTTGATGCCAAGAACAGGATGACGAGCTCTAGCCGTCTCGTTGGTAATGAACGACTTATGAAATATGCAGTGCGAATAAAGTGACCTCCAGGCTCCAATAATCAGCCGATAACTTGTACAAATAATGAGTTAAGAAGAATGCCTGAAAAATAAGAGAAAACAGGGCATGGAAAGGGTGGACTTTGTAATCCAATGGTCATTCCGATGCTTAAGTCAGTCCTTAGATTAAGCAGAATAAAATGTCCCAACAATGGACATTCCTTAGAAATGGGTAGAGTCTAGGTCTATCAATGATTACTCAGAGAATGAACTTACCTTGATCAAAGACCGAATCTATTCCTTATAGATTCTTTGATAACTGATCAAAGTGAATATAAGTTTAGATAACGTGGGTATCCAGAGATGGGCTGAAGACGGAGACCGAACTCAATCTCGGACTGATGAAAGGGAGAATGGCAAGAGATGCTGCGGGGTAAGACCTATTCTGTTCACTGGTTGTAGGAAGGAAGTGACAATATGTGCTAGTGCTAAAAGGGGGCTTAACCGCTCTCAACTTCGTTTATTTTTTATTCTCAAGTTGTTATTTAGGGGTAAGTTTCCATCCAAAAAATTTTCTTTATTGGGAACGAATTTGACATTCATTCCTTTCAATTTTTTTTTCCTAATCTCCAGTATGCTTTAATTTATTTTCTCAAATTGTATTTTGCTAGAGTCAATAGAATCTTATTTTTCCTTCTTTTTTTTTTTAAAGGTTCATTTGAAGTATAAATTGAAGCAACACGGGATATTTCTATTACAGACAGAACTAATCGAGTTTGAAGATAGAAAGTCATTGTAACTTAGAAGAGAAATGGAGAGAGGAGGAAAAATTAGAGCACTTGTCATGGTGTTTTTAGTGATGTTTGTGATTGCATAAGATGAATCACCAATACAGATTTTCAAATGTTTCTGTTGCATCAAATGCATGATAGGAACGTTTCTAAGTAGAGACCTTCAAATGTTTGTGTTTTCCTATTGTAGCCATGTTATCCTTTTGTATTGGTGCAGCCACCGTCAAATCCATCACCGCTCTTCTTCGCGGAGACTTTCCAGTGATCTCTTCAGCTTGCTCTGAAAGTTAAACTGAAACTTTTGTAAGTGTCAATTGTTCGATGATTCTCAAAGATTATTTGATAAAGAAGAGCTCAACCAGAAGAGGAGAGAAATAAGGTTCAAAGGATAAGTTTATAAGTAATAATGACCCCAACCGATATTAAGGAAAAACTTCTTCGACCCAGTTCGAAAAGCTTACAAAAGTTGCCCACTCTTATTGTGCCATAAGGACGGATAATGTGATTATCCTAAATATTGGATAGAGAGGACATGGTCTACATTGACTAAGTATCAAATTTAAGACTAAAAAATCAATCAAATACCCCCCTCCCCATGTATGTCTATGCAGCATGGCTAACAGACCTATTAACAAAATTGAAAACGCAAGAAACAAAACCGCGGTGGAGAATCATGATGTCGAAGACAACTGCGGAGATTAGAAAATGAAATAAAATAGGTATGAAAAACTCAACTAGAAATTGTTAAGTCTGATTTAGCTGGAAGTCATAAGGATGAAATAGTTTAATTAGAAAATCCCCTAACAAGTCTATCTATCCATAAGATGATGCTTCAAATTTCCAAATGGACTTCCTCAGTCTCAGGTCATATTCATTTTCTCAATTAAAAAAAGATATTTCTAACAAGAAATTTTTGAGTCCTGCCATTGAATACAGAATTGTTCAGCAAATATTTTGGAACCTCCTATTTTACAGTTTATTACACCCAAAGTTAACCTCAACAGAATTGACAATAATTTGCCATCTTTATGGATGACATCAAGTAGTCTTCTGAATTCTCAAAACACTCCCATGCATCATCTCTCATTTGGTACTAGCCTACCAGGGAAGACGAGCAGAAGCCAATTGGTTTTATACCGATTTTTAGCTTTTAGTAATCCAGAAGCTAGCTGCAGTCTCAACTAAAACCGTTGGAACTCTTAGCCAATCATGGGTCCCTAGTTCACTGGACCAGAGTGATTTTCTGAAGAAGTTTTCTCATTAATTAAAGCAATTCTGACCAAGATCATGTATTTGGCACAAACTGATTCTACATTTTCACTGATAAATCATAACAATCATCAATGCTACATTTTTTGTGAAGATCTCTGCGATTAAAAGAACTTTCAATTATGTGAATGTCAATGAAATATTCCTTCTTAAGAAATATCAACAGAAACAGGCCCTCGTAGAAGGATCCCTTTCCCGTTTGTATCTAATTTAAACCGTCTGGTCAAGTTTAATCTACTGTGAAAAATAGTAATGTATATTCAGATCACAGGAAATCCACTCAAAGAACACATCAGGATTTACAAAGAACAGACAACAAGGAAAAATTGCAGTATAAGATCTCCACAATTATGTAAACAAAGGATTACGACCATGTACAGAAGAAGAGACAGAAAGTCAAGAAGGAAGAAGGAAAAGAAGCAAAATAAGATGAGGAATACTACATGATGAGTATCTTCAATTGTTATCTGATCGAGAAGCACTTTGCGAACCCCCACTGGAAGATGAAGATGATGACTGTGAGGAAGCATTAACACCTTGATTCTGAGATCTTGACAAAGAAAACAACCCATTGAAAGGCCAAGGAATGGGAACCCAAAACCTTCTCCCATTCCCGTTTCCCTCTTCACTTCCCCCCTCTATACCACTTTCATCACTACCGTGGCCACTGTTGTCACGGCCACTTTCCACCCCATTATTATCCCTATTCCCAGATGCACCCGAATCAAGCTTGGATTCGTTGGTCGGCATCTGAAACCTACAAACCGGGCAAGAACTATGAAGTTCCAGCCATGGCAGAATACAACCATTATGAAACCTATGCTTACACGGCATCTCTGTGGCTTCTGCCCCTATATCAAAATCCTCTAAGCATACCGAACACTGCAAGTTTTCCTTAACTTTCACAGTAGGCATTGCTTCAATTGCCTCTTTCTGTGCTGGTGGGGTTCCATATCTGTTGGGATCATTATCTGCCAAATGCTGCAGCAATAGATCCAAACCAGGTCCCATGAAGTAGTCACCCAAAGAACCCGGAGTGCTTTGACTCTGGCTATCGGATTGGTTCAGGTCGAAGGAGCCTTGCAGAATTATTGCCTGGTTGAAAGGATTGATTAGGATAACACGCTCATGCTCTCTCTCTCTTTCCCTGTCGCTTTCTGAACTGTCCAATTCTGATGCGATCCCAGCACGAAGGCTCTGAAGCAAATGGAGTATGGCAGCTGAGCTTCTCCTCCTCCGCCTGAGGATGGATTCCAAGTCCCTCTCTTGTTCTGACTCTCCCTGTTGACTGTCCTCATCTTCTTCTCTTCTGAATCTTCGGCGGCGAGGACCACTCATCATTCCAAGCAAGATCGGAGCCCAAAGAGAGAGTGCTCGGTCAGAAACCCGATCGGTGTCGCTATCGTTTTCTCTGCTGCTATCCATTTCTTCCACGAAACCACTTTCGCAGAATGGGCATTTGATCTCAACTTCCATTACTGGGTTCACAATTTGAGAGCACCTGTAACACCAGTATCTAACATCCAGAGCTTCCCCCATCTCTACCTCTCTTCCCCTGAACCTTTTGACAACCAAAAGTAAGAAGCAAAAACTCAGAATAACAGAAGGAAAAAAAAAAAAAAAAAAAACTAAATTCCTCCAAATTTCACAAGCCTTCACAAGCCTAACAGATAGAAACCCACGAAAGCGACATATTTCATTTACATCAGTCTGACAAAGATCACCCGCGAAAGAGAGAAGGAGAGGAAGAAGAACGCAAAACGCGGTAAGGCAACTAGTACTAATAATAAAAGCAATCTACAAACAATTTAAAAGCAATCTACAAACAATTTCTGCAGGATCAAAGCCCATCAGTCAGAGAATCCCATGGTTGATAAGCTGACGGCAACCGGGAAAAAAAATGAAACAAGCGAGACATAGATTACAAAGTAAGAGGGAAAAAAAAAACTCAAAATGAAAAGGTAAAACGTTAGAAATTTATCTACTTTCCTGCAATTCCACATGCAATCAAACCTAGAAATCTTTCTCAACGGAACACAAAGTTCATATAGATGTCTCAATCAGAAGAACCACGAATTAATTCAATAGATCCAGACAAGAAGAAGAAAAGAAATTGTGCCTTACCAATATTCAGATCAAAAAGTGAATCGGGTCAAAAACGAGGCCTGAAGATCAAGCGCACGAAGAAGCAATTGCAAAAGCCAAAAATTAAAAGCAACCTACTGATATTGAAGAAATCGATAGATGTTCTCAAAGAGTTAGCCGAAGAAAAGATTTAAATGTCTCAGGTTAAGCCATATAAAAGAAGAATCTGGAACAAATTAAGACAATAGAAAGAGCAAATTGACACGCAATTTACGTTGAAGAACATGAAATAAAGTAAAAATGAATAATAAAAAAAAAAAATCAAAAACACAGAAGTAGATTCTTTCTAGAATTTAAGAGAAGTGCTCACCTCGTATTCTTGTAATGGAGGAAAACCTAGGGCAGGCTCAAGGGCTGGCTGAAGAGTAGTAGTTGCCTTCGATTCCGTGGATTTGGTGAAAGAAAAGGATATGGCAGGGAGCAAGAGCCAACCGCGTATCCTTTCTTTCTCTTCTTAAATTTATTTATTTATTTATTTATTTATTATTATTTTTCTTGTCTTTATCGTTCCTCTCTTTTTTTTTTAAGTTGGAAATAATAAATAGTAGAGGGAATCAATTAATTAATTGGATGATTTTTCTCGTTGGAATTATAAAGTAATAATAATTGCTTTTCAAGTCTCGTTTGGAATTTTGAATTTGTGGTAGGAACTTCGTTTTCTCGTAAAAAGGGGAGGACCCATCTCTGCCTTCCATGTTCCAGTCCCTCTCTTCATTAATGCTTTAGATAGAAAATTTAAAACAGGACCGTTGTTCTCTCTCCCTCTCTCTCTCTCTCTCTCTCTTCCCGTCCAGCTAAAATCTCTTGTTATGGGCCATGACCCATGGGCCTATCCTTACTCACAGCCCGCTCAAATGCCCAACTTAGTCATTTTCTTTTTGGGTGTAATTCTCTTGTTGCTTACGCTGACCAATGAGAGTGTATGATGATAGATCCATCAGTAGGAGGTAGGGGTGGAAAGACTGAGAAAGGAAGGTACTGTTGTAGCTCCCCATTCCACCATTTTTAGAGAACCTGTTTTCTTTTTTTTTTCTTTTTTTTTTTCTTTTTTTCTTATTTGAAGACACTTTATAAAAACATCCATATCCTCTAGGGTTTTTTTTTTTTTTCTGATTAGTTTTCTTAGTTATCCTATGGCCTAAGAAAGTCCTGTTTGTTTCGTTGTAAAATTTTTTTATGTTTTTAATGTATATTTTTGTATATAAAATATGATTTTTCTCATTTTATAAACAAAGTTGTCGAAGAAAGAGAAGGAAGGGGAAGGAGGCTAGGTGCTACATGTATATATGTATGATTGAAGCATCTTAAAGTTGACATTGGATTTAGTTAGGGTGGACATGAAGGGACGGTTTTTCTAAACGAAATTTATAATGATTTCGAGTTGTACCAAGTCTGAAACCAAGTGGATTTATCTTTTTACCCGTACGACTTCTTTATTATATACTTATCACGATACATCTAATCTGCAAAAAAAAAAAATTTAAATTATTAATATATTCTTCATTTAGATATTCTTCATGTAAGAATATATCTTTCAATACAATTGTTAGATGATAGGTAGATATTTTTGATGGGATAACTATGTCCTGTACTAGGAAAGTTGTAAATTGTGTTTTGAGGGGGTAGAATCAATCAGGGAAACCTAAGAGACAGTGATTTACCTTTTGGCAGAAGTCAACTGTTCGAATCTGCTTATCTCTAGCTATTGAAGTCGATGTCATATGCAGATGGGGAGAAACCAATATTGAATTATTAAAAAAAAAATAAAAAAGGAATTCTATTTCTATGATTATATATAGTATTGTAAGAAATTACAAGGTATGGACAGGACGGGTATAGGTGGAGAGAGAAGGAACTTTAATTAATTGATTTTTTGTTATTGGCAGGGTGAGGCAAGCCATGAGATGAGATTCTCCTTACAAAACTACTTAATTGAGTGTCGGTTTTACACTTTGTGTCCAACTACCGATGCCATGTGAGGACTAAATAAAGTGCATCGGATCCCCATAGGGCCAATTACGAAATGCCATGAAAAGATGAGGACCGACCAGGTTGACCCTTTTGTTGGCCTTGCTTGCAACTTTTAAGTATGGTGGCCGGGGAGGAACTTAAAGCACTGAATAAAAATTTATTATCCTTTTTTTTATTTTTTATTATTATCTCTTATTATTATTATTATTATTATTATTATTATTATTATTATTATTATTATTATTATTATTATTATTATTATTATCGTTATTGTTATAGTTATAGAGCCTGTGTACAAACATAAGAAGGATGAACCGATCGTCATTATAATTGTTTTATCACTCCACTTGCCTTTGATCCTCCTCCTCCCCTACCCTCTATTGACCATCGCCCATTGCTATTGATCATCTCCACTAAGAAAATCCTGATCTCCCTAATTATTTTTTGAAAATAAAAATTAAAAACATCAAGGTGGAGGAAACTAATAGTATAAACCAATGATGATGATGATGATGATGATGATGATGATGAAAATCCCCATAGATGATAACAATAGGAATAATGTGGTCTCTCGGAAGTGGAGATGGCCAAGTTCCACGCATGTTCACATAACGAAGATCACACTACAAAGAAGTGGAGGAAGCTTGTAGAAAGACACAAAGGAAGAGGAGGAGGGCTAAGAGGTGGGTGGGTGGGTTCCATTCATACGATGGAAGACAATCTTGATTTGACTATATTGCAGTTGCCAAGTAATTGAATTTTTTTTTTTTTTTTCGCACTAATTCATAAAAACAGACTTATTACCAAAATAAACAATTAAGTTTCTTGCATGACCTGTTATAACATGAAATGATCCCAAGTCATGTTTAAGACTTTACATTTCCATCCATGGTTCCACAGCCAATAATTTAACAAGGGAATTGATGGATCTAGAGTGGGATTTGGTCCTCTTTGCCCTTAATGTAGCTTGAAAACGTCTACATGCCTTTGCAATCTAACTTGGCTCCTGTGCTGCATGGATAGGTCCTGGCCAATCTCAATCTTGATCGGTCATAGAAGTGTTAATTTCAGGCCCGCACTGGGTAGTCCAACGATGCCCAATTGATGAAGCTTGAGACTAGACTGGCCTGATTATTAAACGTTCATACCGATTATTAAACTAGCATTCACGGTGCAAGGGTGTAGCCTAATTAAATTGATCGAATGAACCGAATATACGTTGTTAATGCTTTAAGACACTATGAACTAAACCAAAGAAGCACCATATCCATGTACACCCACTTCCCTGTAATCACTCCAAATGCTAACATGAATGAGGATGTTTGCTTGCTCATACTTGAAAAAAGGTCGAACAAACACCATCCTTATTTTAACTCAGATTGGGTGGTGATTTACAAAGAATGTAAGCATTGGCATGGTTATGAGGTTATTTAATGTTATTTTTACTCCAACTTCAACTCTTGATTAACCATGTTTTATGAATAATATTTTTGTGTTTTACTCCCATTTGAAATAGATACCCAAATAAATCAGATGCCCTTCATTCTGTAGACCTTTTCAACTGTTCTTTCATTGCTAATCAATCTACTGAATTGAATATCACGAATTCAATTGTACGTGAACTCGCTTAAGTTTTGGCTAGGCAATCAGATAGAATTTACAAATTGAAATTTCACTACAAACGCTATCAATCAGTGGAGCAAATTAGTGGTTCAACAACAAAGTTATAGAATCAATGCATCTCCTAACCCAATTTCGTCAGAACTCGTATCTCCTTCCTAAATTCAAAATGTACCTCAGATTAGATGGGTAGGATCATCCATCAAGTTTCTGTCTAATTCCTAATAGCGTGTCAGTCATTTCATTCAAGTATCCCACTATTCCTCATGCTCTACAAGTCTACAAAGGAGTTACCCCTATTTGGACCACGTTCAAACCATCCAGCATAGCAGCTGAACAGTTCAGAAGAGAGTTCCTGTATGCAAGTTTGCTCCAAGGTCCAAACAATGTCAATTTATGCTGCCGCTATCCAAGGGCATCATTGAGATCCATGATCATGTGCACAAAAGTGGCAGACAAGATTTGAGTTACCATGATCTACCATCACTAACAAAGAATCTCTGATAATGGCATAATTCTTGGTGGGCAAAAGCCCTGGCTCTCTCTATATTGGATAACAACACCTTCGATCTCATGGAAAAGAATGACGCACAATTGGTCACTGTACACAGTCCACTTCTGTACTCTACCTGGCCCAATCTGAATGAAGACATGGACAAAAATTGGAAATGATACAAGATGGCGAATGCATGCCAATGAGTGAAGACTTCACCAACCAATGATCTCGAACTGTGGGATGCCTATCAAAATTGGATGGCTCTACTGCTTGTTTAGTGCACTCTCTTCCTGCAAGTGTGACGTCAAGATGCAAAGCATTAATGAGAACCAAACTGAAATACACGTATCTTCAATACAGCTGAGACTATCTAGACTAAAAACCATCGGGCAAAGTTACAGTCTGCATGATGGATGAATCAAGACCTTAAAAAAAATAGGTAGTCAGACCAAAGCAGCCTGCATATGGTTCCTGTGCTGAGCCCGAAATCTATAGTAGTAAATAGCAGTCTAAATTACAGAATACCAGAAGGTTAGAAATCACATATCCTAATTGCCACTGGAATATCCCATCTAAAAATTGAATAGATTTTTTTTTTTTTTTTTGGGGGGGGTGGGGTGTCAGGATAAGAGTTAGCTGAGTATACTTCTTTATCATTTTCTAAAAAATACTTAAAACATAAAAGATAGAGCAGGAGGAACATTAATCTATACAAGAAAGGAATATCCACACTCGGCATCCTTTTCAGAACTCAAGAAATTGGACCACATACAGGATGCAATTAAGTCCCTAAAGCTAACGAGTGTCAACCCCTGTGAAAATCAGACATCACAGAAGCAATCCTATGAAGCTTGAGTCACTTTAGCCTCTAAAGGAATGTTCTCGTCATTATTTACCTACTACATCTGCAGATAGTCCCATAATGCAGAGACAGTTTTCTAACCCTGGAATCAGACTACTAACTTCTTGGAAAACAGTTTTGAAGACAATGCACTTCCTTTCCCTTTCACTTCTATTGTAAATTACTCAGCCACCAGATCATATGGTCCAAGCATTTCTGAGTGACAATTGGAATACTGCAACCAATTTTCCATGGTATCAACAGTCATAGACTTCACCTAGTAGGAAAAGATTAAGAGGATGGCCTCAAGTTCAAAAACAGGATCTCAGAAAGTCTTGTACCAACATACTCCACAACAATTGAATCCCTTCAGCAAAATAAAATGTTGGGAAATTTACTCTGACCTCCCCCGTGTTTAGGCTATATTACAGTATGCACCCCTCATTTTGAAACAATGCCCCGGACCTCCCCGCTAGTTTACAAGTTGTTACGTTCAGATCCACCACGTTAGTTCTCCACCGTTGAAGTATGACATACATGCTACATCGTTTTTAAATGTCAAAACTGCCCCTCTGAGAGGGAAGTTATGTTTCTGCCTTTACAGAGGGTTCTGATAACATAGGCAAAAACAAACCCTCGACGCTGCTATTCCTTCCATGAAAGGAACATAGGCAAGCTTGGTCGGCTGTAATCCCAACAATTCCAGCTATGGCAACGTGATTTAAACTGCAACCACGACTCCAGAAATCCTTGGTAAGTTCTTCGGTGGTGGTGGGTCTGGCCGATACTGCTGCTGCTTCGAATCTTATATTTCTTCTTGTTCTTCTTCGGTATTGATTGGCTTCCGCTGCTGCTCCGAATCTTCTTCTCCTCCTCCTCCGGTAGTGATGGCTGCAATGCAACTCCGGCAGCAGTGCGATGGTGGCTGCCAACCTGCTACAGCAACCAGTTCTTCTTCTTCTTAGATAAAGGTGGACTGGCGATGGCGCCACTCGTGGGAAGGGAGAGAAGAAAAAATAATGAAACCTGAGATTGTCTGAGGTAAATCTCCCTCTCTCTACAAGAAGAGGAAATAAGAACACAATGGCCATTTCTCTCTGCAATTTGTCTTTGAGATCTTCGCTCTCTAACAACACAACAATCTCGAGCTTTTCAGCTGAAAATATCCAGATCTCACTTCCTCCTCCTTATGCACTCCCGATCGCTGGGATCAGAGGCTGATGCGAAGAAATGTAGATGGAATTTTCAAGCTAATATTACCGGTGAAAGATGAAACCATGGGCTGTCAAAATCTCAACAACCAGATTCAAGGTATGTCAAACAAACATCCCCTAAACTCCCTGAATTGTACTACTGGAAAAATATATAAAAGATCGTTGGGCCATGCGGGTTCTCCGTAATAATTATAACCCATCCCCTTAGCCAAGAGTTTTACTGGCCCACTGGGCAAGAAGCTTCTCTAGCTCAAGCATTTACTTCTCTAGTTAGAGACCAACGTCTTGGAGCTAACGTGGGATCTGCTCAAGGACCTAACTGGTTTAGGTAATAGCACGTAGACTGACTACACTAGTAATTACCTATTATTAACCCAGCCTGAAGGAACAGGGAACGATCAATTTCTATCAGATTGAGAGCATTTCATGCTATACCCATGGATTGGCCAGTTATTACTTGGAAGGCTGCAATTTCTTAACCGCCGCCCCGAAGTGATCTATTAATCTGCTAATAAGTCGTTTCATGGCAGTACCATCTATCGCTTTATTATTTTTAACCATACCCATATTTTTCTGGGAGATCTGGACTTGTGGTTATTTAATTTCAGGAAGAATCTAGGCAGAAAGTTGGATTGATATTGGGTACGGGTCGAAATTGGGTGGTGGGTTTGGAACCAAAGCAGAAGCTCAAATTGAAACTGGTTACGTATGAATCTCATTTTTTATATTGAATTGACGAAAATTTCAATAGGTGGGTGGTTGTGGTTTGGACGAAAGATGTGAGGTGATGATAACATCTGGATTAATGAAGATCACTACACCCTATTGGAAGCCTTATGGAGAGGGCGACTATTCTAGTAAGAGCAGAGATGGAAGCGGCCGGGTAGATAGGTTATAATGGTATAAGGATTCAGGGCATTATGTTCATGGTGAGTTTTCAATGCAAGTAATTCAAGCCAACAGCTAGTTGGAGGATCAAAGTCAAATTGAATCAGGGCCATTGAGCTTACTTAGTTCAAGTCCAGAAGGACCTTCGTTGGATCTATGATGGTCATGGAGGTCCAGAGACTTCTTGGTTCATAAACGACCACCTCGCATAATTTCAAGGGTATGTTCTCATCTGATCACGACCATGTATGGGGGCTGACGCCTGCCCAGTGCCGGAAGGTCAAGGAAGTTGGTGACCTGATGACAGGGGAGCCGGCGACCGAAGCCCCGGTGAACGGCGGCCGTAACTATAACGGTCCTAAGGTAGCGAAATTCCTTGTCGGGTAAGTTCCGACCCGCACGAAAGGCGTAAGTCCTTCATTGGCTTTGAAAAAAATTCCAGTTAGATGTCAGCATGTACGATTTTTGGGATTGTCAAATTTGTCTATTTTCTGCTTTCTCTTCCGAAATACCACCATATTAATCATATCAATCATCCACTGCTTTCATATCTTTGTTCCTAATCGGAGAGAACCTCATTTAACAAATTCCTATCCTGCAAATTCTAGTTCATTCCTTTGCTGCAAATTCTAGTTCTTTCATACTAGGACCCAATGGTCAGTAGCTGGTCGGCTTAGTGATAAGAATTACTCTGAAGAATGTGGACTAGAGACCACACCAATTAAGTCATTCCCAAATTAGCTGATGGCACACCAATCAAGTCATTCCAGCCCTGATGATCTTATATTTAAGTGATTATCCCAACTCAGCCTTACAGCGGCGGTAGCAGGGAGCAGATTGGGGATGAGGAAGGGAGCAGCGGTAGCAGGGAGAAAGGCGGAAGGAGGGACGGAGAAGAGAGGAGGTACCAGGAAGCACAAGGAGGAAGAAGAAGATCGGGAGAGAGAGAAAGAGGAGCATCAGAACAAATAGAAGCTCTTTTAGCATAAGGGTAAAATTGTCATATAATTCCACTTTTAACACCATCAATTTCAGGGGAGGATATAGTATTTTTCAAAATGGAGGGTATCAGATTGTAATATAGCCTAAAGAAAAAATTTCATCTAACCCCTAAAAACTATGTCAAATTCCATTTGACCCCCAACATTTTCAAAAGTCTCATCTACTCTCCGAAAGGTTTCCAAATGTCTCATCTACCACCCAAAGTATTTTCACCGTTAGTCAAATAGACCCCCCCGTTAGTATAGTTCCGTTAGTTGCAAATATTAGGACAATATTGCCCTTTTTCCTGTAGTAGAAGACGATAATGCCCCCCAAAGTGAAAATACATTTATTCTTCTTCAACAGTAAAAGTAAAAAAGAAAAAACCCTGTTTCGAAACCTTTCTTCCCCAACGACTATCAACGGTGGAACCTTCTTTCGTGCCAACAGTGTGTTGTCCATTTGTAGTCGGCGACGATGGAAATACTAACCGGACTTGTAAAGTAGCAATGTTTTCAGACATTTTATAAAGGATCTAACTCTTTTGACAAAGATGCACACGAACAATTCTTGAGCAGGCCAAACAGAAAGTGTAACACCTTTTGAGAATGGGCAGCTATACCTCGAAATTGAACCTCAATCTAGTGAAACACGAGATGGATATAACATTTTATATTCAGAAAGAGACCTCTCTGCGAAGTTTGAAAAAAGGCGTCCTGGCATAGCAACACAGCCTCAATGCTCCACCAGATTTGGATCAGTGGGAGAGTAAACAAGACATTTTGTAGTGGTCCTAGTGCTCGTTCTGATTTATCTACATTGATAGGTCATCCGCTCTTAGGTAGGGGAAGAGGGCGGAGTTCTGGCCCTGGGAGCTCTGTTGAGACCCTTGATTTTGCATCGCCTTTGGCTCCACAAGTAGTTGCACCTCCACAAAGCACAACGATGGAAATACTAACCGGACTTTGGATGTTGTCAACGGGATACCGAAGCCGGACTTTGGATGTTGCCGATGGGATACCGAAGCTTCGAAACTGGAGACTCACCGAATAGCAATAGAGAAGAGATGATGGAGATATGATATTAGAGCTCCGAACCGAATAGAATTGCAATAGAGAAGAAAAGAAATTTGGAGAAAGAAAAAAGAATAGAAAGAGGTAAATTAGTAACTTTATCTCATTTTAATGTTTTAAAGTTTCAAATTAAAAGGGCAAGACTGTCCACTTACATATTCAGTCAAGTCTGTCAGTTAAATGGGGCCGGTTAGATTTTCTGGAAACTATTGGGTAGTAGGTGGAATTTGACATAGTTTTTGGGGGTTAGATGAAATTTTTTCTAGCCTAAACACAGGGAGGTTAGAGTAAATTTCCCAAAACTGTTTAAACCAACTTAACTACAAGTTTCTTGGGCATTGCATTTTGTTCTTCAAAAAGAAGAGTCAGACACAACTATGGCTCCTGTTTTGAAGCATTAAAATAACATAGAAAGGCAATCATCTCAGGGAATCATATAATAAGAATTGGTAATATTGAATAACATGGCAATATCAAAACCACGGAATCATGTATTTCAGCTAATAAAATCATCAATTAATCCCATGGAAGAAGTCTTTGTTTCAAGAATCCTATAGGCCCCTGGTTGTTACATATCTTTGGAAATAGAAAAATTTTCATGGATATTTACCCTTTAATAAACCAACTTAAAACAAAGATTTGTGCTTTACCACAAATATTTGATCTTTTTTTTTTTTTAATGAATAAAGATATATATTAACAAACCCAAAGGGAGATAATAACAACGGGCTCTCAGCCGGACAACAATTGGAACAAGCTGTGGAGCAAACAAGATAGATATCCAAAGGATCTCTTATTCACAAAAATTGAAAAGGTAGTGTAACAAAATAGAAAGAAAGAGAAAATAAGGAGAAAAGAAGAAGATGGAGTGAATATGTGGAGAAAGGAGAGAATGGATTGAATTTGTCCTCTCCCCCTGTCCCCTATCTTATTTATAATAAGAGGACTTACAAGTATTAGAGTCTAAGTAGACTTCACAAGATTAGAATTAAACTAGAACTTTAACTTGAACTAGAAAATAATTAGCACTACGCTAGGTGACACCTAAACAGCAGAACCAAAACCGTAAAATCTTCAACACTCCCCCTCAACCTGGAATATGCTCCAGCTTGGAATAATAAGAATAAATATGAACCGCAACACCGGTCTTAGTAGTAATACCAAGCAGCGTAGGTTCTTCCCACGGAAGGCCAATAGTAGTAGTAGTAGTAGTAGCAGTAGCAGGCAGCAGCAGCAGCAGTATTAGGAGTAGAAGCAGTAGTAGTAATAGCAGTAGTATTAGTAGTAGTAGTAATAGTAGTAATAGTAGTAGTAGCAGTAGTAGTAGCAGCACAGTATAGAATACTGCGAACCAAGTAGTAGTAGTTTGCATCACGTGTAGGTAGTAGAGATTGCATTACGTGCAATTATAGTAGACTCGAACAGAAACGAAGAGGTATAATAGGCTTCATCACAAACAAAAGGTAGTAGGTTGCATCACGTGCAACAAGTAGGCTAAACAATGATAAAAGTATCTCTTCCACGAGCAGCCACGAACATGAGCAAAGTATATGTTTTGTCTCCCTCTCACATGGAGCATTTCATGTGAACAAATAATGCAGAGGATGCACGAAAAAAAAAAAAATAGTCCACCATCATATGGTAGTAACAATTAGTAGCATCTCGAAGGATGAATAGCACAAGAAATCCCATAAGCAAGAGCAGTCATAAATAAGATCCAAATTTGAAGCTGCTCCGTCGCTTGGATCCAAAGTATGAGGTACGCAAAACTATTTCAGACATATTGGAAAGGCAAACAGACCCTTAGAAAGGGAACAAATGGGCCCTAGTGGCAATCTAGTAATGAACCACAATGTTCAAGGGACCAAGGATAGTTAACAAGGAAGGAATGACAACTATAAATAATAAAACTTTAATCTCCCTTAAGACAAATAAACAGACACTTAATGGCAGTTTGGTAATTTTAGTAACAAAACAAGGCTGCTTTTGAGTAAGGGCAGGTCATAGGACACAAGAGGAAATAGGATTTATTGTTGAAGGGTATTCTAGGAAGAGAGTTTAAAGTGAGGATAGGACAGAAATTTGATGATAGGTAGGGTATTTGTGGAACAAAAGGATTATATAGCCTTAAATAAGAAGTCGAAGAAGAACCCTTCTTCTTCAACCTCACATTAACAGCAACACTAATGGCGGAAACCAGGGATAGGAAAAATAGAGAGAACTCTCCAAATACCTATTCAAAAGACATAAAATTCTGCATTGGGATAACTAATACAAAATCCTCTGAAACCTAACCAATATTTCATCAAATCAGGAGTCTGAGAGGCAATAAAGAAGGTCTGAAGTGAAGCTTGGCATAAGGAAGAGTCCAAACTGGGTTGCAGGCTTCACTTCTCACGTTAGAGGGAATTGTTGGGTCAAGTCTCCTAGGTTTTATGTTGCCCAGGGACATTGGAATATAACCCAGAATATCAGTCCAAACAATGAAGCTTTAGTGAGTTCGTTCCAGAAATTGGGACTTCCAGTACCGCCAATGTCAAGGAATATGGAAAGAAAATTGCATCAGACATGTACAACAGTAACCAGTAGACATGTACGATAGCAAACCAGCAGTAGCAAAAAAATTCAGAGTAGCAGACTCAACCGATTGGGTATGATTCTTTATACAAAATCATATCTGCAGAGAGTGATACCAGAAATTGCAGAGAAGAGAAATTAAAGAAAGCAAAAGCAACGAAACACTCTACACAACTCTCAAAACAGCATTCCCTCTGATACCATGTAACAAAATAGAAAGAAAAGAAAAGAAGGAGATGAAAACAAGACGGAGTGAATATGTGGAGAGAGGAGAGCTGAACCCAGAAGGAGTTGTCTATTTCCCAAAACTATGCTGAACTCCAAAGTTTATGGCAAGAGCTTGATCATTATGCTGATTACCAACCCACCAACGCTTCCGACATCGCTGCATACTGGAAACATGTACTCAAGATTCTGGATTATGATTTCTTGGCTGGAATGAACATTGAATATGATCAAATTCGTGTTCAAGTCCTTAGTAGATCTCCTTTCCCTACTCTAGAGCCACCCCTCCCCCTCTGCCATGCTCCATCCTCCTACTACTGACCGATCGAACTTTTTGGTATTTTCAGTTTCTTCGGATGATATGATGGGTCAATCATTTGCTTCATTGGTTTCAACGGTGGCAGCTGCGAATCAGCTATTGGGTCAGCCATTTAAACAAGGGAAAATTACAGCTACCTCCTCACGTTTGCCCAAATTACAACTGCCTCCCAAATGTTCCCAACAATTACAACTGTCCCATTTTTCTAACGTTTTTAAACTTAATGTTCTATGGATAATTCTACCCTTGGATGTTTTGTTAGCTAAAAACCGGATCTATCATTAAAAGACTAATATAACCCCCTTGTTTTACTTAAAATTAGTGGAATTCATCTCTTCCAATAGGAACTCATCTCTCCGGCTAGCTTCAACCTTCACTCCGGCAACCATCAACACAGCCACACAACAACTCCGAATGCATGAAAGGACGAACAAACAGAAAGGACAAAGAAGAGTTAAAATGAAATTTTCCCATAGAAAGAATTCACAAATCCTATCTGAATACATGAAAAAGGGAAAAGAAATCAACTTCAACCTCATCAGTCTTCATAAAAATAGAACTTTTCAAACACAAAAATAAGAGATTGAAGTAGTACTATTGATGATCAAGTGGATAAAATGAATGCACCCAATTTACCAACTCAGGACATAACTCTCACATCAAAAGCAAAAAAAGGAAATCACAACAATGATGAGAAACGAGATCCCTACATAATGGAAAGAAGATGGAAGAACAGAAATTGAGGAGAGATTCAGACGCATCTGGTCAAACTAGTAAATCCTAAACTTCCATCGACTAAGAGAAGAGTTATTGGGGTCACGACATCTATGGAGAAGAAAACAAAAAATATTCTGTATATACTATCCGGTGAAATATCCTGATTGTCTTCCACAAAATTGATTTTTATGGGTATCCATGTCCCTTTTGTTGGTCACATGACACGGTGTTTATTTATGTTGGATTGAGAAAACCAGCAAAAGGTTCTGCCAAGAAGACAAGTAAAACCACCAAGGATGTTCTGGAAAGTTTGGTTTACCTACGAGGGCTTCGTCGAGGGTTGCAACAACTGAGGGCTTCGTCGAGGGTTTGGCTTCGACTGAGTTGCAGTGACTGAGGATGAAATGGATTCCCTTTTTCTATGATGGTAAGTCAAGTACTTCACCCTTGAGTGGGGTTAGTTTGGTCATTAGAAAAATATTGGCCATAAACCGTCAGCATCTAACAAAATATACCTAACGGCGTGGAGTTAGTTGTAATTTAATAGTCGTTGTAAGGGAGGTATTCGCAATTGTTTGAAACGTTTGGGGGTAGTTGTAATTCGGGCAAATGTGTGGGGAGGTAGCTATAATTTTCCCTTTTCGTTATTACTTTCCAAGTCCGAGGGACTATTTTTGTATAACGTTTACCAGGGCCTTTCTCACTGGGTAAGCGCCTTACAAACTGTCTCTAGTTCCACTCCCAACACTGATAGACTTCCATGCACTGAGGATAGTAACAAAAAGTTATCAAGTGTGAAAATTGTCACAATCCTTGAAGACTACTTGTTGGAAGCTCCATGGTAAACCTGCTGATTTTGAGGCCAAGCGTGGTCGTGATCGATCCAAGACCAAAGCCAACCATACCAAGACGGTTACACCTTCCATCCTGTCTGATACTGATCTCTCCTTGGAAGAACTTCAAGCTTTCTGTCGGCTCCCAAAGGCTTCCTCTGCTACTTTTGCACCTGCCTCCGCCCCTTTAGGTTCCAACTTTTGCCCATTCAAGTACCCCTTTCCCCTTTCGGTGGTCATTGTGCAACGGTGGTCTCCAGCCCCTGGATTATTGACTCCGGTGTCAGTGATCACATAACTGGATCCTCCAGTCTCTTTCACCAGTATTCCCTTCCTCAGGAAAAGACAAAGTGCAAGTGGCTAATGGGTCCCTTTCTTCTGTCTCTAAAAAGGGTTCTCTTTGCTGCTCCCCTTCCCTTTTCTTATTTAATCCTTTGTTTTATGTATCCCTAACCTTACTACAAATCTTTTTTCCATTAGTAGTCTTATCAGAGATTTACATTGTAAAGTAATCCTCTTTCCAACCCATTGTGTGTTTCAAAGACGACGATTGGATATAGTAAGGTGCATGGTGGTCTCTATTTGCTTGAAGATGGTTCTCCTCCTACTGCATTACCTTTTCAGATTCATCAGCTCCACTCTGCTTCATCAGACCTACACCCTAGGCATTGTTGATTAGGGCATCCTCCTCTTGGGACTTTTTTCATGTTTTTCCTCAATTATTCAAACAATATAATAAGGATGAGTTCTTTTGTGAGGCTTGTATTTTGGCCAAACAAACTTACTCTAGTTATTTTCCTCTAAATCAAAGAAGTGTTTATATTTTCCATTTGGTTCACATACTGATGTGTGTGGCCTTCATCGTCAGGCATCTATCTCTGGTCATCGGTGGTTTTTAACTTTCATTGATTGCCACTCTTGCACAACGTGGGTTTATATGATGTAACATAAAAGTGAAGTATGCTGGTGTTTTCAACTCTTCCATAAAGCGGTTCAGACTCAATTTAATGCCTCTTAAGATTTTACATAGTGACAATGGCCGCGAATACCTTGAGGGTCAGTTCCAAACTTATCTGGCTGACTATGTGATTCTTCATCATACTAGTTACGTTGATACCTCTACTCAGAAAGAGGTGGTTGAAAGAAAAATCACCATTTGTTGGAGGTGGCTCGGGTTCTCTTGTTTGCCTGCTATGTTCCGTCTCAGTATTGGAGTGATGTCGTCTTATCAAATATCAACCGCTTGGCCACTCGCACTTTGGATTCTTGTGCCCTTATTTAATGTTCTGATGGTTCCTCCTCTTTAATTGTTCCTCCTAAGATCTTTAGTTGTATTTTTTATGCTTGCAAGCCTCATATGCCTAGGAAGTTAGACCAGTGTGGGACCCATGTGACCTCAAGTGTATCTTTCTAAGATATTCTGTTACTGAAAAATGATACAAGTGCTACCATCCCCCTACACAGCGTACCTTGGTAACTATGGACATTCTCTTTCATGAGTTACTACCTTACTACTCAGCCCCACCACTTCAGGGGGAGTTCTGTAGATAGTGAAAATGTGTTTATCTTGTTCTCTCCATGGTTCACTAGTTTCGACCGGCAGCACTCGGTTTCGACCAGGGTCAAGACAAAAACTTAGGTCAAACCTAAAAAGTACCATGTTTCAACCGAAACCTAATTTCAACATGGTTTCAGTCTATAAAAGGTTGTGTTTCAATTGAAACCTATTTATTTCAATATGTTTCGACTCTAAAGCCAGGAACAGGGCATAAAAGCAACACTCATTAGGCTACACAGAAACAACATTTATTAGGCAAGTATTTATTTATGACTAATATCATTTACTTAAGATATTATTCATAAATAAGCAAACACTCCCCATTTGAATCCAATAAAAATAGCCTAAAATTCAAGGGGAAATGTTATTGTAACAAGGGTTTGTTATTTTTCTAAACGTAACAAAGAATTTGTTCTGCCACATGGGCAGATGATGTGTCCATTCCAACAGTTGGATAGAAAGAACATGGTCTAGATTACCCACATGTCGAATTTCAAACTCTAATTCAATCAAATACCCCCTATGTATTGGCATGCATCCCATGTATGTCCATGCATGTGTACGAGTATTCTAAACATTACTATAACACTCCCCAAATTTGAATGGGTTAGATTAAAAAAATAGTAAAAATGAATGGTCCAGATTTATTTTGTTACATTTCTAAACATAACAAACCTTTGTTACAATAACAACCCAAAATTCAAATTCCAAAAAGATAAAAAGTCAATCCTCCAGTTCAAGAACAAAAACCTTATTTTTGGGTACGGGGCGATTTTCAACTTCCAAATGATAGGCTTTTTTCAAATATAAAAATTCTATAAATCTTATTATAGTAAAGCATCACTAAAAACCAAAAGTGCACCAAAATAATCTCTTACTTTGATACCAAAAAATTATCTACATTCAGACGACTTTAAACAGCATTCGCGTACTCCGAACAAGGTTTGACGGGAGCGTAACTCCTTCATTATAACTCGGATTCAAGCAATCTCAAATTTGCTGGAAAGCTAATTATACTAGCTTTGCAACAACTTTGAGATTATTTGAATCCAAGCTATATAAAAGGAGTTACGCTCCAGTAAAATCTTGTTAGAAATACGCAAATACTGTTTAAAGTCATCTTAGATGAAAATAATTTCTTGGACATCAAAGCAAGTGATTATTTTGACGCACTCTTAGTTTTTAGTAATGCATTACTATAATAAGATGTAATAAAATAGAAAAATAAGAGAAAATGAAAAGAATCAATGTGTCAAGGAAAAAGAGAGTATATGTATGTTCCTTTCTTTGTGACTTATATTTATAGAGAATAAAAAACAATTATTAGATAGGATCTAGGACTCTACAAGTCAGAATCCTAGTTACAAACTAAAAGTAAAGTAAACTCAAAATAGGAAAAGGAAACTAACAAGCCTAATTAGTAAAGGAAACTAATAAACCTAATTTGTAAAGGAAACTAATAAACTAATTACAACTCCATCGGTCCACATGATTAATTGCTTTGACTAAGTCAAAGTAGTACAGCCAGCACAATCAACAATAGTGTATTTTATTATTACTCTAATACCCCCCCTCAAGCTGGAACATAAGGGAAGAGTTTCAGCTTGAAATAATGTAGCAACGTAAGCAGCAGCAATAATGAGAGCTTCAGTTTGAAACAATATAGCAACAGCAACAGTAATAGCAGTAGTAGTGGCATCAATAGTAGTAGTAGCAGCACAATATAGGTCACTGTAAACTAAGTAGTAATAGCAACACAATATAGGTCACTGTGAACCAAGTAATAATAGCAGTACAGTATGGGTCACTGTGAACCAAGTAGTAATAGCAGCACAATATAGGTTACTGTGAACCAAGTAGTAGTAGAAGCACAGTATAGGTCACTGTGAACCAGGTAGTAGCACCAGCAACTGTAGTGTAGTAGTAACAGCAGCTACACAGTAGGTAGTAAAGGTTGCATCACGTGCAACTATAGTAGGCTACAGGTAATAGAGGTTGCATCACGTGTAACTATAGTAGGCTGCATGTCACACCCTAATTTCGACTGAACCAGAAGTGTGAGTGAACCGTCTCCAAACCACGGTTCACACTAGGATCTCAATAGACCGTGTCAACCAACCATTCCAAGCAATCTAACATAATCAGAGAGTAATACATAGCAACGGAAATAAGATAAATGAACTGAGTTTTATGTTGTAATTAAAATAATTATCCAGATTATTCCATCATTCACAAAAATTAAATAATAAATATTACAATGGATTAAAATAAAAATATCCCATTTCTAAAGAAAAACACAGAATGAGCACTCGCATGATGCGTCATGCTCGTCCTCTACTGCCTGTGTGTCCAGGGCAGCAACTGTACTATAAGCTAAGGCAGTCATGAAGTCCTCAACGGTATACCCTGCATCAAGATCTGAAAAATAGAATATACATATTCGGGTGAACTCACAACTTAACTCAGTAAGTACAAGACCAATGCAACATACAAAATGCATGAGATAACATTACAATTTGGGTCAGGTTTAACTTGCAAAGTGCTATGGTAAGGTTTGGCGGTCACCGCACCTCCATGCATGAGAGTGTGAGCACACCCAACAGTCAGGAACCTACCACACTACTGTTGCCCCACATCACTCACTCCGGTATAGAGATAGGGCTCGAGTCTGGCGGGCAGGATGAACCACAATCTCATATCCTCCCCCTGATACCCTACACCGTACCAATACCTAAACCCCTATTGGCAAGGGCTTGCAAGTGGGTTCCGTTTCTAGCCAGTTCTATATGTCAATACTGTATCTATGGCCCTACCCCAACACGACTCCCTACGACATAGAGATAGAACTCGAGTCTGGTGGGCAGGATGAACCACAATCCCACGTCCTCCCCCTGATACCCTATTCGCACCAAGTCTACTAAGGTAGATGGCGATACGAAAAAGGTGTTAGTGTGTAGATATATCCATGGCTCCACTCCCCTTCACATTCCACACACCAACTAAAACATACACATGCCTAAACATTCAACAACCTTGCATATGAAATGCATGAACAAATAATAATAATTTAAACTACAATGGCATGTGAAATGCACAAACATCAGGCAATCAATAGAGATATAAATTAATCACAACGGCTTACTGTTAATTAGTTAGTTAGGGTTTGGGGTCTTGTCCCTTACATGACACATGATAACTATTCCGTTCTGCGTCACAGGATCTACTCACGCTGTCTACAAGTCCTACATAGTCATACCCATAAGTTAGAATTCATTTATTAAGGTCACAGCTGGTCAGAACCACGTTTGGTCAAGCAAACAAGGCTCGAAAGACGTACCGATCGCGGTACTGGTCTCAATAGAGTGAGACCAGTATGTGCCTGCGGTACATACCGGTCGCGGTATATACCGGTCTCACTCCTGCGGTATATACCGCAGGCCCATACCGCAGGACTTTGTGTCCAACCGGTATGTTCCGCGGTTTGGATCTGAGAACCCGATCTCGGATCTCCCTTCCTCGTCGGTCATCGACTTGGTTTTCTAGGGTTTCTCCTAACCCACTCTAAGGTCCAAATACTCTATTGGCCTTCTAGGTTTCGACTAAAACGCCGTATCATACCAGATTAGATCTAAACGAGAAAACTAGGCTTTATTAAAAGTCCTAGGATTTTGGATCGTTGCGCCACTTCACGGCTCCGATCCGAAATCCTATCATTACCAAGAGGATTGAGCACTTACCGGCGGTGTTTATCGGTTGGCGGCGTGCTCCTCCAACGGAAATCCTCTTCTTGAGCGGTCTCCTCCCTCCTTGCCCCTTCTCAGATCTCTTCCAGACGGCTAGGGTTTTGGGAAGGATCCAAGGAGGGTCAAGGTGTCTATTAATAGTAGGAGACCGTTCTAGGAAGGATTCCCACGGCTAGAACTTTTCGATTTTCGATTCGGAGTGTGGGACCCGCTGGAGTCCGTCTCCAGCCGGAATTGCTCATACCGGTAGCACATACCAGTCTCAAGTACTGTGAGACCGGTATGTAAAATCTACATTTTTACACCTGGTTCTCGTACTTGAAACCTGCGGTTCGTCACCCGGCTTCGCCTTCCGGTCCGGTTATGATTGGGAGACCTGTCATCATATAGAACCATGGGTTAGACCGGGTTTTCGAACATGGTTCTTACACTGCAGGTAGTAGAAGTTGCATCGCATGCAACTGTAGTAGGCAACAGTAGTAGGCTCCCAATACGAGCATGGTAGTAGTAAGTTAAGCTCTCTTCAATGAACTTGATATATATATATATATATATATATATATATATATATATATATATATATATATATATATATATATATATATAATCCTCCCCTTACATGGAACATTCCACGTAGACAAATAACGGAGGGGAACACCCAACAAGAACACCCACAACAATAAGAGCCCAATAATCTTCAAGCACCCCATTCCGGTAGCAAATAAAGTCCCAAAGATGTTAGATACGAGAAATAATAATCATCATTCCATGTAAATTCCATATGTGATCTCGGGGCCCACTAAAGCAATAGATTGCAAATATAGAAGTCCACTGGCAATTCTGTATATTATGGCCACCATTATGGGACTACCCAAGCAAAGTAATACTCTAAATGTGTCACAAACAAGAGCTAGTGGAAATTTGATAATTAACCATACTGTTCAAGGGGCCATGGGTAATTAATAAGGAAGGAATTGTAAAACTGTAATAATCAAAAAATTTATCTCCCTTGAGGCAAACAAACAAACCCTTAATGGCAAACGGTGATATATAAGGCAAGTGAAGAACAAACGTACCCCTGGTGGCAGAATTGGAATATAAAAGGCAAATCAGCCCCAAAGAGTGAGTTAATAGAATAGGGGGCAATGCAAGAACAAACTCTAATGAGTGGGGGCAATGCAAGAACGAACTCTAATGAGTGGGGGCAAAGCTAGAAGAAAACTATAAAGAAGGACTAAATAAAAAATAATATTAGAAACTAGAGGGCTTTTGTGTAAAATACACTAAATCAATCTTCTTCTTCCTCACAATAGGGAGCAGCCAGCGGTAGAACCATACTAATTGCAGTAAATCAAACTCCCTTGTATGATTGTGGTTTGCTTTGAAATTTCAGGTGAGGAATCGCAAGTTAAACTTCTACCAAAGGCAACAAGTTCCAACCCCAAAAAGGCTGCATTAAGGTGGCGGTGAGTTGCTGAAATCAAACTGGCGGAAGCTTTGAAACCATGTTCGAGTTTGATATATTCTGTAATAGGGTTGGTTTCAGGTTAATATTCCTCGGCATTAGGGTCATTTAGGCAGATCTACTGAAGCTCAGATGCATAGAAGGGAAAGAAGTGAGTTGATAGGGTTCGATCTGAATTTTGGTGGACTGCAAATACCGCCAGAAACAAAATATCACTGCAAAAACTTAAAGGGAAAATACGAAACATAATAACAGAAAAAGAAGAAGAAGAAGAAGAAGAACGAAGGATTAAGGAAGATAATATAATAAATCAAGAACCAGAAGAGATACATGAGGTATAAAAAGAAAAATACAAAACTCACACGGAAAACTAAGAACTAAGGAGGAAGTTGCAGCCAGGGAGCGGTACACTACAACGAAGAATTTTAGACAACTCTCAAAACGGTAACCTGGCTCTAATACCATGTAACAAAATAGAAAAATAAGAGAAGATAGAGAAAATCGATGTATCAAGGAAAGATAGAGAGTATATGTATGTTCCTCTCCTTGTAACTTGTATTTATAGAGAATAGAAACAACTACTAGATGGGATCTAGGACTCTACAAGTCAGAGTCACAAACTAAAAGTAAAGTAAATTCAAAATAGGAAAAGGAAACTAACAAACCTAATTAATAAATGAAGCTAATAAAGCAAACTAACAAACTAACAAACTAATTAGGAGTCCATCAGTCCACATGATTAATTGCTTTGACTAAGTCAAAGCAATACAGTCAGCACAGTCAGCAATAGTTTATTTTATCATTACTCTTATATAAGATTTATAGAATTTTTAGATTTTGGTAACAGTCTAGCATTTGGAAGTTGAATTTTACCCTAGCACCCAAAAATCCTGTTTTTGTTCTTAAAATAATACTTTCGATATTTGAATTTTAGACTATTGTTATTGGATTCAAATAGGGGGTGTTAGCTTATTTATGAATAATATTTTTAAGTAAATAAAATATAAAAATTAAAGAAACATTTACTTAAATGATATAAGTCATAAATATGTGTTGCTTACTTAACTCTAGACTCAATCCTAAGTCTCAGCGTATACTAGCAAACTTAGGTCCACACCACATATTATCATTTTAGATGTTTTTATTAGAACTAATGTGGGAATATGTGTGAAATTGTTAAAATAGGCTACAAGAAAAAAAAAAACCTCAGATTAAGAAAAACACTTTTGGGTCTCAAAACCAAACTTTCAAGACGTCCCGGGAAAAATCACAGGTTTCAACCGAAACCTGGTTGGTCGAAACCCAAGACAACTCGGTTTTGAGGTTGCTTTTTGATGCAAATCAGGAGTTGTTCCAGGGAAAAGGGGCACAGGCAATCAAATTGGGCCTGGCCCAAGTAATGGCAACCAGCCCAGCCAGGCCAGATCTTGGTAACCAGCCCAGCCAGACCAGAATTAAGAAGTACCGCCAGCAAGCATGCATAGCCAACAGCAATATAGCTCTATTTAGATTAGGATTTTTATTAGTTTCCCAAATGTTAGTGATTATATTTCCATTGTTTAGTTTCCTAAAAAATAGACTAGTTAATTTAGAAGTCTTAGTTACTTAGAGACTAAGACTTGCCTAAAATCTAGTTTTCTAATTCCAGTTTTAGAAACTTTCCTATTTCTATATTTTAAAAACTTCCTAAGTTATAAAGGAAGTTTAGCTTTTCTAAGTAGTTCTTTCCTATTTTATTTGTAATGTTTCAAATCTATAAATAAAGGACCAAGGCTGGCAGCAGCTCTAGGGAGAGTATTCCAGAAAAGAGTAAGACTTATTTTCTGGTTGAGTCTCTCAAATGTTGTGAGACTCAACCACCTATTGTTCCTTATTTTTCAAAGTTCTGAATTTTATTTTGAGTTCCAAATACCCTACCCTAGCTGGCGACACTGCTGTAATACATATTCAGTTATTCTTTTGCTGATTTGACTCTATCTCAAACATCAACCTGAAAAACACACTAGAGTGGGGCGGTACCAGATACAGCCTGCTTCTGGAGCCTGTAGCTCCTTCAACTCTTTTTGGATCGTCCTCAATTTTGGAAGTGTGTTCACAATTATTACAAAGAACATCTACACCACGTTTCATCCAATTCTGACGGTCGGATTTCCAGATAAGTGATTTTCTTTGTTGATTTTTACTGCAGATTTTGTGTTTGAACTGAATTAAGATCCTGTGGCAAAGAGGATCGATACATTTTGTTGCTTTAACCCTACTGGCCATCAATTTTGTTTTCTTATAAATATGTAACCCCTCCCCCTCCTTGCATGATAATGGTTAAAAGAATAAACAGAGAGAGTTCTCTGAACAAGCAGGGTAGTCTACACCCTCTCACAAACATTTTTGTATCTCCTCAAAAGAATTAAAAAGAAAAAAAAATACATATGAGGGGAAGTATCCTACTTTGCTTGTTCAGAGATGCTTTTCCGTAGAATAGAAAATACAAAATTTGGATTTGAATTGTGTAGCCAAGAAGGCTTTCTCTTTTCTCTTTCTTCACCTCTCTTCTCTTTCTTCTTTACTGTTCACACTCCATAACAGCCCCCATCTCTTTTTTTTCCCCTTCTCTTATTCTTTCTTTTCCAATCCCAGGTTGTGGAAATCAACAAACTAGCAAGCCTTTTCAAACCAGTCTTAAACAGAAAAATAGTTCAGATCTAGTCCTATGGAGTAGCCAATCTCATATTTAATTCAACATCTGTAATCTAAGTTAACTGGCTGCATCAGGAGCTATCACAAATAGTAACAACCGCCATTGCATTTAAATATCATAGTACTTAATGCATAGAAGCAAGGATCAAACAGAGTTGACATATGTTTGTTACTTACTTCAACAGCCCGAAAAGACTTTCCAATGCATGACTTCAATTGTGAAGCTTCAGCACCTGATGTGGACTCCAAAACATTACCAATACTAAGCTTATGGCCCTGCAAAAGATAATTGTTCATTTACCCTAAGAAAGAAGTACGTAATTATCAACATCTTAAATAACAAGACCACTATAGAGGTTCGGAAACACCAGACTGCTAACATTGAATCTTGTCAACATGATTATTCAGCATCAATTATTCATATGATCATATCATTATGGGTCTCACATAATTAGGCACTAGCAAAGATATTAAAACATAAGGTGCATGCAAGGTGCGAGGCATGAGGCCTCCTAGCACCTGAAGTGCAAGGCCTGTGCCTGGCTAATGAGGGCCAATACCCAGTGCTGGTTCCATTTACACGAGGGCACGGAAGGGGTGAGTTTGGAGACTGTCCTAACTTTTGGAATTTTTAAGGAAAGTGGCCGCTCACAAGACTCGAACCCAAGCATTTGCTCTGGCAGTCCAAAACTTTTACCATTTCTCCAAGCAATGCCCCTACATGCATAACTAATATGAGGTGAAAGTAAATATATATATATATATATATACACACACACACACACACACACACACACACACAACTAGCCAAAATTTACAAGTAATCAGTAATAAATAATTTAGCCAATGCAAAAGTTAACAAGGCCCAGGCTCTTACAAAACATAACCAGAATACGAAAAAATAGAAAACTTAGCTCCACAGCCTAACCAATTTGCAAAATTATAGAGCCTGCTTTATTTACTACACTAAAGCAAGCCCCTAAGGTTGCAATTGTCGAACAAAAAGTGGTTATGCTGTGATTGAAAAGAACAACCCAACCACAAGGCAATGAGACATAAAGGGTGCACCCCCACGCCTGAAGTTCAAGGTGCATGCATGAAGCAGACGCCTTAATAACACTATAAGCTATTGAGCATATCAATAAATAAAAGAACCTTTGTATGACATATAGCATGGAACACCACCCATCTCAGGATCAAGCTAAATGAAAAAGCTTTAAACACTCCCACAACCCTTATGAAACATCATCAAATCTTCAGATGCTTTAGAGGACAAAAGACCTTGTTTATCGTCGTCTTATTCAGATTGATCGTGTTTTTGTTGATGATACTTAGACATATCCATAGGGCATACTGATAGATGGAATAAATATTGACACTTAGGCTTCATCCACTCACTCATTTTTTAAAAGAATAGGGAGGAAAATATCAGACATTTGCTCTTGTTTGATTGTCCAAAGACAACAAAAAGAAAGTTGCAGGCGAGATAATGAAGGATCGGCTAAAAGATATTTCCTTCCATCAGTTTGGTTTGTTTGGGTTTGGTTCAAACCATGGCTAGTGGTTAGCTCTAGTTCTTCTAGAAAGCAGAAACCGTTGGGCTTATTTGGAGACTTCTTTATAAACTTGCTAATCCAAGAATTCCTAAATTGAAAGATATTTTACCTGATATCCATAATCGTGAGCATCTTCAAAGAGAGATGAGTAATAAGCAGGGTCATAGATAGAACCTCCTACTGTGGCCTCAGAATCAGACATCACTCCAGCTACGTCATGAGTGGGGGGATTCAAAAAACTATTCCTTAAATCATCTGCTGGAGAAGCCATATTGGCTGCAGATGAAACCCCCAATCTGTACATCTGAATCCATAATAATGAAGAAGCCAACCTCACAGAGAACCCAACAATTTGCATTGAGAGTGCGAGTCTCACTGAAAAGATAAAGAAGGTTCCATATGATTTCTTAGAAATGTCCCTGCAAAAACAGCAAAAGATCAAAAGCTGAGGGGGTTTATTAAAGAAAGAAAGATCATAATAACAGGATGGAAGAAAAATTAAGGTGTATGATGAAGATATTAAGATTCTGTAACAGATTGACATTCTCTGCTCAAGACACCAACAACAGTTAACCAGTGATCAAATATGCACTGTTCTGTTGATCTGGTTACATTGAAATAAAACTCCAACTCAAATATATGCCCAACCACAGTTTCTCAAACCAAATCAAACATTGAACCATTCAGACAAACTGGCAGTGATTTGACAGTTTGACTGGCTTAGGTTATTATGACTTGCTTAATATATTTCATTGAAATTGTACCTATAACAAGCAATCCTGTAATTTGACTGGGACTTTCAATTAACAACACAGCTGTCAAAAAACTATATAACCTATCACTCCAAAATTAAGGTTTCCAATTCAACAAATGCAGTCCAAGAATCCCACTACAACACTTCCCTTTCAAATCTCAAGTAGAGCATCCAATTATACATAACCAAAATAATATGACAAAAAGAAACCCAACAAATCTGTTTTGAAGTTAGGGGGAAATGAGGAAAAACCGAAATCCACCATTGTATCGAGGAAAAAAGAAAGATGAGAAGAAAATCTTCCCCAAAACTATTAGGAGAAAAAAATAATAAAAAAGGTCATTACCCAAGGCTGGTCCCACCATGGGGTCCTAGGAGGGGTGAGCTCGGAAACAGTCCTAACAACAACAACAAAGCCTTATCCCAACTAAATGGGATTGGCTACATGGATTCTTGCCCTGCAATCAGCTTTGTTCGAGGTCATACTTGAAACAAGGCCTAAGCTATGAATGTACTTCCTCACCACCTCCTCTAGAGTCATCTCAAATTCATTTCAAATAAAATGAAAATCTTAGACATAAAATCCTAATCCTGTAACTGTATTAGGTCTGCCTCTACACCCTAGCTCTTTTATATCCTTCGATCTAAATCACTCCTCTGTACTGAAGCATCTAAAGGTCTCAAACGAATTTTTCAAAGTTTATCATGTATCAACGCTAGTCCCAAATCAGCTCTAATACGGTCATTCCTTACCTTATTCTTCCTAATTTTGTCACACATCTATCTCAGCTACACTA
This sequence comes from Protea cynaroides, assembly GCA_028583415.1. Classification (NCBI taxonomy): domain Eukaryota; kingdom Viridiplantae; phylum Streptophyta; class Magnoliopsida; order Proteales; family Proteaceae; genus Protea; species Protea cynaroides. The sequence continues at coordinate 64,453,351 of CM053269.1, read as the reverse complement.
AGTTTATCTATATGAAGAACAGTCCTAACCGTTGGCATTTTTTGTACAAAATGGCCGAGACTTGAAGCCGAGCATTTGCCCTAGCAGCCCGAACTTTTACCATCACAAATAAAATGATTTTTAACATGAGGAAAAAAACCCATTGATTTAGGCAGAGTTTTTGTTGTAGCAGCATACAAGAACGGGATCAGATACTTGGCTTCAACTGAAAAGTAAGGTTATTTATAAGAAACCTGCATTCTTGTTGAAATTTCAAATAAAGAAAAAAAAACAGTAAGAGAAGAAGGGGGGAGAAAGAACGGCTGACTTTACTTTGTAGGACTTTAAATCTCTTAAATTCATGGTCTCTTAGAAGTTTAAGAAGAAAAAAAATTATTTATTATTTATATGATTTGGCAATGAACTGTTTTCCTCCCAATTCCAATGGCCCACCGTTTGAACCATCTAACCAAAACAGACATGTTGTCTCCTTCATCACTTTGAAGTGACATAATATGAAGGGTCGATAAAGTCATAAATGCTATCAATAGATGTTCAAACATCCAGCCATCCAATACTATAAGGTTTCCAAAAACCAATGACATGTAGAGATACAGGTCCCAAGCATATTGGGTTCATTGGCAACAGTTCACACGATTATGGATAATTTAGCAAATGTTATAAAGCTATCTTTATTTCAATGATATTAAGAAGAAAAAATTTCATCTACACTACACCCCATCAAGGATTGCTAACATCATCTACACCCACAAGATTGCAAAAACATCACCTACCACCCAAAAACTTTGTTGTGTTATTCAAAGAAGTCCACTCCATCACAAGATTCCCGTTAGATGCTGAAGTCAGCTCAAATGAAATTTTTCATGGACAATATTGCCCTTAGAATTAAAGTAAATTTCCATTTTACCCTTCTTCTTCTTCTTCTTTTATGTCTCTTTCTTCTTCTTTCCTCTTTTGCTCTTTCTCTTCAATCCTGATCGTAGCTTCTGGTCTTCTTCTTCAATCATCTTCTGCTCTTCTCTTTTACCTAATTTTAGAGGTGATGGTGGTGGTAGTTTCTTCGAATGCAACATATTCGGTGATTGTGGGAAGTCCATGGCAACGGCGGCGGTGAAGGATTTGGTTAAGAGCTTTGCGGGAAGATTGTCTTTGGACATCAATTCGTAGTGAGGAGGGAAATGGTTGGGGTGGAAAGAAAGGGCATATCTAGATAATTTCGAGTATAGGTACTGAAATTCCCCTCTCGCAAATCTACTCGAGTGGTGAGTTTTACACCTCATGAATGATCGATGATAAGTCCTGTGGAGAATACATGAACACATCTACCTAACAGAACTCTAGAATTAGTGCAGATGAGCCGTGATAACCTGTGTAAGGTTTGCAAAGCCCTAAATGGCACAACACGGATGCAAAGTTCAGTAGGTATAAACCCAGTTTATTATTTCATCTGATTTTTCTATGCGATTCTATCTTGTTCAGGTAGTTTTGTTTACGAATTCTCATTTCTGTCAAACATTCAATATGTGGAAGTGACAAAAACGATTCACATCGAATCTCAAAACCAGCAAGAAATGGAGCATATTATTCTTGATCATATTATTCTACATAAATGGTAGTCGGTACATCTCTGATCTCTTAGTTTGAACTTAACCTGCATTTGGTTAAGAAATTGTGATGACGGAAACTAATCGCAGTTTTTCCATCAATCCAAAGAGTGGATTATGGTATGAGACAAAGATCTACCCCCTGTCCCACTCCCGCCGGAGTCCCTTCCCTTGTCAACAGCTTCTTACGCCTTATCTCTCCTTCACAGCAACCACTTATCGCCGAAAAACACAACCCATTCATCGACACCACCACAGGCCACCGTCTCTCCTACTCCGAATTCATCCGCCACATCAAAGCCCTTTCCACCTATCCGCTAACTACAATCGGCCTCTCCAAAGGCAATACCGCTTTCATACTATCCCCAACATCTCTCCAAATCCCAATCCTTTACTTCTCTCTCTAGAATATAGATATGAACAGTGTTATCTGTATTCCCCTTTTTTGTTTTTGCGGATGGCTGTGTTTCAAAATGAGTGGCGAGCTATCGGTGTTCAGCAAAGCCGTGGATGGGTTCACTACGCGATCCACCGCCTTGAGCCTCAGTGATGGGTGTGTTTCAGAATGAGTGGCGAGCTATCTTTACATCGCCAGAGAAGAAGGCGGTTTGGAATAAGCTTGATTTGAAGGTCAAATTAGTAAATCAACATAATTTTTTAATTTTTCCATTTATAATATGAGGGGTAAAACTGTATTTCAATAATTTTAGTGATTTTCATCAGTTAAGTAGACCTAAGTGATGTTTTTGCAAACTTGTGGGTGTAGATGATATTAACAAACCTTGATGGGGTGCAGATGAAATTTTTTTCTATTAAGAATATTTATAATAGGTCATGAGAAATTGATAATTATGTGGAAGCTGGTTGCTTTTACTTGCTCTTTTCATTAACTTTTTCATGTGTGATTCTTAAATTCAGTGATTCTTACTACAACTTTAAAGGTTAAGATTCAACAAATGTATTATTTAAGGTTAAAATGTGAAGTTCATTGGCATACCAATGCAACCTTCTTATAGTGGTTGCAGCACCACCTCTTCTAGTGAGAGGTCTGAGGTTCAAGACCAGGATAAAACACGTTTCCACAAGTGAGTGACCATATCATGCTCAAGTCATTAAGCTGGTGAAGGGAGGTTAAAAAGTATGTTTATTGGCAATAAATGATGACAAGTCTAATAGAGTTTATGATGTGGAGGCTTCAGACACAACTGCGTAAATAAGGGAGTACCTTTCCCTTAAATCGCATTGTAACCTGAGACTACACAACAACACTTTACATCCAACAACAATAAATAGGAAAGGAAAAGAAACAAGCAACGAAAAAGGATATGATAATGAAAAAGTAATACACAAAACCACAAGTTTCAATTTAGAAGGCGGCAAATGTCAAAGAAACATTTCTCAAACAGAAATTTCTTTTGGAAAGAAAAGAAGAATAAGAAAAAGGAGCAAACTTTTACAATTAACAATGCAATGTCCACCAACATTAGTTCCTAGTGTTTATAGACAACCACGAAAATTTTTTAAAAGAAAATATAAAATTAGAAAAGGAAAAGGAAAAGGGGTTTATCTCCAAAGTCAATCAAAAGATAAAGCTACTGTAACTACAATAGCTGCCCATGTGGCTTATCACTTTCTTAAAATAAAACTAAGTCTAATCAAATGTAGATTGTGGTTCACTGTCCATACTGTCTGGTACTTGTGCCAGTCAGAAATGAGTCTTACCGTAATCAAATACAACAACAACAACAACAATAACAAAGCCTTATCCCAACTAAATGGGTCGGCTACATGGATTCTGGTCCTCCAATCAGCATCGTTCAATGTCATACTTGAAACAAAGTGTAAGCTATATGTGTCCTTCCTCACCACCTACCCTAGAGTCATCTTAGGTCTGGCTCTAGCTCTTTTAGATCCTTCAATCTGAATCAAGTCACTCATACGTACTGGAGCACCTAATGGCCTCCGTTGAACATGGTCATACCATCTCAAACAAGTTTCTCGTAGCTTATCATATATCGGCGTTACTCCCAAATCAGCTCTAATATGATCATTCTTAACCTTATCCCTTATAGTTTTGCCACACATCCATCTCAACATCCTCATCTCAGCTACACTAAGTCTATCTATATGATGCTTCTTAATTGTCCAACATTCCACACCATACATCATAGCCGGTCAAATAACTACCTTATAAAATTTTCCTTTAATTTTTAAAGGAATACGCCGATCACAAAGCACTCCAGACACACCTCTCCACTTCATCCATCCTATTTTAATCCTTTGTGACTCATCATCCTCTATATCACCGTCTCTATTTATGATTAAACCTAGGTACCTAAAATAAACACTTTGTTGTATCTCCCTCTCATCAATTTTCACTACCTCATTATCCGTCCTTGAGTGACTAAAGTGACACATCATATACTCCGTCTTCGTTCTACTTATCTTAAACCCTTTGACTCCAATGCTGGTCTCCAAAGCTCCAACTTGGCATTAATCCCTACTTTTGTCTCATCCACCAAAATAATATCATCAGCAAAAAGCATGCACCAAGGAACCTCATCTTGAATGTCTCTTATCATAATCAAATGATAATAAAAATCTTTCATAAACTATAATTTAATCATGTAAGTGATTATTGAGTAGAGTAAACTAGAAAACTAAGGCACATAATGCAATTTGAAGAACCTGAGCTTCCATTTTTGTTTTAGAAGAAAAGCAATCCAGCAGCTATCAGTTTGTACATGTCGATAGTGTTTCAAAATTTGAACAACCAAGACAATAGTGAATGGATAAAAAATTATACAACTTGTCATTGTTTCACAGAAAATATGCAAGCATCACCATTAACCTATATCCATATTCAATATCAATTTGTACTCATATCCAGCAATATTTTTAATAGTTATCATGAAAGAATTACAAGCTGGTTTTTAGTATTGCATCGATATAGACAATAATTCAGAATCAGAAATGTAGAGGATTATAATTTGGAAGCTAGAAAGACCATAGAATTAACAATTTAGTTGTCTTACCAACTTATACCAACTTACCCAATATTCATGGGGAACTCTTTCAGATGTTTTGAAATGAGAACCTTCTTTAGTTCTTGCTGATTGAATATGTAGCAGACCTTAATGAAGGGTGATCATAAAGAACTATATTTAATCAAGTTGATCTCAATTCCTTCATTCTTCTAATATTTTATCTCACTTTTTCCATTCTTCAACTATCATTATTCTCTTCAGTTTAATTGACAAAATTCCTTAGAAATCCAAACAAGTGCAATTTTCATTTCTCTCACTTTTCCAACCCTTAATCTCACGCCTTCTCAAACCACTTTTTAAAACCCATAGCACTAAGGCCCAACAGTAATTGACCTCCAATAACACTTTTTTTTTTTTTTTTTTTTTCCAGTGGGTAGAGCCCCAAGGAGAATTGAACTCATGACCTCTTCATTTTGAGGTGTTGGTCTTTTGCCAACTGAGCAATCCCCTTGGGGTACAATCATATGGTAGAAATAAGCCTTGGGTTGGGTTCTATACATGTCCAGCTTTTGGTCTAGGGGTTTTCATTGTAACGGCCACTTTAATGGGCCTATAATGTAGAAGCTAGGACTATGAGATTAGTCAAATAGGATTAATTTAGAGTCTTCTTTATGTTAACAATTAGCTAAGCCCAGTCGTAGAGTAATTAGGAATTTGAGTCCAGATTACATTCTAAGTCTATATTCCCCTCAGAGAGTCCTAATTTGAATAGGAGTTGTTAAGTCTTGTATCACTCAATTAAGTAGCTAGTTTGATTACTAGGTTGGTTTAGCCTATTTATATATATATATATATATATATATATATATATATATATATATATATATATATATATATATATATATATATATAAAACGTAAAAAAAGATCTGTTATTTATCCAAACATAACAAGACACTAACTATCCTCCTAAAATTACAAGAAGAGATGCATTGGAAATAAATCTGAGGTTACTTGAGAGAAATCACATACAGTACTGCTGGAAAAAATAAAAGAAGTTTGATAAAAAAGAAGAGCTTAAAAAAGGATTAGATCGTAATTGAGGGAAATCACATAAACTGCAGAAAATAATCCATTGCTACTTAACAAAGTATTAGATCATGATTGAGCACCACCCACAGTAAATGTCTTCGTCTTCATCCTCTCCCTCTCCATCGGTCCCTTGACTCCCTCCTTCCTTCTCCTTCAGTAGATTGATTCACTCTCCCCTAGTCTCCTGTTCCCTTGTCCCTGATCCCCATCTCTCGTTCCCTTGTCCTTGATCTCCATCCCTGTCGGAGTTGTCGGATTCCAATCAAATGTAGATGCGAGCAGCAGAAAATGTGACTTTAATCCTAGACGATGGCGAGATTCCATTTCGTTAGGCGCCCAAAACATGCCCCGTTTCGAGTCTGGCTTTGTTACCAAAAGTCTCAAGGTCTCCTCGTTGGTGGAAACCACACCTCCTCCACATTCTACACTCACCAAATCCCCCACCTCTCTGGTTCTGCTCATCGATTTTCCCTTTAAAAAATGCTACTTTTTTTTAGCCCTGGGATCCTAGAGAAGTGGTTTTCTAAATTCTCTGCTTTTCTTTACCTAATCATGGCCGTAGAGCTCTCTCGTTAAGTTGTTTCTCATAGCAACTACAATGGCGTCAATCCCCTGTTTTAATATGCTAATCCCAACTAATGGTTGTGCTTCGTCATGGGCAATCGAGATTCGAAACTGCTAAAGTCCGACCCAATGCATCAGATCTGGACACTGCATTCAGAGAATTAAGGGCAGCAAATTGGCTAATTGACGGCTATGAAAAACTCTCAATCAGACGTGACGCAACAAGAGCAATAATGGTTTTGTGTAAATTGGGTTTCTCTGATGCTATGGGGCTCTACAATTGTGCTCGTCATTGTTCGAACAATGTCGGTGGCTCAGGGAGTTGCCTTTTAATGAAGGATCATTTGAATTTATGGTTTCGACGGAGATGATCAACAGTGCTAGCGTTTCGGCACAGCTAGTATTGGAGATGAAGAGGGTAAGGCGGTCGGAAACGAACCATTTTGGAAATGAAAGAGGGGGGAGGTAAAAGTGGAAACGAGAGAGAAAAAAAAAAGGGGTATGGGCCGTATGGCAGTTGGAAACAAGAAGGGGTAATGGAGGTAGTATGTTATGAAATGACAGAAAAGCCAATTCAAAAATCATTTTAAGTAAAAAAATTGAAATGTCTCGTTTGCCCCACCTAAATACCTAATTGATCCTTCAATGTCCCAGTGCTCATGGCGTATTAGTCTTTTCACCATTCAGGCACACAAATTTATGAACTATAGCCTTCAGTTTTTCTCAAATTTTGCTGCCATGGATTCAAAAGTTGCTATTGTGGATCCAGTAGTATGTTTGGTGGATTCCAAGTGTGGCTTAAGTGGATTCCCAGCCTGGTTATTTCTTCTATCCATCTATCTTTCTATTCCAAAATTACAGGTCAGTTTTCTACTAGTTTTCAACCTCTGCAGCACCCCTATTTTCTGTTCTGAATCAATCAAGTTATGCTTATATTATCTTGTCAGTTACTGTGCTGATTAACTATAAACTGAGACATAAGATCCTGTTATTCAACTCTCTGGAGTTCTATTCTTAATTCTACAAAATTTTGATTGGTTCTTAGAGTTCTAGATCTGTATCTGCAATCCTAGTAGCATTAGGACTCCTCTGAAACTCATATTCTGTTAACAAATTAAGCTCAAACTTTGCAGACTGAATCTGTTGATAGAATAAGGTAATTGATTGGAGTTTTGGACCATTCTGAGCTGTCTGTGTTCTGTTACAGAATTACTCTTAAATCTGGTTATTCTAACTTCTAAGATCCTGTTGTGAAATACAACAACAACAACAAAGCCTTATCCCAACTAAATGGGGTCGGCCACATGGATTCTTACCCTCCAATCAACTCTGTTCAAGGTCATACTATGCATGTGTTTCCTCACCACCTCCCGTAGAGTCATCTTAGGTCTACGCCCTTTTTTTAGATCCTTCGATTTGAATCAAATCACTCCTCAGTACTAAATCATCTAACGGCCTCCGTTGAATATGGTCATACCATCTCAAATGACTTTCTCGTAGCGTATCATCAGACTATCATGTATTGGCGCTACTCCCAAATCAGCTCTAATACAATCATTCCTTATCTTATCCTTCCTAATTTTGCTACACATCCATCTCAACATCATGCTGTGAAATAGTTTCTGCTAAAGTAGTTTTGCCAGATACTAGTTTATATTACCCCCTCTGGCCAAACCACAAATATTTTTAATAAAAGGAGTTGTGCCAAAAATCAGACAATACCAATATTCTTCATCTTTTTATGAAAAAAGGTTCATAAAAAAAATTCCAAAAGTTCCTCTAAGTCCAGTTGGGGTGACCAAAATCACTCCTACGGCTTTTAAAGCGGAAGTAGATTTATTCCTCTTCCTTACAACAAATATATGGATGATCATCAAGTCAACTTTCCTGACCACAGGTCCAGGCGAACCAAGTTGATGTTTGTGATTTATTTTCTTATTATTTCCTTTTCCATACTAACAAGTTAAAATAATTACTCTATAACATTCAACAAAGTGGAATTGGAAAATAAAATTTTTGAAGCCAACACGTATTAATTGGAAGAAAGCTTAACGAGTTGAATTGTTAGAATCTTATTAATGATATCAACTACCAAGCAAGGGGTGAACTCTTTACAATCTATACAAAATGAGATCAGTAGCTCAAAAAGCTAGACAAAAAATGAAGAGGCTTTGATCAAGCTGTCTCAATGATCTGAACACACAGCATAGATGGAAATTCTTAAGGATTGAGAACAAGAATAAAGTAGATTCTCTACCCAGTCAACCACATCCTAGCAAAAGCAGATCTTGTCCTCAGATAACCACTGATTAAGATCTTTCCAAACAGAAGATCAACTTACAAAGACAATGAGTTCATTCCACAGGATGAGACTCAGAAGGCTTAAAAGCTTTTACTAGCCACACAAGGATGCCTTCAACGGTCTGTGAGGTGAAGAGCACACACAAAATACACACACACTGCATAAAATGACCGGGGAGGGAGGGGGATGGAAAATGAGAAGAGGAAGTGGAGGAACCAAAAAAGATAATTGAACAAGCAGTGTGGTAATTGATGACCAGAACAGTTCACCTCTTGCTTCAGATGTGACAGTGAGTCATTATTCTGAAATAACTTCCAGGTACTAAGAGCATTGATTCAGTAAGTGGGAAGAATATAAAAAAAGTCTCAGTTTCAAGACAAGTAAGGAGGTTATTTAGAGAGATGAGAAAGCCCTTAAGAAGCTGTTTATGGCTCCTGTTGGAGATGAAACACAACAAAACAGGTCCAGTTCCTTTGAAGAGGGCTTCAAGTTTTAAACCATGTTTCTGTGTCCAGTTTTTATGGGTGGAATGTGACTCTCAGAACTGCATAGAGATCTAAACTTAGGGCACCATTTATGGCCTATATTAGTCAGACATGTTATCTAATTGACTACTGTTTTCACTCACACTCTAGCTGTGAAAGTATACAAACTTTCTTTCACCCACACCAAACCAAACCGAAACCCTGCTCCCAACCCACACACGCACAAAGACATGCTTTGATGCACGCAGGCTAACCATGACCACCAATATGCAAAAGGTTGTAGATTTGAAAGAAAAAAATTCAGGATGATGTTCCAAAAGGATTTTTTATCATTAAGGATACTAAAAAGCCCATTCCCCTGCATTGTTGTACATTGATACTCAAATAAATGTGAAGTCGATGAAAGAAACTATTTCATATATAGCTAATACCCTATATGCTATAAAGAATTCCTCACATAACTTTACCTTCACCTGGTAGAAATTGTCAAGCTATGCTTAAAAGTAATAATAATCCATTCCAAAGACCACGGTTTCCATGCAACCCTAAACTCTTTATATGGAAGACTTTGACTAGTTTAATTCTTCCTAACATTATAATATACATGGTAGGAATGATTGTTTGATACTCAATATTTAAAAGTGCTCCAAGGCACTATCATTCAAACAAAACAAATGAAACATCACTTAACGAAACTTTTCAGGGAACACTAACACCTACAGAAATGATAGATTCCAGAATTATAATCAATTTACAATTTACTGTCGACTTGTAGAGACAGAGGGATGATACTGGTTGAAATATGGGTAGAAACAGAATGTATTAACTGACGCACCATATTTCTTGGGAGAAGAGAATGAACCACGTGATATCAAGCAGGATCGCACAGCAAAGAAGAACAGCGTATGTCCGGCCAAGGCTCTGGCTGCTACTTTCAATTGCAACAAGGGCAAACAAAGCTATCGCCAAATTGATCAGCAGGACGCCATTGTACAATGCGCCGAGAGATCCAGCCAACGCACAACCGATCTAAGATACACAGATTTAGAATCGCCAACTTAATTCCACAAAGAGTAAAAAGAATAAGAAAAATTCTTCAAACAAAAAAAATTTTAAAAAAAAATAAAGCAGAGCCCTCAGAGCGTATCATGCGAAAATACGTAGCAACCAAAATTCATATTCACTGGTGAATCATAATTTAAAAGAAAGCAAATGAACGCTTGATTGACATCAAAATGAAACTCGGTGGGTCAGATTGGGAGATCACTGGGAAAATAATAGCAAAAGAGTAATCAAGAACCCAAGAATTCACCAATTAAAAATAAAAAGGAATGAAATGCAGCAATAAAAAGATAGAGCATACTTGAATGTAGATGAGAATAACAGCAACTGCTTGAATCTTGTCGTAATCCCGAAGCCAAGATCGAATCCGTGTTCGGAGAGAAGAACAGAGCATCATAAACGGGAAATTGATTTCTTACCAACAGAATCTAAAGGAGAAGAGAAGCTGAGACTGGTGAAGGACTCTTCTGCTACATTGGATACCTAATACTGGGTCATAGATCGGAATGAGATTGTCGAAGAGGAGGGAGAGAGGGAGAGAGAGAGAGAGAGAGAGAGAGAGAGAGAGAGAGAGACAAAGAGACAGAGAGATGCCCTCCTGGATTCTGGTGCTCTTTTTTTCTTTTGTAACTGCTGTTATTAGGGAGGGAAGCAACGAAAATCGTTTCTCTGTCCTTCCTTTCTCTTCTTTAAATCAATCAGAAAACCGCAACTTCATTTTATTTCATATCTTGAAATGGCATTTTATCTTGGATCTTTCAGTTTTCTTCGATAGCCTAACAAACTGTACAGCGGGGAGCAAAACAGCATATACAACTACCATTCACGGGATTTCCTAGACTTACACTGCCAGTCTCCTCGTCGCCACTGCATAAATATGTAAACGTTTTTAATCTTTGTCACCCGCTTCCCTCACCCATTCCCCTATATTAATGGATAACCATCATATAACAAACATGAAAATTAAATATAAAAATAAAAATAAAAATAACCGTATCTCATGGAAATTAATTTTTATACATGCAACCAGAAATTATTTTTTTTATCACTTTTTGAGTTTGATGTAACTAAAATTTTGTAGATTGATAGCCCCCAACATTTCTATGACATTTAACTCCAATAGAATGACCAAATGCATATAAAGCTTGGAAAATCCAATATAACATCAATCTATTCAATAGAAAAAATATTGATACATGGAAAGGTACATTAAAGATTTCGATAGATAGTTAAATAGTAAATCCATATCATTCATGAGGTCAATTATTACATCACCCTTTCACATATCATAATTGAATGTGCAATCGACATATTTCATGATGGCTATACTATTTTCAATAAAATAAAATAAAATAATATATATATATATATATATATATATATATATATATATATATATATATATATATATATATATATATATATATATATTATTTGGAATTTACACATTTATTTTTCTGAACTTTAATAACTTGCTTTGCACAAACATTCGGTAATGGTTAGTAATTAATTAATTTTATATATATACATTCGGTAATGGTTAGTAATTAATTAATTAATTAATTAATTTTATATATATATATATATATATATATATATATATATATATATATATATATATATATATATATATATATGTGTGTGTGTGTGTTCTCTATCAAATAGATACATCTTTATCTATCTCAACAATAATTTGTGTTTATTTTATTTTTTTTTTCCTATGTATCTATCTACCCCACGAGACTTTAACCACTGTTTGTGGAGTTAAAAATGAGGGGGGGATAGGAGGAAAGAAGGGTTTCATAAGTCGGAAAGATAGGAGAGATGAACTCTTAATCTTTTAGGGGTTGCACTCTATTGAGAAAACAAACCTCTTGCACTGGTAATTATATTCAATGTTATGGATTTCACTAGTCAATAATTCTTTTTTTTTTTTTGTAAGTAAAAGTGTGTTTCTATTCAATAACCATTGTTACAGCTACATTCTATGGGGCCTTAGCTTCTACACCTCTTTATGAATAAATCTCCTCTTGACAAAAAAAAGAAAAAAAAAAAAAACCATATCAACTTTAAATATCAATTATTCAAAGGGTGGTGTAGGAGGACTTGCATCTCAATTATTAAATTAATCTGATTTGGTATTTATACTTGAATGAAAAAGGTTCAAATGAATTGGTACTAAGACCATCTCACATTCTCCTCCATTGTAAATGCAATATCTCTCTTCATTTATTATTTTATCCCTTATTTACAAATTGATGATGCTCTCATTGTAGCGCCTATGATTCCAATATATGGTGCTAGCTCATTGTTCCTCTTCCTTTTAAAAAAAAAAAAAAAAGAGAATAGAAAAGAAAATAAGAAGAAAGCTTGGTAAAAGAAATGGCCTCCATGTCTGAATTTGCTAGAGATTTTCAAGTTATTTGCAATTTAATGTTCATCACATCTACTCAAGTTATTTTGCTAGAGGTTGTATTTTTAAATTATTGTGTATCTATGTTTTAACTTATATCTTTATTTGAATGAGTGTTCCTCCACGAATCCGTAAAAAGTCTTATTTTAATATTCATAATCTTATATTATTACAATTGTGATGAACTATAATAGTCTCGTAATTGATTTTGTGATTTAGACCTCATAAGGTACCAAATATTTTGTAACCAGTACAATACACTTGCTTTTTTGGTGATGACCAAATTATGTTATTTCGTATGTTTGTTTGAAAACGTGCAACTCTTGACAATGAAAAAAAAAAAAACTTTCAAATTATTTTTATGAAAAAAAAATATTTTTAACGTTGTCCTAAAAAACTTTTAAAAATAAAATAATAGGCAACATAAAAATGAAATATTATAGTTATACACATTAGTTGTCATCTAAAGTGCCTATTAGTAACTATTACATGGGTATATAAAATTACAAACATCTAGGGTTTAACTTGTTGTCACCGCATTAGTGACATTTGATTTTTTGTCATTATATATAATTTGTGCCACATGGCAATTAATTAGTTGGTGCTAATATTTTATCAGTATGATCTATTATTTATATGCTAAGTTTTAACTTCTAATTGAAATTAAATATAACTATCACCTTTATCAAAGCATAAGAATCCTTAAACACTTATATAATAATACTCAAAGAGTAGTCTAAAATATTTCACAAGATTCACAAGTCACAACCATTGAAGGATTTGTAGATCCCATCTCATGGTCTTTCTGAGTGAGGGCAGTACAAAATCCTTAAACCTAGACATTGTGGTAAATAGTCTACTTGATGTCACCTCCCCCGATCTACTTAACTCCACTATAAGACAACTAGTCCAATTCTTAAGCATGCAAACGCATCTCTTGGTCAAGTATTTGACTTTGACTCATCTAAATGAAATCATTTCATTAAATTTCATTAGGATGTTAAAAGTTTTTTGATTTTTTATTTTATTTTATTTTTTTATTTGAGGAGGATTAACTAAAGCCCAAACAATAAGATATTGGCCTATGCTTATCGCATAGATGATTTTATTATCTTTTTTTTGTATATAAAAGAAGTAATTTTTTTTTTATGTATATGTTTCCCTATATCCTTTTATATGGAATCGAATCCTCTCCTCCACGGCTCCCTGGCTCCCACCCCATCCAACCCAACCATTGGAGGAGTGAGGTGGGAACCGGGGAGCCGTGGAAGAGGGGATTTGGACGCGGATTAAAAATAATTGGGTGCTTTTTTATTAGAAAACGAAGTCTACCCGATGGGATCACGAACTGACCCGACCCATCGCCAAACCTCCTTTCGCACGTGAGGCTATGAGGAAGTTGCTGCCTATAAAATGGCACAGGTAACCCTAGAAGACGCAACTACTTGATCTTATCGGAGCGGGTAGCGGCCGTTGTAGGTTATAGACGGCGACTCTACCCCCAGTATGTTCACCGAAGCAGGTTGCAGAGCTGTTTGAAGCGTTGCCCCTGCGGTACCACCGTAGGTTTAAGGTAGCGCTTCATCTCCAACAGCTCGTGTTCTCTGTTTTGAGTTGTCTGGGGGAGATATCTGCCTAATCAATAATCTCTCGGCCTCATTCCTGCGATGAAGACTGCCTGCGGTCGGAGCCCTTTGTTCCTCCTTGCGAGGCAGGCGATGATGGCCGCGCGGGCTCCACCAACCAAATGAATTAATTAATTTTACTTCTGTTTCTGTATTTGATTTCTTACTTATGTTTTGCTTCTCATTTGATTATTTCATAGGCTTTTATTTTACTTTTTTTTTTTTTTTTTTCCTTCAAATCTGTTTTATTTATTTTCCCCTCGTATTATTTGGGAAGAATAAAATTAGTTTATAGTTTTGAGATAATTCTTTTGTTGCATTTTGCAGTTTCCATTGGGGTTGGATTTGGTTGCAAATGCTTTGGCTTATAGCGTTTCGTGAGTATCAGGAAAATCTCAAGAGAGTTACCAAATAACCAAATGGTTGGACATTGATTTCTTTGGGGGTTCTTTCTGCAATTGTAAACTAGCTTCAGATTTTTTGAGTGCTATTATTTGGTGATGTAAGCAAATCCTTAGGAGCGCAAGTCGGTTATTGAATCTGAGAGAATTGAATTGTGGAAGTGAATGATAAGTCCCACCGGATGCCTTTTCTTTTTAATACTATCGGATCGTAGAACTTTTGTATTCCACGGCTGGATTGGCTATTAATTGTAAAGAGTTTATTTATTTGTAGACCAAATCGGATAAAAGAAATAGCTGGGAACTCAATTTGCCGAACAAGGATTTCAAATGTTCCCAATAAAATACCATAGATCGATTTGGAGAGTTGTTCACGAGCCTCTGCAACCTCTCTGCCGAACGACCCTGATTCAAGAACTCATTGGGTGCATTACCATAGAACCAACCAAGTTGCAAAAGATATACATAGGTGTCTCAAGAACTCATTCCAATCAGTAGAAGGATAATCTAGGTATTTCAAATAACTAAAGAAAAAACAGAGGTGGAAGTCTGGAGAGAAGTTGTGATAATGAGGGGGCTCATAGAGTCGCAGCGTGAAAGGGCTCATTATGTGATAGGGCGTGAGTATCAGTGGATGGATTTTTGTCACACCCTCCCACATCCCTCCCACATTTTAGCGATCACTTTCCTCGACAAAATTTGAGTTTTTTTTCCCGACTGATTTTATCTCCCACCCTTTTATGGATTCGGTTTCTCACACTCGTATTATGGGAAAGTAGGAAACCCTTAGCCCTTTCTATGTGCGCTATGTTTGATGTCTTTTTTTTTTTCTTCTTCCTCCTGTGATAGAAATGAACTCATTCCTTAGATTGTGAGATGCATAGGATTCAAATCTTCTCCGAGGGGAACGCTCTTGTTGGATGACTAACAAAGGGGTTCGGGTGAATCTGAGTCCTCCATCCGAGTTGACATTTCCTGTCGGTTTAGTTTGTCGATTCGTATTCACTCGAGCCTCACGTGTCTGTCATCCAATGGGACGTCCCCCTTCCTCCTAAATCATTGGGAGAAAAAGATGTGAATCCAACATGCATATGGGATTGAGGGACACATGTTAGTACATAATGGCCAAACTATCAGTATGACTTGGACAAGGCAAGAGAGAGAGAGAGTGTGTATCATGAACAACTGATACAACACATCTCTTTTAAAATGTAATTAAAAGAACAAGATAAACTGATACAACACATCTCTTTTAAAATGTAATTAAAAGAACAAGATATAAAGTAATGAGAGAGAGAGAGAGAGAGAGCGAATTTCATGGACAAACATCTAGAAGTCGTTCCTGAGCCGTATGGTGAATAATATGTATTAGAGCCTTAGAATCCCGTATTGCCTGTAGCAAACCAGCTTTCATATCAAATGTCAACCTTTTAAAACTGAACCAATCCTCATAGGAATTGAAGCTGCAAACATATGTAGCATTAAATAGGCATGCATCATTAGTCAGTGAAGCTAATAAGTCCGAAAATTCAATTTATGCTAGCTATTTCAAAAGAACAACCAAGTTTGTTTGGTTGAAGGTAAAATCATTCTGAGAGGTCCATAGAAACCAACAAAGGCATGAGCTATGACAAAGTTTTATGACTTTTAATTTTACCTTCCCCAAATATATGTGTCCAACTTTTGATCTAGTCTATTAGAGTACATGAGGATGATGAAAAATAACAAAAAGAATTGGCAAACCATGTCGCCCGAGAAAAAGAACATTAAAAAATAATGTGATCCATCGACTCAGATGCAACTCCACATCGTTATCACTATGGATGCACCAATGATAAAGTGCTTCAGCAATGGCCAAAGTTGAGGAACAGGCCCGCCAAAGGAAATTCTTGATTTTGGCTTTCTGTAGGGCATTGTATGTCAGATGAAAGGTTGTTTCCTCTCCTTATCTCGAATACAATTACATTGTAAATGATATGCACTTTTGATGTAGAAACTTCCATCTTTAGAACCACCCCAAACTTGGTAATCTTTTCTTGGTAAAATACTCAAGTGAATATCAAGAATCGCCTTAATATCCGTGGGTGTGGAAGTTGAGCCATAAGAGGCTCATTCCAAGACTAGGTGGTTTAAATTTTAATCAATCAGTTGGGATACCTACATAAGAGAGGAACCATTAGGTATAGAATGCTACAATTTAAACCTGGAAGGGTGAGAATCCATTGATCATTCCAAATCCGAATAGGATCACTAGTTTCAATACGCCAAAGTAAACCAATAGAGAGCACCTTTCGTTCTTCCAGAATATTTATCGAAGCCCAAGAAGGTTTTGATCCAAGAGTAGTTGAAAGAAAATCTCTATTCGAAAATAGATAGATTTCAAGAAAGCTGCCCATAAAATGTTTGGGTATCTCCATAAAAGCCAAGCCACCTTAGATAATAAAACGTTATTATGTAACCGTGAATCGCGGTAACCCAAACTACCATGAGACTTTAAATTGACATAATCTTTTTTAAGTGACCTGATGTAACTTTGAACACTCTTCATCACCACCCCATAAAAAATTTATAGCCAATTTTTGAATAGTGTCATGAGTGGATATAAGTAATTTGAAATGAGATTCAACATAATTAATAATAGGAAACACTGCTGATTTCAACAAAAATTTCTTTATCGAAATGAGAAGGAGTTTCTCAAACCATCATTGAATCCAACGTAATGATTCTCCCTCAAACCATGAAATAATTCTTTTTTAGATACTATGAAATCAACTAGTAATTCTAAATATTTATTAGGACCATAATTATTTATGATTTTAATCACACTATATATCTACTTCTGAATCTTAACAGGCATACTATGACTAAAGAGCAACATAGCCTTATAAAAATTAATTTTCTTTCCATTAGCTTTGCAATAAGTTTATATAGCCCTTCACATTATAGATTTTTGTCAATTTCACATTTGAAAAAATAATATGTCATTTGCAAATAATAGATGATGAATCAGACCAGATCGACTCCTACCGGATACCTTGTGTACACCATCATTCTCAGCCTTCAGCAAAATGATAGTCAAGAAAATATAACAGACAAATGATGAAACAATAATTGCTTTATTTGAATCTCTCCACCGTTTTAACAAGAAAATTCTCTTTCTGGATCTCCAAACGTAGCTGTCCGTGCAGATTCAAATCTTCTCTTCCAAGTGAAGAGAATCTGGAGGAGAGGTGGTGTTCCATTTGGATGGACGACACTTGGATGAATTCAAACCCTCTATCCAAGTCGATAAACTGAGTGGATAGAATGTGTCGGTTCGGATTCGCTGAAGCTCCAGGAGTCGTCCATCTAGTGGGGCGCCACCACTCCTCCAGCTCCGTCCGGGCATTCAACCATTGGAGATCTTCCTTCCGCAAAACGCAAAACCCGAGAAATATTTAACATAACGAAAAAGCCCTTGGTGCCTTATGAAGCAGAACGCAAAGCAAGATAGTGAGCTACAGCAGAGACAACATGGCAGAGGCACAGGCAGAGGCGTCTACTGTTCCAACGCCGTCCGAAACGACGGATGGAGAGAAGTCATGGCACGCTTACACGGCAGAGGATCTGAAGAGAACAGTTTTACAGTCTACGGATTCCGCTCTCCGTTCTGCTCGTAATCTCCAACACAACTCCTCTACCCATCTCCTCACATTACAGGTTCTCTCCCTTCCTCTCCTCCCTCCCCCCAATTTTTAATTTTTTGATGCTATTATTTTCTGTTAGTCTTCATCTTATTTATTCGACTGGGTCGCCTTTCCCCGATTTAGGTGCTCCTCAAATTTATGGGTTTCTTCTATTGGCGATTGTGTTTTTGATTTATTTGATCTCGGTTTTGGAAAGGATTGATCTTATTCGATTTTTTTTCTTATTTTATTCGATCACTGTTTCTGGTTTCATGGAAGTTCACAGATTATGCTTACGAGAAAGCAGAAATCAATTGAATTAAAGAGAGCACGATTGAGCAATAAAAGAGCCAGTTCGGAAAAGGCTGGAGCATTATATGACCTTTGCTGATGAGAGGAGTGTTGGGCTAGCAAGAAGCAACAATTGCTTGAGGGGAGAAAAGGGCCGGGGGAGCTAAAGATTGATTACTTTGAGTCTGACCCGTTCTTGGCTAAAAAGAAGTAGACAAATTATCATCAGCAAAAACATCAAAGCCCATCATAGACCATATTCAGGAAAAAACAAAACAAAGCCTTGCTTTTGCATTGTCTTTCAGAGCCTACCTTCAGCATGTTGACTAAAGATTTGTAAAAAATACCTACAAAATCCAAACCAAGTTTTTCATTATATACCAATAGACAGGATGGTGGGTAGGGTAAGAGTACTTTTATTGGGATGGAAACATCGACAAGCAAGTGGTGGAGGCTGTTGTTATTTTTTTTTGGTTGTTGGGCTGGTAATTTTCCTTTGAATATTTTGTGGGTTATATTGGAGGCATCTCTTTAAGTTGCAGCTCATCCATTTGGAATCCAATCTTCAAAAGAATGAACACGAGACTATCTAGTTAGAACCAACCAACCCCTCCCCTCCCTCGGAGGCTTATTTATTCAAATTAGAAGCACCATTAACCCTTGATAATGTTTTTGTCTATCACATGTCAATTCTTCTAGCTTTGGCTTCCACCTCTTAGGAAATGGAGAAAATCAATATATTTTGACAAGCTCACCATCAACTATAGTTTTCCGGGCTCACTACCTACAACCCAAGTGTTTTCCTAGGCTCAGATTCAAACTCAAGTTTTTTAAGGCTAACATTCAACCTCCACTTGTCACCCTTTGTGACACTTGGTGTGGAGATCACAATCTCCCAACATCTCTCAAAAGTTCCTGAATGTTGCCAATCAATTTACAAAGTTTCTCTTAGGCTAGATTACAATTGTAGCACAAAATAACCTCTGATAGGTAGATAAGCAAATACAATGCAATTTGATTCTAAATTGGAAGACCCAAAGACTTAAAATTCAGCTAAACAATTGGCCAAAAGACTTGGCCAATCTTCTTTTAATCCCTTTATATAGAGGAGGAAGCCTCAAACGGCTCTTTTCAAAGCAGAGGTAGACAACCACCTGGGAAGGACTAGCTGTTAGGGGTTTTGTGTCAACAGTCAAGTGCAGCTGGACGTCCGGGTCCCTTGACTGGACGTTCGCCCCTGTTGGGGCTTGAAGAGAACACTCTCGTGAAGTGTCGTCCAGGTAGAGCCGGGCGTCCGACATTGTGTCCATCTATCTTCAGTCACCTCCTGGAATGCTTCATCCGCTACCTCCCTGGCTTAATTCAGTCACCTTGCACTTCGTCTGAATGACCTGTTTGAGCCAGTTTGCTTAGATCACGGGCTGGTTTTGGCTAATTCATGGAGCCATTCACCATACCACGTCATATATACCATCATCTTAAGGTCATATACATTCCATTTGGCTAGGTCAAGGTCAAGTCCCACTTTTAAGGTAAAACCATTAGTCCATATGATGAGAGACCTAGACTAAGACTACGTTTAAGGGGAGGGGGTCTTAGATTTGAGAATCATTACAACTTAGGAATTCTAATGAATAATACAACTTGTAAACTATTCCTAAGTTCATCTTCAAACATCAAAGAGTCTTCAATCTTGGCTTGAGGTGCTTGATCATATGAAATGCCTCTTTGAAACTTGATCTTCAATTTGCTTCACCACTTCATGTTTCAACTTGAGATCTTGGATCTTCCTATGCCTTGATGGTCCATATGATCTTCCATTTGAAGCTATGACTCAGTGACACCAACCACTTGCTTGGGCTTGGATTAGCTTTTTCACAAACACGCACAACGGCACAAGTTAGTTATCACCAAAACATTCTTCAACTTGTAATGACTCAACAGATTTCCATGTGAACAGGAGCCATTTTTGTTGATCAGTGAAAGCTTAATGGCCGTATTGCATATTAAAGTAATTGTAGTCCTAGGCATATTTTCGGAGAGGAAGATAAGACATTATTCGCATAGTAGTTGTCTCTCTTTTTTCCCTCCAAATCTTTGTATCTGTAGAAGGAAGTAAATAAATACAAATTCGGAGTTCTGAATGGTGCGTGGGAATGCAAGATAAGGAAATGAGGATTTACTAATGTAAAATGAGGAAATGAAAATGAGGATTTACTAATGCAAGATGAGGAAATGAGGATTTCCTAAAAAGTGTAACGGAATTGTGTAACTCAATGGTGATTAAGTCAGACCAGCGTCAGCGACCTACTGATTTTGAGTATGTGGAGGATGATGTGGCAAATTACAAACATTGTATAGGTGGGTGGCCTCTAGATTGGCTGCATCTCAAATTTGGTCCTCCAACTCAACCATGTGGATCACCTTGTACTGGAACTTTTTTTGGCCTTTAATTTGAACAAATAATCTGTTCACTCCTACGTTTTGCTCTTTTTGATACATTGAAGACTTTTAATAAGGTGAAATCTTACCAGTGGATAAAGGACCAGAAGAACTTCCATGTGGTAGTGATGAGAAGGCCATTGTCCCAGGCCTGGCACTACAGCGGCCACCCTCCTAGAGTGTAGTCACAACTTACAAAAGAAGAGGTGAATATCATAATTACCAGAAATTGTAACAGACAGACTTACTAAATGTAGAAAAATAACTAAATTAACATAAAATAAATAATTGAAAACTATGCCTCTTTATTGGAGATATGCTAATGTGCATTCCCTATTAATTATGCTGCTAATGTGCATTGTATTTAGTTCGACATTGAATTACACCGAAAGTGACAGATAGGAGGATGCTCCTGCATCAGTATCTTGTGTAGAATTGTTGAAAGGAACCTTCTGTTCAGTTCTAGACACAAAATCTGAATGTCTCTTCCAGTGTTGGACTTGATTTGTTGATTCTTGTCTGTTCTTTATAATTTGTGTTTCCTTTGCTTTTTCCTTATCTACTAAAGGAATATTTAGTTAAAAGGTTATTTGGATTTTAAAAAAATTAAGTCATGCGATAAATGGTCTGTTTAATGAAAATTCTAGTTTGTTAGCTTTTTCAACTAAAACATTTTCAATCAAAGCACGTGGAGTGAAAAATTTAGAGGGACCTAGTCAAATTCAAAAATAGGTGCCCAAACCACCAATCCTTCATGTAGGATGCAAATCTGTAAAAGGAATTACGTGTAAAACAGTGTTCTTTTATTAATCCTTTATACTTGCCTATTTGGAAATCTGCACTACTTCAGGCATAGGAGAACTTGATTTATAATAGATGTCAGCAAGTATGAATTGTAGGAGAATGTCTAAGTAAAGATTAAGGGGACTGACCAGGACGACTTAGCTGAAGTATCAACCTGATAAAGGTAATGCTA
The DNA here is from genome assembly GCA_028583415.1 of Protea cynaroides. NCBI lineage: Eukaryota > Viridiplantae > Streptophyta > Magnoliopsida > Proteales > Proteaceae > Protea > Protea cynaroides. The sequence goes on along the minus strand of CM053269.1, from coordinate 64,431,443 downwards.
GGCTTTTAACGGAATGGCCTTCTCCCATATCTATTTTGTTCCCTTGATTTTTAAGGCTGCTTGGGTCAGATTATAGTTGCATGACTCATAGTTCTGATGCAGTAGCAGTGTCATGGATGGATCGACACGAGCCAATTTGGCTACCCAAGCCAAACCTGAACCGACTCAAACCCAAGCCAACCTTTTGGTCTGGAAAGGGTTGGTAGATGATTAATTAAAATAGGAAGTTTCAGTATTAGGTTTTCCTTATTTATTATTTCTATTTTATGTCATAGAGATTAGATTTGATTCCATAAAGATGTTATTTACTTTCTAAGTTTATTTCACATTAGTTTAGGAATGTTATTTCTTTTATAAAGAGAGGTGTAATAGAGTAAAGAGTAATGAAGAGTTGAAGAATCAATTGAAGAATAGTGTTTTGGTGTGTGCGTGACCAGTGAAGCTGTGTGAGTTGCTAATCCTTCCCCTTCTTCTTCTTCTTCCTCTCCCTCTCTTTCTGTTTCTTCCTTCCTAACCCTCCCCTGTTTTGGGCGACAATCCCAGCCCAACCGAAAGTCTCCCATCTCCCTCATCCCTTCCTCTTTTCCCTTGAAATTCTGGGTGAGTGTTCACCTTCCATAGGTGACCTAGAACCCCCAAACCTATGACCAGAAATACCTCCTATAGTGAGTACTGAGAACTGCAATTTGGCTGCTACAGTAACTCCGCCCAGATCTCTTTCAGGTCGTTCTTATAGCTTGAATCCTTGCTACTTGAAGTGCTTGTCATGTGGATTTAAGAGACCTATCGGTTAGCACCCTTAGTCTGAAATTTGGGGTTGAACTGATTTGTTTTGAGTAAGTTCTCTCCATTGGAAGAGGACTGGTTTACCGTATCCTGTTTTCTATCAAAGGTTGAAGACAAGTCACGAATTGTTTGCTTTATATGGTTTATTTGCTTCTTCCCTAAAATACCCCTGACTTCTATATATATAATTCTGTTTTAGAGTCTTCTTCCAAAACTGCCCTCATCCATTTAGTCTTTATCATAAGGTTCTATTTGGTTTGTTAAGATATTGCACACTTCTGATTATTTAGAGAAGTGCCATTACTAGTTGAGTTTTGGACTTATTTACAGTTCTGCCATTGTTCATTGAATCAAGCTTGCTTATTATTTGGGTGGGCCTACTAGCGGATCTAATTAGGGTTTTCAACCTAGGATCCCGCATCAATTGGTATCAGAGCGAATATCCTGCAGTCATGGTGAGTAACAATGAGCTCCTAGCACGTGTTAACGCCGACAAAGAGGAAACTAACACGGCCATTGGTGGTATATCAAACCGACTTGATGGGATAGATGCTTCTATTTTAATTTTTCAGAATATGATGGCAAAAATGCAGACGTCCATTGACTCGTTGTCACAAGCTATAAAAGGTAAGAGTCCCATACTTGGGGATTTTTTCAACTCCGTCTCATATGTTCCACCTCCCAATGCATCCCCACCACCATCACCATCACGACACGTACCACCACCACCACCACCACCATATGGAGTTGGTCGACATGGAGAAATTTTTGGTGCTGACAAAGGAGCACGACTGGATGTGTTTGATTTTAATGGAGACCAAAATCCTGAGGAATATCTTGATTGGATCCATAGCTTGGAGATATTTTCCAAATGGTACGGATTATCAGAGCCTAGAAAATTGATGTTTGCAGAAGCTAAATTGAAGGGCACGGCACGAGTTTGGTGGATTAAATATCAGAAACAAAATCAAACTCGCGGCATTGGTGAGATAAATACTTGGACTGAGATGTATGCGGCAATGAACCGACGATTCCTACCTCTTGATTACAAGCAACGGACGCATATCAAGTTTACTCAATTACGACAAGACAATATGACTGTTGAAGAATATGTGGCCCGATTCTATTATTTGGCTACCCGATCTGATTTTGATTGGGATGAAGATGTTTTAGTCGCACAATTCCGTAATGGTTTGCACCCACAAATTAGTGCTTCCTTGGCTTCCAATAGGTTACATACAATGGAGGACGTTGTACAAGTGGCATATCAGGTAGAGGAAAATTTCAAGCGGCCATACAATCGGAGAAGCTTTCCAGAGACGTTCTCTAAAGGTAACAATTTTGTCAAGCAAACTCCACCACCAGAGAAGTCTTTTAGCAAGCCCCAAGAAAGTGGTTCTAGTATGGCATCTTCATGGCCGACCCGTCCATATTCTCCGCCTCGGCGTGGTTATGATAGACCTCCTTCAAAATCGAGGGCTGAGATCCAATGTTACACCTGTAAGGGTTTCGGTCACTTTGCTTCCCATTGCCCAAATCACTCCATTGCTTTTGCCGATAAAGAAGAACTCATGGCTACTGCCACAGAGGAGCAACGTAAAAATGAGATTGTATACTTGGCAGCCGAGCATGATAGTGATGATAGCGACAGTGATGTGGATCAGTTGCACCAGCCTTTTATGGTCCTTCGCCCTCTCTTGGCTACACAGATACCTGAAGAGGATGATTGACGACGTGACAATATTTTTCAGACACGGGTACGATGCAACGGTTCCCTATGCACCATGATTATTGACGGCGGCAGTTGCACCAATGCAGTCTCTGAAGATATGGTTAACAAGTTGGGTTTGAAGACAGAGCCCCATCCACATCCCTACAAGGTTGGATGGATAAATAACAATAATCTTAAGGTTCATTAGCGGTGCTTGGTCACGTATTCCATCAGCGGATTGATCGACACTGTTCGATGTGATGTGTTACCCCTCAAGATCTGTCACCTTCTCCTTGGTCGTCCTTGGATGTTTGACAAGAAGGTTCAGCATGATGGGTACGAGAATACGTACACCTTCAAATTCGGTGGGCTCGATATGCAACTTCTTCCGGCGAAACACCTTCCTGTTATCAAGCTTAAGAAGAATGCTAACTCGCTTCTCCTCCAATGCATTCCATCTGATGGTATTCTTGGTCCTTATCCAGACTCGACGGAGTCGAATTCTTTTGAGAAGCGGAGAGTTGATGCAGTAGCAGTGTCATGGATGGATCGACACGAGCCAATTTGGCTACCCAAGCCAAACCTGAACCGGCTCAAACCCAAACCAACCTTTTGATCTAGAAAGGGTTGGTAGATGATTAATTAAAATAGGAAGTTTCAGTATTAGGTTTTCCTTATTTATTATTTCTATTTTATGTCATAGAGATTAGATTTGATTCCATAAAGATGTTATTTACTTTCTAAGTTTATTTCACATTAGTTTAGGAATGTTATTTCTTTTATAAAGAGAGGTGTAATAGAGTAAAGAGTAATGAAGAGTTGAAGAATCAATTGAAGAATAGTGTTTTGGTGTGTGCGTGACTAGTGAAGCTGTGTGAGTTGCTAATCCTTCCCCTTCTTCTTCTTCTTCCTCTCCCTCTCTTTCTGTTTCTTCCTTCCTAACCCTCCCCTGTTTTGGGCGACAATCCCAGCCCAACCGAAAGTCTCCCATCTCCCTCATCCCTTCCTCTTTTCCCCTGAAATTCTGGATGAGTGTTCACCTTCCATAGGTGACCTAGAACCCCCAAACCTATGACCAGAAATACCTCCTATAGTGAGTACTGAGAACTGCAATTTGGCTGCTACAGTAACTCCGCCCAGATCTCTTTCAGGTCGTTCTTATAGCTTGAATCCTTGCTACTTGAAGTGCTTGTCATGTGGATTTAAGAGACCTATCGGTTAGCACCCTAGTCTGAAATTTGGGGTTGAACTGATTTGTTTTGAGTAAGTTCTCTCCATTGGAAGAGGACTGGTTTATCGTATCCTGTTTTCTATCAAAGGTTGAAGACAAGGTCACGAATTGTTTGCTTTATATGGTTTATTTGCTTCTTCCCTAAAATACCCTGACTTCTATATATATAATTCTGTTTTAGAGTCTTCTTCCAAAACTGCCCTCATCCATTTAGTCTTTATCATAAGGTTCTATTTGGTTTGTTAAGATATTGCACACTTCTGATTATTTACAGAAGTGCCATTACTGGTTGAGTTTTGGACTTATTTACAGTTCTGCCATTGTTCATTGAATCAAGCTTGCTTATTATTTGGGTGGGCCTACTAGCGGATCTAATTAGGGTTTTCAACCTAGGATCCCGCATCAAGTTCATAGTTTGTAATCTGTACTAATTCATCTGAGGTGGTGAATCAGCTAAGTCTAATAGATAAATTTACTACTACTCTTGAATTTGATCTTTGCAACTGATGATTCTAATTTATTTAGCTCTCTAATCCTATCCATAATAAAGATATATATTAGGTCCTTACTTGGGAGAGGGGTGGGTGGGGGTGGGGAGGTGCTTTAAAAAGCTGATTTGCTTGATTCACCTTAATTTTTTGGATTAGATCATGGTGAATCAAGAATCAGCTGAAGGGAATGGGTTCATATAGTTCATCGGGTTGGGGGTTTAATATGATTCCAGACACTGTGTATCTGGAATAAACGAGTATTGAGTTGGGGTCACTCTTGCTGGGAGATCTATTTGGTGGCGCTGTCAATCATGCAGTTTGGAATTTATGAGTTACATTGTTTGGATTAGTTTGGCATTTTTAGGTTAATTTTATGTCTGATGTTTGAAATTGCTTTCATTTTTATTAGTATTTGAAGCTTCTATCTATTTGGTGGCTTATGGTCACACTTTGTGCTAAGAGATCTACAGATCTACATGTTTACAGGACTTCATACCACAGTTAAAATCCCACTATAAAGCTTATGAAGATGCATTCTTCACAAAAATCAAAGGTATCCTTATCTCTATATCTCTCTCTGAGGCAGCCATCATAAATCATCAATGGCCACCTTCTTTCTCGCACCAGATTATGTGCTGTAGTGTATGTGCTTCTCGATTGATGGATTAAATACTAAAAAATGATTTGTATTTTTAGAATATACATCGGATAGTCTATCCTCAAGTCAGTTGAAGGGCCAAGCTCAAAAGTCAGCTAAAAGCCTAAAACCCATCCAATATTCGGAAAACCCTGTTTTTTAACCACCAAGTTTTAGCTTTAGAAGGCTGGGTTAAGATATTGTTGTTCTGATTTGTATTCAACCTTCTTTCTTACTAGATGAGTTGATGAGCACACGAGAGCATCCAGCTGTGGCAGGTGGAGTAGCTGTTATGGCGGGCCTCCTCCTTATGCGAGGTATGAACCTAATCATATTGCTTTTCACTTGTACTTCATCTTGTGAGACCTCTGCCACTTGTTGATGCATATATTGGGACCGGAAACTCCTATTTCTGCTGGTAAGGGGAAGAGGGAGAGAAAACTTGCTGAAATTAGCACTTATAACAGCAATATGACTTAAAATTTGGAGATCATGTAGGATTTGGTAGAAAGCATATAAGAACTTAATTATTAAATCAGAAGCAATATTGTATTTCTAACTAGTAGAAATCAATAGATGAGAATAATAGAGCTTTAAAAAAAAAAAAAAAAAAAAAAACCCTCAGAACTAGGGTTGAAGGTTGAAAAGAAAATTGGTAACTCAGAAAATACTGAAATTGGGGCTGAAGTTTGGGTTGAATGGCCCTTTTACTGGACACTTTTGACCTGCCAAAAAAACTGATTCTAACTGTAAGACCCCCATTCCATAGAGGGCGATTTTGTCATTTAGGTCATATTAGGGTTTTTCATGCATTTTGGTTATTATGAAAAGATATAAAAAAAAGGAAAAAAATTATTAAAAAGAAAAAAAAAGTGTTTGAGTGAGTTTAGGTTAATGGGTTTGGGTTTAGATTAGGTGTAATCTGGTTAAGTTTAAAGGGCTTGGGATGTAGGATATTCTTTGGTTAGGTTTAGGATTTTTTTTTTTAGTGGGCTTCACTTTGGCCCATTTAGTGAGGTGGATTATGGTTTGAAATTTGCCATAACAAGGGGGGGGGGCAATCTTTGTCCATTTAGAAGGGGTTATAAAACCCTTTTTTTTTTTTTGGTAGGTGTTATAAAACCCTATTAAAACCTTACTCTAATGGAGTGAGGGCTGTGCTGAAGAGAGAAGAAAGAGTGGGCCGAATGAGATGGAGTGTGCCGGTTGCGCAAGAAGGTAGGGAGAATGGCTGAGGGAAACCAGGGAAAGAGTGAGAGCAGAGAAAGGGAGTGAGGGAAAGAAGGAGGATCACAGGAGGGCTGTGGCAAGGAGATGGGGAAATAGAGGGAGCCGTGAGAAGGCATCTGTTGGCCAGGGTTTTGAGTGAGATAAGAGGGGGATTCCATTCGATGGTGAGAAGAGAGAAGAGGGGATGGCTGGGAGTGAGTGAGAGAAACCAGGAGAAAGGATAGGGGTTGGCTGAGAGATGTCGGAGGTGAGGAACACTAGGGACCGAGACCATTTTGTTAGTGAGAGATAGAGAGCAGAGAAAGAATCATGGCTGAGATAGAGAGCTCGACTGAGAGGATTGGAGAAAAAAATTGAGTGGAAGACAGTGGCTGAAAGGAAGAAAAGAGTGAGAAAGGAATCGTGATTGGGGGAAGAAGAAGCTTGTGGACGAAAGCTTGCAGGAGAACCTAGCGTGGAAGAGCAAGTTGAGATTTCTGCTGCTTCTAGGTATTTTTCTCACAACCTATTTTTATAGTTCTCTTTGATCTTGTAAGAAAAAAATCTCTCTGCGATGGTGTTCTGCATTTGTGGTTTCTGATCTAGTTATGTTCTATTATAAATGATGCAAATGCGTGGTTGTTCTATAATCTTTCCAATCCTCCATTCATATATTTTGGTATATTGTCTTGTTCTCTTTTTTTTTTTAATCTTTTTTAGAGACATGTATTTCTGTCTGGTCAATTTCTAGGTTCGATTGGGCTAGCTCAGGGTATTTTCTCATTGGGATTCAACTAAAGGCAACGTTGTTCTCCCTATTTCTTTTTCTTTCTGTTTCGTATGGTTTTTTCGGTTGGGAGGCTGAGAAATTTCATTTTTCCCTTGATTCCATTATTATGGATGGTGTGTGGAGGAGCATCTTCACTATATGTTTTGTTTGACAGAGGTTAGTCGGTTTTCATCGGATTTTTGGGTTTCTTTTGTTTTCTCTTTAGTGTTGGGATTTTGTGGCTCCCTTTTTTTTTCTGGAACAATGCGGTGCCAAGGTTAGTTTTATGTCTTTTCCTTTTTACTAATGCGAGCATTTGTTCAAAATCCTGTATTGGTTTTAGAGATAGCTTAGATTGGCTTTAGGTTTATTTTCTACCATTGAGGTTTCATTTTTCACAAGGGGAAGTCTCCGGGTATGTGATGATGTCAAGTATGTGTTAGTTGAGGATCGGGTGAGAGCTCCTACTCTACTCCTTTGTTCTCGGTCTGGTTAAGGTGGAATGCAGTTTTGTTATTTCAGGTTCAACATACTCTTATATACAAGCTGCATCTGATTATTTGAGTCTTTTATTATTCTTTTTTATTAATTTTTTTTGTCTCATTCCCTTCATGAAACCTCGGTTAAGGTAGGTGTGTATGTTTTGTCTTTTTTATTACTTTATCTTTTAAGAGCTACTCTTGGTCGAGTCTAGTTGTCTTCATAGTAAGTTCCAGTCAAGGTGGTTCATGTTCTATTCTCACCCGTGCTCACCTCAAGCTTGCTGTCCAAGCATTTTCTGAGGAAAGTTTTAATTAATTTCTCTATTTTAGGACCATAAGAGTTTGGGAGATATCTTAAGGGGTTTTGGGGGTCAACTAAAAGGATTATTTCCATTCTTCATTACTCAGATTAGGATCCAAAACCCAGGTATTAATGGTTATTCCATCCATGATGGAGTAGACAATTCATATGCAGAGATTTCAGTTTTGGTCTTTTGTTTTGCTATTGTCCTTTTACATAGGAACTAAAATGAGCTTGTTCTTGGTGCTTGAATGCTGATCATTCTTTTTATATCTGATATTTTACTAAATTGAGATAGGTCTTTGCTATACTTTAATGTGTGCCCAAAACTGGTCCGTTTTCATTTCATAAGCTAGTTTTGTTTAATGATCTAAAATTGGTTTAGTTGTAGGCTTATACCAGTCGATTTCTTTGCCTAATTTGGTCCAGCTTTGAACTTTCGTACTTGGGTTGGTTCATGTAGACCTAAGTTTATCGATCTATGATGAGATGCTTGGTGATTTTCTGTGTGTTTGTTTTGGTTTGGATTTAAGCCTATTTTTACATGCTTATCATGTTGCTGTCCACATGAGGGTGATCTTTTGTGAATTCATGTTTTATGTGTATCGAGCGACGGTTGAGATCACATCTGATCTCCGTTCGACATTTTCCCGATTCATCTGTGGCCTTGGGCCGCTCGTCTCCCAAGTACGGGAGTTGGTCTGCGGACCAATCGTTTTTAAATGCTAGTTCACCATTGTCGAGTGTGGGGAGCCGATGTACAAGTACCTCTTGAGTGATGCCATCCAGGAGTCAACTAGCCCGTCTACCCCTTTCGAACTGCGCGGATCCTAATTCTCTGAGGAGATACGTAAGCAATTTGGGAAGACCCCAAATACGTATCCACACCCTAGTCTTGCGAGACCATTCCACGTCCTAGCCTAGCGAGGCTCCATCATGAAGCTGTGATTGCGAGTACGCACTTTAGCCTTGGGAGGCTCCATCTCGAAGCTGTGCTTGCGAGTACACTCCCTCAAGGAATTAAGTATTGGTCGATACGCAGTGTATCGGTCGATACGTATCGGTATCGACACTAGTCGATACGATACAAGGCGATACGTATCCCATTTTTAAAAAAGTGTAGAGTATTGTAGTGTATCGACCGTATTGGTTCGATAAGGCTCGATACAGTCGATACATAACTTCCGTATCGATACAGTTTTTAAATTAATTTATAAAAAATTAAAAAATTTAATGTATCGATACGGCTCGATACTGGTTGAGACAGCCCATATGTATCGAGCAGGCAAAATCACTTAAGTTCGTCGTTTCTAACAGAGTCGAAAGTGATTCTTCTCTCTAAAACTCCATTTTTCTCTGAGATTTCTCCAAAATAGCATAGGGCCTTGATTTTTAGCCCTAAAATGACTGAAAATGAGGCATTAAACACTTTGTTTGTAAATATTAGAAGCTAAAATCATCTCTTCAAGCTCTACAGACGGAAAATCCTAAGGGTATGACTTTGAACTTCAATTTTTTTCATATTAATTCGATTTTTGTGTTGTTTTTTTCGCATGAATCAGTGAAGTATGGTCCTATTTGATGAATGCATGCTACAATCATGGATTTAAACACTGATTTGATGTTTGATTTGAGAATTTTTTGAAGAACAGTACAAATTCTGATTTTTTTTCTCAAAAATTATTCCTTTGGTCTTTTACTACTTATATAAGATGTGTAGACCATTGATTTACCATCTTTTCTCAGTGGTAATTTTCGATTTTTTTTTTTTTTTGTTTAAAAAAATAGATGAAATTCTCAACCGTAAGTTGATTTTTTAATTTTATGGTTTTTTTTTTTAATTTGTAGACCACTGAAGTATTGGTCCAGTTTGTCAATGATGTTATGGTATAATACTCATCGATTTTGTTGTGATTGTCTAGCATAGTATTTGTAATGTTGTTGATTACTTTCCATGTCATAGTATATACGTACAGTAGAGCCTTTAGGTCCTACTTGGTACAATGTGATCTTCTTAGTTGTTAATTTGTTTTGCAGAAATATAGTCTTTACTTATAAGGTTCATCAGTTCATGTTCTCTGTTTCTGAAAAAATCTCGAGTAGTTACTGATTCTTTTCAAGATATGGTTCTAATTTGACATAAGTCATTGAAGCTACTTAACAGCTCCTTGTAATTTACTAATTGGTTTTTCTTTTTCGAAACATCAATCAATTTTGACATAACTCTTAATGTAGAGACAGTCCTGTCACTTTTATGTTCCAGAATCTTAAGAAATACATTTTTCCAAAATTCATTTATGTTCATCTTATTGTTGATATACTACGTGATTTAGCCTTCTTTCAAGCACTTCTGAAAAATGGGACTTGGGTTTTGAAAAATACATTGCTATAGATTATATTAATAAAGTATTTTCTTTTTTATAGCTTTGCTGCAGCAGTAGAGTTTAAACCTGTAAAGAAGGTTTTCATTTTGCTGCATGTGTTTGTTGCCCTTGGATTTTAGTGTTAGTTGTTATTTCACTAGAATTCTCACTTCAATTCAATTCTCATCTTAGATGTCACATCATTGCTTGTAAAATTTAAATCATCCATCACATCATTGAAAACAATCAATTATTTTTTTAAATGAAAATAGTTTGCTAGGTTTGACATTTTATATTAACCTCGTATGTCATATCACACGTGTGGTGTGTAGGAATATGACGAACAAAGATGTGGGTTGGTTGTATTTCACTAAAATCAACGACAATAGATTGACGACAAAGTGTAATTTCTGTGGCACTGAACATCATGGTAGTGGGGTGACATGGCAAAAGCAACACATGGCAGGGGGTTTTGCCAATGTCAAAAAGTGCTCAAAATATCCAGTGGAGGTGAGCAGGGCAATGGCAAAGCACTTAGCTAAAGGAAAAGCAAAAGGAAAACAGTGGAAGGATGATGCAGAGAGAATAACAGAAAACCTTATGGAGGATGAGGGTCACTTAAATTTAGAGGATTATGAGGGGTCCGATATGGATGCTGAAGATTCAACAGGTGCCGAGGAGATCAAGGCATGAGGCAAGAGAGAAACGTTGGAATGAGGACCAATTGATAAGGTCTATGTCTCAGGGTGTTGGTGGTAGTGGGACACAGAGAAGCAGGGGCAAGCAACCAGCTTCATTGAGTAAATCCAGCAGTGTAAGAGGTATGTTTGATCGAGTGAGAGGCAAGAGGAAAAATAGCCTAGAAATTCATGACATGGCTCCTTTAATGCCCTTCAAACCAAGAGATGTAGGGCAACAGAGGACAGAGGAGTCAATGCATTTTAAGTCCATGAGTGAGAGAATGGGAAAGTCCATCGCTAGATGGTTCCACAACGCATTTATCCCATCACACAAGGCCAAAGATCTCTATTTCAAGGCAATAGTGAGGGAGATATAGCGCTGTGGACTTGGTGTGACGGTCCCCACAACTTATCATATTGGTAGCCCTTACTTGGATGCCATAGTGGGTGAAGTGAATGATTATATAGAAACCTTCAAACAAAAATGGTCCCAGTATGGAGTAACCATCATGTGTGATGGTTGGAGTGGGCCCACAAGGCTGTCCATCATCAACTTTCTTGTCTACTGTGATGGACGTTCCATCTTCCTTAAGTCAGTAGATGCATCCACTCACGTGAAAGATGCACAGTGTATCTTTAAACTGATGGATGAAATTGTTGAGGAAGTTGGGGAGGAAATTGTAGTTCAGATTGTTACAAATAATACTACTAATTATAAAAAAGCTGGACAAACCCTTATGCTGAAGAGGCAACACTTATTTTGGACACCTTGTGCCGCACACTCTGTTGACTTAATATTTAAAGATATTGGAGAGTTGGGTAAGGTGGGTAAGGTGGTTGGTCAAGCAAGAACAGTGACAAATTTTATTTACAATCACAGTTGGGTTTTGGCTTTAATGAGGAAGCACACACAAAGGGATTTGATAAGGCTTGGAGCAACAAAGTTTGCAATCAACTACGTTGCCTTGGACAGCCTTGGGCAGCAGGTTTACTCCAAATGGTAACTAGTGGAGAATGGTTGTCGAGTACATATCATGTAACCAAGATAGGGATTGAGGTGAAAAAAATCCTTATGTCAACAAAATTTTGGAAGAAGGTTGATAAAATAACTCATATTATGAAGCCCCTATTTGTTCTACATAAGTTGGTTGATGGTGATAAGGAGCGAACAATGGGGCTGTTGGTCGATGCAATAGGGACGATAAGGTATAAGTTAATTGAATGGAACCCATCATCCAAAGAAAAAAATATTTGAAGATTATAGAGAACCGATGGGAAGGAATGTTGTTACAAGACATTCATATGACAGGTACTTTGGTTTCCATTAGTCTTAAACTATTGCTTTTTATATTTATCGATTAGGATTTGAATTATAAATTTGGATGTATAGCATCATCTGGATGTATAGCATATTACTTAAACCCGGATCAACAATATTCAAACTCTGGATTGGCGTATGACTTGAAATATACAGAAGCTGTTAGAAAAGTTATCAATAGAATGAAGTCAGATACAAGTAATGCCTTGTTGGCCATAGAACAGGCAACAAAAATCACTTTTGTTTTCCATAAGTTGCACAAACCCTTAATGATTGGCTAAAGTTATTTAACTACTATATATTAAAATTTTCCGTGAATGGGGGAAAATTTGGTGATCGGGTTGCTAAGGCTACTGCATTCAAGATGGCTCCTGGTAAGTTAGACAACGAACATATTATTTTTGTCTTAATTGATTGGTGTCTTACTTAACTAATTAGTGGCTGATTGAAAATATTGTTCTTTGTACAGCTGCTTGGTGGCTTAACTATGGCACAAGTGCTCCACACTTGAGGAGCATTGCAATCCGGATTTTGTCCCAAACGGCCTACTCAAGTGGTTGTGAAAGGAACTGGAGCACTTTTGGGCTTATACATACTAAACCACGCAACCGCCTCAACCATAAAAAACTTTAGAAGTTGGTCTATGTGCACTACAACATGAGATTGATGAAAAAATTTATGGAGTTGGAGCGGCCAAATGAGATAGAAGCCTACATCGACCCACTTGACATGACCAAGGTTTAAAATCTCGTGTCTCGGAGGAGTATCGGCCTCCTCCGAAACCGAGAAGTCGGCGAGATCTCGCTCAGACAGTGTAAAAACACCGAGACAGTGTAAAAAGGTTGTCTTGGTGGCCAAAATTCATTTTTTAAGCCTCAAAACTTCAAGGGAACCTCAATTTTGCATACATGAACACATTTAGAGCCTAAAATTGTAAAAATAATGACTCTTTGTAGTTGTTTGGGTTTACACCCATGTTTTGGCAGTAAACGCTGAAGTCTATTGTAAACTTAGGCTAATATTGACTATTATACTCAATCAAATATGACAAATGAGACAATAACATAATGTATTAGGGGAATGAAAAACAAAATAACACTTCATTATAAAACATTACATCATAGTTCAAATGTTCAATATTGGATGATCCCATAGTCCCCATGGGCCCATAATCCATAACTCCACAATCCACATACAATGTCTAATAATATGTGGAGTGTCGTAGATAATCCATCCTATTATCATCATACATTCTACAAACTTTTATTTTTTTCTCTCATAACTTCATATGAAAATCTCATTTTTGAGCAAGAATCTTACCTTCAATGGTTGATACAAAGCTCTAACTGCAATCCCCACAATCCGAAGCACCACTGGAAGCAAATTCAAAGATCAAACCGAGAAAAAATGAGGAAGAAATCAAGTTTTCTTCAAAAAAGTAGAGATACACCAAATTACATGTTCTCGGCTAGTGTTGAGATTAGCGAGATTACCGAAATCTCGGCGAGCGCCGAGATTGTAAACCATGGACATGACTCATGCTCTTGATGTGGATGACCTAGTTAGAGCATGGGTATAAGACACCAATAGAGCATTTGTGATGGATGAGATTGCTGAGGATAGACAATCTACAAGACCTGATCCTTTAGTGGATGACATCATTCGTCAACTAAATGAAGATGACGAAACACAACCACCATCACAAACACAAGTTCAAGTCCAAATTGAGAGTACTTCGTCCCCCTCTGATGGTGATGCCAAAATGACGAAGTCATGTGCTAAATATGGAGGCACTGTTTCTGAGGAGAGTGGTGATGATGATGATGATGGTGGTGGTGGTGGTGGAAGTGGTGGTGGGGTCAGTGGTGGAAGTGATGGTGGTACTGGTGGTGGTGGTGGTGGTATGCAATCATATGATCCAGTGCACTTTACAGAGGTGGCAGGATATACTCATACAACTCAAGACGATGATCATGGTGGTCGCTTACAACAAAGGAGTTACAACCGAAAGTGGAAAGGGAAGGGGAAGGGTAGGCAGCAACTCCATGTTGATGATGATACTAATATGATTACACATGAAATGTAGTCAATGAGAATGAGTTCAGATCCAAGCAATAGAGCAAGAATGGTGAACATCGACGCTGGTAGTACATCACATGGAAGTCAAACTGAGACATCGTAGGTCCCAGAAACGAGAATGTCGACTTCATAAGAGTATGCACGTTTTTACTACTAGTTTACTACCTTTTATAATCAACATATGGATTGGTTTACCTATTGTACATGGATAAGAGATATGTTCCAAATAATATTGGTTGCACCTCTTCCTTCCCAATATGAGTCAGAGTTCGATTCAGGTCGTCACTCGACATGGAATTGGCTGAGTAATATACATGTAAAACACTTTCCTTCTTAATGTAGTTAATTCCAGCTTCATTGTGTTTTTATGCTTTAAAAATGTGTTTTGTATGATCCTTAATCATTTCTGTGCGTATCCTGCCCCATAATCATGTGTATCCATGATGTAAGAAACATTTTCTTTCTCAATGTTGCTAATTATAGTGTTTTTATGCTTTAAAATTGTGTTTTGTATGTTCCTTTATCATTTTTATGCCTATCTTGCCCCGTATCCGTGCGTATCCACCTATCCATGGTACGATACGATACCTCTTTTAATTTCAGTTGACCGATACAGTTCCGATACACGATACTTGATTTCTTGCACACCCTAGCCTTGCGAGACCCCAAATTTCCTACGTATCTCCTCAGAGAATCAGGATCCGCGTAGTTCGTACGAATGAGAGCCATTTCCTCAGAGAATCAGGATCTGCGTAGTTCGAACGAATGGGAGTCTCTCAAGGCTGGGGTGCATATTCTCAAGCACGGCTTTGGGATGGAGCCCTGTAAGGCTAGGATGCGTACTTGCAAGCATGACTTCAGGATAGAGCTTTGCAAGGCTAGGGTGCTTACTCACAAACATGGCTTTGAGATGGAGCCTCCCAAGGCTAAAGTGCGTACTCATAAGCACGGCTTCTGGATGGAGACTCGCAAGGCTAGGATGTGGAATGGTCTTGCAAGGTTAGGGTGTGGGTCCGTATTTGGGGTCTTCCCAAATTGCCTACATATCTCCTCAGAGAATCAGGATCCGCATAGTTCGAATGGGGTTGACGGGCTGGTTGACTCCCGGATGGCATCACTCAAGAGGTACTTGTACCTCGGCTCCCACACTCGGCAAGGGTGAACTAACATTTAAAAACTATTGGTTCACAGACCGATTCCCGTACCTGGGAGACGAGCGACCTAAGGCCACAGATGAATTGGGAAAATGTCAGACAAAGATTAGATGTGAGTGATCTCAACCATCGCTCGATAGACATAAAACATAAATCCACAAAAGATCACCCTCATGTGGACAGCAACATGATAACCATGTAAAAATAGGCTTAAATCCACACCAAAACAAACACACAAAAGATCACCCAAGCATCTCATCATAGATCGATAAACCTAGGTCTACATGAACCAACCCAAGTACGAAAGTTCAAAGCTGGACCAAATTAGGCAAAAAAAATCGACTGGTTTATTAAACCTACAACTAAACCAGTTTTAGATCATTAAACCAAATCAGCTTATGAAATGAAAACGGACCAGCTTTGGGCACACATTAAAGTATAGCAAAGACCCATCTCAATTTAGTAAAATATCAGATATAAAAAGAATGGTCAGTATTCAAGTACCAAGAACAAGCTCATTTCAGTTCCTATGTTAAGGGACAACAGCAAAACAAAAGACAAAAACTGGAATTTCTGCATATGAATTGTCTACTCCATCATAGATGGAATAACCATTAATACCTGGGTTTTGGATCCTAATTTGAGTAATGAAGAATGGAAATGGTCCTTTTAGTTGACCCCAAAACCCCCTAAGATATCTCCCAAACTCCTATGGTCCTAAAATAGAGAAATTAATTAAAACTTACCTCAAAAAAATGCTTGGACAGCAAGCTTGAGGTGACCATGGGTGAGAATAGAACATGAACCACCTTAACTCGAACTTACTATGAAGACAAACTAGACTAGACGAAGAGTGGCTTTAAAAGATGAAGTAACAAAAAAGACAAAACATACATACCTACCTTAACCGAGGTTTCATGAAGGTAATGAGACAAAAAATCAATAAAAAAGAATAATAAAAGACTCAAATAATCGGATGCAGCTTGTATAGAAGAGTATGTAGAACTTGAAATAACAAAGTTGCATTCCACCTTAACCAGACCGAAAACAAAGGAGTAGAATAGGAGCTCTCACCCGATCCTCAACTAACACATACTTGATATCATCACATACCTGGAGACTTCTCCTTGTGAAAAATAAAACCTTAATGGTAGAAAATAAACCTAAACCCAATCTAAGATATATCTAAAACCAATACAGGATTCTGGCCAAATGCTTGCATTAGTAAAGAGGAAAAGACATAAAACTAATCTTGGCACCGCATTGTTCCTAATAAAAAAACAGGGCGCCACAAAATCCCGACTCTAAAGAGAAAACAAAAGAAACCCAAAAATCCAATGAAAACCGACTAACCTATGTCAAACAAAACACACAGTGAAGATGCTCCTCTACACACCATCCATTATAGTGGAATCAAGGGAAAAATGAAATTTCTCAGCCTCCCAACCGAAAACACCATATGTAATAGAAAAAAAAAAAGAAATAGGGAGACAACGTTGCCTTTAGGCTATGTTTGGTTGCAAGGGAAATAAAAAGTGAAGGGAAGTAAAGTGAAGGGAAATTATTTTCCCTTTTGAGTCGTTTGGTTGCACGAGAAGTAAAGTAAAATTAATTTTACACCGATTGTTTGGTTGGATGTAAAATTATTGATGTAAAATTTCAAGCTTTTATATTTAACATATATTTTACTAAAATATAATCTTATTCTAGTCCATTTTCTAAAAATTATATACTATCATTGTCCAGGGTCCCCACCTTTGATATATATGACTCCATTGAAGATTTTTGTTCCTCAAAGAGCACTAGTATGTTCCTCGATGAGTCCAAAAGTTCTTAAATGATTATTATAAATATTTAAAATTAGTCTCAAGATCGTTTGTCAATTTACCTAAGTTGTGATCAACATTTATAAGCTTAATTTTATACTTATTTTAAATACATATTTTTTTATCTATTTGAATTCCATTTCTTTGATGTTGCAATTAAAAAAAATAACTTTGAACAAAGGCAATCATAGACAACACATGACTTGACTTTGCTACCTATTCCACTATGGGCATTCGTTAACCAATCCATGGATGGAAGAAAGTGTCACGACCTTAAAAACAATTAACATATTCGATAATTTTATGTAAGAAGTAAGTTTATAGATCACAATCATTATAACAATGGATTAACTTGGGATCCTCAAATTGGAATGAACAGACTAAACGTATAATCTGTGTGGATACATGAAGGAGTAGGATGTAGCAATTCAACTATTGCACTATACACAAAATCAAGATAACCCTTCAAAACAATTGAAGGAACTAAAACTGAATAAGAAAAACAAGATTCTCACAACAGATCAATTAGAACCAACACATTTCAATTCAAGCACCAAGTTCAATATCCTTCAATCACAAAAAGACCCACAAAATTCGGCTACTACCACCAATGCATTAGAGAGGACCCCAATGCCATCCAAATGGAAATTTGATGCTTCCTAGGATAACTCTTCTCAAGACATACTTTGTTGAACCAACTACCATATCTTAGCAACAATTCAGTATGAACATTATCTTAGACAAGCAATGACTAGATTCTGAAAAGAACATGATCTTCAATTGGAAGACAAGAAAATGGTAAAAGTAACTGAAATCAGAATTTTTGAAAAGACATATACCTGTAACAAAAGTTGAGGTGGACTCAATCAAGAAACCTCAAGATCCATCTCTTCTGTTCCTCCACACTCCTAACTTCAAATAATCCAACATTTAGATAGGAAGAACCATCACTCAATTTAAATAATTAACTTAAGAAAAACAACGATTATCTAATATGGAAGATAAGAAAGATTATCTGCAATTATTGCTCTAGTTTCAAATAATGACAATCCGAATAAAATAACATAGACATGAGCCAGAACAGAGAGAGACTATTTGGAAAAGGGAGAAAGAGAAAACATTAGAAAACATAAATATTGAACTTGATATAATACACCACACTAGTACAAGTTGCTGGTTGATGATCTTGCTTCAGATTTGGAGGCCCCACCCTTCTCAATCGACAAGGAGTGTTTTGTCTGTTGGCCGCCCCCGCTTACATCTCATCTTCCAAGTCCTAACCCTTAACAACTCCATCACCAAACCATTTACATGTTTGTTTGGAACTTATCACCACAGTCCACACAACTCTGCTCATATTCTCACCCTCGTATACATCTTGTTCCAAAGTACATCTCAAATAGAAACTTGGAGAATTCAAATTCCCAATGAAAAAAAGAGGGCTAAATTGTATAAGAAAATGGGAGAATCTCAATCAGCACACAAGAGAGAAGCAGATGAGCAATTTACTAAGAGATATATTATTTCTTTGCTGTAACTAGTATCTTTGTTGCTGTCAATAACTTGGGTTATGCTTGAATTAGGTACAAATCTTTTAGCCCATATCTAATTAAATCTAATAAAATCAGAAACTGGATAGAATTCAGAAATTAATGCAATTAGAGGATAAACTAGTTTCCAACAAATTACAAAACAGTACCAAGAAACTGCAGTTATTAATAAATAATTTCAAAGTTCAAAAAACAAGAAAGAATAGCTAACGGCAAACCGGAGGGATTGCTGCAGTTATTACTAATAAGAATTGTAGTACCATTTCATGATGTCATCAAATACATATGCCAACTTTTTTGTTGTACAAGGGATTGCTGATCTATCTGACCACGTTGAGGGAGGGCCTTTCAAGCACTTTGTATACAGGGATCTTTTGTTCTTTCTTATCTTATTCCATTGTGCCATCGTACCATTGTGATTGCCAGCTTAATTAAACAAAATAAAGCATGATCAAGATGTATGTAGATCTCGCAAGGAAAATGGTGTGGCTTACTGGTAGAACAACTTATGAAGATAATACTATAGTACTTTCAGATGGTTGAGGCTGAGGTGCAATCCATTGATGGTTGTTTCAGCTTCAAGCAATTTCCTTTGTGATGGTTTCTAGGGCATAATTGGGTTATAAAAGTGTTATAAGCCATCAAATTTTTGCTTAGGTGTAGGACATCAATCTATATCAAAATGTGTAGTAATTGCCAATTTCTGAAATTCTTCAAGACATAGGAAAAAAAAAGAGAGTATAAAAACCTTCTCCTTTGAGAACTCCTAGGTTCAAGCAAATATAATCTCCAGAGATTTTTTTTTATATACTTAATATAATCTCTAGATTAGTTCTCATTTTGTAGCCTATTTCTCCATCATCCTGTATTATTGCTTAAGACAATGGCAAGCTGCAAATAACGTATTTGAAACCAGAATGACAGCCAGGTAAGTCTTTAAAATCCTAATTGATCTGGACTGTTAAATAACCAATAGAGTCACCTAGGCTTAGAGAGATGACCCAAACCAAGAACTGTAAAACTAATACAGTTCTAGAAGATACAAGGAGTCGGTTGCAGAAAATTCATAAAACATAGTAAGAAACTAAGAGGGAGGTTTAAACATGATAAATCAACAAAAAATCGATGGAATTACGAGAATCCAATGATGGAAACTTAGGTACCGTATTTGAGCAGTCAGATTACCAAATAAGCAACAATGAGAAAAAGCTAAGTTCCAGAAAGATAGCACCTGCCTATGACAGGTTAAACATAATAGTAGCAAGAATAAAGGAAGAAGAATAAAGGAACAGGATGGGTCACACCTGAGAAGAAACGCTTCTATAGACGTCTGCCAAACTGCCGTGAAGCCCCCATTCTACCTCTCTTTGTTGCTGATGTCTTTGATTTTATGGTGAATGAAAAACACTAAAATCACAGAATTCCAAAGAAACCAAAAAACTGCTTATCATATCTATGTTAGATCAGAGGTTGCAGAGAGGTTTTTGAGAAGTAGAAGTGAAAAAATGCAGATGCTGCAGAAAGTTTTTGAAAAAGGTGAAAATGACAAATAAGAAAACGCAGAAGATGGAGCCTCGTGATCACGGAGTCAAGAGACTCGAGACGCAACTGAGGTCGGGTTTTTATTTTTACTTCGTATTTTGGTCGGGAAATAAAACGGGAAAATGAGTGCCTTCTGTAAAATTTATTTTACATCGCAAAATATTTTCCCTGCCAACCAAACATAAAAATTATTCCTCATGTAAAATAAATTTCGCTTCCCTTTTTAAAATTTGCATTTCCCTGCCAACCAAACAAAGCCTTGGTTGAATCCCAATGAGAAAATACCCTGATCTAGCCCAATCGAAACTAGAAATTGACCAGACAGAAATACATGTCTCTAAAAAAGATAAAAAAGAGAAGAAGACAATATGCCAAAATATGTGAATGGAGGATTGGGGAGATTATAGAGCAACTATGCATTTGCATCATTTATAATAGAATATAACTAGATCAGCAACCACAATGCAGACCACTATCGCAGAGAGATTTTTTTCTTACAAGATCAAAGAGAACTACAAAAATAGGTTGTGAGAAAAATACCTAGAAGCAGCAGAAATCTCAATTTGCTCTTCCACGCTAGGTTCTCCTGCAAGCTTTCGTCCACAAGCTTCTTCTTCCCCCAATCACGATTCCTTTCTCACTCTTTTCTTCCTTTCAGCCACTGTCTTCCACTCAATTTTTTTCTCCAATCCTCTCAGTCGAGCTCTCTATCTCAGCCATGATTCTTTCTCTGCTCTCTATCTCTCACTAACAAAATGGTCTCGGTCCCTAGTGTTCCTCACCTCCGACATCTCTCAGCCGACCCCTATCCTTTCTCTTGGTTTCTCTTTCTCACTCCCAGCCATCCCCTCTTCTCTCTTCTCACCATCGAATGGAATCCCCCTCTTATCTCACTCAAAACTCTGGCTGACAGATGCCTTCTCACGGCTCCCTCTATTTCCCCATCTCCTTGCCGCAGCCCTCCTGTGATTCTCCTTCTTTCCCTCACTCCCTTTCTCTGCTCTCACTCTTTCCCTGGTTTGCCTGGGCCATTCTCCCTACCTTCTTGCGCAACCGGCACACTCCATCTCATTCGGCCCCCTCTTTCTTCTTTCTTCAGCCATCTCTCAACGGACACCACACAGCCCTCACTGCATTAGAGTAAGGTTTTCCTAGGGTTTTATAACCCCTTCTAAATGGACAAAGATGCCCCCCCCTCCCCCCTGTTTTGGCAAATTTCAAACCATAATCCACCTCACTAAATGGGTCAAATTGAAGCCCACTAAAAAAAAAAAATCCTAAACCTAACCAAAGAATATCCTACATCCCAAGCCCATTAAACTTAATCAGATTACACCTAATCTAAACCCAAATCCATTAACCTATATCCTAAACCCAAACTCAAACCCTCACCCTCAAGCCCAAACTCACTCAAACACTTTTTTTTTTCTTTTAATAATTTTTTCCTTTTTTTCTTATATCTTTTCATAATAACCAAAATGCATAAAAAACCCTAATATGACCTAAATGACAAAATTGCCCTTGATGAAATGGGGGTCTTACACTAACAAATATTGATTGGGGGGGGGGTGATATGTCACAGGCAATTTCTTTTTCGGGTTCCGAGCTGCTCGTTCTCTATCACTGACCGTTCTGGATCTGTCTGGTGTTGATGAAGCCAGGCTTCGTGGATCATCAGTAGCCTCCCAAGTGCTCGTCTTTTTCGTGGGAGAAAGAAGAAAGCAGCTAGGAGGGCAAGTCGGGGGGATAGATATCAGTTCTTAGATGAACTGGAAAAGTGGCCCGAGCGACTTACTAATTAGTTGTCCAAGGGAAAGACAAGCAAATAGAGGAAATAGAGAAGGTAACACTGGGCTTGTTAATCTCCCACCCAATAGTAGGGCATTGAGTCCAAGAGTTCTTTGCTGTAGAGTCGAGTTCCGCTGGCTCAACTTTACGGTCTATTGGACTGTCTTGCCTGTTAGGTGAGTTGTTTCGTGTCTTGTGATGAGGTCTTGTTTTGTGAGGGTCTGAAAGAGCTAGTCCCTCATTCCAGCAAGTATGATCTGTTTATCACTAATACTAAACTATGCAAGGGAAAGGCACGTAGGGGCTGGACTCAGCAAGTCAAGCCTACCAAGCGGTGCTGTCTCTCCTGTACTAGCAAGCTGAGTTTATTAAATCAACTACTCTATTCCATGCGGTGGGGTTCGATAAAGTTAAGGCACACTAGCGTGCCGACCTTTTGAAGCAACTAGCAGATTCTGAAGAAAAATGAGCTTCAGGCTGTGTAGCTGATGCAGCTGGATGAAGCCCTTATGTAATGGGGAGGATGGGAGGCTGGAAAGAAACCAGAGGTATGACGGGGATATTCTTTCCAGTTATTGACTAGGTCCTGTTATGCCAAACAAACTGGCCTGTGGTGACTGCTCGATGGAGCCGTTGCGGTGTTGCCCCAGCCTGCTCAAGAAGCTTTGAGTTCTGTAGGCCAGTCGTCAGTTCAGTAGTTGGGGTTTGTGTCAGTGAGGGGCTGCAAGCAAGTAGAATACCAAGGAAACACTCATCTCCCACTTTAACCTATGAATGCCCGCCCATAGGATCTGCCCATGGGATACCTATGCTACCGATGCATGTGCAGCCAGGCCAGGCCCAGCTCAACCCTGCACACATTGCCTTTATATGGCAAGCTACAATGCCATACCCATGGCAACAACTACGAGGTGAGGAACACCACCCTTCCTCAAGGTAGCTCTTGAGCAATTGCCATCCTGTTTTATACAAAGCTAGAGACCTTCCATGTTTTGGTTGCAGTCCACTAAAGTCCTCTTCCCTGTCAATTTGTGAGATTTCTCTCAGATTTCAGTCACAGGTTAGCTCCAACCACGGACAATTTGATCCAATTTTTAGGGCCATCTGATCCCGGATTAGTGATTAATCAAAATTGCCCTTTCTTGCTCTAGTTTGCTCCATCAAGTTTACTGATGTTCCTTGTGTTTCTTTTACCATCTTTACTGATATTCTCTTATCAGGGCAGATAACTAAAACCATGATGATGAGAGCATCCCTTAGTCTGTCCTTTTAACCTAAATTGCCCTTTCTTGCTCTAGTTTACTCCATCAAGTTCACTGATGTTCCTTGTGTTTCTGCTACCACCTTTCCTGATATTCTCTTATGATGGCATATGACTAGAACCATGATGATGAGAGCATCCCTTAATCCGTTCTATTAACCTTACCACCAATTTATTTGCTTCAAAGGGCAGGTGGGTGGGCGGGATGGAGGGAAGTTGTAGAGGGGGGGACGGGGAGGAGTGCAAAGGGTGCAGGGCAAAGGGTAGGGGGCGAGCAGGGAGCGTGGGGTGGAGAAGGTAGAACAGAGGGGAGGGGGTTAAGAGATGCTGGTGGTAGAAGGCTGAGATGGGCATAGGTGGGAATTTTTTTTTTTTTTTTTTTTGGGGGGTGGGGAGGGGGTGAGAGAACTGGTCATGGGCAAAGTTGGAAATATTTATAGTCTTAAACAAAACTGGCTAATAAGGAACCCCAAACATAATATTTTAAACATGAGATACCTCAAACGTAGATTCCTTAAACGTTGGGTACCTCAGCTGTAGATTTTATGTAGCTTTTAACCAGTTCACATTTAATATTATCTTGCTCTCTTTTCTCCACATCTTAAACACTTTTATGTGGGAATTCTGCAACAACTGTGATTCTTTACTTTCTCTCGGGGAAATAAAATTTGTACAAAATGTGAATACCTAACTTTGAACTAGGACTTTGTTGCATTTGCAGGCCCAAGAAGGTTTTTGTTCCGTCATACATTTGGTCGACTTCAGAGTGAGGAGGTATGTTTCTCACGTGGAAGAATTTCTGTTAACTGTGGGGTAGAAAGAAAATGCTCCCTGCTTCTTAATTTAGCCATAGTTCTACGAGTACTCAACATGTATGTGTCACTCTTCCATCTTTTAAATTGTTTATTGCATCAAAGCTTTCAGACTCAAAATTCCATGTACATAGGTTTGTGTGCTCGTTAAGCAATTTCTTTAAACTTAATGCTCACAAATTCTTGGACAGGCACTTTTTGTTAAATCTGAGAACAATGTAAAAGAACTGAGTCTTTCTGTGGATATAATGAAGAAAGAGAGCAAAAAACTGCTTGAAAGGGCAGCTCTTGCAGAAAAGGATATGGAACATGGCCACTCTGAACTCAGGTAAGTGTGATTTTCACTACTCTACACTTACTTCTGGTTGTGTGAACATAGTTCAATGTGTCCATGACAAAGAATGCTTTCTTGATGGTCAATTAATGGTCCAAAATGGTCCATTTATCTATGTGCTATACATGAATTATTGGGAGCAATGAAGGACATTGTAGTCCATAGGATGGACAAGTGTGACACACATTGAAAATGGCTGTAGCCCGTAATTTTGTTATTCCAAAAATTTCTTGTAGGAATGCTGGAAACGAAATCCAAAGACTTGCTAATTCAGTTTACAAGGTTGAAACCCAAGCAGCTGGTATGTTTGCCTGTACGTTTTTATTTTTCTTTATGGGGTAATGAGAGATTTTTACTCAGGCTTGCCTAAGCCTTTGGTTTACTTTCTTAGTCAACAAACCTATTTGGTGCTGACAGGAAGCAGTGATGTATTATCATGGTTACAAGGCGACGTAAGAAAGTCAAAGGGTCCCCGGGTGCCCTAGGTGTCCAAGTTTCCAATGCACCTGGATGCCTTGATAACTATGGAGCTGTGTACTCTGTTGAGTATTTACAGCAGCCCCCCTTTTCTATACAAGGGAAGGAGGGGACAAAAACTAATGTACTACATAAAATGTACTACTTATGTAAATTTCATTTGGTTAAAGGAAACAGCTTGTGAACTGATAAAAACAGTGTATTTTCAAGATTATAGTGAGGCAAGGCAGTAGGGTCCTTCTAACTGGAAAGATTTAAACTACGTTGTTTGATACTCATTTATTGGTTATTTATGTGCTAAAATTCACAACTTGTAGATTTGATGGATGGGCTACGAGAAATCCCTGGTAGGGACGCTCTG
Organism: Protea cynaroides; assembly: GCA_028583415.1. Classification (NCBI taxonomy): domain Eukaryota; kingdom Viridiplantae; phylum Streptophyta; class Magnoliopsida; order Proteales; family Proteaceae; genus Protea; species Protea cynaroides. Next base: position 64,406,281 of record CM053269.1, on the reverse strand, counting down.
AAACTTCGAGCAGAGGCAAGTCTGTGATTGATTTTTTTTCTTCTTAGTTATAATACCTAAATATTCAATGCTTTCCAAATGAGGGCAAGCTTTGGTGTGATGGTAAGGTTGTCATATTGCAACCTGGTGCTCACATGTTCGAAACATGGAATAGCCTCTCCGTGTTGCGGGGTAAAGCTACGTACATTCTATCCCTCCCCAGACCCTATAGTAGCGGGAGCATCGTGCACTGGGATGCCATTTTTTTTTATTCAATGCTTTCCAAATAGGTTTCAATCATATATTTTCTTTTGACTTGGCATTCTTTTGTCAGGTTGCATCCATGGCATCTCTTGCAAAACAGCAGAGGAGTGCTCTAAACAAGAAGATAATGAAGATTTCAGAATTGGGCATTTCAGTTTGATGTAAAAGAATTAAGGCGATTGGATGGGTTTTTAGGCTTCTCTACCCTTCATTGGATTGAACCAGAGATGTAATAAAAAGAAATATGGGGCTTTATTTCCAGAAATTTTCAGTTCCAGAATGGTTTGGTTCATGTCATTCTTGTTGCTGCCACAGTTGTACTTTTCTTGTGAGAGCTTGGGTACTTGAGGATGCTTTTCATTTTTCTTCTAGGATGGTGTATCACTCTAAGGAGGTATTGGTGTTCCCAAAATAGAGATTACCTTAATGAGTGACTTCAACTTTGACAATAGTATGGATGAATTCCTTCCGTCAAATTTACTCAGCGAGGGTCATGGTACACAGAAGCATTTTATTGAAGTAGTACAGTCAAGTACAAGAGAGTGCTGGAAGCATGATGTGTGTAAAATTTTGTAGATTAATATATTAAAAAGGAAGGATTACCATATTACTATCCATGCCTCGTGGTAGTTACAAAAGAATTCAAACATTTAAAGATCTTTAAAAGAGTATAGATCTCCAAAAGACAATCACAGATCTTTTGTCTCCAAGTTTCCCATAACGTCATGAATCATGTCCACTAATCCTTTACAGGTCTCCAAAAGAAAATCACAGGTGCTATTGGCAATGGCAAAATGAAGATAGAAAAGTGTGCACACTTGAATTATATGGATGGTTTCATTGAACTAAGTGGACCCTAAACCCATTCCCCCTTCCACCCTAAAAGCTAAAATGACCATACACCAATCTTGTTAAGTTTCAGCTCAAAACAAATATGCACAAGTGCCTTGAAAGGGAGAAATTTATTGATTCCCATAAAATAATTTTGTACTTACATAAATATTAACCTTAAACCCATGGACGAGAGGAGAAAAATAAAGGAAAAACAGTCAACTGGAAACTAGTCCCCCAACTGTGAGCTGTGAGCAATGAGCGGCTGATTGTAACAAACAGAAAAGAGGACCTAAGCAAAGCTAGACTTGATGACAACGTTGTATGGGAATTGTTCAGCTTTGTGATCAATCTATACAGGCCGAGCAAACAGATCGGATATTTTGCAATTTGCATTCAGAGAAGGGCTGCAGTGTTAGGGTGCACTTTTAGGCCACAAGGCATCTATCTTAAAAGGGTTGGTGAGACAATACTACCAAAGGGCTCAACCTGAAAGGCTCCCATTTTAGCTTGAATTCTTTGCAACACATTCCATGCCACCATAACGAGAGTGGCTTCTATTAGGCCACATGGACGTTCATTTTAAGAGACCCACCATATATCTAATAGATTAATCAAATATCAAATTTGGTTACTATCTACTTTGTGTCAAGTTTTTCCCCTTGTATTTTTACCGGTTGAACCAAAACCGTTGAATGTTTTAACCACTTTCTCGGAGCTTTATATCTGCAAATGGGTAAATTAGGTTGGACTGAAACTTACGAGGCTGATAGATGATGACATGGACAAGTTGTCCACAAAATATAGCATCAAGGGAACTGCTATAAGGCTACAACAACTTTAAAGGTTCAGCATTATGTGTGAAAAGGTAACCCATCAAAATTTTACAGAAATTCAAGCTATCTGAGAATCCATTGCAAAAAATCTAGAACGTGTAGGAACTCCAAGGCACACAATCAGAGGATAATTTTTAACCATCTAACATGTAGAATGCTTGTGGTACTGACAGAATGCTTTTTCTCCCATGAATGTAAAATACAATACAAATACAGAATGATTTATTATATTGTGAGTCATAATCAGAAAATCTGTAATTTGATGCATGGCATCTCTAACTCCTTACAATGTGGAAACAATGAAAAAGAAAATGTATCAAAGTTCTTTTAGCTGTTGCACCGGAATCATTGAACACTCGATCAGAATGACGATTACTCTGGCTAGAAACTGATCAAACTCAAGGAAAATAAAATGCATTCCGTCAGTTCATGATCTTTAAATGCTATCCTGAAAATCTGTTTCTCCATGGTCAACTGAATCAATACCCAAACTTGTAAGGCAATATGTTAAGTTTCACTACTTGTTCCCCCATCATTTTGTCACAACGTAATTGCCAAATTTGATAGGACCAATATAAGGTTGGGCAGAATTCAGAAACAGCGTGATAAATTCAAATGCTCTAAAACTTGAAGAGATTCTTGTGAACCTTTAAAACTAATCTGCATGTTAATGAGACTCTGGTGCTAGTTCTTTGAATAATCTTGAACTGTTCAGTGATTTCTGTTTCTTTTCCCTCAGTCTCCAACAGTGGATGATCTTGGACATGATGCTTTAAGGATTCAAAAACATTCACAACCTGTGAAAGGACAACAAGAGAGGCATAATAGGTGTTGTGGATGTCATGTCATTTTAAGAATCATATTGTTGCCTCCAAAGATACTCGTGTTTAAGAATCATCCAAAGCAAATTTAATGCAAGTTTTCATAGTAAACTCAGACGAAACACAAATTATATATATATATATATATATATATATATATATATATATATATATATATATATAATTTACATATATGCATATTTGCATCATTGCGTGGGTTGGGGGGGAGATTAAAAGAGTGGTAGGTGAAGGTGGGACTCAATCCCAAGGACATGGCGATCTATGGGCCACGGTCCTTACCACTATGCTGCGTTGACACCTTCAGATCAAGCACAAATTGTTTCTAATTTCCAAATGGATTTGACTCATCAAACAATATTCTTTCCCTAATACCCTAGGAAAAAAGAAAACACAACATTCTTACCTCATCTACTCGGTGCAAGTTGCAATCCGCTATACCGTGCAAGTAATCTATCAACCACAGAACCAATTAGATAATTGCCCATTATATGATTTAAAGGGAATCTCAGCTTTGAGTGATGAAAAAGTAGTGGAAGATCACATTCCCACCTGAGTATGAATTATCCTTAAAGATCAATAAACTACGGGGCATTAGTAGGACAGAAAAAGGATTTTGGTTGTCTAACCATTTATTTGCCCCAACTTCAATAGCTTCATCAGGATTTGAATATTCACCATTAGTTGTAATTGTGCTTGCACACTCTCTCAATCTTGTGTGGGGGGTGAAGTTCATCACAACAGGTGATCCGAGAGACACAATTGCCACTACCGGAAAATAAGCAGGCCCATCTTGATGTGGCTGGAACATAGAAATTATGTCAGCTTAAGAATTCCTGCATGACAACTACCCTGTGGAAAGACAATATTGCAAAGCAGAAAACAGACTGAACAACTGGAGTAAGATTTTGAAGTACTATGGGTCAAGTATGAGTCTCAGACAGAGTAATGCTTCACAAACATGAGGCTATAGATTCAAAATTAGCCACAGATCATTAACAGTACTGTAATAATAAAAGACAGTTAGCACTTAGCAGTGAGACAATTAGCAGTGCCAATCATGGGATGGGAAGAGAAACATCTAGATTGGCTAGATGTCAAATACTATGGCCCAACTTAACTGTCTCATATTTGGCTTTTCCTCAGCTGCCAACATACTAAACTCTGGTCAGAAACAGTTAGGAAACAGCCTTGGCAATATGGTGAACTCCATTTAACAGGAACTTTCCATGATATTGGATGATTAGCATGTTGCAGCTCTAATTCCCACTCGTGCAAACATAACTTGATGGGCCGATTAGGCAGTTTTTTGATAAAATAGGGAATCTGTCATGTGGCTGCTCCATTGGCACTGGACAATGCCACATCACTGTACCATGTGAATTACCACAGAGCATTACACCATGGGGTAAAATAAAAGCCCTCTTCTAAGCTATGTTTCACCCATGTAACCAGTAGTCAGACTGGTGACTATAACATTGTTACCAAGTGAGCAACGCAAAACCCTGAAACTTAACATGCAGACTTACACTGCGTTTAAAAATGAAGTTCTTACTGTTAAATGACAGTCTCTGTTGTCAGTTCAAAAGACAAAAAGATCCATGCTCTGTTCAAATAGACATTTGTCATATTCTTCTCCTCTAACCTAGAACCTTAAATGTGAAACCTAAATCCCATGAATATCAACTGTGAATGGAGAGACATCATAAGAGGGGGATTTTTTTATTTTTTTTGGTGTGGGTGGGGAGGGGGGAAAGAAAGAGAGAGAGATGTAGAGCTGACCCTCTGACCATCAGATCAGCATCAGCGCTGCAGGTTCAATTGTCTGCTCTTCTTGTGACAGAAACAGTGTAACGAGCATGATTTTTTTTTTAAAAGCATGATGGTACCCATGCATAGTCATGGCAACTGGACTCAGGCCACACAAACTTGAGCGCTTAGGTCTTTATGCCTAGTTCAGACCTGTCCAACTATTAAAGAGGCAGGTGTGGTCCTGCCCCAACTCCAGGCAAATCATTGCCAGGTAGATTCAGATGAGCACACAAGCCAATGTAAAAGCGCAAAAGATAAAAAATGAATCTGTTGATTAAAGGGTACAAAATGATTATATATATAGTGCTTACTGCTTCCAGTAATAAGAGACAAATTTTAGACATGTTAAATAACATGAAAGGTTCATGGTAAGATCAAATTCATAGGAACATAAAACACTACAAAGCAGTTGAGACCAATAAACCAGAATAGATCTATCCAAAACAACTTAAATAACAGTCAGTACAAGACTTGGAACCCAACAAGACTTCAGTAAAAGGTAGGGAGGTTATATCTCGTGTGTGGTCCACGATTTATCGAAACAAGGAGTTCAAATCCTCTGGTAGAGAATAAGTATAAGGTATTGTCAGATGAGATAGGAAAATACTGAGAGAATAAGTATAAAGTATCTAGAAATTATTTCTACCAAGTATGCAGGAGATGCTAAACAAGCTTATGACATCAGTAACTTGGTGAGAATTGTTTCTCCAAGGGTTCAAGATTATGCAAAACAAACTTCAAGAATCAAGAGACTGGAGTGTGAATGGTTCAAAAAACCACTGGAAGGGTGTATTTTTGATACAAGAGAAGCATTTTTATTTGATGTCCTAGGCTCCTAGCCACTAACTCTGCAAATGCTAAATACACCTTTCCTCAAGCTGGTCAGAAAGCATCCACAGTACCATTCAGCAGCCTTGAATACCAATTGATGCCCTTGGTTCTCAAGAAAAAGGAACAAGAGAATCCATAATAGGCGGTCATGGCATTGGTAGCTGTTGTGGAGGCACAATTCCATCCTGAGAAATCCAACCCATTTCATTTTGAGTTTCTTTTCTATAATTTACCCTTTTCTGTTGTTTCCTTTTTTTGGAATCTGGTTTCTTTACTTTTGGTGGTCGTATAAGTATTAACATGTTGGGTGGTCAGCAAAAGGGTAGCTTCAATAAAAGTGGGTGAAACTGTTGTGGAGTGTTTTTTTTTTGTTTTCCTCTGCCTTTACTCTTTTTCTCCTTTGTTAATCAAGCCTCAGCTCCCTCAAATCATATAGCACTCTTAACATTCCAACAATTCAAGTTTGATATTCTAAATCTCAGTTCAAATAATTCTGATCCAAATGCAAAGTTGATGCAGCCAACAAATCCTAATCGTAGATTAGGAGACATCGAATCAATTGGCTGCCAGGTCTAAAATATCTGCCTGACAAATCAGGGGCTGAGAAACTTGCTGGTTTGTATTCGGTGATGGAAAAAAGAAGGGGCTGTTACCTAGGGAAGAAAGCATATTAATAGCAGGGAGAACAGATGTGAGATCCGAAGAGAAGAGAGGTAGTAAACAGAACTGTGAACTGTACCATGAAAAGGGAAGGAGGAGAGAAGGGATAGGGGAAAGAGAGTGCGGAAAGATGAAGACTTCTTGGCTACAATTTAAATCCAAATTATACATTCCATTCACAAGTAAGGGGAGTGTGATTACATGTATTTAAAGATCTAAAAATAACAAAAAATAAAATTCTCCTAATATCCAAATTCCCAAAATAAGTAAACTAAGTTAGAAAATACTATTAGGATTCTTAACTTGCTGAACCACTAAATCCCCAAAAAAGAAACTAAATATAATAGGCCTCTACTCAAGACAAAACTCTAACAACTCAAGCATGGGCCCCACAAGCTCCCTATGAATATATAACAACTACGATTAGATAAATCTTAACCTAATCTCTACTGGATCCCATAAGTAATTAAAATATTATCTTTTTTTTTTTTTTTTTTTTTTTTGGGGGGAAGGATTAACATCCCAAAAAAAAGGGAAACAAACCTGAATATCTCCAAAGGATAGAGCCAGACTCCTTAAAAAGCTAGGGCAGAACCCAAAAGAGCAGAGAACAAAAAGAACTAAAAAAAACCAGCCACCTCAACTGGTGATCAGATTCCTTGAGGATAATATGAATCTGTTCCTGGTTGTGTCTGGGGAGGGGAAGCTAAAGGCATGATAGTTTCACACACATCAAAGATAATAGCTTCCCATATTTGGCAAAGGATCAAGATTTGGTTGCCCACTTTCTAAGGTTGTAAGGTTTCTCTTGAACCAGCTATGGTACATAATTGCAGCAAAGGCAAGCTTGGAAATAGTATCACATGGGGTCTTTCATTAAATTTCTCGATCATTTAGAATTTTTCTCTTGGTAGACCAGCATTTTTCGAGAATCTTTTCCCACACTCTGTTAGAGAAAGGCAGTCAAAAAATAAATGTTAAACATCTTCTCCCGAGGCCCAACATAAACTACAACTAGAGTTTGGAATGACACCTCGGTGTCAAAGCTCTCCAGAGAATGAAACTGTTACGAGGAGAGTGTCCTTGAAACCATACCGCATCATACCAAGGAACCTTGGGGCTTCAAGATCTGAAAAGCTCCCAGGTAGAGGATGAGAACATACCATTTGTAGCGGCACTCTAGCAAGTGGCATCTTGACTCCCAGTGGGGCGATGAATGATAGAACCAAGGTCTTCCCAAGCTTGTGCAATACGATGCGAAGAGGCCCTACAGGTACACCATATCCCGTCTGAAATGGAAGAGACAGTTACAAGTCCGTCACAGGCTGAATCCAACCTAATTCTCTCTCTATAGGCCATCACCAATAGGCTGTTAGGGTACCAATTATCCAGCCAAAGAAGGGACAAGGAACCATCGTTAATGAAGGATTTAATAGAGGAAAGGGCTAGCCGCCTATGACAAAGGATTGACCTCCAAACCCAAGATGAATCCTGGCCCGCAGAGACAGTCCAAGTAGTCTTTTCTCAAAAATCTACCATATATCCAATCCACTCATATGCCTTCTTTTTTTCCCAGCCACTCGCAATATCAATTTTATGATGCAAGCCATGTTTACCTCCTTGACTCTCTGAAGGCCCAAGTCACCTTCCTCCTTGGGGAGACAGATCTTAGCCCAATCAATATTATGGAAAATTTTATTGTTATCCGCCCCCTTCCAATAAAAAACACTCATAAGGCTTTCAATTTTCTAGTGATCGAGCTAGGAAGGCCAAATAGGAATTCCAGATCATTCATATTTCAGGTTCATAACTTTAGGAGAAGGGGTGCTTCCTCACAATGGGGCTCGCAGTGACCAGGCCCGGGCGACTGTTTACCTAAAACACAGATCTCCGCAAAGTCGTAAGACCATGTATGGGGGTTGACGCCTGCCCAGTGCCGGAAGGTCAAGGAAGTTGGTGACCTGATGATAGGGAACCGGAGACCAAAGCCCCGATGAACGGCGGCCGTAACTATAACGGTCCTAAGGTAGTGAAATTCCTTGTCGGGTAAGTTCTGACTTGCAGAAAGGCGTAACAATCTGAGCACGGTCTCGTGGAGCGAAGGGAGCTGAAAAACGTGAGCGCTCTAGCAAGAAAATGCAAATAGAACAGTCAAACCCCGGTCCAATATAAGTAGGAGCTTTGCATGACTGATCTGGCAAGCTCCAATCTGCCTACATAGGATAGAAATCTAGCTTTCCATAACTGAAGCCTTTTCCTTAACCTGTCAAGAATTGGAGAATAATGATGTACTGACAGTCTAGAAGATATCAAGGGGAGGCCAAGGTATGTAACCGGCAAACTACCCAATGGAAAATCCACAATGCTTTTGAGATATTTCACAACAAGACTTATTGATCCCAACAAGGGATAAGAGAGATTTATGCTTGTTAACGGATAGGCCCAACAAAGAGCTGAAGGAGAAAAGCACATCAAATATAAACTTGAGAGATTTGGCATTCCCTTTCGAGAAGATCATAATATCATCTACAAAGGCCAAGTGAGTGAGATTGACATCCTTACACCGGGGAAAGAAATCAATGAGGTTCTGTTGAGCACTGATCTGGAGGGACTTAGACATACCTTCTAGGACAAGGGTGAACAGAAGGGGAGATAGGGGGCATCCTTGCTTAATACCCCATCTAACATTAAAGAATCCAACCAGGTTGCCATTAATCAGGACAAAGAATCTTGCAGAAGAAACAAAATGTAGAATCCATTGGGAGAAACAATCAGGGAAGTTTATTTTGGTAAGGGCTTTCATAAGAAATCCCCATATGACGTTGTCATAGGCTTTCTGGAGATCAATCTTTGAGATAGCAGCTGGAGAGTGATTTCTTCTGTCAAATTATCGAGCAAGATTAGAACATATCATAATATTATCCACAATATTGCACCCTTCAATAAAAGCTGATTGATTTGGGCTAACCAGACCATCAACCACTTTTTTCAACTTGAGGGCAAGGAGCTTGGCAATGATTTTGTAAATGGTGTTGCATGAGGCTATGGGCCGAAAATCAGCAATAGAACACGCCCCCTCCTTTTTAGGAATAAGGCATAAGAAAGTTTGGTTAACTTCACTAATCTACCCAGGCTTAGAAAAGAAACTTCTAACAGCCAAGAGAAAATCAGCCTTGATAACATCCTAAACAACAATAAAAAATCCCATACTAAAACCATCAGGTCCAGGTGCTTTTTGGGCTTTTATGGATTTCAAAGCTTCAGTACATTTGATAGTAATAATCTTCTGTTATCTGCTTGATTCCAACATCTTTGATGACATGCCCATCCACAGCCGACAAGGAAGATATATGGTTTTGGTTATGGCTTGCTTTGACTGATTTATGGAAGAAGCCAGTATTCCTGTCCCCCAGCTACAACCAACTGATTCTGGATTTCTATTCAAAGAAACTCTCCTCTTGAGCTGCCAATGAAGCCAACTTTAAAGATAGCTACTTTTCTGCCTCAGCAAGGGATCTGTCATTACCTGAAGCTTGTAACCGGAGCTGGATAGCATTCATCTGATCTCTACAATCCTTCACTACACTCGAAATATTACCAAAAAACCTCTTGTTCCAGGTAACAAGACCTCGCTTGACCTCCCTCAAATTCTGATCAAATCTGACCAAAGGTTGATGGGGGCCAGAGGAATCCTTTCCCATGCTTCCTTCGCAACTATCTGAAAATCCTTGTGGCCAATCCACATGTCAAAAAATCTGAAAGGGTTGGGACCGAAGGAGATGTAGGGATATAGTAAGAATGATCGGGCTGAGGTCAGATAACCTGGAAGAGTCAAAACAGGCTTCTGAGGAGCTAAAATTCAAGAGCCAACTGTCATTAACCAAAACTCTATCAACTTTACGAGACACCCTTTGTTCACCAAGTCTCCCGCTGTTCCAAGTAAATTTTAAGCCAACCCATTTGAGATCCTCTATACCGATAGAATCTATACAATCCGCAAATTCTCCTACCAAGCTTTCATCAAACCTCACATCTTTTCATTGGCATATCTGACCAAATTGAAATCTCTCATAATTCCCTAAAGCCTATCACCCAAGGATGTTTGAATCATACAAAGATCTTCACATAACCTTCTACGCTCATTCGAAAAATTTGAAACATACACAACAGTAATATGGAAGATATTTGAATTCAAGACATCAACAACCTTAAAATGGATGAACTGATCAGATAAACATACCATAGAGACGTCAACCTTAGAATTGTCCCATAAATACCATAACTTTCCATTACCATGGAAGTTATAGTTAAACACAATCTTCCATCCTAGGCAAGAGACCTTGCAATGTGTCACCAAGAATACAAAAAGAAATTTGGTATTTCATGATATAGGCTCTCACTTCAGCTTGCTTGGAGATGGAGAACAGACCCCTAAAATTCAAGACTAATCCTTTCATCATGACGGACGATATGGGATTCCGAGCCCCCCTTAGTCACATGGATGAGACGCTTAGAAGAGCGATCGGAATGCTTGCCTTTAAGCCGAGCTTTGGATTTCCCAGAAGAGCGCAGATGATGACCAGAATCAAGAGCCTCTGCCGCCAAAGAAACCTCAATGTTGGGAAGGAGCTCTGAGTTCTCCAAATCACACAAGAAGGAAGGGGTTTGGGCATGAGTAGAGGGCCTTGGGGGCCACGGGGGGGGGGATCGATTTGCAGGAGGAGAAGATATCAGAAAGGCAAGGGGCTTTCAGGTTGGGACGAAGACGATTAGGGTCGATTAGATTAGATGTGGGTTTGGGCGGGAGGGTGCAGAGGTTTGGGTCTGAAAAAGGGATGGGTTGGGTCTGGTTTGGGCTATTCAAAGTGACTGTTGGGTTAAAGGGTTTGAAAATTGAGCCAAAGTCAAGTGATGATTGGGCTGTAGCTGAAGCTTTAGACCGAGCCGGTTTAAGACCTCTTCTCGATTTATAAGTCGAAAAAAGCTTTGGGTTCTCAAAAGCAATGGGAGAAAATCTCGACGCAAAAGAGGCAGAGTCAGAGTGGGTACAAAGATGATGCTTTTCTTCCCTAGGCAGAAAATTGACAGAAAGGCTTTCGTCGATCACTGGAATAGGCACAAAGACAGATCCATTTTTTCTACCGGAGGCTACAAGAGGCAAGTATTCATCAAAAGGGAAATCGTCTCCCTCATCAGCAGAAATTGCAGCATCTTCAGAGTCCAAATCATCTAGGGCAGTGAACCGATTGGTGATGGGTAGGGCTTCAGGAGCTGGGTCGACAACTTTGCTTCGAGCCAGGTTTTCTGAAGATACGCCCACTTTTTTTGGGTAATAAAGGTACGTCCTCTTGATTTGCCACATCACCTTCTTCATCTTCTCCCTGCAAAACATCCCTCCCTGCAACCCTAGTTTAAGTAGTTGTCTCTATCGTGGCTCTTTGCCTCCATTTTGTTTGGGCCTTCAATGGTTTTTGCCAATTTGCAGGAGCCGGCTGATTACTGACTGTAGGGGCACACGTGCAAGTTTCATGACCGAAAACTTTACAGATGGTGCAAATAGGGGAATTCTAATCGTATTTGACCTATTGCTTCCAATAGTGACGTTCATCAGATCATATGGAAAACGAAATCTAGAAGGGGGGCAGAGTCAAAGAGGGCATTCCAACGCTCTCAATTGATAATTGCAGGTGAACCAGGACCAGCAAGGGGGGAGGGGGAGGTGAGGTTATTGGTCACTGCAGATTTCTCCTTCTTCAAGAGAAAGGGGATTTGAAGTGGCATCAGGGGAAGGGTGAGAGGGGTGTCAAGGTCGGAAGGGGAGCAGGTCAGTGGGGAGTAAGTTCCTGAATCAAATTACCAGTTGTAAAATATTTATCTTAATTGGTCATTGCTATATTTTTTGAGGCTGTAGTTCAAGTGAGTGTTAGAGTAGAGGTTAGTCAGCCTCCTAGCCAATCCAGACCTCTGTTGCTCAATAAATCATCTCAATCTAACTAATTTGAACCTTGTTAGGCGGGAATCGGTCAATAGGTCCCACAAGATCCCTATAACTACTATTAGATAAATTTTAACAAAATCTCTAATGGGCCCTGTAACTAATTAAAATATTTATCTTCATGCCCCCCTTTAGACCCCCACTTTTGGGACTTATAATTAAGCCCATTATAAATAAAAAATTAAAAAAAAAACAGAACTAAAAGTTCATACCCAATATATATTAAAATAGGAAACATTTTTTGATTTGTCCTGCATTATTCCTCTTGGTTAAAAAAAAAATTCTCCTCAAGTTTATAGTACAGGAAGAATAAGAACAACTTTGATGAGTGCTTGTGGCTTCTTGTCTACAATTCAAACAAAATCATAATATGAAGTCTTGAAACTTGAGAGGAAGAACAATCTCATGATGTGGAATGGCTTTGACTTCACTAGCGTTTTGATAGTCGCCCATTAGAAGGAGACATTTTCTCGATTTTTGTTATAGCTATTGCATCTGCTGAAGCGGCCATTGGGCTAGCTATTATTACGTCAGCTGAGGAGCATAGCCATATCGATTCAACCAAGGTTGCTCCTCCGAAGCCGAGTTTAGGAATTGTTCACCCCCCCCCCCCGCCCCCCGCGAAGAGTAGTGGCTCAGTAGTCTAGCACGCCAGCTGAGAGATACTCCACAAGCTCGTTCCAAGTTCAAAGTACCATTTGTACAAATAAGAATCTCCTTCCTTACATGATTTCTTCTTCATATAGATAGATATAGGATCTATGGGGCAATTACTTAGAAGTACATTTTGTGCAACGACCCTTCCCATTTGATAGAAAATCCACCTTTACCTGAAGCAAAAGCTTGCTTTTGGCTTAAAGGGTCTGACCTTAAACTATAGGCAATGAACTTAGTGGAATCAGCAACATCCTCTATAATTTCTTGCTTTTCTTCCTCGGTTGGTTTAGGAATTTCATTGTGGACAACAAGCTCTTCTATAGGACTGTTTCTTTTGGCTTTGAAGTTTCTTCTAGATTCATCCAAAAACGCTGAAATTCCCTTTTGATGGTCTCAGAACATTACTGGGAGGAGGTTGAATCATTGAACCTTTTAAATTGGAGAAGGCATGGACAATCAAACTTACAGTCGTGTGACACACATTGCCTCAACTACACGCAATGTAGCAAGGCCTGCCCAATGTGCACACCCACCCTACAGAAAACACACTCCAATATATTCATACAAAATACAAACCACAGCGACATATGGTTTGTGGTTCAGCAGCGATGCACTACCCACATCCACGGAGTAATGCCTCAAGGGGCTTCGTATATACTCAATACGGTTCTATTTCAGCCAGCTACAACCCCTGATATACTCAGCTACCACTAAGAAGGTGCTGCAAGACCCTATTTTAGGTAGCTACAATGATGCGGCACCCGGGTTGAGAAAACCTTAATTGGTCTGCTAATGGGCCCAACCAAACAATATAAGACCAATAATAGAAGCAGTGGCACAATCGTAATTAAAAGGAACTTCAAAATAACCTGATGTCTATTAATGGGTGCAGCCAAACAGAACCTTAGGACCAAATTAGAAACAACCTTAGCCCAATGGGTAAATCTAGAAATAAGATTATAAAGAAGGATCAAATAAAATAATAATTAGGGGTCAGAGAGGTTTCTGTAATTTCCAGAATATTTCTTCTTCTTCAAGCTCATGACAATAACAGAGGGAGGCGGTAAGCAGATTACTTTCAATTGGGAGAACTCAGCCAATAGAGATCCAACGGACCTGAGATTTCAGATGAAGGTTCGTAGGGACTAGGAGTACTGTTTCCAACTGATATTGACTCCAAACAGCAAGGAATAAGATAGCATTCAAGGTCTGAAACTAAGTTTGGTGGTAGGAGAGAGAAGGGTAAATTGGCAGGTCTCAGTTCTCACCATATGAGGTATCACTAGACATGGGTTTGGGGGATTTGGGTCGTCTATGACAGTAGAACAATCACCCAAAGTTTCAGGGGAAAAAAGGAAGGGATGAGGGAGATGGGAGACTTTCAGCTGGGCTGGTATTACCGCCCAGAACAGGGGACAGGTTAAGAAGAAGGAAGGAGAAGTAGGAAGGGAGGAAGAAGGAGGGGAACAAACCAAGAAGAGGGTCTGTTCTGGTTCGCAGAGATGAAGGGGGAGAGAGAGAGAAAGTGCACACCAACTCTGCCCACAGGCTCACAACCACAATATTCACTTCATTCATTTCTTTCTTCAAATCTTCTCTAATCTCAATGGTTTGATTTCATGTATTTAAAGGGAAAATTTATAAAACTAACTAAAATAAAAATAACTGAAATAGAAATCCTAATCTTAGATATTGTAATAACTTACCAATCCTAGGGTTGTCTATTAAGACAAGAAGACAACTTATTTAAATACTTGAAATAAAATCCTACCTAAATGTTTCATCTAAATTCCCAAAAATAAAAGATTACAATTATCCCAATCAAATCCTAGAAAGATTCCAATCCATGCCCATCTCATCTTGTGAGCCCGCTGCTGCATCATACAACCACCAAGGAGTTACAACCCCTATGTTCAATCCTCTACGATGGTGAGCCTTCAAGATATAAAAATGGGCTTATAAGCTTTCCCTACAATGCAAGCTCATACACAATACAAATCCCACCTAATCAACTATAAGTATTGACTCAGGTAATACCACAAACACCTAGCCCACAGCCAAATACAATATATGAGGATTTATCAAATGGTTACCTTTGTCGATGGGAAATTGCCGGAGGTGATGGCAAGTCTTCTTTCTTCACCATCGGAGCTTCAATCACATCCAAGTCATCACTTGAAGGTATTTATTATTGAAGCTTCAACCGAACAAACCTAGGTTTCTTCTTCTCCTTTTCTTCGCAAAAAAACCCTTTCAACTCTTGCAATTAAAAACTTCAACAAACACCCAATAAATTGAATGAATCAAAGCATAGGGAAATTGCTATTCTAGGGCTTGGAGGTGCAAACACATTCACTCATTTTCCTCTATTACGACAAATGAGTTCCTCAATGGCTTCTCCCCAAAATCCTGAATTTATTAATCCAAAAACAAGTTCAATTCTGGCCATGGTTTGACCGTACTGGTTCGACCACTTTCTGTGAATTGTCCGGAAAACATTTGTATTGCCCTCATATGATGTCGGACTGATTGAGATTTGAAGCAATTGAAAAAGGACTTGAAGTTGAAGCTCTACATCTTTATGTTTTGAGCTTCTCCATAATTTGCCATTAAGCCACCTTGACATGCCCTTAAAGTCACGTCATATGCAAAACAGGAATTCGGGAAAGACGTGCCATGTCTAAAGATCAACCGTAACTTCCTATGCCGATATCTGATTGAGCTGATTCCACTGGCATACGAAAACTAACTCGAAGTGCCAGATTTTTCATGTTGTGAGCTTCAACCCAGAATGCTTGCAACATGGTGCAAATCAATCTCAAACCTACTGTTTATGCAGATCAAAGTCATCTGAGCCATAACAACTCATTTTCACTCATTCTCTAGATTTATTCAGCACCTTGTGTTGCTTGCTCCAGAACATGCCAACTGACTTGTTGACAACAATACCAACTCAAATGCCCAACAACTTTGCATCCTTTGAACCCCTCTTCGGAGCTCAACTAAAAGATCAAAGATTTTATCCACGACACACAAAATAGTAAACTCTAATACAAAAATTGATGCCCAGCCAATCATAATCCTAGATTAAGAGTCAACATATCAATTGGCTGCAACATAGAATTAAGTCTATGCTATTTTCTAGACAAACCAAGGCATCAACCTCTGGTAGAGAAAAGAAGGGACCACCGCCTAGGGAAGAAAGTAGATTGTTAGCAGGGAGAACATATGTGCGATTTGCAAAGAAGAGAGAGTGAAAAGCATTGTAGACGCCATTGAAAATGTTCAAGTATACAGTGAAGAAGAAAGAGAAGACATGGATAAGATAAAGTAAGAGAGAAAAGAGGAAGCCTTCTTGGCTACACAATTCAAATATGTAAATAAGGGAGAAAGAGAGAAGAGCAAGAAAAGAAAACGAGAGGGGGAGAGAGAGAGAGAGAGAAAATCGATGAGAGTATTCTTCCCCCCCTCGGGGTCGGATTTGGATCGTCTCCAGCTTGGGTTAAAGCTGGATGACATCCAGCTGTAGCTCATCGACGTTATTAAATTGGACGGATATTATAAGTTGGGTGTCAAAAGTTTACAATGAGACGTATAACACACAATCAAATTTCTTTCTAAAACATGATTGAGAACCATAAACTGCGAACAAGTTGTTTCAGAAAGAAAGAAGGGATTCGTTTCTGAAGTTCTTCTTCTTCCAAAATTTTGTAAAACACGATTCTCAGCAAAACTCGCGATCAGAGATAAGGTGAAATCCATTTCTTCTTCTTCTTCGTATTCGGATTCAAGTTTTGCAGAAAATTTTCTAGGGTTTCTCCATTCATCCCTAACAGCGAATCGTGTCTAGCTGTCCATGGTCATTTCTTCTTCTCAAAATCCCATATTTTTTTCTCAAATCCTATTTCTTTTTCTTCTTCTCAAACCTTCTTCTACTCCTTTCCAAACTTTTCTTCTTCTTCTTCAGATTCTTCATTAGTTGCATAAGGTTTCTTAAGAATCGAATTTTCAAACGGGGATTTCCACCATTCTGAACGTACCCCGTGAACAGAAGGAAGCTTTGTGAAACACGATCTGGTTCATAATAAAACTGAAAGATTTTAAGTGCTTGGAAATGAATTTTGTCAACATTGAAATCCATCCATGGAAGGTGGTGTTTAGCACCATAGACTAAAAGTAAGCAATTATAATTTCACTCTGTTACCACTAATTTTTAAGTTAAACAAACCTGCAAATTTATTCATCACTAATTCATCTATTGTTTGAATCTTATGTAATTAGTTATTTTTAAGAATGGTAAGTACAAATAAATTTCTGCTGGCAAAATCATATGATCCAGGGGTTTAGATACACACTGTCTTACCTCTAAAATAAGCTTTCTTTATTCTTTCCAGCTTTTGAACTGTGATGTGGATATCCATCCACAAAGTTTGCCTTATATGTTATGTTTTCTTCTGCCTTTGTTTTAGATTACAGAGATAATACCTCTACAACCCGGATTCGTTCTCCGGTACTTGAGATAAGAGGCAGATTAAGAAACAGAACCTACTGTTATATTCAGTGGAAACAGACGAAGAAAAGTTTGAGAAGAACCAGGTTTGAGAAGAAGAGGAAGAAATGGAAGAAAAGTTTGAGAAGGAGAAGAAGGTTTGAGAAGAAGAAGAAGAAATGGAAGGAAAGTTTGAGAAGGAGAAGAAGTTTTGAGAAGAAGAGGAAGAAATGGGATTCAAGAAGAAGAGGAAAAAATGACCATAGACAGCCGAACACGATAGCTGGTGAGGGACGAACAGAGAAACCCCAGAAAAATTTCTGTAAAACTCGAATTCGAAGAAGAAGAAACTGATTTCACCTCATCTCCACAGATTGCTGAGAATCCTTTTCTTTCTACAACATCTCTGTTCGTGGTTAATACTTCCCAATCCTGTTTTACAAAAGAAATATTTCCAAAAAAAAATTTGATTGTGTGTTATGCGTCTCATTGTAGACTTTTGACAACCCAATTTGTCCGATTTAATAATGTCCAGCTGCCGCTCTATCATCCAGCTTTAATGCAAGCTGGAGACGATCCAAATCCCTCCCCCCCCACCCCCCCCAAAAAAAAAAAAAACTGCCATCTATTCATTAATGATGAAAGCAAGTCCTTACAACCTGTAGAACCCTAGAAAGTAATTGCAATGAAACTCTTACAACTCTAATCATCGTAATTCTAAAGCATAAAGGAAATATAAAGATAAGACTATTGACAATAGGACACCTCATGATAAGACTTAAACACAATAGGACATCTCTATCGACACCAAATAGTGGATATTGATCTTGCTATCTCAACAAAATCCAAATTTTATATTCCATCCATACATAAGGGAAGGGTGATTACATGTATTTAAAGATAAAAAATAGGGAAAATATCAACCACACCCCCTATAGTATGGCTTAATCTCACCCACCCGCCTCTTTTTGCAATAATATCACTAACACCACTTGAAGACACCCAAACATTATTTAGATTCACAGAATAGTTAAAAAGACTTTTTTACCCTCAACACCATTCACTTTCATTTTTATATTTTCCTTTTATTTCCTGTTCCTGTGTTTCAGTCTCCACTGTTTTTCCTCTCTAACTGTTACCGTTGATGATAAACCGACTGCATATGAGATCCTTCAATCCCACGATTTCCCGGTCGATCTCCTCCACAAGTGTGTATAGGTTATAAATTCGACACTAGTACCGGCAAATTCTCTGTCTACCTGAATGAAACTTGTAGTTTCCATCTTCAGAATTCCTACAAACTCAATTACAAATCTACCATTAAGGGTCATATCACAAAGGGACAAGATCACAGAGCTTCAGGGTATTAGTGTGAAGGTGTCCTTGTTCTGCTTCAGCATCATCGAGGTTACACGGAACGCCGACAAGCTCAATTTCTCTGTTGGGGTCACTTCTGTTGATTTCCCCAGAAAAATAGGAAGAGACGTAAGATCCATTAACAGAAGAAACTAAAGTGAATTTCAATCGTCAGAATTATGACATAATGATCACAGAAGTTCAGATATCAAATCAGTGATCAATCTGATCACTATTCTGAGAGATACAGATGGAATGCAACGACTAAAAATAAACCAGAAAACAGGGGCACCACATGTATGAAAATGAGAGAGTAAACAGACCTGATGGATGGAGGAATTAAACTGAATAAAAGAGAATTGAAGAAAATAGAAGATACAGGAATCCACATGCTGAAATAGGGGATCTCCTAGTGTCTCCCCCATAGTTGTCAAGGCGACAAGGCGATCCAAGGCGTTTGAGGCCATCCTGGGCGCCTAGGTGCCTAGGCGCCGCCTAGGCGTCGCCTAGGCGACCAAGGCGTTGCCAGTGTATTTTTTTTATATTTTTAATATATTAATGCTACATTAATATTTATATATATATATATATAGCATTCTACATAAATAAACATTTAAGACATAGCTTAATTAATATAAGAAAAACAACAAAGAAACAAATAATTGAGTTAAGTAGGCAACACGTATTTATGACTAACATTTACTTATTTCTAACAAATTTTATCGGAGTGTAACTCCTTTAATATATTTCGGATTCAAGCAATCTCAAATTCATTGCAAAGCTAGTATAATCAGCTTTCCAACAAATCCTAGATTGCTTGAATCCGAGTTATAATGAAGGAGTTACACTCCGGTCAAACCTTGTTCGAGACGCCGAATCTTTGTTAAAAGTCGTCTAAATGTAAATTATTTTTTGGGCATCAAAGCAAGATATTATTTTGGCGCACTCTTGGTTTTTAGTGATACTTTACTATAATAAGATTTATGGATTTTTTATATTTGGAAAAAAGCCTAGCATTTTGAAGTTGAAAATCGCCCCCGCACCCGAAAATACGATTTTTCTTCTTGAACTGAAGGGTTGACTTTTTATCCTTCTGGAATTTGAATTTTAAATTATTTTTATTGGATTCAAATAGGGGGTATTTGCTTATTTATGAATAATATCTTAAGTAAATGAAATTTCATTTACTTAAATGATATTAGTCATAAATAAGTACTGTCTGGTAAATGTTGTTCCTGTCTAGCCTAATAAATCCTGTGAAGCAAATTGAGAGATCAAAAGGAAAAAAAAAAACACACATAAGGCCCAAGGCGATCGCCCAGGCATTCTGGGCGCCCAAGGCGTCCAAGGCGGCGCCTAGGCGACGCCCAGAGAGCCTGGGCGACCGCCCAGGCAACATTCATAAGGCGCCCAGGCCCTGGAATCACGCCTGGACGCCTAGGCGTCGCCTAGGCGACGCCTTGACAACTATGGTCTCCCCTACCCAAGGAGAGAAGAAATAAAAGAGCAGAGTGGATGAATAAAAACCAGACTAGCATGGGATTAAACAAAGCATTCAGCAATGAGTAAGAGCATCTGAAGTCTGAAACTCAGTCTGGCGGTAATCTCAAAACCAGACCAGCATCTGAAGTCTGAAACTCTTTCTTCATCAATGGGTTTGGGTTTCAGCGATCCAAACCGATTTGGGTTTTCTAAGATCGCTAAACCCAAACCCATATATGAAGCTTTTTTTCCCAAACCAGACCAGCATCTGAAGTCAGAAACTCTTTCTTCTAAAGCTGCAAATCAGTAAGATCATTGCTGCAAATCGGTAAGATCGCTGAAACTCTTTCTTCTAAAGCTTCATCTGGGTTTTCTAAGATTGCTGAAACCAATTCTGATCCTCTGAGAAAGGTGAAATGGTAAAACCCTATTAAAAATTAAAAGGGTAAAATATAAAACGGGTAGTTTTGTCATTAACGAATTTAAGACGGTGACACGACAATGGTTAACGGCCATTAATGGAGGGGGTCTAATTGATCCATATATTCAAAAGTAGGGGGTGTTAGTGATATTATCGCGAAAAAGGCAGATGAGTGAGATTAAGCCATACTACAAGGGGTGTGGTTGATATTTTCCCTAGAAAATAATACAAAATGGCGAATTATTATTGTCAAAAGGATCTCTTATTAATCCACACATCACAAGACATCTATTTTGCCACGTGGGCACATGATGTGTCCATTTTGACCGTAGGATAGAGAGAACATGGTCTAGATTAGCCACATGTCAAATTTCAGAGTTTAATTCAATTAAATAAACCCTTTGGATTTGCATGCATCCTGTATATGTCCAAGCATGTTACCAGTACTCTAGTCATTACTGTGCACACTCCCAACTATGATAGACGATTTAGAAAAAAAAAATGAGTGGCTTAGATTTATCTTGTGATTTCCTAAAACATCAGATTCCTTACATGGACAACTACCCCAAAAAAAATAGAAATAAACTTACAAAACACTATTAGGATCCTTAACTTGCTAAACTACCAAACCCCTTGAAAACATAAACTAAATTTAATAGGATCCTACTCAAGAAAAAATTCTAACAACAAAGGAATAGGCCCCACAAGATCTCTATAACAATTAAAAACTATTATTAGATAAATACTAAACTAACAGCAAATGGACCCCATGACTAATTCAAACATTCATTTTCTGCAGCCTTTAGACCCCCACTTTCGGATCTTAAAATGGATCCCATTTACCCACTAGATAAAACTCAAAGAATTAAAAGGTCATACCAAAAATAAATAAGACAAATTTTTTTACCAGCTCAACATTAAAAGTGTCTTCAGACACAAGATGGCAGGCTTGTTTAAGAATTGTTCATTTTTTTTTTTTGGGGGGGGGGGGGGGGGGGGAGAGGTTGTTCTAAAGGAGTACTGATTTGACAATATCCTGAGCATCACTTGTTGCTGTCAAATACATACCAGCTGCTGAAGATTTCACGACGCTAATGGCAGTTGTGTGGGTAATAAAGAAAAACAAAAGAGCGGACTGCAAATAGAAAATTCAGAGGCTTCATTACGTACCATGATGCCTTGGTCAGGGAGGTATTCGTTGATGAGCACATGATTGATTGCTGAGGGAAACAGTTCTGTCTCTTCACATATTTTTTGTGTAATCTTTGTTAGCCATGGAGGCACTGCACAACCACAGAGTGCAATTAGCAAGAAGTCCATGCCCTGCAAATCAAGTCGTAACAGGTAATGTTTCACTGTGTCCTTCCAGGCATTGGTGTTTCTCAAGCAGCAATCATGCATTCATGATCCATAAATTACAAAATTCAGGCCAATTCTATGTTTTTTTTTTATTTTTTCTCTTTATTTTCTGAACTGTTTGGGGCTTAAATTCATCCCCTTAAGATTGTTTACTTCTAAAACCTAATTACAGTGTACTCTAGTAGTTTCACTTATTAGTAGTTTACTAGTTTTGGTAACACTCAAGGATAAAGATAGCAACAAAAATACGTGGCAGCAGTGATCACTTGCCGACATAGTCAAATTCAAATACATGGAGAATGCATGTCTACTGTTAACTGTTATTTCTTCTTCGATAGACATCAATTACAATTTTAAAATAAACAGCTATTAATTGAAAAAGATGGCAGCAGATATGTTTGGCAAGTGGCAACAAAAGTTAGTGGATATTGATGGTGGTCAACTACCAAAGGGATAATCCAAAGCAAACAATATTGGGTTTCTCCAGAGTGTATCAAACTAAGAAGTCTTGTGCAGTCATTTGCATTTTAGTAATGCATCTGAAAAGTTATACCATATTATGGTTTCTGGAAAGAGGATTTCTAATGGCAATCTTTAATCTGGAAAGCAAAAAATCTAAAATAAGAACAGATGATTTATATTTATCAATGGTAGTCTTGTGGGTTGTCATTCACACCACTGTTATAAAATCTTGTTCACTTTTCATGGATGTGAAATTTGAAAAGTGAAGGTAACCGAATAAATGCAGGAGCATCTCCTACCCTAAGTAATGGTGTGTTTCTTCCGTGGCAGTGGAACAGATGTGAAAGCACGGAAGGAAGAATTTAACACATGAAGAACAGTTTTTATATTAGCTATGTAGCATCAGATCATATTTTTGTTTGTTTTGATTTTTCCCTTTTCGATCGATTTTCAGTATGGCTATCTTCGGAAAGTCCAAACTTGACTCGTTCAATGGGGATGATTGCAGTGCACTGGGATGAATCCAACATCTTGCAATAGGTGTTTGGGGAGTTACTGTTGCCAACAAGGTGCCAAACTGGTGGCATAATCCGATTTTGGGAACTTCAGTTTATTTAGAAGTTGATTTTAGTTTTACTTAGGAGTTTCTACAGTTTCTTACTTTGGGAAGCACTAATTGGAACCCCTAAATTTTATTGTTGTAGTTTGGAAAGACTGCTACATACGCCACATGTTGAGGAATAGATTGTGGAGAATTTTGAGAAACAACCCGTTGAGGAAATGAATCTGACTTTCTCCATCTGAATCAGTCCGGAGAGATCGTTACGGAACACTCTCCATGAGCTTTGCACATCTTTATATGTTTTGGTGCTTACAATCTATTTATGGTTGAGGAAAAAGCTTTGTGGTGCTCACAATCTATTTGTGATCGAGGAAAAAGCTTTGTGCTCTTAGTATCTTGTTCTTCCAAGCTTTGGCCAGCAGGTCCTTGAGTCTACATCAAAGTGGAAGGCTTCATTTCAGCTCAAGTGACATTCTTCATGGAATGGTGAAGATCAACCGAAGATCCAAGAAGACCATCCATGATGTTTCAAGCAACCTATGCAAGAAGTTGAAGATTCTTTTGTTGGCTTAAATGGTTCCTAGGATAGAGGTGTTTTATCTACCTAGATGATCTAGGATTTATTTGATCCCCAATGGCTCAAATTATTCTAATCACCTAAAAATGGAAAACCTAAGAAAGGTGGTTTTTAGAATGGTTGACTGACTAAGTCAAATTTGGATCAAATCATCAAATGGTTGGAATACATCATGAACCTTGACTTAGACCAATGGTAACCTTAGTTGGGCACTTGGCCTTTATATGTTGGTCTTGGCATGTTATATGAATTGAGAAACTGATTCTGACCAAGTATCAAGTGATTTGGAATTGATCAAGCCCAAATAGCTCTGGTGGTCGATATAGCTTTGCGGTCAACCAGAGTGGATTGCAAACTTACTGAAAGCAATTACTCTACAAACGATCAGTGGAGCGACTGACCGGTACATGGTCCAACAAAGTTACTGAGAGCACCTCTAGCATGGTCAATAGACACAGCCGACTAGTGGGACGATCAATAGAAGCTAAATAAGTGTTTCTTCAGTCAAATTCAAATAGCGGCCAACCGGCTCTGCTTTAGCGGTTGACCTATTGCGATGGATTGAGAGCCATTCGAATTTCAAACAGCTAGAAAAAAAGGCTAGTTGTTTGTCTCTCCAATACTCCCTATAAACATGTGATCATTGTGATGGAGAATAACTTTTGGAAATCTTGGACACACTTGAAAAAAATCTTGAAAATCAAAGGTCCATCTGAGCTTAAACTGGAAGATCAATCTTGAGGAACTACCTGGTGGGGATCAAGCTTTGTGATTCATTTGTATATTCAGCCTTATCAGTATCTTGGCTTGTGAAGCCATTTGATATTTTTATCTGATCACAGCGGTGATCGTTGTGGAAATTCAATCACGGAGGTGGTCAACTTGTGGAGATTCGATCACGGTGGTGATGTTGATCATAGTGGTGGTCATTGTCAAAATAAAGTAAAAAAGGTGGTTTTAATCATGGTAGTGGCTATTGTGGAGATTGGATCACAGGGGTAATCTCTGGAAGGTTGAAAGTGCTCCCAAAAAACCAATCTTCATCATGGTGGTGATCTGATTAGTGGACGTAAGACGATGGCGTCGATCTCAACCACTATAAATATTTGGTGTGCTATACTGCTATCTCTTTACCATGCTTATTGTTTATTTGCAATTGTGCACGCTAACATCTTGTGGGATGCTTGAGTGTTCTTGAAATGATCGATTTTCGGGTAAGATTCCGCATACCCAGTTCACACCCCCTCCCCTCTCTTGGATTGCCTATACAATCCAACAGGTGGTATCAGAGCCAGGTTCTCTTCAAAAGGACATAACAATTCACAGAGTTACAGCAACCAGTTTAAGTCTCCCAGAAGATGCTTCAGCAACACGTCCACCTTTGTTCAATGGGCAGCTGTACAGCTTTTGGAAGCAAAAGGATGGAGATCTTTCTACAGGCAAATAATCCCGAGGTTTGGGAGATCGTAGAAAAAGGCTTGATGCTCCCAAGACAGGATTGGCACAATGGACAGCTAAAGAAAAGAAAGAAGTTTAGCTGAATGTAAAGGCAATGAACATAATATACTCATGAAACCATTAATGATATGTATGCTAAATTCACCAAAATTATTTTTAAGTTGGATTCCCTTGGGAGGTATTATCAAAAGTGTGATATAGCACACAAGATATTGAGGCCACCACCCAAATCATGGGAACCCAAACTGACTGCCATTCAAGAGGCCAAAAACTTGAAAACCATTACCTTGGATGAGCTCATTGGATCTCTCATCACACATAAGATGGTGTTGAACCAGAATAGTGATCTAGTCAGAGAGCAAGAAACTTGCTTTAAAGGCTACATCATCTAAGGATGATGATTTGATAGCTAGTAATGAGAACGCTTTTTTTGCTAGAAAATTTATAGAATATATGAGAAAGAATAGACCTAGCAATGGTAATCAAGGCACCCCTATGAAAAATGTCCAATGCTATAGATGTGACAGATGTGGACATTTGGTTGAGGACTGCCCAATGAAGAAAGGGCAGAAAAATGAACAAGGTGAAAGGTTCAAAATAAAAAAGAAAAGACCCTTGAAAGCCACCACTGGGTGACCAAGAAAGTAGTGAGTCTGAAAAAGAAGAGTCAAGTGGAGAGGAGTCAAATGGCATTCTTTGGTATAATTGAATAACGTAGTGATAGTGATTCAGATGATGAGACACCTAAACAGAGTGAGATTGCCTAAGCGAATGAAGTAATGTGCAAAAATTAGTTGAAAAAAATAGAGATCTGAGAAGGACTATCTACACAATGGAGTATGACAATGAGACACTCAAGAAGACTCATTAGTCATTGAGTTTGAAAGTTGAGGACTTGACCACCTCCTTGAAAGTTTCACTTATGGAACAAAGACCCTAGACATCAGATCACCCATGGAACTAGTAGGATTGAACTAGGTTAACGTTAAAAGGGATTATTATCCTAGACCAAGGATGTCTGTAAATTGTTATGGGTGTGGGAAGAAAGGGCATATAAAATACCAATGTCCTATGAAAGCTAACAGACAAGGACCCACCAAAGATGAGTACCAAAAGGCCAACATTGTCTGTATTTTGAAGGTTCCTCAAGCTCAAGGAGCTACAAGAGAAGGAGATACCAAGGATATGGAAGAAAGCCAAGGAGAAACAACTTCAAACTAATGACACATTCAGTGAATGACTTTAAAAATCTAAAACAAAAAGGTAAGTTTCCTTTTTTCTAAAAATGATTATGAATTCTTGAATGTGAATGGATGCTTGTGGAGAAGAGTATGTGTTGGGAATTTTTCCATTCACAATTAAGCTTGAGATGCTATTTGTGCATGGCTCCTAAGTGAGCATGCATAGTCATAGGGAAAGCGATATGCTATGGAATTTGAATTGATTTGTTATGCTATTGTGATAAAAAAAAATGCTTATGGAATTGATTGGCTAAATTCGATTCTGATTTATTAAATTGAGAAAATTGGTTGCGAGCATATATATAATGATTAAGAGCTTGAATTGTTGATTGTATGAATGATATTTATCATAGGTTGGGATAAAATGTATGCTAAGATAAATGTGGCTTGATTGGAAGCTCAGAAAATGTATAAAATGCTGGGAAGTTGAGAATGGGATGACAGTTTAAATGTGATTCCCTAAATAGAGGCGGTCGACCGGATTATTGAGGCAAAGACATTTAGAGCTGCAAGATATAAGTTACATTACGAGTATGAAAGTGAAACCATAAAGAGGAAAAAGAAAGACAATCATTTCAACTTACAGTCCTGTGGTAGAAGACCCTTCTCATGAACAACACCTCCTGCGAATGACAATAGAACAGGCCCCGAAAACGAAACTGATAAGCAATAGAATATATGGAACAAACTACGACTTCTATCTCTAACAAAAAAATTCAGAGAGAAAAAGGACGAACTACAAGAAGGAGAAAGAGCCCATCACACCCCAGTTCTGAAGTCTTCTGTTCTTCAAAGATTTCCACTTGGATATCGGCGCCTTATAAATCTGCAGCAAGGAGAAATAATATTAACAAAGCAAAGCCAAAATATGATAAATAAAACCCGGAGAAGCAAAGTAGCAGGGAAGACAAAAGATTATTACATTATTGAGAAGATTTGTCTCTTCAGAATCTGAGATGAAGTTAGGGATGTAGATTACAGTTGGTACAGATCCAACAATGAAGTCTTTCAGATTCTCTTTCCCTCCCATCCTTTGAGGAGTTGAGGTGGCAAGTGACTCCGTCCTACAACAATAGAATCTTCTTGCTAGAGCCCTAGACTGAGTAGGACCCTCTTGTAGTGTAGTTCCTAGTCTGAAGACTCTGCAAAAGTGAGAACGGAAATTTATGTGCTGGGGAAATCCCCCACAAGGCCACAACTCTATACAACTCGCCTGCTGATTCCCTGGATGGGTTTTCACCAAAAAAATAAAAATAAAAAACCTACTTATTTTTTTATTTCTTTATTTTACTAATTTACAATTCCATGTTTGGTATAAAAGAAGGGGAAAATTACTCTGACATCCCCTTGACTTGACATTTCATTAACTTCATGGACCCATGGCACTTATTGATTTACACGGATTTTCTTCATAAAGTGAAATTTATAATACTTTAGTCTACTCTATTAGGAAATGGATTAGTTTTTTAAATATCAAAATATTTTTATCTTATTAAATTACCCCATTTACTCTAGTAGTGTTTAAGACAACTCAAAGTATTTTTTCAAAGGGCGCCCTTTCTTGCACCAACAACACCGTCTTCCCAGTGAGTCACTTAGACTTTAGGAGTTAATTTTGAATAAATAAGATGTGAATTCACTTCGCTAAACAGAGAGTATTTTTATCAATAAAAAATTTAAGTTAGCACTGTTAGTTCAAGAAGGTATGTGTAAATCAATAAGTGATAGGGAAGGTCCGTGTAGTAAACAAAATGTCAAGGAGAAGTCCGAGTAATTTTTCCAAAAAAAATACTTGGATTGGATATTACTAATACACCCAAATTGAGTTTAGATATTACCAAAAATAGTGTTTCACCATATCACCATCCCCCTGTGGATATATATGATTCTTTGTTTTCAAGACTTTGGAAGAGCATGAGGCCGAGAATCCAAGAGACAAGGGTATTAGCTTCACATAGATTTTTTATATTCTATTACCTAATGAAGATGCCACCCAGATTCTTTATTTCTTTTTGAGAAATTGCAAGAAAAGATAAGGTGCCAAATTGTTTCGATCTCAGAGTTGCAGAATGGGCATGCATCTAGTGGCAATCCTTCTATCATACATTTCCAGATGAAGAGTTTGAATTTCGGGTGGCTTGGGAGAGCCCAAATTTGCTTCCAAACAGTTGGGTTGGCAAATGAGATTCTGAAAGAATTCTGCTGTCATAGATTAGAATAATGATATATGGTTCACTCTGTTGCAAAATATGGCACACTCCGTTTAGGGGAGAGCTTAATTTATTCTTACTGTGGCCCCTCATAGTAGCTTTCCACATCTGGGGTGCAAGAAACGATATGTTTTCTGATTTTGAGATCTGGACCCAAGTCGAATTTGAATCTTTTAATAAACTCTGAGCTGTACGTAAATTGTATGATTTATTGGAACCGAATCCTCTCCCGCGGCAGAAGATTCCTGCCGCTGATCCAAGGGTTGGGGATCAGTCGACCCGTCTACCAATACATTGGGAGGTGGGCCGACTAAAATCCTGCCCTTGGCTAGCGGCAGGTGGGCAGGAGAGGATTTTTATACTGATTTATTAGGGAAGAATAAGGACCACACTGGAGTCTGGACAGACCCACAAAATATGTTTCGGATTCAAATCCTCTCATCCCAGTGGTCTGGGAGGACGGGGGCGCCCTCATTGGATGGTCGATACGTGATTCTTGGAAAAATCCGAGTCACATGTCTGAGCCGACACCTAGAAGACAAGCTGAGCCGACAAGGAGTGTCGGCTCGGACGTGTGACTAGGATTCTCTCGAGCGTCATGTGTCGGCCATCCGACTGGAACGTCCCCGTCCTCCCAAAACCATTGGAGGAGAGGATGCGGATCCCAAAATATGACAACCATGATGACATGTATGAGGACCACCACCACAACCATGATGACAACTAATGTTAATAAACATTGTTCAACGAGATTCCAACTCCATGTCCATGGATGAGAAAGAATTCTCGGTCCTATTTTGACCACCTAGAACATGAAACAGAACGAATGAGCAACTGGTTCGTAAACTTGTCCACATTGGTAGTGTCGTAGTGTGGATACATGCCATAGAAAACGGGTGAGGGAAGAGCGTGGGATGATACCTACGGTGGCTGTATGCTGTGCGGGGTATTTCAAATATTTAGAGTTTCTGATTAATAAAAACTTCTCATTCAAGGAAAATATATCCTGGAAGCTTCCAGCACCCTTGGTTGTAATCTTGTTCAATACTGATGCTAACTATCAGTCAGTCCTTCGGTTCTCAAAGGCCACACGGTAAAACCCAGAGTGCCACATCAATCATGAATTTATAGAAGATGCAAGGTTTATAAATTGGAAGAAAATGGAATATCTATTTTAGAAGAGTGATTTTAACGGAAGAAAGAAGCATCTATTTACAAATCTATTCCCAACAAGTAATTTCAAGGGAATAAAAAAGTTAATCTATTTACAATGTATACTCCCATTTCCATGAGAAGAAGCTGAATAGAATAGGGAACCCAACTTGTGCTAGCAATTGCAGAAGATTTATGGCTTCTTCAAACTTCGCCTCAATGCTCTGATCATTTTATCGAATCGGTGGATCCCATACTCACAAAAAATTTAAGCTAAAGACAAAAAGTTCTCATGTACCCACATGACCAAAATCATATCCACATGAACAAGCATTATGTGACTTCAACTCTTTTCTCCAATGTATTCCACTACTTCCTCATCTGCGTAAATAATTCAGAAGGTGGTCTACCAGATCCCCCCATGCTGCCTCCCAAGGTGGAAAAAGCACCACCTTGTTTGTTGGCGTAAGCCCCAAATCCACCACCTGTTTCAAAGCACATGATCAGACACCTTCTTCACCTTCCAATTGGCCCTGAACTGACCAGGCTCAGGTGATTGGCAAAGCAAAATCAAAGTTATACCACTATAGATCATTAGATAAAAATAAATAGTACCTGCTGCAGCAGCTGCTGCAAACCCACTGCCAGTGGCAGCTCCAGCAAACCCACCGCCAGAAGAGGTGGCAGCAGCAGCAAAGCCATCAACACTTGTAGCAACACCAGGAAAACCGCCACCCGTTGATGCAACCCCAGCAAACCCACCACTAGTTGATCCAACCCCAGCAAACCCACCTGCAGTATAAGTGCCAGAAAACCCATTACCAGAACCAAATCCAATTCCAGTTTTTGCAGCAGCTGAGAATCCACCACCACCAAATCCACTTGCTGAGGCAAAAGCATTACCAGGTACGCTGGAGCCCAATTGTCTTGACTGTCCAAAAGCACCAAATACAGATCCCAATGCTTGCTGCCCAGGTCCAATCTGTGATGGCTGGCCAAAACCACTTCCTGAGCTAGGTGAAGGGGTGCTTCCAGTACTGAAGCCACCAGAGAAAGTAGACATAGCTGTTGGTTGAGATTGTTGGGAACCGAAAGGAGACTGGAAATTAAAAGACGCAGGTCGGAACAGCTCCCCACAGGAGGCAGTGAGATTAAATGGAGAGGTTGCTGGATTCGATGCCAAATTATTAAAGGGACCACCAAATTGATTGGGTTTTGGTGCAGCTGATGGGGGAGCTGACCCAATACCAAACCCATCAAGGCTTCCCAGGCTCAGCTCAGTTGTCATATCCAGAGCTTCTTCTTCCATCTCATCCTCTTGAGTAATTTCCAAACCTTCCTTCTTCCCATCATGTGCGATGCTGGAAGATGAAAGAGATGTTGGGAATGAACCAATTGCAGCAGATGGTGGTTCAGATTGAGAACTGGAAGCAACACTGGGACCAGCACTGAATACGTTGTTGAAACTGGGCCGGCTTCTAGACGCCAATCTTTCCGAAGATTCACTTGCAGAAGGTTCTGGTGGTATGGATGGCTCTGGCTTTGAAGTAGATTCACCAGTGGCAGGCGAGGGCTGTGAAACTGGAGCTTGTGAAATGGCACTTGCATCTGATTTTGTATCAAATTCACCAACTAAAGGTTTAGGTTCAGTAAAAGGTGCCTGGGACATTGAATTTGTTGAAGCAGATTGAATAGGTGGCAAAACCTGGGGTTTGGGGACTTGAAAAGGACCTGAATAAAAAGGGGTCAGACCAGAAGGATCTGTAGATTGCATCTGTGTGGACGCCGAAGGGATAGGTGATGCCTTTGGAGGAATTGGTAAAGAAATTGTGGGAGCTGGGAATGAGACTGAAGGTGATGTTGAAACTGCAGGAGAAACTGCTGAAGCTGATGCTGTATTACCAGGCTGGATTTTGGTTGTTACTGCATCAAAGTTGAAAAGTTTTCCACGCAGAGAAGCAGCAGGTTCATTAATAGACACAGCAGGAAATGATTGACTTCTTTCAGGCACTGCAGAGGACTTCTCTGGAATAACTGCTTCATGTTTCACAGTTCCCGTTGGTTTTGTCTGAGCAGTTCCTTCACTAGTCAAATGTGGGAGTTCACTTCTTTGGATCTTTACATCTGGTGTTTTCTTTGGTGGTACTGAAGTTTGCTGAGGTAAATTCATGTGAGTTGATGGTATTTGGTTAATGGGAAATTCAAACTGTGTATTAGATTTGGTCGAAGAGATTGGAAAGGATTGAAATGTTGATGAATTAAACTTCTCAAGATGACTCAGACTACTGTTTGATCTATCAGCAACCAAATTCCCAGTCTCCCTTGGGTTATGTCGAACTAAGTCGGGTGATGATTCAGATGCTGCTGACAATAAAAAAGGTTGAAGATTGCTTCTCTGTGTTTCTGGCATCTCAGGAGATTTCAATCCTGTAGTGTGCAATAGCTGTGAACGGTCATCAGACCATTTGAACAAAGAAGTTTGCTCATATTCAAAATTCTGCATCAAGGGCTTATCTTGTACATCTGCAGTAACACAAAAATATGGAAAGTGAATTAGCGACTATTTTCCAGCAATATATATATATATATATACTGAAAACAACATAGCAAATTACTTTTTTTTTGTTGAAATTTGGGTGACTCATCTTTGTTCATGGACATGAACAAGGAAGGAGGAGATGAGGCCTGACCCTTCCAGCTGGCAACAGAATATCCCTCCTGTTGTCGGGAACTATGACGTCCCTTAGTCATCAGCAAGGATGATTTATCTGCAGTAACCCTTGCTTGTTCTTCTCGCAGCAAAATCCTTTTTACAGTTGTTTTTGGAGGCTCATAGCTAGCCCAACTCTGCATCCAAAATAACCAACCAAGGCCACTTAAAAACAATTAGTGTCTACAATACTTGCTAGGAGAATACAGCAAGTACAGAAGAACCGTAGCACAAATTCTACCCACAAGTTGCTACACTAAAAACAACACATTTCTAAAGCAGCAGAGGAACAATTTATCAGAATGAAACTATGAAAGACAAAAAGAGCCTATCTTCCTTGGTTCTAATTTAGAAGCCTAGCATACATAATGGTTGGGACCAAACATCCCCCACCCCCTCAAACAGACAACGTGGTTAGGACTGACTACACCCGCTCTCCATTGCAAATCAACCAGTCAATGAATGCACCTGGAGGGCTAGAACTAAGAAATCACTCACACAGAATTGAACCAAATATGATTATTTTAGTTACTTTTATACATCAATCTTCGGGATGTTAGCAGAAGTACTATTCCAGATAGAAGAGGG
Source organism: Protea cynaroides (assembly GCA_028583415.1). Classification (NCBI taxonomy): domain Eukaryota; kingdom Viridiplantae; phylum Streptophyta; class Magnoliopsida; order Proteales; family Proteaceae; genus Protea; species Protea cynaroides. The sequence continues at coordinate 64,373,510 of CM053269.1, read as the reverse complement.
AAAGGACAACAAGGGGAAGAAAACCAAACTAAGGTAGAAGTTTAGGCAAGTAAACTTTCCATGGGGCAGAACCCATCAGATATGAATCTTAATTCCATGCACATTATCTAAAACAGAGAAAGGTGTATTCCTTCCAAAAATTTTCTTTTAGGCAAATACAGCCAAGGCAAATCATAGCTGCATAGCCACTGCCAAAAAAAAAAAAATTTAAATTTTTTTTTACGGGAAGTAGATTTTTCATGCATTGAGAATTGTAAGTGTCTTTAACAAATACATTGACAGCTTCCAAGTCAAAGATTGTGAGAAAAATTAAGTAAAAATGAATAACTATTCTCTTTCCATATTTACATTACAAACCCATCAGGTTCACATAATAATATTGACATATTAACTGTCTTTTCTTTTATTTTTGATAAACTTTCTATTCAGCAGTAAAACTATTTCAAATGTGCTCACTGCATACCTAATTAATGTCATAAATATAGTATTACACATTACATACAATATTTAGCATTTGAAATAATGAGATGTAGAAAAATCCATTAGTTTATTCAACATCAAGGAATTTCTGCGGCTGAGTGAAAATTGGATTGAATCTGCTTTATATTCTTCTAGGTATGTGAAATTTCCTAAACATCCAAAATATGCTAAATGTGTGCATAATCACGTCCGAATAAAATGTGCAAGTATATATCAAATACAATAAAGCACAAATACTGGAATAATAAAAATGGTCATTCCTTTATCCAGCATGATGATGGTTGACGGTCACAAGAATTTAGATGCTGTGAGGAAATTTAGATTTTACCTATAAATGTACACTAGTGGTATTTCAGCAGGCACACAAAACTTAAAATGTGAGCTAAGCAAGCAATCAACTTAAATAAATAACAGGGTACAGCTATTACAGCTAATCCATAGGATGATTAAACATGGACATGTTAAAATGATAAGCCAAGTGCTTGTGACTTGTCTGAGACTCTAATTAACCCCCAGCCTCGCAACTAAGAAAAAGACTAGCCAAACAAAAGATATAGCTGATTCAAAGCAAATAACCTATTTCAATTTGAAAAACAGGTAGGTCAGCCAGCACAGAGCTAATTCATTTCCATATTTGACAGAGTAGTTTGAGTTATAACTGAAGCTGAGCTTCCAATTCCTGACAAGTATAAATCATCATGCATCGAACACGCATATATCCAAAAGAGAAGGCAGAGAAAAGGAAACAACTGACTCAGATGACACTGCTTCAGTGTTGACTGAACTACACTCAAATAGATTTCTCAATCCTAGGACAGTAAAAAACATCACTTGTTAAGAAAGGAAACTCAGGAAATATTACTCGATCGAGTGAGTCTCTTTTCCTCCTCGCGGTCTCTGGTTCATAACTCTTTATAGCATTTGATGTGATTCTCCTAGACTGCTGTTTGACAGCTGTACTGCACAAAGAAAATGGAAGTTTCTTTACCGGATCTGGTGGATCGACAGCTCTTTTTATGTCTGGAGAGTTGAATGAGTCGCCATCATAGGCAAGTCCAATTGATTCAAACAACTCTTTTGCTACACTCTGTTGTTTGGCAGATGGAGATTTGATATTCAATGCAGCCATCTGTTTTGTGAGACATTCAGATAGTCGCTGTGCCGCTGATAATTGTGAATTCATTGTGTTATACAAACTATGCAAGGACGGAATTTGTCTGCAGAGAAGAATTTTACCAATAATTAATAAAATCAAACCATTTGAATAGAATTAATTATATAAGTAAGTTAGTAGCTGACTAGCAATGTTTGAGAATTTGGTAAAATTAGTTGAAACACATGAAATATCTCATCTTGGGGTCAAATCTAAAAAATTGGAGAAATTGCCATATTGGCGACATATTTCTGTTCCCCACAAAATCACCCCACCAGTCACAATTCAAGCATGAGTCAGTAGTAATGTAGTATACTACCACATCAACCAAATCAAATATTACAATAACTAGCCAACTACTTCAGTGGAGATGGGGGTGTGGTTTGAAACTAATATCGTGCCCAATTACGGCAATGAATTGGAATGTATACCCTTCGATCCAAATCTAGTGCATGCTTCCATACTCGAAACTATGCCACCAAGTTTAACGGACAGATGATATCTTATAAGAGAAAACACATCGCAGAAGATTTTAGTTCATAAAAATTAAGGAAGTTTTTCATACCCTGAGACCTCTAAACAGCCGTGTACTGCTCTACGGCCCATAAGGACTCCGCTATTATCACCAAATTTATTTAGCTCAAGACTATTGAAGTGTCTTTCCAATTCTACCATCTGATTCGTCAAATCCTGTAAGAGAATAAAAAAAAGGATATAGCCACACAAACTACTGTATTTAGTATAATTCATTTTTTTTTAAATTCCATCTGTTTAGTAATAGATGTTCAACCTGATTTATTTTTAAAATTTGCCGTCGCTTCAATTCCAGTTCAGGACTTAATTTCTGGCGATCCCAAAGGTCCCAGTAGTGGCTATCAGAAGCTTGCTTGACTATGCCCTCCATATGTATTTTCCTTGCCAAGACTGAAAATCATAATAGAAGAAAACCCAACGTTTATACATACTGATATTACCTTTATCTCAAAATAATATTAATAATGATAACGATAACAACAAAACGAAAATTCCCATTTAACAATACAATCACTATTTTGGAAAGTTACATTAGAATTTGTTCTATAAGTGCAACACAGTAAAATAAAAGTACATACATGAGACCTGAATAAAAAAAATATTATAAATGCATGCCAACTGAATAAAAACTACTTTTGTGAGTGATTCTAACACATAAACTCAGATTCTATTTGCACTCCATCTAGGAATAGACTAAATGATGGAAGCTAACATGTTTTCTCAGAATTTGTGAAATTCGGTTTCTCTACAGCATAGCAGATATATTCTCCATTCCCTGTATTTTAGTGCTCTCATTGTAGAGCACTTGTATAGCTGTGAAGTTTTTTTGCTGCTTTTTGATACATGAATAATGTTTTCTTTGGTTTCTGATCAAAGTTTCCTTTAGGGTGGTGTATGGTATTTGTTCCTACATGTACATTTACCACAACTACTAGAGGCCCCCTGTGAAATTCTCCATGAGATTAAAGAACTGAACCTTTGCTCAATGTAATATATGAGGTTCACTAAGAAGGAAGCAGTATGGGACTCGGTACCTTTTATTTTATTTTATTTTATTATTTTTTTTGGGGGGGGGGGGTTAATAATGATTTGTATTAAATAATTAATAAGAAGAACAAACCAAAGCTACAACACAGTCTCTCCCATATGGAAGAGCTAGAAGAGGAGAATGAATAAAAAATTAGTGCTCACAAGGAGTCCTACCCACTTTGAAATGGATGGGTAGACCCCAGGCATTTACAATGAATATGTAACAAGGAGATTCTGGACACGGACTCTCAACTGGAATGAATGTTCCTCGAACAACAAAGATAATATACTCTATAATTTGGTTGATTCTCCTGTATTTGTCTGCTTAAGTCCTAAGATTACGCTCCATCCATATGTGGTATATGATAGCATAAAGGGTAGTTTCCCAGTGAGATCGCAGATGGTTCTCCCTTTGGATGCTCTGCTAATCCATCTCCGTTCCTTCTGAAAGGATGGAGATTCCTCCAAGAAGGCCAACACCGACTGAGAATTCCATCCTAAATTTGGGAGGGAAAAAGGCACTTGAGGAAAAGATGGTGGGTATCTTCAGTGGCTGCACAGCAAAAGGAGCAATCAGATTGGACAAAATGTACCTCTGGAGAAGGAAGGCTAGCGTCAGAAGAGTTCTGGTGATTTCTCTCCAACAGATGAAGTTTTGGCAAGGAAGGAAGCCTTTGAACCAAGGAGCTGTCGCTCCTCTCGATCTGATCAAGTCCCATGCCAAGGAAGAGGAGAAAAGGCATGTTGTAGAGGCTGTCCGAATCAAAGTTGTCAAGGTGTCGCCTAGGCACCGCCTAGGTTCCCAGGCGGCCTTGTGACGCCTTGGAAAATCGAGCGCTTTGATCGCCTAGACAGGAACCTTGATCGCCTAGGCAGGCGCCTTGGTCGCCTCAGCTCCCCGTCAAACCTCCAACGCCTTTGTTCGCCTTGGCGCCTTGACAACCATGGTCCGAATGACAAGATCACCTCAGCCATAGGGTCATCTAACAATGTGAGGCAACGGTTACCATGCTAGGGACAAAGGAGGGGATGAACTTCAACCTGGTCTCTACATGCCTTCATGGAGGATGTCTACTACTTTAGCCCATCTATCACTACCGAAAGCAAGTCTGATGCTTTCCCCATACCTAACCAAAGAAGGGCAGAGTAACAATCAATAATATCTATCTTAATGGTCTCATTGACCATCTACCTAAGGCCTAGCATCTTTTTCCAAGATCACGAAATATCCTTTCCCACTACGACACTTCAGATAGAATCCTTTCTCAAGTATCCAGCATAGATCTAGTCAAACCCAAATGTTTTTTTTTTCTTGGCTGCCACCTTCCATATCAGCTTGATAGTGCAAGCTATGTTCACATCCTTCACCCTTCTGATCTCCAGACCCCCTTCTTTCTTGGGGAGGCATATAAAGGCTTAGGTGACAGTATGAAGGAATTTGTTGTTGTTAGAGCCCTACCATTACATGGTACTAATGAGCAAGGTTTTAAGTTGTGTATCATAACGATATGTATTGGGCGTATCATATTGTATTAGTGTCAAATGTGAGAGAAGTGAAAACTGAGTCTCCAAATTTAGTATCGACTAACTACCGATACAATACGCGAGCCTGATACTTTAAACCTTGCTCATGAGAGAAACAATCTTATGACTAATGGAGAGCATAAGCCCAAAAACCCTACCCAATAAATATATATAAGCTCCGTATAACTGCTCTTATCAGTTCCAAGCGTCCTGTAAAGGATAAGAATCTTGCCTTCCACACTTGGAGTTTCTTCCTAAGATGGTCCAAGACTTGAGAGCAGTGGTGAGCTAAATATCTAGAAGAAATTAAAGGGGGCCCTACGTACTTGACAGGCAAGGACCCGAAAGAGAATCCAAACAATCTGCACAGATGTTCCTTAAAAGAGTCCTATACCCTTGCTAGAAAGATAGAGGATTTATGCATGTTGATGCATAAACCAAACCTAATGTTCTCAAGAGTATTAGAGATATTACTCACAGATTTGGCATTGGCATTGGCATGGCATTGACCTTGGAGAAAATAATGCCATCGTCAACGAAAGAAAGATGGGTCAACTTGATAGTCTTGCATCTTGGGAACCAGTCAATGCCTCTACTGTCCGCCTTGCTCTGAAGGCTCCTAGAGAAGACCTTCATGACAAGAGTGAATAGGTAGGGGGACATGGGGCAATCCTGTCTGACGCTTCTCTTGCGGCAAAAATATCCCATCGGCGTTCCATTGACAAGAATAGAAAGGTGAGTTGAGGAGATACAATGGAGACCCAGTTCACAAAGGGATGGGGGAAACGAATTTTGATCAATACATCTATGAGGAATTCCCATCTCACAGTATCCTAAGCCTTGTAGAGATCCACCTTCATCAGTGCCGTCGGAAGGTAAGATTGCCTATCAAAGCCTTGAACAAGGTCTAAGCACAACAGGATGTTGTCAGCTATACTTCTTCCCTCAATGAAGGAAGACTGATTGACGCTAACCAAGTCATCCACCACCCTTTTGAATCCATCGATCAAGACTTTAGCTATAAACTTATAGATATCGTCGCATAAGGCAATATGCCTAAAACCCAATATGGAGCAAGTCCCTTCCACTATTGGAATTTAGCAAAGAAAAGTATCCCAAGTAGAGATGAAGCTCTAAACCACAATGACTTAAGTTTCTCTTAAAAATATCCCAAGCAAAGATGAAAAATCCCATATTAAACCCGCCTAGACCAAGAGCCTTTTGGGATTTAAAATTTTTTATGGCTATAAGAATTTCCTCTTCTAAGGAAGAGCTTCCAAAAGGGCCTGCTAGCCTTCCTAGAGACTTATCACGATGCCTTTGGGGAGGCCCGCATGAGAGGGAGAATCAGCTGAACAATATAACTCTATGAAATGAGCCTCTGCCATAGTTGTCAAGGCGCCAAGGCAACCCAAGGCGTTGGAGAGGTGCCTGGGCGCCTGGGCGCCTAGGCGTACCTAAGGTATACCCAAGGTGTACTCAAGGCGTTCTCAAGGCATAGTAAAGGTATACCTTAATAAAATGATTTATACAAAAAGGAGGGGGTTAGCGCATCAATTTTAATTGTTTTTAATACATATGCATGATTCCTTGCATTATCGTGTATATATGTACTTTATACATCCATTAAAAATGCTACAAATGGTATTAATTTAAAAAATAAATAAACAAATAAAACAAGACATGATACAATAAGGTGACTAGCCGCCTATCCCTATCTAACTCGCCCGAACGCCTAGGCGTTGCCTAGGCGATGCCTTGACAACTATGGTCTCTGCTTCTTTTATCTCAACAGAGCAAAGGGACACACCGTCCCTAGATAACAGAGAAGAGATGAAGTTTTTGTTTGGTTAGCTCTCAAGGATTTGTGGAAGTAGGCTTTTTTTTTTCATCAACAAGCTTCAATCAGTTAGCTCGGGACTTCAGCTTGTAGAAGTTTTCTTTTTGGGCCTAGTGGAAAAGGAAAGGTACCAAGGTGAACCAAGGGAGTGGAGGCCTGATGGGACACCTAGGCAATCAAGGCACCTGCCTAGGCGACCAAGGGGCCAGATTTTCCAAGGCGCCACAAGGGTGCCTAGGCGACGCCTTGACAACTATGATTGTAACGCCCCAGATTTTCTAAGTTAAATTTCTACCTTGGTGAAGTTTAGTGAGTCTAGCTGACATTTAGAAGACTTGGTGTTGTTTAGCACATAGCATGCATGGTGACGTTTAGCGTAAGGTGAATTGTAAATCTAAGAACAAAAATCTTGCTTAGGTTTGCATGGAAGCCAAGGGGAAAAGTTTGATGTCGATCTGATGGCGTATGATAGCTAATCTCAAAAATCATCTTGCGTATGAACCGAAAGATGCTAGGAGTATTCCCTTATTACCGCAGTATTCTATTACAACATTATCAGATATGCAATAAAATAATAGAATTGGTAACTACTAAATTCGTAGGCAGCATGTGAAGGCCACTTTAAGTGGATATTATTTTGCTTAGATAGTGTATTTAACATTTAAAATAATAAATTAATATAAGGGAGAATGGCCAAAATCGTGGGCAACATGGTGGGGTCGAATGGATTTTTATTAATTTAGAATACTGTGGAAGTAGGAAATTAGAGAGGTACTAGGACTGGACAGCATGAGAGTCCATCTCATTATAGAGTCTTTGACTTGGCCAACAAGATAAGAGTGGAAAATAGATCTTTCAATCAAATTCGGGAAGCCATTACCTTTGATGTGCGTGGAGTGATATTTCCTATATCTCCCCCTCCCACTGATTCTGAGAGGAACAGGTTCATTCTTTCCTCTTGGAACCTTGATTCAGGATGAGTAGGCTTGTTTGTTCGTTTATTTTGTTTCTTCTTGAGGCTTGATTGCCTCCTGTATGGCTCTGGGCTTTTGTTGTCTGTTCTTGTAAGGAGTCTGGCTCTACCCTCTAGATACCTAGGTTTGTTTCCCCTTTTCCTGGGATTCTGTTTATAGATATTCATTCATCAAAAAAAAGTATATATAATAGTATCTACAAAAAAAAAAAAAAAAAAAAAAAAAAAAAAAACTACGTATATAGTACCAGGTTTATGTTAGAAAATATATCAGAGGCTGAATCAGTTTTTATACCATTTCTTGTTTCAGAACCAGACCAAATTTAGATCAGTCCATATAACAGATTGTATTATCAGTAACTGTTGTACACAATTGATGATATATGTAGGGTTTGATATTGGTTAGTGATCAAAGGACGAACAGTGTTTTGCAAGGAGAGGTAAGTGCAGTATATCAAACTCACACCACTTGGGTAATATATTGCCGTGTTTGACTTATGTTTTATTTTCCTTATGATCTTATCTGTTTGCATATGAAGTAAGTAGTACTTTGACGATCTAAATTCTGTAATCACTATGATATGAGTTGATGATGGTGATGCTTATTAATGTTTGTTTACGTTGTGACTATGCTATAATTTCATGTATATGTTAGGTATTAAAGAGTCGGGCTTTTTTATCATGCCTTATATTACCATGCGCTAAGAGTGCATGTGAGAGTGCATGTGAATACTGGTTTGGCCATGCATCCTAAGTAACTTGTGATAAAGAGGAATGTGAAATAAAGAGGTGATGAGGGTAATTGACTGCACAATGCCAAGTACAAAGCAATGAGGAGAGCAAGGTGGAGAGTAATTGCCACTTGAGTAGGACAATAGGGTGGAGAGTAATTGCCATCTGAGTCATGATCTGTGAGCCATAGATAAGAGTTAGGTCATGGACGGATGACCGGGAAATTATGAACGGCTGTGTTAAACTCTCAACCATGGATGGTGGCAGCCAATTATCCCTCGTTAAGGCCAGAGATATCGAAATTAAATATGGTTTGTTCTAAAATAAAGGGTATGAGTTTTTTCTGCATTGCATTCATTTGAGTTGTTTTGTGGACGTTTCAGTATTTTGTATTTTCTATATTCTATCTTATTGGGCTGGTTAGCTCACCCTCACAATTAATATCTCAGAGACGAGACTGATGAAGAGGAGCAAGGAGAGGCGTAAAGGATGTTCAAGCTTATTTCCTAGTAGTAAATTTTCTTTTATTAGAATGCTTGTAGTAGGATTTTATATTTCAGTGCAAAGACAATTTATTTTCAGTTTTACAATTATTGTTTGCAAACACTAAGCTGCCACTAATAGGCTTTTGAGAATCTTTTTGGTATTGTTATTTAGTTGAACCGGATGTTATTCATAGTTCAGTCTTTGTGTTCGTTTGATCAGCACCTGTGAGACCTGTATTTTCTTCTTAATCGGGTTTGGGTTGTGATAGCTATGGCCAGGGTGACTGAACCCACGAATACCCAAGATTCACTTAATCAGATCGCTGAAATGATCAGACAACTAACTGCCCTAGAACAGCAAAGGGTTGATTACAATCCCCCTCCCCCACATGATCATACTGAGAATCCTAGAGAGGATGAGGTACTATCTACTCATTCTACTGCAAATAATACCAAAAGAGTTTAGCGAGGACCCCAGAGACTTCTTACTAATCCATTATCTTTTGAGAGTTCCCACTGATCCATGATCTCTTTATTACGTAATCAGATTGCCCTGAGATTCTGGGTGCAAGTAATCCTTCCTATGCAACACAAACTGTAGCTTCCCACCTCTTGAATCATCCCCTACAGTGAGTTACCTTCTGAAACCAGACCACTATTTCCTTTCCGACATACTTGACTTCAGGAATTTATCTCCAGCATCAGTTTCAGTTGTTAGAATGATTGTTGCTTAGATTCAGTAGATGGGTTGGGACATTACTCCTAAATTCCTAGATTGATTGAGAGAAATTTTTTTCTCTTCGAAACCATTTTATTTTCCACCTGGGTTCCAAGTCGTGAGGTTGAAGACAACCTCCCATGACATACCTAAAACCCCATTTCCCCTGATTTCCAAAAATACACCTCTTTAATTGAAATCCTGTTTCGTACATCTCTTTAATTTGCTTGCAAGAGTTCCCCTAATCATTAAATCAAATTCTGGTCACATCCTTTAATCTGTCAATAAGACCATATCCCAAAGTAGCCTTAAATTGTCCCCAGAACTAAAAAATTGCCTTTGCACCTATAAATTAGGTTTCATATTGTTCCCATTAGTGGACCAATTAAGGTTTCTTGACCCCGGGGTCTGAATCATAAATATTTCTAATAAAGGGAAGCAGTTATGCAACTCCCTAAATAATAAAAACAAGAAGTAACAAAAACCTGCATATGCACTCATTTTAAACAATGACATCAATTGTTTTACAAAGTACAAACCAAGAATAGGTAATTGAGAGCATTGACTTTTAGGCTATGTTTGGATGTCAAGAAAAGGAAAAACATAACAAGACGACTAACAATGAGATACTGATGAATTTACGTATCTATAATGATGAGACAATGATGAATTTATGTGTTTATCTCCCTCCATTTCAATAACTTCATTATTTTTCTTTTCCTAAGATCCAAATATAGCATTAATTAAGTTATTTTCCATAGAAATAGAGTTTCATGCTATCAAGGACAAGGAAAATAAATAAAATATGTCATTTAGTAGCATTAAGAATATGGCATACCCTGCACAGTCTTATTTAGAAGATTTTGTACTTCCTCAAGACATAATTCTATGGTATTCTGCAAAATAATGAGAAAGAACACAAAGTAATTATAAATAAAAGAATATCAAGAGAAGGCAATTAACAATCAGAGGTCACTATTGAGGATTTGATTAAACAAAATCCAGGTAACTCAAATCACATAAGCATCCTAAAAATAATTATGTAGACATGATCAATGCAACTTCTTACACTGCACTGATTTATAACATAATAAGGATAAATTTCAGCTACCACCCAAAATAGTTTTAAAACATCACCTACCACCTACAACTTTCAAAAACATCAGCTACCACCCAAACGTTTACCACCGTTAATCAAATAGATCCACTCCGTTAAATGAATCCGTTAGATGCTAATGTCATCTAAAATTGATTTTAAAATAGACATTTTTACTCTTTTTCTTTTTAATTGAAATTTTTTAAAAGCTAATAAAATGACTATTATAACCCTTCACATTTTCATTCTCCCTTCTTTCTTCTCCTTCATCGTTCTCCCCTCTTTCTTCTCCTTCATCGTTTTACCCTCTTGTCTTCTCCTTCATTGTTTGAGACGTATACCGAGGGAGGTTGAAGATGAGGGATGAACCAACAAAGGTTATCCCTCTGTTTTCTTAAGGGTATTATTGTCTATTTAAAAATCAATTTTAGATGACATCAACAACTAACGGATTCATTTAACGGAGTGGATCTATTTGATTAACGGTGGTAAATGTTTGGGTGGTAGCTGATGTTTTTTGAAAGTTGTGGGTGGTAGGTGATGTTTTAAAACTATTTTGGGTGGTAGCTGAAATTTATTTAACATAATAACTATGCGCCACAATAAATGTGAGTACAATAATCCACATTTAGCCAACTTTAATGTTACATCCATTGGGTCAAAATGTCAAAGCTATGAGAATAACTGCACATGATCAATTACACAACCCAATCTCTAATAACAACTTACATAAAGCATGATGTGAAAGTCAACTATCAAACAAGGAGGGAGAAGCACAAAAGTAGAAGAAAATACAAACTATTACCCTTCGTGCTCTACATATGCCTGAGAGATTCTCCACACCTTGCTCTAATGCTAATACTGAACTTTTCTGGAAGACAGTACAAGCATCCTTGAAACCACCATCCTTCTCTATATATGATAAAAGAGTATCCAGTTCTTTTGCCATATCCTTCACCTGAAAGAGAAATTAAATTCTCAAACAAAAAGGAGCATGGATTTCCGAGAGAAAAAATCTGTGAAACAAATATTGTACTCCCACCAAAAGAGTATCACATCACCTAGATTCTAGATTCATACTTCAAATGTCATTAATACTGATATAATCGGGAAAGAACAAAGCTGGCCTACAAGAATCAGTATTCAGTACTCTACTAATGCTTTGTACGGGTTAAGATGGACATTAGGAGGTCAGGGCATCATTCTTTCTTCTCAGTCTTCACTATAGATTTGGCAGTATGTATTAATTATAGAATCAAAAGGGAGAAACATTATATAACTACCTCTGCACAGTATTAACCACATAATACCTGGGACAGAAAAAAACTCAAAGGCATTCAAATAATTTTCAATGAGAGAAGAAGCTTTCAATTCATTGAACAAAGGTTCTATGAAAAAGAAGCAGGATTTATGGATAGACACACCCATATGGAATCTACGGATGGTCAACTACTCCCGCCAAGCGGCAAGTTGGATGGGACTGAAATTGTATGATGAAGTAGACCCAAGGTCCCCTGGTCACATGTCAAGTTTAAACAAAAATGGAGTTGGCCATGTGGTAAAACAAAGCACTGAAATATGTAGGATTGCAAAGTATGGACTTCAGCTTTCCATATGGCAAAAAGTATGTGTGCCCATCTGTGTATTCCATATGGGTGAGCTCTCCATAGATCCTTTAGTCCTATGAATTACCAATTAATAGAAGGAAACAGACATTAAACAAGTGCCAAAACTAGTTAAAATGCATTAGATGGGAAACCAAAAGAGAAGGTCACCACGTATAGCAGGAATAATAAGCTTTGTGTGTGTGTGAAGGGGGGGGATCACAGTGTTGCATTACATTACTAATAGTACAAAAGCAAGACGAACTTTACATTTCCAAAATGTTTTGAAAACTCTGGATCCGAATCCAGCACCACTGAAGATGGGGTAGTTCTGTTATTTTCCTTTGTATGATGTAATTTACTGCTCAAAGACCTTCCTTGCACAGAACTTTCCTGCAATGAGACTTGAGAGCTGCGTAGAGGAGGCACTGATTCAGCATTTCCTGCCCCGGTAGTAGCTCTTTGTCCTCCAATTTGAGTGTCTCTAGAAGATAAATGGACATTCAATAATGGACTAGCACTATAGTCCTTTGAACCAAGAACCTTACCACCAGGCAGAAGATCAGGTGAACTTTGACATCCAGGAACACGTGTAACATTTACTAAGCTAAGACCAGCATTTTCATGCACATTTCCTGGAATAGAACTGGATGCAGCAGATGAATATCTTGCATTTGGATCATTTGAAAATATGAGTTTCCCACTGGACCATGATCCAGATGCGGGGCTCTGAAAGCTTGTTGATCCAACCTTTTCAACAGATGCTTTACCCACCTCAAGACGATTAAGTGAATTCTTATTGGATATATTGGTGGTAGATGTTTCACTTGTGATTTTTCCTTCCAAGGCCAAACCAACTTTGCTGATGGCTGAACTAAATCCCTGTGAAGAAGGTAGATACAGAGATGATTGCCCTGAACTTGAGCTTTTCTGTCCAGAAGGCTGTGACTGTTCCACATTTTGATTATGCTTCGCAGGATCTGTATGATTATTATCAATTTCAGATGTCATAGAGTTTTCAAAATTTTCAACTAGATGGTTTGAAGTACTTGTTTCCTTACAGGAGAATTGTTCAGTAACAAACGAGGATTTCAAAGTCCCATTCAGCTCAGGAAGTTTCAAATCATTTTCGCTCAGAATGTGCCCCTCTTCTTTTGTATTAAGTTCTATACCGGTCTTTTCTCTCATAGCATCCAAAATTATCTCTTCCACCTTGTTTTCCTCTATCCTTGATGTCTTGGATGTATCATTTCCCAAATGTATAAATGCTGAAGAATCCTCTTCCTCATCAGAAAGGGCAATGACAGGTCGAGACGGGACTGGAGGTTCAGCAACACTACAAAAGAAACCAATTTCACCAAACAGATAATTAAATTAAATAATGCTTAAATACAAGAGCACTAGAAACAGTTTGAAAGTATCACAAGAGAAGTACCCTGCAAAATGGAACATCGTAAGCGTTCCCTCAAGCGTGAGGCATAGTAGAACACAGTATGATGAGAGTTCCTTCCATTCTTCATCCCCCACCTTGACTTTCACTTTGTCATACAAGGAAACTTTGTCAACACCAAACCCCACGATCAAATTATCATCGCCGTTTTCTGCAGCAGAAAAAGGCTAGCTAATGGGAACTTCTGGCAGCGTATGACAAGGACTATAATTCAACATATCATATCAAACACAAAAGGTTGGGTAACCAACAAATGTTAGAGAGCAAGCCAGCAAGGTTTAGATAAGCAGGTTCACTTTAGAAAGTTCAACTCCAAAAGCAATGCATAAAACAAAAGTTTGGTAATCAACAAATGTTAGACAAGCAGGTTAACAATAGGGTTCAACTCTAAGATCAATGCATAAAGCATTCGCAGTTTAAAAAGAAAAACCACCCTACAAAACACATAAGAAAGGTACTGCCAGTAGAATATGCACAATAGGCAGCACACCATATGGTGGGTCACCTTTCGTACATGGGTGGATCCTGCTGTAGTGATGGTTTCCTATCCTGATCACACTGTTGGGTGGGTCACCACAGGATTAAGCAAACAAAAAAATAGCTTGAACAGATAAAAATTCCTTCTATAGATTGTTGGAGTTATATGTACTATGTAGCATTGTGATCTTTTGGAGAATGTTCATTTTCGGTTTGTGCTATCATGTATTCTATGCACATTATCACAATGGAATAGAATCCCCAGAAGAGATTTATGGTTGAACCATCCATTGTCGACTTAATTCATCCACCATCCCATTTGCATTTATTGGTGGCCAATGAAACTCCGTGAAAAAGAATCCATTTCCTTACAGTTTTATTCTTAGATATTGTGATAAGAAAGTGCTCTTAGTTCAGGTCGGTAGAATGTTGGTCTCCAAACCACGATCATGATCAGCAAGCTATCAAATAGGCCTTATATCACCCCCCCCCCCTCCAGAAAAAAATGCAAATATAAGATGGAACAGCTATTGTTTCAAAATGCAAAATCAAACAACAGCAAGCCAATAATATTGAATTACAAAGTGACAGATGCCACACCCTGAAGCTCAATTCTTGGGGAATTATCTCCGTCGAGACTAATGACTGCAGCTTTTCTGTGCTGTTCGTCCAGTGGCCACCCAAGCATAATAATATGGTCATCTATATTTTTCCTATTGGCTACAAGTGCAAGCTCCCTGTTGTGAAAAATCAATATATAAATATCAGCTATTATATTCAATATGATATAAAACAAGAGGACGTCAACAGGAAGATATAAACCAGAAGATATCAAATGCTGTGAACCTGTGACATAGATATACAAGTCTTTTTTTATATATAGATGATGAAACAGAACAATATTCTAGAAACGAGTTTCCAAACAAAACAAATCATTAAGTTGCATGAAATGGCCAGTTGTATTAAGACTAGCAAACAAAGTTCTTGGAGAATCAAGAATAATCATCTTATCCTTCACACTTAGCATGTCTTTTATTCAAAACCAAGGTTCAGAATTTTGGTATCGTGCCTAGTCTCGGCCAGGCCAAAAACCAAAATTTCTGCCATTTTGGCCAAAACATGGAAAAAAAAATGTCAAGTTTCAAAATCAGGTTCGGTGGCCAAAAAAATTGAAAAAATCAATTTTTTTGTATGATGCATTTTTAACATATCCATTGAATGATTTGCACAAAAAAAAAATCTCAAATGGTATTCCTATGTCTTACCATAGTATGCTAATGTACGCTAGAGCCTAAGGATTGTTTTCAGAGTTACATAGGCAGCACTTATTTATAACTAAAATCAGTTAAGTAAATGTTTACTAACTTTTATATTTCATTTACTTAAAGATATTATTTATAAATAAACAAACACCCTCATTTATATCCAATAAATATAATCTAAAATTAAATTTGCAAATGGATAAAAAGTAAATTTTCCAGTTCAAGAACAAAAACTAGGTTTTTGATCGCGAGGCAATTTTCAACTTTCAAATGCTGGTTTTTTTCTTGAATTTAAAAATTCCAAAAATACTAGAGTAAAAAATCATTAAGAACCAATAGTTTGTCAAAATAATATTTTCTTTTGATGTCCAAAAAAATTATTCCATTCACACGACTTTAAACAGCATTTGCATACTCCGAACAAGGTTTGACCGGAACGTTACTCCTTCAATATTACTCGGATTCAAGCAATGTCAGATTTGCTAGAAAGCTAGCATAATCAGCTTTGCAACAAATCCAAAATTCATTGAATACGAACTATATTGAAGGAATTACGTTCCGGTCAAACCTTGTTCGGAGTATGCGAATGTTGTTTAAAGTCATATGAATGGAAATAATTTTCCGGACATCAAAACAAAAAATTATTTTGACGGACTCTTGATTTTTAATGATGTTTTACTCTAATAAGATTTATGGAATTTTTAAATTGGAGAAAAACCAGCATTTGAAAATTGAAAATCACCCGCAATCGAAAATCCAATTTTTGTTCTTGAACTGGAAAGTTGACTTATTAATCTTTTGGAATTTGAATTTTAGACTACTTTTATGGGATTCAAATGGGGGGTGTTTGCTTATTTATGACTAATATCATATAAGTAAATGAAATAGAAAAGTTAATAAACTTTTACTTAATTGATTTTGGTCATAAATAAGCATTTGCATACTTATTATTTGTTTGATGAGTAGTTGTTGGGTGTTTAGTCTGTGGCATCTAATACCGACGGCCTAGTACCGTGTTAACCATGTGGTCCCTGCTTTGCATAGCCAGCATCTTAGTGGGAACACGATGTTCAATGGACTGAAATTAGGGTTTTTGCTGGGGTGCAACCCATTAATATTGTTGGCACATAGAATTGTATACGGTTAGGTTTTCACGCCATGAACTGAACCCTTGCCAATAAGGGGTTAGGTATTGACATAGGCTTAAAACACAAGGGATAGGGTCTAGGAATTCATTTCCTCCCCTACGTGCTTGGGTTCGATTATGGGCGGGGACAACGTGTGGGCTAGGTATTATCCCCCTACATGTCTTACCTACTTACCTGAGTTGGACTATGAGCGGGGATGAGGTCGAGATCGTGGACCGAGACGCTAAGATAGAGCCAATGATGGGGGATGCCAACACACTTGGTCCATGACTAAGCATTGGTGTCTCACATAGTTGTCAAGGCGTTGCCTAGGCGCCTAGGCAACCGCCTGATGCCTTGGAAAATCGAGCCCCTTGGTCGGCTAGCCCAGTGCCTTGGTCGCCTAGGCGCCCCATCAGGCCTCCCATGCCTTGGTTCGCCTTAGCGTCTTGACAATTATGATGTCTCATCCTTGGGGTGCAGGATTTGCAATATGAGACTGGGTTCTATTCCCTTTTCTTGTGCATGAGAGTTCGATCCACAACATACTCTGGTGAATCTCGAGCTCGCACTATCAGATTCATTACACGAGAGTTATTTAATTTATGCATTTTAATTCATTATTGCATGATTGACTGCTTAACCCCTTCACTGAGCTTGGATGAAACTCACCCTGATATCAATATTCAAATACTGATGCAGGTTGCTTCACCATGGCAGACTACGTCGACTCCCCGGCAGTCCTGCTAATTACTGTGTGGACACTGTGGACCCAGCAAGTGATGCTCATTGCGACGGCTGCAAGTGTGGCGCTTGTGTATGGCACTTAGCGCGGATTCCAGATTATTTTGTAGACTTGTGCAGCCTATTTGGGACATGTTGTCCACATCCACTCTTTTGCATACATAATGTATATGTGAGATACAGTAGTAAATATGTTATGAGTCATGTTTGTTCAAAGCATAACAATTGTAAATATTTTAATTATCAATAGAAGCATCAGTTTATCTTATTATTGATTATCTTTAGACTTCCGCTGCTATTAATTTCTTTACTCTGATTATTGTGGATTAAATGATGGTTATTTATGCAATTCAACTGTGAGATCATGGGTAGCATGGATCGTCAGTAAGCGATCAGGTCACATGGGGGGAGTCTCGGGATTGGGATGTGACGAGTACTCTCATGAAGAGCTGAATGTCAGCCAAAAAAGATAACATGTACATATAGCAAGTGAAGATGAAACATGGTTACATAATTGAATGGCAAGACAAGAAAGATTCAGTAATACAATAATACATTCAACGGAACTACAACAGGACTTAGGAATATGGCAACAGGTGCCAATATTAGGGAAGGTCAACAGAGATGATTTGGCCATCTGCAACAAATACCAGCAAAATGCACCAATAAAAAGTAGCATAGTACAGTTGGAAAATAGAAAAGAACAATGGGGAAGTTGAAATGACCTGGTTGAAGTAGCAAGGAAGTTCACGAGAGTTCACAAATTAACAGCTCCAGAAAAAAGACAAATGTGCTAATAAGTTAACAGATGCTATGGCTGTATTGCTGTAATAGGTTCAAATTACAGACCCCGAATGGATTTTACACTGAGTTGAGAACCAAAATACCAAAATAAAAAAGGATAATATGGAAAACATGTGGAACTGATTTAAGCACTATACAAGTCCAGCTCTGGAAAGATCAATAATTTCAAAAGGCAAGAACCCATGAAATCTCAAGTCGCATGGTTGGATACTTCCGCATCACTGAACTCTTTAGATGCCAACAGAAAGCACTAATTATACAAGGAAAACATTCTTTCTAAAAGCAGCCTTCAAAAGATCAATCTTGGTTAATACCTTCAAAAATCCAAAATAAGGGAACAAATGGATTTTCCATAGTTGAGAAGGTGACGTACCATAGCCAAAAAGTACAGCAAAGTTTCAATCTTATAAGAGCATCCCTGCATGTAGAATCTTACTCTGTTTGGTTGCAAGGGAAATTAAAGGGAAAGGAAGTGAAATTTTTAAACTTAAAAAGGAAAGTTTTGTCATCAATACAGCACATCAATGCAACTCCAAATCATTCAATATTTGTTTATTAACTTCCAATCGACTTAGCATCAAAATCTCATGCATTTAAAAAGTATAATAAAAATTACATCTAAAAAGTATCATTACTAAATATGGAAAGAAATTTAAGTAGTTCATAAAATTATATTAGGTAATGTTTATAAAAGTTTCACAACAGTTGGGACATGTTCCGTCCTTTCCTTTGAATCATCTGACTTTTCCTCGGAACAAGCTCTATCTTTGGCCCGGTCACGTGAATTGCATAATTAGGAAATCGTGCTAGAAAGACCACTCTTTTCATCCCTTTTATATTTGAAAAAAAACACTTCCCTTCCCTTTAATTTCCCTTGCAACCAAAAGGATACCATGTAATCACACTCCAAAGTGGAAATAATTTTCCAAAGCAGTATTAAATATTTTTATCATTATTCACTGCAGCACAATGGTCCTAAACTCCTAACAAAACAAGTCGTTAAATATTTTTATCATTATTGACTGCAGCATGATGGTCCCAAACTCCTAACTAAACTACAACTCGTAAGACATAAATCTTGTCAAAGACTCTCGGGACAATGCATTGGCAAAATTTAGACAAAACATTCCGGAATCGAGTCAAGATCATTAGGACCTAATTTAGTTAGGCGGGTAACAAACTGCAAAATGGGGAATTTCGGACTACCCAACCATCCATAAAAATAAAGGCCCAAAGTAAAGTTACAGGAATAGGATTGAAACTAAAAACCATTGTCATCAAAGAAGTCAGACAACCAAATTCATATCTGAACCCAAACATAAAGAAAAACCAAATCAACATAAACCCTGTATGAGAACAAAAAAACTCCAACTAGACTAAGGCTCTCTTTGGTATACTTTATATTTACGTTTATAATCTATTTTTACAAATCATTTATGAAAATATGCCATGGACAATAAATAATAATTGTTTGCTATTACTTGATATAAAAAATTATATAATGAAAAAGAGGTTTGGTATACATATATAAATAATAAATTCATCCTCCCATCTCCTCCTTCCTTCCTCTATATCACACCAATACCACTAGTGACAGCGTGACATCTAACCCAAAAGCCCCAGCTTTTCATGGTAGAAAGGCCCTACCATGGTCTTAAGACAAGCATCCACACACTATCGACCAATGTGGGACTAAACCCCTCCCATTCTTGGCCATGGAAAAAAAATCCCTCCCATCACAAGCGTACAGGCTGCATCAACTCCCCCAGCTTTGAACCATAGGCCCCACATGGCTGGTGCACGGACTACCCACTCTAACACCATTTGATGTCATCCAACTCAAAAGCCCGAGCTTCAGGGTGGAGAAGCCCTACTCAGGGTCCTAAGACAAGCATCCGCATACTATCCGACCAATGTGGAACTAAACCCCTCCGATTCCCACAGATTTGAGTGCAAAGACATCAGTGACTATATCTGTAATTATTCCATGTTTTGGAATAATTTCTGCAACCCAACCATTCAACCATTCACTGCCCATTAACGATATATCTATATAATTAATCAATCCTCATTCAGCTTCATCCATATTTGGACCAGAAATTTAGAAAGCGTGGAGAACTCTTCAACTGCATCCATGAGATAACCGCTGCCCCCCACCCTCGCTAGAATGAGCGGCTCTGCACATCATGTCTCACTCAATGGAAGATTGAGAACTTGACTTCTTGCATCTACAAGAAATTTGACCCTTTAAGATCGGAAACTGGAATTGATGAGCTTTCCCAATCCCAAATGTCTTCACTCTTGACTTTTTGATGGAGTTGGTTTGGCCTCCTTACATTTCTCCGCCATGCGATCTGGAATCTCCTACGATCTCGCCCCTGCGAGTCCAGAAACTGCCGTTGGTGCTAGTACTCTTTCATTTTTTTTTTCCTAGATAGATGGAGAGGGCATGTGATCGGTAACTATCTCCTACTATCTTGCATCTGCACAACCAGAAACTGCCGCCAGCTAAACAGAGATCGTTTGGTGAATCGGCCGCAGAGGATGATTGGTTCAAGACATTAGAGGAAGGATTTTATAAAAAAAAAAAAAAAAAAAAAAAAAAAGGGAAATTACCTTATTATTCTTCTTTTTTAGCCTGTTGAACGTATAAACAAGCAATACTTCATTATAGCCATAATAAATAAAGAGCTTCACACCTATTTGTAGATTCTAATTTATTGTAATTTATTTTAAATAAAAAAAAGTCACAAATCATACCAAACACATTCAAATGATGTAATGTATTATATAAAATCATTCTATAAAACTATACCAAAGAGAGCCAAAATCTTATCCCAGATACTTTGGGTCCACTACACAAATATCATTAGACCATTTCACTCGATTCAAGGACATAAGAAATCAAACAAAGAAAAATTATTAGACTAAAAGTAAACGAAACCAAAGCAGCAACAATTATAAAATTAAAAGTAAACAAAACCAAAGCAGCAACACTTGATCACCTTAGCTCAGGACTCAACATTAAAACCAATCATAGTAACACATGAAACCTGAAGCAAGGAGGGATCCCTATGGGGACCAAACATTCTTGCTTTCTGTGCTACTGACATTGAAACCCATGTGTCCCAAGGGTGGAAGCTTTAGCTTGGTAATAGATTTAAATAGTATAATCACCAATTACCTAATGACATGCAGATATAGAATACAGTACCAATCTATCAAATATAAAATGTAAAGGAAGGAGGCATTCAATCATGATGATGGATATAAATATCAAATAGTATAATCAGCTCCCCTTTGCCTTTTTGGGTGAAGTTTGTGGCATCCAAAGAACTAAGGGACTCATTCACACTATGATGGGTGCCATTCAGATCTCAGAGTTGCATTTTATGGAGCTAATCTGAGGCAAGATTCAAGAATGTGGAATGAACAAAACAGAAGAATCAATAAGAAACTGGTCATCCTAACAATAGGTAACATCCAGCAATCAAATCTTTGCCCATGGCCAATAATCATACACATTGATATAATTTAAGGGCACAAACCCAATGTTATAAATAAATAAATATATAAGACTGAAGCTCAGATTGTTCTCATCCAAAGTTCTACTGTCCACCATAACCAAAAGTATAAAGTATGCTGAAATAAGATTTGTGAAGATCTATAACTGCATCGTATCCCCCTAAAAAATTCTGTAACTGCAGCAAACATTGTGATACTGAAAATTTGATCAACCTCAATACAGAAACAAGTCAATATATAAATTAGAATGTACAATAATGAACAAACCATGCTCCAGAATATAACAAACAAAAAACCAGGAGTGAGGGACACTAAGCTGCATCACAATTGCTTTGAACAATGAATTCCAACTATCTTCCCACACACACGCATGCACGTATGGATTCAATATCCTCATACTAAATTTAAAACTAAAGATGAGGAAAATAGAAAGAAAAACACTGAGCTGAGGGTTTATTTCTTCAGTCCCCGACTCCCCATTCAAGTAGAATCAGCAGGGCATCTAAGCATCAAGGAAAAACTTCACTCTAAACAATATATATATATATATATATATATATATATATATATATATATATATATATATATATATAAAGACTAGGCATATCATACCATTGCTCCAGATAGCTCAAGAACAAACACGGTCCACCTCCAAAGGGCAATATATCATCAATTATGTGAGAAAATAAATCACTGAAGCATAGAACAAACTGTTTGGAAGAAGCCTACATCAAAAAAAAATCACAAACAAACAATTAATCAGCAAATATGTTTCTTGCAGAAGAAAAGGCCTCATAAGAATCTGTTTCTTGCCGAAGAAAAGGCCTCATAAGAATCACAACACATCGGCATACCACTTATTATTGAAAGAAGATAGACTTGGCCGCAATATTGGAATCTCATTATGTGCAATATTTATAAACTACAATGTGCAAAAGATACAACTGTAGAAAATTAGTCAACAGAATTAGAAAATCCTTTTCATGGGCTCTTGCTGATCAACACCCACATTTTGCAGTGATCATATATACACAAGTTCACGACACGCCCCACCCCCAAAAAACAAAAAATAAATAAATAGAGAGAGAGATCAGTCCATTCCTAGAAGACTCTACTAATATGGTCCTAACACCAGGCAAAATGACTGGAATTCATTGAATGATCTTTAAGCCACATAACAAGGATTGGGTATTCTGAAAATGGCTACATGTATCAAAGAATATGCATCATTACAATCATCAAATGCTACAAATATCAGAAATGTAGAGCAAAATGATTTTTTGGATGTTCAGAATATTGCAAGCCCAAAGGAGCCATCAGTTTCCACAATTGACCTAGTTAATTTTAGTTTTTCAGCCCAGTACATGATACAGACCAGAATCCAGAGTAATTTTTGTGGCATTCTTCTCCTGGCCTTCTGGTCCAACACATGGGCCTTGCCTTTTCTATTTTGAGTCTTAATTAAGGCTGGGACATAATATCTGTTAATGGCATTCTAATTAGTTGTTGACCATCATGCAATGGCGTTCGAATCAGGATTCTTTAATGCCAATGTGTAATCAAGATTGAAAAGGAGGGAGTATGTCAAAGTCATCTAGAAATATTTGATAAGAGTCAAGTCTAGTTACAGTTCTGATAAAGAAAGATAAGCCTTCTTAGTAGGAGTTAGAATTTAAGTAAGTTAAAAGAGGGTACTAAGCCTGGCCAACCAATAAACGTGATGGAACCTTCTTCTTTTTTCTGTCAATGTTATGGAATGGTATGTTTATGATTAAAAAGAGAAGTGCCTTACAGTCCTATGAATAAAGGGTCAGCCCTAATCTTTCTTACCCTTTCTTCCAAGCTAGCTACTATTGTGTTCTGTAAACAGAAATTCAGTAGCACCTTGCAAAATGTACCCGTCACCGCCACCTACCCACCCACCCACCCACCCCCCAAAAAAAAAAAAATAAATAAACATAGGAAACGTTCAAAGAGCTAAATCAAAACATCCACACAAGAGAAGGAAATCTCACAACACAACCTATCCCAAACCAACCCTTCATCTGCTGCTTCTTTGACTCCATTGGGATATATAAGGTTCAGCTGGAGACAAGGTGTTGAATGTGCCTAACAAAACGAGCATATTGCTATGGCTCCTCCGCTCAATCAGTTGTTCATCCAAAACATGAGCTGAATTACTGTTATAGACCCACTTTCAATTAAAATCTTCACACTTGCCTTTATCACCATTAGTCAAAAACTACACAACTTGCCCTACCATTCCTCCACCAAATGACACTACCAATGTCTGATGGACCCAGGTTTCATAAGGCACATCCATCCACATTCAACTTGATCACTCCCCTCAGCAGAGTGCACTCTGCCAAACTGATCTCACCCTAACCCTTGTCTCTTGAGATAATTAAAGTATCCCAAACCATTAGAAGGTGGCCAGCCAGGATATCCTTGAAGAGATCATCCACAGCTACCCAATTAGCCACCCTGATCTTAATTTTTTTTTCAATCACCTATTAAGTCCAGAGTTTGAGGTTTCGGTCAAAATAAGTCGGTTTCGAGCCTGGCCGAGATGAAACCCAGGCTCGAAACTGGCTTTTACATTATCTCAGTCGAACCCAGTTGGGTTCGACCAGGTTTCGTACAAAACCTATGTTTCGACCTCAAAAGTGAACCCAGCCCTTTATTAACCTGTCGAAACCATTCAAAACTTACTGGTTTCGACTGGTTTGTTTCTTTTTCTCCCCTTTTGCTCTCCCAACTTCATTTCTCTACATTTTTCACCCAAAAACTTCATTTCTTCAAGAGATCTCAAGATTTGACAAGATTTCTCAATGTTCTTCAACATCTATCAACTCTCAACTCTTTTCTCTCTCTTCAAGGTTACTCATTCTCTCCAATATGTGTATTTTTCAATAAAATAATATGCAAACATCATGGATGGCTTTCAATTTTTTATATGTTTGTTAGAATCACCCGATCTATGAATCAATGGTGGTAGTTTTTTTTTTTTTTTTGACAAATAATTTATTTATTAGATTTTCTGTTTGAAAAAAATGATTTTCCTACAACTATTTTTTGAAAAAAGTACGTGTTACATATGTTGTATGGAATTGAATTAAATATATGTTAAACAAAAGAGGGTGATCTACATTTTGTATGGAGTTGAATTATTTTTCTGTTTTTATTTATTTATTTTAATTTTCGGATATTGATAAAATAATTAATTAAATTGAAAATAAATATAAATAAAGAATAAAATGTTTCCGTTTTCACTTTGAAAATCTTGAAAAATATAAATGTAACCACTAAGTGTGGCGGGTTGCTGTTTTTATGTAATTAAAGTATTGTAAACTAATTATTTTGTTGATTTAAGGGCGTATTAATTATTGAAAAATTAATAAAAATATTTTTACTTATGGAAAAAATATAAATGTGTTAGAAATTATAATATGCTGCTGTTTTATGTAATAAAGTAGTGTTAAAATGATAATGGTTTGCTGTTTTTTTATTTTAAGGTGTATTATTAGTCTTATGAGATATTATTTATGTAATAAAGTGTTGTTAGAAATGAAAATAGGTTGTTGTTTTTTACTTAAGGGTGTATTATTTTATTATGAGATATTATTTATGTAACAAAGTGTTGTTAGAAACGAAAATAGGTTGTTTTTTTTTTTTACTTAAAGGTGAAATATAGTTTGTTTCAATTGTAATAATTGTTGTCTTTTTGTTCAAACAGTGTAAGTGTTTGAAATGGCTGATGCACCAACTCTAACTGGTGACATTGCATGGAGGCATGGGATACCAATGACTGCCAATAAGAAGCAATCACAATGTAATTATTGTGGCAAGCAGATAAAAGGAGGTAGCGCCACTATATTGAAGTGGCATCTTGCTAGAGGTAACAAAGATGTTATGGGTTGCACAAATGTACCAAGTGGAGTGAAGAAGGTCATGACAACCTTGATGAAGAGTGATATTGATAGAAGAAATAAGAAGAAGGCAACTAGGGAGTAGTTTGAAAAAGCTTGTCTGGAAGGCAATGTAGAAGAAGATGATGATGACATTGGCATTGACAGTGATGAGGTAGACCAAGAAATGACAGAGGGAGAGGTGAGACAGCTGAAGAGAGCCAAGATAGCAAGTATAAGGCAACGAGAGATAAATCGACAAAGGCAATTTGAGAGGACCAGAGGAGTTGGGTCATCTAAACAGGCACCAGCAAAGGATGAGGGGAGGAGGCCGAGGCTAAGAAATGGGGGTGCCCCTGAGATACCCTTTAGGAGGACTCATAGTGTGAGGTCTTCAGTTGCTGCACAAGCATCGCCACCTCTTCGTGACCTAGATCTTGAGGCCCCAAGGGTGGATCCTGATCTATTTCCTAAACAAGACTGGTAACAAAAAAAGTTAAAGCACTTTTGGACTGATGTCAAGACTAGAGTAGGAGATCATATCTCCAAGTGGATGTTGTACCATGGCATAGCAGCAAATATTATCATAGGACCTTACTATCAGAGTATGTTGGATGAGGTAGGTAGAGTAGGTCCAAGATTGAAAGACTACAGCTTGGGAGTTGTACAACACCTATTTACCCAGACATAGGAAAGATATGGTAGCATATGTGGATGGTTTGAAGACACAATGGGAAAGATATGAGGTCATTGTGATATGTGATGGGTGGATTGGACCTACTAGAAAATCCCTCATCAACTTCTTGGTGAACTGTGATGGAAGAACAGTTTTTTTGAAGTTTGTTGATGCATCCAAGCATATTAAGGATGCTAAATACATTTATGGTCTCCTGAAAAAAGTGGTGAAAAAAGTGGGGATAAAACATGTGATACAAGTGGTTATTGACAATGATAGCAACTTCAAAAAAGCAAGGGAAAGGTTAATGAATAATAAAAAATACTGGCTTTTTTGGACACCCTGTATAGCCTACTGTATTGATTTGATGCTAAAGGACATGGGGGAGATTAAACTTGTGAAAGAGACAATCGAAAATACAAGGCAAGTAACCACTTTCATATATAACCATGGATATGCTTTGGAGATGATGAGAACAAGTATGGTGGAGACTTGGTGAGGCCAGGGTTAACACGTTTTGCAACAAACTACGTAGCCCTGAAGAGTTTTGAACTAAAGAAATCTGGCTTGAGATCAATGTTTGCTTCAGAGGAGTGGTTTGAGTGGCATCATTCTAGTTCTCGAGTTGGTAGGACAGTACAAGCAACCATATCTAGCGTTAAATTATGGAACGATGTCAAGAAAGTTATGATATTAGATCCCATTGTGAAAATGCTAAGAATGGTTGATGGATAGAGGAAGGCCACCTTACCACACTTGTGGGCTGCTATAGATATGATGAAAACGCAAGTAGAGGAAGCTTACAGACGCGGGAACTTAAAACATATTTCCATCATCAAAGATCGTTGGGAGCGACAGCTGAAGCACCCGCTACATAAGGCCGGTGAGTCTTTACTTGATGTACTTCAGTTTCTCAACTAATAAAAATTACATCAGCTTGCATTGACGTATTTATAATATTTGTCAATTTTTAGCATATTATCTGAATCCTAAGTATCAATACAAAGATAAGTTGAGAATGCAACAAGATTTGATAAATGCAGTACAAGAAATGGTTGCCAAGCTTGAACCAAACGCAAGAGCGTACTCTATTGTTAACCAAGAAGTAAGACTTTTACTTTACTTTGTTATCAACATTATTTATAAGAATGGTATTTTTACTAAAACTAATACCCATCAAAATTGGTTCAGCTCAAAATCTTTAAAGATGGCATTTGGAGTTTTAACAGGGCAGCAGCAAAATCTAGTTGAACATCAACACCCCCTGGTACGTATACTTACTTTAGGGATGCTATTGAGAGTTTTTTCATCATATAATATTTGTTTCTTATGCTATTTTACAGCTGAATGGTGGATCCTATATAAGTCAAAATCACCCAACCATCATACAATAGCAGTGAAGGTGCTATCACAAACATGCTTCGCCACGGGATGTGAACAGAACTAGAGCACATTCTTGCTTATACATACAAAGCGACGAAACCAGTTGGGTGCAAAAAGGCTTGAGGACTTGATGTATATCCACTACAATTTGAGACTGAAAGAGGAACACATACGCTTAAGCAAGGACAAAGGTGCTACCATCCCCATTGAACTAAGTGAGATCTTTTAGTTGGAGGGAGAGGATGTTGATTCTTTGAATGAGTGGGTTACAAATCATGGTGAGCCTCAATTAGATGAGGCTGGTGGTCGGCCAAGTTGTATTGTTGCTGGAGCTTTGGAGGCTGATGTGGACTAGTTTATGGCTACTAAGAGTAGAGTCCATGCACAGGCAAGATGTCCATTTCAGACTAATGATAGTGAGACTAAGAGTGATTGGCCAGTTTCTTCTAGAGATACACAGTGACCTTCCGCCACCCAGGGTGGTACTGGTAGTGCACCTAGTGGTATTGGGGGTAACGATGGTGGTGATGACAGATACGCTACCTTACGCGATGAGCCCGATCAATATGACCAACCACTGCAACCAGAGCCATTGCCGGATCCCATGAGATTCAT
This sequence comes from Protea cynaroides, assembly GCA_028583415.1. NCBI lineage: Eukaryota > Viridiplantae > Streptophyta > Magnoliopsida > Proteales > Proteaceae > Protea > Protea cynaroides. The sequence goes on along the minus strand of CM053269.1, from coordinate 64,345,371 downwards.
AGGGGAGACTCAATATGATCATGCTACGCAGGATACTGACCACGGAGCCCAGCCTAGTGGTAATAGTAGAGGGTACACTAGAGGATCTCACCAGCAATTCATGCCACAAGAGGAGGTGGATGAGACAGATCCCATGGATATATCGAGTATGGCTGGCAGCATGTCTGGCATGCATTTAAGGGACAGTTCTCAGACTAGAGGTACTGGGCATTGGCGTGCACCAAATTTCATGATCACACGGACCCCGAGCCCAATAATTCCTGAAGAGAGTAGCGGCGAGAGTATCAGTTTGACGGCACATGGTGGATTTGTATGGTCTACTACTGGGACTGGTGGGATTGGAGGTGGTGGGTTTGGAGGTTCTTCTAGTTCCTACCCTAGCAATCAGTTTAGAGATCACTCAGCCTGAGGTATTGGCAGTGGCACTGTTGGGTCACCATTCGTCTACTCCATCTTTCAATATGTTCCTCCTCCGACGTTCGTTCATGCCTACTCCTGTTCCACCCACAACCTCACTCGATCAGCCTTACCCTCGACAATGTACTTATATTATGTTGATGATAGTATCTATTGGTTGGTTGTTGGAGACTATCAAAACAATTGGAGTGATACCATGTCATGGGATACAGACACTGCAACAGAGGAGCGTTATCGCCACCATTAGTAGTACGTAGCACGTGGTGTAGATGTACCACAAAGCTCACCATGCAACTAATTGGTGAGATATCTAAATTCTAAGTTCAATGTATTAATTTTAAATGAATGTTGTTAATTAGTGGCTTAGTACATTGTGGATTATTTTAACGTACACTACCAAACTTGGGTCCACACCACATGTTTTTCTCTGTTTTTTTTCAAACTAACATTAGAAATAGGTGCAAAATGGTTTAAATAGGGTATACAAAAAAAATCAGACCAAAAAAAACAAATTTAGGACTCTAAACTATGGAGTCAATAAAACAGGCAAAAAATACCAGGTTTCAGCCTGGTTTCAGCCGAAACCAAGAAGTTGTCTCGGTTTCGAGGCTGACCGAAACAAGCCTCGAAACCGGCACCTTGAACCTTGATTAAGTCAGAAAATGAGCTCATGAAATAACCTGAAATTTCTTTCCCAAATGCATCAAAGAAAAGCAAATACAGATCCTGACTCCCTTCAATGAGAATTCTCCCCTCTTGCCAAAAGGGCTCAAATGCCAAAACCAAGAGAGCTTCTTCATATCTTTAGAAGAGGTAACTCATGTGACATGTTGTGATCCTAGCTACCATCTGGGCCATTTGGGAAGAAAGGAATATTAGATCCCTAATGGTGGCAGATTTCGTATCAGCAGATCATTGAGCTCATTATAATGATATCGTCTAGGTGGACTGTTACTTCAGAAAATTTTAGATGTGTTTCGGTTGATCATATTTTTGAGAATTGGGAGTTAGTGGCAGTATCTACTGGCCATCACCCTACCATTCAGCACATGTGGAATCACCCCACACTTTAGTGTAATCAAGTTAATATCGATGACAGCTCCATTAGTATTCCAAGGCCAGCTAGGGTGAGAAGGAGGGATGCTTCAAGACCATGAGCTATACTTTTATTAGCTTTTTCTGGCCCTATTGATCATTGTGATTCTGCATTGCTTAATGGTCGTCTTCTCCGGTTAAAAGTTTGACTTTGGGCAAGAGCCACAAGTTATGGACTGCCCTACATGCCTGGATTCATTCTTAAACTGATCCACCAAGGAATTCCCAGAAACTACAAAATATTGTAAAGGTGGCCGCTCAAGGCACAGAGATTGCTTTTCTAGTATGGTGGTTGAAGGTGACTCCAAAGTATAGTTGACTGCCTTCAAGATGCGATTGGTGGACCTTGGAGATACATCATACATGCACCAGATCCAGAAAGCTAGAGCTCTGTCAACCATGACTTTTTGTTTATTTGGAGGATGCCTTCAATTAATTCTCTGGCTGATGAATTGGCTAAGTTGAGGGGTTACTAGGGAATCTTTTTATCTAGGCCCACATCACATTGTATGGTTCCTTGTTTTGAATCTCCATCCGAGGACAATAGGTGCTGTTGTATCCCAGCATTGCATGTCGTTCTTTCTCTCCAATAAATTTTGTTGTCTATCAAAAGAAGTCAGGAAATGGAGTGAAACTTGTTTCACAATGGTACTTACAGGAATAGATGGTCAGCAGATTCACCATCTTTCAAATAAATAAGAAATACATGAGGTATCAGATTATTCCCTGGCCATATCTTCTGATACATATCACAGGTGAGCGCTGATTGATTGATCTCCCAACCCAATGCCCTGCATTTTAATGGACCTTCGGTCTCCAAATTACTTTATAAGGGAAAAGAACTATGGGGGCTCATCAGCAGCATAGATAATGCTACAGAAAGCAATAAATAAAGAATTAAAGTTTGTCATTAGTATCCAACACCCATACTCTTCTGTGCAGAAAAAAGATGAAGTCACATTTTGAAATCTCAATCAAATGCTGCACCTTTTCCAATGTCCTCTCCATAAAACATCTTCAATAAAATAAATTCTAATTAATTCCATTTTGCACAAGAGATCACAAGCAGCGTAAGAAACAAAAACATAAGGAGAATCACCCACCATGGTTGTCCCAGCGACAAGGCGACCCAAGGCATTGGAGGGATGCCCAAGCGCTTAGGTGACGGAGCGAGTTTGTAAGACCCGCACCCAAAATCCCCTACAAAATGGGATTTTTCCCTGTGCCAGGCATTCCCACACCATCAATTGCGGGCCCAACTCAGATCAGATCGGCATTCCCGACTCATAGCTGAGACTTGCACCTTGGTCATGATAGACACCTAGGGGCCTCTTGTGGGCTCATGAAGCGAACCATGGGGTTAAGTGCTGAGAGTAGCATCCAGAGATGCCCTCCAGTCTCAACCGGCGGATCCCAACCGTAGGCAGGATCCATCAGTTGTACTTCCACTGGCTTAATTCGAGGGTTTGACCCATTTCAGCACTTGGCTTTGCCCTTTCCCTCCCCTATAAATATGAACAGATCCTTAGGGTTTGGGATTTGTTTGAGGAGTTATTGCAGCAGCTTTCGGGGATTTTGGAGGAAGAGCCCCAAGCTCCACCAACCTTGAATCTGCCCCTTTGGACCTCAAGTAAGTGCCTAAACCCTTCTCCTCCTTCCATTGTAGATAAACACTATTAATGACAGCTTGGCTGCCATTAATGGTTTGGGGAAAAGGCTATGAACCTAGGATTGGTGGAGTAGGCTAGCTTCCCTTGTCTCATTATGGGTTCTATCAAGTATGAACCCTAGGTGTTTGAGTAAAGGTTCCCTAATAGTAGTGGGATCATTGGGGATTACTTCCCCAGACCATTGTGTTGGGTTCACTCGGCTCAGCCAAGCCTCGTTCTCGGGCTCGGCCGGCTGATCCGAGCTGGCAGCAGGGGTTAGCCCTGCCCCCAGCACCGTTTGATTGTAATGGGACTCAGTCGGCGGTGTCAATTAGTTGATCTCGGTCGGGCCTAACCGGTCCCCACTAATTTAATACCTTGCACCGTGATCGACATGTTTAACTAATCGGTCTTGATGTTCGAGACATTGACTCATTTATATTCGGTCCGAATTGTCTGGGTCCCTAATCGGTCTTATGTTAATCTGTTTAATCGGTCTATTAACATCCATAACCAATTATCTTATTGGTTCTTATGTTTGGTTATGATATTCGGTTTTATACTCAGTTATAATCAATCCATTTTGTTGTAGATCCAACCCACTGATCACAACCTAAATTTCAAACTTCATAGTCACCAGCAAAATGGTGCACTAGTGACTGTTCACCTCACATCGGATTGCTCAAATGTCACTCAAACTTGAACCACAATCTATCTCTATATGCTCCAGACTTGAGAATAAAGAAAAGGATAAAGAAAAAGTTAAAAATTAAAAAAATGGGAGGGAAAAATGGTGGAAAAAGTAGGTGGAAAAAAATAAACTTAAATCGGTCTATTATCGGTCTTTAGTCGGTGTATACCAACTCGGGCTTTAATCGTTCAGTCCGGTCAGGCGACCGTCGGGTTGCAACCCTACACCGTGAACGATCTATTATTAATCGGTCCGGTCCTAAAACCGACACGTTTAATAAATGGTCCAGCTCAGTGAGGTTTTTAACCGGTGGGCCCAGCTCAGGAGACACAGTGTAGTCCCAAAATTGACACCCCCTAGTCAGCGGATATAGCCATGGAACATTCCACCAGGCTATCATCTACCAATTGTCCCACCCTTATGTTTTGGTGTTGTGGGCTACGTCGGCGATTTCGTGCCAGTGGAATTTGCCACCAGACTATCATCCATCGACTTGCCCATGGGTTGCCTTGGGACCTCTGTCAACAGTCAGTTGATAACAGAGCCAGCGGAACTTCCATCAGGATACTTCTAGTAACCCCTTAAGGATTTGGAGTCAACTGACGGACTTATACTGGCAGAACATTCCACCACGCTCTCTTTCACCGGTTAGGCTTAGAAGATCAAGTAAGTCGGAGGAACATTCCACCGGGTTAAGTGTAAACCATCTAGTGGAATTCTACCGGTGGATATTTCCACCAAGCTCCTTTCCGCCAACTGGGCTGCGGATAGCCTATCTGAAAGTAGGATTCCTTTGGGAACTAACCGTAGGGTTCCTGGCTTGCCTTGGGACCCACACAATGCACTTATAGGTTAGACAACTTTGGGTAATAGTTTCTAACCTAAATCTAAGACTTGTGCAAACGATTAGCAAAATCTGTGTGGGTTTCAGGCGAAGTCTTCAACCGACTTTAGATCTTCTACTTCTCTCGCCATCAGGTGAAGGGTCGGGTTCCGTTAAATTATATAGGTTGTTAACGTATGAATGTGTGTGATGATCGATGTCAATAACATATCATTGGTTTACTATATATAGTTGTTCATGCATTTGCATTATAACATGTGTTCTATGGTAAGTGTTAGAAGTTTAGTCTGTGTGGAGTGCATGCATCGAAGGATTGGTGACGCACCAGCCATGTAGACCCTGCTTTGCATAACTAGCATCCTAAAGGGGGCATGAGTCCCAACGGACTGAGATCGTGGATCTCTGTTGGGCTGCAGCCCCGTTATACTTGTGATATCATTTAGATAGTATGTGGTTAGGACTTAACACCATGATCTAAACACTAGCCAATAGGGGATTATGTATTGACATAGGCTCAATAAAGAGGGAGGGTGCGGGACCCGACTTTCCCTACATACCGATGTAGTGGTGATGGGATGAGTCCCTACAGTTAGAGACCGTGGATGCCAAGATGGAACCTATATTGGGGGATGACGAGTCACTGATCGTGGATCATTTGCAGTGATTCATCCTTGGCGGTACAGGGTCGCAGTCCGAGACTGTGGGCCTTGTACCTTTTTTTCCGTGCATGAGAGTTGGATCTATAGTCAGGGACTGTGGTAAATCTCAAGATGGCATTGTCAGATCATTACACCAAACCTAATTAATGAACTCATTTGAATCTCATGTACAAGTTGCATTGGCTTAACCCTTCACTGAGCTCGGATGTGAGCTCACCCCGTGTCAATACTTCCTTTCAGATTCCGGTGCAGGTACTCTCTCTATTGCCGACTTTATGGACTCCCTGACTGTGAATTCTGGCCACGCCAATATTGCTGGGGAGCCTACTGAGGAGAGCCACAGTGAGGGCTAGTCTGCAGCGATTGTGTATACGGTCCCCGATATGGAGCGGCACATGGATCTTGTAGATAGACTGTATAGTCTACATTTAAGAGTTTTGCCTTCATTTACTCTATCTGGATAATTATATAAACAATATTACTACGAGTTATGTTTTGAGTTGTTTTTGAGATAACAGTTGTAATTAGTTACCATATCAGCGGATGGCATCAGTTACTTTATTATGATTATATTAATACTTTCGCTGCTATATTTCATCTTGTCTTACTCTGATTATTGTCAATATTGTGTATGTGTGCATTGTGTGGTGGTTTGATAATTCACGGCATGCGTGTGATCTTAGGTGATTCAGGTCACTAGTAAGCGACCCGGGCATCATGCCCGATAATAGAAATAGGTCATGACAACATTGGTATCAGAGCAATCTTGCCTGAACTACCAACCACAATAACTTGCACATATGACTCCACTAGTCAAGTAACCTGATGCATAGGGTTAATTAAAAACATTATACAAATGAACCAATGATACAAGAACACACCTATAGTTAGCTATCAAACAAAAGTATAGAATTTAAATAAAGACAATAACACATTGAATAAAAAATTAATATAAGGAGTTGGGTACTGTCCACATGTCGGACAGTTTACCTATAGCATAAAGTAAGATGAAAACTATGTCTACTAGGCATCGTCGAAGGGGGGAACCCGCTGACAGGAGTACTAGTGTCGGACCCGGCATCCCCCTGCCTCAGAAATCTCGGCAAGTGTATCGGGGTAGACATATGGGATCAGACCCGCAACCACCATGGCTGACCACATCGCGGCCTGCTCAGCAAGTATAGAGGCATGTCCCCTCTCAACAGTGTCTAACTGGAGATACATCCGTCCCAAGACCTCGTAAATCCGCTCTGGATCACCACCCGTGCTGTGGACTGGTGGAACATCCTGATCCATATGCTCCTTATCTCCTTAATCACCCTCTGGGGCATCGACATTTTGTGGGCCCACACCACCAGCTGCCCCACCCAACACACGTCGACGTCGCTGAACTGCACAGACCCCTTTTAGGAATCGCTCAAAACAATGTCCTGGAGACACATCCTGGTCACTGTACTCCAGCCAAGGTCAAAGGACTCTGATCCGTTCTCGATCATCTAGCCTTCGAAGTTCACCCCCCGCCTCTAGAAAGATGCGTGATAGCAGTCGCCCATAGGGCAGCTTTCCCGTCCATGAAGGGCCACGCCAAAGACCATGTTGTTGACAATCAAGGGTAGGTTCAGCAACTACCGGGAATACACATGGTGCATCACGTACATATTGAATAGGTTCATCTCATCCCGATGCCCAGCTTGAGGTAAGACGTCGTGCTAAATGATCCTACTAATAAGACGTAGGATAGGCCGGCAATGGGACTCCACGTGAAGATGAGTCCTCTGGTACTGTGGTAAAACCAGAGTGTACCATACTCCCTCCCACTCACTCTCGGGTATGGCGTCCATAACTCGTAGACCCATGAACTCCTCATGTCCTCCTCATGACACGTCCAGTATATGTGCCAACTGGGGGACACACTCAGGACAATCTCCACTCCCCACACCCAACTTGACACCTTCAGGTTGGTGCCATCCTGGAAATAGTGATGCCCGGCCTCCACCCTTAGGTTGTAATAGAAGTGTTGGATGAGGTTCAGATAGACGTCATCGCGGAAACGTATGTAGAAATCATTTGAACGGATTGAATGTAGGGGAAACGAGTTAGAACGCCTTGGGAGCACTTGGGAACTCAACCGGTAGGAAGCCTTACCTTTTCCCCCCCTTGCAAACACTTGTGGATTTTTTAAAATGACCCACGAGCCTTTTATAGTCACAGTCCCGTGGGAAACGATCGACTCGGCTCAGCCTCCTTCTGTCGGGCTCATTTCTGCCTGATAGACATGCAATGCTAAGTTAGATTCTGTGATCAACCGGTCGATCACAGAGGAGGCTGATTTTTCCCCCGGGCACTCACAGTATGGTCTTCAAGACTCTGTGACCAACCGGCAGATACAGTACCGGCAGATGTTTCCTCCCGGCTATATTCGACTGATTCGTCACAGTAGGGTCCTATGGGGTCCTTGGCTCATCCAGATGATTGGTGTCGGAGGCTTTTTCCTCCACGCTATGGTCATCCAGGTACTTGTATGTACTACATCAGCCTAGGCAGCAAATATTAGCCAGCATCAATAGCCACCGGCTCAATTCCACCTGATTGTGGTGTGATACCTTATATAGGGTTAGTTTAGCTGTCTTCGCTTTGCTTGTTGGAATTGCTGCTCTCCACCTATGAATGCTCAACCATGTCTGAATTTCATAATGGTTATTGTGTTAATTGTGCACCTTATTTGAGTATTGATAGTACTAATACACAATTTTCAAATCTTTCGTAAAGAGAAAATGCCACCTCGTCATCGTTCGGATCAGAGGCAGCTGACTTTAGATCCTGCCGCCTCGGAAGAGGGGAGTGTCGTGGAAGGGTCATCCGATGATCCCATACTGCTGGCACCTCTGGAAATGACTACGGTCGTTATCACGGCCATTTTGGGAGGTTTTGCCCAGACCTTAGGCAACAACAACGTAAGCTCTTTGCTCAACAGCAAAGTAAGCAGACAATCAGGCAACAACAAGAGAACCAAGCAAATCTAAGGAACCAACAGCAGTTCCTGGCTGACCTTGTGGCCACCCTTCAGCCTGCTTTGGTACCAGTTGTTGCAGCTGGGACATCGCCGATCCTCTAGCGGTAGACTCCATGTTACTCGGCAGGGCACAAGCACAGGTACCAACACAGCCACAACAGCCACTTGGGGTAAACCCTCCAGCTGCTGCTCAAACGCATACAGGGATGGCTGGTTTCGTGGCACAGACCTCGGTCAATGCCTTGAAGGTTATGGACCAATTCCAGCGGATGAGGCCGCTCAAGTTCACAGGGGTGGGCTCAAATCCTATGGAACCTGTCATTTGGATTCAGGCCATGAAGAAGACCCTCAAGACTCTTATGTGCAGTGAGGTCCAGCAACTCATGTGTGCCCCCTTCCAGTTGGAGGGTGAGCCGTACAATTGGTGGAGGAGGTACAGCTGATACTGCTGCGGCATCATGGGGAGTTCACATGGAAGGTATTTAGGGAGGCATTTTTTAAGAACTTTTTCCCGCAGAGTTTCAGGGACAGGAAAGAAGTTGAATATCTCAACTTTTTGCAAGGACCCAAAACTGTAGAGGTACAGCCGATACTGCTGCGGCGTCATGGGGACATCACATGAAAGATATTTAGGGAGGCATTCTTCAAGAAATTTTTCCCATAGAGTTTCAGGGACAGGAAAGAGATTGAATATCTCAACTTTTTGCAAGGACCCAAAACTGTAGAGGATTACCAGCAAAAATTCGAGGAACTATTCTACTTTTCACCAACCACCATGAAGGAGGAGTCCAAGATAAGGAGATTCGTGCAAAGATTGAGGGGAGAGCTGAAAGTTATTGTGGAATCAATGAGACTCATAGAGTACGGTGACACTGTCCAGGCAGCCAAGACCGCTGAGGAAGGTTACAGCCACAAGAGAGCAATGCCCTATACTGATACTCGTGCCACCACCAAACCATTCAAGGCTCAGCTCTCAGAATCCTCTGCTAACATGTCATCTGCGATGAAGCCACCCAAGCTGTCCTTTGTAAACACGGCTCCCATTCAAACTCAGCCAGCGGTCTTTGCCCCGAAGGCCATAACTCCCAAGTCCACTTCTTTTGTTGCACAGCCAATGGTGTATGGCACTTGTTACAATTGTGGCAAGCCAGGGCTTGTCCACTCCCACGTCGGAACCCTCCAACTCATCCGACAAGACGTGTTTTCGCCATGAACAATGATGAGGCCGAGAACTCCCCCAGAGTTGTAAGAGGTATGCCTCAATACTTGTCTGTTGTTATTTAAGTTTCATGCATGTCATGACATCTCACGTAAAAATATGTCTAGGTACCCTTTTTATATCTGAAACGCCCGCGCGTGTGTTATTTGACTTGGGGACGACACACTCTCGTGTCTCCTTCATTTGCCGATAAGATGGGAGTACCTCCTAGCAAGATGGTTAACAAGTTGACAGTCCACACCAGCACACCCCACTAGGATTGAAAGTAGAGCTGGATACCTACTATAGACCATGTCAAGTGTTAGTGTATGGCAGGATGTTGGAGGCCAACTTGATCCAATTGGGTCTTACCGATTTTGATGTCATCTTGGGCATGGACTGGTTGTCCACCCACCAAGCCAGTGTCCTATGTGCCACAAAGCAGATTCTAATTCAACCCCAAGACGAGGAACAATACGTCTCTACTGGAGATAAACCGAAAAGCAAAGAAAGCTTTTCTTGTCAGCTCTTAGGGCCATCAAGCAATTACAACAAGGCTGCCAAGGCTATTTGCTTTCAATGTTGGAACTGTTAAGCGACCCAAATTAAAAGAGATTGAGATGGTGAACAAGTTCCTGGATGTGTTCCTAGAGGATTTGCATGGATTACCACCTGACAGGGAGACAGGGATTGTCATCGACTTACTCCCAGGGTCGACTCCTATATTTAATGCGTCATATAGAATGGCTCTAGCTGAGTAGAAGGAATTGAAGGCTCAATTGGAGGACCTCCTTGACAAGGGCTTCATTCGGCCCAACATCTCACCATGGGGAGTTGAACAAGAAGAAGGGTGGCAGCGTGAGGTTGTGCATTGACTATAGGGAGTTGAACAAGCGATCGACCAAGTACCCACTTCCAAGGATTGATGATTTGTTTGATCAGCTTCAAGGAGCTCGGATGTTCTCGAAGAATGATCTTCGCTCGGGTTATCATCATCTGAAGATCAACGACAGCAATATCCCCAAGACAGCCTTCAGAACCCACTACAGGCACTATGAGTTTTTTGGTGATGCCTTCCGAGCTGACTAACGCTCCGACGGCTCTCATGGGTCTCATGAATCGGGTGTTTCACGTCTACCAAGATAGTCAGTCATCGTATTTATTGTTGATATCCTTATTTATTATATGTATCACAACCCCCATGCTGAACACCTAAGGCAAGTACTACAAAAATTGAAAGAGGAACAACTTTATGCTAAATTCCAGAAATGCAAATTCTGGCTGGATGAGGTCGCCTTTTTGGGTAGTGTGATTTCTGGTTAAGGGAATTATGTGGTTCCTAGCAAGGTTCAGGTGGTGTTTAACTAGGAGGCGCCAAAATCAGTGACAGAAGTTCAAAGTTTCCTTGGGCTTGCAAGCTATTACAGGAAATTCATTCAGGAATACTCCCGCATTGCAGTCCCCATTACTCAACTCACTAAGGGACAGAAATATGAATCGACAGAGAAATTTGAATAGAGCTTCCAGACACTGAAACAAAAGCTGGTTTCTGTTCTAGTGTTGGCTATTCCCTCAGGCTCCGAAGGGATGGTGGTTACAGTGATGCCATAAGTCTAGGGCTCAATTTTGTGTTAATGCAGGATGGGAAGGTGATAGCCTATGCTTTTCAACAATCGAAGATCCACAAGAAAAACTACCATGTACACAATCTGAAACTGGCAGCCGTAGTCTTTGCCTCGAAGTTGTAGAGGCATTACCTCTATGGGGTGAAGTTTGAGATAAAGACCAACCACAAGACCCTAGCTGATGATAAGGTCAAGGTTTTAATTCCATTTCAACCTAATCCTTGCAAGGGGGATCTTTTACAACCAACCCAATTGAATTCTCAAAGAAAACAGCAAAGCCAAAATTCATGTAGTATAGGAAAACAAACTTATCAGAAAATTCAGCTGATGGAATGCCTTCAAATTTGGAGGCAATGAGCTTTAATATGTTGACTGACATATCCTAATTTGACATCAATCCAACCAACAAATCAAGAACTATGACTTTTCAAAATCAGGGTAGGAGTTGCTGCCGCCACTGGTTCTTCCAATCTTCAGTAAACGTGCTTGCAACTTTCAATATTCTAGAAATATGTGATCAACAACAGCATAGGCAACGTTGCAATTCAATTAGAAGCAAGAAGAAACAAAGAGAAATAATTTTAGATCAAGAAAAGAGAAAACAGTAGTTCAGTTGAGTCTCACAACCTACGAGAATCAACCACAAATTCGATAGCAATTCTGGTTCTCAAGTCTACCTCCTTCTTCTCCTTATTCTTATTTATAAACTTTCAGAAAAGGTACAAATTATGGAAGGATTGATTCCATAAGGGAATATCCAAATAACACATTAAGAATAAGAAACTTTCTGGTGGCAAAAAGGACTCAAGAAAACTCAAATTGACAACCCCTCTTTGCTACAGGATCTTACACAGTCCAATCACAGAAACAGATTTAGCAAGCTAAAGGAAAATCAACTTATCTGAAAAATCAGCCGTTGAACACACTTGAAATTGATAAGAGGTCTTCTTAACTTCGATTGTGAACACTAATATGAATTTGGGATCAATCGAAAGAGGATTGAAACAATCACAGCTGCTGCAAGGTGGCTGTTCTTGTTACCACCCAGACTTGGTATAATGCTCAGTTGATGTCAATGAAATTTCTAGCAAATCAGCAAGGCTTTAATATTCTCTGCAGGAAATCAGTATCGCCAACTAGTGTAGAATGATTGTAACAAAAAACAAAGATTAGAATCTCAACAGGAATAAGAAACAATTCGGTTGAGTCTCACAAGCTTGAGAGACTCAACCAGAAAATAAAGCTTTAACACTTTTTTTTCTTCTGGAAAATCTGCCTCTTGCCGCCAGCCATCCTTCTCTTATTTATATCTTTGAGAAATTACAAATAGAATAGGAAAGTTTTAAGCTGAATTTAGAAAGACTAAACTTCCTTTATAAAGTAGGAAGTTTCTAAAACAAAGAAATAGGAAAGTTTCCAAAACTAGAAAATAGGAAAGTTTCTAACTACTTTAGGAAACTAAATATTAGGAAAGTCTTACTCTCCAAGTAACTAAGACTTCTAAACTAACTAGCCTATATTTTAGGAAAGAAGAAGACTAAATATAGCTACTGCTCTACTGCTGCCGACTCTAACTAAATCTGGCTGGCGGTACCACTTGCATGGATCGACTAGGTTGTGCCTGGCCCAACAAGTTGCTTCTTTCGGCCCCTTCTTCTATAAACCTGGCCTGCATCACTTTCCTTCACAGCTTTTGGAAAGTTTCCAAAACAAAAAGTAAGCAAAATACTATTCCATAACTAATTATGCGCTGCACAATATTTAGGAAACAAATCTAATAATTAATTCAGGGTAAGAGGTAAGAAAAAGCTTGTGCAAGCAAGCTGGACAGCTGTCAGCATTTGCTCAATTCTGGTCTTCAATTTGCAGCTGTAATTAGCTGTCAGTTGGGCCTCAATTTGTGGCTTCAGCTTATGGCTTGCGGCTAGCTTGATTGCTGGCCTGATTCTTTAGCTAGGCTTGGCATGGGCCTGTTTGGGGGATCCTCTTGTTCACCCTCTGATTCTTTCCAGTATAAACTGGTACTGCATCACTAGCATACCTTTTCACCCAAAAGGAACTGAACATGAGATAGTGGCATTGGTTGGAATTGTTGAAGGACTATGACTACGACATCAAATACCATCTTGGTAAGGCTAATGTTGTAGCAGATGCCTTAAGCCAAAAAGTGTGTGATGATGATGATGTACGAAGAGCCGATTACAGAGGAAGCCATTGAATACATGGGCTCTCACACCCTGGTCATTGGACCTCCACCACAATTGGAGGGCATGGTAGGTGACTCACTTATGCAAGCCATACAATCTGAGATGGCAGGACTCGTAACACAGCTAACCATCCAGCCCACGTTGTTGGACAATATTAAAGAGGCTTTGGCCAAGGATATACACCTACTTACCTTAGAGCGAGATCTAAGGCGAGGAAAGCAGGACCCAGATTTCTCCATCAACAGGATGGGGATTCTCAGATATAGGGGCAGAGTGTGTTGTGCCAGCGACATCCCAAGACTTGAAGGACTCAGTTATGATTGAGGCACAATTTTCTCCTTGTATCATTCACCCTGGAAGTACAAAGATATATCAAGATTTAAAAAAAAAATTCTGGTTGCGAGGAATGACAGCCGATGTGGCCAACTATGTATGCAAGTGCATTACTTGTCAACAAGTCAAGGCAGACCATCAGAGGCCACCAGAACTACTTCAACCCTTGCCAGCGCCAGAATGGAAGTAGGACCATATCACTAGAGTAGCAGCCCCATATAAGGCACAATATGATAGAAGATGTCCAACCCCATTATCTTGGAATGAGGTGGGCGAAAGAAGAATTTTTAGGCCCGAGATCATTCAGGACACTTGTGATAAGGTAGACATAATCCATAAGCGAATCAAGGCCACTCAGTTAGTTTCTACTAGTTAGCGTATTGAGACAAAATACGCTTTAATCATGAGGACTAATGGACTCCTAGTTAGCTTATTAGTTTGCTTTATTAGTTTCTTTTACTAATTAGGCTTGTTAGTTTCATTTTCCTATTTTGAGTTTACTTTGTCTTTAGTTTGTGACTAGGAATCTAACTTGTAGAGTCCTAGATCCTAATGAATAGTTGTTTTATATTTTCTATAAATATAAATTACAAGGAGGAGAGCAATACCAACCAATTCGATTCTCTCTCTCCTTCTTTTATTTCTTCTCTTATTTTTTATTTTGTCACATAGTATCAGAACAAGTACCGTTTTGAGAGTCATCTAAAGTTCTTTATCATGGTGCGCAACCACGATTGCTGCCTCTAATGATTAGTTATTGTTCTTAAGTACCCGCTACTGCCATCAAGATCTCTTTCTCAGATCTGTTCTGGTCTTCAGAGATCTCATCTACTACTGACAGCGATTCATCTGACCTACTGCAGATTTGTTGTTGATTATCTGTTGATGTGTTCTTCTCACATCAATTCTACTCATCATCTACGCTGATCTACATATCTAAGTACTAGTGATTCGGTTTTGGTCTACTATTTTTTTTACTGATCTTGATCTATTGTTGTTACTCTACTCTACTTAGTGCTGTAGATACTGATCTAATTTGATCAGATCTAACTAATCTCAATCTACTGTTGCATTCAACAGTGCTGGCGATTCTGACATGATCAAAGCTATTAGCCTCCTGCTTTTTGAATCAATGAATTCTAGCTCAACTAAAATTTCTTGATATCTCTCATATCCACCATTGGATCATCCTAAATTTTGATGACTTAACCTAATTATATTTAACTACTTGCTTGCCATTTTTGGTTCACATCTGCTGATAGGTTCTTTAATTTTTCAATTAATGTCAAAAATCCACTTGCATCATTACCCTATTCCTAATCACAGAAGGATTTCACCATATTTCTTAATCCGACCGTTGGATGGTTTGAAATTTGGATATCCTGCTCCTGATGATATCCTAATCTATATCTGCCAGTTTGAAAATCTCCCGCCGTAATTTGTCCACACAGAATGTTCCACGTGGGGGGGAAATTGCATATATATCTGCTCAAGTTTGTTTCTTCTCATTGAAGAGAGCTTTGCCTAATACGGCCTTGCTCGTAATGGAGCTTACCTCCTTGCTCATGATGAAGCCTACTACCTGCAGCCTAATAAAGTTGCACATGATGCAACCTCAACTACCAGCACCTGATGCAGTCTCTACCATGATGGCAAAGAGGGTTTCAACACATTCAATTCAAAGATCCCTCTTTGCTACAGGATCTTATCACAGTCTAACCCAAATTTAACCTTTAACAACAAACAAGAATTATTGATTTAAACAAACAATTTCACAACTTCAAATCTGACTGTAAGAATGCTTCAAAATTTGGGATCCTTGATCCTTAGAATATGAGGAACAATATTCCAGAAGATGAGCTTGATCCAACGGGTGGGATTGAAATCAATCTTGCCCGTAAGTCTCAAACAGGTATTTTAACAAAACCAGAATTGTATAACAGTAAAAAAAAATTACTTATCTCAAAATCCAGCCATTAGAAGGTCTTCAAACTTGGATGGGAAGTACTCTAGGATGTGCTTGATAACATACCCAAATTTGAAGGTGATCCAACTATGGAGAAGAAGTTATGAATTTTTGAAAAACCCTTATCATCTGAAAACGGGACTGGTTATATCCACAGTAGAAAAACTGATTGAAAACCCACAATTCCGCAGTGTTGTATTGATCAAATTAGTCCTAATATTGTCAACATCATATGAAAGGTGTAAGAAAAAGATTGGAGGACCAAAAGAGCAAAAGGAATCAAGGAATCAAGGAATCAAGGAAACAAGGAAACAAGCTTGCAGTTGAGTCTCACAACCTTAGAGACTCAACCAGAAAATCTGTGTTTTCTACTAAGTCTGCATGCCTTCTCCCTTTCATCTTATTTATAATGCTGAAAAGAATTACAAAAGATAAAAATGACTGATTCTTTAAGAAGAATGTCCAAAAATAAAAAGGAGAAAATCTTTCCTTTATATCTATTAGGAAAGTTTCTAAACAAAAGAAGCTTCTAAAACTGGAAATAGAAAAGTTTCCAAACAAAAGGAAACATCTAAAAACTGACTCATAAAGTAAATCAACTTAGGAAATAAAATCTAAACTAATTTTAGGAAAGAAATAACAAAAGAGTGAAACAAAATATTTCAAAAAAATTATGTTGGTACTGCTCACGTGAACAGTGTTGGCAATGTCGCTGGCTGACTTCTTGGCATTGAGGCTTGGCTTTGGGCTGGTTCCATGGACCAATGTCGGCTGGTCCTTATGTTGGTTCTTGGACTGGTTCACGGCTGATCCTTGGACTGCATCATGCTACTTGCAACCTACTGCAGTTGCATGTGAAGCAACTTCAACTACCTACACCTGAAGCAGCCTCTACTACCTGCACATGATGCAAATTCTACAACCTGCAGCTCTACCTGCACCTAATGCAGCCTCTACTACCTACATGTGATGCAAATTCTACTACATGCACGTGATGCAACCTCTACTACCTCTTCGGTCGTATTGGAGCCACCACTATTGTTGTTCCTGCTCTACTATTGCGGCTAGTACTACTTGGTTCACAGTGACCTATACTGTATTGCTACTATTACTACTACTGTTATTATTGCTGCTCTCGTTGCTACATTGTTTCAAACTAAAGCTCTCACATTCCGCCATGCTCCAACCTGAGGGTAAGTGTTAGCGTAATGATATAAAATACGCTATGGCTGACTGATTACTTTAACTAGCAGTTAATCATGTAAACTAATAGACTCTTAATTAATTTATTAGTTTGCTTTATTAGGGTCATTTACCAAATAAACTAGTTAGTTTCATTTTTCTATTTTGAGTTTACTTTGTCTTTAGTTTGTGAGTAGGACTCTGACTTGTAGAGCCCTTGATGGCAAAGTAGAGTATCTTAATTTATGCCAAACCTTACTAGGGTAGGATCTTTCAATCAGCCCAATTCGAATTTAACACTTCAACAATCAGTAAGATTGATTGAATTTGATAAATAATTATTTAACTTCAAATCTATCCACTAGAATGCTTTGAAACTTGAAAGCAATGATCCTTGGGGTATGAGAAACAATACTCCAGAAGATGAGCTTGATCCAATGGCGGAATCGAAACCATTCTTGCCCGTAGGTCTCGAATATGTGTTTTAGCAGAAATCAGAATTAGAAAGTATCGAAGAAATTCACTTATCTGAAAATCCAACCCTAGAAATCACTTGAAATTGCTAGAAGACATTCTTAAGGCCAATTGTGAACACTAGCTGAAATCTTAGATCGATCAAAGACGAGTTGAGGTGATAATAGGACCTGCCGACCAGTTGTACAAGCTATCGCCCAGGTCTGGAGAAGTTTCTGAAAATTTTGATGATGTTTAGCACCAAATCAGCAAAGATCTGGTAGTCTTCTAACAGAAATAATTGTCGCCAATGGGTATGAAGAACAGACAATAACATGAGAAGGAAATAAAAAATAAGAAAACAAACTGTTGGTTGAGTCTCACAACCAAAGGAGACTCAACCAGAAATCAAAGCTTAACTTTTCTTTTTCTGGTCTAAATCTGAGCATTACTGCCAGCCCACCCTTCATATTTATAACTTTGAAAAAGTACAAAAATTTAGGAAAGTTTCAAAATAGAGAATCGTAACTAAAGCTGAAACTTCCTTTATAGAATAGGAAAGTTTCTAAAATAGACATTAGGAAAATTGCTAAAATACTTTTAGGAAACTAAGGAAACTTCTATTTTCTAAACAATGGAAATAACTGAAGCCATATTTTAGAAAACTAGCCAAACAAAAGAATCCTAACTTCTACTAATTGCTGGCCGCACATTTAGAGTTGACTAGACTGGTTTTTAACCAGGACTGATTTGACCCAATGGACCAGGCCCATTTGAATGCTTGACTGCTTGCGTCTCCTTCTTTCCTTTTCCTTCAGTAAACCCTAAATCCTGATCTGCACCAGCCCTAGATCCTATCTAATAGTTGTTTCTATTTTTCATAAATATAAACTACAAGGAGAGCCGTACCAACCAATTTGATTTTGCTCTCTCTTCCTTTATTTCTTCACTTATTTTCTATTTTGTCACACTATTCAATATATATAATAGAAAAAATTTCATCTACACCCCATCAAAGATTGTTAACATCATCTACACCCACAAGTTTGCAAAAACATCACCTAGGTCCCAAAACTTTGGCTGTGGTAATCAAAGAAGTCCACTCCGTCAGTTAATTCCCGTTAGATGCTGACGTCAACTGAAATAAAATTTTCCATGGATAATACTGCCCTTATAGTAAAGATAAAATATCATTTTACCCTTCTTCTTCTTCTTCCTTTCCTCTTCTTCTTTCCTCTTCTGCTCTTCTGCTCTTCTCCATAGTCAGATTCATATAGACGTTGGTGCGTGGCGAAAAGCAACCATTGAAGAGTAGTCTAAACTCTGGTGGTCACGGCTCTGGATGCATTTCGATCGATTTGGTCAAGGTGAGCCGCTCGAATGCAATTGGAATCCCATCATCAAGGAGGCTTCCATTCATGTGAGGGATTTGAGGATCCTTGGCCCTGTCTCCTCTCAATCCTCCAATATCCTTGGTAATTGTTGTTCAAGAAATTATCACTTCAAAAAAAAAAAAATGCTCTATTTGATTGAGATTTGGGTTCATATGGGGTTTGAATTTGATTACTTCAATAACGATAAAATGGATTATATAAGAGGATCAAGGGAGAATTGGGTCTGTTACTTCTGAAAGATTTGAAGGTGGAGTTCTTGTGTTTCTGGGTTTGTGATTGCTTCACAGGGGTTTTATTTGGTCGGTTATGTTTAGTGTGGTTTGGTTTGTGCTTTTTTGGATTTGTGGTTGCTTCACAGGTGATCAGCAACTTGATTGTAGGGATTTCAAAGTTCCTTGCCAATTATCGCCACTGCTCCGCTCAGGAAGAACTTTCAGACGCGTCAACTGCTCCGAAGTGGGAAGACAGATGGTGAGAGGAGGGTGTTTGAGTTAGAAGAGAGTAGAGAATCTGGAAATGTTATCGAGCAAAGATTTTATGGAGCAAGATTTGGGGAGAAATGTTTCATTTCTCCAGAAATCAATCACAGAAGAAACCCAAAAATGGAGAAAAGAAAGGACGCCTGAGATCGACTACCTCCAGCGTCTATGGGTTTCTTCTTCCCTAACCTCCGACAACTCCGCCTGAATCCGACCCTTTTAATCGACGACCATCAAAAATCAGTCACCGGCCTTGCAGTCCCCTTCCCTCAAAAGAAATTTTCGATCTCACCTTCCTTCTTTGCTTCTCTCTGTAGTCCATGGCTCTATACTGTCTGCAAGAAAAGCTATCTCATAGAACAGACAAAATCAATCTTACTGATGAAAGTAAGAATGAAGCGGGAGCTGGTGCGTGGCGAGAAGCAACGCAAGCGATCAGGCGTTGCAGGTTATGGATCCAACTAAAATAGCGATAAGGCATTGCAGGTTATGGAGTTGGCATGGCTCGCCACGCACCAGCTCGCCGGAGAAGAAGGCTGTTTGGAATAAATTTTTTAAGTTTTTTAAAATTAAAAAGATAAAATATAAAAATGAAGGGTAAAACTGTATTTCAACAATTTTAGTGATTTCCGTCAGTTAAGTGGACTTAGGTGATGTTTCTGCATTCTTATGGGTGTAGATGATGTTAACAATCTTTGATGGGGTATAGATGAAATTTTTTCTATATAATATATGAAATGCAAATTATAATTTGTAAAACATAAATCTTTTCGCTTTGCATCACTAAATTGGGCATGTTAAGTTAAAATACCAATAAGGAAATGTTCCGACTTTCAAGACCTTTCAATCCTCCATTACCATGTTAGAGATTCCTAAAGAAATAGGTCCCTGCCCCAAGGCTACACCATTTCTAAATTTCAAGATTTCTACTCTTTATAAGCACACGTCACTAGAGGCCATGAACCCCGAGTGTGAATAATACAGAAAACAAACTCAAACATCTTCAACTATTGGGAAAAGATATATCAGAGTATTCTTTGTAGACATCAGAAAACCCTAAAAGTAGGCCATCTGTACTATAGTTTCAAAAATTACAAATATATGGTCAAAGTAAGGCTGACCATCACTGAAAGTATTTTCTTAGAAGTCCAGCACTAAAAGCATTAAGATTAGGTGGTTCAACCATAAAGGGAACAGAATACATGTTCTGATCTTAAGAAACACAAAGGGACATTAAATTTTTCACAGGAAATTAACTATTAAACAGGAAAATATATTTAAAAAATTCTGACACTTGCCCAGCAGCCCAGGTCAAACAATCAAAAGCAGATAACAAAAAGCTAGTTGGACAGAAAAAGGAAACAACGAAACATAATTTCAAGCAAAATACTCTACTAAGTAATGACTTTCGGAGCATATTGTTATGTGCAAAACAGCTTACCAAAGCATATTAAGACTGCATTTGGCTGCAAGGGTAATTAAAGGAAAGGGAAGTAAAATTTTCAAACCTAAAACAGAAATCTCTGTAATCATTACACCACATGACAGTGTAACTAAGTCCAAATCATTCCATATGTAGTTATTATATTCACTTTCCTATGCATCCAAATGCTTTGTATTTGAAAAGTAAAATAAAAATTGCATCTACAAAGTATTATCACTAAATGTGGTAAGATATTTATGTAGTTTATAGGTTATACAGTCATGTTATTCACTTTACTATGCATCCAAATGCATTGCATTTGAAAAGTAAAATAAAAATTGCATCTACAAAGTATTATCACTAAATGTGGTAAGATATTTAAGTAGTTTATACGTTATACAGTCATGTTAAAGTATGATTATAAAAGTTTCCTTTTTCAGGTTTGAAAATCTTCAGTTCCCTTCCATTGAATTTCCCTTGCAATCAAAGAGAGCCTAAGGAAAACAAAAATGAAGGAAGGAAGAGGGGGGAGGGGGAGAGAGAGATGGCTTGGCTGTAGTATGAAATAACCGTGGGAATCATTTACTAACATCGGTGATTTTCCCATCTCTGCTAGTGATTACTTGAACTAGATAACCTTCCTCCCCACCGTCTTCAGTCAATTGAAAGCATCCGACAATGATACTATCACTTCGCACCCACTTGAGTGAATCCACTGATGCAATTTTGAAGAAACAATGTAATATTGAAAATTAATAACATGAGAGAGTATCAATACACAGGTTTCTTTTAAAAGGAGAAGAAGGCAGAAGGAAATGAAAAAGTTAAATAATCAACATTGAGATACTTTATCAAACTATGAAATAAGACAAATAATAAGACATAACACTAGATTTGGAACATGTCAAACTACAATAGATATTCTGCAACCAAACAAACCAATAACCATGTTATGTGAGCAAGTGAGGACCTTTTATTTTACCAGTTTTCTTCAATCAGAAACAAAGAGGATATCTACAAGAAAAGAAGAAGCAGGGCTCTGATTTTGGCTGGAGGCATTGTTCCTCTTTAAGGGAGAGAGACAATCATACAAGCACCAGTACAGAAGAAAAAGAGCCTAACAGCCAACACTGGACCATAGAGCAAAACCCAAACAAGAAAAAAAAAAAATATATATATATATATATATACACACACACACACACACATAACCCATGATTCCCTATCTCCGGGTAAGGTGAAGTCCTAAAAGCATAGCACCCCCTCCAGGCCACATCACTTCTAAACTTATATTAACTTGAACATTTCAGGGCTCTGCTTCCTTGGCCAAAAGAATCATATAACTGGATCCACCTCCAGGACCGCTTCCACAACAGCACTCACACAGTTCTTCCCAAACCCTTCTTCTGGACCTATCACACTCTCCTCCAACCTCTTCATGACCAGTCGCTGACGAAGAAATATCAACCATTTGTGAGAAGACGAAAACCTTAAGGCGTAAATTTTTTGAATCAGACTTCTAGAACGTTTACGGCCTAATGCTGGGAATCAAGGGTAATTCAAACACTGAGGGCTTTGTCACTTGTTTTGGGCCACTTTAAACATTTGGGTTTCTGGAAGAACCCAAGTGTTGGGAGTTGGGAGCCAATCTTGGTCATAAATTATTTAGTCTTTTGCTACAAGAGTTAGTCCAAACCATGGGTTTCTTTTAAGGGTTTTGTCTATATAAGACGTACTTGATTTTTCCCCTATTCTGCTTATGTTTCTCATCAATTTACAGGTTGAGTAATCAAGGAAGATATTCTGGAAGAGTTCTCCGTCAACCAATTAGATCAGTTGACCTGATCTTCATATTTTGGCCCCCAACAAACTCCGGTTTCAGCTCAGAACTGGCACAGGCAGAACTGGTGAATTTTTTCTACACTCTGAGAGATAAGAGACCTTAACTTTCAGAATTGGTACAGACTGGTACTCAAATTCCAGAATCAAATAGGGATCTGAAGTTCAATTATTTAAGTGCCTATGAGCCTATCCAGATCAAATTTCAGAATTACTTTGCATTTCCTATCTGAGCATGACCTCGTGTTTGAAGACCTAACTTGTGAAACCTAGTAAATATGATCCATTAGTCTTGACTTTATTGGATAAGCTCTGCCTATAAAATTAAAAAAATAAATAACTATAAGGGTGATGCAGATCAAATGAAGTATCTGCAGGTGATGGGGCTCATTTAAGGGTTGAAGGAAGAAGATTCCAATCTGAAGGCTAGATTTGGATCAAACCTGAGGTCATATATAACGGTCAGATTTCAAGCATAGAAAACAGAAACAATATATCTAAATTATAGAAGCCGATGGTCGATGGCAAGGTGGAGAAAGAAAAGGGGATTTATGGTTGTTATGGAGGAGATATAATAGGAAAGCAACCTAAGATCCAGAATCGGGAACCTTCTCTCTCTCAGATTCTCCTATGTCGTGATCTCTAATTTTCCTCTCTCCCCCCGGCACCAAGGGATATCGATTCATTCATTCGCAATCAGTTTGTTCTCTGAACCACCGTGTAGTAATAGCACTGTAAACTCTGCAATCGAATTGATTTCTGCATCTGATTTCATTCATATTGAGCAGTTCCGACAATCAAATCAATTTCTGTACTATGGCACAACGTGGTCATAGACTCATAGCATCTATTTAATTTCAGCAACTGATTTTGTTCCTGTTGTAATTGTAAGTTTATACTCTAGGTTCATTGTATCTTGGTAGCAGTGTTTTAAATCTCGACGAGATTTCGAAGATCTCGAGGGGCTCGAGACGAGATCTCGCCTCGATACAGTGTCTCGATCATCTCGACCAATTCTCGAGCTGATCTCGACATTTTCGACCATTCCTCGACATTTTCGACCATTTCTTGACATTTTCGACCAGTTCTCGACCATTTCTCGACATTTTTCGACTAGTTCTTGACTGGTCTCAACATAATATATGAATTATGATTGTATAGTCTACTTAACTACTTTGGGTTTTTTTACTATGACAATTAACTAATTAAGTGTTATTATGTTTATTCTTCTCCTAAAATATCATTTACTGGCTCATTTGGTCTTTTCTGATCTTCTATTAGTTTACATTATGTAAAATAACCAATATTACCCTAAATTTACATTTGAATTTCAAACCGACACTGCCAAACATGGGTGTAAACCCAAACAACCACCATGTGTGATTATTTATACAGTTTTATGGTTTAAATATGTTTATATATGCTAAAATAGGATTTCCCCAGAGTATCAAGCTTTAAAATGGTCGTTTTAGAGTCGAAATACACATTTTAAGCCTTCACAGCTTTTGTGCAGTGTCTCGCCGAGATCTCAACCGAGATTTCCGAGGGTCGAGACACCCTCGAGACTCGAGTTTTCGAACTATGCTTGGAAGGACACCATAGTTTTTGGTAGGTGGCATAAGTCTTTGGATAGGTCAATCTTGGTAGGCTATGTCACCATAGTCATCAATATCATATTTATGATGAGTGGATGAGGTGGTTGGTAACTATCCCATGTTTATGTATAAGTAAATCTCTTTTCCTATAAATAGAAAAGGCCTCTGTCATATTTGGCAAGCCAATCCCTCCTTATTATTTCAACATGCTATCAAAGCTAAGATCAATATTGGGATCCTAAGTCTTATGCTATTAGCCACAAAATCATAAGCACTGCCCACCACCACCACCTCTCTCTTTCCTCCTTAGTTTAGCGCCACCAGTTACCACCGCTAGCCACCGTCGTTCTCGTCTCTCTTCTACTCGGTTTAGCGTCGCCTCCACCACCACTTTTGTCTCTTTCCACTGTACTCTTGGTGGTGAGTTTTTTTTTTCTCCCCCCAAGGGCCCCTAACACCATGCAGATCTAGATCACAAACTGAATCGTGATTTCTTGATGCTTTCTCTGGAAATTGGTATGTTGAGTTGAAACTTTCGGTATTTGTCTACATGGTGTGCCTTTTTTGTGACTAGCATTGACCAGCAATCACGTCTGAGATTTCATCAACCTCAACTAGACAGGATAGAACCTTCTTGTGACTTTCTTTCGTTCCCTACTTGCTCCATCAAGTTGATAGGAGCAACTATCTGATGTGGTCTCATTCATGTTATCTTGCTATTGTTCTCATGGTCTTTTTGACTACATTACAGGAGACACTGTTAAGCCTACCACTACTAGTCCTTCTCAGGATAGATGGGTTACCTCTAATTATCTAGTCATGTCATGTCGTATCAACTCCATGTATCAATCTATTTCCAGGGGTTATCTTCTTCTCGACACTGCTGCTCAAATCTGGAAGATTGCCATAGCCACTTATTCTCAAGTTGGTAATACTGCCCAGTGCTATGAACTCCGGAAGGAGTTCACGAAACCAAACAAAGGGAGTTATCTATTTCCCAGTATTATTCCACTCTGCAAGATATGTGCAAGAGTTGGATTTTTATGGTTCTTTTACTGCTACATGTGATACAGATGCCACTGCCTTTAAACAGTGGGAGGACAACCTCCGAGTATTTGATTTTCTTGTTGGTTTCAATATTGAGTTTGATCAGATTTGGGCTCATGTCCTTAATTGTGATCCGTTACCGTCCCTCGAGCAGGCCTATGCTATTCAAATGCTTTCGATATTTGAGCCGTGTCAATGTCCTTTCCTGAATCCAGCACTTAACCGACGAAAGAGAGGGGGACGCAGCCCCCGCCGCCATATGAGACGGAGACTATTATACTTGGACTTTTCCTTTGTGGGTGTCTTCTGAGGATGATCGCATTGCTATCAGTGTTTTAAATCTCGGCAAGATCTCGAAGATCTCGGCGAGATCTCGAAGATCTCGAGGGGCACGAGACGAGATCTCGCCTTGATACAGTGTCTCAACCATCTCGACTAGTTCTCGAGCTGGTCTTGACATTTTCGACCATTTCTCGACATTTTCGACCAGTTCTCGACCATTTTTTGACTAGTTCTTGACTGGTCTCGACATAATGTATGAATTATGATTGTATAGTCTACTTGACTACTTTGGGGTTTTTTTACTATGACAATTAACTAATTAAGTATTATTATGTTTATTCTTCTCCTAATATATCATTTTACTGGCTCATTTGGTCTTCTGTGACCTACTATTAGTGTTACATTATGTAGAATAGCCAATCTTACCTAGGTTTACATTTAAATTTCAAACCGACACTGCCAAACATGGGTGTAAACCCAAACAACCACCATGTGTGATTATTTATACAGTTTTATGGTTTAAATATGTTTATATATGCTAAAATAGGGTTCCCCCAGAGTATCAAGCTTTAAAATGGTAATTTTAGGGTCGAAATACACATTTTAAGCCTTCACGGCTTTTGTACAGTGTCTCGTCGAGATCTCGACCGAGCTTTCCGAGATCTCGGTTTCTCAGAGGGTCAAGACACCCTCGAGACTCGAGATTTCGAACTATGATTGCTATGGTCCTTCCTGTGACCCAAGAACGCTCGGTTCTCAATTATGGCTCGTGGAGGTCTAACTTGAAGTGTTAGCGATCGTTTTGCCTCTGATAAGGTTCTTGTGAAAAGTGATTTCTATGGTAAAGAACGACATACTCGAGACAGGTGTGGAAATTACATGACCGTCCTTCCAATACTCGTGGTCGTGGACAGGGTCGTCTCGTCTCCGCCACGGCTCACCATAATGCCGCCGACAATATTCCTCAGAATTCTTCCCTCTCCAGAGGAGTTACAAACTCTGCGTCGACTGATGACCAGGCTGGACTCATCTTTCTTAATGCCATCTGCATCGTCCGCTACCAGCCTGCCAGTGCCTTCTGCTCCATCTCTTTCTACCCCTTCAGGTATTTCTTTTGGTGACCATTGTGCCTCAGTAGTCTCTGTTCCTTGGATAGTTGACTCTGGTGCCACCGACCATATGCCTGGATCCTCCAATCAATTTTTTCAGTATTTCCTTTTGTCCGATAATAGTAAAGTAAGTGTTGCTAATGGTTCCCTTTCCACTATTTCGAGCAAGGGCTCTATCTAGTGCACTCCTTTATCCCTTTCCTCTATCTTACATGTACCAAATTATTCTAGTAATCTTCTCTCTATTAGTAGTCTTACTCATGATTTGAACCATAAAGTAATATTTTTTCCTGATGGCTTTTATTGATCTAGAAAAGGCTTATGATAGAATCCCCAGGGAGTTAATCTGGTAAGTACTAGAGAAGAGATGCGTTTCAAGCAAATATGTGGATATAGTTAAGGATATGTATTATAATGTAATGACTAGTGTGAAAACCGTAGGGGGTCAAGGTCATGAGTTCCCAATTACAATGGGCTTACATCAAGGATCAGCTTTAAGCCCTTATTTGTTTGCCCTCATTATGGATGATCTAACCAGAGACATTCAAGATGAAGTTCCTTGGTGTATGCTTTTTGCTGATGATATTGTTTTGGTGGATGAGACAAAAGCAGAAATTAATGCAAAGTTGGAGCTATGAAGATCATCATTGGAATCAAAAGGTTTTAAGATAAGTAGAACGAAGAAGGAGTATAAGATATGTAACTTTAGTCACACAAGGACGGATAATAAGGTGGTGAACATTCTTAAGAGGGAGATACAACAAAGTGATCATTTTAGGTATTTTGGTTCAATCATAAACAAAGAAGGTGATATAGACGATAATGTTTCACAGAGGATTAAAATATGATAGATGAAGTGGAGAAGTGCGTTTGAAATGTTGTGTGATTGGCGTATTCCTTTAAAACTTAAAGGAAAATTTTATAGGACAATTATTCGACCAGCTATGATGTATGGTGCAGAATGTTGGCCAGTTAAGAAGCATCATATTGATAAACTTAGTGTAGCTGAGATGAGGATGTTAAGAAGGATGTGTGGCAAAACTAGGAAGGATAAGGTAAGGAATGATCGTATTATAGCAGATTTGGAAGTAGCACCGATACATGATAAGTTACGAGAAAGTCGTTTGAGATGGTATGGCCATTTCCAACGGAGGCCGTTAAACGTTCCCTTTCGGAGGAGTGATTTGAGGGTTAAAAGAGCTAAGGGCAGACCTAAGATGACTCTAGGGGAGGTGGTGAAGAAAGACATGCATAGCTTAGGCCTTGCTTCAAGTATGATATCGAACAGAGCTGATTGGCGAACAAGAATCCATGTAGCCGACCCCATTTAGTTGGGATAAGGTTTTATTGTTGTTGTTGTTATTGTGTCATTCAGGCCTGGAATTTGGGTGGTACAGTTGGTAGTGGTAAAGCAGTTGGTGGTCTCTACTTGCTTGATAGTTCGCCATCACCTTTGGCGGCTCAAGCTTCTCACCCCGATTCCTCTACTGATGCTTTATCTGAGTTACATCGGTGGCACTGTCGTTTAGGTCATCCTCCTTTCAAAATTTTATCTACTTTGTCTCCAATTTTTTGAGAAATGTAACCTAGTGATTTTTATTTTTTTTCCGTCATGCTTGCATCTTTGCAAAGCAAACTAGATGTTTATCCTATTTTTGAAAATAGAAGTTTAGTTCCCTTTGATTTAATCCATTCTGATGTCTTAGGCCCTGCACATTGTGTATCTCCTTCTGGCTACCGATGGTTTGTCTCCTTTATTGACTGTTTTAGTCATACCACTTAGACTTAGTTAATGCAACAAAAGAGTGATGTGGCCAACTGTTTTCAATTATTTCATAAGTTGGTTTGGAACCAATTTGATGCTAAGGTGAGATTCTTCCCACATGCCAATGAGTTGATGAATAGCCTTTCTATGGACCACAAAATTAATAACTATACTTAGATAGGGGTAGCTTGTATTCATAACATGGCTCAAATATAGACCAAATCCATTAAAACTAAACCAAATACTAAGTTGGTTGTCCAACTGCTGGAAACCAAAACCACCTAATAACTACAAGGTCAGGATTATCTACATCTACGAATATGAAAAGTAAATAGTGAATACCCCAAAAACTGAAGAATTAAAGAAGCCTCATCTTCTAGCCACTAACTATTTCAGTGATTTGGCGGTCTTCACACTATATACCACTAACTTGACACTACAAAGCAATAAAAACACCAGACAAATTGGTCCCACATGAGAGCACACCAAGCCAAAAACTAAAAATCCTACAAAGAAAAGCACCCAAGTAGCACATCAACTTCTCTCACCCCCAAGGTTTAAAGTATCGGTATCATGTATTGTATTCAATGCTATCGATATCGATACGAGGATGATAAAGCTACTTACAATTTGAAGACTCAGTTTTCACCTCTTACATTTGATACCGTACAACACGATATGTATATCGTACGTACCCATGGCTATCTATATGGTTACGATGCAGTCGACACAATATGATACTTTACACCATGCTTCCCCCCAAAAAAAGAAAAAAAAAACTCACACTGCTGTCAAGTCTCCCAATTAATTTGATCCAACACAGATTGAACCATTGTTGCCACCATGTACACCAGTTAACTTCTCCAATTGTCCCTAGCCTAAATCTGAAGCAAAATATTTGTCATGCTAAATAAACTTCCATCTAAAATGGAGGGAATTTAGAACTATTTTCAAGACTCTCACCATAGCAGAAAAAAACAACATAAAATCATGTTTCACAAGCAAATGTTTTGTTCGACCATATTTTGTGTTGCAAATAAGGTTCTCAATTTCAGTTTCAGGACTAGGAAATTTTGACCAAAATTTCACCAAAACCATAGTTAATACGGGAACAACAAAAAAAAATTGAACAGTACAGTATGATTAAAACGGCTAAAAAATTAAACAAGCCGGTCAAAAATACGGTCAATATTTTAACAAAGACAAAAAAAACGAAAACTGGAGGTACAGATTTTAAAAGGTAAAATTCGAACAATACGGGACCAAAAAAAATCAATACAGATAAAACTAAACAAGTTTTACATAAATCCATGCATCCAAAGTCCAAAACAATTATTAATAGTTGGTTAGGTCGCCAAGGTTTTGAGTGAGAGTTGAGATTTGAGACTACCGATTCACTGGTGCTATCCTTTCTAACCATCTATGTTTTATAAGCTCTAATGCTATTTTTTCCCACACCAAAATATAAATGGGCTGTCTGGGGCCTTTTCAAGTTTCAGTTAATATTGCTTTCCTAGACTCCTAGTACATAGCACAACTGCACAACTTTTGATTTAAACCCACATCGATAACTTCTTGGATTTGAGAAGAGATAGACTCTTATAAAAAGGCAAATTGGGTAAAGGCGTAAAACAACTCTTCTACGGGTTGGATGGGCCATTGGCCTTAAAGTGACTTACATCACTAGTGGCCATGCCTTCTTAATTGGGAAGATTTAAATTTTTAAATGCCTGACGTCACTAGTGGGCCATTGCCTTTAAATATGTTTAAATAAAGCTATTGGCTTTAATGTATAATTAATAAAAAGTTTAATATTTATACATACTGTCCGTTTTTTGGAAATAAAAACGGGATGGCGTTTAATATGTGTATATACAGTGACCTATACCATATGACGTTTTTTCCCTTATCGTTTAACACTATACAGAATACGCATATTATACGGCAAAAATACGTCATATAATAGGCGTATTAAATAACTATGGCCAAAACTTGAAATTTTTCTGTCAGATTTCAAAACTTAGTTTCCGCAACCAAAATTTTATTTTTTTAAGCCCAATTTTTTTCTATGACACATTATTAACCTTCTTCACATAATATCCATTTAACCATTTTCACTAAAAAAAATCTTAAATGGATTTTCTATGTCTAGACCACAGTATGCTAATAATGTACATTGGAACATTAGGATTGCATCCATAGTTAAATAGGTAGTACTTATTTATGACTAATATTATTTAAATAAATATTTATTAATTTTTATATTTCATTTACTTAAGATATTATTCATAAATAAACAAACAGTCCTATTTGAATCCAATTAAAATAGTCTATAAAGTGATAAAAAGTCAATTTTTCAGTTCAAGAACAAAAACTGGATTTTATATCGTAGGGCAAATTTCAACTTTAAAATGCTAGCCTTTTTCTCTAATCTAAAAATTCCATAAATTTAATTAGGGCTTGTTTGATAATACTCCAAATTCTGAATTCTATGGATTTTGACTCCCAGAGCCATTTTGGAGTAGAAATGCGTTTGGTAAGCATTCGAGCTCCCACGGAGTAACCGGATTCAAATTGACTTCAAAATCCAAATTTTTGGAGTAAATAGTATCTTTTTTTTTTCTATTGGAGCAAGTTTTTGGGAAAAGAAAAAGAGTCCAACTCACTTGGCTCTCACTTTACCACCACCCACCACTGCCATTACCCACCACCCACCAACCACGACCACCACCCACCACCCATCACTCACCACTACCACCACCACTTTTTGAGACTTCAATTGGGGGATAGTGTTTATCAAACATGTTTCTATTCCAAAGATACTCTGGAATCCATTCTAGAAATGTATTATCAAACATGTTTTAACTCCCAAATAATCCTGGAGTAGCCTGAAGTAAAATCCAAATTCTGAACCGGAATTCAAAATCCAGAGTAGAAGTTTTACCAAACAAGGCCTTAGAGTCTAATAACATTAAAAACCAATAGTCCGCCAAAATAATCTTTTGTTTGATACTTGAAATATTGTTTCCATTTAGACGACTTCAAATAGTATTCGCAAACTCCGAACAAGGTTTAACTGGAGCATAACTCTTTCAATATAACTCATATCAAGCAATGTTAAATTTATTGAAAAGCTATAACATATGATGTTTTGGAAACATAGATTTTGGTCTTGCATACAATATTCGCAAACCAAATACAGCTTTAGAATATATAATTGGATAAGAGGTTCAAATTTAAAACATTCAGCTTGAAACACAATGATCTCTTGGTAAATATTTCACACTAGCATTGATGTATACATAGCATCACCATCATCCATTGATAAATGATAATTGATACAAACAGTATAACCTCTTAACTTTCTATGAAATCTGAAAGAAACAGGACATGCAAAAACAATATGCAGGACTGGTCAAGACTTTAACCACATAAGTGAACTTTTATCTGAACAAAAGAGCACTAAGAGGCAACAAGGCCCATTGATAGTAATAAGTAAAATACCTTTTATTCTGCATTTTGGATCAGCATCGTTAATCCATGACTTGAATGACAATGACATGCAGAATCGTTCCTTAAATTTGGATGACAGAATGCTTAAATTACTGTTTCTTGCAACAGCAACATATTTTCCTTTGGCACTCCAATCAACTAAGAAACGTGAAAAGGTTTAAATTAGCCAAACTCAATCATAATTACGATGGTGGATACAGAAATGAAGTGCCATGTGCAATCGAAGAAAAGAAAAAACAAACCATTATTAATCAATAAAATAAGCCAAATAAATTAACAGAAAAAACTTGTGCAGGTCACTATTCGAATCTGCTACTTTAGAAAATAAATTTAGATTTGACACTAGAAGAGGGGATTCATCATGCCATAGGCTGGCAAGAGGGGCGCACTATAGTCGTCAAATAAATAAATTCAAAAGAAAACCAAGAAATGAAAGGGAACAGGTATTAGACATAAGATATATTTAAACTCTTCAGTAATGGAGTCCATCGAAGCTCAATGTCCGCTAGCGCAACTTTTTCCTTTTTTTAATGGATAACACTATATGAAACACCTCTCCCCCCACCCAAAAAAAATAAATAAATAAAAACAAAAAAAAATGAGATAAAACATGGAAGGCTAACAGTATCACATACATCAAAAGAAAACTAGTCATTAGGAGAAACCCTTGAAAACATCCTGTCCCTGTGCAACACAAACTGAACCAACTTGTCTGCCTAATTGTTTACCCATGTTTGTCTTATTTCTCTTTCTCAAAGAGAAAAAACAAGGATCATCTTTTACCTTACCAATACAGAAAGTAGAAAGCAATAGCAAAACCTTCATAGGAATCCTATCACAGTATTCAGATTGATGAGTTAAATATTACTCTAGGCATAAGAAAACCATAGAATTGCTATTTTAACAATGTTCTTAAAATGGACCATAGTTCAGACCTTGTGGTCGGCAAAACAATGGTCTGACCATCTGAATTAATAATCCAAGCCTCATGCTTGATGCTACACTACAAATACAACCATGATGCATCAACAAGAAGTAAATACACTCACAGGAAATCAATCTTCTTGTTTTGTCTTCCAATGAAGCTAAGAAGCTCTATAAAATAAGCAAATAGCTAGTTCCATCTCAAGCAATGCACATTGCAAAACAAAACAATGGTCATGAACCCAAAATCCAGTGTTCAAGTCATCTCAATTTCATCTTTATTGAAAACAAATGAATGCTGCAGCCAGCGGTCTGGCAGTTTTTTGACAGTCCGAACAGCAAACAGTCAAAACTGGACGGCTCGCTAAGTATTCAAGAGTGATTATACCATCTCTGATCCTAAGCTATAAAGGTCATTGTAACCTGCTGCTGGCATTCATGGCGTGAACAATCTCACCTCTGACCAACCATGTGACCAGCAGTCCACGAAGACATTGCTTACCAGATTAGTCCCTATAAGTCTATAACTATATCAGGAAAAATGGCACCACCAGCGTATTAAAAAAATCAACAAAATATAATTTTTTTAATACAAAAGAAGGAACACATCTAGAAGTGGAGAACAAACCAGCATCAACATTGTCTATTACATCTTTGAAAGGACCTTCAACAAATCCATGGTATAGCTTTCCATGAGCTGAAAGAACAAGATATGAGTTTTCTGAATTTTTTCTCCACTGTAAGTCCTTGATATAGGTTGAATCTTCAAGTGAACAGGAGAAACATGGTTCTTTCTCCTGCACAAGACCAATACAAGCAATAAATAGAAAATTGTTAGCAGTTGCTGGCAAAAATAATTCAAGAACGGAATTGGCATACCCTTCCAACATAAAAGGAAAATAAGAAAACATAGTACTTGATATCCCGAATCCATGTCCCACTTGTTGGAGGATAAATTTGGACATTGTGATTGTTGTGAAATTTTGTGCCCTTTTAGCCATCACAACTATATTCTAAAATCAGCATGGCCACGGAACCCCAACCCCCCCCCCCCAAAAGAAAGAAGGGCCCAAATCAGTTCAACCATGTCTATTTCAATGATGTCAGCAGCGTACTAAATTCTAATCATCACTCACCAATTATTTATCATTCAATGCACCTTGAGGCACAATGCAAGTGCTTAATAAATTACACTGGGAACCCTCAGCTCTGGCTATAAAGCTGTCGACTCAAAGACTAAGCATTTGCTCTTAGTTCGGATTAAACCTTGACCAAAGAATAGGCAATAGTTTTGAGGCTACCTATGAAAACTTGAAGATCCAGCATAAATTTAACATATCTTGAACATGATTTCCACATGAAGTTCAGAGCATGTTGATACAACCAATACGGTTGGCTATTTGAAAATGTACCAATGAGCTGGCAGAGCATGCCATGTGAATAAAATAGAAGTTAAAAAGACTCATGAAAAGATATAGGGATTACAATAAGGACCCAATGGTCTTTATTGACCTAAAAAATAGAGAGTTAATAATACTACAGAAGAGAAGTGTTTCAAGTAAAATGTGGACATAATCAAAGATATGTATTATATTGTGATGACTACTGTAAAAACAAAACGTGGGGGATCAAGGTAGTGAATTCCCAAATACAATAGGGTTACATCAAGGTCAGGATTAAGCCCTTATTAGTTTGCTTTTCTCATGGATGCTTTAACCAAAGATATTCAAAATGAGATTCATTGGTGTATGCTTTTTGCTGTGGATGAGAAGAAAAGACAGGAATTACATAGTTGTCAAGGCATCGCCTAGGCATCCGGGCAAAAATTTATGTGCTAGGGGGTTAGGCGCCTTGTGGTTGTTCAAAAGGTGACCGCCTAGGTCTTCACTCTTTTGAGCGTCGCCTTGGGCACCATGGATGACCTGAAGGCCTGGGCAGTCTCCTTGTTACAGATACGTATATAAATCATTAATTAAATGAAAATTTTCTTGTACCTCCCGTAAGGTTTCTATTTACCCGCAATTCAACCATCCCCCTAACGGAAAAGACGAAAATAGTTTTTTTACCCTTATATTAAAAAGCAGTCCGAAATTGGAATGTCAATGTCACCGAAAAATTTATACCCTGACAGTCGAGGTGCATCAAGGCTAAACAGTCACCAAAAGACAAAACTTCCCTTAAGCAATTGTTGGACAAGAGATGAGTTATCCCAAATTCCGGCAATTAGATACCATTTCCACAAAGATTTTGTTTCCTCAAAAGAGAAGTACTTGAGCTCGGCAAAGAGCCAAAGACTAGGTGATCATAAAGATGAACTCGAATGCGCTCCCCCTTCCTACAGACACCCCCGCATTTCATGCAACAAAATTTTCTGTAACGAAGCAATGAGCCAGCGAGTCACTGAAGCTGATATCTCCACATAAACTGCACACATGGTTCAAGAGAAGAAAACTCATATCCAGAACTAAAACTCTGGGGTCCTTATAGGTTACAACTTACAAGTAACTCCCGTGAAGTAGCAAGGATTCTGATCGACTACCAGTTCTGAAGCACGTTGGAGTCCAAAATCGGTCCTTTAAAAGAAAGCAGCTATTGAGCATCGTTAGCATCTCTGTCAAGAACCATCGGCATTCAACATCACATTCCCAAAAATGGGGGTGGTTGAATTAAAGGTAAACCTCAAGGGTGGTGCATGAAATTTTTTTAATATATTACTATATTTATTACTTGTATTTTTTTAATTAGTATCTATAACTAACATTTAAATTGGCTTTGTGTACGATAATGTATTGTAAACAAATACATGGAATCACTGTTTATAATGCATATGGAGGCAAAAGAGCAGTTTCGTTTGAAAAAAAAAAAATAGAAAGCTCAAACCAGAATACCGATTTGTGATTAAGGCTGCAGCCTACAAGTTCCTCTGGACCTCTTCCTCTTCCAGTGGTCAGCTTCCCATTCAGTGATTCAGGTTTGTTAGTAACATCCTTGTCACTTTGTCGAGTCTGATTTTTTTCTTTTGGATCTTCTTCTTCTCTGCAACGCCGATTTTTTTTTTTTTGAATGTCGATTGACTCGATTCTTCTTCTTCTTCTTCTTCTTCTTCTTCTTCTTCTTCTTCTCTGCTGCAGGTCCGCAACTTTTTTTTTTCTTCTTCCTTCTTCTCTGCAATGCCAATTGCTTCTTTTTTTTCCGAATGTCAATTGACTCGATTTTTCATCTTATCCTCCATCTTCTTCTTCTTCTTCTTCTTCTTCTTCTTCTCTGCTACAAGTTCGCAACTTTTTTTTTGTTCTTCCTTCTTCTCTGCAACGCCAATTGCTTTTTTATTAATGTCGATGGACTCGATTCTTCTTCTCCTCCTCCATCTTCTTCTTCTCTGCAGGTCAGCAACTTTTTTTTTCCTTCCTTTTTTCTCTGCAACAGCAACTCTCTTTTTTTCCGAATGTCGATTAACTCGATTCTTCTTCTCCTCCATCTTCATCTTCTTCTTCTTCTTCTCTGCTACGTTTAACTGCAGATCTGCAATATTTTTTTTTCCCTTCTGCAACGCCAAATGATTTTTTTTTTTTTGTTGAATGTCGATTCTTCTTCTTCTCTTCCATCTTCTCCTTCTTCCTCCTTTTATCTGCTACATTTTAGCGCAACCTTTTTTTTTTCTCCTTCTTCTCGGCAATTGCTTCTTTGTAACTTCAAATCTTTTTTTTTTTTTTTGGACATTCTTCTCCCACGTCTTCTTTTTCTTCTTCTTCTTCCTCTTCCTCCTCCTCCTCCCCTTCTCTACTACATTTTACCGCAACCTTTTTTTTTTTTGGGGGGGTCTTCCTATTTCTTCTTTGCTTCTTTAAATCAGTTGAATTCTTAGTTCTTACTGTGCAAATCAGTTGGATTGCTCAGTTTAAATGTTGATTACTTACGTAGCATACTGCATATATATAACATTAATATAGCATTAATATTTTAGAAATAAAAAAAAATACACGGAAACACTTTGGTCACGGTCACCTAGGCAACGCCTAGGCCCCTAGGATGGCCTCAAAAGCCTTGGATCACCTTGTCGCCTTGACAACTATGAGGGATTAACACCACGTTGAGGTTATGGAGATCAACTTTGGAATTAAAAGGATTTAAGATAAGTAGAATAAAGACAAAGTATATGCCGTGTAACCTTAGACAAAAGAACGGATAATGAGGTCGTAAAGATTGAAATATGATGACAAAAATGGAGAGGTGCATCTGTGTGATCAACGTTTTCCATCAAAACTTAAGGGGTAATTTTATAGGACAATTATTCAATCAGCTATGATGTATGGTGCAAATTGTAAGGTCATTAAGAAGCATCATATAGATAAACTCATTGTAGCTGACATGAGGATGTTGAGATGGATGTGAGGCAAAACTATGAGGGATAAGGTACGGAATGATCACATTAGAGCTAATTTAGGAGTAAAAATGATACATGATAAACTACGATAAAATCGTTTGAAGTGGCATGGCCATATTCAACAGAGGCTTATACATGCTCCAATACTATGAGTGATTTGATTCAAATCGAAGGAACTTAAAGAGCCAAGGGCAGACCTAAAATGACTCTAAGTGATGTGGTGAGGAAAGAGAGGGGTAATTTAGGCCTTGTATCAAGTGTGGCCTTAAATAAACCTGATTAAAGGGCAACGATCCATGTAGCGGAACCCTATTTAGTTGGGACAAGGCTTTCTTGTTGTCGACTCATCAAACAAGTACCAATGGAGAAGCAGTATGTGGAGTAAGGGTTGAACTTGATACGCCAAAGAAACAGAGCTACATAATAAACAACACTTACCTTGTTAAGAAGCAGATAAACAGGGGGGGAAAATGAAATGCTCTACCAATAGTAACGGCAAGCCTTGCCAACAGATCTCTATAAAGCACAAACTCTAATGGCGGCATCAAAAGCAGGAGAAGGACATTATACTATTCAGCTGGACAAAGAGGAGGAATGCAACCACAAAGGGACTTCCAATTATTTCTTACAGAGGATCGGAGAACCCGTCGCCACAGAACTTCAAAGTTCAATTTTGACATTGGAAGTCCTCCAATAAGGCCTTTGGCCAGCTTCAAACAGTTTGAAGCCACATCTGTTGCACATAATGAAGGTTAGTTTACTCATATTTCATTCTGAACAACTTCATTTTGGTTTTTCTTCTCCCTTTGGGTTTCGTATGGGAAATTGTAACTTAATGCTTTTAGTTTCCAGGGTTTTGTGTTGCAAAGACCAATGATGTTATCAAGGCAACCAAGGAAATTAAGGAGAAAGGAAGTGGCTCATATATCCAAGACTTTAGTGTGGCATATGTACCGATCGCTGATCAGCAAGGTCTACATTTCGACGTTGTATGTGCTACCACATATATATTCTTTAAACCTTGCAGTGTGGAGTCATGTCTATCTCACGAGTAATGCATTCTATGCTACTTGCCTTTTGATCTCCATTCTCCATCGCTTACTCCCCCCCCCCCTCTCAAAAGGTCTGGTCACAGATCATGTCTTGATTTGTTGATGTTTCATATTTCAGTATTGTTTGAAAAATGTCTTATTGTGATATAAACAAAACAATATTCACAAACCTTTTTTTTTTTTTTTGCCATTTTAAAGTTTAAAGCTTCCCTAACATTTCATGTCAGCTAAAATTATAGTGATCTTATGTTTCAAAGTGAAACTTCCAACCTGAAATCCTGTACATTAGTATTTGCTAAATTTTATACATGCATTAATTTGTCGTACTTCTGAGGTTGCCTTTGTTTAAGCTTGAATATTCCCTCTTTCTTTTCATCTCCCATTTCATGAAGATGTTAGAAGTTACCATTTTGATTTTGGGACGTAAATAGGACATACTATCTAGTTATCATTATTCTTGCATTTGAGTATCATGCATAAACTATTTATGTAGGTGCTTATTAGTTGCTAGTACTGCCCTATTCTACTTTGAGGTAGGCTTTGTAGCCTATACTACCAGTTACTAAGTCGATTTAGGATGCCAATGATATTTCCCTTTATAATTGTTCTTGTATTTGAATGTTATGAGTGAACTAGATATATAAGTTCCATGTAATTAAGTGATATGCATCCTTTTTCCTTAATATCGTAATCTGTTGTAGTTCAATAAGCTTAGGAATGTAATCACAACGTCTTTATTAAATACTGATGTTTTAACTTGTTTTTATATATCAGATTCTCGTAAGAAATTACAAGAAGCGAATTAACTGGGGGGGAAAAAACGAACTGCTCCACCAAAGGTAACAGAAAGCGTTGAAGAGTCCAGCCCATAAGTCTTAAGTAAAGATGTTTAATCTCTTGTAGTCTTCAAACAATCACTATAGAGAAGAAGTAGTACAGAGAGTAAAGGTTGAACTTCATACTTCGAAGAAATAGAGCTATTATACACTATACAACACTTACCTTGTTAAGTAGTGAATCAACCAAGAAAAAATGAAACTGTCCATCAACGGCAACAGCAAGCGTTGAAGAGTCCGCAGACAATGCCAAAATGTGGGCCTTGCCAATTGGAACATTTACAACACTATGATCTTGGATACATGAACCACTACCTTTTTCCTTTATTACCTTCGCTGCCTCGATGACATCCTTGGTCTTTGCAACACAGAACCCTAGGAAGACAAACCCCAGGGTACAATTACCTACTTGAAACGCAATGAGAGATGAAAACACAAAACGAAGTAGTTCATAATGAAACAGTAGTCAACTAACCTTCGTTATGTGCAACAAATATGGCTCCATATTGTTCGGAGACGGCCAAAGGCTTTACCGGAGGACTACCAGTATCGTAATTGGTGTCCTGAAGCTTTATGGGGATGGGTTCACCTATCCTCTGGAAGAAATAACCAGGATTCTCTTTGCGGTCGCCTTCCTCCTCTTCATCCAACTGAATAGTATAACTACGACCTCCTTTTGACGCCGCCATCAGAGTGTGGGCTTTGTAGAGATTGATTATCCTCGATAATAAGCTTCAAAACCCTAACATGTGGTATGCATTTTTATTAGGATTCTTGTTTCTGATCAGAAGTGACCTTGACTCAACATTCTGTTCATCCGGGTGAACGAGGGAAGAAGAAGAGTAACAGACGGAGGGAGAGCGGGAGGGTTCGGGGGTTCAAAACCCTTTGTTTGGTTTGTCTCTAAGACATATACGCGTGTTAAGACAGTTTTTGATAGTTCCCACAAAGATGGGCGCATCCCGTTCCTCTGTCTCTCCCCCCCCCCCCTAATACCTAATCACTCGTCATCAGTGTACATCCCAAATAAATAAATAAATCCTGCCTTGGATGACCGTTACATAGCTTTCGGTGAATCCGAAACCCACGTCTAAGCAGACACCTAGCTGACAAGCTAAGCCAGCAGGGGGTGTCGGCTGGGACGTGGGTCTCGGATTTACCTGAGAGCCACGTGGCGGTCATCCAGGGCAAACTGCTGCATCCTCCTAAAACCACTGAAAGGAGATGATGTGAATCCATATGGATGGGGATGTTGGGATTGGGATTGTCTTGCTGCCAAGCGGGAGCAGCCAGATGCTTTATGAGAGGCTGGGATCTTTACTGCTTGCTTAGCGGCCAGACAAAAGATTCCTATGTAATGGAGTTATGGCCTTAGGGGAACCGAATACATTTGGAGAGATGATCCATACTCCATATTTAAGGGTTTTAATATAGGGCTCCATCTGTACATGCCCACTCATTTCTCATTAGAAGGATAAAATTTTGGCATCCTTACTATTGGAGATAGATGATGAACTCCATATAGCAAGATGGGAGATCAAATTTGATCTAAAAATTAGCACACGACTTATAGTTGCATTTGATAACATTGCTCATAATGCTCTGTTTGTTTTGACGTAAAATTTTATCGTAAAATTTTTACGTGTTCTATATGTAAAAAAAATTTCAATGTTTATTTCCAATAAATAAAAATATAGTGATCTCTACAGGAGTTGGAAAAAGAACTTTGTCTTTCTTATATCTACTAGAAACAAAGTTTGAATAAAAATTTACATCTAACCCCCAAAAAGGATGTCAAATTCTATTTAATATCCAATGGTTTCTAGAAACTCTAACCGGCCCCATTTAACTGACATACTTGACTGAACATGTGAGTAGATATTCCAACCCTTTATATTTGAAACTTAAAAACATTAAAATGAGATAAAGTTACTAATTTGCCCCTTCTCTATTGCTATTCGATTCAATGACAACATCACAAATATCGGAGCTCCCTTGCCTTTCCCTTTCACCACCTACGTGTTTCCTCATTCCTTATACTGAAATTCACTCACCTCCTCATCCACCGCAATCGACTACGGTGCCAACAACGCCTGGCACGCCATTGACAGATGGCTTAACTACGATGAGACCTGCATGGGCTCAGAGGTCTTACAGGCTGTGAGATCGCATCGGCCTCCATACCTTGCATATTGATCCTGCATCGGAAACCGCTCCTTGAATCGCCATGACTACAACAATAGTTGCTACAAACAACACAACTTTCAATCTTCCCATCCCCTGTCTCTCTTTGTTCTTCGTTCTTCTTCTTTCCCCAAAACCTAATCACAATCAACTCTCACAAATTTATTCTCCCCTCTCTGCTTCTTACAAGTCGAGAACTTGGGACAATGTTAATTAAGTTATCAGAATCTAGTTCGCCACCGCCCGATAAAACAATGGAAGGAAAAATAGATTTTCCTCCGCCATTCTTCGAAGGAGAAAGGAAAAGCTTGGAGAGAGAGAGATAGAGAGAGAGAGGGAGAGAGAGAGAGAGAGAGAGAGAGAGAGAGAGTTGCAGATCAAAATGAGAAAGGAAGAATAATAAGATAAGACAGAAAGGAAATGAATCTGAAAAAGCCCTAAAATGACTCCAAATAAATAAGTGGTGTATATTTTCAGATTTATTTAAGAGATTGCCCAATTTCTCCCATCTGGATTTGCAGAGACCTACATCGAGACCTCTCTCTCGTAATCAACTCACAAACAAATACTTGGTAGGCTCCCTCATAAGCCTTTGAGTCGCCTGAAAATCGTGATTTATGTGGATCCTCTGGTCCTTTTTCAAATTCTTCTGCCAGTTCAACAAGCAACGATCTAGCAAATGGCTGATCTTTTAACCCAAACCATGCATCTCTTCCAACCTCTAATTCTGCTTCAAATTATGGGGTCAATCACGGGGATAAGTTTTCACTAGTCATAAACTCAAAGCTAAATGGAAATTCTGCAACTTTTTCCTATGAGGCATTGCCTAGTTGTAGGGATGTTCCGAGCTCTGAGAAGCAGAACTTGTTTATCAAATAGCTGATATGGGGCTTCCGATCGTCGCCCCAAAATATCGAATGGCTTCCTTGCTACCTCGTCTGAGAAGAAAGCACAGAGTGTGCAGATTTCTTCTCCTTTCTACAAAGCAGTGGCATCCATCATCGACGAAGATGGTTGACTGTTGTTGTCACAAAAAATATCTAATGGCTTCCTTGCTGGTAGACTGTAGCCGTCGCCGAACGAAAACGACTGCACACTATAGTCAACGAATAAGGGTTTCACCGTTGCAACTCGTCGGGGAAGAAAGGTATCGAAAGAGATATTTTCTTTTTTACTTTTACTGTAGAAGATGAAAAATTGGTAAGTAAACTTGTCTTTTTACTTTGGGGGGCATTATGGTCTTTTATTTTTGGAATAAGGGCAATATTATCCTAATATTTGCAACTAACGGGACTCTACTGACAGGTGGGGTCTATTTCATTAACGGTGGAAAAAATTTGGGTGCTAGATAAGACATTTGAAAATTTTTGGGTGGTAGATGAGATTTTTGAAATTATTGGGGATTAGATCAAATTTGACATAGTTTTTTGAGTTAAATTAATTTTTTTCTTCTTTTTTTTTTTACATATAAAATTTTATACGTCAAATTTTAAGGTAAAATTTGATGTCGAAACAAACAGAACATAAATGAATTTGCTGATTTATTGCTCACTAGGAAGAGTAGATTGCAAGTAAAATAGCATTGTAGTTCATAGAAAATATTTTCAAGGAAAATATCTCTTGATATAGCAATATATATATATATATATATATATATAACATTCACAAACATTTTTGACAGAGAAATTCATGACTCTCTACATCATTTGTTATTCATTGTTGTTCACCGTTGCAACCATTCAAATTGCAACCTCATTTGTCACCAAAAAATGAAAACAATTTCTTTTTACCAAATTACTAGATGCCGATCCAGTATTCCACTCCTATCATTACTCTCTATGAATCAAAACAAGAAAACATACTGATTTTTTTCTTTTTCGTAATTAAGAAAACAGGGCCAAGATCGTTTGTAGCACTTTGGTGTACCAAATTTGATCCTGACCATTGGGAGTGCATTTGGACTTGTGACCGATGTACTTCCAATAGTCTGGATGCACTCTACTATAACAGAGTGCTACAAATGATTTTTTCCAAGAAAATATATTGATTCGTGGATGAAAAGTACTTTCGCGGCTTATATGTGAAAAAAAACACTTCAATGAGTTTTGGATAATACCCTAAACAGAAAAATGCTAAGCACTTTGGAAGATATCACATGACAGTATCTCAAAAAGAAAACATACTAATGCTCATTTTTCAAAATAAAGTAATTAATAATAAGGAAAAGATATACTTTAATTTGTCTCTATCTCTCTCTTCCATGAGATTCTGATCTCTTTTCTCTCTCTTCCCCAAGTGATCAATTACCAGTTCTTATTGTATTCTTATTTTCCCATTAGCATATAAGATTCTAATATGCCCCACCAGTTTGTAAATTCTCCTCACACAATAATAATGTGCTTGTAAATTTTCATCTCAAAAGTTTAAATTTTTCCATCTCAAAAGTTCAAACTAGAAATCAAATAAGTTCCAAGTATATGAGAGGAGTGAAGATCATTTAGTAATTAGTCTAAGAATAACTCCAACAGTGTCTTTCATATATTATAACCAAAAATAATTAGGAAAAGCATTAAGCCGGTGGTATTGGCTTATTAGGGATGCCTTTGAAATGGACAACATCATTTCCAATGTAAACTCTTCAACCAAATAAGTGTAAACGTCAATTCTTATAGAGACTTAGACTCAAGTGGCACTCAAATCATCTCATGTTGTCTGGTTTGTCCAATCACGATCCGACTACTGCACTCCACACGATGCATATATTGATTTATCAATTGGTATGAACACCAGGTAAACTGTAGTTATTGGATCATGGCTAGACGCCGTTCAATGATAGGAGACGATACGAGTCAACTTCAGTCCAAGTCAGAGATTGAGGGTCTGTTTGATAAAACTTCTACTCCATATTCCTTTCTTTTGGTTCGGAGTAGTACTTCTACTCCAGGCTACTCCAAGATTATTTAAGAGTAGAAACATGTTTGATAACGTAGTTCTAAAATGGATTTCAGAGCATATTTGGAACACGAACATGTTTGATAAACACACTATTCCGTCAATCAAAGTCTATAAAACTAGTGATGGTAGTGCTGGTGGTGGTGGTGAGTGGTGAGTGGTGGGCGGTGGTTGACAGGCGATGGTGGTGGGTGGTGATGGCAATGGTGGTAGTGGTGGCAGTGGGTGGTGATGGCAATGGTGGTAGTGATGGTAGTGGTGGCAGTGGGTGGAATTGTCGATGGAATCTGTTCAGTCCTCCAGATCAAGCCACGTAGCTGAAACACGAACCAAGTACTAAGGTGGACGGGATTTACCCCGGGGTCACTCTGATGCCAAAGTTTGTAGATACCAAATACAATCAAAATGGAGCTCATAATAAAACACTAAAACTCCTGAAATATGGGGTTCACTGAGATACGAGAGCTTCAATAACGTGTTCCTCTCTGAATGAGTGAGGATTGGACAATGGTTTGAACAAATGTTATCTCAGAGTGATACCTGGAGGTGGGTGCTCTCTTTTTGTAGGAAATTCTGAATCATTTGTGTCACACCCCAAATTCTGATCCAACCAGAGTGGTGTGAGTGAACCGTCATTGAACCAACGGTTCACACCAGGATCTCGAATAGGCCGTGTCCACCCACACAAACCAATTACACATAACCACAATCAGAATATAAATATACAGCGGAAGACTTTAAATAGAATGAACCGAGTATCTATTGA
Source organism: Protea cynaroides (assembly GCA_028583415.1). NCBI lineage: Eukaryota > Viridiplantae > Streptophyta > Magnoliopsida > Proteales > Proteaceae > Protea > Protea cynaroides. Next base: position 64,300,495 of record CM053269.1, on the reverse strand, counting down.
TAATTTAAATAAATATCCCATTATTCAAATTCAATCATAAAATAATAATCTTTTACATCTCTTAATAACAAACAAAAATAACTGAAATAAATAAATAAAACAAATCACAGGTACACGCAGAAAGGGCACTCGCATGAAGCGTCATGCTCGTCCTCCCCTGCTTGTACATCCAAAGCAGCTACACCTCCATACGCCGGAGCGTTCACATAGTCGTCCACGGTGTAACCTGCATCAACATCTAAAAACAATGTATATACAAAGGGTGAGCACACAACACAGCCTCGAAGGCAATCGACAGTTTCACAAGATTATGCATGAGTAACAATCAATTTTATGTTTGTGGTCCGGTTTTAAGTTTGCAATGTGCTATAGAAAGGTTTGGTGGCCCCCGCACCTCTATACACGAGTGTGTGGCGTCCCACAAGAATCACTCTACCACCAACCCACATGCACCCATCATGGAATAGAGATAGAGCTAAGGTATACCCGCACCTCCCCGATACTCTACCCATACCAAGTACCTAAGCCCCTACGGCCGGGGCTCGCAAACCCGGGCTCGCAACTAACCAATCCTATATGTCAACAATGTATGCTCTATCCCAGCACAGCCGTCTACGGCATAGAGATAGAGCTAGAGCGTGCAGGCCGGGTCGGAGACCACCAAAACCTCACCTCCCCCTGATACCCTATCCGCAACTAACCCACTAGGATAGAAACAATACGCAGTGAGACCCTATCCCAACACAACTCCCTACGGCATAGAGATAGAGCTAAAGCATCGTGGACAAGGCAGCGTCGACTCGAATCCTCAGTACCACCCAACGATGGTCGGGACAACATCAATATCGGAGACCAACGTACCACGATCTTCCCCTGATACCCCACCCGTACCAAGCATGTTAAGACAGAATACTACAAAAGGTGCCAGTGTGAAGAGCGATCCCAGGCCCATGCCCCACTCCACACACCAACGAAAACAATCATATGCCTAACAATCACATCCTATGAATGCATGAACAATAATAATAACTGAAAGTAAAGGATGGCATGTGAATATGCACAAACATCACATCATAGATATTCAATGATTAACAACGATTTACTGTCCATTAATTATTAGGTTTAGGTCAGATTCCCTTACCTGACGCTCGTTCGATCACTTGCTCCACGTCACAAGATCCAAACGATAAGTCACAACGTCCTACATAATATTAGGGTTCCATTAGAATGTATTATTTAGGGTTTCATGTTGGTCGGAACCCAACATGGTTACAAAATACCCTCACAGAGCTGACCGGTGGCATGTACCGGTCGCAGCTCTGTGGGAAAGACTGGCGACCGGTATGGTCAGCCGGTCCCCCACGATAACCTCCCGAGAGGTAGCGGTCGCAACATACCGGTCACACTATGTGCAACCGGTATAGTCGACCGGTATGTCTCCGGAAGACCATACATGGGTTCTTCGACTGCCGTCGATCATCCTCCATGGATTTTCAGGGTTTCTCATATCCATTCTAAGTCTAGGCTTTGAGTTAGAGTTATCCCCAACTCATTCAAGTCTCGTTTCGATGAATATCATCTCGAAACTCGAATCTAGGGTTTGACGGCAACTTAGGGTTTATTGGCCAATTTAGGGTTTTAGATCAATACCTTCTTTGCATGGTATTGATCCACCCACATAACTAACATAGGGTAAGAAGATGGATCCAAACACTTACCGTTGACAGGTGTAGCGAGAGCTTCGTCAAACGGTAATGGCGGCACCTCCTTCTTCTTCCTAGCTCCTTCTCCTCTCCAAGCTCTTTCTCTTCTCTAGGGTTTGTGAGAGACAATGGAAATGATTTGAGGGGTTTAAAGGTGTATTTATAGGCTAGAAGTAGGGTTTAGTAACCCTACTAGGATTAGGAAACTTCTAGGATTCGAAATCAGAAAAGTGGGACCCGCAGAGACTAATTTCCAAATTCCCGCACATAGTGGGCAGCCATACCGGCCGACCGGTACCATCATCCGGTACCATCGACCGGGTATACCTAAAATCAGGTATAATTGGTCGACTTCGGTCCGATTTCGTACCTGTTTGTTATCCGCTTGCCCCGTCTGGCTCGGTGATGATCGGAAGACCTGTCACGACACAAAACCAAGGTTTAGACCGGGTTTTCAGAGTGTGGGTCTTACAATTTGCAATCGATAACCTTTCACTATTTATAGGCTTAAGTTGAAGCTTACTGGACAAGCTTCTCCCCATCTACCACCATCTCCATCGTCTGTCAGCTAGAAGACAGTACGTCTAGGCTACTACGACCCCTTAGGGCGGCTCTTGGATGTCTTGTCAGCCATTTATAACCCCATTTGACCTTCTTCGACCCCCTTTTTCTCTACGTCCCCTACTTCCTCTGACAATAATAGTCGTCATTTCTCTTTTATTGAGCATAAATCTTACCTATTTGCTGATTCGGTTTATGATATGGTGATCTACTGTCACACCCAAATTCCGCACTATTCAGAATGGTGATGAACCGCTAATAAATCAATGGTTCAACCAGGATCTCTAATAGGTTGTGTCCGTTGAAATTAAACCATACACATCCACAACCATAATCAGAATAAATACACAATAGCGGAAGTTTTAATATTAAATTAACTGAGGAATCTAACTGTGATAATCAATAATAAAATATCAAGTTATGTTATATCAACCGAGACATAAGTAAATAAAATATCAATTACATTTTCTTAGTAATTCAAATGAAAAGCTAATAAAAAACGCATGTATTGCACTCGCATGAAGAGTCATGCGTTTCCACTAAGTCTTCAGCCTCCATCGCATCAATGTGTCCGTACACAGAAGCATTCACATAGTCTTCCACCGTGATACCTGCATCATCAACTAAAATATTCAACGTCGAAAGGGTGAGCACACATCACGACTCAGTGAGCAAACAAAACAATGCAACAACCATATGCATGCATTCAATTCATATCTGTGGTCTGATTTATAAGTTTACAATGTGCTATAGAAAGGTTCAGTGGCCGCCTCACCTCTATACACGAGTGTGTGAATCCGTCCAAAGGTTAACGTTTATTGTCGTCCCACATGCACTCACTATGGAATAGAGATAGAGCTAAAATGCTTAGGACCACACCGCATCACACTTCCCCTGATACTATACCCATACCAACACGTAAGCCTCTACTGGCGAGGGCTTGCAAATTGGGCTCGCAACTAACCAATCCTAATGTCAAACAGTGTACCTATGGCCTCACCCCAACATCCCTCAATACGTCCATAGAGATAGAGCTAAGGCCCCCCGGCAGAGTTGAAGACTACACGGTCCGAGACCACCTCCCCTGATACCCTACGACGTAATAGTTCTGCTAAGGTAATGACGATACGACGATGTCAATGGACAAGACTTGAGTAGAGATAGAGCTAGAGTCTAGTGACCAGGCTGAACCACAATGTCACATTCCCCCCTGATACTCCACTCGCATCAAACACACTAACCACACACATACATTCACATATCTATTCCTAGCATCATCATCATCATCATCATGTTATAAACAAAATAGAATTAAATATGCATGAACATTAATAGCAGGAATATTAGATGACATGTTGAATGCACATTAAAAGCATACACGCATAGAACCAGTCATGGCATTGGACTCAATAAAATAAAAACAGTTTATTATTAGTCAATTAGTTTAGGTCTTGTTCCCTCACATTTGCTTGAGTGTAGATCATCTTTCAAGCTTTAAAACTCACTTTTATATTAATAGGAAAACCTAATAAGTCTATAGATTTTGGTTAGAAGTCATTCCGACACTTTTAGGCTTGTTTTTAAACACGGGTTGCAGGGTGGGTCACAATTAGGGTAGCAGTTTACTGCGACCCCCAGGGTAGGGTCGATGCCAGGGTCGGATGTTCCATCGACCCTGGGTGCGACCACCCCTTTCCTGGACTTCCCGAATACTGGGGGTCGATCCTGTGGTCTGGTAGGGTCGATTCCCAATCGACCCCACGTGCGACCCCCCATGGTTTGAGTCGAGAATTTCATTCTATAGTCAATTTTTTCATGTTTGGGTCATATGACTTACTTCCACAATCCATTATAGGTTTGTACTATGGCTTAAAACTCTAGGTTTCTTCTTTACTTTGTCTACCATGATTTATCCATGGATTTCATTGAAATCTTCCCATGGATGTATGATTTGGATTTCTCCTAGACCATACCCTCTTCATGAACTATTCTAAGGTCTTAGATCATCAATGGAAACGTGCTCATACCTTAGGTTTGCTGAGATTCAGAGATTTCTCTGAATTCTTCACTTATGTCTTATTCTCCAACTTTTCTTATCTTCTTCTTCTCTTTTCTTTCTCTCACTTTCAATTAGGATTTCAAAATGAGTGAAAAAGGCTTAGGGACGTCCTATTTATAGAGTAAAATATCTCAAAATAAGTCCCATTGAGATTAGGAAGGAATCCCATTGAAATGTAGAAAGTTTCCTATTTACAGTTTCTGTTGGCAAACAGGGGGTCGATGAGGGGGTCGGAGATCCCATCGACCCTCAGTTCTAAGTTTTTCGACCCCCAGTTAAAATATCAGGGGTCTGACTTCTTAGTGAGGGGGGGGGGGTCGACCCTGCCTATCTATGTATGCGACCCTGCCCTCCAATTTACTGTTTTTGGGTCAGTTTAATACCTGATTTCGCTATTTTTTTCACGTACTTTGTCCATTTGACTCGACCATGATAGGTAGACCTGGTACAAGGTGATAAGACCAGTTCAATATGGGTCTTACACCTACCCAATCAAATCTGCCTACATGGCATTTATGGTGGTTGTCTATATTTATGAGCATTAATGGCATACAATTTAGTGGTCAGCTACCTCCATCAATCTGTCTAATCACGGTCCGTTTTTCCATAAGAGGGTCAATCATGACTCCATTCCTCGAATGTTATCAGAAAAGACTCTCCCTTGTCCATATACTTGATAATTTGGATGTATGTCGTGTGTCCTGTTCCACAAGGCCTGCCATAGATTCCTCATCCACAGTCTGATTTAGACTTGTTACCATTTTACCCCAACAGGTGGTGGTGGCAGTGGTGGGTGGTGGCCTGTTTTACTTTATTTCTTCTCTCAAAAATTGCTAAAAAAAAAAAAACAAACAATTACTCAAAAAATTTGGATTCTAAAGTCAGTTTGAATCCGGTTCACGCTTCATGAGAGTTCGAAAGCTCAAATCCAACCGGGCTTACCAAACGTGATTCTACTCCAAAATGACACATTGGGAGTATGGGTCTTTCCCCTATGTGGAACTTTCCGACCCTGTTTGATAACATTCTTGTTTCAATATCCCATTGATTCCATCTCTCTGGGAGCAATTTTAGAGTTGAATCCCATTTGGTAAGATTGGTTCGATTCCAAGTTCCTACGGAGTGAAGCATACTATTTTTTACTTTAGGGCCCGTTTGATAAAACTTCTGTTTCTGAATTTTGGATTCTGGTTCAAATTTGGATTCTACTCCAAGCTACTCTATGATTATTTTGGAGTAGAAACTTGTTTGATAATGTAATTCTGAAATGGATTCCAGAGCATCTTTGGATTAGAAAAATGTTTGATAACACACTATCCCCCCAATTGAAGTATAAAAAACAGTTATGGTGGGTGGTGGGTTGTGGGTGGTGGCAGCGGCAACGGTGGTGGCGGTGTTGGTAAAGGTGGCAGCAAAAGAGGTGGCGGTGGTGGTGGTGGTGCTGCCGGTGGCAACAGTGGTGGTGGTGGCAGTGGTGGTGATGGTGGATATGGGTGGTGGTCAAATGAGAGTCATGTGAGAGTCAACTCTTTTTTTTCTCTCAAAAAGTTGATTCAACAGCTTGGAGCAAGTATTTATGACTCCAAAATTTTGGATTATGGAGTCATTCTAAATCCGGTTCACTCTATAAGAGTTGAAATCCAACCAAACTTATCAAACGCCCTTCTACTCCAAAATGACTAATTGGGAGTCAGAATCCATAGAATTCAGAAGCAGAAGTTTTATCAAACAGGCCCTTAGGAACCTAAATTTAGGAGTTAAAAAAACTCGCTTTGGTTGCTCTAATGCAAATTAAAAAGAAACAAGAGAAGAGTCAGGCTAAAACGAAGGCTCGATTGTCGCCATCACTACCATCACCACCACCATAACCACCACCCACCACTCATTGCCACCACCTATTCACCCCACCACTCCTGGTATAGAATTGATTACAGATTTATTTTTATCAAATGAGATTTTATTATCAATAAATTGTGGAATCAGATCTATAGCAGTGTTACGATCAGCATCCCACTTTCGACGAATTGACTTCAGATTAAAAGCAATAAAATGACTCGAGCAAAAAACAATGGATCAAGAATAATGTTACCAATCAGCATTCTCCTTTCAACAAACTGACTCCAGAACAAACCGGACCTCCGTGTCCGGTGGATCCCACTTTCATATGGACGGTGATGAGCGTACGAAAAGGATCCCCATTTCGCCACTCGTCTGTTTCGTCTTCAAGGCTTCCGTCGACCCGAGTTGAGGTTTAACGCCTTAACAAGTTCACATATACACCATCAAGAACCAGCAACGACGCCTCTTTTGGTCTCGATCCATCCCACTGTTCTTATATTACCCCGACTTCTTTCTTACACTCCCGTCTGCTGGACTATCTGCTCAATGAACTGAAATTAAGATTTTTCTCTTCTCTGAATTGGTATAAATTTTATCTATTTATTTATCATTGCAGAAGAAGAAAAAGAAGAAGAGGAAGAAGAAGAAGGAGAAGAGGAAGAAGGGAGCATGGAGGGAAAACAGGGCGTGATGGAGGTGTCCAAGGGATTGCCTCTTCCCAACCCGATAACGCAGCTGCAGGCTCGCTTCAAAGATCTGGAAGTGGGTTTTCGAGCGTGGCTTGCCAAACAGTCGTTGCCCGTTGAGGCAGCCGTTGTCACTGCAACCAGCGCTGCTCAAGGTGCGGCCATCGGTGCCTTTATGGGTACTCTCACAAATGACGTCTCCTCCGCCTTCTCTAACCCTCCTCCTCAAGCTGCTCTCAACCCTCAAGCTATGGCTTCTTTTAAGCAAGCCCAGGTCATTATTAAACCCTTTTCCCTCTCACTATTGTGGTGTTTTCATTTCGAATCTCAAGTTCCTTTGAGAATATGAAGTATTGATTAGATTAACTGTATGTTTGCATTCAATTTTATCTTCCTTCAGACTACGGCTTTCCTAAACGAATTAATTTTTGTTCAGAGGATGTATTGTTCCCTTCTCCCTTTAAATAAGAAAGGATCTATGTTAAGTTAACTTGCTTCGCTGGACTACGTTACTTTGCTTCCATTGCTATGTGGATGCTCTGTCAAATACAATATTGAGGTGGCCAAAACCTTTCGATTAATATAGCCAATAAAGTATTTCGGGGGTGGTTTATATTACTTATGGCTTCTAGTTTTTGGTCAACTCTGTAGAATCCTTTTCTGCTGCTCCCACGAGTTTTACAATTCAAATGATGCTTCTTTTTTTTGAAGCCCTACTGTCTTACTTTATTCCTGTTGACACTTAATCATTTGATTCCCATAAAATGAAACGATTTAAAACTGGTGTATTGTCAGCCCTTTTGGACTTATGTTATCCAATAACTTACTTTGATCGCAGGCACTCTCTGGGGGTCCCTTGGTGCAAGCCCGAAACTTTGCTGTCATGACAGGAGTCAATGCCGGTATATCTTGTGTCATGAAAAAAATTAGAGGGAAAGAGGACGTCGAAACCAGGTACGCCAGCACTAATCCTTCTAGTTCGTCACTTTTCTCCATCCCTATCATTGTTGGTTGTTTTCTTTAGTTTTTCTATTGACAATAACCAGTATTTGCTCCAGGCCACTAATTGCACATTCATGGATGGTGTGATTGGGAGCTTTCCCTTTTTTAGTGGATGGAAACTGCCAAAGATTTTCCCTCTGGCCTGTTTTCGAAGAATTTATCATTGTTCTGATCCAAGTGAAAATCTGTTCCTGAATATTTTTCAAACATTTCAGATTCTGCTTCATGACATCAGCCTCTATGCAGTCAGTTTTCAAATAATGAAAATCAGCTTATCCATTTGTTCAAATGAGGTTTAGTTGGGTTGAGTACTGTTAAGCAGTGTAAGGAGGGATGGAATTGGAGGCTAGTAGCTAATGGTTCCACACTTCCACTTCATGTGACTCACTCATGTTCTGAAATTCGCTAGGAGGATTCAGACGCAACATGTCCAATAAGCTGCTGTACTCTTAAATCCTGTCAAAATGTGAGGGGTTCAATATCAAATGGAAAGGAGTGGGAAGTGGTATTCAAGGACCAGTATTATTTATGTGTGACACACAGAAATGTTCAGAAATGTCAATGTCTACGTTGTGGAAGGATTTTCCTTGATTTGAACAGTGTGGGTGTTTTATTTTTGAGTTCCAACACATTCAAGAACCCACTTGAAGGTTTTGGAGTGAAACTTATATTCTATTGGGCAATGTATGGGTACAAACCTGGGAAAATGTTAGAAATGTTTGATCTGTGCCAGGTGTGTCTTGTATTGGCAAGCAGTGGGGGGAGCCGTGGGGGGGAGGGGGGGGAGGATTTGGTATCAAAGAGAGATGAAAGTTGAAAACTATAGAAATAGAATGGTTTTGAAAGTGGAGGTCGAGATCCCCTCTAATTTTGTAATGGTTGATTGATGAATTAGCTAGAGGGTGGTGTTGGATCAAGAATGTCTTTCAGGTCCAGCATTCCATTTTGAATTGAATTTAGTTAGCTTGCCATAGCTCTTTAATTTTTCTTTTAGTTGTCTTACCTTTTAGTTTGCCTGTCTTGGCTTGTTTGTCCTTATGGTGACTGAATCTGTTTCAGGTACGCCATTCCCCTTTGAGTTGTGTCTGCTCTTTTTCCTCCTTTAGTTGTCCTATTTTGGCCTGAAACTTCTGGTGCTTGTATTCTTTTCCCCCCTAAAAGAATTCAGTTATTTATCAAAGAAAGGGGGAGTTGAAGGTAGAAAACTAAGATGTTAGTGAGGAAATTTAGGTTTTACGATAAAGTTTAAACCACTGTTGGTGGATGAGGTTAAGGTTTAAAGGATAGGAAACTCAATGAACAAATAGTACCGTGGACAACTTGCAAATAGTGTCATGAGCAGTGCCCATAATAGTATCTCCCGATTAAGGCACTAGGCTTTGGAAGATAAGAAGATGGAAAATGAAGGATGGTACCAATAGATAAACAACTGATAGTAACAGTGAAGTATGGAAATTACAGAAAACTAGGAGTCTAGGAAACAAGATAAAAAAAAAACTCTGTAGAAACAGCTCTTTTATATACTACGCTTGTGCTAGATGTTGTTGAATTTTCAAGGCACTAATGTAATATTCACTAAGCACTATGTAATATTCACTATCCACATGCATACAGAGACTTGTAACGAAAAGATACTTAATTGTTTGAAAACTATAAAGTATCTGTTGAGTTACAATTGCCCTCTTTTGTAACTATATCCTGACAACTTTTGAAGTTACATATTTATTTCTAGAACTATCTAGTGCTACCCATCCTAACCCATTAACATAAGGACAACCACTTAAACACTTAAACCTGATTATGAGTAAAAAATTTCAAACCCAATTAAAAACTAATGACCCGGGACTGTGATTAAACAAAGCCCAAACAACCATGGATAAAAAAGGTTATAAAAATATCCATATGACAATGTAGAAAATTTAAAAAATATTTGATGATTCATCCAGATCTATCATCGACTACAATTGCAACCCTTCACATCATGTTGTAATCTGAATTCTCAAGGTGACCCCAACTTGAAGAAACAGAACGGTTGATATCCTGCCTATGCCTTTGGGCTCGGTGTGCAATGGATGGTGCTTTCTGTTGTGGTCATGTGACACCTTAGCTTTATGGGAATTTGTTGGTTTAAAATATTGTTGGAATGAGTTTAAGTTTTGGCCTTATGGCTATGTACCCATATAACTTCTAAGGGTTATTCTTGCAGCATGGTGGCCGCTTTTGGGTCGGGGGCCATGTTTTCGCTGGTCAGTGGCATTGGGGGCCCAAATCAAGCAGCCAATGCTGTCACCTCAGGTCTTTTCTTTGCACTGGTTCAGGGTGGTCTTTTCAAGGTGAGCATCAATCAAATAAATTTCTGGGATGGCTACATTGACTTTATGATTGTTTATTGTGTGACGTGTATACTTGTTGGTGTTTGATATGGCATTTTTTTTAGGGTTAAAGAGATTTTATTTAAAAGAAAAAAAAAGAGAAAATTAGGCAACCTATAAATTACCGGGCACTGCACCAGCTTGATGTGTCTCCTTGGAAACTTTGAATGATTCCTATATATATATATATATATATATATATTACTTCTGAAATATAGGCTGGGCTTGACCTTAACCACCTGAACTCTTAAGTTTGAGTTGCTGCAAATTGCAGTCTCAGAAGTTCCAATTGAGCAATGTCAACAGGAAATGGTTCAATTTCAGTCTTGGTGCCCCTAGCCAATAGTAGTTGCGATGGATTCTGCTCTCTAAAGGGCATGAGACCATCTTGGATGGCTAAGTTAGTCGACCAATATTCATTTTTGAGATATGCAAAATCTTCTTATGTGCGGTTCTACAGCTATATTTTGTAATTTTGGGTCCAAATGTTTTGTCATATTTGAGCATAGGTAGCTATAATCCTGTTATGGGTTGTCAAATTTTGTTCATATTCTAATTTAAGTTTTTAAGGTTTTTTTTTTTTTTTTTTTCCTGTTGTTTTGGTTTGTTATGATTTGGTTCCCGTCACCTTTCTTTAGGTTTTACTTCTGGTGTTGAAATTTATCTTCCTTCCTCTATTACGTCTCTAATGAGCTCAATATCTTGTGCATTTGATGTGATCTGTTAGTGTATGACCTAAACATCGAAAAGGTATCAGTCTGACATGTTTTTTACATTTTGAGATTGAGTTGCTTAGGAGTCATGCAAAGTTTATGTAATATCTTGTGTATTTCATTTCATTGAAGTTAATGAAGACTTGTTAGTATCATGCTGTTGTGTTTGTTTTGGGTGTTCTATCCAAAATTTCTGATGATGTGAATGGTTTGAGATCTAATTGTGTGGTTCCTGCACAATTTGTATTTTTATGTTATCTTAATTGGGGCTTGTTTGCAATTTGGTGGTAACGGGTTTGAAACACGGAAACAACCTCTCCGCGTTGCGAGGTTAGGCTGTGTACATTCTGCCCCTCCCCAGACCCTGCAGTAGGGGGAGCTTCGTGCACTGGGACGCCCTTAATTGGGGCTTGTTGCTCTATGCTGTCATGTTTGGTTTAGTGTTGCATTCAGACGCTGTGAATGCTTTAGAGATTTGTTTGTGTGGTTCCAGTAAAACATCTATCTTTTCTTCTTTCTGCTATATATTTATTTTACCTTTGTTTTGTTTTATGAATTTTCTCTATTTACTCCCAAAATTTTTCCCCGAGCTTTAGTTCACCCTAAAACTCCAGAAATCTCTATGGATAGCATTAACAACTTCCCTGCATCCTTATTATCCATTAACCCTTAGAATTCCTCTCTGCCAGCGCCAAGTCTTGCATCTGTTTCATGTCCATCAAATTCAAGTATCCTCTAATTTTTATGCATTATGTTGACCATAATGAAATCTCCTAATGAATTGTGAAGTGATATATTGACTTGACTAAGTTATTCAAGTGTTATTTCAGAGTTGTAAAAACATGCTACATATGATTATAGCCTCTCTGGAACTGAGATATCACAGCTTAATCATATTTGGACAAGTGGAAGCTATAAATCAAGAAATATAGAGATCCAATTTGCTTCCCCCCTTAAAAACAATTTGTTTTCCATGCTGGTCTTTGTCACCTCTTTTTTCTTCACGAATGGGCCTATCCTCTGTCATGTTTGCAGCATTGGTGTCGGAATAGTATAATGATAGTAAAACCAGCGGCAGCTCCATCTGGGTTATGTGGGTGATGGCAAAGAAGGTTCAAAGCAAATCAAATTAACAAGCCCTCTTTGCTACAGGATCTTAATTCAGTCCAATACAAAATCTGCAGAGAAAAGTAATGAAGAAAACCACTTATCTTGAAATCTAACCCTTGAAATCACTTGAAACTTGATGGGAAATACTCTTTAGGATGTACTTGAAGACATATCCAAAGTTGGAGATGATCCGATCACAGATGAGAGAGATGTGATTTTTTGAAAACTACCTATCATCTGAAAACGGGACTGGTTTAGTTAGAGCTGGTCGATATGATTTTAATCTTTAATCCCACGAGCTTTCGTTGATCAAATCAGCACTTAATGGTATCGCAATTCAGTATGCAATAATAAGAACTTGAAGGAATTAACAGAAGGACAAGAAAACCATAAAATAGAATATTTCGGTTGAGTCTCACAACCTATGAGACTCAACCAGAAAATCAGGAGCTAAACTCTCTTCTTTTTTCTAGTCTAAATCTGCTGGCTCTCTTCTTCTTTATCTTATTTATAGACTTAAGAAAGATTACAAAATAAGGAAGGATTTAGTCCTCTTAAAAAAAAATATCTTAAGATGAATTAAAAGGGAAACTTGCCTTTATAGATTTAGGAAAGTTTCCAATCTAAAAAATATCCTAAGATAAATTAAAAGGGAAACTTGCCTTTATAGATTTAGGAAAGTTTCCAAAAAAACAACTTACAAAATATCAATCCATAACTTAACTTTAGGAAACAAAATCTAAGAATAATTTAGGAAAGAAATAACAAAAGAAGAAAAATTTCTGCTGTTGGTACTGTTCACGTGAACAGTATCGTGAACACTGTTCACGTGAACAGTGTGGGTTGGTCTTTGGGTTGGTCCAATGGACCAATACCGACTGGTTCTTTGGGCTGACCCATTATCGACTTGAGCTTGGGCCTTGGGCCTTCTTGGACTGCATCAGTGGGTCTATGTTGACTTCCTCTGTAAGGATTTGATTTGGACAGTGGACTGTGGGATAGACTCTACTTGGGCCTGGAAGAAATAATTTGCACAATTGACACCTGGTGTCTGATGTTATCAAATCTAGAGTTGACGATGGGTGTGATACCTTAAAATGGCTTCACAATTGGCATCCTTACGGGGGGTCTCCTAAACAGGTACGGAGATAGGATCAGAGCAGACTTGGGTAGGAATAGGATGGAGCATGTCTCGGCTATCATTCGATAAGGCTCTTGGTCTATGGACAGGTCCTCTTCCCAGTTCCCATAGGTTGGCCTGGTCCTTGCTTGATTCTATAGCTAGGCAGTCAGCTGGTAGTGGAGACCTTGTTTTATGGACAGAAACATCTTCTTGTATATTCTCCTCCTATTCAACCTGGGAGAGAATCCAGTCTCGTTCTTCAAAGGTTCCTTGTGGTATAGTTTGGTTTCATGGGCATATCCCTATCACAGCTTCATCATGTGGAGAGTCGTGGCTGGTTCCCTCCCCACCAGAGATGTCCTTCTTTGTCATGTATCAGTTCAGCCTAGTTGCTCTCTTTTCTGGTCGGCCAGGAAAAGTATCTCCAATTTGTTATGAGTGTCCATTCTCCTCCAAGGATATGGAAAAGAATTCTTAGGCAATGCTTTCTTACTATAAGATTGATCAGACCTCTTCCAAGGGAGTGTAACTGGGTTTGCCAGTCTTTCGGGAGGAAATCACTGACAGGCTGGTTTTCAGCTCTACTATCTACCGTATCTGGCTCGAATGAAACCTTCGCTCCTGGACTTCAAATCTCAAACCATAATCCAGATTTGGGATGCTATCACCTACAATGTCAGAGGCTATATCCTCCCCATTGATGTTTGTTGGCTGGATTCCCCTTGAATAGATTCTTGGCTTTATCTTGGGATCTACCTATCCAATTTTGATTTGTGGATAGGGTTTCCTTTGCATTCTCTTTGTGTAAGTTTCGTGTGCCTGAGGCCTATTGCTGCCTGTTTTGGGTTTGATTTGTATAATTCTTTATTCACCAAAAGAAAGAAAAAAATGCCAGCGGCAGTAGGTTAGTGGTTCACTGAGTGGTTTTAGGTATTTGAAGCAGCTGGTTTGGCAATTGATGAATTTTGAATAGTTCCAAGCCCAAAGCTCGGCCTGACATAGTTCAACTTAGCGCTAAATTACCCATGGGCCTGCCCGAATTGCATGATTGCATTCCTAGTTTTATGCCATTAATGATATAAGCTATATTTGTTGGGGAATTGCATGAAAATGTTTTCTTACATTGGTGATTCATCGAAAAGTTAAATGAAAAGAAAATTCTTGGAGAAAGCTATGATATTGTACCAGAGAAATCTTTTCATGGGCACTTTGGAAAGGAAAATAGTTTCAAATATTAATATTGACATAATCAGTGATATGTGTGATGGTGCTATAAGTATTAGAGTAACTGGGGTGAGATGGCCTTACATTGTGACTTTACTTCTCATTAGCTGTGAATGAGTGCCCAGTAATATACCGGTGAATACCATGAACTTTATGCTTTCTGATGATATTAATTTTTGATTGATGAGATTAGCATGAGGTAGATGCCAAGTTGTAATTATAGAAGGGCTTCTTTATAATCATATTCTAGATTAGAACAAAAATGTATTATATGCATCTTTAATAAAAATAATAGAGCTGGAGTGGTTATGATCGGTGACCCATAAATAACCGAGAGTGACCATTGTTTGAGTCTTCAATAAGGAGGGGATATTAATGAGGATGGAACGCAATCTTCAATAAGGGAGGGATATACATGAGGATGCCCCATAGAACCAAAACTGGGTGGATGATGTGGTGAGGTGCTTTTGGTGGGTGAATTTCAGTTAAACAATGGTTAGGAAGAACCTTTTTGGAGATGAATGTTGAAAGGAAAGATAAAGCTTCAACTATACATAGAAGCGTGTAATGGAGAGGACAATGTGAAGATAGGGAAGTAGCAAGACTGCAAGACTATCAGAGATAGAATCAGTAAAAAAATGCTTTTGAATAACCTTGGAGGAGCACAAATCGGTAACAAAATGAGGGAAATTGATTGGGATGGTTTGGTCATACACAATGAAGACAAGCATATGCATCAATGAGGATTAGAGGGACAAGTTGAGCTTGAAAATGTCTTGGGTTGATGTTGTCGGAGAAGACATGAATGCTGTGTGTTATTACAAGATATGGCCCTAAATAGATAGTGGAATACAATAACATTATCATAAAGCTAAACACAGAATGGTGCAACTTTTATTTTTTTATTTTTAAAACCCCAGGTGGTTGGGACAAGGCTTTAGCTGAGTTGTGTTGAGTAGAGTTTAAGAATTACAATTTTGTTTGTTTTTGAATGAGTTATGTTTCTAAGTTGATTTTGGGGTTTGGAAGGGTGAACTTTAATGTGTTATCATGGTGGTAATTACAGTTCCTGTAATGTGATGTGATCTTATCTCATGATTATAGGAGGTTTCGAAGTAATCTCTGGGATAAATACGGTACAGTAGCAGATTCAGGTGGCCTACTATAGCCGTCCTAGTAGATGAGATATCGTTAGTCATAGTTTATTAGGTTGGGAGACTGGTAGCAATCTTCTGTTACTTAAGGGAGTTAAATTAGGTAGACTTTATTTGCGAAAACAAGGGGCAGTAGTGCCTGCATTGGTCATGGCTGAGCAAATTCCTGCTTTAACCCTCAATATGGGGAGTTCTGGGACTGAATTGTGAGAAAATTTATGAGTATTAAACTGAAGGCTTATTCTTGTTGGGAATGATCTCCATTGGTGTTCTGCAGCTTGGGCAAAAGGTGTCTCAGCCACCAGCTGAAGATAGGTTCTATGTTAGAACGAGATGCATGTTGACAAACCTTGGCCTCCAGAATTATGAGAAGAACTTCAAGAAAGGCTTGTTAACAGACAGCACTTTGCCGTTGCTCACGGATAGGCAAGTGTTGGAAAATTGGTTTATAAATATTTTACCTTATGTTAGATATGGATGGTGCTGAGAGGACCTTCATTTTGCCTTGTCTTTTTTTTCAGTGCTCTTAGAGATGTCAAAATCCCTCCTGGGCCCAGGCTTCTCATTCTTGATCACATTCAAAGGTATGAACTACGCCCATCTAAAAATTGTTTTCCAGAGTTTCCAAATTTCTTGCATCTGACCTTGTAGATTACTGCCATATTTTCTCAGGGACCCAGAGCTGAGAGAGAGGTGACGAGGTTTTAGCTTGCGTAGAGTGAATATGCTTTGTTTCCAACTTTCCATGAGAGTTTCCCCCTCGTTAGAGAGATTTTGTTTTTATCTTTCTTTGTAGCTATTCTGAGATGACCATGTCTGGAACCATTCTGAAAATATATGATTTAATAGATCGAGGTTTTGCATTTTACCGGGTGATTCAATTCAATTGGCCAGAGTTATAAAATGCTGCCAGAGGGTTGTACTAAATTATTTTTAATCTTTAGCGTTGTTCGGGTAAAAAGAAGATCAAGGAAGAAAATTTTCATTTTGATTCTGTGCTTCCACGCTGTCGGCACAGAATCCATGGTGACAGCGTGGATACCAAACTGATGGCACAGAATCCCCCTGGTGGTGTGGAACCAAAACCAGCGGCCTAGATTCCACACTGGTGGCACAGAATCAGCATCGTTGTCACAGGATCCACACCGGCAGTGAGGATTCCAGCGTCATCCACACCAGCAGCACTGATTTCACACGGACAGTGTGGACTCCACACTGGTGGTACATATTCCCACAACGATAGCGTGGATTCACTCCCGGTGGCGTAGAATCCAGACAGGCAGCGTTGTTTATACACCGTCGGTGTATATTGCATGCCGGTGCCTCATAATGTTATGTTGAACTTTGCAAATCTCATTTCCCACTAGAAAAAGACGAGTTTTTTGCGGTGGTAATAACCGTCGCTCATAATGATAAACCGTGGGTATTGTATTTAGCGACGGTTAAATGAACCGTAGTAAAGTGACGCTCAAAGATCGGACGCAAGTAATGAGTAACAAACTTGTTGAGAATTAGCGGCGGTTTTATACCCGCCTCTAAATTTATCTGTAGAACTAGGTGTATTCTTTACTTTTACCGACAGTTGAGTTAACCGCTGCTCACCAGGGGATTGCCATTGCCTGATATTTTTGCCTCAGGCATGTATACCTGGTATCATTCATGTATATGCTTTTGTTTCGTTGTAAAATTTTACGTGGAATATTTTATATGTAAAAAAAAATTTCAATGTTTATTTTCAGCAAAGCAAGTTACCTAAAAACAACTTTCCTAAAAAATCCCATCACGGAGATGGCAAGACAAGGACTCCTGATTCTGAGAAGTTCATCAACATCACCCTCACTCGATCAAGCGAACTGACTAAACGAAGACTTACCTGAGATGGCAAGAGCACGACGTTCGTCATATGGTCTCTTTGCGGGCAATCTTTAAATACCGTTGGTGGCGGTCCCATACCTCAAGAAACTAGCCCGTGAAACGGAAGCATCATAGAAGCATCGTAACTCAAACCATGGAATCCTATCGATAAAGATTGTACACTAGGTCCATGGGTTCAGACTTGATAGCTTTAGGTATTATGGACTATTTCAGCATTTATAAGGAAAAACATTTCATGCCTAAGTCTATACAAGCATCCCACTATGAAAAACCCATAATTTTATTATTACATGACATATTTCCACTCTTAAGACAAAAACATTGTCCACTATGCCCATGGGTTCAGACTTGGTAGCTTTAGGTATTATGAATTATTTCAGCATATATAAGGATGATGGGTTGCATGGAAGACATACGGGATGGGAAATAAAATAATTATAAGGATGGGTAAGGTTGTTATTCAACCATGCTAGGAACGTTATGTAACATAATCAGTTAGAAATGAATGGGTTAGGAATGATTGTTATATGGTAAGACAAGGGGTGGACGATTACGAATAGAAATCAACAAAGAATATTTTCGTTTTCTATCTTCTTCTTTCTCTTATCTCTCGGAGGAGCTATCCTTGAAGTAGCGGTCCTAATTCCATTCCTATCATCGTCGATCGGCTGACACCATACGGGAATGCATTCGATCTGTTTGAATGATACAAGCGATCTACTAACCAATGCACCCAATAGGGTTTTGTAGAACGCGAGTGGCAGCCTCGACCCCAGTGGAATTGCGATTTATTTGGAAACTTGGGATTGTAAATGGATTCAAAACGCCACCAAAACTCTACATGGGCGTTTGTGGTTACGCCCCCAAATGCACGTACCACTTAACACTAGAGTGGATTGGGGTTTCTCTCAAGCTTAAGTGAATGACTCCCTTATCATTGGAGAACCTCAACTGATGGCGAGGATTAACATTAGTATATCCGGCTCCTCTCAAGTCCAACTGCCCTTTAAATTGATGATCCAGCGATTGGAGTTAGTTCACTGCATATATCAATACATTGACAATACATTGATTTGCCCTGCAGAATAAACTCTAATCATTGGATCAAAACAGGACGAAGCTTTGAACTTGAAAGGATCTTTTCGGGTCCAAAAGTACATCTTAATTATCTAAATCAAAATGCAAATATTTATAACGATGGTAAAAGAGCTAGCAACTGAAAAATAACCGTCCGAGTATAGCGGTTGAAAATGAAATCATTGAGTAGATATATAATAATGTATCGGTAAATTTTTAAAGCATGTGGAAGTACAAACTTGGAGGATAGACAAATTCTGGAAGCATGGTTGTGGTTCCTTGGGACTTAGGAGTGTGATCCAGCGAGAACAGTAATACGTACGAAATTACATTGGGTTCCTTCCTAACTCTGCAAAGCGTGCGATACTTTTTCCTTGTTTCATGCATGAGGTCAGTTCTCAATAACTCAGCTGTGTGTGTGGGTGGTGGGGGTGGGGGGACTGCGGATGCGGTGAAACCGTGAAAAACAGAGACTTGAGTCAGAACGTGACAACACACCCGCGCGTCTGTGTTATTATCAGAAGGAAAATAACACACACCCACACGTCTGCAGTGGGGTTCGGTGGAGTGAGTCAGAAAGTTACCACAAAGGGTAAAATTTGGCTTACGTACGTAGCCTTGCAAAGTAGACTGCACAGAGAGAAGAAGAAATGACGTAAGAAGGCCGTGGGAAGATTAAGAAACGAGATACATAGGGGAGGCATCATCTACTATCATGCATGCATCGGTCTTTATCAGAAATCAATTTTTTTGCTGCGACCTCCCCTCCAAATATATGAGATTCATAAAACAAATGGTTATATGCAGTAGTAGTGCAGTACAGGGTACGGGGTAGAATGGGTAGAGTGTAGAGGGAGGGCTTTGTTTGCTTCTTGTTTGGAGAATTTAGTGAGGGGACCTCCTGCATTAATAATGTAATGTACAGTGTGTGTGGGATGTTGGTCCTTCGCCCTTCGTCTGCAGTATGCAGTTTGCACCTGCGAAAGAGTGCATGAGAGCGTCTATTCCTCCAATTTTCTTATGTGATAGGAACTCCTCCATGCATCCTAGGGTTCAACTTGGGCCGGCTTACAAATCTTGTGGGACTAACTGTAATGCTGCTTTAATTTCATCCCCTCAGCTCCTAGTTATATGCAACACCCGCAGTAGTATAGTGTAATGTAGTGTAGTGTAGTGTAGCATAACTTGGCCTCTTGGGTGCTTGGGTCAACTGTGTTCTGGCCAAGGCTTGAAAAGAAATACTGAATTAAACCTGAATATGTATAACGGGAAAAAGCAGAACAGTCTCTTTCTCATTCTGAGATTCGATCCAAGTCTTACTTAGCACTCCCCTCGTATGGATTCAAATCCTCTCCTCCCCACTGGGAGGATGGGTGGGAGGATGGGGAGCCTCCGTCGGGTCGGATGATCTACACGTAGTTCTTGGGAGAATTCGAGCCATACATTCGAACTGACATCCCTGTCAACTCAACTTATCGATTCAGTGTCTGCTCATCAATCATGTGACTCAAATTTTCCTAAAAACCATGTATCGACCATCGATGAGGTCCCCCATGGGGACCCGTCCTCCCAGTACCGAAGGATGTGAATCCCTCTCCTACAGTCCTGCAACAGTATATATAAATTCAAAGTTGGAATTAGTAAAGTTTTCAATGCCTTGGGAGTTGGGACGCAAATTCCATTAATTAATAGAGCACAGTTTGGGATTGTGGTCAAACTTCCAACCTGTAAAAGTTTAGTTTTAATGACCATTGTATAGCCATAAGACCTTAAGACCTTGGAGGTCCTATAGCTAATTAAGGTGCTGGCCATTGCCAAATTAATCTAGAGTTTCTAGATGTGGCAACGGCGCCGTGGGCGGTGCATTGTTTAAGATCTGGCTGTGCGAACTGCCAATTGCCTTGCCCAAAGGTAAGCGCATGAAAGAAATTAGGCGCCAAAACTGAGCCTATCTCTAGCTGGTGGTCAAGTCAAGTGGGTCATGATGTGTCAATCAATTACTAATGTTGTGTCTGATCTCCTCTTTGATTGTTTTAATTAACTTAAAATGTGAAAGCAACCAGAGTAGAGTTCAGGAGTCACCGAGTCCCGACTCCCTAGGTTGTGTTGTGGGACCTGCAACCTCAAGGAATCTCTCTCTGCAGTCCACTGTCCGCCGCACTCTGACCTCTTTAAGTCGTATAGTCATGTGGAGATTTCAACTTCTTGCCGGGCAAGTCACCACACCACCTACTCCCTCTGCTCTATAAAAATGCTTTACTTCCAAATGGGTGTGGCACACTAACCAGTCTTTGAGAGGCGAACGGGCAAATTGAAGGAGAGTGAGAAAATAGAAGAAAGGAGTAATTGACTATAAGAATGGGGTCATCGGGAGGAGGAGAAGAGTTGGAAGGAGGAGGGGAAGTAGTAAAGCTGTTGGGGTCGTGGGGAAGTTCATACACACAACGAGTGCAGGTGGCGCTGAAGCTAAAAGGGGTGGAGTTCAAGTACGTCGAGGAAGACATGAGCAACAAGAGCGCATCGTTGCTTCTTTACAATCCGGTCTACAACAAGGTCCCAGTCCTGCTCCACCGCCACAACCCACTTGCCGAATCGATCGTCATCCTCCACTACATCGACGAGACCTGGAACCAGACTCATCCCTTGTTGCCCCTCGATCCTTACGAGAGGGCTCTAGTGCGTTTCTGGTCTCATTTTGCGGACGACAAGGTTTATTTTCCTTATTTACTCTTTTTATTTTTTTGAATCAGATCTACTAGCCTGGATCGAATTAATTATTTCTTTTTGTGATCACTACTTGCTGTTCATAATACTACATGCACGCTTGCAGCTTGGTCCAACGGTGGGGGCGGTGTTCCAAGCAATGGCATCAATAACAATGGCGGGCAGTGGTAGTACTGAAGGTGAAGGTGAAGGTGAAGGTGAAGGTGTGGTTGCAGCAGCCGTGGAGGAAGTGCAGAGGAATCTCAGGATTGTGGAGGAGGAGATGGACAAGGGTTGGTTCCGAGGGAGGAGGTTCTTCGGAGGGGATAGGGTTGGAATGCTGGATCTCGTTATGGGCTGCGGGTCCCACTGGATCTGGGCTTTGGAGGAAATTGCCGGACTCAGCCTTGTGGACCCCACTAGCTTTCCAAGGTTCCACTCTTGGCTTCGAGATTTGGAACAACTCCCCGAGGTCAGCGAAACTATCCCTCCTGCCGATCAACTGCTGGACATGTTACGCGGTCCACAAACCCAAACAACCCCTTCTTCTTCTTCTTCTTCTTCTTCTTCTTCTTCTCTTCCTCCTCCTACTTCAACAACTCATGAAACTGAGCAACCTCCACCAGCCAAAACTCATGAATTAACCTGATCGAGTATTTAATTAATTATATATAGGGGTTTATGTAATCGCAGCGCAGGTAGTTGCTTCTCCTCTCTGTTAGTACTGCGTACAGAGGTTGTTGAGGAGGTTATTTAACTCTGCATATGTTTATATATGTATTTGTATTTTGAAATTTGGTTGTATGTGCATGATGGGGTTAGCATGATGATTTCCTTTAATGCATACTCATTGAGTCCTTTGGCTATAAACATTTAGATGGACAAAAAAAAAAAAAAATCAATGCTCGTTTTCAAGAGGAGGGAAAAAGAAGTTCGCTTTTCTTTTAACTGTTACAAATAAATATTTGAAAATTTTTTAACATGAAAAATTGTTACTATTTCGTTTGTTCTAAAATTTTACATGTTAATTTTTTTTTCAATGTTTGTTTCTGATGAGAGGTAAAATAGAGTGACCTCAGATCTTTGAGGAAGGAGGGAAATGATGTTGATGAATGGTAAAAATGAACACAGAAATCGTCTTCCGCCTGGGTTTGGGCGGGAGACTGGACGGCCTGAATGGATGACCGCCACCTAGCACTCGGAGGGATCCGAGCCCTTCATCCAAACCGACCCCCTAGTCGACAAGCTAAGCCGACTGGTCGGCTTGGATGGAGGGCTCGGATCCCTCCGAGTGCCAGGTGGCGGCCATCCATCCGGGCCGCACAATCTCCCGCCCAAACCTAGGCGGAAGACGATGTGGATCCGGTAAAACTATATATAAAATATAAAATAAAGAATGAATATATTAGAGAAAACCTTGGCATTGCTTTAATTTATGATAAGTTACAAGAAATTCATTTGAGCTATGACATGGACATGTCCGACACAGGTCTAGAAAATATTTTAGAGTAAATTTCTCCCACCTCTTCTCCAATAATTTTAAAAGGCTATCACCCATTAACTTGACTCATAATGCCTCCCACCTATCTTGCTTTTGAAAATAATTTTTCTCATTCAATCGGTGATGACATTCATTATCACCAGTATTTTTTGGACTATTATATCTTTAGATTGATTTAAAAGAGATTTTATTAAAATTATATAATCAAATTTAATTTAAAAAATATATTAAAAAATTAAAAAATATAAAACAACTCGTCGTCCCCAAAACCCAATCACAACCCCAGAACAACGTCGGCTGTAACTCCTCACTTTTGATCCTTACACTCCCAGATTAGAGCAAGAAATGACGAAGAAACGCCCATACCCATATGGCTTCAAACATCAAACAGAGAATCCGAATCCGATCCTAATCCAAAGCCCCTGGCTGTGATCCAAGAGCGCTCCACCAAGGCACAGAAGTCACTAGTGACAGTGATAAAAGGGATTGTTGAAGTTGATTCCATGTTTTTTGGCTGAAAGAGTCTGCATCCTCGATACTCACTGAATTAACAATCTAAATTTTCGATTTTCTTCACAAGTTCAGCCAAGTCACCTGCAAACCGAAGTTTCAATAAAAAATAGTCCCGAAGAAATGAAACAATTATGAGAAGCAAATATGGGAAACTCTAGAGAAATTTGAAAAAAATAAGAAGAACCAGATATCAAAGACTGGAAGAACTAGGGATTATCTCAAATATAGCAAACTCTTTTCTTTTTTCTTTTATTTCCCAAACAAGGCAAAATTCTAGATACCCACATCACTTTATAGTGCAAACACACAAAACCCATTTCACTTCTCCAAAAAAAAAAAAAAACCCAAAAAGAACAGAGCAGACTACAATTTATTGTAGCTCAAGTACAGAAAAATAGGAAACCTTCAATCATTAGAAGCAAACAAAGGAAGCCTGTTTTCAGAGAATTCCAGTTGTGATGGCGATTCTGCTTGTTGTTTTTATCTAATTTAAACTCCGGTGACGACGACGAATCTGATCGTTGCTTTGATTTTTTTCAGGCTTCGATTGCGATGACGAATCTGGTCGCCGCTTTGATTTTTTTATTTCCAACCTCCGGTTGCGATGATAGGTTTGGTTATTTGTTTTCTTCCTGCGGTAAGGGCAATGGTGATTCCAGGTTTTGATTTCTTCTGGTAACTTCTGTGATTCTGGTTGATCTTTCGTTTTAGATATGAATTGATCCCAGCGGTGGCAGTTTGAGAAAGGCTCTTGAAGAAATATCGCCGACGAAAACTTCTTTTCTACGGTCACCGGAGTTGGAGATGATTGCATCCCCTGTCAATAATCGGTGGTTGTCGATCCTGTCACCCAAAATAGAGGGCATTATAGATTTTTGATAAAATCTGTTGAGTAAATCTGAAGGTATTGTTGTCTAAAAAATATTGATGATGATGAATATATTATTACTAAATTGAATGAGAGAAATTATTTTTAAAAACAGAAAAGTGGGAGACATTATGAATCAAGTTGAAGTTGAAAGGTGGTAGCCTTTTAGGATTCTTAAAAAGGAGGTGGGAGAAATTTATCCAATGTTTTTTTAATACTAAGAAATGATTTTTTATTTTATTTTTTGAATTAAAAGAATTGAAAGAATTGAAAGGGTCAAGTAGGTCTATAAAGTTCATAGAAGAAGTGAGGAAATACATTTATAGCTTAGAAATAGAATAAATATGGTTTGGATATAACTACTTGGATAGAACGGATCGTTCAGACCAAACTATTTAGTTGGGATAAGACTGAATTAAGTCCAAAGGATATCATCATATATGTGTCAAATTACTTCTACTAAACTAGTTTTTTTATTTCACTGACGGCATATTGTGTTTGGTGAGATTGTTTATCCATTTATTGTATTGGACGTGCAACGACTTCTTTTTCTCTTCCTATGGTATTTCATTCATCATGCCTATATATATATATATATAGCTATTAATTATGAAGTTGATAATGAAGCTTCAAACAATCCTATTTTTGTTGATCGTAATATTTCAGGCAATCTAGTTGTGTCTTCAAATTCGAATAGTTCTCTTGATATTTCTATAGCTAAACCTTCACCTGATAGTCCCGCCATGCCAATATATGTACTACCTCTCGCTTTCACCTTCTTCTCTTGACGAGATTTACTTGATCGGCTTCTATCCATGCATGCGTAGCGCTGCTCCCTTGTTCTGCCCCAAACTCTAACCTAACTAAGGAAGAAGTCATCACAAAGATCTCTGGGTGAATAAAAAACAAAGTAGCTAGGTTAGTAGATGAATGCATTTTTTTTTTTCTTTCGAAATTTCAATACATTATGAAACAAGTTTTTTATACTCATAAATTTGGCCTAAGAAAATAAATAGAAAAAGCTAGTTATTTCTGGAATAGAAATAAAACCTAAGAATATAAATGATACCATACAGAACCTTAAGAGCTGATAGCAAAGATTTTGGTTCTACAATGTCCAAAGCAAGATCAGCCAATTTTCGGATTAAGTTTAACCACATCATGCATGCACGCTGCACACGGATAAATACTTGATGGCAATCAAGGCCCAAAATTGTTACAAAGAGAGAACACAATGAAAAACTAGTAGAAAGCTGAGAGCAGATACCATGCCATATGTATATACACCTGCTTATTCCTTGCCTTTTTCTCAGGAATCAAAAATTAGATATTGTTTTTCATATTTTCTCTTCCCACCCAGACTTGTGTCCAGTTCGTTCTCAACAATAGAAAATAAATCGATGGTAAAAAAAAAAAAAAATTATTTCCTTTTTTTTCTAATATCCTAAAAAATAAAAGAAACAAAAAATTAGAAATAAAAATGTTATCATGCAAACTTAAATCTCTAATAATTGGGTTGATGCAATGCATGTAGAATTACAAGCATTGATTTTTGACATGAATGTTGTCGGTAAGGATCCTCTCACACACTCTTCCTACCCCAACATCCTAACATTTTATTTCTCCCAGATCATGTCGGCCCTTTTATATAAATCTTAAGGTATTCTCATCTATGGACCCTTGGTATTATTTCTTTAGAATGATCAACATGTATGTTGATGCAACTCAATCTATCCGACAGACGATTGAACACAAGAGATGAACTCCATCTCAATTTTGGTGAAGCCTAAACCCTCTTTTATAGTGATTTGCCACATCCAATCATTACAATCTTGAGTCCTTGACTCATCCATGAGTCACATGAGTCACCACTCCAAGTGTGGTTTTGAAATTCAATTCAAGGCTTCAAAGCTACCTCCCTTTTCATGTTATCCCCCACCCCATGGTTCGAGGATCGCTAACAGATTGGCTGGTTCCTATCGATTTTGGACTTGATCGTTTATCGATCCAATCATATTTTAATATAATTAAATATGCTTTCGACCACATGTTAGTTTCCTATTAGATTTGTATACCGAATCAATCCGGATCAAATCAGTTTTGGAAACCCCAATAAGGGATGAAACACAATGGGACCAATAGTTATCAAGTTTTTTTTGGATGAATGACAAATTCATTAAAGTTAGAAAAACTACAAATTCAAACATGTCCAGATATGGGATATGAGCTAGCCAAAGAGATTTTGTGTCTATCCTGTTTAACATATATTTTGAATACAAAAAATGACTGAAAATAGGTTCCATGGCCACTGGTAATGTTCCTTGTCCGTCAGATTCTTGACCAGAGCTTTGCTATCTGTCCAAATGTCCAGTGTTCTGAGGCCGAGCTTAGTTGCTCATTATTTCTTTCCAGATGCCTGGGGCTTCAGTTTGTTGTGGATCACCTACAAAGCCACAATTTACCAAACAGATTCATAAATGATCGATGATGATTACGGTTGCCTATCCTGCATGCATGTGTGGTTAATTTTTTTTTTTTTGTTGAATAAAGAAATTGTGAGTAAAGATATTTGAATAATTATAAGTTGAAGTATAGAGGAGTGATGAATACTTTTTTTTTTTTTTTTTTGGGTAAAAGGGAGTGATATGAATACAGTCATTGGATATTGGTTTTATTGACCTTCGATGGTAAATAGCATCTGCAGGCTGCAGCATCGCATTGCTCTTGTTTTTAGCATTTAAAGTGGGGTACAGTCTTCAATAACCAGCTGCAACATCAGATTGGTTATTTGAAACTCAAAATTGACTCAGTCAAACACAACATTGTTATCTTTTTCCGAGCTCGATTACTCTGCTCTGCTATCTTTTGGATTGTTTTTCATATTGAAAAGAACCACTCTCTCTCTTTCTGAGGTTAGTCTTCTTAAGCTAGTCAAAACTCAGAAGTGGTCCATCATCAATCCGTGACCACAGCTTCTGTGGGAGGCCACATGGATGTAATACCCCACATGCAACACTACTATCTGTAAATTAAAGGTGACCCCACACGTATATATTATGAAATGTGCTTTCCATCCCTCCACAAAATTTAAATTTCAAATAAACAGCAATGTCAAGGGATTGGGCTTAGGCTTGGGCACAGATAAATAAGGAGAAAATGATATTGAATTCTTTTTTGTTTTAAGCATAGGTACACTGTTGATTCAAAACTTGCGCCACTTCCATTTTTTTGAAAATCATTATATATTAACATGTGATAATTGATACCGCTGTTCCAGCAAAAAGAATTAAATATATGTCTTGTTTGTTTCATCGTATAAATGATATTTTACGTAAGTTTTTTTTTTTCTATTTTTTAATATTTTACTCTAAAGTAAATAGTGAAAATTTTTATTTTTTAGGAAAATTATTTTTTTTTATTCACCGCAAGGAAACATGATGTAACATTGGAACAGCTTTTTACTGATACGGAAAAAAAAAAAAAAAAAACACTTCTGGAAAGATCATAGCAATTTGCTGATCAGACAGTTAATAGGAACCATAAAAATTAAAATTAGATGCAACTTACAAGTCATGGTGAGAGTTGGATAATAAAAGGTCTCACATACATTGTGATGTACATCTCTCCAACTTTTTTTTTTGGTTACAAAAGAATGATATGGTATAGTATTACCACCACATCATCTAAAGATAAGCAAAAGCATTGGGCGGGTGACAACCGCTGTTCACCTCAGCCATGTCTAGCTGACCACAATGCCAAGATATTAAGACTCTTGAACGATCCCCTAAACATAAAATACCTTGTAGATTCTTAGAGGAGGCCCCCCTATACATTGTGTAGTTAATATCACTAGCTAGAGAGAACCTTCTCATTGACACCAATCACCTTCACATAGTTCATGTGACTGAACTGAAAACCCAACAAAAAGACAGGTCAGGAAAAGGACAAATCATCAGACCCACACTAATATCATCACACTATAATACAATAGTACAACTGCTAGATACCTGCAGACCCGTGACCCAGACCTCCATTGAGGTAATAAAAAACTGGACTCCGACCTAAAATCTAAACAGATGCATGATTCAGATGCATGATTTTGGTTAGTTTTGGGGAAGGTAGAGAGTAGGGCCGGAGGGTTAGAACTGTGCCCCGGTGTAGCTCTGACCGAAGGCCCAATTAGAAGAAGCAGCATTGTTGGAGACCACAGATCGTCCATCACTTGTTGTGACCTTGAATGAGAGAGCTTGACCATTAAGGTAGGAGTTGCTCTGCCAGTTTTGTCCCCAGTTCCGAGACATAGCTTGCCAAGTACCAGATCTAGAGCCTTTTATGGAGACGGCCACAACATCACCAGCTCCACCAACGTTTGTCACAAGCACAAGGTTGAAGTAAGAGTGTCCATTGATGCTGAATCTGATCCCACCACTCTTCTTGCAAGCAACCCTGTTAATTAAGGGCAAATTTCTTAATATCAGTACTGATCAAAGAGTAGTAGCTAGTTTTACTCAGAAGGCCGGAATTGAATTTATGTTTTGTGAAGTGTATATAACTTGTGTTGTACGTTGTTTACCTCCTATACTGAACAGGGACTATCCCTGCTTTGTACTGAGCAATGTGTTGGAAAACAGGCTGAGAAAGATCGAAGTGGTGGAGAGGAGGGTTACACCATCCTCCGGCACTGCTTGGTGGGCAGAAGTTGGTTGCAGTGACTATGATGGAACCTGGTAAGCACCATTTGAGGTCGCTTACACACTTGATCTCGTAACAAGCTCCACAGCTCAACCCATTGTTGAACATAGCGCTACTCAGTGCTGCCGTGTTTGTCCCGTAACCTTGACTGTAAAGATTTCCGTACCCACAAGCTCCTCCTAAATTAAACAACCATGAAAACAGATCGGTCTTAACATTAATTACCCAAAAAATAAAGATGAATAAGATATGCTCATATATATAATTGGTACGTATAGCAAGTGGTTTCTTTTGGCTAGCTCTTCTTACCCATTGTACCAGAAGCATCACCACCTCCATAAAACGTAGCATGGGCATTGGACCACCCTTCTTCGTAACCATGAACAGATCTTAACGTAGCCACAAGTGCTACTAGGAATAATATTCCATGGAACTCCATTTCCTGCACAAGGAAATTTAACAAATGATTCCTACTTAATATATTTTCGGCATTCTCTGAAATGAAATGTAGAGATCAAAATCATAAATTTATAAAATTAAAAACCTACCTTAGGAGAAGAACAAAGAAAAACTCACGGAGAAAACAGTTTCGGCTTGCGGAGGCTAGACAGAAAACCCAACTTTCACAGGGCCGGGAAATAAATGTGAGAAGGTAAGTTGAAGAAGTTGAAGAATGTGGGAGAAATGGAAGTATGGAAATATTATTTATAGAAGTGGATGGCCCTGGAAAAGGACCTCGATCCCCACACCAGAGAGAAAAAAAAAAAACTGAAACCGTTAGAACAGCCAATTGTAGCCCTGCATTGGAGGTTGTGGTTCGTTCTGTATCAGGCTACACTAGTTTCAGAATCCCCCTAGCTCTCTCCTTCCACCCCCTTGGGGCCCATCTTCCGGCAAAAATAGAGAGAGACTAAGCGGTTCTGATATGATTCTCCATATGGTGGATTATGAATTACTTGGGCTATTTTCAGTTCATGTTTTAGAATAATATAAGAATTCATTGGTTCAATTCTCTCGGAGAAATGAAAAGCTAGCTTTTCGGTTTTTATACCATCAATAAAGGCTCCCACGCACATTGGAAAAAGGGGGTGAAAAAAAAAGCATAAACACTGACCAGTTACTCAGTAACCACTCAGGGACATTATAAGGTGGAAATCACTACGGTCGGTTGGGAGCTTAGTTAGAAAGGATTGCAACTCAACCCTGCTCTGCTTGTCTTTTAGTTAGCTTTTTATTTTATTTTTCTATCAACTTACTATTGAAATAGTCCCACATTGCTAATGAGATTGGAATCCTGTAGTCTTATATATGGAGAGTCCCTCCACTTACTAGTTCGAACTTTTGAGTTGAAAACTTGACATGGTATCAGAGCTCTAGGTTCCCTCTCATAATAACCTTAAAAAAAGAGGCCAAGTCACCGAAAGAGGGACGCAAAATGCACAAAAGAGGGACTATGGGCATCCAAAGAGGGACTATATGTCACCCAAAGATGGATTATATGTCACCCAAAGAGGGATCAGTCACCCAAAGAGGGACCAGTCACCTGAAAAGTGATATGTATTGCCACATATACTACCACATATACACCACCTAACGGTGGGGTTACATGTGAGGGGGAGTATTGGGAATAGTCCCACATTACTAATGAGATTGGAATCCTGTGGTCTTATATATGGAGAGTCCCTCCACTTACTAGTTCGAACTTTTGAGTTGGAAACTTGACACTTACCTCAAAAGAGCGGCCTTCTTCTTTCTCATTGAAGCTTGCCTTCCATGGATCAACTCTCAATTTTTCCCTTTTTTTTTTCCCCTTGAAACCCAAGTATACTAAAACTGCAGATAAATTGAAGAGATATGTAATCATAAATTAATTAAGAAGTCAGCAATAATTAGAAATCGCATTCAAGCTCATGGATGATCTGCACTTTTTTGAACTACGTACATGCCTGTTTTTAATTATTTTTTAAGATATTCTTTTAGGGATTATGGGTTCTAAATTCTTTGTTAATTTACTAGCGTGCATTTGATTACTCAACTAGCTAGGCATCACATGGGACGATGGGCTTCATCTGATTCTGTAATTTTTATTTAATTTTTCTTCCTTCCTACTTTAATGGCTTTCCTGTTGGCCAAACATTTCAAGCTCACTGCTCAAAGAAGAATCCATAGAATGGAATTAAGTTTTCTGCAAAACTTGTTAGCCACCTCAAATTCAGGATCTCAAATGTTTATTCTAAGTGCATTGCATGTGGCACACCGCCCAGTTCACATAAAAGAGAGCATGACAGACAAGCTGCTTTCCTGTTCGATCTCTTTCGTTGCTATTTAATTCTATTTTCTCCTCCTTTACCAATCTTAGCTGTACTCGCCTTATCCTCAATGCTTGTCATAATATATACGACCTTCCTGTCTTTCCTCAATGCAATCAAGCTATATATGCTCTTTACAGCATCTACCTACTGAACCAACACAATGATCGATCAGGACAAGTTCACAGCTTCTCTATCTAGTAAAGAGTTTTTTTTTGTTTTGTTTTGTTTTGTTTTGTTTTTTTTTTTTTTTTTCTCTTATATAAATATATATTTATAATTCGAGGGCTAAAGTATATATATAGCTTTCAATTGGGACAGAGGATTTCTCTACCCCCACGGTCTACTTTTATTGTTGTCGTTGGAATTCGGAACAGAATCCCCAGGACAGACAATATAGAACTCTCAATGAAACCATGAAGCTCCTTCTCAGAACAAGGGTTCCCTGAGACACAGTTTTCCAATGTAATCTCCTTTTCTACCAAACTTAGATAGTAAAAGAACTCAACAGAAAGCAATGACAAACGAAAGATCAGAGATATTTTTCTCTAGAGTTCAAAAAATCTCCCTTATTTCATATTTTCTTGTTACATATATAGATTCAATTGGAAGCCTTTTTGGGCAAGCCTTCCCATACTTGTTAATACTTTAATCATTAGCTATCTAGGGTACAGTAGGTCCGCACACCTACGACCCCCTAGACCGTGTAACCTTGTCTTGTCAATCACTTTTCGATCCCTATCGACCTTCTTCGACCCCCCTTCAAGGCTATATCCCT
Organism: Protea cynaroides; assembly: GCA_028583415.1. Classification (NCBI taxonomy): domain Eukaryota; kingdom Viridiplantae; phylum Streptophyta; class Magnoliopsida; order Proteales; family Proteaceae; genus Protea; species Protea cynaroides. The sequence continues at coordinate 64,268,633 of CM053269.1, read as the reverse complement.
TATACACCCTGATGTCCGCTTCTGTCCATACATGTTTACCAAGTAAAGTTCTGACAATTTATCGATTTGGACCAAGATCTAGTGACCTGGTGGATCATATCAGCATGTCTTGCATTTATAGCTATTGTCAGTATTTATGAGCATTAATGATAATCTATTAATGGTCCAACAACCCACGTCAATCTGCATTTTATCCTAGTCAGCATAGGGGGTCGAACATGGGTTCCTTATAATTTCTTCCACAACATCTTCATTCTCATATCACATTTCTTCGATGAGCGCCACGTGTTTATCGCCAAAAAATCATCCTAAATTCTCTTTCTATTGTTAAATTTAATCATTCATCACTATTTTCCCTAACAGAACCCCCTTGTCTCCTTACGTATCGTTTCGACCGAAGGAGACATATTTTTAAGGGAAAATATCTTCTTCTGAACACGTGGCTGATCCTCTGTGACATGATAACCCTTATCTGTCCTTTTTTCGAAACTTGAATGCCCGCATCCCTAACATGGCGCATGTAACGTTCCGCCATGATTAGAGTTAATTCCTTCTTTTAAATGCTCCTGACACTGTTGCCATTTCCATCGAGCCGTTGCTTTTGAACAATGCCCATCTCCCGCCTCTTATTGATCATCGCATTCGTCCACGCGTCGATTCCCCCTAAAATGTCACATCTGCCTCTAGTCTGTCAGTCACAACGCTCGAGAACATCATGACTGCCAGACTGGGACCCACTTGTCAGCAAACCTATAAAGATCCCTTCCTTCTTCTCATCTTCTTCCTCACACACTTGCTTTTTGTAGAATTCTTCGCGAAGGCTTTCTCTCTGAGATTTTTCTGGTTTTACCTTCCTCGTTCTGTAAGAGGCATCTTCATTTCCATAGAGATTTTCGGTGACCCGAACATTATCCGAGTAAGTTCTGCCCCTGTCCTCTATATTTTTTTTTACCTCTTTGCTAACCAATCATGGCTCGTGACAAAGCCATAGTCGGTCGCGTTTCTGAGCCTACCCTGCGTCGATCGCACCCTCCGCAATCTATGCAGGGTGGGGAGAGCTCCAGTGGTAACCCCGGGAGCTCTTCCCAAGACTTCTCCGATGAGGCTGGTCTTCTCTGTGTGGCTTCCTCCATGAAGTCCGTCATGACTGAACTCAAACTCCAAGATCTTAGGGCTTCCTTCCGTGTTCCCGACTTGGTTGAGTTAATTGTTCTGGTCCCAGATGATCGAGCATGCCACCCTTATTCTCATAGGATGGTGGTAAACCTCAACATGTTCCTGTCTAGTTTCCGTTTTCCTTGCCACCCTTTAGTCTTTGAAATTTTGGGCTACTATGGACTAGCCCCTACTCAAATTCTGCCCCTTATCCGGAAAGTTGCCTACCATAGCCCCTTCTGCCTTCCCTCAACTTTCTACTCCCTCTATACCCATCCAATCTTCTTCTCCTAAGCAGCCTGTTGGGGTGGGTATTAAAGAAAAAAGCCCAGTGGAATCTTCTACCTTACCCCCGGGGCCATCTTCTACCCTTCCTTCAACCGGCTTTTCTTCTTCTACTTCCAGCTCAAGTTCTACCGCCACTGAGCCTACTATATTCGCCCCCTCTTGGAAGGTGTGTTCCATAGACCGTGGACTACGCAACCACCTAATGGCTCAAGAAATCATCCACAACGCCTGCCTCCCTGCAGATGACGAGGTATTCAAGTATCTTCCTTTCGAGGGTATCGACTAGGGCCAATGTGTAGCTCTGTATCAAGTAAGTATTCCATCCTTTTTTTTTTATACATATCCTTTTCTAACAAATATTTCGTGTTGTCTTCCTTGTTGCAGTTGAAGTGCGGGACGAACTACTACCAGAAAATGTTAACAAGCTCTGTACAAAAGTTGAAAGAGGTGCATGCTGCTGCCCAGGAGAACAATAGGCTTCTGACCCTCGCCTACGCAGAACGTGATCAAGCTGCCCATGATCGAGATGCGGCTATTGCCGCTCGTATTGAGGCAGAGGAGGTTTGGAAGGAAGAAAATGATTCCCTAGCATCGGAGTTCGAGGTGGTCGAGCAAGAAAGGGATGATGCGAAGGAGCGAGCCAGAGAGGCAAATGAGCGGGCCAGAGAGGAGGATGAGCGGGCCAAGTAAGTGGACTTTAAGTGGCGCACTGCTGAGGCGTCGTTGGAGCTGAACCAGAGATGGCTATTTGACGAAAAAACCAGGTACCGTCGTTTAGACGACATTTCACTACTCATGCTAAGGTTTTCGAGGCTGCCCAAAAGGAGTTATCTAAAGTGTGGCTGTCCAACGAGGTCATGGCGGACCAACTTAAAGCAACCACTGATATCCACAACCAATTGGAGGAGGAGGTCAAAGGTCTGCAAGGTGCCAGAGATGAGTTGGTCACCGAGAGGGGCGATTTGCTGGCATAGAATCACAAGCTACAAGCCGAGTTGGCCCAATCTGCCACCAGAGAGGATGCCCTCCAAAGGGACTTAGCCATTATGCAGGAGTAGGGCGCCAGCATGCAATCTTCAATTGCTCGCCTAACTGACGATTTATTGCAAGCCCAATCATCTCTGGCGCAAGACAGGGAAAAGACCTTGAGAGCCTTGCTCGATTATGAGGATATGGAGGGCATGTTCAAGAGGGAAAGGGCTAGAGCCATCCGAGAAGCTCTCTTAGTCGTGCATTCGCAGATGTCTGCCCATCTTCCGGCCTTCGACTTTTCCCTCATTCCCCTGATGAGTAGGGTAATCCGAGACAAGCTTGTGCCGTCTTCCAGTCTTCCTCCGCCTCCAGAAGCAGTTCCATCCTCCGTCGCTCCTCCATCAGACACTCCAGCTATGCCTGAGATGGCTTCTGAAGATCCTGCCACCCTTCCTTCGATGGATGAACAATAGACATGTATCTCTTTCTTTCTTTTTTTTTTGTAAGGATGTATCCTGTAGTACATTTTTCAATATAATTTTAACTTATACACTTTTCTTTATTGTACTTCTTCTAAGTAATTCCAACCATTATGCCACCATTACTCCCCTGGCTTTAAATAATTGCACTCTGTCAATAAATTAAAACCAAAGTGAAATAAAAATGATCCTTAGGCTTTTTCCTCTTTTCTCTTTTTTTTTTTTTTTTTTTTTTTTTTGAGACCCTTCGGCCTTTCCTTTTCAAGACCCTTAGGCCTTTTCTTTTCGAGACCCTTCGGCCTTTTTCTTTTCGAGACCCTTCAACCTTTTTCTTTTCGAGACCCTGAGGCCTTTTTTTTTTTTTTTTGAGACCTTGAGGCCTTTTTCTTTTCGAGACTCTGAGGCCTTTTATTTGGCAAAGATGTAATGTAAACAAACACTTTATTGAGTAAGTAGAAAAGACACCTTACACATAGTATCTTCGAAGATTTTTGGAATGCCAAGTGCGTGGTAGGGCCGATCCATCCATTGTCTCCAAATGATACGACCCCGGTCTAGTAACCTTCACAACTCGGTACGATCCTTCCCAATTTGGGGTCAACTTACCCTACTGAGTAGGAATAGTGACAGCTGTGGAGCGTAGAACTAAATCACCCATTTGAAATAGATTCTCCTTGACCCTTGAGCGTATCCTCATTAAAGTTTAACACCCTATAGCTTTTTTCCACCACCTTGATGGGAATGACTGTAAGAACCATGTTCTAAAATCGGGTCTAAACCATGGTTTTATGTGATGACATAGGTGTTCCAATTATAACCGGACCAGAGGACGAAGCCGGGTGACGAATCACTCAAAGTTCAGGTATGAAAAACTGTAAAAAAATGCTTAAAACCTCATACCGGTCTCACCAGCAACCGGTATGTGCTACCGGTATGAGCATAAAATGCCCATAATGCCATACCGGCCTCACCATACCGCAGGCACTATGGTGAAACCGGTATAATGCCAGCGGTATGGTATACCGGTTGGACTATACCGGTGGCAGGGACTCCAACCGGTATGTGCAACCGGTATCCCTTAGACAGACTCCAGTGAGTCTGTCTCTCAGAATGGAAACTCGAAAAGTTTCCATTCTGAGGAGAAACCTTCCTTGGATGGTCTCCCTCTATTATTAGAGAAGGAGACATTCCATTGCTCCTTCTCAAACCCTCTCGCTGTCTGGAGAAGATCTGAGAAGGAGCAAGGAGGAGGTAGCCCCGCCCAGGAAGGAAGAGCACGCCGCCAATCGACAACGCCGGTAAGTGCTCTGTATTGTTAGTTTTGTTAGGAGGTCGGATCGAAGGTTGTAAGAACCATGTTCTAAAACCGGGTCTAAACCATGGTTTTATGTGATGACAGGTGTTCCAATTATAACTGGACCAGAGGGCGAAGCCGGGTGACGAATCACTCAAAGTTCAGGTAAGAAAAACTGTAAAAAAATGCTTAAAACCTCATACCGGTCTCACCATACCGGTTGCAGTATAGTGCAACCGGTATGTGCCACCGGTATGAGCATAAAATGCCCATAATGCCATACCGGCCTCACCATACCGCAGGCACTATGGTGCAACCGGTATAATGCCAGCGGTATGGTATACCGGTGGCAGGGACTCCAACCGGTATGTGCAACCAGTATCCCTTAGACAGACTCTGGAGTCTGTCTCTCAGAATGGAAACTCGAAAAGTTTCCATTATGAGGAGAAACCTTCCTTGGATGGTCTCCCTCTATTAATAGAGAAGGAGACATTCCATTGCTCCTTCTCAAACCCTCTCGCTGTCTGGAGAAGATCTGAGAATGAGCAAGGAGGAGGTAGCCCCGCCCAGGAAGGAAGAGCACGCCGCCAACCGACAACGCCGGCAAGTGCTCTGTATTGTTAGTTTTGTTAGGAGGTTGGATCGAAGCCGCGAAGCGGCGCAATGATCCAAAAAGGAGCGTGGCTCCCACTGTTCTCCCTCATTCAAATCTAACTTAGGTTCATACGGCAATATAGCCGAGATTCGAAGGCCAATAGAGGGTTTATACTTAGAAAAGGTAGGGGAAACCCTATAGAGACCTAACGGTTAGCCGAAAAGGAGGGGAGATCCGAGATCTCGCTCTCGGATCCAAACCGCAGGGTATACCGGATGGACTATAGGCCCAGCGGTATAGCCTTGCGGTAAATACCGCAGGCACATACAGGTCTCACTCAGTGAGATCTGAGTGAGACTGGTATGTGCAACCGGTATGTACCGGTCGCACATACCGGTTGCAGTATGTGCAACCGATATAGTGAGACCGGTATGCATACCGGTGGCACATACCGGTCTCACTATGCTGAGACCGGTACCTGCGACCGGTATGGGTTTTCGAGCCTGGTTTGCTTGGCCAAACCTGGTTCCGACCCCTGAAACTCTAATGAATGAATTCTAACCTAAAGATATGATTATGTAGGACCTGTAGACGCTGTGAGTAAGCTCTCTGACGCATAATTGAATCACTATCACACGTCAGGTAAGGAACAAGACCCTAAACCTAAATAACTACTACAGTAAACCTTTGTAATATATTTCTGTTACTGTGAATACTCATTGCTTGATGATTGTGCATCTCGCATGCCATGTAGTTGTGCTTTTAATTGTTATATCTTCATGCATTTCATATGCTAGGACTGATGGATGTTAGGCATGTGTTTGTTTTAGTTAGTGTGTGGAATGTGAAGGGGATGTGCCCTGGATATATCCACAGCTAACACTTTTCTCGTATCGCCCTTACCTTAGCAAACTCAATGCGAATGGGGTATCAGGGGGAGGACGTGGGATTGTGGTTCTTCCTGCCCACCAGACTCGAGCCCTATCTCTATGTCGTAGGGGGTTGTGTTGGGGTAGGGTTATATAGTCTTTACCTTAGCGGACTTGGTGCGAATAGGGTATCAGGGGAGGACGTGGGATTGTGGTTCTTCCTGCCCGCCAGACTCGAGCCCTATCTCTATGTCGTAGGGAGCCGTGCTGGGGTAGGACCTTGGATACTGTATTGATATCTAGGACTGGTTAGAAACGGAACCCACTTGCAAGCCCTTGCCAATAGGGGTTTAGGTATTGATACGGTATGGGGTATCAGGGGGAGGACGTGGGATTGTGGTTCTTCCTGCCCGCCAGACTCGAGTCCTATCTCCATACCGGAGTGAGTGATGTGGGGCAACAGCAGTAGTGTGGTAGGTACCTGACTGTTGGATGTGCTCACACTCTCGTGCATGGAGGTGTGGTGGCTGCCAAACCTTACCATAGCATATTTGCAAGTTATACCTGGCCCAAATTGTAATGTTATCTCATGCATATTGTACTGTTGCATTGGTTTTGTACTTACTGAGCTATGTTGTGAGCTCACCAGATATATATATATATTCTTTTTCAGATTTGGATGCAGGGTACACTGTGGACGACTTTGTGGCTGCTCCAGCGTACGGTACTGTTGCTGCCATTGATGCTCAGGCAGAAGAGGACGAGCATGATGCGTCATGCGAGTGCTCGTTCTGTGTCTACTCTCAGTGACTTGGATTATTTTCGGTTAAGCTTTGTAATAAATATTATTTACATTTGATGGATGATGAAAGGAATTGGGTATTTATTTAAATTACAATTTAGATCTCAGCTCATTTATTTATTTCCGCTGCTATGTATTATATCTCTGATTTTGTTAGACTGCTCGAGAATGATTGGTTGACACGGTCTATTGAGATCCTGGTGTGAACCGTGGTTTAGAGCCGGTTCACTCACACTTCTGGTTCAACCGAAATTGGGGTGTGACAATGACAGCTTTAGATCCAAAAGCCAACTTGAACGGAGTAGCACCTGTAGCCATTCGCTGAGTTGTTCGATATGACCATACCACACTAGGTAATTCCTGAGCCCATGCATGTCTCTTTTCCTCCACTCGTTTGATTAAACCATGTAGCAGAGTTCGATTGGTGACTTCCGTCTGTCCATTAACTTCTGGGTGTGCTACTGAGGCAAACCTATGCCCAATTTTATGGTCGCGACAGAACTTACAGAAGATCCAACTTGAGAATTACAGGCCATTGTCAATTACCAGTACTTGTGGGATTCCATATCTGTATAAGACATCAAGTCTAAAGAACTCCTTAGCTTTATGCGCCGTGACCCTCACCATTGTTTTTACCTCAATCCACTTGGTGAAGTAGTCAATTGGCACCAAGATGTATTGAAACTGCCCCCTTACTTGCGAGAATGGACCCAGAATATCCATACCCCATACTGCAAAAGGAATGGAAGAGGGAATAGGCTGTAGCTGTGCGCATGGGCGATGGGACATGGGAGCATGCTTCTGGCATGCTTCACAACTTCTGACGTACTTCTCACAATCACTCATCATATGGGGCCAATGATACCCCATCCTGATGATCTTGAAACACATGGTGCGCCCACATTGGTGGGCTCCGCAGATCCCCTCATGAACTTCCGCCATAACGTACTCTGCTTTCGAAGGAGGAATACATCGAAACAATGGAAAAGTATGGGATTTTTTGTAAAGTACCTCGTCATGAATGACATACGATCTAGCCTGTGTCTGAATGCGCCAGACTTCTTTCTTGTCCTCAGGTAAGACATTCTCCCTCAGATAAGTAAGTATTGGATCCATCCAACAGGGCTCAACGTCGACAAGCAAGACCTCTTCTACAGGATCGATGCTAGGATCTAACATATGCTCCACATATACTGGCACATCGAAACGACTCAAATCGCTGGATCCAAGATGAGACAGTGCATCTGCTTCCGTATTCTGATCACGAGGTATGCTAACCATCGTAAACTTCTCCAGTGGTTCAATGAGCTGCTTCACAAGGGCTAAATATTTAGCCAGGCGGTTTTACCGAGCCTCATAGTCCCCTGTGACTTGTTGCACGACCACTTGGGAATCCCCATACATTAACAAGTGAGTGACTTTCAACTTTCTAGCCAATTTAAGTCCGGCTACCATGGCTTCATACTCTGCCATATTATTGGTCGTTGAGAAACCAAAGCGTACAGATGTCAGTACTTTGAACCCTTTTAGATTGATAAGGACAATGCCTGCTCCCGCATCTTCTTGGTTGGAAGCTCCGTCTATGTACATAATCCAAGAAAGTTCTTCAGGGCTGAGGAATATTTTAACTTTGGCTTCTTCAAGGGCTCGCTCCGGATTCGCCCCTTCTTCTTCACCCCCTGGGAGGGTACTTTCAATTAGAAAATCAGCTAATGTCTGTGCTTTAATGGTAGTTCGAGGTTGAAACTTGAGGTCAAACTCCCCCAATTCGACCGCCCAATTGATCATACGCCCTGACACATCTGCTCTGGCAAGGAATTTACTCAGGGGTCGATCGGTTAATACGATGATAGAGTGAGATTGGAAGTAGGGTCGTAACTTGAGGGCACAAACCACCACCGCTTGAGCTAACTTTTCGATTGACTGATACTTGTTTTCTGCATCCAATAGGGCCTTGCTGACGTAGTACACAGGATGTTGTATTCTGTTGACTTCCTTGACTAGTACACCACTGACAGCACATGGCAAAACCGCCAAATAAAGCAGTAACGTATCTCCAATCTCTAGCTTGACTAACAAAGCTGGTGAAGAAAGATACCATTTGAGGCCATGGAATGCCTCCTCACATTCAGTTGTCCATTCGAAATGCTTTGATCCTTTAAGAGTTTTGAAGAATGGGCGACATCTATCCGCAGATAGGGACAGAAATCGCCCAAGGGCAGTGATTTGACCTGTGAGTACTTGAACTTTCTTGGGTGTAGTTGGTGACTTCATATTTTGGATTGCTTTAATCTTTATGGGATTGGCCTCAATCCCCCTCTAAGAGACCATGAAGCCCAAGAACTTACCAGACTAGACCCCAAAAGCGCACTTCGTCGGATTGAGGCACAAAGATTTATTCTTACCACACCAAAAACTTCCTTGAGGTCCGCCAGGTGATCCATCGCTTTAACTGTCTTAACTAGGAAATCGTCCACATATACCTCCATAGTTTGACCAATCTGCTTTTCGAAGACTTTATTAACGAGCCTCTGGTATGTCGCCCCCGTATTTTTTAACCCGAAGGGCATTACCGTGTAGCAGTAAGTACCCTTGTTGGTGATGAAAGTTGTATTCTCCTCATCCTCTTTAGCCATCTTTATTTGATTATAACCTGAATAAGCATCCAAAAAGGATAGCAGCTCATGCCCGACAGTGGCATCAATGAGCTGATCTATCCGAGAGAGGGGTAAGAATCTTTTGGGCATGCTTTATTAAGATCTGTGAAATCAGTACATACACACCAACGACCATCGGACTTAGGCACCAATACAACATTAGCCAACCAATCCGGGTAAAACATTTCTCGGATGAATCCTGCCTTCAACAGTTTTTCAACCTCCTGATCGATGATTAGTTGCTTCTCCCCCGATACTGCTCTCTTCCTGGCGGATAGGGCGTTAATGTGGATCTATCTGGAGATGATGCTCTATGGTCCATCATGGGATTCTCGGCATATCTTCTGGAATCCAAGCAAAGACGTCCGAATTTGCCCTCAAAAACTTGATGAGTTCCTGCCTTTGTTCCTCTGGGGTAGCTGATGAGCCTACTAAGAATGTCTTCTCAGGATGATCGTCGTTGAAGGGTACTGAAATGAGATCTTCGACTGGAGTGGTTTGCTTTGTAGGGAAGTCGTCATGATACTCATCCAACTGGATCACTTGCACAGGTTGATCTTCATCTAGGGCAGCCAGGGATGCAGGATGACATCTTTTTGAGACGAAATGGTTCGGCTTGCAACACCCAACTCCCCACTCAGTTGGGAACTTCATCATAAAATAGTATGTAGATAAGCAAGCCCGTAGCTTATTGAGACCTGTCCTTCCTAGTATACCGTTATGGCTCAATCTGGTATCCACCACCATATACTTCATATTGATGCTTACCCATGCTGGATAGGTTCCCAAGCGAGTATCAATCTAAATGGCTCCTTTCACCCGTACTCCCTTGCCATTGAACCCCAGAAGAGAGTATCGAATGGGCCTCAGCTGCTCATCCTTGTAACCCAACCTCCGATACGTGTCGTAATACATGATTTCATAAGCGCTTCCCGTATCGACCAGAATTCGACTCATTTCCCACTCTTCTCCGATGGCCATTTTGATGACAAGAGGATCTTCATGAGGAGTGACAACGTCGATCAGATTGTCATCTCCAAAATAAATGTATCCATCATACTTGAACTTCTTGGAAGATGACTCCCCCATGTTTTCGTCCCCACTTCGAACTTTCTTTCCCTTTACAGCTCCTTCCTCCTCTGGTTCAATCACAAAGGGAAGCACTTTACGCCGCATATGCTCAAGCCAGACCATCACCGTCATGCATTATGGCGGGCTAAGTGTAACATACTCATAATCACTCAGCCCCAGATCTTGCTTTGGTTCGGCCTTTCCCAACAGCTTCCATGGGGGACTTTCCTCTCGAACAGTTCAAACCCCTGGAGCCGAGTACTCCCTCATCTTCTCCTGCTGCTCATCTATGCACAGATCAATTTGGCCCATTAATTCCCTCGAGGGTGACCTTGGGGGTAGTTGAGGTCTATGTTCGACCCTTACTCTTCTTTCTTCTAGGGCCCTCACAGTTGTAGGTGGAGGAAGCACCATCGCAGGTGTAGACAGAGTTGGGCCCGCCTATGATCTTATGAACTCTGTCCACCTTCCATGCTGGATAAGATCTTCGACCAGACTCTTCAGATGCCTGCATGAATTAGTGTCATGGCCATGATCTTGGTGATGTGTACAATATAATCGTCTATTGCGCTCCTCAGGTTGTGCCATCGTCTTTGGAGGAGGGACCAGTAGGGTGTCACCTCTTTTGATGTTCAATATCTCAGACATGGTTTTATTGAGAGGTCTATATTCTTGAGCGGGTCGAGTAGGGTATAACTCCTTTGCCACCTTGGTTTTTTTGCTTGTTTCTCCTTCTTTAGGAGCCTTCTCTAATGCTTCATTCCTCTTCTTTTCTGCAACCACAGGAACCAGGCTTATGGGCCCTGATAACTCTGCCACCGCTTCTGCCCCTGATGTGTACCAATCGCATCGACTAAAAATTTTTGCATGAGTTCTGGGGCATTTTTTATTGAGTGAACACCAACTGTGAGTCTCTGCAAGCTTTAGATATGGTTGAAACAACCACATCCGGTTGCAAGTCTTTGACTTCTCCTGCCACTCCTAGCAAACGAGTGATGAATTATCGAAGTGGCTCCCCTTCGCCTTGCTTGATCGCCATCAAATGGGATAGATTTTTCTTCTGCACCCGACTCCCTTGAAAATGGGAGAGGAATAAGCTGCTGAGCTCCTTGAAAGTTCCCATCGATCACGGAGGAAGCTTGTTGAACCATGTCCTTCCCGCTTCCCGTAACGTTGATGGGAAGGCTCTGCAACACGGCGCGTCGTGGTGACAGTAAATGACCATTCCCACTTTGAAGTTGTCCAAGTGTCTCTCTGGATCTGTCTTGCCATCATACCATCCTACATTTGGAAGGGCAAAGTTGGAAGGTAAGGGATGATTCATAACTTTGTCCGTCAGGGTTGTCTCTGTAGCATACTCCTGAAGAGCGGCCGGATCGACCCCTCTCTCCACATGCTGCACCCGATCCATCAGCTCTTTGACAAGACGTTCGAGCCTCTCAGTGTTTTCATTCCCAGCTGGAGAGCTATCTGCCGTTGGTATAGCCACAATGGGTACAACAGTCGAAGGCACAGTAACGGACGGTGCAGCCGCCATCCTTTCTCCTCGCGCTGCGTCGACTCTAGCCTGGACTTCTTCACGGATTTGTTTGGCCTCTTCGACCCTGGCTTGGGTTTTTTCTCTAATTCTCATAGCTTCTTCGTTCCTTACTTGTATATCTTCACGAGCCTGTCGAGCAGCATCGACCCTAGCTTGAGCATCTTCTATAGCACGCCTGACTTCATCGACCCTCCTTTGGGCCTCTCGTGTTACCTCCGATTCAGTGTACATCCCAGCTCTGGCCCACCTGGCACCTTGCCTCGACCCCATCCTTCGTGAGATAGACGATTGACGAAAAAGTTCCAAGGACTCTTGGTTACTTTCAACGATTTTAGTGGGGTCGACACCTGAGACAGATTGAGGTCTCGGGTCCCCCCACTGACTGCTTCAACCCCTACAGTGATATGAATCTACTGAGGGACTATCCCCCCCTTGGGCTAGGAGGGACAACACGTGGTACAGAGCGTCTAGACTGTCGCGATCTCTGTGGGACTTCAGGTACATCTACTAGTGGTACTGAAGTTGTTGGTACTCCTGTGGGCTGTTGTTGTAACAGTTCTATCAGAGCGGCCAACTGCTGGGCTAGTCTGTCAAATTGCTCCCTAGAAACATACTAGGCTGGATCTGGGGTGGGGCCACCCGCTCCATCATTGGTTGGCTCTTCTGGAAACACATCTTGGGGATCTTGTCCTCTTGGAATCCCATTCTCTAGCCATATTAGCTTCAGTCCATTAGGCTTGAGTCTCCCGTAAGTTATAGGAACTTTCAGCTCTTCCTGCTGGTGCCATGTGAAGGTTAAGGAAACTAGTTAAGTAAATAGGGAGAAAATGGGAGTGAAGAAAATGAAGAAAGTTGGGAAAGTTTTTCCCTTCACTTGGCAAAAGAGGAGATATTTGAACAAACAAAGTATGTCAGGGCCCCATAATGGGCACCAAACTGTTGTCGTTGGAATCCAGAACAGAATCCCCAGGATAGACAATATGGAACTCTCAATGAAACAATGGAGCTCCTTCTCAGAACAAGGGTTCCTTGAGACATAGTTTTCCAATGTAATCTCCTTTTCTACCAAATTTAGACAGTGAAAGAACTCAACCGAAAGCAATGACAAACGGAAGATCAGAGATATTTTTCTCTAGAGTTCAAAAAATCTCCCTTATTTCATATTTTCTTGTTACATATATAGATTCAGTTGGAAGCCATTTTGGGCAAGCCTTCTCATACCTGTTAATACTTTAATCATTAGCTACCTAAGGTACAGTAGGTCCGCACGCCTACGACCCCCTAGACCGTGTCACCTTGTCTTGTCAATCACTTTTTGACCCTTATCGACCTTCTTCGACCCCCCCTTCAGGGCTATATCCCTTATACACCCTGATGTCCGCTTCTGTCCATACACGTTTACCAAGTAAAGTTCTGACAATCTGTCGATTTGGATCAAGATCTAGTGACCTGGCGGATCATATCAGCATGTCTTGCATTTATAGTTGTTGTCAGCATTTATGAGCATTAATGATAATCCATTAATGGTCCAACAACCCAAGTCAATCTATCGCATCTTACCCTAGTCAGCATAGGGGGTCGAACATGGGTTCCTTATAATTTCTTCCGCAACATCTTCATTCTCATATCACACTTCTTCGATGAGCGCCACTTATTTATCGCTAAAAGATCATCCTAAATTCTCTTTCTATGGTTAGATTTAATCATTCATCACTATTTTCCCTAACATTTATGAGCTAGAAAATGTTCATTAACTTTTTTTTGGTAGAAGAAAATGTACATTATTTCAAGGACGTACGACCCATTGAGAGAAAAGATCATTTATCAAATGAAATAAACGACTTGGGTACATATTGTTTTCAATTAGGTAAAGCACCGTTTTATTGTGTATTTTAAATAGGGAAAAGAAGTGAGCCTTTCCCTCTAGTCCTTCCCAGAAATGCCATTGAGTCCACGAGGAATTTTTTTATAAGTGGGTTTTTTTTTTTCTCACTAAAATATTTGGGAGAAAAAACTCTGACCCAAGGTGAACATTTTTTTTATTTATTAATTCTGACCTAAGGTGAACATTGATCTAACACTAAAATCACATTATCACTCTTTATGTTAGACAATATCTAATTAAATTACTCTTGTCACTGTTCTTAGAGTCTCATTCTACCATTAAAAATGATAGGTGAATGGGTGTCGAAAACATAGAATATACTAGATAAACAAATCCAGTCCGATTGAAAAAGTCAAAAAGTGACCAAATATGGAAACCAACCTAAACTGATTGAGTAATTAAAGGCTAATTAAGTGGCTTTATGCTTCATTTAAGTGTCTATCTCTTAATATAACTTGTATCTCCATAACATTTTCATACTTCAACCTATGTGGGACTAATTGATTTTTAAAGTCATATATACTAAAGAGATCGTCTCCTTTTATAGAGAGTATCTCTCTAACATTTCTTTCACGCTCCATTCACTCCATTCCTTTGATGTTTCCATGGTTTTAGCCTCACATCTACCAGCGATTAAAAGCTATAAGGGATGGAAGTCTATAACTAAGGTCCTGTTTGATAAAACTTTTGCTTTGGATTATGGATTCTGGATTCTGGTTCAAATTTTGGATTCTATTGCAGGCTACTACAGGATTATTTGGGAGTAAAAACATGTTTGATAACGCATTTTCTATAATAGATTCCAAAATATCTTTGAAACATAAACATGATTGATTAACACTATCCCCCAATCGAAATCTAGAAAAGTAGTGGTGGTGGATGGTGGCGGCGGTGGTCGTGGTGGTCAAGTGAGAGTCAGACTCTTTTTCTTCTCCCAAAAACTTGTTCCAACAAAACAAAGCAAGTATTATTACTCAAAAAATTTGAATTCTAAAGCCAATTTGAATCCGGTTCACTCCGTGGGAGCTCGAATCCAACCAGACTTACTAAACCTGTTTCTACTCCAAAATGGCTCATTGGGAGTCAGAATCCATAGAATCCAAGATCTGGAGTATTATCAAACTAGCTCTAAGGGCCCGTTTGATAAAACTTCTGCTTCTGGATTCTGGATTCTGGTTCAAATTTGGATTCTACTCCAGGCTACTCCAGGTATATTTTGGAGTAGAAACTTGTCTGATAAAGCAATTCTGAAATAGATTCCAGAGTATCTTTGGATTAGAAACATGTTTAATAACACACTATCACCCTAATTGAAGTCTAGAAAAAATTAGCATGGTAGTGGTAGTGGGTGGTGGCGGTGGTGGTGGGTAATGGCAATGGTGGGGGGTGGTGGTGGTGGTGGTTGTGGTGGCAGCGACGGCGATGGTGGTGTTGGTTGTGAGACCCATATCAAACTAACTGGTCTTACCACCTTGTATCAGGTCTTTCTATCATGGTCGGGCCAAGTAGACCAAGTGCATGAAGAAACCACAAGACCAGGTATGAAATTTAACCCAAAAATAGTCAATTATGAGCGTGTGGTTGCATACCTAAATAGGTGTGATAGACCACACCTCAAAATAGTGCAACCACAGGAATTTTGGTCGTGTAGTCGCATGTTTCAGAAGGTGTGGTCGACGGGAAGAAAATTCAGAGAAAACTCTAAATCTTCAACAAGCTTAAGGTATGAAAACATTCCTCATGTTAAATTGAGAGCCTAGAATAGTTCATGAAAGAGATAGGATTTAGGTGAAACCCAAATCATCAATCCATGGATAAATTCTAAGAGAATCCATGAGAGGAAATTATGTGGACAAGGGATTCTGTATAAAATACTAGTTCTAAGCCATAGAACAATCATAGGAAGAACCATAATGATAAACCAAGGAATCTGAGCATGAAAGAATTGGAGTTGAGAGTGAAAGGTTGACCATCACACGTGTGGTCGCCTGATGTGTGACCACACGAGACACACATGTCCGACCACATGCCCTCGGGAAGTTTCCAGGGAGGGTGTGGTCGCACGTGTGGTCGTAGGATATGCGACTACACCTTGCGACCCCACGCCCTGTGGTCGCAGAAACTGAGACCACATGTGCTGCCACACCTACGACCCCTCAGTTTCTGTTAGTCTAAATTCATGGGAATTAATTCTAATTTAAAATCAATAAATTTGTTAGGTTTTCAAGTGGTCTAAGAGTGAATTACAAAGCTTGAACGAGGATCTACTATCAACCAAAGGTGAGGGAATAAGACCTAAATTAATTGGCTAATAATAAACTATTTTTATTTATTGAGTCCAATACCATGAATGATTCTATGCTTGTATGATTATAATGTGCATTTCACATGTCATCCAATATTCCTGTTATTACTGCTCATGCATATTTAATTCTATTTATTTATAACGTGATGTGATGATGATGAATAGGCATGTGAATGTATGTGTGTGGTTAGTGTACTTGATGCGAGTGGGGCATCAGGGGGAGGACGTGACACTGTGGTTTATCCTAGTCACCAGACTCTAGCTCTATCTCTACTCAAGTCTTATCCTCTGATATCATCGTATCACCATTACCTTAGCAGAACTATTACGTCGTAGGGTATCAGGGAGGTGGTCTCAGACCGTGTAGTCTCTGACTCTGCCGGGGGGCATTAGCTCTATCTCTATGGACGTATTGAGAGATGCTGGGGTGAGAACTTGGATACACTGTTTGACATTAGGATTGGTTAGTTGCGATCCCAGTTTGTAAGCCCTCGCTAATAGGGGCTTATGTGTTGGTATGGGTAGGGCATCAGGGTAAGTGGCATGCGATGTTTGATCCAGACACTTTAGCTATATCTCTATTCCATGATGGGTGCATGTGGAACGGCAATGATGTTTGATCCATTGGGCGGCTTGACACACTCGTGTATAGAAGTTCGGCGGCTACCTATCCTTTCTATTGCACATTGTAAACTTATGAACCAGACCAAAGATATGAATTGAATGCATGCATATGTTTGTTGCGTTGTTTTGTTTGCTCACTAAGCCATGATGTGTGCTCACCCTTTCGACGTTGAATATTTTTAATTGATGATGCAGGTCCTACAGTAGAAGATTATATGAATGCTCCAATGTACGAGCATGTTGTGGCGATGGATGCAGAAGCTATGATGGAGTCGCATGATTTGTCGTGCGAGTGCAACTCATGCGTCTTTGATTAGATTATTTGTTGGATTATTTAGAAGATGTAATTGATTAATTTATTTTATTTTATGTCTTAATATTTTGGAGATAATTAGATACTTTATTTATGATATCACTGTTAGATACTCAGTTCATTAATATTAAAGACTTTCACTATTGTTTATTTATTCTGATTATGGTTGTGGATGTATATGGTTTAAGCAACGGGACACGGCCTATTCGAGATCCTGGTTAAACCGTTGGATCATAGACGATTCATCACACCATTCTAGTTGGTTCAGAATTGGGGTGTGAAATTGGTCGTGGTGGTAGAGGTGGCGGCAGCTGTGGTGGTGGTGGTGGCCGCGATGGTGGCCGTGGTGGTGGTGGTGGTGGTAGTCAAGTGAGAGTCATGTGAGAGTCAATTCTTTTTTTTCTCCCAAAAAGTTGATCCAACAGCTTGGAACAAGTATTTATGACTCCAAAATTTTGGATTCTGGAGCCATTCTGAATCCGGTTCACTCTGTGGGAGTTAGAATTCAATCGGACTTATCAAACGCACTTTTACTCCAAAATGGCTCCATGGGAGCCAGAATCCAGAAGTAGAAGTTTTATCAAACTGACCCTATGGGCCTGTTTGATAAAACTTCTGCTTTTGGATCTGGATTCTACTCTAGGCTACTCCAGGATTATTTTGGAGTAGAAATTTGTTTGATAATGCAATTTTGAAATAGATTCTAGAGCATCTTTGGATTAAATTCGTGTTTAATAACACACTATCTCCCCAATCGAAGTCTAGAAAAACAGTCATGGTAGTGGTGAGTGGTGATGGTGGTGGTGGTGGGTAGTGGGTAGTGGGTAGTGGGTGGTGGTGGTGGTGGTGGTGGCGGTGGTATTGGTGGTGATGGTAGAGGTGGCGGTGGAAGTGGTGGAGGTGGGTGGTGGTGGTGGTGGTGGGTAGTGGCTGTGGGGGCATGGGGGTGGCAGTTGCAAGACCCACACTCTAGTAACTTGGTCTAATTGTGTTGTGCCAGGTCTTCCCATCATTCCTAGACCAAGTGGACCGTGCGTGTGAAGATAGATCACAAACCAGGTATGAGAATCGAGTTAAAAACACTAAGAACATACCTAAGGTCGCATGCCTGGGTAGGTATGGTCGACCATAAGGAAGGGAACCAAAAATCTCAAATCCAAAACCCCACGACCGATGATTTCGACCTTACGGTCAACGGTTTATGCGACCGTATGATCGACCGTGAGAACCCAGATCAGACTCAGAGTTTTGGAAACTTTTCTAAACTAAGAGATTGCTTTCCTAATTGAAAGATGACTTTATATGGAGAGTTTTTCTCTATATAAAGGACGTCCCTCAGCCCTTTTTCACTATTTTAGAACATTAGTAAACCCTAGAGAAAGAGAAGGAAGAGAAGGAAGAGAAGGAGAAGAAGAAAAAGTTAAGGAGAAGAGTTTGCTGAGAAGAGATTGGCTCTCTATCATTGGCAAAGGTATGAAATGAATATTTGGAGATGTAAACTCTAAGTATAAGACTTCTATGGAGAATAAGCAATATCAACTTATTATGATCTACATGATTTCCTTTAGAAAATCCCAAGGATAACCATGAGGAGTGAATTTGATGATTAGGGTTGATAAGAAATTACTAATGATGGCCATTGGATGACCTTAGAATAAAATCCATTGAAGAACAAAAGAAATTACCCAGGAGGAACTCGAATTTCAAGTAGACTGTGATAAAAAATCTCAAGGTCGCAGCTACGGTCGACCATAGCATGACCAGTATGACCAGATGATTAACCATAGGCATTTGGAAAGATTTCATAAATCATATGGTCGCAGCTACGGTCGCACCACATGCGATCGTAGGGTATCGACTGTAGACAGTAAGGTCAATACAACATGAGACCATAGGACCAATCAGACACCTATCAGTACTCTGTTTCGATTTTTGACTATTGTAACATGTCACGTATGAACCCTAACTTAAATTCATATAACTTTTAGGTTGTTAAATCAATTCAAAGAGAAATTCAAGGCTTTGAAGGACATCGAGAATTGCTAACAGGTGAGGAAACAAGACCTAAACTAATTGAATAATTACAAAATGTTTATTTTTATTGAGTCTAATGCCATGATTGATTCTATGCTTATATGCTTGTAATGTGCATCTCACATGTCATCCAATATTCCTGCTATTACTGTTCATGCATATTTAATTCCGTTTATTTACAACATGATGATGCTGATGATGCTATGAATGGGAATGTGAATGTATGTGTGTGGTTGGTGTGTTGGATGCGAGTTGAGCATCAGGGGGAGGACGTGGTATGGTGGTCTTCGACATCGTCACCAGACTCTAGCTCTATCTCTACTCAAGTCTTGACCACTAGCATCGTCGTATCACTATTACCTTAGCAGAACTATTACGTTGTAGGGCATCAGGGGAGGTGGTCTCGGACCGTGTGATCTCTAACTCTGCTAAAGAGTCTTAGCTCTATCTCTATGGACGTATTGAGGGATGCTGGGGTGAGATCTTGGATATATTATTTGGCATTATGATTGATTAATTGCGAGCCCAGTTTGTAAGCCCTCGCCAATAGGGGCTTACGTGTTGGTATGGGTAGGGCATCAAGGGAAGTGTTATGCGGTGTTTGATCCGGACACTTTAGCTTTATCTCTATTCCAATGGGTGCATGTGGGACGACAATGGTGTTTAATCCATTAGACGGATTCACACACTCGTGTATAGAGGTTCGGTGGCCACCAAACATTTCTATAACACATTGCAAACTTAAAACCAGACCAAATATATGAATTGAATGCATGCATATGTTTATTGCATTGTTTTGTTTGCTCACTGAGCCGTGATGTGTGCTCACCCTTTCGACGTCGAATATTTTTAGTTGATGATGGAGGTCCTACCGTTGAAGAATTTATGAATACGCCTACGTATAGACACGTTGCTGCAATGGACGTAGAAGCTGAAGAAGATACGCATGATTCATCATGCGAGTGCAACCAATGTGTTTTTGCTTAGGTTTAGTTATAGTTTGAACATCGGATATGTAATTGATTATTTATTTTTATGTCTTGTGGTTTTGAGATAATTAGATTAAATATTTATTTATCACTGTTAGACTCTCAGTTCATTATCTGTAAGACTTCTGTTTATTTGTTTATTGCCTCTGATTATTAATGTAGAATGTGTGTGTGGTTTGATATGGTGGGTACGGCCTATGCGAGATCCTGGGTGAACCATTGATTTATTGGCGGTTCATCACATCATTTTGGTTAGACCATAATTGGGTGTGACAGTAGTGATGGCAGTGGTGGTGGTGGTGGTGGTGGCAATGGTGGAAGTGGGTGGTGGGTGGTGGCGATGGTGGTGGTTGGTGGCGACGATGGTGGTGGTCAAGTGAGAGTCATGTAAGAGTTGACTCTTTTCTTTCTCCTAAAAAGTTGATCTAATAGTTTGAAGCAAGTATTTATGACTCCCAAATTTTGGATTCTGGAGCCATTCTGGATCCGGTTCACTCTGTGGGAGTTGGAATCCAACCAGACTTATCAAACACGCTTCTACTCCAAAATGACTCTCTGGGAGTCAAAATCCATAGAATCCAGAAATAGAAGTTTTATCAAACAGGCCCTAAGGGTCCTTAATTATGTTGGTTGCCTATTGGTTGAAAATAGATGGTTTAATCATTTAAAACCAAATTGATTAGTATGGGTCTGATAATAGATCAATAATCCACTGAATGATTATAAGTAGGTCAATATTAGAAATACAAGGACCAATTTAGTCAAATGAGGGGATCATGATCCTGAGTCTTCATGTGGTGGAAACTAAATAGGCCTGACAAAAACCTATAGAAACCTACTTGTTCATACCCCTGATCTTCACCATGTGTGAAAAATGAGTCTAAACACATGAGGTGTCGTGCTTATAATTATCATATAAAAGAAAAATGAAAGTTTTTATTCAGCTTGAGTCAAAGAGACCCACTTCTGGGATCCCTCCGACTTTGATTGGTTGCAAAGGGAATTGAAGGGAAGGGACGGGATGATGAAATTTGTAAATTTAAAAAGGAAACCTTTGTTATAATTACATTATATACCATCAGATACTATGTAACTAACACAAAATAATTCTATTATTAACTTACGGTTCACTTTGCATCAAAATATCTTGCATTCGAAAAGAAAAAACAAATTTTACATAAAAAACTAAAACTATCCTTAAAAAACGAAAGAAAGATACAAAGCTGATATTAGATCTGTTCTGTAAGACCCGCACTCTGAAAACCCGGTCTAAACCTTGGTTTTGTGTCGTGACAGGTCTTCCGATCATCACCGAGCCAGACGGGGCAAGCGGATAACAAACAGGTACGAAATCGGACCGAAGTCGACCAATGATACCTTATTTTAGGTATACCGGTCGATGGTACCGGATGATGGTACCGGTCGACCGGTATGGCCTGCACAGCTATGTGCGGGAATTTGGAAATTAGTCTCTGCGGGTCCCACTTTCCTGATTTCGAATCCTAGAAATTTCCTAATCCTAGTAGGGTTACTAAACCCTATTTCTAGTCTATAAATACACCCTTAAGCCCCTCAAATCCTTTCCATTGTCTTTCACAAACCCTAGAGAAGAGAAAGAGCTTGGAAAGGAGAAGGAGCTAGGAAGAAGGAGGAGGTGCCGCCATTACCGTTTGACGAAGCTCTCGCTACACCTGTCAACGGACGCTGTGACTTGTCGTTTGGATCTTGTGACGTGGAGCAAGTAATCGAACGAGCGTCAGGTAAGGGAATCTGACCTAAACCTAATAATCAATGGACAGTAAATCGTTGTTAATCATTGAATATCTATGATGTGATGTTTGTGCATATTCACATGCCATCCTTTACTTTCAGTTATTATTATTGTTCATGCATTCATAGGATGTGATTGTTAGGCATGTGATTGTTTTCGTTGGTGTGTGGAGTGGGGCATGGGCCTGGGATCGCTCTTCACACTGGCACCTTTTGTAGTATTCTATCTTAACATGCTTGGTACGGGTGGGGTATCAGGGGAAGATCGTGGTACGTTGGTCTCCGATATTGATGTTGTCCCGACCATCGTTGGGTGGTACTGAGGATTCCGAGTCGACGCTGCCTTGTCCACGATGCTTTAGCTCTATCTCTATGCCGTAGGGTGTCGTGTTGGGATAGGGTCTACCTGCGTATTGTTTCTATCCTAGTGGGTTAGTTGCGGATAGGGTATCAGGGGGAGGTGAGGTCTAGGAGGTCTCCGACCCGGCCTGCACGCTCTAGCTCTATCTCTATGCCGTAGACGGCTGTGCTGGGATAGAGCATACATGGTTGATATATAGGATTGGTTAGTTGCGAGCCCAGTTTGCGAGCCCTGGCCAGTAGGGGCTTAGGTACTGGTATGGGTAGAGTATCAGGGGAGGTGCGGGTATACCTTAGCTCTATCTCTATTCCATGATGGGTGTATGTGGGTTGGTGGTTGTGTGATTACTGTGCGACGCCACACACTCGTGTATAGAGGTGCGGGGGCCACCAAACCTTTCTATAGCACATTGCAAACTTAAAACCAGACCACAGCATAAAAATGATTGTTACTCATGCATAATCTTGTGAAACTGTCTGATTGCCTTACTGAGCTGTGTTGTGTGCTCACCCTTTGTATATACATTGTTTTAGATCTGGATGCAGGTTATACTGTGGACGATTATGTGAACGCTCCGGCGTATGGTGGTGCTCCGGATGTACAGGCAGGACAGGACGAGCATGACGCTTCATGCGAGTGCCCTTTCTGCGTGTACCTGTGAAGGATTTTATTTATTCATTCCAGTTAGTTTCGTTTGTTATTAAGAGATGTAATAGATATTTATTTTATGTGATTGAATTTGAATAATGAGATATTTATTTAAATTATCAATAGATACTCGGTTCATTCTATTTTAAGTCTTCCGCTGTATATTTATATTCTGATTGTGGTTATGTGTAATTGGTTTGTATGGGTGAACACGGCCTATTCGAGATCCTGGTGTGAACCGTTGGTTCAATGACGGTTCACTCACACCATTCTGGTTGGATCAGAATTTGGGGTGTGACATGTTCAGTCGAAAAAATCGCAAGAATTGCCTCTCACTTGTGCATTAACCCGATCCTTGGATTTACTCAACTGATATGCTAACATGGGATCGGTCCTAATCCATATCGACAAACTCGTACAGATCCCTAAAACCCTTGTCACACCCCAAAACTATAGTACCTTAAGGTGTGACTGGATCCCTTGTAGTGCAAGCCAATCCTAACCCAAGATATCACTTAAACAATACTTATTGTTAAACAACCATTCCACACAGTCACATTTCATAATAAATCAGAGTATGATAAACGAAAGTCTTTAAATAAGTACCAAGGTTAGAGTTATTGTGATAAATAATATCATCAAGGTTTATCTCAAGAGCAAATATCAAGACATAAATAGTCTTAACAAATAACCAAAAATATATCTAGGGATAATTGGGTCAACATGCCCATAAACGTAAATCTAGCCTAGTCTAAGGTATGGCTACGGATCCTGGCCATAGATACACTCGTAACATTCGCACATCAACCCATGAGTAGTGGCCTCGTATTCCTCATCTTCCCCAAGTTCGTCAGTAGTATCAACAGTAATAGTAGAAACATCACCTGCAATACATTTTAAAAAGATGTGTATGTATAAATAGGAGTAAACAACCACACGCTCAGTGAGAGAATCAACACATATAAGCAAACAAATGAATGAGTGGAATTTATTATAGATTATTGTCTGTGGAAATCAAGCATGCATTATATTGAGAGCATCAATCAATAAAAGGAACTCTCAAGCACGAGTGAGGAAATAATCCACATTCCACTCTCAACTCCTCGCCAAACATGGACTATTGCCCAAAGAATGAAGACAATTACCAAGACCACGTCAAGACATTGCCAAAGCTCTCCCATGATAGGCTTCACCTGGCATGATCTGAACCACCACGTGTCAGCATCCTCAAGGCGTTTCCCAATAACCAGTCACAGGCTGACACCTGGAAGAACTTGCTCCGCATACAACAAGAGTCCGATCTTGCCTTATATAACTATGGCGTCCCTTCCATAGCAAGCTCGGAAGTTCTTACCTTATGAAGCTCCGCGCATCATACCATTTGTGGATGATCGAACCTAAGGGTGTCAAAAATGGGTTCGGCCTGATAGCACGGACCGAGCCAGCCCGATAGCACGGACCGAGCCAGCCCGATATAACTCGAACCCAACCCGGACCGAACCTTAATGGACAGGTTTCGGTCTCGGCTTGTAAAGCCCAACACTGTTTCAGCCTAAACCGAAACCAGACCGGATCAGCCCGTTAAGAAGCCCGAACTAGCCCGAACCAATAATACCTAACTCGAACACCGGTAAGGTCCATCCGGGCCCAGTTTCTTAATTTTAATGGTTTTAAATTTTGATAGATTATATTACATTGTTATAGTTCACTTCTTGATCGGAAATATTATATGAATCTATAGTTGAAAAGAGTATGCTAATTGTTACAATTTACTGAATTACATGTATATAGAAGGAATGATGCTAATTTTATAGATAGAAATAATAAAATAGGCTATATATCTTACATATAAAATAGGCCCGATAAGCTTGATAAGCCCGGTCCGGACCGAACCAGTCCGAAATCACCTTAATAAGCTCAACCCGATAACAAACCGATACCGGACCAGCCCAATAGTTATTGTGTCCAGCGCAGCTCAACCCAGCCCGAACTCTTAATGGACATGTATTGGGCTGGGCTTATAAAATCCGACACCGATTCAACCCGAACCGAAACTAGCCTTATAGTTATTGTGTTCAGCGCAGCCCAACCCAGCCCGAACTCTTAATGGACATGTTTTGGGCTGGGCTTATAAAACTCGACACCGATTCAATTCGAACCGAAACCGGTCCTGACCGGCCGTTGACACCCTTAGTCGAACCCTTCCATATGGAGAATATCTTCGGAAGAATCCTCAATTGCCATAGTTTCCATTCTCATCCTATGAATACGAGGCAGCCCTCGCAGGTTAGACTACTTCGTTTTTTATACCATTTGAACAAGGATTGCTTTTTACATAAATATTAACTTTAAAATCCCCGATCCAGAACACAGATCTTGGCATCTCGGCCGTGCGTCCAAGAAGGATAGTTTTGATTTTCGGAAATGGGATATATTAAGATCTAACGGTACAAACTCTCACTTACCCAAAAAAGAAAAGAAAAAAGGGCACACACTCCCCACGCCAAACAATTCTCTCCACCGAAACGTTCGGCACTTGCGCTTTCTGTTCTTCTTCTTCCAACTGGCCTGCTGGTACAGCCGTACAGGTAAGCTTCGAAAGATTGTTCCGTCGATTTCGCTGTCCTGGTTGTCCAGATCTGTTCTTCCCCAACTCAAATTGTTATTGATTTTTCGTTCCCGTTCGTAGATTTCTATTCTATTTGTGCATATTTGCTCTTTTAACATTTCCTTTCCCTGTTTGGAAGCTTAGTTTATCAGATTACTCATTTCGTTTTGTTCGTGGAACCTCTCACTAAGAATAATGACGATTCAATTGAATATTTGTTATTTCATCCCGTTCTCGCTGTAATCCTAGAGATATTTTGTCGCGTTGCCCCTGCGCATCTCTCTAACAGGTTTAGATATCCGTGTATCCCTCCAATCCAACTCTTCTCATCTACAGTTCGATTTGAATCTGCAATAACTTAACTTATAGTGTTCTATTTCGATAACCGCGAAGGTCATGCACCTTATGATTGGTTCTGTTCCAAAATATACCCTGTTTGTCAATTTATTTGGTTATGTTCTAATTGAGGTCTCTGGCTTTCTTTTTGACGTGGTCTATTTCGTTGGAAGGCTTTTTAGGAAAGATGAAAGTAGCTGTGCTGGCATCATTGGCATTTTTGCTTCTTGCAAATTGGATCGCGTTTGCCTCAACTTCCTTCTCCACTGTCCCAGCGTTCATGTGGTCTCCATACCAGTATGAATACCGTTTTTTCTTATCCTTCTGATTTTGGTTATGTAGTCACAGAGCAAGAAGATGAAATACTTTTTATACCTGTTTGTTTTTCTCAAAGCATTCAAATTCTGATAATATATTTCCTTACCTTAATCAGGATTGGAACTTTTGTTCTTTAAGTTTCCCATGGATTGAAAGTCCCTTTGGGGTTTAGCAAGTAATCGTGGTAGCTTTGTAGAATTTGTAACAGTTGATTCATTTATCTAGTTGTAAATCATGGATTGGTTTGGTAAAATGTTGTTGCTATATGCATGACCATATTTCACTTTCTTAATCTAAAACTTGCTCTTTCTTCATTTCCTTGTAGTTTGTTAACACCCCCCCCCCCCCTCTTCCTCCTCCTCCTTTTCTCTCTTACTTGCTTTAAACTATGTGAAATTTGAGAAGAAGAGATTATTGCAGATGAATTGATGGTATTGCTAGAAACTTTTTAAGGGTTTAAATCGATGTTACCGTGACAACAAATATAGAAATCCAGCCTAACACAATAGTATCTTCCAAATCTAAATCCATACATACCAAAATGGTATCAACTCTACTCTGCCTTATCCTATATGGGGTCGGCTACATGGATGCTTTTTCTCCAATCAGCTCTATTCAAACCATACTTGATTCTAGTCCTAAGCTATACATTGTTTCCTCTCCACTTCCTCTAGGGCCATTTTAGGTCTATCCCAAGCACTTTTAGTTCATTCAATTTAAGATAAACCACTTCTCTATATTGGGGCATTCAAAGGCCTCCGTTGCACATGTCCATATTACCTTTAATGAGTTTCTTGCAACTTATCACATGAATTAGGGCAACTTTCGGGTTTGCTCTAATTTATTCATTCTTTATTTTATCTTTTTTAATTTTACCACTCCTCCACGTCAACATCCTTATTTCAGCCACATTAGGTTTGTTTAAATTTTTTTTCTTTATTGCCAACATTTAGTCCCATACGTCACTGTTGGTTGTGTAACTGTTCTATAAAATATTTTTTGATTTTTAAAGGGATACGTTGATCACACAACACTCTAGATGCATCCCTCCACTTCATCCACCCTATTTTAATTTTTATATTATACTATCCTACATTTCTCCTTCTTTATGAGTGAACCCAGGTTCCTAAAGTTATCCTATATTCCATTCGGTTGAACCCCTCAGTTCAGGCCAGGTCCCTGCAAAAAGAATCGAGGACTCCCTTAGGATTCCACCAGTTGAGCCAAAGTCTTGTTGTGGAGCCATCTCCTATGCAGTAGGATGAATGAGGCTGGAGAAGATGCTTGTACTTGAAGATTTGTCTCCAAACCCAAGAGCTTTTTGGACATGCAGAGTTTGTTCAGAGGGGCGAGGGAATCTTTCTTTAAGTATCATGAATTAATCCATTTGACCCACAAAGAGTCCTTCTTGACAGAATGGCCCATCCATGTTTAAGGATCCCTGCAACATTCATATCCTTTATTCTCTTGATGCTCAGACCTCCCTCTTCTTTCGGCTTAGCTATTGCAGCCCAAGCATTTTAATGGATTAATCTGTCTAAGGTAAACCCGCCAAAAAAAAACCTGGAGAAAAGGGACTCAATTTTTCTAATGATAGTCCCAGGAAACCGAAAATACTTGTCCAGTAAAGATAACTGCCTTGCAAAACTGATTTGATGAGTTGCAGTCTCCTTGCTTGGGATAGAAATCTAGCTTTCCATCCTATGAGCTTTTTGGAGATGCGATCCAAAATAGGGGCACAAAGGTTTGTTGACAATCTCCCTGAGAAAAGGAGAACTCCAAGATATTTCATCTGGAGAGAAAGCTCTTGAAATTGGGAGAAGTTCAACAATTCCTGCTTCACCGATTGGGAAATTCCTCCAAGAGTCATGGAGGATGTCTTTTTCATATGGAGGTTTGAGAGGGAGGAAAACTCCTTTAGGGACTTGAGGCAGTTTGCAATGGAGTTCCTGTCAGCTTTACAGAAAATCATCAGACCATCTATGAAAATTAAGTGAGTGGTTCAACTCCTTACATTTTATGGGCAACTTTATCTCTTTTTTGGGTCACTGCTTTGTTGGGGATGGATGTCAAGCCTTCCATGGCCAGAGTAAATAAATAGGTGGAGAGCGGATCTCCTTGCGGGATCTCTTTCCCTCCCTTGAAATAACCTGCAGGGCTGCCATTAATCAGGATGGAGAACATTGGGGAGCAGATGCATTCTCTCACCCAAGATAGAAATCTCTCCGGGAATCCCATCATGTGTATGACTTCCAGCACGTAGTCTCTGTCCACTGAATGATAAGCCTTCTGAATGTCAACCTTCATCACAGCCATGGGGGAAGCAAACTTTGATCCATACCCCGCACGATGTCATGGCAAATCATAATATTGTCGGAAATAAGACCGGCCCTTGATGAAAACAGATTGCACATTAGACACCACAGTCACCGCTACTTGGATCCTATTTGCTAGGATCTTATCTATGGATTTTATAGCAAATTGCAATGAGCAATTGGCCGAAACCCCAAGAAATTTTCCACATGATCAGATTTGGGGTTAAGACAGATGAACGTGGCATTAACTGACCTCGGCATGTGACCTTGCCGGAAGACCATTGGATTGCTTCGGTAGTTTCCTTCACCACTATAGACCAGCATTGTTTGTTGAAGAATGCGTTGAACCCGTCTGGACCAGGAGCCTTCTCACTGTTCATGGCAATGACCACTTTCTTTACCTCATCTTGGGAGGCTTCGGCTTTGAGAGCATCAACATGATCCTCAGATAAAGGGAATGAAAGTGCAGGTTTCCTGGGTCAATCCTGTTGGACTCATAACCGAAACCGAAGCCTTCCTTGAAATGATGGATTGCTTCCTCTTTGATGAGAGCCAGGTCAGATAACATCTCACCTGCACTATTCTTGATTGCCAAGATGTTATTATGGTGTTGTCTGCTTTTAACCATCTTGTGAAAGTACCCACTGTTGGCATCCCCTAACTCAAGCCACTTCAGCCGGGATTTCTGTCTAAAGAAGGCTTCCTCGTCACTAAGGGCCTTGAATAGCTGAGCTTTGGCCAGTTTTTCCTCTTCACCAAGCAGAAGCTTGAAGGGATCATCTGTAAGCAAAGTTTGAATGGCCTGAAGGGAGTCTTCTTTCTCTTTCACTGCACAATGAATATCCAATGTGGTCTCTGTTCCACGACTTTAGGATTTGTTTGACATTTTTCAATTTAGCAGCAAAAGAGAAAGAAGGTTGGAAAAATCAGGAATGTCTTCGTTCCGTGCTTGCTGAACAAGCTCCAAGAAATTTGGATCCTCGGTCCAAAAATTGAAAAACTTAAAAGGTTTCGCCGCGAAGCTTGGAATTTCTTCCACTTTGAAAACACAGGGAGAGTGGTTAGAAATCCTCTCTGGGAAGGAAGAGATCTCTAGAACCTCGGAGGTGATCCATCCAAAGATGATTGACAATGCAGCGATCGAGCTTACAGATGATCCTTTTATCCCCACTTTGCTCATTACACCAGGTGTTGGTTTACCCTTTCTCCTTCACATCCATCAAGCCATTTCTGTCCATACAGTCGGCAAATTCTTCCATTGCCTGGGAATTGGGCCTGACCCCTCCGATTTTGTCGGATAGAAAATGAATCACATTAAAATCTCCTATGAGGCACCATGGGAGATTGGAATTGATGGCCTGCTGATCGATTTCCTACCACAAGGCCATTTTTCTTTCCTTGGAGTTAGAGGCATAAATGGCTGAACATAAAAGGAAGTGTTTGAAGCCTTGATGGTAATCTTACATTGAATCATCTGCTTGGAAACATGAAGAATGTTATTACTAATTGCCTTATCATTCCAAGCAACAAGGACTTTTGCTGCATTACTAACGTCACCATTGGGGACGACCTTCCAATCTATAAACATAGCAGCAAATATGGATAGGATCTTATTTTGCTTGATCTTAGTTTCCACTAGAATACACTGATCTGAGTGGTACCTTCTCACAAGGTTTTTTATAGCTTGTTTCTTGGCAGGGGCTTTGAGCCCCCTGCAATTGCAGCAAATAATCTTCACAAATCACAGCAAAGAGATGGAGGCTACCACGCTTCCCCTTTCCAGGGGCTTTTTTATTTTATTTTTTTGCTGGCCTTCGACTGAATGGGCTTGAAAGACCCTGAAGCAGCAGGAAAATTTGCGGGCCTCTTCTTACCCGACTGATCGTCACAGCTGGCACAGTTTTTTTCTGCGAGCAGATCAAACAGGGACCTTGTATTACAAAGCCACTCATCTGTGTAGGTAGAGTGGGGATCAACCTCAGCAGGGGGTTTGGGATGGAAGAAAGGGGTGTGGGGGTTAGAGGCTCAGATTGGGCCTGGGGTTCGGGTCGGGGTGTGAATTGGGCCAAGGAGATGGGGTTGAGGTCTGGGTCTAAGGTTACGATTGAGGGGGGATGGACCAAGGGGAGAGAGGGGGGGTGTGTGGATTGATACTGGCCGAGAATCTTTGAGAAGGGGAACGATGGGTATGAGTTTTTTAGCCACGGCCAGTCTCCCAACTTCAATAGAGAAAGTAAGGGATTGGCGGTGGGCTAGAACTGAACAGAGGAATTTGGTCACGGTGGGTTAGGATAGGGGAGGATAAATTTTTCTGGGTTTGAGGGGGGATTGGATGAGGAGGTTGAGGGGGGGATAAGAGGGGGACAGGTTTGTCAGGTGGCCCTACGGTAGGTTGACCAGCAGAGGGTGAGGGTTTGGGGTTTGATGAGCGGGAGCTAGGGGAAGATGTCCACGCTGGCTTCTTGGGGTTGACTTGTAGGATTCCAAATCAGTCTCTAGATAGGGTCTGGGGGCTTGAAGTCCGGGGAGATACAGACTTGAAAGGAGAAGGGTATCAGCGATTCCATCTCCCAAGGTAGCCTCAGGATTTTCCTCAGATTCTGGGGCCTCGAATGAATTCATCATGGGGAGCTGAACACTCCTCTTGAACAGAGGGACAGATAGCGACTTAGGAGCAAAAGGGTTGTCGCTGATGGGGTCAACCCGCTGGGCGTTTTCCACTTCGATGACAGCAGGGGGAGGGCTTTCAGACGATCTCACCCAACCCGGCCACCCACCTCCCACAAGAGGAAGCTCTCGAACCCTGGGAAAAACCACTGGGTAAAGCTGATTCATCATCCCCTTTGCAAATCTTCTCGCCAGACTGTATCCACTCCCCGGCCTGAATCTCCTCACTGGTAAGGTTCATTCAATGCACTCTCAGTGTTTGTAGTTCCCGCATTAACTTGGCCTCCCTTTGAATCACTTCCAGTACCAGCCTCCGAGGCTTTAAACAGCACAGGTCTCCATTCTTTGAGAACTTCAGATTCTTTGCTTGGTTTAGACACCATGGGACGTGCCACTGTTCGGTGGCCAAAAATATTACAGCAGGAGCATTGAGCTGGCTTCCAATCATATTGGATAGCTTGGAAGAAGATGTTGCCCAAATTATCTACAATTTTAACTTGATCCTTCAACACTTTATCTGCAGAAATTTGATACACACCGGAGCATATGCCATTCTTTCTTTGAGAGCTGTGGTGTGGTCAGCCGGTCAGTATGCATGGGTTTGCCATGAACTGAGCATCTTGCTCAAGGATTTCCTACTCCATAAATGAAGTGGAAGACCTGGTAGACTAACCCATAGGGGAACTTCCTTAACCCCATTACTATTCATTCGAAGGTTTCTAACCCACGGTCTCAGGAAAAAAAAGGCTTATTAGCCACCTGATAAACACCTTTCTTCATAACTCGGTTCAGATCTTCCAGCTCAGAGAAAATAAACACAAAACTATTGTCGGCAAGAAGAAAGGTATCCAACATACTTGAAGCTCTCCACCGTTTCTCCACCGCCCGTTGTACAAAAGGAAAACCTGGTTTGCTGCCCAGAAAAAAACCAACAAGAGCCGAGTTAAGCTTGCAAACTTTATCAGTCACATCCCTTGCATTGCATTCTCCATAGGATTCTTTATCCTCTTCCAAAAAAGATGGAGAGGCATAGCTCAGTTCCATCTACTCCTTTGAGATCTCAGCAGGCTGGGAATTTTGAAATAATTTTTTGCTCCAAGATTCTTTTTAAACACCTGGACATTGAACTTTCTCAGTAACTGTGGGAGCGAGAGTTCCTTCAACCTCCCCCCCCCATCTCAGTATCAACCTCTGGTAATTCCAAACTGACCTCCTGACCATCAAAACCTTCCACAAATTTTTTTTTTTTTTTTTTTTTTTGGGGGGGTGGTGGGGTCTGATATGAGTTTCTCTCTACCTTCATCAAGCAGACATCCATTTGCAATATCAGCGCTACCCGAGCCCTCCTGCTGTCCTCCGGAGGGATGGGACAAGGAGGGGAGAGGAGGGAAGTCCTCTCGGACTCTGGAGGCCGAAGCAGGCCAGAAAAGTCCTTATGGGAGACTGTCACTGAACATTCTGGTCGTCACTGTTCGACTCAGTCCATTAGATGTATTGGTTCAACAAGTTGAATGAGTAATATCATATGATGTAGGTGTTGAATAATTTCAATGGAAGACTGTATGTGAGCCGTTCTGCCCTTTGCCCTTCCTCCTTACTTATCTGTATAAGGCTTTCAATGGACTAAATCATGATCTGACTATGATACCATGGAAGAGGACTCAGATGTACCCTGGCCCAGACCTACTATGATTGGTAGTCATTCATTTGTGTCCTGTCTCATTTTACACCCATTTTATGAAGCTAATTGCAATAAATTGCCAAGCCTGCTTTTATTTATGTTGACCATAATATGCTTAGAACGAACCCAATCAAAGTCAAAAGTAACAAACACCTAGAGCTATACATATCAAGAGTTTTTTAAAAGATATTCAAATATGAATAACCCACAGAATTACTGTAGCCACATGACAGTGTTAGACCCTATCAACAACTCAAACCCAAAGAAAATTAGAGAAAAATGAATTCTTCCGGGCAACTTCCTTATGCAAACTAATCCTTCTTGATCCACCTTGAGCTCCGTGACAGAAATTGACGTATATCGTTGCTGCTTGAGGCTAAATGATGCTTATGCATTACCACCCTTTACTATTGCTGCTCCCAGCCTCCCACCACCACCCTCCTCCCCCCAAATTAAATTATTTGTTACTTGAACATAGCAGTGTTTCATTTTTTGCTGCCTTCATTTATTACTTTATTTTAACACTTCCACCATCCAGGATGAAGTAGTTTCTTCATCAATTAATTCCTTCCTTATGTTGAGTTACAGAATGAAATCTTTACTAAGCCAAAGGGGACGTAGTTATACTCTTTTAACGGGATTGTTGATAACTTACCTTATCTTATATTAATTCTCACTTATCTTTTATCTTAGTTAATAGTTATGTCCAGATCCTATTGATGGTTATGTTGACTATTAGTTGCTTCACTGCAATCTGTAGCTTTAAGTTCCTTGTAATAATAGTCATGATTGGGTGCAGATCTTCATACAATGAGATGGAAGAAACTGTCAACTATCAAACGATCTCATCCAAGGATTTAGCGAAATCTGTTCTGTCCCAAGGGGGCTGGTTAGACTTGTTGGTACTTCTTTTTCTTTTCAGTTAAATTGGCTGCGGTTGTTTTACCATTTGCCATTTCAGATTTCATTTTTCTTGGGCATTTCTTCTGAAGTTATAGTGTTTCGTGTATTACACTTCAATTTCTCATACTAGGTATATTTTCTTTAGTGCTCAGCAGAGAACTCTCAGCAATCTGTGGATGTAGCACTGGTTTTTGTTGGCAGAGAGGTGAGACCCTTTAATGAATATTACATGTGACATGTTTGACAAGTGATCTGTGATGTTTTTTGTGCATTACTTTCAGTTACTTTGCATTATCTTCTTCTTTCGCTTTATCTTTTTGTGGAGGCCTTGTCTCTGCAT
Source organism: Protea cynaroides (assembly GCA_028583415.1). Lineage (NCBI taxonomy): Eukaryota > Viridiplantae > Streptophyta > Magnoliopsida > Proteales > Proteaceae > Protea > Protea cynaroides. The sequence goes on along the minus strand of CM053269.1, from coordinate 64,234,814 downwards.
TAATATGATCCATTGCTCCCTGTTATTAACCGTTCCATCTGTTATTTTGTTTTTTTTTTTGGGAACTGAGGGCCCTGAACCACATAAATATATGAAAAGATAGATTGCCTATACAGATTACACCCTGCGGATGCACAACCACCTGCATCCTTTACGAGAACCTTTGGAAGATTTTATACAATATATCAGGATTTAACACCATAAGATGCAAAAGGGTCTGTTGCCTTGTTGATCTTTTTCCTGATCTGTTTCAGCTCCATGCTGTGTGGATGACAAAAGTTACCAGCATGGTCTATGCCTACTTTGTCTGCCTGTAATACCTTTCATGCATTCCTAGAATCCATTGCAAGCAATCTCTGAGGGATACTCAACTCAAGAGTCAGCTGAAGCCCATGAGCCACTTCTTGAAGTTCATGCACCAAAATACTTTGAGAAGTGGCAGTAGCAATCCTGCCACAGGGTATTCCTGATTATCCCTGACTTCGATTATACCAAATCGCCCTTGACTCTTAGAGAAAGGCCGAACAATACTCAAAATGCAAAACACAGGTCTAGGGGTAGCCATCTACAAGGTTTAGAATCTGAAACGAGGTCTGCAAATAGATATTCCTAACTGCAGAATGGTTTTACAGTAGCATAGTCATCTACCAATAGGTTCAAAGAATTTAACTTTGGTATTTTGTGTACAGCCACTTGATGTATAGTGTGTAATATTCTCAGGAGGGATGAACAATTTTTAACTAATCTATCATTATGGTTCTGCCATATAAAATATACATCAGCTTGAAAAGCAATTATTGATTATCATGATTGTATCCTCATCTATGTTACATGATCATTTCAAATTATGAGATGTTCCCTATACTTCATCATACCAAGTTGTATGTGTGTAGGTAATGTAGGCAAGGAATGAAGTATCGTGTATCGGTACCGTATCGGTCAGCTGAAATTAAGAGACGTATCGTATCGTATCGTGGATATGGTGGATACGCACGGATACGCATGGATACGGGGCAAGATACACACAAAAATGATTAAGGAACATACAAAACACAATTTTAAAGCATAAAAAACACTATAATTAGCAACATTGAGAAAGAAAATGTTTCTTACATCATAGACACACATGATTATGGGGTAGGATACGCACAGAAATGATTAAGGATCATACAGAACACATTTTTAAAGCATAAAAATACAATAAATCTATAATTAACAACATTAAGAAGGAAAGTGTTTCTTACATGTATATTACTCAGCTAATTCCATGTCGAGTGACGGCCCAGATCGAACTCTGATTCATATTGGGGAGGAAGAGGTGCAACCAATATCATTTGGAATGTATCTCTTATCCATGTACAGTAGGTAAACCAATCCATATGTTGATTATAGAAGGTAGTAAACTGGTAGTAGAAACATGCATACTCTTTTGAAGTCGACATTCTCATTTATGGGACCCACGATGTCTCAGTTTGACTTCCATGTGATGTACTACTAGCGTCGATGTTCACCATTCTTGTTCCATTGTCTGCAGCAGAACTCATGCTCATTGACTCCATTTCATAAGTAATCATATTAGTATCATTATCATGGAATTGCTGCCAACCCTTTGCCTTCCCCTTCCCTTTCAGCTGTAACTCCTTTGTTATAAGCGACCACCATGATCATCGTCTTGAGTTGTATGATTATATCTTGCCTCATCTGTAAAGTGCACCGGATCATATGATTGCATGCCACCACCACCACCACCACCACTCTCCTCAGAAATAGTGCCTCCATATTTAGCACCTGACCTCGTCCTTCTGGCATCACCATCAGAGGGGGACGAAGTACTCTCACTTTGGACTTGATCTTGTGTTTGTGATGGTGGTTGTGTTTCGTCCTCTTCATTTAGTTGACGAATGACGTCATCTATTAAAGGATCAGGTCTAGTAGATTGTCTATCCTCAGCAATCTCATTGATCGCAAATGCTCTATTGGTGTCTTCTACCAATGCTCTAACTGGGTCATCCTCATTAAGCGCATGGGTCATGTCAAGTGGGTCGATGTAGGCTTCTGTTTCATTTGGCCGCTCCAACTCTATAAATTTTTTCATCAATCTCATGTTGTAGTGCACGTAGGCTAGCTTCTGAAGTTTTTGATGGCTGAGACGGTTGCGTGGTTTAGTATGTATAAGCCCAAAAGTGCTCTAGTTCTTTTCACAACCACTTGAGGATGCCGTTTGAGACAAAATCCGGATTGCAATCCTCCTCAAGTGTAGAGCACTTGTGTTATAGTTAAGCCACCAATCAGCTGTACAAAGAACAATATTTTCAATCAGCCACTAATTAGTTAAGTAAGATACCAATCAGTTAAGACAAATAATATGTCTGTTGTCTAACTTACTAGGAGCCATCTTGAATGCAGCAGCCTTAGCAACCCGATCACCAAATTCTCTTCGGCATTCACGAAAATTTTTAATCTACAGTAGTTAAATAACTTTAGCCAATCATTAAGGGTTTGTGCAACTAACATTTATAGAAAACAAAAGTGGTTTTTGTTACCTCTTCTATGGCCAACAAGGCATTACTTGTATCTGACTCCATTTTATTGATAACTTTTCTAATAGCTTCTATATATTTAAAGTCATTCGCCAATCCAGAGTTTGAATATTGTTGATCCGGGTTTAAGTAATATGCTACACATCCAGTTTCAAGATATATTAGAAATTTATAATTCAAATCTTAACCGATAAATATAAAAAGCAGTAGTCTAAGACTAATGGAAACCAAAGTACCTGCCATATGAATGTCCTGTAACAACATTCATTCCCATTGGTTCTCTATAATCTTCAAATATTTTTTCTTGGATGATGAGTTCCATTCGTTTAACTTATATACTATCGTCCCTATTGCATCGACCAACAGCCCCATTGTTCGCTGCTTATCACCATCAACCAACTTAAGTAGAACAAATAGGGGATTCATAATCTGAGTTATTTCATCAACCTTCTTCCAAAATTTTGTTGACATAAGGATTTCTGTCACCTCAGTCCCTATCTTGGTTGCATGATATGTACTCGACAACCATTCTCCACTAGTTACCATCTGGAGTAAATCTGCCTTTCGCTGCCCAAGGTTGTCCAAGGTCACGTAGTTGGTTGCAAATCTTGTTGCTCCAGGCCTTATCAAGTCCCCTTGTGTGTGCTTCCTCATTAAAGCCAACACCAAACTGTGATTGTAAATAAAATTTATCACTGTTCTTGCTTGACCAACCACCTTAGCCACCTTGGGCAACTCTCCAATATCTTTAAATATTAAATCAACACAGTGTGCAGCATAAGGTGTCCAAAATAAGTGTTGCCTTTTCAGCATAAGGGTTAGTCCAATTTTTTTGTAATTAGTAGCATTATCTGTAACAATCTGAACTACATTTTCCCCCCCAACTTCCTCAACAACTTCATCTATCAATTTGAAGATATAATGTGCATCTTTCACGTGAGCGGATGCATCCACTGACTTAAAGAAGATGGAACGCCCATTACAGTAGACAAGAAAGTTGATGATGGACAGCCTTGTGGGCCCACTCCAACCATCACATATGATGGTTACTCCATACTGGGACCATTTCTGTTTGAAGGTTTCTATATAATCATTCACTTCACCCATTATGGCGTCTAAGTAAGGGCCACAATCATATAAGCTGTGGGGGCCGTCACACCAGGTCCACAGTGCTGTATCTCCCTCACCATTGCCTTGAAATAGGGATCTTTGGCCTTGTGTGATGGGATAAATGCACTGTGGAACCATTTAGCGATAGATTTTCCCATTCTCTCACCCCTGGACTTAGAGTGCATTGACTCTTTTATCCTCTGTTGCACTGCATCTCTTGATTTGAAGGGCATTGAAGGAGCCATGTCATGAATTTCTAGGTTTTTTTTCCTCTTGCCTCTCACTCGATCAAACATACCTCTTACACTGTTGGATTTACTTAATGAAGCTGGTTGCTTGCCCCTGCTTCTCTGTGTCCCACTACCACGAGCACCACTACCGCCAACACCCTGAGACATAGACCTTATTAGTTGGTCCTCATTCCAACGTTTCTCTCCTGCCTCATGCCTTGATCTCTCAAGCACCTGCTGAATCTCATCTTCAGCATCCATATCGGACCCCTCATAATCCTCTAAATTCAAGTGACTCTCATCCTCCATAAGGTTTTCTGTTATTTTCTCTGCATCATCCTTCCTCTGTTTTTCTTTTGTTTTTCCTTCATCTAAGTGCTTTGCCATTGCCCTGCTCACCTCTACTAGATATTTTGAGCACTTCTTGACATTGGCAAAACCCCATGCCATGTGTTGCTTTTGCCGTGTCACCCCACCACCATGATGTTCCGTGCCACAGGAATTGCATTTTGTCGTCAATCTATTGTCGTTGATTTTAGTGCAATACAACCAACCCACGTCTTTGTTCGTCATATTCCTGCACATCACACATGTGATACGATATTCGAGGTTAATATAAAATGTCAAACCTAGCAAATTATTTTCATTTAAAAAATAATTGGATTGTTTTCAATGATATGATGGATGATTTAAATTTTACAAGCAATGATGTGACATCTAAGATGAGAATTGAATTGAAGTGAGAATTCTAATGAACTAGAATCCAAGGGCAACAAACACATGCAGCAAAATGAAAATGTAATCTATTAGTTTTATACCTTAGATTTTTTCTAGTACATAAGCAGAACCATTTTGCCCAAATTAGGGTATTATTCAAAGTAGTCTAAAAATAAATATCATAACAAATTCCAGAATAGTCCAACTAATCAACATTCTCAACATTCTCCATCTAAAAGAAACCAAACACAACGTATATTTTGACAGGCATTCCGAGGACAATGATGACGATGCTCAAGAGGTCAAGCTGAAGGGCAGGCTCTTCCGGAAGCCTACATTTTGTTTCAATGTGGCAAAAAAAAAAAAAAAACTACCAAGAAGGAAAATTATATATTACACAAATTTTTTTTTATATCATTTTATATGGAAATATTTTACGTATAAAATGTTAGGTGTAAAATTTTACTTAACATCAAAACAAAAAACAAAGTTAAAAGTTAACGTCAGACCAAACAAACGGAGTTTTTATGTAATATCTTCCTACTTTTACATTGTATTTCTTTACATCTGTACCAAAACAAACAATGGAAAATTATATTTTCTAATCATTTTACCTGATAACAAACATTGGAAAAAAAATCTTCTTTATATTATTTTCTGTGGTATTAAAAGAACTCTTTATTTTTTATTTTTGCGTAAAACAAACTGATTCTATCAATCTCTCCCATATCATTATTGATGGCACTTTCCAGCAAGTTGGGTCTTGGTGATGAATTTTTAAATTTTCGTGATAGATGACTCAAAGATCACAAAAATAAAAAACTATAAAAACAAATGTTGATAAAAACTGTTTTCAAATTTTTCCTACACATGTTGATCATGTTGATATGATGTCAAATTTTTAAGAACTTTTCTTCTTCTCTCACATCTCAATATGAAATCAAATGATTTAATTAAAAAATAAAATAAGACAAATTGAGAGCACAGAGGGCAGAGAGCAGAGAGCAGAGAGAGAGCAGAGAGAGAGCAGAGAGCAGAGAGAGAGCAGAGAACAGAGAGAGAGAGCTGAGAGGTATTATATATCTGTTTTTTTAACCAAAAAAATAAAAAACATTCACTGGGAGGCTTATCTACATTAGCTCTTGTAATCGTTGGCCTCAGAATGCTAGGTATATCTCACTGAGGTGATGAAGAAGGACTTTTCCCCCATTGAGTTTAGTTTTGATTTCTTGGACGGAGCTGCCATTGCTGATCTCTTTCCAAATGTGTGGCACTACATGTTGAACTTAGTTAATGCACTAACAGGTAACAAATCACTGTTACCTAGTGATTTGTTCTAGATTTTAGGTAAGCTAGGTTATGTAGAGATGCCCATCTGTAAAGTTTCTCTATTTTTCTTCAGTTAAATTAGTACCCAAACACATAGAGCTTGGATTAATAAATGTCATATTCACCAAAAGAATGCAACTTGTGCAAAGACCAAGAGGATGAAAGGGACAAATGACATAGGCATTAGGTTTTAATGGAAACAGGTGCTTGATTTGGCTTCAGGGCAAGGCATCTAGGCATTGGCATTTTTCAGTAATCTTAATGTTTGTTTGGACCTTCTTCCTTAGATAGACCATGTGAAAACTGTGTTTTTTTCCCTACCCATGCTTTGTCCTGGTTAAGGTGGAGAGCATGTGTTGACTTCCCTAGGCCTACATTCTATTTGGGATGGTGTTCCAATTATTTTTCATTTCAATATATCCCAGCGCTACAGTCTTCCACATATTTGGTAATTTTTTTCTCTTTAACCATCAGCAGTTAATATGTTACTTGCATTAACAAATGTCCTGTTCGGGCCAGCTAACCCATATAAGAATGAAATGACTCTTAAACTCTTTATTTTTTATTTTTGCATAAAACAAACTGATTCTATCAATCTCTCCCATATCATTATTGATGGCGCTTTCCAGCTAGCTGGGTCTTGGTGATGAATTTTTAATTTTCCTGATAGATGACTCGAAGATCACAAAAATAAAAAACTATAAAAACAAATGTTGATAAAAACTGTTTTCAAATTTTTTCTACACACATGTTGATCATGTTGATATGATGTTAAATTTTTAAAAACTTTTCATCTTCTCGCACATCTCAATATGAAATCAAATGATTTAATAAAAAAAATAAAATAAGACAAATTAAGAGCACAGATAGCAGAGAGCAAAGAGAGAGAGAGAGAGCAGAGAGCAGAGAGAGAGGTGGGAGGTATTATATATCTATTTTTTTAACCAAAAAATAAAAAAATGTTGAGAACAGAGGAGAGAACAGAGACAGAGAGAGAGAGCAGAGAGCACAGAGAGAGAGCTGAGAGATTATATTTATATATCTAATTTTTTAATCAAAAAAAAAAAAAAAACCTCGAAAATTACCACTGAGCAGCAAAGATGGTAGATCAGTGGTCTACACATCTTATATAAGTAGTAGAAGATCAAAGGATTAATTTTTGGAAAAAAAAAAAAAAATCAAAATTTGTACTGTTCTTTAAAAAATTCTCAAATCGAACCTCAAATTAGTGTTTAAATTCATGTATGTAACATGCATTCACCAAATATGACCATACTTCACTGATTCATGGGAAGAAACAACACAAAAATCGATTTATTTTGAAAAAAAATAAAGTTGCAACTCATACCTTCATTGTTTTTCGCCCTTGGAGCTTGAAGAGATGATTTCAGACTTTAATCTTTACAAAAACCAAGTTTGTTGCTACCTTCCCAGTCGTTTTAGGGCTAAGAATCAAAGCCCTAAAGTTTTTTGGAAGAAAATGAAATTGCAGAGAAGGAATGAAGCTCAAATGGTTATCGGCTTCTTGGAAATGACGTTTTTTGCAGAGATTCGATACTGCTCGATACTAAAAGGGTGTATCAACCAGTATCGAACTGATACGGTTCGATACTGGTCGATACAGATTGGTTTTTGGTTTTTTTTTTTTAAACCATATTTAAAGTGTTTCGATACACTCGATAGTGTATCGAGCGTATCAAGCTGATACACCTTGATACGCTTCGATACGCTCGATACTGTGTTTTTTTTTTAAAAATTGAGAGACGAATCGAGGGGTATCATATCGACGTATCGGCCGATACGGTGCGTATCGTGTTGATACTTGATTCCTTGAATGTAGGCATAGTTGTCAAGGCGTTGGAGGCCTGATGGACGCCCAAGGCGCCCGCCTAGGTGACCAAGGTGCCACTAGTGCGCCTGGACGCCTAGGCGCCGGTGCCACTAGTGCGCTTGGACGCCTAGGCGCCGCCTTGACAACTATGAATGTAGGTCCCCATCTTTCCAATGATCACCAACCAAAACGCCTCAGAATGCTAATCTCCAACCAATCTGTCTGTTCAAGGCTTACCCAAAATATGCTTCTAAATTTGAACCAGAAATGGACAAGCAAAAAGACAAATGATCAATTGAATCTGGCTTTCTCTGATGGAGAATACATCTTGGAGGCATTGCATAATTCCAAGGTGGATCAGTCTCTATTTGGTTTTTGGTCATTCTTGAGAAGCAGCAAGGTAAAGAAATATTGGCTTTGGACACAGTTGAAAAAACAAACAAGAAAAGCTCAAGTAACTTAAGCCTAAATGGAGATATAGGCTCTCAAGTGCTCTAAAGGAATACTGACCATCAATAGGAGTTCAGAAAAGAAGAATAGAATCCTATACCAGTCTCTATTCTGGCAAGCCACCCATGAGAATGTGCCATTGCTCATCTTGAATAAAGTCTGCAACCACTGTTTCCTCTGGGGCCTGTAATAATCTCTGGTACTATCTCCAATATCTATCAAAGAGAAAGCTTTGCAATTTGGATACTGGTTTTAATTATTTTTGCTACTATAATTGTTATTAGGTTATGTGTTTCTGCAAGGTTTATTCTACAGTCCTAATTATCTGACACATGGTACCATAGTGGTCCATTTCAAATTAATCTGTCAAGTTGAAATTGGGTAACAAGTCAAATTTGCACAGCCATTAATAATACAGGGGGAGAAATTCAAGTGCATTATGGACCATATAGTTGATGTGGGCCACAAGACTTAACAAATGGCCAGTCTGGAAATTTAACTATCCAACAGTTATATTGGACAGATTACTCATTCATATCAGTTAAATGAGATTTTTCACAGGATTTTTTTTTGGGAGAGAGGGGGGGGGGGGATGTTTCCTGCATTGCTGGTCGCAGAAAAGACAGAACTGTTCTGCCACATGGAGATAAGTCACTTTGTTACAGGATAACCCACATGGCAAACTCAGCGAGCCATCTGTCATATGTCCATGTATCGGACTTTCTCCCTTTGTGAACTTCTTATCCCTCTTCAGACCTTTATTAGACATGAGTAAAGGGTGATGTAGACAATATGTCCACAAAATGCGAAACAAAGTTATGACTTAGCAGAAATAGACACAACTGAGGAAATGGTTTCCTATACTACCTGTGGAGGAAACCTGGTTCCTTATTATTATTATAATTATTCATTTCTATTGCTAAATAAGAAAAGAAAAACTTTTGTTGTTGTTGTAATTATTAGGTGCAGCATGTTTATCTGAATTTCAGTTGCGTACTTGTTGTATTTACCTTAATATGTTTTGTTATTATAGATTTGAGAGATTTCAATGATAATTTTGTATATCCTTCTATCAGTTTTCAAATTACTAGGTGGACTTTTTTCCTGGTGTTTGGACATCTATGACCTAATAATGTAGGGCATGTCCCCAACTCTACACATTAGGAACCAGCCCTACAAGAGGATCGCTTCTTAGAACAACATAAAGAACATTAGTTTCAGAATTAGGAGGTTTTACTCACAGCCTTAACCAACCGTCGGATGTTCCTCAAACTGATGACGAGTAAAGGCCTATGGAAGGCTTAGACGATGTCAAAATATGGTCCACATCTGATGGCCAGATCTGAAGTCACTTGAGATTGAAGAACTCAGTAGAAATAGCTTCTAAAACAGTAAACCGTGAACAGTAAAACCAGAATGATAGGAAGAAAAGGGAAGAATAGAACCTTAGGAGTCCCACCTAAGGTCAGCTGAGTCCACAGCCTAGGAAGCCCACTTGACATTGCAATGGCAAGCTTTCATTTTTCTTAAATCATCCCTTGCCTTGTCCCCTTTCATTCATATAAATAGCCAATTGATTTGGTTACAAAAATAGAAAGTAGACAATGGCAACTCCTGTTGACCAAGTCTTCTTAGAAATAGAAACTCCCTATTACATAGAAAATAGAAACTTCCTATTATATCCTTGCTAAAAATAGAATCTAAGCTAAGATCCTTCGAGCTAATAAAAACTTTCTAAACAATGAAATAACAACTCACTTGAATAGGAACTTCTAAAACAAAGAACTTCTAAAACAGAAAATAAACTCCCTAAAAATATACTAGTTAATGGCCAAACAAAGACTCGCCAAAACTGAAAATAGAAACTGAGAAAGATAGAAAGTAAGAAAAAGGAAACTTTCCTATACATAAAGTTTCTAAAACTGAAAATAGACGGTAGCTTGCTTGGTCAATAATTAGAAAGTGCTGAAATAGAAGGCTGGCCAAAGATTCTCAAAGATTCTTTTCAAAATAGCCATTAAATTCTGTTGGCACTGTTCACGTGAACAGTGTTGGTTGGCTGGTTTTGACCTTTTGTCCCCATTGGTATGGGCTGTAGTTGGTTGAACAATACCACATCACCTATGTCTTGTTTGACTCATGAATCTGCAGTTCAAATTTCAAAGCTTGTTTGTGACAGAGCATGAAAATTCTGTAGTTTCTTTTTTTTTTTCTTTTCCTGTGTACTGGAGAAGTCATGTACAAGTGCATGGGTCTCTTCACAATTTGTATATTTATTTTTTATGTCCGGGCTACTAATATAATGTGCTTTCTTCATTTGTAGTTGCAATCTTCAGATATTTCTAGAAACAAGCATGCAGATTCACATCTTTTAGATTTGCTCAAGGTAATTCTAATATGGTCTTTAGCATTTTAACTTTCAAATTTTTGGACTCTGTGTTCTACCCCCCCCCCAACACACACACACATAGAAAAAATTAAAATTATTGTATTAAAGTTCTGAGACTTAAGCTATTCCATAAAATGTTTGCTTCTCTTGAACAGGTCTTGTTCATGAAGTCCAATTTTTCCCTGGCATTTCCATATGTTGCAGCATCCAAAGAGGAGACAATGGAGAGTTCTTTGATGTCAGGGTTCACAGAAGCTTGTGGACATCAGCTAGTAGTTGGTGATATTGCTTTCCTGGAGTCGTGTTCAATTGAGGGTGAAAATTTCAAGAAACTTGCGGACCTGCACTCTGTCAATGTAATTGAAGGACAAATTTTTTTCTTTTTTGATAGTATAATTCAAGACAAATTTATACAGCTCATTACGGATTTTCTATGGATTAATGTTGACTGATGCTACCCCCCTTGCCCTAACTATATAAAACAGGATTATTTGATGTTAAGGATGGAAAATAGGCAAAAAGGGCAAGTAGATTTGATTGTTTACTGCCATGGTGGCACCAATTCTTTGAACAAACTTGAATACATTCCTTCAGAAGGTATTTTGAATTTTGTCCTGTGGTATAAATGGAAATGCCTTTTAATGGATGCTTGACTGTCTCAACTCTCAAATATGATGACAATTATGCATTTGATTTGATGTACAGGTGAGGTTTTGTCTGGGCTTATCAGTTCTGTAGAGCAGTCTGGGGCAAGGTACACGTTTCTTTATGCTTCAGATCCATACAGATCAATTTTGAACCCATCGTTTGGGGCATTGGGAAGGTTACTTGCTGAAAGTAGTGCTGGAAATGGTTCACCTAATCTTACTAGCTGTGATGGAGTATGCCAGATTAAATCAACACTTCTGGAGGGATTTTTAGTTGTAAGTTACTATTATGCTTTAATCTTCTGTTTCTAACTTATTTTATTGCTCATGCTGCTTTATTTGATGGCTGAGGTTCGAATTTAATTAATGAGAAATATATGATTACTTAAAGCCTATCATTTTAGCAAAACCAAGTCTTTTGAATCTTTAGAACATACCTGTGTAACTCTTAGTAACATTTTTATATCCTGGGTCGTTGCATGTGTTTTTTCCTCAGCTGATAAGTCTTTTTTTTTTTCTTCTATTTTTAGTAACAATAACAATAGGATTGAGAGTGGGATGGTAAAGATTGATAGCGAGTTACCACAATGTGATAACTTAAGTACTTAGGTTCAATTATAAATAAAATTGGAGAAATGGAGGATGATGTTGTACAAAGAATTAGAATAGGGTGAATAAAGTGGAGCAATGCATCAGGAGTGTTGTGTGGTTGACAGCATATTCCTTTATAACTTAAAGAGAATTTTTATAGAATTGTTATATGAACAGTAATGACGTATGGGGCTTATTGTTGGGCAGTAAAGAAAAATCATTTAAACAAACATAGTGTAGCTGAAATGAAGATGCTGAGGTGGATGAGTGATAAAACTTAAAGAGAAATAAAGAATGAACAGATTTGAACAAACTAGGAGTTTCCCCAGTTAATGATAAGTTACAAGAAATTTGTTTGAGGTGGCATGGACATGTGCAATGGATGCCTTTGAATGCTCTAGTACGGAGAAGTGATTTACTTAAAATTGAAGGGGCTAAAAGAGGTAGAGGTAGGCCTAAAATGATACCCTAGGAGAAGTTGTGAGGAAAGACACATATAACTTAGGACGGGACCTAAGTATGGCTTTGAATAGAGCTGATTGGAGAAAATTGATCCATGAAGCCGACCCCATTTAGTTGGGATAAGGCTGAGTAGTAGTTGTTTGATAAGTCTCTAGGCTTGTAAATGATTCTAATTTTCTTTTGGTTGATTTTTCTTTTAGATACAAACTGAAATCTTGTATTAGATGGTTCCGTTTTGTTGGGATCTTGCTGATCAAATCATTGTCATAGAGGTAGTGCTCCACCGTCAATCCTTGAATTCACACTCTGAAAATCAGAGCACGTGCAATCCTCAAATTGAAATGTTTGAGAGCTCCCTCTAAAGAAAACCACTCTTATGGATTAAGTGTATTCTTGATTGTAAATGAAATTTTCCCAAATTTCACGCACCCACCCTGTACTCTCCCTTCAAGTTAAATATATATCACCTATCCCCCCTCAAATGTTAACAGACCTATCTGTTAAGTGATGATGTGGCAAGGTTAAAATTAATATAATGACGAAATTATCCTTTACAGTAGTAAATTACTATTTTACCCTCATCGCACAAAACAAAGTGAAACGAGATCTTTGCAAATCGATTTAGCCGGAGAAGAACCTAAATTTGCAAACGATTTCGTCGGAGTAGAAGCTTAATCTGCAAACAATTAGTGTGCAAATCTATCGAAAAACAGAGGTAACATTTTGGATTTTCGCTTCATTGTACCAGAAATCAAACGATTTTTGCCGGAGACGATTGCTTCCCCCTCTCTCTAGATCTCTCTCTCTTTCAATGGTGTTGGTTTCCAAAGAGGAGTATGAAAGCAGCTGTCTAGGGTTCCGCATTATCTTCCAAAAACAGGAGAGAGAGAGAGAGAGAGAGATAGAGAGAGAGAGGCTCAACCTTCAACGTCCAATCGATCGGCTGTCAACCTCCCTCCCTCAACCTCCTATTATCTCTGTAATCTCCGTCAACGCTTTCTCTCGTGATGGCTCCCTTTTTTACTCTGTTTCCTGGAATCAAAACTTCAAAATCTGGCGAACCTCCGATTTCAAATGCCTTGAATCAGTTAACAACGCCCACGACGATGCGATCAATACCTTAGATCCAAAATGAGACGGGGGAGGAAGAAAAAGGCTATGCTGTTACTTTGTGGCAGTCCTTTGATGGCAAAGAGGGTTTCCACACATTCAATTTAAAGATCCCTCTTTGCTACAGGATCTTATCATAGTCCAACCCAAATTTAATCCTAACAACAAACAAGAATGATTGATTTAGACAAATAATTCCTCAAATTCAAATATGACTGTATGAAAGCTTCAAAATTTGGGATCCTTGATCCTTAGGATACGAGGAATAATATTCTAGAAGATGAACTTGATCCAACTGGTGGGATCGAAACCAATCTTGCCCATAGGTGTCAAACAGGTATTTTAACAGAACCAGAATTGTATAACAGTAGAAAAAATTATTTATCTTAGAATCCAGCCGTTGGAAGGTCTTCAAACTTATAGGGGAAGTACTTAAAGATGTGCTTGATAACATACCCAAATTTGAAGATGATCCAACCATGGGTGAAGAAGTTATGAATTTTCGAAAATCTGGTATCATTTGAAAACGGGAATGAACAGGCAGGAGTTTCGTTGTGAGACTCAACCAGAATTTTTTAATAAAAAACTCTGGCCAACTCTATTGCCAGTACTTTATTTCTTCTTATTTATAAACTTTGAAAGATTACAAAATCATATGATTTCCAAAACTAAAACAGAAACTTCCTTTATAGAGAATAAGAAAGTTTCTAAAATAGAAAATAAGAAAGTTTTTATAGGATGAAACAACTAAGACTGACTCATAAAGTAAATCAACTTAGGAAATAAAATCTAATTAATTTTTAGGAAAGAAATAACAAAAGAGTGAACAGTGTTATTGGCTGGATGACTCCTTGTTGTTCGCTGGCTAGGCTGGTTTGGCTTAGGCCTTGTGTGAATCATCTCATCCCTTTTGGTGTAGACTTGAATTGTATCAGTTCCCCCCCCACTTAAAATAAACTTCTCCACGAGTTTTGTAATGGTGAAGAATCAATTCCGTGGGGTCGGCACATATCTTTCTTGGATACTGGAAGTCTGGTTGTGCTTGAAAATTCGAAAGAAAATCTGCCACCTTGGGTCCACTCTCTTCAAAATATTGGAGAGGTATCACAAGGTTAATATATTTAATATCTTGAAAAAATTCAAACCTGAAGGGGGTGTCCATGGGGATCACCACATCTAACGCCTTTTCTTCGACAATCGCTTCCTCAATGTCTATGGCCTCATGATAACTGTGACTCTCATTATCAGTCAATGGAATTGCACAAGAAAGATTAAGATCACATTTGTCCACCTCACTGACTTGAGTAAAATCATCAACATTGTAACTGATGTGGTCTTCAACTACAACCTCTTCAATGCAAATTGCTACAGTAGGAACATCAATGTTGGTCTCTCCTTTGTCATCATGGATTTGTCAAATCTGTTCTTTGTTTTCCTTGACTTCAGCCACTAATGCTCCTAGAACGGTTGATGGTATTGAAGTTTTCATTGGTGGTGCAACTGTAGGTACCGCCTTCACGTCAATAGCGTTAGCGTTAGGCTTCCACCCCTCGCTAACTTGTGAATGGAATTTTATAGATGGTTGTGTTAGGTTTTCTTCAGTTATACATGCCATTTGGTGGTAACTTTGTCGACAGAAGAACCTTATTTGGAGATGTTCAGGTGTGTATTCTCTCGTTAATTCGTATTTCATCTCTTTCCAAGTCCTAGACTCTCGTCCTCGAACTCTGAGTTTTTGTTCATGGACTTTCCACCACTCACGGGTAGCTCCCAAAAGTTTGGATCGTGCTAATTTTAATTTCGTGGCTCGGGAAGATCGAACCAATCGAAACAATCATCCAATGCACACAACCAATCACGAAAGGCTTGTGGGTCTTGCCTACCATAGAAATCTTTTAGGTCCAGCCTTACTTTATGTGAAATTTCATATCAGGGAAGTCTCTTATCATACTCATCATCTGGTAGGGAAATTGGATTTAGCTTGGTTTCCCAACGGATCGTAACCTTAGGGCGACTCTCAATTAAGGTAGGTCACCTCTTGATAGTCTTCTCTAGGGATTCTTTGGAGAGCCCTAGCTGTAGGTCTTGGTACTAGGTTGGCCGTAGGAGCTTCTCTTCTAGGGGCTTTTATTCTAGCCGACCTAGGGTTAATTCTTTTTTCCAAATTATTCATTCTTCCGTCCATATTATCTAGCTTTGCATCCATTTCGGCCAATCGTTGGAGAACCAAATTAATGGGGTTATTGGACTGATTAGGAGAGTTCTAGCCATGCTTTGATACCAATTGATGGCAAAGAGGGTTTCCACACATTCAATTCAAAGATCCTTCTTTGCTACGGGATCTTATCACAGTCCAACCCAAATTTAACCCTTAACAACAAACAAGAATTATTGATTTAGACAAATAATTCCCCAACTTCAAATCTGACTGTAAGAATGCTTCAAAATTTAGGATTCTTGATCCTTAGGATATGAGAAACAATATTCCAGAAGATGAACTTGATCCAACGGGTGGGATCGAAACCAATCTTGTCCGTAGGTCTCAAACAGGTATTTTAACAGAACCAAAATTGTATAACAGAATAAAAAATTACTTATCTCAGAATCTAGCCGTTGGAAGGTCTTCAAACTTGGAGGGGAAGTATTCTAAGATGTGCTTGATAACATACCCAAATTTGAAGATGATCCAACTATGGGTGAAGAAGTTATGAATTTTCAAAAATCTAGTATCATCTAAAAAGGGGAATGAACAGACAGGAGTTTCGGTTGAGTCTCCAACTAGTGAGACTCAACCAGAATTATTGGTTGTGAGATTCAACCAGAATTTTTTAATAAAAAACTCTGGCCAACTCTGCTGCCAGCACTTTATTTCTTCTAATTTATAAACTTTGAAAGATTACAAAATCATAGGATTTCCAAAACTGAAACAGAAACTTCCTTTATAGAGAATAGGAAAGTTTCTAAAACAGAAAATAGGAAAGTTTCTAAACAATGAAACAACTAAGACTGACTCATAAAGTAAATCAACTTAGGAAATAAAATCTAACTAATTTTTAGGAAAGAAATAACAAAAGAGTGAAATAAAATATTTCAAAAATTTCTGTAGGTACTGTTCACGTGAACAGTGTTATTAGCTAGCTGACTCTTTGTTGTTGGCTGGCTAGGCTGGTTTGGCTTAGGCCTTGTGGGGATCATGGGGATCATCTCATCCCTTCTGGTGTAGACTTGAACTGCATCACCCTTGCTGGCTCAACATTCGATAGTAGTCAATTTGTTTCGACTGCCAGCCAATTTGTTTTGACTGCCAGCATGGGTTACCAAACTGTTAATGAAGCTTGATTGTGTGAGTTGAGGGAAAAACATCGACCCTCAGTAATAGCTGCCATGGAGGAGCAATCCAAAGTGCATCGTGCGTGGAAAGATTCCAAGGGTCTTGCATCCAAACTATACAGCTTCAAGCATGATCCTGGATCATTGGTAAAAGAAACAAATCAGCAGAAGGTTTAGGTGCTCTACAGACAAATGGTGATCTATGTTCCCTTGAATCGGGGTGTGCTAATTTGGATGAAATGTTTAGCAATTTAACAGGGGATGCAGATGCAGATTCTCTTCCTGATCGTCTCTACTTCACCCCTATCCACCAGTGTTGGAAAACAGGGGCTCCGGCTATACCCACTTAGTCCATTCTTTCTCCTCATTAGTTCTTTCTTCATTGACGTCACTTCTTTCTTCATTGATGAAAAACAGGGGTCCGCTCAACACCTTTCAATATTCAAATGATGAAAGCTAAAATCAGGAGTCATCTACTAACTTGGAGAGTCGTTTAAGCTCAGCAATTGATAGAGGTGGAGGATGGAGGGTTGCTGACGGGATTTTCAAGATAAGAGATGTATTAGTGGTGGTGGTTGATGTCGGAGTCGGCCGGTGAGGGGAATGGAGACGAGAAGAGGTCATCATTGGAGAAGTTGATGAGTTCCTTATTACACTTGGAGGTGGTACTTTGAAGTCGAAATTTGCACACGATGTTACCGCTCACAAAAAACGAAATTAAAATGAAAAAACAATGAGTTTATAAAAAAAGAATGATAGATTTGATGGCAAAATCGTTATTTTGTTATCAATTTAGTGAGAAGGGTACTTGAGTAATTTAACTTTTTCTGTTTGTTAATCTAACAGCAGGGGTTGCGGCTGATATTATTGGCAAGGTTGGGGGTTGGGAGACTTAAACCGAAAGTACTGGGGGGTGTGTGTGTGTGTGTGTGAATTTTTCCCATGAAATTTTGATTTAGTTGGACTCAACATTGAGGGTGCCTTATGTTCACCAGTATAATTTTCTTTAGCTCAATGAAACTTTCAGTCCATATGCATACATTCGTAAACACTTATAGATGCTCTGAAGTCTGAAGCCACTCTCGACTTTATAGTAATTTAATATAGGTTCCAAACCCTGACTATGGATCTCTATGGCCCCACCTGAATGATAAAAATCCAAATATAAAGGAGGAATGGCAATTTTGTAATTTTAGAAACAATTCAGCACCTTAAGAATAAAGTAAATAAATGAAAGGACCAAACTGTAAATAAAATTTGAGGACTTTTCTGGAATTATAAATCAGACAGTTTAAAATAGGAACAAAGCATAAATAGTAGGGCTTTAAAGTAAAAACAACAAATATAGTCTTATTTGTAAATTCAGTACTTGTATCTCTCATTTGACCTCCAATTGACCTGAGTTTTCAGGTGATGAATCGCAGAACTCAATCCTGATACCAGTCCTAACGATCAAGTATTATTTTAAAATAAAATTTCTGAAATCAAGTATGGCGGAGGAACTCAGAATCAGGCTGGTTGGAGGTTTGGTTCTAACGGTAGGTAGAATTGTATGGGATAAAAACCTGGATTTTGGGTCAATCTGGGGAGGTGATTCCAACCCCGAATTCTGAAGGTTAAGGAGCTTGGGATGAGGGAGATCGACCCAAGTCTTTTAGACTGCTGTTACTGTCAGAACAGAATAGGGAAAAAGAAGAGAAGAAGAATTAGAAAAGGAAATGGAAATAATTAAACGACAGTAGAGAAATAAGAAGAGCAGTACCTGATAGTGGAGAAAGACTGGTTCAAAGGAAGGAAAAGAAGAGGGTCACATGGCCACAGTCACACTACAGCACTGCTCAAACTAATCCTACTATTCTTTATTCACTCTGCTCATTGTTGGATTACAGGCATATTAATAAAGGAGAAAAAAAGAGACTCCTAATCCATTTCCAAAACAGAAATAGAAATCATGTGAAACTAGGAACAATTAGCTCAAAAATAAAACAGAATAAAAGAATACAATATTAACTCCTACCAGAATCCTGATTTGGATCCTTTCTATCTTGGTTTGGGTTTCCAGATTGGGTTATAAAGGTCCAACCAAGCACATGCAACTGCATCGTGGAGTATATTTAAATTTGGCACTCTCTTGCTCTTGCTCACGCGCTGACTCTTGCTCTGTGCTTTGGGTACTTAGGTTGGGGTGAGGCTCACTTGAATTTTTGATTGAGCTTTTACCACTCACCATTGCTGTGCAAATTTCTCATGTCCCAGAAATGAGTTACATTGACTTTGATCTGCTTATGACAGCCTATTTACTTGTACATCACTAGTTATGGCTGGTTTATTGACATGAAATTTGCTCAAGTTACATATGAGTTGGCAAGACTGAGGAAAGATCTACACTAGCAAATTTTCATTTTGAATTTAGGAACTCCTACAAACATAGATCTAGGAGCATTTCAATTTTTTGATATTTTCAGTGTTCTGTTCAAAGATCCCCCCATCTCTGGTGGTCAATGCTTAAATGCAATTACTTTGCCAAAGTATCCTTTTCTTTCTCATGGTGAATCCAAACTGAGTAATCTCCTTGTGCTTCATCCCTTCCGCAAGTGGGACTGCCACGATTTCTAAACATAATTTCCAATTAGAAAGAAGTTATTTTCTAAATAATGGACTTTCTCCTTCTGGGTAATTCATATGAGGGTGCATAAGAAATGATCATTTATTGGAAGATAAAGGCTCACTTTATGAATGTTCTTCTGTTTGCTTCTTTATTTGCTTTTCCATTTAAGTTTGAAAATCTGACGTCATTATCGCCAATTGTGCTCAGGGGATTGTCCTGCTTATAATCCTAATATCAGGCCTTTGCTGTATGATGGGTATCGACAGTCCTACTAGGTTTGAGACACCACCAGATTCTTAATTGAGTTCTCAAAATACTTGAGTGTGGAGCAAAGTTTCTACCTGGCACTATGAAATGGAGTAGAAATGTTGATGTATGATCTCCATTTTTGTTATTGAAAGGCACAGTATCTCTATATACAATAATCTCTCTTCCGAACACCACCCCCCCCCTTTCCCCCCCCCCCCCCCCCCTCCCCCTCCCCCTCCCCCTCCCCCTCCCCCCACAAACCCACACCAAAAAAGAAAAGAAAAAGGGAACAGCCAATGGGTGCTTTCACTATTCATTCAGGTTCTTTTCATGTTGAGTTGGGTTGTTATATCTTGCTTTTGAGAAGAGATCCAAGCACAAACAAATGTCATATACTGTACTATTATATTTCATTTGGTACTTAAAAAAGGAATTTCGGGTCCATATACACGTTAGTAGTAGTGGAGCCCTAAACCATAAAAACACCCTTTTTTTTGTAGACTCCATTTTTTCGTCTGTGCGTCACTGCATGTCAACCATAAGATGGTTGGAGAGCTTCGGCAGTTTTTTTTCTTCCCCTTTTCTACTTAAGTTGTAAATGGTAGAGAGGTTCAGCATTTCATAACATAGAGATGATTTATACAAGAGTATTTCACGTATAAATGGATATCTTTGGCTAAGTTGTCCATGGATTAATCTACAAATAGGTTATTAGTTGTTTATCATTATAACCTATTTCTCATTATATAATGTATTATATTTAGTGGTATCAAATAATCATTATTTATTACTCAAAATCTATTATCATAATTGATTTGTCACAAATAGCTCATAATACATTATATAATACAAACCAAAGAGAGCCTAAGTTGTCAATGGATTAATGATCACATAGATTTAACATCATCGGGGTGGATTATTTTTCTGATTTGGTTCAGGTTTGTTAACGAGGTTGGATCATCCAATCCAACGGTTAGGTTTGTTCTCAATAGTTGAGCATCATTGTTTAACCTTCCAAATCTAGGATAAAATAAAACAAATAAATAATATACGACCCGATTGACCTTGTAGCCCTACTGAATTCTGAAACAATCAGAAGGCTTGATCTTCAACCAGTGAATCTTACAGTCAACATATTTGTCATCCTCTCTGTCTAGTTTCTATAGCGAACGTATTCATCATCAATATGCCTGCCTTCTCTGTTTATCCCAAAATACCAAAATTCTTCCTTCAGATTGAAATTTTAATTGTGTGAGAACTAAATGAAATAAATAAATGTGGTAGAATAGGTGCTATTCTTGAAGGTAGATTATTTTTCATTGGCAAAAGGTTCGAAGTGCTTAAAAAATGGGAACATAAGTTTGCGTTTAGGTATGCCTTCTAGGTTAAGAACATCTGGTGAGATGATAAAAAAGTGTTTGATATGCATTTTTTTTTTGAATCATGGAACATGTTAAGAGAGAATGTGATCCATTCTGGAACGTGTTCTTTTGCCATTTTGTATTTGGAGCTCACAACGAGCATTGGCTCACTCTTTAGCCTATTCTCCTGTTTTAAGAATGAATTCTCTATTCTAAGAATATATACTCTAAGTTGCAGTGCTAGAGATTCGGGCAGTAGCTTGTACCGGAAATGATCTCCACATTGCAATTAGTTATTAGTATATTAGATGTACACCTTTGGCTCTTTTCTTTCCCTACAAAGATTCACGGCCAATGCTTACTCGTAGGGTCATGTTTCTGATTGTTTTCTGGTGATTGCAAGAGTGAGAAACCACATATTATGTCCACCTAAATGTGCTCCTAATATCATATCATCTTGGAAAATTAAATCACATGTTGCCCTCCATGAAAGGTGCAACAGAGAGCCCTTCAGTTCAGAAATGGGGGTTCCAACTTCCAAGGGATCTCTGATTTGATGATTTTGAAGTTCAGTTAACGGTTCAGCTGAGGATATGTGATTATTATAATCGTTAAGAGGTTAATGTATAGGAGGGGCAAAAGAAGAAGAAACGATCACCTGGATCCGTCCAATCTTGGCAAACTTAGTCTTGTTCAAGTTTTAGAAATCTCTTAGGACCATAGGGTCAGATACCTACAATGTTTCAGGGATCGGATAGGATCAGCTGGGGCCGTAGGCCTATCCCATGCAGCAAGTGTGTCAGCAATGGTTGATCTTATGCAGCAACTGTGTTCACATGTTTGGTAAGTGTTGTAAAAATATAAAAGAATAGAACTTTAAATGAGAACCACTTATCTGATGTTACGTTTTCAATGATCTGTTGAAGAAGGTTGTAATTGATAATGAGTTTGAAGCTGGGTTGTATCACAAGCGATACTGTCCTAAAGACAGAATTTGCCCCCAATGGTGCAATCGGGTTTTGATGCAAATCTGGCTCCAAGATAAAGTAGTTTCTTGGCTTCCCGCATTAAACCTGCACTAGTCTCATGCGCCCCTTCGAGTACTTTGGAGTTGTGCTTAGGTAAAATGTAAAACGGTAATGCAATCTCGGCAAAATAACAATGTTTCTGAAAACATAGGGGAATACCCTCGGTATATGCTTACAAATAAGGAGAGAGAGTGAGAGAGAAAGAATCAAGGAAAACTTAGTTCTTTTAACCTTTTCTAAGGCTTCCTCCTCCTCTATTTATAAAGAAGAATATGTCTTTTTCAAAGCATCCCTTAAAGAAGGGTGTGTCCTTTTGAACCAACGTATCTTTACAAACAAATGATGTGTCTCTTGTAAAGACACTTTAATGAACCGGGTCAAATGGGTTGAACCGTTACCAACCCAACAATTTCAGGTCAAACGGGTTGAACCTTTATTGATCCAATAGAAGCCAAATTAAAACTCAAGCCATCCAAGGGGTCTTGGGTTCTAATCTCACTAACTTCACTTCACTAGCCTCATACCGAGAAAACCAAAACAAAACATATTTTTTTATTCTGAAACTTTATTTAATAAAAATCGTTAAAATACAATAATTCCCCCACGAGTTTCAAAATACAAATAAAACAAATGATAATCTAAACACATTAGAACAATAGGATACGTCGTCATAAATGTCTTTTGGACTTGAATCTGTACTAAAACATATATATTTTTTTTTAAAACTTTATTTAATAAAAATCGTTAAAATACAACAATTCCCCCACGAGTTTCAAAATACAAATAAAACAAATGATAACCTAAGCACATTAGAACAATAGGATACATTGTCACAGATGTCTTTTGGACTTGAATCTGCACTAGGTCTGGCAAGCCACACTACAGAGTATGGGTTGAGTCAGACTCATTGAACCTTTCCTCATTGGTGTAGCTAACTGTCCTACTATTCGACCCCTCAGTATACCCTTTCTATTCTTGAACTTTTTGGCTCTGTCCCTATCTTGGGTCATGAATGTTTAGAGATTTCGTCCATAGAAATTCTCATCGGAAGCGGCCACACTTCCTACATTCACTTAGGTCAGCCCATAGTATACACCACGGTTAACATACCCCCACAATTCGTGAGTTTTGGCCAATTAAGAGTTATAAAACTCATCATTGGATCATCGCGGTGAGTACTATCTTCCCATCTAACCGGAATAAACAATAAATGATAGTACTAATCAAGTCATCTAGTGACTTCGTTTTTATCCTTTGAACCTAATTCCAGGGATCTCCTCTCATATAGGTTGGATGTCCATCACCTTGACTAATAAATCACAGACCTTGAGCCTATTCCTTTAGATGAATACCATAATAGTGGTTAGAAGCTAAATAATTCTCAGTTAGAAATGCCCCAACTGAATAAAAGAGCGCTACTTCCTTAGCTTCTCCAGATATATAATACAACTGCCTAGGACATACATGTTGTAGATGTCCTTAGACATTTAAACAACCGATCAAATCATATTTGTCTTATGTGACAGGTTCTTACTTTTATGCATTTGACTTAAAATAGCACAACCGGTTTCAATTTTCATCATATATCTGTCATTGAGATATTTAGCCACTTGGTTCCTATCTGAATCTTTAAATCTCACGTCTCATGAGATTTTAAATGGTGGAACCAATATTATAGGTTTCAATTACTCCCCCACCAACACATGCTTACGCATGTATTTTATTACACATGTTAATGTCCCCAAATCTAGGCTTATCTTCTAGATTTCATAATCAGAAATTCTTAAGTAGAGATGGGCTATTCTACTTGAGTTTACTATTATTCTTTTTCTTCAAATAAATTCACCATGCAAACCTACATGCTTATAAAATCCCCCATATTTTGGTTTGACCATACTCTCTCCGAGTCGACATATTCCGGTATCCATGTACTTTATTTCAAAACATGCATATTTAACATAAACATGGCTAACAATATCATCTGTAATATTTTCAACAGAACTATATCCATGCATATATAGAAGTTTATATCAATGGGCCATATGTTTCAATTAGGCATCTTGGAGAGATCAACCAATTTAAATTGGTCTCAGGTTCATAGTCCGCAAACACTTAAACTTATCACAGCCAAAAAATACACTCAACCATAGACAAAGAATGGTCAAATGTATTAAAGTAGGCATTTAAACAATACAAGTATCTCTTGACATTAAAATATATCACTTGGCTTGAAATGCTAATAACTTAGACTAATTTTAAATTCTAATTCGATTTTAATGCACAAACAAATAGAATGTAGTCACTAAATAAATTTCTCCAGCATTAGTTCTTCCATAATGCCCATTCAAATTTTTATAGAGGGATTCACCAATAAATTACCAAAGAATACCGCAAAAAGACATGTCTATCTTAAAATATTTTACTTATGTCAATGAGAATATCTTTAGTGGGAGACCTTGCAATACCCCCACATTTTCATTCTTATTACGCATGCACAGTTACAACCATAACAAATATAACAAGCCAGTTAAACTACTTTGGCCAACATAAGAAAATTATCATGCATATAACCATTCAACTTTATATACATATAATTACTTGCATAAAATTTATCCGACCAAAATGTATTATACAATACCCGTTGTGTTAGATAGACAATCAAACATGCCAACCAATCAGACTTTAAATGCCATTATTTGGATTTATGTTCCAACATCTCAAATATGCCCAATGCATAATTCAAGCAATTTCAAATCCATAGGCAAATGATTCAAAAATATATATTTATATAATAAGGCTTCTAGTAAACCACTTGCTTGAACCTTTTATCTCTTTAAAATATATATTCCATGGGTAATATGTATTTTCATAAAACCCCCCACAAATTTCAGTTTATACTATACTCAAAATCAATATCACACAATCACAAGAGGGTGCTTATGGAGAGAATTTTACAGTCTCATACCTTCTAGCACTTCTAATCATGGACTCCCACACTTGTATGTTACATATAATGCCAATATGAGAAACATTAATGCATATAATTCAATTCTTTATACAAATATTTACAAATATATATGCATAAATTATCATTCGTCAAACATACTTAATTCCATAAAATGTAAATTAGCTTAAACTGTCATTAGTTCGCCGACTAGATAGGCCACTAAGCCATATTTGCCAACATCTTGGATTAAAATTGGGTATTATCATTATAACTAGGGTCGACATTATATTTAAAAATCAAACCGATTTATTAAGCCATTAGTAATATCTTGACGATTCAATGAATCTTACCACCACCATGTTCATCACCTTCTGTACCAAGGTGGTTTTTTCGAATCTAACAATTCCAGGATATAAAAACAGAATCCAAACAAACCCTTATCATCTTTTTACCGAATACTTGGATAAGGAGCAAATACTCATTCTCAGATAATAACAGCATAAAGTGAACTTTCTCTCTCTACATCACCAATTAAGATCCTCACTAACAAGATACATCATTGTGAAGTCCAGTGATCATCGATCATTAAGTGAACCAACAGAAAAAATATCAGAATACGTTGTTCGTTTGTACCACCTCAATCGTGATTTTGAATACTTTGGGTCCCACCATAATTCTGTTAAATGAAATGTTAAATCACACTCCTCCAAGTATACAAGGTCCACATAGATGAAATAGTATTGGGATTCTAACCATTCTATGTAAAGAAAATTTTGCATTTATATGCCAAGTTTTCCACTAATAATCTTGTGTGTAGATGATGACTATTTATTATTATTATTATTATTATTATTTTTAATTTTTTTCAAGTCTCACTACAAGAGAAATTCTTAAAATAATGGTTAGAGCCACTCTTAAGAGTGCTCTCACAAAAATTACATAAGGGACACTTGTTTCAGTGATGGATTATCAACAGGTGGCTTTGTGCCTTTTCCATGAAAGACACCAATCTATAAGCTTACATACTAAGGGTGCTTTTGTGCCTTTTATCATTTGTTCAACAATTGTAGACGTTCCTTATGCATGGTCCTTATTTGAACCGTTGCACCTTCGACTAGTTGGTTTGCTTCGATTTACAAATCGTCTAACATCCAAATGAAATCCACATGGCCAAGTAAAGTCATGAAAGCAACTGTCCAACTAATTTCACTAGAGGGACCCATCAAGGGTTGCGCTGTTGAAGAATTTAAGAAACGACGTGTCTCCTTTGGATAACTAACGGTCATAATGTTCAATAAGGATCTTAAAGGCCATCTGTTAAATACCAGTCCAACGATCCAACCCATCATTGACACTGATATATCTCATAATACTCTTCTACAATCGATAACAAATTTTAATTGTCAAGCAAGTGAACCACCACCACTACACCGGACCAAAACTCCTATCAATCTCAACCAATGATTCTGCATGGCAAGTCTTGATGGGCACCTAATGGTCATAATAGCTTTTGGTAAGCAGTCACCTAATTATGAAGAGATGTCTTCGGTTCAAGAGGTGTGTCTTCAATAGAGGTGCTATTGTGCCTTTTCATGGCGCACAATCAAACGATGTCATCTAGTGAATGACTAGCGTAGTAACCATCAAACAACTTGATGAACAGAGAAATTATCCAAAGAATAACATAAGCCCTGATAGGCAAACAGTGGGGAGCACATAGAATACTACCGAGCTATCCACAAGAAAATTACCGGCCATGGTAATAGACACAACAGTGTTGAAACACAGCACTGTACGTTATACCAAGTGTTAATAATCCTGGTGTTTAGTTTCAATATCAAACACAGTCATGCATGTCAACAGGAAGAAAGAAAAAATAGACTTCCTTCACATGTGTTCACTCCAAATCCATCACTTGAAAAATAATAACCAACCGATGTTTTCCACGGAGTGAAAGAATATATAGGTTCAGAAAGTAGTTAGTTATGAATCAAATTAAACCAGAATTCGGCAGTTCAACGGATCAAATTCAAATTCAAGACGTAGCGAAAAATAGATACTTTCTCCAAAATTGGTGATGTGAGAAGAAAACGATTATGGAAAAGGACCATTCCAAAGGCCGGTCATGATATTGTATCATGCAGAGTTTATATACACATTCAGTGAAATTGTCAGTGAAATTGTCAGATCACCAACCTATAATTAATCGAGTAGAAGTTTTCCTTTTTCTTTCTTTATCTAATGGTATCTAAGTCATTCATCAAAGCAAACCCTCACGTCATCATTATTTGTTATTAAATATCAATTGCATGCATAAATATTCAAGATTCACACATTCTCTTCAGCTTCGGCTCTGGTCCAGAACCTTAGTCATCACTTTCGGCTCTCGTCCAGAATCTTAGTCACGGATGGTATGTTTCATGGTCTCAGATAAAGTTTCAAGAAATTGTGTCTTTAGATTGTTGTAAAAATATAAAAGAATAGAACTTTAAATGAGAACCACTTATCTGATGTCACACTTTCAATGATCTGTTGAAGAAGACTGTAATTGATAATGAGTTTGAAGCTAGATCGTATCACAAGCGATACTGTCCTAAAGACATAATTTGCCCCCAATGGTGCAACTGGGTTTTGATGCAAATCTGGCTTCAAGATAAAGTAGCTTCTTGGCTTCCGGCATTAAACCTGCACTAGTCTCATGCGCCCCTTCTAGTACTTGGAATTGTGCTTAGGTCAAATGCAAAACGGTAATACAATTTCGGCAAAATAACGATGTTTCGAAAAACATAAGGGAATACCCTCGGTATATGCTTACAAAGAAGGAGAGAGAGTGAGAGATAAATAATCAAGGAAAACTTAGTTCTTCTAACATTAGGCTTCCTCCTCTATTTATAAAGGAGAACATGTCTTTTTAAAGCATCCCTTAAAGAAGGGGGTGTTCTTTTGAATCAACGTGTCTTTACAAACAAAGGATGTGTCTCTTGTAAAGACACTTTAATGAACCGAGTCAAATGGGTTGAACCGTTATCAACCCAACAATTTCAGGTCAAACGGGTTGAACCGTTATTGATCCAATAGAAGCCAAATTAAAACTCAACCCATCCAAGGGGTCTTGGGTTTCAATCTCACTAACCTCACTTCACTAGCCTCATACGAGAAAACCAAAACAAAACATATTTTTTATTTTAAAACTTTATTCAATAAAAATTGATAAAATACAACAGTAAGGGACGAAGGTATATTCTGGGAAGACAGACCAATCTCAACCCGATCCCCATCCCAATCCGGATAAGCTATGACTAATTCCTTACCCAATTCCATGCCTTTGAACCTTCGCTACCTAGGAAATCCGAAATTTGATTGCCCTCATGGAACAAAAAAGAAAAGAAATTGAGATACCAAATTTGATTGGCCCTCATTATTTATTTATTTATTTTTTATGAAAACCCTCATTATTTGTTCACTTTCTTCGTAAAATAACAACTTCCCATTTTATTTCCTATTTTATGAAGGAGAAAAATAAGAGGCACAATTATAATTCTATGTTGCGATTCCTCATATATTTTTATTCCGCCTTATATTCATATCAAACACTAGGTCTATCCAAAATTTTCTTTCTCAGTTCACTTTACCAACAAATGTTTTAGTTCATCAGTTCATTTAACATCTAACAGGAGGAGGGCCACTGGATATTTTGGATGTATATATGGTCATCATTGTACGAAATGATCAAGTAGATCAATGAAGGTTTTCCAAAACACATGTCCAAAAATCATATATATATATATATATATATATATATATATATATATATATATATATATATATATATAAAAGACACGTCTATTAACTATTCAGATATTCTTTTCAGGAACTAATACATATTGGTCATTTAGGGGTATTTGAAAGACCCAACTTTTCAAAGCAACTTTTAAAAGTAACATAAATCATCTATCTTTTAAAGGGGAGAATTTCTCTAGGAGTGGAGAGGAAGGAGAGGAAGGAAAGGAGTGGGGTTGGATTTCAATTAAAGGTATTGCAGACCATTCAACATCCAAGGGATTGGATATTTAATTGTGCAGGATTTTGGATAGATCGATTGCGGACCATAGATTCTCTTATCTGGTCAGCCGACCAGAAATTTTTTTGCCATTTTTAAAATATTAAAATTTCCAATAACGGAGCTCCTCGAGGCTTAATTAATTAAGGTGTATCTGTATCTTCTCTTCTTGGGTCTTGAAGAAAATAATTCTGCAATAAACAATGGGGGTGTTTGTCACTGGTACAATTGGATACTATCGAGAGAGAGGATTGCATTTCTTTCCTGAAAGTGAGTCCCACTGCTGGATATTTACCTGACGAAATTATCTTAAAAAGAGCAAAGGAGCACCTCACTACAGAAGATAACTCTTATCAATGGATTCTAAATTGACCAGTGCTCTCACGGGGGACTGAGAGTGCTCTCATTATTTCTTTTCCTCTGAGAATATCTACTTTTTTCTTTTTCTCTTTCTCTCTCTCTCACACGCCCACACACACACCCACATATCTGGTTGAATAATTGAATTAGCTGTAAAATTAATTGCGTTAATTACACTTGACACAAGTGTCTTGAGATTTAAGAATTGTTTGTATATAGGAGCGGATTGAAATCCTCTTTTGCGACAGGTGCACCTGCCAAGGGTTGGATTTCAGCTGACACACATACCTATGTATTCATATGCGTGCTGGCTGAACTCCAACCCATTGATTTTGACTGGAATCCTCCCGTCACAGGAGAGGATTTCTATCCAGAACTGTAATGCTTTACAGGTACAATGCCTTGGTGCCCAAGCACCATAGAGAAGGAATGAAACAGATAAATAGATTAGAAATAAGAAATTGTAGATCTTAATTGGTTATGTAATGCATGCTTCATAAGTTTCATTAATGCCTTGTTGTTCCCCGGTATTTGAGAAAAGTAATATTATTATACTGTACATGAGTTTCCACTTTCCAGTGTGTGTGTGCAAGGCGCGGCCATGGATAGGTTAAAAAAACTGAAGGGAGAAAGGCCCTGTGTCTATATCTTGGTATTTGTTCCATCCTTTACCTTACTCTACTTTCTCATTCTTGGCCCTGATCAGCTCGCTAGCTCTTAGTTTCCACCTTTCATTCATCGTTTCATATATTCAGGAATATAGAAAAAGACCAAGTCCATTTCTTTTGGTTATCTGCTACAGTCATCGGCTACCACAGACTGATAGTGAGACCCACTTGTGGATAAGGTGCCCATGCCATGTGTTCTTTATCTTCATATTCTTACTGTACCATGAAATTTGTCTATATATTTACTGACTTTAAGATACCAGAAACTGAAACTAGTAATTTCTCTAGTCTCTACTTTTACCGGTTAACATAACATATCATCATCTCTCATTGTTTTTTTTTTCTTGTTTAATTATGCCCCAATATATGTGTGAGAGAGAGAGAGAGAGAGAGAGAGAGAGAGGTTTTTCTCTTTTCTGCAAATATTGAAGGAACATATGGACGTTGTTCAACTAGCTATCGGAGAAAGGAATCCGATCTATTTTTCTATGGTTGTCAAAGCAACAGCATTACCAGGCCAACAGGATCAACACAGCAGGCCAGGCCTTGATATTCGGGTCCCTCTCTTCCCTAGATTAAATGTTATCTTGCAGGTAGGGCTGACTGCCTCCAATTCTTATTTCGATCTTCTCTTCAACCCGAAATCTATTACTTAATTTTTCAAGCACAAAGCATTTCAAAGAGGCCTTTTTAATCTTAGTGACATTAGAGTCCTACATATAGGATTTTCCATATTCTTGGGAGGAACGAACCTATATATATATATATATATATATATATATATATATATATATATATATATATATCCCCCTCTATCTAATTCCCCATTATTTAATTTCTTCTATCCTTATTTTTTATCTTTGAGCGACTGCATTTGTCCATCATCCCTCTAAACACATTGTTTTTCCTTGTGAAACTGAGAGAAAAGCCAGTAGAACCGTACCAAAAAAACCAGTGACCTTGATAATTAGTCCAAATTCTTCACGACTGACTGTAGGTAGTTGATATTTTTTTTCTTAACGAACTATATGCTCCTCCCCCCCCCCCCCACCCCCTCCTTTTTTTTTGGGAACCGAAAGCACTAATTTACTAGTTCTTTCTTTTTTAAGAAGGTTACCCCATTTCCATTTCCATGCAATTAGTATTTAGTTAGAAACTCACTTTCCCTTCTCTCTCCCTCTCCCTCTCCCTCTCCCTCTCCCTCTCGCTCTTGTGTGTGAATGTGGGAATGTGTGAATGTGTGTGAGAGAGAGAGAGAGAGAGAGAGAGAGAGAGAGAGCCCTTATCACCAATTAAGTAGTCTTTATAATTCTATATTGGGCCAGTTAAAATTAGATCCTTCTAGGAGTTGTCCTCAGTCCTCAAGACCTCGATTGAAAATAACGAATCAACTTGCAGTATTCAGTAATAAAAATTTACAGCTTTTTAATTACGACTCTCTCTCTCTCTCTCTCTCTCTCTTCTACCTTGAACGTTAACTCTATATATATAAGGTTGAGAGGGCTTCCCTTTATTTAGAACCACTAGTGCTCAACATTTCCTCTCATTTCTTCTGTATCTCTAGCTACCAAATATTTCAAGCCCCAGTAGTGTGCTAGCTAGTTAATCAAGGAGCAAATTAACAGCAGCGAGCGATCGAGCCTCACTCAAGGCCTTGCATGTAGGCTCAGAAAGTTGGCTGCAGCCAAGGATGACTTGCCGGCTAGCTAGCTAGCTTTTTATTGCTTCTGTGTTCTTCCTCAAAAGGATTGGTTGGAGAACAAGTTGGCAAGTTGTCTCTGGCTACATGTTTCTTTCTGCTTCTCATGCTAGACCTTCGGTGATAATATCGATCGATCCAAACAAGAATCTTGTTCTTGTTCAAGCAGGGACGACTCTTCACTCATAACTATAGTACTTGAGATTAATGCCGTCTCTTCATTGTTGCTCATTTTCTGTATGTTATCCAAAGATTAGTGAACATTCTTTTCGACCTGAACCAGACGTCATTTAGTTAGATTTTCTTTATTCTTTCATCTTCGAGCCCTCATTGGAGCCTCATTCAACCATTCTTGATCTACTTATTACTGTACATATTGAAATGCAGGTTCCGATTTAAATTCGCAAGCTGTTATATATAGCTGCTTCAATGTATGATAATTGGAATGACGAATGAAATTAACGTGCATGATTGATTAACATGAATTAATTAGCACCATATCGTGTAGAATCTAGGATTTCTTTTTTGGATTTCCCCTCCTTAATTATAATTTCATTTACTGGAATCTCAACTCTTTTCTTCATTTCAGGTCCATTCGTACGTATATGGTATTCACTTCCATAAGAGGCACTCCAAGAAGACAACACATGCACATCCCAATTTCTCCTCACATCTTCCAAATAGACTGTTACCACTAATTGCAAGAGCATTGATTGAAGATTAGTGCTTTCCTCCGTTTTGACAGTTTTTGTACCATGGTGACGTGCATGTCTAAAAACTAAGGTATGTATCAGGCATAGAAATACTCTCATGTCTTTCATGTTGATGAAATCCAGTGATTGTAGTTTACTATACGTATATATCATTGCATTGATATACATGTACAGTAGATGACAGCCATCGGATTTTCTCATGCCAACATGAAGGGCATAAGAGGATTTGAATCTAGTACTTCCCAAACTTATAAGAACACCTACCCTTAATGAGGCGGCCCAAATATTACATGTCCCATCACACACAAATTTTGGGATCTACATCCTTTCCTCCCAGTCATTCTAGGAGGACAGTGGCAACCTCCTTCGGATGGCCGTCACGTGGCAACCTCCTTTGGATGGCCGCCACGTGGCTCTCGGTGAATCCGAGACCCATGTTTGAGCCGACACCCAGCCCACAAGCCAAGCCGACAGAGGGTGTCGGCTCGAACGTGGGTCTCAGATTCACCCGAGAATCACGTGGCGGCCATCCGAGGGAGGTTGCTGCATCTTCCCAGAATGACTGGGAGGAGACGATGTGAATCCCAAATTTTGGGGACAGATAACCTTAACGTTGATGTAAAATTTCAGTCTCTAGAGGGAAGACGAATGCACACAACTTTACGTATGAACAACGCGTTCAAAAGTTTATCCTCCATGACATATATCTTTTGCATTCAAAAGGTTAATTTAATGCCCTCTCCATGACGTGAGCCCTTGTATGGAAAGGATATAAATTTGAAATTGTAGGGCAATGGAGCTGTGTATATAATTAATTAAGGATTTTACCCCGTCGTGCCTTTGCTCCTACAACTTTAAAGGAGTCCAATTTGTCTCCAATTATTAGAGTCTCCAATCACTGATCCAGTGGTTGGAGTTAACTGGGCGCGTCTATCAATACACTGGTAGTTGCGCCGGTTAACTCCAACCGCTATATTAGCGATTGGAGGTTCCAATAATTGAAGACGATAATAACCCCTCTAAAAGTGGACTAAAGCTGCGTTTGGTAATTCTCTTGGAGAACAGTTTTTTTGTTCTGTCAGAACAGTTCTTCTGTTCTCCTATTCTGACAGAACAAAAAAACTGTTCAAAACAGCCAAGAACAGTCAAAATGCGTTTGACAATTCTGGTTTGTTCTTCCGTTCTCAAAGAATGAACCGAATGAAAAGAACATCCAAGAACATAAATTGCAGAACATGATTTACCATGTTTTTACGTTCTTGAGTACAGTTTTGAAAAGAACAAAAATCTAAAATTGTGCCCGATAAATCCATAAAACCGACCACACCCTTTCTACCTGCTTGTTCGAAGAAGCTCCTTCCAAGTTCGTTCTCTGCAACCAGCAAGTATTTTCCACTCATCTCTCTCCATCTGTCACTCTCACTCTCTCTCTTTTAGCCTTTGTACTTCTCCTCCATCTCCATTTTTCTTCTATGAATTTCTTTTATAGGTTCGTAGCTCCTCCTTGTTCGAGCGTTAGCAGCAATTCACGGTTCTGCAAGTTTCATAAAGTTTCTGCCATCTCCATCTCTGCAAGTTTCTTCTTCCTTTGTTCTAGGTACGGTCACCTCTCTCTTTCCCTCCTCCTCCTCCTCCTCTCTCTCTCTCTCTCTCTCTCTCTCTCTCTCTCTCTCTCTCTCTACCTGGGGATCTCTTTCCGAATCAGTACCTAGGGTTCACAACATGTATTTGTAGAAATAGTTCGGTACCTAGGGTTTTCACAAACTATTGAAATTGAAAGGGATTTCGATGTGTTTTTCATCTATCTTGTTAGATTTTCTTTTGATATGATGATTTATTGTTTGAGTGCCTTGCTGTTTTGAAAAAGTTGGGAATATTAGTAAAATGAATATGCTTATTCCTTGATGGGGAAAATAATTATAGAAACTGGAATTGCAGATGATTTGTTGTATCCTTACATTTGGTTATGGAATTTCCCTCTCAGTATGGTTCACAACTTATATTTACAGAGCATGCTTAATTATTTGGTCAATTTTTAAAAGATCATGCTTAGAAATTTTCTTTTTTTGAATTGAATGATCTTTCATGTTTAGATGAGGTGCTTATTTAACACATACAGCTAGTAATTAAGTAACTTGAGCTGATTTTTACCATTCCAATCGTCTGGTCCAGCATAAGTAGCTGTAGGTGTAGTGTTGAATAATGGTATAAAATTTTCAATTGGAGCGATTATTTATTATAAGTATTTGCTATAATGTTGATCATGCATTTGGGGTCAGCACATTTTTTATTGTTTCTTTGTTGAAATTTTCGTCATTTGATTGCTAAAGTTATAGTTACTAAAGTCTGTAGTTGGTGACATGTTTGTTTTACACTTTTTCCTTATTCTCAGTCTCAGCTTTAAATCAGTCTTATCTTAGGAAATTTGATTACATCCGATTAAATCTATAAATCGGATGTAAGGCCAATACCATGCCCATGCTCTCTTATGATTTAAAAAATATTAATGCTGTACTGTATTAGGGAGTTACTTGGTGGATTCCAGGACAGCCATAAGTGGATTCCTGTTGTCTCTTTCTCTTCGATTATTTATTTCTATTTCTTCCATTATAAGCTAAGAATCATCAATTCCCTCAAGCTTGCGACACCCTTGTTCTCTAACCAATTTTCAGTTTGTTTTCTGTGATCATCTCCCTCTCCCCTTACTGCATAGAATCCATTCAAATATAATATCTTAAGTTTTGTTTACATTATTCCCTGTTGAATTTTGTTCTAGAAACCTGATTCTTATTGCGTAGAATCGTAGTTGCTGCTGCCTGCCCCTTTTCATGGTGTCACTAGGATTTCCCCTCTGCACCACAGTTCTGATCTCAGGTCTCAAAGATCTTTTACAGGCTGCTTGCATTCATAGATCTGAACACTTGACCTCAATTTTAGATCATTCTGCCTAGTTCAACTTATAACTTTTCTCCTTAATTCTTTAACTATATAGTTCCCTAGTTGTTTCGCTGTTATTGGAGGTCCTATACAGCAAATCATCCTTAGTTCTATTCTAGAGCCTCAAGTTTTTTCAGATTTGAATTACTTACCATCAGTATTATTGGTTTCACCTCAACTTTGAGTTAAAGACCCCAACTAAACAAGAGCCATGGCCATGAAGGGAAGACGAGATTTTAGGTGGAAACATTGGGCCCGACCAGTCCAAGATAATATGGCTATCCCTACTCTCCATCCCCACCCACCACCACCCCAAAAAGAAATCATTTTTCCTCATTATTCTGTGCACAACATATAATTTATCACATAAAATCCCACATACATTTCGGGAATTCTGACTCTTTGAATGAGATGAACAAACTATTGGAAGCCAAAGAAAATTCTGAATGAGTGACAGAATTAGTTTCTCTCACTAAGTTTGCATACATGATTTGCTTGTACAATCAAGCAATCTTTCCCCTTTTTTGGTTGGGGGTAGATGACCAGACCATTTAATTACATCTAAAATTTGCTTAAACTGTCATTTTCATCCAGTTAAGTGTAGTGTGAGTCTCTTTCTCTTGTGTAACGCCTAAGTTTTCATGTTTTGTTGTTGGTCAAAATCCACACTCTATGTCCTTGTGGTCTTGCAATCATCTTTATAGGACCTTGCACTCACTTTTTATTGTCATTCTTGTTTCAGTGTCTCTTTGTGTATTGCATGTAATTGAGTTCCCTTAGATTCATTGATTGTGGTTTAATCCTTCCTAGTTGAAGCCAAAGAAGGATATAGTGAATCCGAAAACTTGAGTTTGAAGCATAGAAGGTAATACATGTTATTTTGGTTTTCAATGGTTTGGATCTATTAAAGGAGTTCCATGGTAGGACCAAGAATGTAAATTGGTCCAAGAATTAACTTCAACTAATCGAGGTATTTGCTTCATGAGCAGCATTACATTCTCTAATGCAAGTTTTACAAACAGAACATCTAATTTTGTTTTACATTTCATTTTGACTTATAGTTTTTGTAAGATCCATATGTGCATGAAGGAAATAGGTCAAATTTTTTTATCCCTATTGCAATCATTCTGTGTCTATTACAATTCCTTGTTGTTGAAGATTCAATTGATACATATTTCTAGTTACAAACTTTTAGTTCACTATTTTTCACCTTCTTTCTTCCTTTGATCTGTTGAAGTCTGGATATGGAAGAAAATTTCATCAATTCCTCTACAATTTCTGTACTTCCTCTTTAGCAGTGGACAATAATTTGGCATCTATATTTGCTAGGTTTGAAAAAAATTTGTAAAATGGGGCCATTATTTTTCTAAGCAAATCCTATAGCCAAGGGACCCTTTTTGTGCTGACTCTTTTCCTTTCAATTATGGTCCTTTAGCTATAAGATTTAATTGGTTGTTTAGGATACAAACTCTCTTACCTTAGTTGACATATTGTAAATTTTGGACTAGAAATAATATGCATAAAATTTTGGATTGAATATACTCATTCCGATGCTTGAGTTTCATTAGAAGCTTAATTAACTTTGGTTCAAAGAAAGTAGTCATAGAGATTAAAATATAATGAAATTGTGTATGTGATGTGAATGCGAGTCTTTAGCTCAAACAGGTAGAGCACTTGGGGATTCCCCAAGAGATGGTGGTTCGAATCCATCAAGATTCATTGATTTTCTAACGTTCTAAATTCTTTTGGCATGAATCCAAATGATAAAAAAAGGGGTTTGCAGCTATGGTTGCATGAAATTTTTTTTTTTTTTAATTTTTTTTGAACTTATCCCCATCCACCAACAGATACGACTTATAATTAAATGGCATTATATAATTTAATTTGGCAAGACATTGGTTTGTTTGTAATTTTGTAATATTAGAGTTATTTGGAAAAAAATATGTTCTAGAATAAATTTACCAAACAGCAAACTGGTCAGAACAGTGTTCTCAGACTAGTTCTGGAACATGCTTGCCAAACAGGCTAAAAGCCAAAAGAACAGTAGTCAAAGAACACTATTTCAGAATTGAACAGAAAAAGACCATCTATTTCGGTTCAGAACAAGAACAGGTGAGAACGTTACCAAACACAGTGTCACACCCCAATTCTGATCCAACCAGAATGGTGTGAGTGAACCGTCATTGAACCAACGGTTCACACCAGGATCTCGAATAGGCCGTGTTCACCCATACAAACCAATTACACATAACCACAATCAGAATATAAATGTACAGCGGAAGACTTTAAATAGAATGAACTGAGTATCTAATGATAATTTAAATAAATATCCCATTATTCAAATTCAAACACATAGAATAATAATCTCTTACATCCCTTTAATCCAACCAAAAATAACTGAAATAAATAAATAAAACAAATCAAAGGTACACGCAGAAAGGGCACTCGCATGAAACGTCATGCTCATCCTCTCCTGCTTGCACATCTAGAGCAGCCACACCTCTATATGCCGGAGCTTTCACATAGTCATCCACGGTGTAACCTGCATCAACATCTAAAAACAATGTACGTACAAAGGGTGAGCACACAACACAGCTCAGTAAGGCAATCAGACAGTTTCACAAGATTATGCATGAGTAACAATCAATTTTATGCTGTGGTCTGGTTTTAAGTTTGCAATGTGCTATAGAAAGGTTTGGTGGCCCCCGCACCTCTATACACGAGTGTGTGGCGTCGCACAGTAATCACACTACCACCAACCCACATGCACCCATCATGGAATAGAGATAGAGCTAAGGTATACCCGCACCTCCCCTGATACTCTACCCATACCAGTACCTAAGCCCCTACTGGCCAGGGCTCGCAAACTGGGCTCGCAACTAACCAATCCTATATGTCAACAATGTATGCTCTATCCCAACACAGCCGTCTACGGCATAGAGATAGAGCT
Organism: Protea cynaroides; assembly: GCA_028583415.1. Lineage (NCBI taxonomy): Eukaryota > Viridiplantae > Streptophyta > Magnoliopsida > Proteales > Proteaceae > Protea > Protea cynaroides. The sequence continues at coordinate 64,196,498 of CM053269.1, read as the reverse complement.
AGAGCGTGCAGGCCGGGTCGGAGACCACCACACCTCACCTCCCCTTGATACCTTATCCGCAACTAACCCACTAGGATAGAAACAATACGCAGGTAGACCCTATCCCAACATAACTCCCTACGGCATAGAGATAGAGCTAAAGCATCATGGACAAGCCAGCGTCGACTCGGAATCCTCAGTACCACCCAACGATGGTCGGGACAACATCAATATCAGAGACCACCGTACCACGATCTTCCCCTGATACCCCACCCGTACCAAGCATGTTAAGATAGAATACTACAAAAGGTGTTAGTGTGAAGAGCGATCCCAGGCCCATGCCCCACTCCACACACCAACGAAAATAATCACATGCCTAACAATCACATCCTATGAATGCATGAACAATAATAATAATAACTGAAAGTAAAAGATGGCATGTGAATATGCACAAACATCACATCAGAGATATTCAATGATTAACAACGATTTACTGTCCATTAATTATTAGGTTTAGGTCAGATTCCCTTACCTGACGCTCGTTCGATTACTTGCTCCACGTCGCATGATCCAACGACAAGTCACAGCGTCCTACATAATATTAAGGTTTCATTAGAATATATTATTTAGGATTTCATGTCGGTCGAAAACCAACAGAGATCACACAATACCCTCACAGAGCTGACCGGTGGCATGTACCGGTCGCAGCTCTGTGGAAAAGAATGGCGACCGGTATGGTCAGCCGGTCCCCCACAGATAACCTCCCGAGAGGTAGTGGTCGCAACATACCGGTCGCACTATGTGCAACCGGTATAGTCGACCGGTATGTCTCCGGAAGACCATACATGGGTTCTTCGACTGCCGTCGATCATCCTCCACAGATTCTCAGGGTTTCCTCTATCCATTCTAAGTCTAGGCTTTGAGTTAGAGCTATCCCCAACTCATTCAAGTCTCGTTTCGATGAATATCATCTCGAAACTCGAATCTAGGGTTTGACGGCAACTTAGGGTTTATTGGCCAATTTAGGGTTTTAGATCAATACCTACTTTGCATGGTATTGATCCACCCACACAACTAACATAGGGTAAGAAGATGGATTCAAACACTTACCGTTGACAGGCGTAGCGACAGCTTCGTCAAACGGTAATGGCGGCACCTCCTTCTTCTTCCTAACTCCTTCTCCTTTCCAAGCTCTTTCTCTCCTTTAGGGTTTGTGAGAGACAATGGAAAGGATTTGAGGGGTTTAAGGGTGTATTTATAGGCTAAAAATAGGGTTTAGTAACCCTACTAGGATTCGAAATCAGGAAAGCGGGACCCGCAGAGACATATTTCCAAATTCCCGCACATAGCTGTGCAGGCCATACCGGTCGACCGGTACCCTCATCCGGTACCATCGACCGGTATACCTAAAATCAGGTATAATTGGTCGACTTTGGTCCGATTCGTACCTGTTTGTTATCCGCTTGCCCCGTCTGGCACGGTGATGATCGGAAGACCTGTCACGACACGAAAACAAGGTTAGACCGGGTTTTCAGAGTGCGGGTCTTACACACAGCCTAAATGAAGTTTGGTCATGACTCAGAGAAATTTAGTTATGAATGATTTAGTGAATGCATATGTCAACAATCCAAAACCAAATATAATTTTTTTGTCATGAAATTCTTTACACAGTTGTTTTCTTCCTTTTTGATTTGTGAGTGTCTGAATGATATCCCTACATATAGGTGCATTTAGAATTTGGCATTTTCTTTCTGTTGTTCTTTGTCTTAGTTTCATTAGTGTTCAATTCCAAGGACAAAAATGTAATTTTAAACTAATGAATTAAAAATATAAATTATATTGTATGGAAAAGTAAGAATGTAAAGTTAAATGTGAAAGAAAGTGAGGAATATAGAGAAGTCACAAAGGACCAAGGAACTGGACATTTTTTAATTGCTTGGAGAAGGAGATGAACGAGCTCAGCACTTAAATGACACTAGATGAAGGGTTCTTACAATGATACAGATGATGAATATTGAAATGTTTATGTAATTTTGACATTGTGTAATACTTTTTTAAAGTTAAATGAAAAATCAATGAATTTTTGTCATATCTGTAATGTTAATTAGTTTATGAAATGGATAAATGTATTGATGTAATGCCAGGGTTTAAAATGTAAATTATAAGTTATAATTTCAAGAATAAAACTTTAATTTTTATACGTCTATCGCTAATAATATTTAGGTATAATTTTTACGGTATTTACTACCGTCCCTGATAATAGGCGACGGTGCATTTTCCCGTAGCAAAATTTATTTTTACCAACGATATTTTGTCCGTTGCTAATATTAGACGACGGCAATGCAGTTTTAGTCACTAATAACATGATATTAGCCCACTAAATATCGTCCTTGGCTAACAACGATATTCATACTGTTGCTAATAATCTTAGGCGTTGGTAATAAATCTACTGTCGCTAATAATATTTTCCCACACGCCTTACAATTGCCATCGCCTAAAATTAGCTACGGCATTTATAGACATGGTGTAACAACGGTTTTTATCTTCCTTTTTTTTTTTTGCCACAGAAATATATTTTTGGCGATGGCTTTTATACCTTTTGCAACTACCTCCCATCAAGTGCATGCAGTTACAGAGTGTTGTCACACCAAACTGGATTGGTCCTTAGCTCGATCGGATTTCTTGCACAAAGAAGAAATGACACCTTAGTGATGGTTGGGTGGTTACACCCTCTGGCCACTCTGATGCCTAAATAAGCTTAATAGACAAGCAGTACGAGATAGGCAGAATGGACTATCCCTTTTATAGAAGGGAATTTGGGTAGCTAACTCAATCAAAGTTGAGAGGCTAAGATTCCATTTGTCTTTACCTGTATCTGTCCTTGAATTTATAGGTTAGAGATGGCCTAAGTATGGAATGTTAGACATGTCCCCTGATACGGCGAAATGTTTTCTCTGTGTGCATGAGTCATGCCTGTTGATGTGGAGATCAGGTCGATCTACGTTGAGCCACTTGACAGTTGAATCTTTTTGTGAATCCTGTTGATTACTCCATGGTCGATGAGTAGAGAATCTTGTTATCCACATGGAAGATTCCCTAGGTGGGCCCTTAATCAAGTGTTAATAGATAGCTGGTGTAGGACGTGTCGATTTGTTCAAGGGATCCATCAGTGGTGAGGTGCCGAGGCATTTGATCCTGCGAGGTCCTGAGGCCCTGGGCTTGTGAGGCTCCGAAGCCCTCCTTGTGGTGAGGCTCTGAGGCCTTCATTGTCTGAGGCCATAGAGCCTTAAACTTCAGAGACTTTTATCTATCCGAGGCTTGCTAAGCTCTGAGGCTCAGAAGCTGTTTTATCTTTTGAGATCGGACATGACTCCCTTGTCGAGGTTCCCAAAGTGGGTCGTTTGGCAAGGGCCTTTCTCCAAAGTTGGGTATGGTTTTGAATGTTTCCTGTGAAGACCTAGAGCTTAGGGTGTACATGTCAACAAACCATCGGGGGAGGTATCCGCTCCCATATCAGATGCCTCCTGCTCTTGCCTGCTTCTTGAAGGTGGGGAGAACAATAACGATTTTCACTCTTCGACCGAGGCCTGTGAGGTTGCTTCTTAAGGAGTTGTAACGGCTGGTTTTTGCGTGGGTTTTTAAATCTTTCCCAAGATCCAGTGGGTCTCGCCACTCGCCTCGTTCTTTGAAAAAGAAGCTCGGTGTAGTGTCTTGCCATAAATTATTTGGGGCTGGAGCGAAGGGCGAAGTCTCCACATGTGCCCTTGCCTTCCTGACGCGACGGTTACAGCCGTTTGGTAGATTCGTAGGCCATAATGGCCTACGTTAAGATATTTACTTAGGCTCATGGTCTTTATAGGCCCTTCGTCCCTTCTAACTCCTTCTCCTTGCTTCTTCTTCTACTCTCCTTGGTTCGACATTTTCGTAGTTCTTTACTCTCCTTCCTTTAGCACAGTTCGTTGTCGGAGTTTCATAGCTTTCCAAGTAAGTAATGGCTAGGTCCAAGAAACCCAGTAGTAGGGTAGAGACTAACCCCGAAGAGGAGGCCTCAGGCTCAGGTGCCAACAGGTGACGTGGCTAGGTTTCCACTTTTGCTTCTTTTCCCCTAGTCATCCATGAAACTGATATAGGTTGGAAGAACGAGGTTGAAAGGGCCAGAGCTATTCAAGCTGCCTGCATACAGGAGGCAAATCCCGAACCCCCACCGTCTTCAAGAGTTCTCCTGATTTCGATTATGCCTTTAGTAGGCTCGAGAGTAGAATGACCCAGTTCGATTAGATGCAATTAGAGAACTTTACAATGTCCCTGAGAGCATTTCCTTCTTGCAGCCCTAGTCTGAGGACAAGATGTGCACCCCTCGTAGTGACGCCATAGTCATATACGAAGAGATGTTCTAATTAGGGTTCTGCTTCCCAACCCTTACTTTTAACTTTGAGTTGCTGGACAGCTATGGGCTGGCTCTTTCGCAGATTACTCCCAACAGGTGGTTCTAAATTACTAGCTTCCTAGCTCGTTCAAAGCTTAGTGGGCTACCTGCCAAGGTTGCTCTCATCAAGAAATTTATCCACTTGGTTTCTGGCGCTCAAACTGTGGGTGAAGGCTGGTATTACTTCTAGCGCCGCAATGACTTGTCTTATGCCTCCGCCAAAGACACCATCACCTCTCATCACTACTAAAAGCAGAATTTCTTCTTTGCTTCTTGTTCCCGCTTCCTAAGGACACCTGACCACCCAATCGTTGGTCCAAGGTCATCATCTCCGTAGTCAACACTATTCCGATGATCAACCAAGACCTCAATGAGTGAGCAAAAATGATTTACGTTGTCCCTCCCCTGACTCTAGAGCAGCTGTCTGACCTTGAGTTCCTCAAAGATACTAGGCTGGGTAAGCCCCACTTTATATGACTAACTTACTCCTTTTGTGTTTAGGGACTGACCTTCTTCCTCTATTATTTCTCTTGTTTGTAGTGGACATTGACTTGGATGACCTTGTTGCGGTCCTTTTGGTCCTTAAGAGTCTGCCGATGATGGGGGATTCTGAGGCTCTCGCCTCAGAGTCACCGCATGCAAGACCTTACGAGGTTTACGAGGAAGAGGTTTCTACCGAGGTTCTTGAGGCGGCCAACGTCGCTGCTATCTCCAACCTTCTTCTCCCAAGCAAGCAAACATTTGCAGGGGATGATGACATTGAGGTCCTCAAGGTCGAGGGCAACACAGGCACAAAACTTCGACCTCACGAAAAAAGGAAGTGCCACCAAGGGGACAGGCCTAAGAAGAAAAATAAAAAGAAGAAGAGGTCTTCTTCCAAGGCCATAGAGGAGTCTTGAGGTATGTCTTTTTCTAGGGAAATTGTGGAGACCCAAGGGATGGTCTTAGTTTCTGCTCTCTTTAATTCATCTGTTGAATTTTGCCATCTGGTTTTGATATTTCATCGTCTGCTCAGGTGTTGCATACCGCGAGGGTCTGGATGGGGAATTTGACCATCCTGAGAACATCGAGGAGGATGTCACCTCCTTCATGCCTGAAGTCAACCTCTCTACTATGCAGTAGGCCATCCAAAACCCTGGTGCGGCGGAAGAGCTTATTCGTGCTATGAGGCTCCCTGCGGATGTCTTGGATTACGATGGGAGCATTTAATGAGGCCTACCAGCAAGAGGCATGCCACTTTGTGGAGGTATTGCTTTATTTCTTTCTTCATTTTTTTAATACTTTTTTGGATTGTAACTTACTCATTGGCTACAGGCTGGTCATTTCTTAATCCGTTCTCGGGCGGCTGTGGTGGACCTCAACACTAGGTTAAATGGGGCTCTTCAACGGATAACCAACGTGGAGTATCACGGTGAGTCTGACGTCCATGCCAAGGAGTGTTAGGAAGAGATGTTGCGGGCCAAGGGCCATGCTAAGGACCTCGGGGAGGAGCAGAAGAAAGTTAGGGAAGATCTAGTGAGGGCCGAGACCGAGAAGGCTGAGATGGAGAAGGAGCAAGACGAAACACAATAACAGGCTGATCAAGACAGGAGGGCATACCAAAAATTAAGGGAGGACCAAGGTCCCCTAGAGGAGGAGCTTCGAAGTGCCAAGAACACTACTGTGGCCTTGGAAAAGGTCTGCGAGGACGAGCGAGTTGCTCATGAGGCCGCCCTGACTAAGCTTCGGTGGAAGAATGACGAGCTCGTAGCTTCCATCGAGGTTCGGACCAGAGAGGCTCAATTGAAAGCAATAGTAGACTTCAAGGCTGGGCTTGAGTATAAGAAGATCATAAATGAGTCATTGCGAAGCTGGTGGTGCCCATGCTGACCGAGATTCAAGACTTTGTCTAGGCTACCCTCAACTAGACCTATCGTCTATAAGTGTCTTAAAAAACCCCTTGGTTCTGCTGCGTCTCCAAAGTTGTCCACTCCTCTGGTCCTGCCTTCCCCTTTTGGACAGCCCTTCTCTGAGCCTCTACAAGTTGAATTGGAGGGCCGGTTTGTTCTTCTTTCTGCTGCTTTTACCCCTCAAACTGGTGACAATGAAGATGTTCCTTCTTCTGAGGGCCAAGATGTCCCCTTGGTCTAGCCACAAGTGAATGAATGAATGAAGTTTTTTTTTTGTACACATCCCTTTTCTTTTTTTTATTAATAGATGATAGCATTTGCTTTTGAGATCTTCATTCGAGTTATAAATTTTTTTTTATGGGTGAATGATGACATTTGCTTTCAGGATCTTCACTCCGCTAGGATAATTATCTAATTTTCAATTATCCAACCTCCAAACTTTGAGGCCCTTGGGGCAGCCTAGGGTATCGAAGATTAGACTTCGTAACTGAGGTTCTCGTCAATGGAATCAACCCGTCGAGCTTCAGTACCTTCGACCTTGTCTTCGATGCTAAAGCTGACCTTATCCGTGTAAAGCTGTCACACCCCATGACACACCCCAATTCTGACTGAACCAGAAGTGTGAGCGAACCGTCTCCAAACCACGGCTCACACCAGGATCTCAATAGACCGTGCCAACAAACCATTCCAAGCAAACCAACCATAATCATAGAATAATACATAGCAGCAGATTTAAATAAATAAATGAATTGACTTTTCTATTTGTAATTAAATAGTTATCCAGTTATGCCATCATCCATAATCATAAATAGTAATTTATTACATTTCCTATACCCAACTAAAAGAAAAACAAATTTAAATAAACAATTCTTAAAGGAACACACAGAAAGAGCACTCGCATGAGGCGTCATGCTCGTCCTCTATTGCCTGTGTGTCAATAGCAGCTATTGTCCCGTACACTGGGGCAGCCATAAAGTCTTCAACTGTATAACCTGCATCAAGATCTGAAAAAAAAATATATATTTTCGGGTGAGCTCACAACTTCGCTCAGTAAAGCCTTCCAATGCAACATACAAAATACATGAGATAACATTACAATTGGGTCAGGTATAACTTGCAAAAATGCTATGGTAAGGTTTGGCGGCCACCGCACCTCCATGCACGAGAGTGTGAGCACACCCAACAGTCAAGCTACTATCCACACTACTACTGTTGCCCCACATCACTCACTCCAGTATAGAGATAGAGCTAGAGTCTGGCGGGCAGGCTGAACCACCATCCCACGTCCTCCCCTTGATACCCTACATCGCACCAACACCTAAACCTCTATTGGCAAGGGCTTGCAAGTGGGTTCCGTTTCTAACCAGTCCTATATGTCAATACAGTATCTATGGCCCTACCCCAACACAGCTCCCTACGACATAGAGATAGGGCTCGAGTATGGTGGGTAGACGGAGTCACAATCCCACATCCTCCCCCTGATACTCTATTCGCACCAAGCCCGCTAAGGTAGACGACGATACGAAAAACTATTAATGTTAGGATATATCCAGGGCTCCACTCCCTTTCACATTCCACACACTAACGAAAAACATTCACATGCCTAAACAAACATCATCCTAGCATACGAATATGGATGAACAAGTAATAAGAATTTAAATAACTACATGGCATGTAAAATGCACAAACAATAAACAATAAATACAGATACAGATATGATCACAATGGTTTTCTGTTATTTAGTTACTTAGGGTTTGGGGTCTTGTCCCTTACTTGACGTATGATAACAAGTTCGCTCTGCGTCACAGAGTCCACTCACGCTGTCTATAGGTCCTACATGATCATATTTTTAGGTTAGAATTAAATTATTAGGGTTATAGTTGGTCAGAACCAAGTTTGACCAAGCAAACAGGCTTCGGTAAGCATACCGATCGCAGTACCGGTCTCAGTATAGTGAGACCGGTATGTCAAATGATATATACCGGTCTCGATATCGGTCTCAGTACCCTGCAGCCGGTATGTGCATACGGTATATACCACAGGACTTTATGGTCCAGTCGGTATGTCCGACGGTATATACCGCAGGACCATACCGCAGGACTTATGTCCAGCCGGTATGTCCGGCGGTATATACCACAGGACCATACCACAGGACTTATGTCCAGCCGGTATGTCCGGCAGTATGGGTCTGAGAGTCCAATCTCGGACCTCCCTCCCCGTCGATCATCGGCTTGGTTTTTAGGGTTTTTTTTCCTAAACCATTCTAAGGTCCAAATACTCGTTTAGTCATCTAGGTTTCGACTATTTCATCGCATCATTCTTAGATTGGATCTCAATGAGATAGGGTTTTGGGGTTCTAGGATTTTGGATCGTTGCGTCATTTCACGGCTTCGACGCCTCTCCAGTGTAGTAATCTCGGTGCCTCTCCAAAAGCAGACCCCATCATACAAATTCACTCATAATATGCCAGCGGTATAGTAACGAATGAGTGGGACCTATTTCAATGAGTACAAAAATCAAACTCCCCCAGATGTTCGTCATGGAGATCCCACCATCTGATGACTCAGCGTAGGATCACCTGTCTCCAAATCAATGGGCGTAAATCACTTTTCAGGGGAGGACATTCCACCACAATAGAAAACATGTCCAACTCCCATATTCAGGTCACTCCCAATCTATAAATAGACAAAGCATACACAGTTAAACACACAGAGATTTTCTAGTATTCAAACCTAGAGTAAGTTAACAACCCGAATCCCTTTAATTCAAAGGGATAAGTCTTTCTTATTTGTCCCATATTACTTGTCCATCAGATTGACTTAGGCATCAGAGTGACCAAAGGGTGTCTCCACCCGACCATCACTACGGTGTCCTCTCTTCCCTTTGCAATAAATCCAAGTAAACTAAAGACCAATCTAGTTTGAGGTGACGACAAGTGTTATGTGATGTTATTGTGCCTAGTTTGTTGAACTAGAATGGGGACACGTGTCCACTGGTATAATCAATCCGTGTGATTGATGCTCAAATTAAGGCAAAAAAAGAATATGTTTTTTCCAAAATATAATACGAAGTCAATTTTTATACACAAACGATTGCTCACCGAGTCTTTCATCTTATTGAGGGGTAGATTTGACCCTCCTCTCCCTCCATTTGACGTTTGATAACTATTCTATTCTCAATTCCTCGATTCTATAAGGAATTGATATTTTGTGATCCCATAATTTTTTAGAGTTAAATGAGCATTTGATTGGTGACATTATTCTGGGATCAGTTTTGGAGCAGAATGAGATAAAATTATATATACACAGTTTATTACCTAATATATACCAAATGCTGTTATAATATAAAAATATTAAAATTAGGTGTAAGCTGTTGTGTGAAATTACATATACGGCGTTTTATTTAAACTTGCCCTAGATATTTATTTATAACGGCGTTTCAGAAATAACACTTCCAAATACCGCATTATCGACAAAATGCTACCTAAACTTAAGACGGCCTAGTATCCAAAACGCCGGACATCACACTCTACATGAAGACGTTCTTATTAGAAAACGAAGAGGCCATTCGTTTCGCGGTGGTTATAAAAACCACCGCCGATCCTTATAAAACTTCCAAAGACGGTTTTGTTAAACCACTCTTGTAACATCCTATATGGAGGCGGTTGTTGGCGTAAGATGTTTTTCTTATGACGATTGTTCGCTCTGTTTTCCAGAAGTTAGTGGATGGCAACATCTACTTTCTCTCTCGTTCCTACTCACACAGTCACCTCAGAGACTCCCCTAACAGTCTAACACACACACACACACACACACACACACACACACTCTTTCCCTCTGATACAGACGTATACACACACAAATACACGCTAACGTGTGAGAGCAGGTGGCGTGGTTCACACCTATTAACATTTGCACATATATAAAATTAAGAATCACCTATACTGTACGTAATAAAATAGAGAAGTAGAAAAAAAAATTAACAAATTAAAGAATTAATATAAATACGGAACTAATTAGAAAAGGGAGACCTATTTCTTTTTCTTTACCATGTGTGTTTTTTCTTGCCTTTCTTTTTATATTGAAGTTTAAAATTTGAAATGTTGATGGAATGTAATGGTTATTTTTATATTTGTGGGTGAGCTACATCCTACGTAGAAATGAAGTCACTAGTGATGATGATTAATAGACTCCCTTTGGAAGGAAGTCATGCCCTCTAGATCTCGATCTCGATCTCGATCTCGATCTCGCCTCTGCTGGTTCCTCAAATCCTTTCTTGCACTCCATCGGAACATACAACAGCAGTTGACTACCCAACCAACTTTCACTCTCATGAGATGTAATTTCATATTGGGCCGCAAGTGAAGAACCATTAATCCATAAAAAGGAAAATGATCAATACTTATCAGTCTCCGGAAAAATTCTATGCTTTTTAATTGAATCTTCCACATAGGTATTGTCGATTTGGGTTTGAGTTTGATAGAAAATTTTTACTTCAATTCTTTACCTACTACAAGGAAAGGAAACATTTCAGTTCGCTACCGCCTTTTTTCCTACGCTTCTGAATATTAATGGCGGTTATTGTGTGTTGTGATTGGAGAATGAGACTTTGAATGCTATCGTCAAATCAAATTGTCATATTTCAATTGTTTTAACACCGCCCCCAACCCAACCTCAAGTCCTCAAGCCCTCAAGCCCACAACAGCTAAAAAACTTGATTTCTTCCTCTGTGACTCTTGTTTTGTTCGCGCAATTTTTTTTTTCTCAAGCTTTTTTCCATTAATTACTAGTATATATTAAATAAAGTTCAATGTCACTGAGGGCCTTGTCTCTTCTCAAGTTTCCAATCAAAGTTTTGACAGACAGAGAGTATTTGTTGGGGTCTTACTAGGAGCAAAATTTGGACTTCGTTTGTTGAAGAGTAACTGGCTCCGTCTCATTCACTTCTTTGAAGCTTTGAAGAGGTAAGGAGTTTCTTTTTATTTATTTGTTCAGCATCCCCTCCTCTCCCCTCACTCTTCCCAAACCCTCCTTTCAACAGAGCAACGTAAACAATATGCCATCCTCAAATCGTAATTGCAGGGAGTACAACCCAGAAGTCATGGTTTGCTTTTTCTTCTTCTTTATATAAATGTAATTCTTTTTGGCCCAGCGTTCTTCCATTTCTCTTTCAGCTTCGTGATGCCATCCTCATCATTGACCCAAACGCACATATAATAGGAATACGTTTCTCATAATTAAAATAAAAAATGGTGCTGGATTTTCTTCTTTTATCCTTTCTTGTTTACTCAAATCCTTTTCTTTTGCTACATTCCGTTTAAATTTATGATTTTTGCTCTCTAAATCAAGCTGAGGCGTAGATGGTTCAATTTGCCAACCAAAACCAAGGAAATCAGATGTCTCCCCCTCCCCCCAAAATAAATAAAAAAGAATACTGTAAGTCCGGGGTCTAACAAACACCAAAGATCCCTGAGTTTGTCCGTCTAGAGAGAGAGGGACGATCAGCTCTACATTTCTTAGTCCAATTATCTGTTGCATCGAGCTCCACTTTCCTTCCACCATCTTTCTCAAATTACAGTGTTGTGGTCTTTAACAATTCATCATGACACAAAGAAAGAACTTTTTTTTTTTTTTTTTGGGTGAGTGAGTGTTTTGGTTTTTTTTTTTTTTTTTTTTTTTTTTTTTGGGGTGTGAGGTGGAGAAATGGAACTCTGGAGTTCAATTTTAAAGAATTTCTTTCGCAGTAGTAGTTGTACGAAGTCAAGACCCTGCTCTATGAAGTTACATTGCGGTTTCTGATCTTCCTCCGACTGGCTGAAGTCATTTAAAGAAATAGTATATTAGCTGAAAGGAGAAGTTTTAGTTTAGTTAATCATTCATCCATGAAGTATTTTAATATCTCATCTAAATAGCCTTTCATTTGTATGTTTCAAATGCAGCCGTGAAGAAGATTGATCATAATGGAATGAGGAGGGGTGTCCTGTCCTCTTGAAGTTGTTTCACATCTGAGAATCATGGAGTCAAGAAAATCTGTTCAGAACCTTGCTCAGTCAATCCATTCTCTTCTAGGATTAAAGACACATCTTACTTCCGGTTGGGCAGATTCAGTTTGTAATATAATTAAGAAATTACCATCTGAAGACTCAAGGGATGGTTCTCAGATAAAATGTCAAAACTACAATTCAGAGAATTCTAATGAAAACAAAGATGTTGATAATGGTGCTGCTGTTTCAAAACTATATGGTCGATCCCTGTCCTTCTGCATGTTTTTTTTTACCATAAAAGGGATTATCAATCTCTCTTTGAGGTGCTTTCACTTACGCTTTTATTTTCTTCCATGAGTATATGATCTTGCACTTTTCTCTTTTTCTTTGTTGAGCAGATGATCTTGCTGCCTTGACTGCAAATCTAAGTGAACTGAACTTAAAGAAGAGGCAGGCCTTGAATGACTTTTTGGATTTGAAGGGTTAGTCAGGCTACTACTATAAATTTTGAACTGAAGATTGAAGCAATTTGTTTAAATACTTGTCCGAATATAAAAAAGGCATACCCAGTGCATGAGGCTCTCCCCATTGCAGAGTCTGGAGAGTGGCTAATGTACACAGCCTTACCCCTGCTTTGCAGAGAGGCTGTTTTCAAATTCGAACCCAAGATCATCAGGTCACAGTAGAGCAATTTTACTGTCGTGCCAGGGTTAACACTTTAAATCTGAAATTTGAATTTTTTTAGGACTTGGGGGGTATATTCAATGAATTAAATGAATTGGTGAAGTATGAACTTAAAAGGAATTGGCGGACGAGTTGCTTTCTTGAAATCCCTGAAATATTTTGTCACTTCGCAACTTGACCAACTCAATTTAAATTAGACAGGGGTTTCTAGTTCAATCAATTCATTAGGTTGCTTGATATGAAATTTAAGTCATTTATATCGTTATAGACTTGTCATTGCAGGGAATATCCGTGTGTTTTGCCGCATAAGACCCATCCTCAATGGAGAGAAATTTAGCCATCCAGTGCCTGTTGTAGCTTCAGATTCCAATAATGTGGTTTTAAAACTTGCCAAAAATAAGACAAAACATTACACTTTCGACAAGGTTTTCCACCAGGGTCCATCACAAGGTGCTTTTAAATTGGTACACGATATGCTTTTGAATTTTTTTTTAATATTTTTTTTTCTGACATTTTTTGTGATGCAAGTGAATTCTAAGAATGCACATCAGATAGTTGGGATTTATTTCCTTCCCCCAAGTCAGATAAGGCTCTGAGTGAATGTTCTCTGATTGCAAATTAAGGCTAATTCAATATCTCACTTAACTGTTCTTCGGTACTGTAAGCCTGCAACCATGGGGTCATGGATTCAATTCTATTGAAAACCTAAGTTTTTTTTTTATGTAAAATTTCAGATGAAGTCTTTTCAGAAGTTGCGCCAGTGATCAAATCTGTGATGGATGGCTTCAATGTATGCATTTTTGCATATGGGCAGACAGGAACTGGAAAAACTTTCACCATGGTGAGGATCATCTTACCGGACAGAATTCTTATTTAACATGCTTTCATCAAATTCTAGTTTGGATAGCTTGGCAATTCAAGTATTAGGTATGCCTATGAAGTCACCAAAATAAGGGGGATATCATTTTACTTGATAAACACTGGCTTGGCTATATTTTTATTCATCCTGTGGAAGATGTTGCTCAGGGTTTCATAGATCTCTTGTATAGAAGGGAATACGTGAAATTATCTGCACAATCTACTTTTGTAAAATTATGGACAAACTCGTGAATCGTTGGAGTAGAATTCTCAGTCGTTCTTACGGCTTGCAATCAATCTGATCAAGATTGAAAAAGCCTCCTTTACAGTATAATCATTAATTGGGCTGATCATTTGTTTATGTCATTTTAGGAAGGTAAACCGGATTGTCCAGGGATTGTGCCTCATGCAATCAAGGAACTCTTCAATGAAGCAGGCGAGAGCAACCACTCTTTTCTCTTCACTTACAGTATGCTTGAGATTTACATGGGCAATCTCAGAGACTTGCTTGTCCCTCGGATGAAAAAACCAACAGATCGTATTACAAAGTGGTGAGTATGCAGCTTCCATCAACTAATATGCCTCCGGACAGAGCCTTCTTTGATGTGGATGCCTATTAATTTATTTGGGGTAAATTATGTAAATCTGTTAGTATGGGGTTGTCTTAATATGATTTTTTTTTCTTTTGTTCTTTTCTTTGTTGTCAATGAATGACGATGCTTTATTGATAATGAAGATCTTGAGACTAACTAGCTCTTATCCTTCTCGTAGCTTCAACTTTCTTCTCAAGGTTGGAATGAACCAAGGCATACCTGTGTTTGTATCATTTTTAAGCAAAAGATGTTTCAACATGATGTTTTTCTGAATATTAAAATAGCTGTTAGCATTGTCTAGATCCTTGAGAATCCAAGCTGCATTGCAACAACTGATTTACAATGGATCAGGTTGGTGCAAATTGGCATTGTCAACTTTGTTTGTACTATCTACCTGCTTTAATTCCGACAGACAATGGAAATTCAAACTTCCACATAATTTTGTGGAGTTTGAAACTCAAACATGGAAATTGGTTTCAATAATGGCCAATGGAAGTCCATTCCGACATCTCCTGTTGAATTCCTTTTAAGCCATTGATAGACGTTCAAAACTAACGGGTTCATGTTGATGTTTCATTTCACATATCATAAAGGTCAGCCTTTTAAGTTTGGTTAATTTGGCATTCTAAAGGAAGTATGTTTTTGATATAATATGTTAATCTTTGTCCACAGCCTTTCAATTATAACTGATCCCAAGGGCGGCATTGAAATTGACAACCTTGTGGCCATTAGAGTGAATGACGTCAACCAAGCTATGGAGCTGTATAGATTGGGTAGTCAATTCAGGTCAACTGCTTCTACAAATTCCAACATCAACTCAAGCAGATCTCACTGGTAATTATTTTTTTCATAAAAATATCACTTAAAGCAATATTCAAGATGTCATTATGTTCAAATGTGTTTCAAAGCAGTTAATTCAACCTCGGTAACTGAGAGTTCAATTGCTGAAAGACTGAGTTTTGAATTTTGAATTTTGACAAAGTAATGAGCAAGTGAAAAAAACCTTTCTTCTGTCCGAAGGCTCACTTCTTATTATCTTCAGAACAGCTTGATCCGCATATCCTTGACTAGCTTTAATGCTCCATCAAGGCGAAAGGAGACGAACAAAATGTGGATGATTGATTTGGGTGGAAGTGAACGCCTGCTGAAGACAAAGGCATGGGGAAGAAGACTGGAGGAAGGAAAAGCCATCAACCTATCACTCTCTGCCCTTGGTGATGTCATCAGTGCACTCCAGAAAGGGAAACCTCATGTACCATACAGGCAAGCACTTTACGAATCAATGTTCAAACTGGACATTGGACCAACCTACTCAATTAATATCTAATGGCCAAGGCTGTTATATTTTGGTTTGGAGGGAACGGAAAACCTTGATCTGAATTTTTATGTGCAGATCAAGTTCATTAATTAACACTAAATGAACAAAAATTTGGCGAACAATTTATCAACTGGGTTTGATGTTTTGTATCTGACAGTAAAGTTACAATTCCTCACTTTTGACAGGAATAGCAAGCTGACTCAAGTTCTTAGGGATTCCCTAGGTATAAATGTTTCCTTCTCTTGATGCCCTTGTTTGTTTTTTGTTGAGTACTTTAAGTAGATTTTTTGCTTCAAGGTGGGAGAGAGTCCCTTCCCCTAACTTTTGCTGTAGATGTGGCATAACACGTGAATGAGGCGGTTGGATCTAAATGGGTACTCCATAGGAGATTCCCCAATCAACATTTAACCTTGTTTCATTTCTCAGATGACTCAAAATTATTTTCCAAGCTAAAGCCTAAATGTTCTTTATAATTTCATGCTCCCTCCCCCCCCCCCCCCCCCACCCCAACCCCCCACCCACCCAAAAGAAGACAAAGGGAAAAAAAAGTGTGCCACAGAAAAAGCAAACAGAAGCGAAGGATAGTTTTATCTGTCTAGTCTGGTCCAAGTATTCCTTTCAACCTGAATGTTGTACTTTTTGTATACAGGGGAGGATTCAAAAACACTGATGCTTGTTCATATTAGTCCAAAAGAAGAAGACTTGTGCGAGTCCATATGCTCCTTGGGTTTTGCAACACGGGTGAGAAGCATTCACCTAGGGAATGAAGAATCAGAGGTAAGTCCTATGGACTGACTTCTCAATAATTACCCCGCGACTGCTTTATAAATGTACCCAAGTATTGTTTGTCCAACATAACCCTAAATGGGCATTATGGCTTTGGGAATATGTTATCATGATCTGCATTTCTAATCCATGTACACAGAGAGTAGTTAAAAGGCCAAAGTTGAGAAACCACCTGCAAGATATTCCTTGTTGTAATGGTGTCATCAAAATTTTCATTGATTGGATGGTTAAGAGACAGGCAGAGGTGATAAAACTGATTGGAGATGTACAATAAACAATGCTACATGTTACATTACCCAGTTGGGGAAAGCTTAATCATGCATTCACTCCATGATCTTAACTCTTCACGTAATATGGCTCAAAAGCTGCAATAAATGATATCCCAAGATTTATTATAAAGCTAAATGAAATATAACCTTTCTATAGAATGACTTATACATGGAAACATTGACTGTTAAGTATGAAAAGATCGGATATCAGAAATTTTACTGCACCTTTCACAGAATCACATTCACCTTTTGGTGCTGGTCAAAAGTATTGCTTCTAAGAAATACTTATGTTGGAAAGAAACCAGTTACCACGTTGAGTAAGGAGTATTTTTGAATAAAAAAGAAATAGAAACGCATTTGGAGGCACAATAATAGAAAAACTTCTGATATTAAAATAAATAAATAAATAAAGCTCCAAAAGAACAAAAAAAAACAAGAGAACACTTGAAAAGAACGTTACCAAACGCAGCCTTAGCTTCTGAAGGACCAATACTAACCACTGAATGGATTGCTTGAAAACAGGAAGTACAGGCCAAGAAGGAAGTTGCAATGGTGAAGCTGTTACAGAAGATGAAAGAGCTTGAATCAGAGTGTCATGATGTTAGAAGAGATATCAAAAAGCTACATGAGAAGTTAGACCATTGTACCAGAGATGTATCATCACATGATAACCATTTGGAGGCTTTTTATCTATCTAAAGAAGTACTGCATTCTAAGATAGAGAAGGAGAAGCATAGTGGTGCAGATGTTAAAGCAACTCCCTCATTAGAACTACCAAGCTTTATGAAGCCAACAATTTGCAGTACAAGAAGATATGGCAAAGATCACCAAGCTCCAGAGTATTCTAAGAAAAGAATTCCCCTTCCTAGTCGAAGGAGAAGATGTACCAAGAATCTTACTGTTTTCCGAAACGGGATTTCCGAATATGGCTCTGAATGCACTACCTCCAGGACTAGCTGCTTGGTGAGCCTTAACATGAAACATAGCACAGATTATGGAATAGAATGCAGTCAGGATTCTTCCGAATGCGATATCAAAGCAGTTGTTTTCCCAGAGCAGGAAATTTCACCTAAGAGTCTGGGTTATCAAGAAGCTCATCTAATTTATAGTATAAATGAATATGCAAATAGGAAAGCAAGTAAAATTAATTCTTCAAAATGCTTAACAGTTGACAATTGTCTTCATTTACAGAAGCATGAACTGAATACTGGTATTGCCACTCATCGGACTAAATGGGTGCCTCCTATCCCTGTCTCAGAGAAGATGTATAAGCATAATGTGAAAAGTGTGTCAAATAAATTACAGAGTGAGAAAGTACATGCTCATAAAATGACATACAAAAATGTTCCTGGTGACCAAGATAGTGTCAACAACTTGGCTGCAATAGGGGCAATCAGCCAGCCCCCAGTGGAGGTCGTGGTGGTTGAAACACCCACATTTTTTGATGCACCTGTAGCTGAAGAATCTGGTTATAATTCCATTTCTCATTTTCATACAACTGATAACAGGGTAATGGAAGAAGCATGGGGATTGTCAAACAGCTTCATGATAAGGAACTCTGGATGCTGTGCTGCTTCTCCTCCTGTGCAGTATAATTGCTTCAACCAGGACAATGATTACAGTGGAGTAACTGAAATGTCTTCTAAGCAGATAGATATGGGGGAAGTACACAATTTGCCAGAGGATTTAATGTGCCAAGACAGCAAGGGCAATCTCCTCTCTTCATCTGATATGGAGACTAACAATATACTCAACCTGAAAGAACAGTCCCATGAATCAGAAAGTCAAGGGTTGCTCACTGAAAGATCCTTTAAGTCTTTGGTCGATCCTACAGTAATGATTAATCAGAAAGTCCAAACGGTAGTTTTTACTCCAAATGGAAAGAATAGTGACGAATATTGTGAGGCGGGATGTTTTTCTGCTTATTATCAACACACTGAGGGTGTCATGAGACCTTGCTTGAATACAATGAGATCTGAAAAATCTTTACTTGCTGAGCTAAATGATGCCTATCAGGAGGATCTTACAACGTCCTTGATCCGTTCCCCAGAAAGAATACATCAAACAGGTAACAAACTTAAGCAACATATATTAGTCTCTTTTTCCCCCTTAAGACATTTATAGCTCTTCCATAGCACAATTCGATGATCATTTTTTTCAAATGCTTTTCCAATAAAATGCTGAAGTATTATGGTTCCAACATGTAAAAGAATAGCTTATAAACTCAATCAGTTACTTGGTTTTGGTCAGGGATGAGTGATTTGCTTGGACATAAAATTCAGAGCTTAATTGCCAGCGCTCTTCTAGGATTGGGAGTGCAAAGCTTAGGGCTGGAGCATGACTTCTTCTATGGCTTGATGCTTTAAAGACCTTTCATGGGACACAAGATGGTCAGATAATTGTGGTTGTTATAGTGCCTTCAGCTGCGTGTAATCTTTGACTAGCTCAAATGGAAAAAAAAAAAAAAAAAATCATTGTCTTTAGAATTCACAAGTGTACAAAAATACATTTTAACGTTATGAAGTGGGCGCGCCCGCACAACACATACATCATAATACGAGGTGGTTTATTAAAAAGCATGAAAATAAGGCTTGATCTGATTATAGATGCCCAACAGCCCAAGTATTTAAAGAGTAAACACAATTCAATTAAAAAAAAAAAAGAAAATGCCGAAATGTTATATTGATGGTCATGCATATAGCCATCGTATCACGAGAAATGAGGAAGGGTAATTCCAAAAACACCCCTCTATATAACAAGCCGGTGATGGGATTTCCCTCCCATGTACGAATCCCTTCCCTTAAAGAAAAATCAAGCTTTTACTCAAAGTATAGTTGTAACCACCCCTTAGAATTTGGATTAAACATCTGATGGCCCTAATCTATAACTAAAACAATATAATAACTGTTATCGTCGGAAATTGGTTTAGGATCCTGATTGTAACATCTGTCAGAGAAAGCAAACAGACAATGAAGGGGTGGGTTGGATAACTCGGTGACCACTTCGATGCCTAAGTCAGCTGTTGGGCGATAAGCAGATGAACTTGGGAAGAGAGAAAGCCGAGTTCAAGGTAGAGAAGGGGCAGTAGTAATTTCTGTAGTATGAAAAATGGCAAAAGTTTGGCTCGTTTATCTTCGTGGTTGGGGGTATTTATAGGAGCATGGAGTGACCTTGGATTTGGGAATGTCTCCTTGCGGTTACGCAGATCTCAGGACTCCATCCAAGATCCTTAGGGAATTGCCATTGCTGTGTGGGAGTCTCTGCACATTACTAACGATTCTGATCCCAAGAAAGGGGGGTCATGTGTGTGCAGGAGAGTCTTTGGGCCGTCAGATGTTGATCCAGGGTTGAGTTCATCATAACCACCTTAGGATTCCTTTAAAACGTGATTAAATTTGCCTTTAATGGCTTCAAGTGGCTGACACATGTAACTAACTGACTATAAGTGGGTTAGTTACCACTTATTTGAAGGTAGTAGCTCTGGGCACGTTTGCAGTTGCTTGAAGGTGTAGAGACGTGCCTTGTTTGATGTGTTGAGGTGAACAAATGTATACACAGAGATACTTAATTCTTGTGATGACACATGTTGTTTTTTGGTTGGCTGCTTTCGGCATGGTCCTAACAGTTGCCCCTTGCTCTTTTGAGTTCGTAGAAGTCGGGGGAGCAATTCTACTTTAGAAGACATTTGAATTTATTTTTTGAAGGGGATGGCTGAGGCGCGACGTCAGTCGATGGCGAGATGTGATGGATGACCTATGAGGTCGGCCACTAATGAGTCATGCTGGTTGACTTGTGATGATGAGCTATGACAGATGACTTGTGAGGCCGACTGCTAATGGGTCGTGCTGGACAACCTGATCAATAATGAGTCATGCTGGACGACCTGACCGATGACGAGTTGTGGTGGACAACCTAGCTGATAGTGGGTCGTGTTAGACAATCTGATTGAAGATTTTCGGTCCGATATGGCTCCACATGCTGATTCTGATCTACTTATAATGCGGTATCTTTCAATATCTCAGTCAATTATGGGATATCTGTGTCACACCCTATTGGGGAATTCTGCCACACTGTCAATAGAACCACGACACGTAGGACTCAACCAACAAGCCACGTGGATGTTCCCGATTGGATATAAGAAAGCATCTTCACAAATCCAAACACATGAGCAAAGGGAAAAAACGGTATTTAAGGAAAATACACTATTCACTATAAATAGATAAAATCCTGAGAATTCAGGTACTAGAACATTTATAACTCATTACTCATCATTGGGATTCTCGCTCTGACACCTGGGACAGAGAATCTCTTACTTACCCCACTTACATTTAGATATTGTTGTGGGCTCGACACCGAGCCCATCAACTGTTCACAGAGCCCTAACTTTGGCATCGGAGTGGACACGGGGCCACAAGCCCGCCTCCCCTTGTCTTTGCTTGTCTTGCAGGTCTAGTCAGCTTGGTGGGCCTATGAGATGGATCAGGGCCGAAACAGTTTGGCGCCCACCGTGGGGCCCTTTGAGATTTGACGTCAACAGATAAAAGCCAGAGTGGAATCTTGAGCTATGAGCCCGAGGAGAACCCGAAGCCATATGGTCAATCCCAACCCCCCTTTGATTGACCAGCGAATGAACCCCGAAGATGGAGATAGGTCGGAACCGAGACCTAACAGAGATAAAGGAAAGCGAGTTGTAAGACCCGCACTCTGAAAACCCGGTCTAACCTTGGTTTTGTATCGTGACAGGTCTTCGATCATCACCGAGCCAGACGGGGCAAGCGGATAACAAACAGGTACGAAATCGAACCAAAAGTCGACCAATTATACCTGATTTTAGATACCGGTTGATGGTACCGGTCGACCGGTATGTCCTGCACAGCTATGTGCGGGAATTTGGAAATTTGTCTCTGCGGGTCCCGCTTTCCTGATTTCGAATCCTAGAAGTTTCCTAATCCTAGTAGGGTTACTAAACCCTATTTCTAGCCTATAAATACACCCTTAAACCCCTCAAATCCTTTCCATTGTCTCTCACAAACCCTAGAGAAGAGAAAGAGCTTGGAAAGGAGAAGGAGCTAGTAAGAAGAAGGAGGTGCCGCCATTACCGTTTGACGAAGCTCACGCTACGCCTGTCAACGGTAAGTGTTTGAATCCATCTTCTTACCCTATGAAAGTTGTGTGGGTGGATCAATACCATGCAAAGTAGGTATTGATCTAAAACCCTAAATTGGCCAATAAACCCTAAGTTGCCGTCAAACCCTAGATTTGAGTTTCGATATGATATTCACCGAAACGAGACTTGAATGAGTTGGGGATAACTCTAACTCAAAGCCTAGACTTAGAATGGATAGGAGAAACCCTGAGAATCCATGGAGGATGATCGACGGCAGTCAAAGAACCCATGTATGGTCTTCCGGAGACATACCGGTCGACTATACCGGTTGCACATAGTGCGACCGGTATGTTGCGACCGCTACCTCTCGGGAGGTTGTTTGTGGGGGACCGGCTGACCATACCGGTCGCCAGTCTTTCCCACAGAGCTGCGACCAGTACATGCCACCGGTCAGCTCTGTGAGGGTATTTTGTGATCTCTGTTGGTTTCCGACCAACATGAAACCCTAAGCAATGTATTCTAATGAAACCCTAATAATATTGTAGGACTTTGTGACTTATCGTTTGGATCTTGCGACGTGGAGCAAGTAATCGAACGTGCGTCAGGTAAGGGAATCTGACCTAAACCTAATAATTAATGGACAGTAAATCGTTGTTAATCATTGAATATCTATGATGTGATGTTTGTGCATATTCACATGCCATCCTTTACTTTCAGTTATTATTATTGTTCATGCATTCATAGGATGTGATTGTTAGGCATGTGATTGTTTTCGTTGGTGTGTGGAGTGGGGCATGGGTCTGGGATCGCTCTTCACACTGGCACTTTTTGTAGTATTCTATCTTAACATGCTTGGTACGGGTGGGGTATCAGGGAAAGATCGTGGTACGGTGGTCTCCAATATTGATGTTGTCCCGGCCATCGTTGTGTGGTACTGAGGATTCCGAGTCGACGATGGCTTGTCCACGATGCTTTAGCTCTATCTCTATGTCGTAGGGAGTTATGTTGGGATAGGGTCTACCTGCGTATTGTTCCTATCCTAGTGGGTTAGTTGCGGATAGGGTATCAGGGGAGGTGAGGTGTGGTGGTCTCCGACCCGGCCTGCACGCTCTAGCTCTATCTCTATGCCGTAGACGGCTGTGCTGGGATAGAGCATACATTATTGACATATAGGATTGGTTAGTTGCGAGCCCAGTTTGCGAGCCCTAGCCAGTAGGGGCTTAGGTACTGGTATGGGTAGAGTATCAGGGGAGGTGCGGGTATACCTTAGCTTTATCTCTATTCCATGATGGGTGCATGTGGGTTGGTGGTAGTGTGATTACTGTGTGACGCCACACACTCGTGTATAGAGGTGCGGGGGCCACCAAACCTTTCTATAGCACATTGCAAACTTAAAACCAGACCACAGCATAAAATTGATTGTTACTCATGCATAATCTTGTGAAACTGTCTGATTGTCTTACTGAGCCGTGTTGTGTGCTCACCCTTTGTATATACATTGTTTTTAGATGTTGATGCAGGTTACACTGTGGACGACTATGTGAACGCTCCGACGTACGGTGGTGTAGCTACTTTGGATGTACAAGCAGGGGAGGATGAGCATGATGCTTCATGCGAGTGCCCTTTCTGCGTGTACCTTTGATTTGTTTTATTTATTTATTTCAGTTATTTTTTATTGGATTAAAGGGATGTAAAAGATTATTATAATATGTTTGAATTTGAATAATGGGATATTTATGTACATTATCAATAGATACTCAGTTCATTCTATTTAAAGTCTTCCGTTGTATATTTATATTCTGATTGTGGTTATGTGTAATTGATTTGTATGGGTGGACACGGCCTATTCGAGATCCTGATGTGAACCATTGGTTCAATGACGGTTCACTCACACCGTTCTGGTTGGATCAGAATTGGGGTGTGACACGAGTGATCGAGCAAGTGCCCGCGCATGAGGCTTTCGTCACATACGAACAATTTGAGACCATGGCACAGTAGCTCGCGGTGTTAACCAGATTTGTACAAGGGTTACAGCCCCCAGTCGCTGAGGCTACATCCCGTCCTCCCACAGGCGTCGTTCTTCCAACTGACCCGCATGAGGAAGCTGACCCCCCTAGAGATCCACCTCGAGATTGTCATGGGCAAAGCGGAGCTAGACCCATCAGACATGGGATCAACGCACACCCAGGTCCAGAAATAAGTGGAACGAGATCAACGTCACAACATGGGAGGATACTTGCTCGAGAAAGGCTCGGCCCCCAGCTGAGGTCAGCAATTAGGCGAGGCGAAGATGCCTTGGAAGAGCTGTTGGTTCCGCAACATGTAACGCTACCAGAGGTCGTCATGGGCACAGATAAACAAAGTGCTCCCATGAACCCGGAGGTAGCTGCAAAAATAGCGGACCAATTAGCAGTCTTGCACCGAAAGGTCGAGATGATGGAAAAGGTAGGGGTGACCCCGGATGAGGACAGAGATTATTCTACGGACAACCCTCTGACCGATATCATCATGAGGGTCCCCTTGCCCAAGCGATTCAGCATGCCGCCAATAGATTCTTACGACTGGTCTACTGACCCAGTCGACCATTTGAACAATTTTGTGGGAGTGATGGTCCTCCACGCGAACCCATATGCGATTATGTGCAGGGCCTTCCCCCTTACTCTAAAAGGCGCGGCTCAGATGTGGTTTAACAACCTACCTCCGTGATCTATTGACTCTTTTAAAACCATGTAAAAGCTCTTCAGAATGCACTTCCAAGGAAGTAGGGTGCAGCGGAAGACAAGCGAGCACCTCATGAATATGAGACAAAGGTCCGATGAGACCCTGCGGCCCTTCTTGGCTAGATTCAACTTGGAGGTACTACAGGTGAAAGACATCGATGAGGCGGTTCATTTCGCTACGTTGAGAGCAACGGTCACTGACCCAAAGCTTAGATTTTCCATCGCCAAAAAGGAACTGGCCGACTTGCAAGAGCTCTTGGCTCGTTGGGAGAAGTTCGCCACAGCTAACGAGATCTACGAAGCCAGCAAAGGCTTAGTTGACACTCCCAACAAGCGAACAGACGAAAGGCCAAACCTCACAAGCCCAGGAGAGCACAAGAGGTCGAGAAAAGAGGAAGCTAGGGCTCGAAGCCTAATCCAGAAGAAGTTCAGTGATTACACCCCGCTCAACCGGCCCCTTGGAGACGTCTATACGCTCATCGCTAATGACGGGTATCTCCAAAGGCCCCAGAAGATTTTAACCGAAGCACGACGGAGAAACCCGAACAAGTACTGCCAATACCATTGGGATATTGGTCATACCACCGATGAGTGTTGGAACTTGCAGGCAGAGATTGAGGACCTCATTCGAAGAGGATATTATAAGCAATATGTGGATCACAATGCCCCAAAATTACCCGCGACATCAGGAGAAGAGCGGAGAAGACCACCCCTCCCACCACAGGAGAAAACTCCCGAAAGGGAACCAAGAAGAATGGAAGGAAGAGAGCCCAGGAGGGTAGACAGGAGAGAAGGTCGAAGAGCTCCTCCTCGAGAGGAAAGGAGGAGAGACAGGGCAGTCGAGCCCCAGTACCCAGACAGGCGCCCTGAGCAGCAGCCTCATAAGCAGGGAGAAAGGGGAGAAAGAGGACCGACCCCGCGCATAGGGACATCGGAGTCATCCGTTGTCAATTTGCCTATACCCCTCAACAAGTGCATGAACAGGGAAGGGTATTGAATTCTTTGGAATCCCAACAGAGGACTCGATTTAGGATCGACCCTAGGCTGCCAAGGCGACGCCGGGACCAGACTCGCTTGTCGCCACCGTTGTGCGTCCTTGATCCACCTCCAACAGTAGACTTAACCTGTGATTATGTGGGTACCGTCAGAACTGCGAGGCTGAGATTTGACCCATGGAGTGGGAAGGACAAGTTTTGCATACCAAAGGTCGGGCCGGTACCGAAAAAGAACACAGCAATTGACCGACCCCACTTGGCCGAGGCGGCCACCTCGGCCATGGTCGATGATTTGATTTATGATCCCTCTAAGCAAGGACGGAAGGCAATGACTATCGCTGGCGGACCAACAGCTGGCAACACATCCGCCAAGGCTCGAAAGGCCTATGCTCGGAGTGTCAAATCTACAGAGTGGCCTGGGAAGAGGGCTTGCACAGGAGACTTCCTAACATTTAGCGATGAGGATCTGTATGGTCTGGAACTGCCTCACGAAGACGCCATTGTCATCACTTTGAAGATTGAGGACAGCGATGTCCACAAGATCATGGTCGATACAGGCAGCTCTGCTGATATCATCTACCGGCAAGCCTTCCAACGAATTGAAATTCCACCCGAGCGTCTATTGCCCATAAATTATCCCTTGGTCAGTTTCTCGGGTGACCTCGTTACTGTAAAGGGATCTATCCGACTGCCCGTCAGGGCAGACACTTACCCTCGGGAATCAAGGGTCACGATGAACTTCTTAGTAGTCGATGTCCCATCATCCTACAATGCTTTGCTGGGGCGGCCTGGTATGATTGCGCTCAGGTCGGTCCCGTCTCTATTACATTTGGTCATCAAATTCCCCACACCAAGAGGATCCAGGGAATGCCGGACGAATCAGCTCGTATTTCGAAAATGTTATTCAGCAGAGCTCACGGATTATAAAAAGCCGGCCCAAGCTTTGCAGGTGCATGTCGAAGATCTGCGAGATGATCCCAAGCAGCAGAGAGGAACACCCGTCGAGGACCTAGTCCAGGTCCCTCTGGTGGAGGAGAGTCCAGATAGAATGATCCAGATTGGGTCATCACTCACAGAGCCACGGAGGACAGAGCTGATAAATTTCCTGAGGGCGAATGTCGACAATTTTTCCTGATCCGCTGCCGACATGCTGAGAATTCCATGAGACGTTGCACAGCATTGCTTGAATGTAGATCCTCGGCACCGCCCAGTGCGCCAGAAGAAGCGGACGTTCGTTGCGTCTCGCCAGCGTTTCATAGATGATGAAGTGAAATTATTAGAGGCAGGATTTATCAGAGAAATCTATTACCCGGAATGGCTTGCAAACGTTGTCATGATCCCAATGGCGGGGGACAAATGAAGAATTTGCATTGATTTCACTGACCTAAACAAGGCATGCCCGAAGGACAGTTTCCCCCTTCCTCGGATTGATCAACGCATCGATGCTACGGCCGGACATGCACAATTAAGCTTCATGGACGCCTACTCTGGTTACAATCAGATCCAAATGCATGCGAGCGACTCGGAGAAAACTGCCTTTGTCACCAACCGAGGCCTCTTTTGCTATGATGTTATGCCCTTCGGTCTTAAAAATGTTGGGGCCACGTACCAAAGGCTGGTAAACAAAATCTTCGCAAAGAAGATCGGAAGGAACGTGGAGGTGTACGTCGACGATATGCTAGTAAAAAGCCTGGTCGGGAAGGACCATGTAAAGGACCTGGAGGAGGCCTTCAGAGTACTACGACAACACCGAATGCGTCTCAACCCTACCAAGTGTGCGTTCGGAGTCACCTCGGGGAAGTTCTTCGGATTCATGGTATCCAGCCGTGGCATTGAGGCGAACCCCTCGAAAATTACCGCGAACCTCAGTATGCCAGCACCAACTAGGGTGAAGGAAGTACAAGAGCTTACCGGATGGGTGGCCGCGCTAAGTCGATTCATGTCTCGTTCGGCGGACAAGTGCCTTCCCTCTTTCCAAACCCTTAAGGGCAACAAGACCTTTGAATGGACTGCCGAATATCAGCAGGCGTTCGAGGCATTGAAAACGTACTTGGCATCTCCTCTACTCTTAGTTAAGCCCGAAGTTGGAGACACATTGGAGCTGTACTTGGCAGTATCTTCAAAGGCGGTAAGTGCTATGCTCATCAAGGAGGTGGATGGCTTCCAGCGTCCGAATTATTATGTCAGTAAAATTCAGCTAGAGGCTGAAACTCGGTACAAATTCATCGAGAAGGTTGCTTTAGCGTTGGTGACGGCTGCACGGAAGCTCAGGCCATATTTCCAGGCGCATTCCATTACCGTCCTAACTGATCAGCCCCTCAAGAAAATTTTGTCGAAGCCGAACATCTCGGGACGGGTAATCAATTGGGCTGTCTAATTGGGTGAATTTGATATCATTTACAAGCTTCGCATGGCCATCAAGGCTCAAACCCTGGCTGATTTTCTTATTGAGTCATCTCCTCTCGGAGAGGCAGAGGAAGCAGCGGACAGCCAAGGTAAAGAAAGCACCTCGCAACCTTGGACCTTGTATGTCAATGGGGCATCGAACAAGACTCAGTGCGGTGCTGGTTTCATACTCACCAACCCCGAAGGATTTCAGATTCGCTATGCCCTTCGATTCATGTTCCAAGTGTCTAATAATGCTGTCACACCCCAATTCCGCACTATTCAGAATGGTGTAATGAACCGCTAATAAACCAACGGTTCAACCAGGATCTCGAATAGGCTGTGTCCGTTTGCTTAAACCATACATATCCACGACAATAATTAGAGTAAATACACAATAGCGGAAGTCTTTATACTAATGAACTGAAAGTCTAACAATTATAAAATAATAAATTATCTAATTATTCTCCGTTGACTAAGACATAAAATAAAATATTTAATCAATTACATCGTCTATATAAATTGAATAAAATTCTAATAAAAAACACAAAAGTTACACTCGCATGACGAATCATGCGACTCCACCATAACTTCAGCGTCCATCGCCGTCGCATGTCCATACATAGGAGCATTCATATAGTCTTCAATCATGGTACCTGCATCATCAACTAAAAACATTCGATGTCGAAAGGGTGAGCACACATCACGGCTCAGTGAGCAAACAAAACAATGCAACAAACATATGCATGCATTCAATTCATATCTTTGGTCTGGTTTATAAGTTTGCAATGTGTTATAGAAAGGTTCAGTGGCCGCCTCGCCTCTATACACAGGGTGTGTAAGCCCACCCAATAGATCAAACACCATTGTCGTCCACATCCACCCCACCATGGAATAGAGATAGAGCTAAAGTGCTTAGGACCGCACCGCATCACACTTCTCTTGATGCTCTACCCATACCAACACGTAAGTCCTTGTTGGCGAGGGCTTGCAAACTGGGCTTGCAACTAACCAATCCTAATGTCAAACAGTGTATCCAAGGCCTCACCCCAGCATCCCTCAATACATCCATAGAGATAGAGCTAAGGCCCCCCGACAGAGTCAGAGACTACACGGTCTGAGACCACCTCCCCTGATGCCCTACGACGTAATAGTTCTGCTAAGATAATGGGGATACGACGATGTCAGTGGACAAGACTTGAGTAGAGATAGGGCTAAAGTGCTTAGGATCGCACCGCATCACACTTCCCCTGATGCCCCACTCGCATCAAGTACACTAATCACACACAAACACTCACATGCCTATTCCTAGCATCATCATCATCATCATGTTGTAAATAACTGAATTAAATATGCATGAACAGTAATAACAGGAATAGTAGATGACATGTGATATGCACATTACAATCATACAATCATAGAATCATACATGGTATTTGACTCAATAAATGAAAACAGTTTATTATTAGTCAATTAGTTTAAGTCTTGTTCCCTCACCTTTGATTGAGTGTAGATCCTCGTTCAAGCTTTATGAATCACCTTTAAATCACTAGAAAGGCCTAACAAGTCGATAGATTTTAATTAGAATTAATTCCAACAAATTTAGACTAGCTGAAATCATAGGGTCGCAGGTAGGGCAGCACCTAGGGTCGGTTACCAATCGACCCTAGGGTGTAGGGTCGGACGTGAGGTGGTTACCAATCGACCCTATGTGAGACCACACCCTCCCTGGGACTTCCCGAGGGCATGTGATCGATCCTGTGGTCTTGTAGGTTCTAAGATTGTTCTATGGCTCATAGCTATGATTTTTACACACTTTCCATTGCCTATGATGATTACTTCCATGGATTCCTTTGGAACTCATCCATGGATGGATGTTTTGGGTTTCTCTTAATCCTAACTTCCTCATAATCTATTCTAGGCTCTCATTTTATGAAGGGAATTAGGTTCATACCTGAAGTTGGCTGAGATTCAGAGGTTTCTCTGAACTTCCTCCTCTTCCTTAGCCTTTTCTTCAATTTTCATTCTCTTCTTCTTTTCCTTCTCTTTCTCTTTTCTCACTTGCAATTAGGGTTCTAAAAGGAGTAAAAGAGGCTAAGGGACGTCTTATTTATATAGGAAAACCCTCCAAAACAAGTCCCATTGAGTTTAGAAAATAACCCCTTGGAATTAGGAAAGTTTCTTAATTTACGATTTCTATCTGAAATCGTAGGGTCGGACGTAGGGTCGCAGGATCCGTTGACCCTACGTTTTTCTAGTCATGCGACCCTATGACTAGAAAATCATAGGTTGGACTTCTGTTGAGGTGGGGTTAACCCTACTTGTTTAGGCATGCGACCCTACCCTCACATTTACTGTTTTTGGGTCAGACTCATACCTGGTCTTGTGATTTTCTTCACGCACTTGGTCCACTTAGCTCGACCATGATAGGTAGACCTGGTACAAGGTGGTAAGACCAGTTAGGTTGATAGGGGTCTTACAACTCCCCCCTTCTTATTAAAAATTTTATCCTCGAAATTTGTACATACCTTCTGAGTCGAAAATGTGAGGATATTGCTTCCACATAGCATTCTCTTCTTCCCATGTGATCTCTTCTATATCTCGGCTTCTCCAGGTGATTTTAACATAGTATATGTCACGGTTACGTAGATGTTGAACCTTTCGACTAGTGATTTCGGTTGGTGCCACTTCGAATGTCAAATCATCAGTTAGATCTGGTGGATCTGCTGTCAAAATGTGCGTTGGATCTCTGACGTACTTCTTTAATAAGGAGATATGAAATACATCATGCACACTTGACATAGATGGTGGTAGTGCTAACTGATAAGCCACTTTTCCACATTTGACTAGAATCTCATATGGCCCGACATATTTTGGACTCAGCTTTCCTTTTTGTCCGAATCGTTTTAAACCCCACATAGGTGATACTTTTAAGAATACCTTATCACCTATGACCAATTCAAGGTCTCTGCATCGAGTATCTGCATACTGTTTCTGACGATTCTGAGCTATTCTAACTCTTTCCTTGATAATGTCGACTACTCGACAAGTTTCTTCAATAAATTCTGGTCCAACGATGCTACGTTCACCAATTTCATTCCAGAACAAAGGAGTTCGACACTTCCTCCCATACAGTGCTTCATAAGGTGACATCTGTATAGTAGCCTGATAGTTGTTGTTATAGGCGAACTCGATCAATGGTAGTTTCTCATCCCATGATCATTTAAAATCAATTACACAGGCTCGAAGCATGTCTTCTAAAATCTGAATGGTACGCTCCGACTATCCGTCTGTCTGAGGATGGAATGCAGTACTGAACTTCAACGTTATACCCATAGCCTTTTGCAATCCTTCCCAAAACTTTGAAGTAAAGTGTGGGTCTCTGTCAGACACAATGCTTTCAGGTACACCATGTAATCTAACAATGTTATCCACATATAGCTTGGCTAACCTCTCCAGGATATACTGTGGTCGTATTGCTATAAAGCGAGCTATCTTAGTCAGACGATCTACAATCACCCAAACCGCGTCAACTGCTCGAGGAGTCAATGGTAACCCGGTGACGAAGTCCATAGTGATGCAGTCCCATTTCCATGCTGGTTCTGGCAGCGGCTGCAATAGTCTTGCAGGTCTTTGTCGTTCAGCCTTCACCCTTTGACAATTTAGGCATTGAGACACGAATTTAGCTACATCTGCTTTCATTCATCTCCACCAATATAATATTTTCAATTCATGATACATCTTTGTACTTTCAGGATGTACCAAATAGGCGGTGGTGTGAGCTTCCTTCATTAGTCTGTGTCTAATGTCCACATTTTTTGTTTTAGGAACACATACTCTTCCTTTGTACTTCAGTACCTTTTCATCGTCTAAGGTGAACTCAGGAATAGTCCTACCTTTTTCGATGTCTTCTTGTACAGTTCTCAGATAAGAATCTGATTTAATAGCTGTTTTCACTTCATCAATTATATCAGGTACAATCTTCAACGTTGCGAACATATTTGAAAATCGATGAATAAACCCTTGGTTGGTTGATTCACCTGGTGCATCTATTACGAACTGCTCATTATCGTAATTGAACACTTTTTCTGTAGTACACATTGTTGCAGTTGTGTTAACTTTTCATTGAGATTTTATCATTGCTTTTCTGCTTAGCGCATCAGCAACTACATTAGCCTTTCCTGGATGATACTGGATATCACAATCATAATCCTTCAATAATTCCAGCCATCTTCTTTGTCTCATGTTCAACTCCTTCTGGTTAAAAAGATAAGTGAGACTCTTATGATCTGATTTAATCTGAAATTTCTCTCCGTACAAGTAATGTCTCCATATCTTGATAGCATGTACTACTGCCGCTAATTCCAAGTCATGAGTGGGATAGTTCTTCTCATGTGTCTTCAGTTGTTTTGAAGCATACGCAATTACTTGTTCTCCTTGCATAAGTACACATCCTAAACCCAAGCCCGACGCATCAGTATACAAGATAAATGGCTGTATTGGAATAGGAATAGTCAAGATCGGAGCAGATATCAATCTAGCATTCAATGTTTGGAAACTCTTCTCACATTTATCAGTCCAAACAAACTTTTCGTCCTTTTTAGTCAAACTGGTGAGAGGTACGGAAATTCTGGAATAGTCTTCCACACATCGTCGATAATACTCAGTTAGACCTAAGAAACTTTTAATTTCTGCAACGCTCTTTGGTGCTTCCCACTTCACAATGGCTTCAATCTTGCTAGGATCCACTTTAATTCCTTTAGCGGATACAACATGGCCTAAGAAAGCGACCTCCTTTAACCAAAACTCACACTTTGTAAATTTGGCGTAAAGCTTCTCTTTCCTTAATTGCTGCAGAGCGGCTCTTAGATTCATGACATGAGTTTTCTTGTCCTTAGAGTAGACCAATATATCATCAATAAACATAATGACTGACGTATCCAACATATCATGGAATACCCGATTCATGAGTTCCATAAAGGTTGCGGGTGCGTTAGTCAATCCAAAAGACATGACTAAAAATTCATAATGTCCATATCTTGTTCTGAATGCTGTCTTTGGAATATCATCGTTCTTAATCTTCAACTGATGGTATCCTGACCGAAGATCAATCTTGGAGAACACCTTGGTACCTTGCAACTGATCGAACAAGTCATCGATCCGAGGCAATGGGTACCGATTCTTGATTGCCAGCTTATTCAGTTCCCGATAGTCTATACACAGTCGAACACTACCGTCCTTCTTCTTTACAAATAATACTGGCGCTCCCCATGGTGATATGCTAGGTCTGATGTAAGTACTTTTAATTCCTTCAATTCAGTAGGAGCCATTCTATAAGGTGCTTTAGATACTGGTGCGGCTCTGGGTATCAGGTTTATAACAAACTCTGTCGCTCAGTTGGGTGGTAGTCCTGATAGTTCTTCAGAAAATACATCTGAAAAGTCACGCACAACATCAATATCCTCCATTCGTGGTGCTTCCTTGGTGAGGTCGACCACTGATACTAAATACCCAACTCCTCATTTCTCGAGACATTTCCTAGCCTGATGGGGAGAGGATGAGTTTTCGTTTACGGGGAAGTTTGGTTCTCGCAAAACTAAACTCTCCTCCTTCCTTGTCTTTAAATGTCAGTTTCTTTTCTGCACATAATAGGTTTGCAGAATGTTGAGCTAACCAGTCCATTCCCAAGATGACGTCAAAGTCTATCATCTCAAGTTGAATCAAGGTTGCATCCAAAGTCTTCTCGTCAATAAGAACTGGACATGGTCCATAATCCTTTTTTAATTCCACTTCTAATCCCATAGGCGATCGTACAAGCAGTGTGTAATCTAAAGATTTGAGGGATAGATTCTGTAAGACCTACATGCAAATTTCGGGGACGAAATTTCTTTTAAGGGTGGTAGACTTGTAAGAACCGTGCTCTAAAAACCCGGTTTTTAACCCTGGTTTTACGCGATGACAGGTTCCCCAATCATAACCGGACCAGAAAGCGAAGCCGGGCAAGGGGTCACGCAAGAAGCCGGGTGAAGAACCAGTCAAATTCAGGTACGAAAAAGATGTAAAAATGGTTAAGTGCATACCGGTTGCACCATACCGGTCTCACTATCCTGCGACCGGTATGGGCCAGCGGTATGGCATATCGGTCTCACCATACCGGTTGCACTATCCTGCGACCGGTATGTGCGAGACCGGTATAGTTCGGAACGGCTGGAGTCCGTCTCCAGCTTATGTTTCTCTCAAAAATGGAAACTTTAAGTTTCCATATGAGGGGGGAGCGTACCTTGGACGGCCTCCCTCTATTAATAGAGAGGGAGACACTCCGTGAACCTCTTTGTAAATCCATCCGTTCGGAGAAGGAGTGGAGGAGGTTCAAGAAGGAAGACGCCGCCAGGAAGGAGCTGTCGGTGGAGGAACACGCCGCCAACTGACAACCGCTACCGGTAAAGTGCTCTTTCTTTCCGATAGTGTTGATTATCGGATCGGAGCCGCGAAGCGCCGTGAGATTTGATGGAAAATGCTTAGGTTCCTTTTGCCTTTCTTTCAGATCTGGTTGGTTTTTGACATTCTAGCCAAGATCCGTAGGACTTTACAGGGATCGGACCCTAGCAGAGGATATGTGAGACCTTAGGAAGCTATCCGTGGAGACCCCGCTCTCGGAATCACGCCGTAGGGTATACCCTTGGGCGAGTCCCGCGTTATGGGCCGCGGTGTATACCGCTGGCATCATACCGATCGCACTCAGCCAGATCTGAGTGAGACCGGTATGTGTGCATCCGGTATGCATACCGCTGGCACCATACCGGTCGCACTCAGTCAGATCTGAGTGAGACCGGTATGTGTGCATCCGGTATAGTGCAACCGGTATGGTGAGACCGGTATGTGTTCCGAGCCCTGTTTGTTTGGGAAAGCCAGGTTAGTTGTAAGAACCGTGCTCTAGAAACTCGGTTTTTAACCCTGGTTTTATGCGATGACAGGTTCCCCAATCATAATCGGACCGGAAAGCGAAGCCGGGTAAGGGACCACGCAAGAAGTCGGGTGAAGAACCAGTCAAATTCAGGTACGAAAAAGGTGTAAAAATGGTTAAGTGCATACCGGTTGCACCATACCGGTTGCACCATACTGGTCTCACTATCCTGCGACCGGTATGGGCCAGCGGTATGGCATACCGGTCTCACCATACCGGTTGCACTATCCTGCGACCGGTATGTGCGAGACCGGTATAGTTCAGAACAGCTGGAGTCCGTCTCCAGCTTGTGTTTCTCTCAAAAATGGAAACTTTAAGTTTCCATATGAGGGGGGAGCGTGCCTTGGACGGCCTCCCTCTATTAATAGAGGGGGAGACACTCCGTGAACCTCTTTGTAAATCCATCCGTTTGGAGAAGGAGTGGAGGAGGTTCAAGAAGGAAGACGCCGCCCAGGAAGGAGCTGCCGGTGGAGGAACACGCCGCCAACTGACAACCGCTACCGGTAAAGTGCTCTTTCTTTCCGATAGTGTTGATTATCGGATCGGAGCCACGAAGCGGCGTGAGATCTGATGGAAAATGCTTAGGTTCTTTTCGCCTTTCTTTCAGATCTGGTTGGTTTTTGACATTCTAGCCAAGATCCGTAGGACTTTACAGGGATCGGACACTAGCAGAGGATAGGTGAGACCTTAGGAAGCTATTCGTGGAGACCCCGCTCTCGGAATCACGCCGTAGGGTATACCCTTGGGCGAGTCCCGCGGTATGGGCCGCGGTGTATACCGCTGGCACCATACCGGTCGCACTCAACCAGATCTGAGTGAGACCGGTATGTGTGCATCCAGTATGCATACCGCTGGCACCATACCGGTCGCACTCGGTCGGATCTGAGTGAGACCGGTATGTGTGCATCCGGTATGTATACCGGTCTCACCATACCGGTTGCACTATCCTGCGACCGGTATGTGCGAGACCGGTATGTGTTCCGAGCCCTGTTTGTTTGGGAAAGCCAGGTTAGTTGTAAGAACCGTGCTCTAAAAACCCGGTATTTAACCCTGATTTTACGCGATGACAGGTTCCCCAATCATAATCGGACCGGAAAGCGGAGCCGAGCAAGGGACCACGCAAGAAGTCGGGTGAAGAACCAGTCAAATTCAGGTACGAAAAAGGTGTAAAAATGGTTAAGTGCATACCGGTTGCACCATACCGGTTGCACCATACTGGTCTCACTATCCTGCGACCGGTATGGGCCAGCGGTATGGCATACCGGTCTCACCATACCGGTTGCACTATCCTGTGACCGGTATGTGCGAGACCAGTATAGTTTGGAACAGCTGGAGTCCGTCTCCAACTTGTGTTTCTCTCAAAAATGGAAACTTTAAGTTTCCATATGAGGGGGGAAAGTGCCTTGGACGGCCTCCCTCTATTAATAGAGGGGGAGACACTCCGTAAACCTCTTTGTAAATCCATTCGTTCGGAGAAGGAGTGGAGGACGTTCAAGAAGGAAGACGCCGCCCAGGAAGGAACTGCCGGTGGAGGAACACGCCGCCAACTGACAACCGCTACCGGTAAAGTGCTCTTTCTTTCCGATAGTGTTGATTATCGGATCGGAGCCGCGAAGCGCCGTGAGATCTGATGGAAAATGCTTAGGTTCCTTTCGCCTTTCTTTCAGATCTGGTTGGTTTTTGACATTCTAGCCAAGATCCGTAGGACTTTACAGGGATCGGACCCTAGCAAAGGATAGGTGAGACCTTAGGAAGCTATCCGTGGAGACCCCGCTCTCGGAATCACGCCGTAGGGTATACCCTTGGGCGAGTCCAGCGGTATGGGCCGCGGTGTATACCGCTGGCACCATACCGGTCGCACTCAGCCAGATCTGAGTGAGACCGGTATGTGTGCATCCGGTATGCATACCGCTGGCACCATACCGGTCGCACTCAGTCAGATCTGAGTGAGACCGGTATGTGTGCATCCGGTATGTATACCGGTCTCACCATACCGGTTGCACTATCCTGCGACCGATATGTGCGAGACCGGTATGTGTTCCGAGCCCTGTTTGTTTGGGAAAGTCAGGTTTTGGCTTCTAAAACTCTAATAAATGAAAATTAACATGTAAATATGGTTGTGTAGGATTTTTATGTGAAACTTCTGACGCCGAAAAGGATTGATACCACGCGTCAGGTAAGGGACAAGACCCGAAACTTGAATTAAAGAATTAATAATAAACTTTAGAGAGCTCTTTACTTTCTGTATCAATTCGTATGCTTTGTTTGATGGATTGTGCATATCACATGTCATGTAGTGTAATTTCTATTTGCTTTATCTGTTCATGCATTTCATATGCTAGGTGTGATGGATGTTAGACATGTGTTTGTTTTAGTTGGAGTGTGGAATGGGAAGGGCCAGGGGCCTGGGATCATTCCTCACCCCGACACCTTTCAGTAGTACCTTATCTTAGCATGCTTGGTATGGGTGGGGTATCGGGGGGAGGTTATGGCGGTGGTGGTCTCCGATGTTGACGTTGATCTTGCCACAGTGATGTGGCATGGTGATCTCCGACGTCGACGTTGACCTAGCCATGACGCTTTAGCTCTATCCCTATGCCATAGGGAGTGATGTTTGGATAGGGCCTACTTGCGTATAGTTTCATCTTGGTATGCTTGTTGCGGGTAGGGTATCAGGGGGAGGTGAGGTATTGTGGTCTCCAGCCTGGCCTGCA
Source organism: Protea cynaroides (assembly GCA_028583415.1). NCBI lineage: Eukaryota > Viridiplantae > Streptophyta > Magnoliopsida > Proteales > Proteaceae > Protea > Protea cynaroides. The sequence continues at coordinate 64,158,828 of CM053269.1, read as the reverse complement.
CGCTCTAGCTCTATCCCTATGCCGTAGACGGTTGTACTAGGGTGGAGCCTACATGTATTGACATCTAGGACTGGTTAGAAACGGAACCCACTTGCAAGCCCTTGCCAATAGGGGTTTAGGTATTGGTACGGTATGGGGTATCAGGGGAGGGACGTGGGATTGTGGTTCTTCCCGCCCACCGGACTCGAGTCCTATCTCTATACCGGAGTGAGTGATGTGGGGCAACAACGCGTAGTGTGGTAGGTGCCCGACCGTTGGGTGTGCTCACACTCTTGTGCATGGAGGTGTGGTGGCCGCCAAACCTTACCATAGCACATTTGCAAGTTATACCCGGCCCAAATTGTAATGTTATCTCATGCATGTGGATGTTGCATTGGTCTTGTGCTTTCTTGAGCCGTGTTGTAGCTCACCCCGATATATATATATATATATATATATATATATATATATATATATATATATATATATATATATATATATATAAATAAATAATAAAAATAATATAATATATATATATATATCTCTTTTCAGATTTGGATGCAGGGTATACGGTGGAGGACTTCGTGACCACCCCAGCCTACAGTACGATGGCTGCCCTGGAGACACAGAGTGTGGAGGACGAGCATGATGTGTTATGCGAGTGCTCCTTCTGTGTCTTTTCTCTTTGACTTGGTTATTTTCATTTAAAGCTTTGTAATAAATATATTTTAAATTTTGATGGAGGATGGAATAATTGGATTAAATATTTTAATTATTCATTTAGTTCAGCTCATTGTTATAAATTATTTCCGCTGCTATGTATTATAACTCTGATTTTGTTAGATTGCTTGGGAATGATAGGTTGACACGGTCTTTCGAGATCCTGGTGTGAACCGTGGTTTAATACCGGTTCACTCACACTTCTGGTTCAGCCGGAATTGGGGTGTGACAGATTCAGCTTCTTTCCAAATGACACAGATATAAAAGAATGAGTAGCTTTAGAATCAAAGAGTACTCTAGCGGGTATGCCATTAATAAGTACAATACCTGTGATTTGTTTTAATTTAGTCTACATGCTCATACAATATAACACAAAATGAAAGGTTCATGTCTTACCTGTGACCACATCAGGAGATGCAACAACATCCTCAGATGTAACAGCATAAACTCTTCCTTGCTGTAGTTGCTTCCTGGGCTTAGGATATTCTCTGGAATAATGTCCCACTTGATTGCAGTTATAGCATTTTACTCCTTCATTATTTTGCTTTTGTTGCGGTTGAGCTGGTGGAGTAGTCTTGGCTGCAGCATTAAAGCCTTGAGTACGGAAGGGTTTGAATGTCCTTGTATTCCCTCCGTTGTATGAATTTTCGTTTGGCCTTTTAATACCCCTATTTTGAGCAAGGTAGCTCTCTTTCTGGCTCGACTCTATTACTCGAGCAATCTGTACTGCTTCGTTGTAAACTTTCTTTTCCAAGCCCAGAACATGTTCAGGGATGCTCCCACTGAGTCCCATGACGAACTTTCGGGTCTTAGTATTTTCCTCTTGCATGCTTGCGGGTGCAAAGAAAAACAGCTCCTCATAACGCTGTTGGTATGCATCCACGGTCATTTTCCCCTGATATAAACTCAGGAACTCTCTCTCCATAGAATCTCTAAAACTTTTAGGGAAATACTTCTCAAAGAATGCCTCTTTATATATAGCCCAAGTCAATTGGGCGTGCTTAGTTAACAGATAAGTCCGAGTGGACTTCCACCAGTGGTATGTATTGCCTTTCAGCATAAAGGTTGCACACAGTACTTTCTCCTCCTTATTTACCGTCATCATTATAAAATTCCTTTCCATTTCATCAATCCAGTGTACTGGCCACAAAGGATCTGCTGGCTTACCATTATATTCTTTGGGCTTCATTTTCAGAAAACACTCGATCAGTCAGGAGTGGTCCAGCTGATACGGAGCATAGGCCCCATACATAGGTGGTTGATACTGGTAACTGCCTTGAGCTACCTCAGGATTCTGTACTTGAGCCTGCATGACTGGTGTTTGAGGTGCGTGGGGTACCGTGTTACTTCCCCTTGGTATTGTGCTGGCCTGCCCTGCTGGCATAGGTGTTGTATGGACAGCTGGAAAAGCCATCCCTATAGCAGCTTGCATATTGACTTGAACCTGTTGTATTTGTTGTAGCTGTTGTGCTAAGTTCATTACGGCTGTGGCCAAATCCGTAGGTGGGGCTGAAAATTTGTAGGATTTGCCTGGCCACTAACTACTGATGGTGCCGCATTCAGATTCTCCTGTGCTTCAGGATTTATATGGTTGTCTTCCTCCACAGGTGGTGGTGGTGGAATTGGGTTACAGCTTTGTCTGGTCACTCTTCACCCAGCCATTTCCTGTTCTGGTGGTGGTAGTGTCTGTAAATAATCATAGCACATGTGAAACAATCAATATAAGTTGTTCTCAAGTCAAAATCCAACTAATCAATATAAATTTCAAAATTTTTAGATCATTCTGACAAAATACTGTATTTTCCATCGTAGGGTCAATGGTAGGGTCGGTGCCAGGGTATGCGACCCTGAATAACACTGTCAGCTTACCGAGAGCCTAGGGTCAATGGTAGGGTCGGTATATGTCCGACCCCTGGTTCTTTGTCAGATCACTGAGAGGCTAGGGTCGATGGTAGGGTCGGTAATTGTCCGACCCTAGGTCCGAGCCCTAGTTCTCTGTCAGATCACCGAGAGGCTAGGGTCGATGGTAGGGTCTGACGTAGGGTCGCACATTTTGGTCAAATTTTGCGACCCTACGATCCAGAATCAGGTTTTTAAACCCGATTTTGGATTCATTTTCCATTCTTTCTCCTTTCTTCCAACTCAACCTGTTTCTCTGAGTTGCTACAGTATCGACCCCTACCTGTTTAGTGATCATATCTTCCGTTCGTGACTCCCGCTCCTTCTCTTCAGGTATGCTCTCTACTCTTTCACATTTTTAAAGCTTTCTAACTAGGTTTTTATCCATTTACATCGTTTTCTTCAAATTAAACTTTTTCTAACCGTAAAAATTTAATTTTTATTGGGGGCTTTTGCTATTGGTCACCCAATGGACGAAAGCCCTATAAAATATTTGAGTTTCATCGGTTGGTTATCGAGAAACTTGAAAATTTTCACTTTTGACCTAATTTTCAAGATTTTTCGCATTTATTGAAATTTCTTCAAATTCGATCTTTCAAAATTAAATTTCCAACTGTATGAGCCTTGCAGGATGGTTTAGAACCTATGTAAGTCCTCCTGCCCAAGTGTATGGGTGAAAAGTGAGGCTTTTAACCAATTTATGCCGTTATAATGTCAAAATTTTTGGGTTTTTCACCATTACTGATCTATTATTTGTTTTTCTTTGTTTTGTCAGATAACAAGGCTCGTACCAAGGTGCCTAGGGCTCATGATCCAGTTCGTTTCCGCTCCAACGAGGCCAAAGCTCAATATGCTCGCTATGAGCGTAAGAAAGTAGAGGGGATCGCTGTGTGGACTTGGCTAGTCTAGCCTTGTTCAACGTAGAGGGGGCATTTGGTGACATGGGCTGGCTCCCTATGATCACCTATGATGCGTGTACCCGTCCAAATTTGGTGAGACAGTTCTATTGCAATCTCCAGGTAATGGGGAATCGCAATGACACAGAGAGGGGTAGGGAGCTTAGGATCACGAGCTATGTCAAAGGGATAGAGGTTTCCTTTGACTGCCAGCAGTTAGTTGATCTTTTGGGCATATCAAATGACAGCCCTTTGGTGTATTGTGCTTCCAGAGAGCCCCAGTTCCTTTCCTTGGAGATGCGTGCTGAGATTGACAGTCAGCTTATCAGAGATGATCGCTGCGAGATGAAAGCGATCAACCTACTTCCAGAGCCTCGGGTGTACTACAAGATCATCCAGTACAACCTGATACCCCAGAGTGGACACTATGAGAGGATTTCCCAGTTGACTCAGTATGTCCTCTACTGTATTTGCACTAGGCAGCCTGTCTGCCTACCTTACATTATCCTGAGGACGATGATCCGTGCTACGTTGCCTGGTCAGATAGGCAACCTGCCTTACGGGCGTCTGATCACTACTCTGCTCACCCGCCTAGGCGTTGATTTAGTGGATGAGAGGATTCAGGAGAAAACCTTCTCATCGGTTCTGAACTGGGAGGCCATCTGTAGGATGGGTATGCGGGATGCTTAGGTCAGTGATGATGAGAGGAACGTTCTGGTGCATCCTCATACTCGGGTAGAGGTAGCAAACGCTGAGACGGTAGCAGCAGCAGCAGTCGGAGCAGGGGTTCACGGGGGTGATGCTGAAGATGAGGATCGCATGTATATGGATGTAGACGCTATACCTCCTCCATCACCTCCACATTCTACTGGAGCTGGTCCATCTCGGGCTCCTTCACACATGGCTGGTCCTTCACACCCACCATCTGATGATATGATGGGATTACTGCATGAGATCAGGGAGGCTCAGCACGTGACGGACCTGAAAATGGGAGAGCTTCTAAATGCTCAGCGTGCGTCTGATCAGCGGATAGTCGAGTTGACAGCTAGTCTCCAGACGACCTAGACTCAGGTAGCCTGGTTGACTAGAGTATATGCTGAGGACTACGACAGAGATCGCGAGGCACCTCCTCCTCCATCACCTCCAGCTTCATGATGTATATTTTCTTTTTATCTTTTTTTTTTGTACTACAGAGTAACTGTCTGTGTTGTGGACTGTACTCTGCTTTGGATATATATATAAACGTGGTTTTTATTTGATGTATATAAAACTTATTTCTCCTTTTTATATATGCATTATTCCCTTTCTTAATTTTTGTCTCAAACAACAGAAGTGCTTACAGTGTGTTCTTATTAAAACTTTTAAATTTTGTCCTAACTCAGTTCACGAACCTGTTAGCACCCCATTTTTGCCACTCTCTGCATAAGTAAACCAATATGACAGGTTTTTGGCCTTTAGTCCAAAGATTTATGATTCTCTAGTGAACCCCATAGTAGGGTCATTGGATATTACTTACTTGGATGAATAGATCGTGAAATTATCTTCGAAATGAGACTGGAATCATCAAATTTTGACGTCAAACAAGGAAGATATCATAGTTTGAAAGTGCAAGGGCATTTATGTAATTATCGTATCATGCATGCATTATCATTCAAACTTCAAGACATTATATCTTGGTCATCTGATATCGGAATCAGATGATTCAAAGGCCTATAGACATTTGTCCAGTTTTTTGGGTCAAGTTATTTCCAACATCATATCTTTACGCTTGCAGCGTTTTCTTTAGGGTATTGCTTCGCCTATGCAATCTGTGCTTGTCCCCAAGCATATGATTTTGGATAACATTTTTATGGTTCATGAAGTTTTAATGGTTCAAAAAGGAGGGTATAATTGATATTTCATGTTTTTCTAAACAAAAAGGCAAAAGTTTTTTTACATTGAAGTGTAGATAAGGATGTAAATGGATAGCCGAAAAATCAAATTTGATTTGAATCCGCACCTATTTAGGGGAATCCGAATCCGAACAATAGGATTCGGATGCGAATTCGGATAAGTGAAATCAGATTCGGAGGCGGAGTCAGATATCGCTCCAACCGAGTGGATATAATCCGCTCCGATTCCTTTAGGTACCCAATGAATTGTGATTAATGTTAAATTAAAAAAAATATTAAATCCACTACTTCTACCATATTGATGTTTTAAAAAAACATTAACTCCACCTCTTTCAGTTACCTTGTTTTTAGGGTTTTAATGGCCTATTATTTAAGCCATATCTTTATGGAGGCTGATTTCTCTCTCCATATTACGGTTGATTTTTCTTTCCAAAGTAATAGATTAAAAATTATTAACTCCACCTCTTCAATTACCATGTTGATTTAATCTAAAAAGGGAATATTAAATCTACAACTTGAGTTAGGCTGATTTCTCTCTCCATATTATGGTTGATTTCTCTTTCCAAAGTAATAGATTAAAAATTATTAACTCCACCTCTTCAATTACCATGTTGATCTTAATCTAAAAAGGGAATATTAAATCTACAGCTTGAGTTACCTTATTTCCGCTTGAGTTACCTTATTTTTAGGGTTTTGATGGTCCATTATTTAAGCTATATTTTTTTGTGGAGAGAAAAATTAGCCAACGGCTTTTTTTTTCCCTCTCGTTTCATCTTTCTTCTTCGCCTTCTTTCTTCCTCATTCTTCTCCGTTTCTTCTTCCTTCTTCTATTTCTTCTGCTTCATCTCTTCTTCCTTCTTCATTGAAAAAAAAATCGTCATTTGAGTGTCACTGAGAAAAGGATAGAAGGAAAAAAAAGAAAGTTAGAGAGATAGAGAGAGGAGGAATGATTTTAATCAGAGGAAAAACACGGCAACTATTTCTCCTCCTTAGCTTGCTCATAACACCACCACAGTCGCTACTGGTAGTAGAACCGCAGGAAAAGTCAAACCCTTATAGACGCATAGAATATTGTTTCAAATTGGATCGGATTTTGACCGGATATCAGGTTAAAATTCAAATCCGAATTCGAATTTAATCTTTAGGAATCCGCCAGATGCAGAGGCGGATTCAGATAAGTTGTCTATAAGTTGGATTTGAATTCGGATAGTAGTCTATTCATGCCGAATCTGATCCGTTTACATCTCTAGGTGCAGAGGTGAGATCGTGTGTTATTTAACAGAGAACGTGAGTTGAGGAGAATGAAGGAGATCGCAAATGCCAAATCTTCCTGTATCAACTAAAGTGAGGAATAGAACCAAATGCATACTTCTTATCTATTCCTGTCAAGATCCAACAAAGAACATCAAAGGTGAGTGATGCATGTCGAGCGCAAACAAAAATAAATTACTCTACCTATAATGAATAGTAATGATAAGTAAAGGTCGATCCACAGAGACTAGTTAATCAAATTGTCTACTTACCAAGAAAAAGGGGGATTTTCTTTTGCAATTTAATTGACAAGAAATTAAATAACAAAAATTCAATGGAAGATGATGTCGATTCAAGGAAATTTACTCACGGCTGTAAATTGATCACTGACCTCATATATATTATTCTCTATTCAAATATTTAACCAAGGATTATCAAAAAGCCAAACAATCCTTACCTTCCCAATATCATTAATTTGAGCCCAGCACACAATTTAATTCTTATCAATAAACCAATTGGTATTAAGCAATCCTTATGAATTTACTGATAGCATTACACTCTTGGAAGGAGTTAAAGATGAACAACAATTTAACAAGCGTCAGATTATTTAATTCATTCTATGTTTCCTTTAAGCAAGTAACAAAAACTTGAATCATAATTATTCTGCTCAATTGCTACTTTTCCTGAACTCTATAACAATTACGGATTATGGATTCAGGTTAGCAATAAACCACATAACTCAATCAATTAATAGGCCTCTTAATAAACTGAATCATACAATCATTAACTTGAAAAATTAAGAAATACAGATATTTGAATAAAAGAATAATTAAAATTAATAACAAAATATCACAATTTTACTAACCGGATTGAATTCCCTTTGAATCGACTAAAGAATTTAGCTAGATATGATAGAAAAGAAAGACAAAAAAAATAAAATTATCTTCTCAATAATTCTTGGATGCTCTATTACGTAGCCTTTACATTGCTTAAATAGCCAGAATAGAGAAGATTAAAACTGGTATGTCTAGAATTGACAACCTTATTATATGGAAATAAAGATTAAACAAAATCCTCTTGCCTAAATTAGATAGAGAATCATTCCATCATTAATCAAATGTCACCTCTAGATTTACCAATCTTTGTAATATTCCATAGTGTGAGGACAAAGATGGAAATCTTTAGAAGTCGCCACCTAGATTTAGGTCTAGGACCTTAGAAATGTGAAATCTCACCCCAAGGTAAAACTTCGATTGACTCATGACCCTTAGATTGGAATTCTGGTCCATCAGAGATTGGGTAAGTGTCAGGTTACGGTTATGGGAAGGGGTTAGGCACCCAAACCACCCGATCAAAATCGATCTCCTATACCTTTCCTATGCTAGACTCTATTTAAATTAAACCAAACCAAGTGGTTTGATATCATTGAACCGAATCTGTATCCATCAGATTGCCTACGTATCACGGAATTATTTCGAAAATCAGGTTCACCATCGTAGTTCAGGTGTGATTAAAGTCTATGGATGTGATTTATGCTTGTGCATATTAAGTTTATTGTTCAAGTTGAAGTTTATGCTTGAAAGGCTGAGAAATCCTATGGGTTAGGATCTGGATAGTCTATGTGGACTGATAGATAGTCTTAGTGGATCTAAGAATAACCCTATTTAGGTTGGAATGTGGATAATATCCTAGTGGATCTATGGATAGTCCAAGTAGACTAAAGTTTGGATAACCCTATTTGGGTTAAAATATGGGGGATGTCCTAGTGGATCTATGGATAGTCCAAGTGGACTAAAATTGTGGATCCGAATTTGGGTTTCTCCCAAATAGCCTACGTATCCTAGGGTTTGCCCTAGGAATCAGAATCCACGTAGTTCGGGAATGGATTGTAATGGTTGGGTATCCTAGTGGATCTATGGGTAGTCCAAGTGGACTGAGGTGTGGATAAATATCCTAGTGGATCTATGGATAGTCCGAGTGGACTAAATGTGTGGATCCGAATTTGGATTTCTCCCAAATAGCCTACGTATCCTAGGGTTTACCCTAGGAATCAGAATCCGTGTAGTTCGGGAATCTAGGTTGAAATGGGAATGGATATCCTAGTGGATCTATGGATAATCTGAGTGGACTAAGATAAATATCCTAGTAGATCTATGGATAGTCCAAGTGGACTAAGGTTATGGATAACCCCTTTTGGGTTGGAATATGGATAGATATCCTAGTGGACTAAAATGTGGATCCGAATTTGGGTTTCTCCCAAATGGCCTACGTATCCTAAGGTTTGCCCTAGGAATCAGAATCCGCGTAGTTCGGGCTGGATAACCTTTTCTAGGTTAATGATTGAGAACCTATTCTAGGTTTGGGATTGAGAACCTATTCTAGGTTTAGGGTTTAGAACCTATTCTAAGTTTAGGGTTTAGAACCTATTCTAGGTTTAGGGTTTGCCGAGGGGCAAATCGTCCTAAATTATCCTTTTCATTCTGAATTCTAATTTTGGAAGGTTTGGCATAGAATTCTCTTTCTTTATTAAGGTTTTATTATTCCCATTATGCCCTTCCCAAGAATGTGGGTGCCTAAATGCACGTCCCCACACCTACATTGTCTTCTAGAAGTGTGCATATATGGCAGTTTAACTAGGGTGTTGCATAAAATAAGTTATTGCCAAAAAATAGAATATTCTATCTAAATATGGCACATAAAACATTTATGACAAGAAATTTACATACAGTAAGATTGTTTAAAAATCTTTCAAATATGGCATGTATTGCAAATAAGGCAAGAGCCTATATGGCATGATCTAGTATGCTATCTTCTAAGCATGGCAAGATCCTAATTGTTACATTCTTTCCATATTTAGGGTTTTCTACCCTAATTATTATTTTATTTTCATTTTTAAGGGTTTTCTACCATAACTGTTACTTTCTTTCCATGGTTTTCTACCCTAATTATTTCCATTTTTTAGGGTTTTCTACCCTAATTGTTACATTCTTTCCATTTTAGGGTTTTCTACCCTAATTATTATTTTGTTTCCATTTTTTTTTAGGGTTTTTCTACCCTAACTGTTACTTTCTTTCCATTTTAGGGTTTTTCTACCCTAATTATTATTTATTTCTATTTTTTAGGATTTTCTACCCTAATTGTTACATTCTTTCCATTTTAGGGTTTTCTACCCTAATTATTATTTTATTTTTATTTTTTAGGATTTTCTACCCTAACTGTTACTTTCTTTCCATGGTTTTCTACCCTAATTATTTCCATTTTTTAGGGTTTTCTACCATAATTGTTACATTCTTTCCATTTTAGGGTTTTCTACCCTAATTATTATTTTATTTCCATTTTTTTAGGGTTTTTCTACCCTAACTGTTACTTTCTTTCCATTTTAGGGTTTTCTACCCTAATTATTATTTATTTTCAATTTTTTAGGGTTTTCTACCCTAATTATTATTTTATTCTATTTTAGGGTTTTCTACCCTAATTATTACTTTCTTTCTATTTTAGGGTTTTCTACCCTAATTGTTACATTCTTTCCATTTTAGGGTTTTCTATCCTAATTGTTATTTTATTTCCATCTTAGGGTTTTCTACCCTAAATGTTATTTTCTTTCCATTTTTTAGGGTTTTCTACCCTAATTGTGACAATAAGCATTTAATATAGCATGTGAGCAAGTGTAGCAGACAAATATGGCAATAAACATGTGTATCATTCCAATCATGACAATGTGATTATTTCAATTATGGTAATGTGATCATTCCAATTATGGCAGTGTATGCATACGAGCATCCGAACATAGCATAGCATCAAATATGGCATGTGAGAAACAACCAAAGCATATGAGAATCAATCAAAACATGATGGAACACGCAGCAAGATGACAACTTTGTCAGGCTGGACCAAAATGGGCACATAGGGCACTGTACTTACTCAAAAAATTCTTAAAAGATATCCCTGGAAAGAAGACTCAGAGGCCAACATTTTGTCTCAAGAAAGCTATTCCTAAAAGAGACCATAGGCAGGTCGAAAACATTCCCCAAGTACAGGCAAATACATTGGTCAGGTCTGTTCCAGATTTTTGACCAGTTGCACCATAAATTCCAAATAAAATTCTATTCTTAATGAAAATTAAATACAAACATATGTCTATGTAGATAACTATCTGATCTAAAATTTCATTAAGAAAAACAAGTTAAAACAGTATATTTTCTTTGTGAAAAATGACTCTTTTCAATCATGCAAATCAGCACATCATGACAGATCTGAAATCAAAGCTCTATGCACTTAAAAATTGATATCAATTCAACGAAAAATGGAAAAAATATGAAACCAGTGCCATTTTTTAGAAGACTTTCATGTCTAAAAAGTTCATGTTAAGTGGATTTTCTGATTATGGCCATAAGGCCTTTGTCTAGAGACTTTCCGATGGAGGATTGCATTACATCCGAGAAAAATAGCAATGTCAAAGACAAATTGTTTGATATATTTCCCCAATTCCAAATGGAACGAAATTTTTAGGGTAGTCTTCTATCATATCAGAGAGACTCCCATAAAATTTTGGGCTTCAAAATCTTAGAAAAAATACATATGATGTACGTCAAATCTGGAATTTTCAGATCAGAAAATCACTTTATGAAATTTACAAAAAACATCAAACATCATTGTATATCAATAAAAAATTCATCATTGAATAGCTTAGTCAAATTATCATTCATGAAAAATGTTAGACATAGGCATCCTAACATTAACAAGCATGTAATAGAGCATTCATGATTGAGATTTCATGAAAATTAGCCTTTTTCAAGCAAAATTGGCAGTCGGGCATTATAACGACCTCTAAATTTGTTTAGAGTACTAACCTTGGGATCAAATCGAGCGAAACCGTTGATGAAGGGTGATTGGGGGTTGTATCAATCCCCTTTGAATGTGAATCCTCCTTTTCCTCTCTTCTGCTTCTTTCTCTCTTCTCTTTCTCTCTTTTCTTCTTCTCTTTTCTTTCTTTTCTCTTTTCTCTCTCTTTCTTTCTTCCTCTCTCACGTTTTCTCTCTCTCACTCACGTTTCTCTCTCTCACTCACGTTTCTCTCTCTCACCCACGTTTCCCTCTCTCTCTGCTCTGGAAAAATGGATCATCCTCTTGCATATTTATAATTTTTCACTCATTTTCTAGAAGATCCTTTTTTTCTAAAAAATATTTTTTTTTCCTTTTTCTTTCCTTTCCTTTTTTTCTTTCTTTCTTTCTCCTCTCTCTCTTTCACGTTTTCTTTCTAGAAAACGTGAAGCGGAATCTTTTTCCCCCTTTTTTTTTTTTTCTTTTATTCCTCTCTCTTTCCTTTTTCTTCTCAAGATCTTTTGGATTATCTCAAAACCCTAAATCCCCTTCTCTTTCACGTTTTCTCTCTCCCCTCTTTCCTTTTCTTCTCAAAATCTTTTTGGATTATCTCAAAACCCTAAATCCCCTTCTCTTCCACGTTTTTTCTCTCCCCTCTTTCCTTTTTTTCCTCAAAAATCTTTTAGATTATCTCAAAACCCTAAATCCCCTTCTCTTTCACGTTTTCTCTCTCCCCTCTTTCCTTTTTCTTCTCAAAATCTTTTTGGATTATCTCAAAACCCTAAATCCCCTTCTCTTCCATGTTTTTTCTCTCCCCTCTTTCCTTTTTTTTCTCAAAAATCTTTTGGATTATCTCCAAAACCCTAAATCCCCTTCTCTTTCACGTTTTCTCTCTCCCCTCTTTCCTTTTCTTCTCAAAATCTTTTTGGATTATCTCAAAACCCTAAATCCCCTTCTCTTCCACGTTTTTTCTCTCCCCTCTTTCCTTTTTTTTCTCAAAAATCTTTTGGATTATCTCCAAAACCAAAATCCCCCTTCACTTTCACGTTTCTCTCTCCCCTCTTTCCTTTTTCTTCTCAAAATCTTTTGGATTATCATTTACATACAATAATATATATTATATACATATATACACATATATTTAATAACATACATACATATATATATATATATATATATATATATAAAATATAATATATGTAATATAAATATCGTGCACATAGATGAACTGATTCGAAATGGGTTGAGACTGACTTAGGTTGACAACTGATATGGGTTGAGCTAGGTTGGACCAAAACTGGTTTGAACTGAGTTGACTTGGACTGATTGGAATTAACTGGGTTTCTTCTCCTTGTCATTTCACGGGTCATTCCCGCTGTTATCTCGCATGAAATTTTTTGATGGCCTCTATTCCAAATTTTTTGCGTTCATTTTGTAGAGCACTAAAAATGGAACATAATGAGACTGGAATTATCTGAATCCGATGTAGAACGTGAAAGATATGAAGCTTTGAAGTTCTGACGATCATTTTGCATGCAAGTTTGCATGGGACCCACTGGTGACTTCTACCCGAGATTTTTTACGTCCACTTTGTAGAACATCATGAATGAAGAATAATGGTCTTGGAATCATCTAAATCCGATGTCGGATGATCAAGATATGATGATTTGAAATTCAAACAATCCGACTTAGGATAATTTGCATGAAGGCCCCTGGGATTATTATTTATAATAATTTCAGAAACCTCCCCTATATGTATCATCCGACTAAAATGGTCGTATCTTCTTCATTTGATATCAGAATTGAGCAATTCTGGTCTCGTTTCGAAAATAATTCTATGACCTATGCATCTATGCAGATAATAGCCCATGACCCTGCTGTGGGGATTAGTGGAGAATCACAAATCTTTGGGTTAAAGGTCAGAAACCTGCCATATTGGTTCATTTACGCCGAGGGTGGCAAAAATGGGGTGCTTACACATAGATGTATATATTCTCCTCAAGATTTCTGACAATCAATCAAGTCCTTCCAATAGTAAACCTTCTATGTGTGGTAATCTTCTTTCTCTGGTTTCAATTCAAATCAGCTTTCCAGATCTGATTTTTGGATCACGTTTGATTTCTAAAATTATTTTCACATAAAAAACCTGCATAAAATTCAGAAGGTCATTATTAAGAATATCAGAATTTTTTTCATTTTAAACATAAATTACTAATATTTTTCACCAATGTCTTATATATAAGGAATCATTACAAATGAGTACCATAAGACATATAATATGTTAAATAAATTAAATATAAGAAAAATAAATATATAAAATTATGAATCCATCAGTGAGCTCCAACAATGGAGATCGTAATTTGGAATTCGTTACGGAGATCATAAGTTGCAGAGATCAAGAGCTGACAGCGAGCGAAGGAGAGTAACCTCAAGCACTAATTGTTGGCTACAGAGATCGTGATATAGAACTTACTGAGATCATTCTGGACTGAGAATATCGCGTGATATGAGAGAATTGATGACCATCCATGCGTGTACAACCCCTTCCATAGTTGTCGATTGTGTGTAAATATGGTTCCCTTCGATTGAGAAATTGATTATCTTAGATTAAAGAGAAATCCTCTGCATCTCATTGCCCTAGATTATGGAGAGATCTTCTCCATCTCATTAGCTTAGATTAAGGAGAAATTTTCTCCTTCATTTTGTACGAATTTACATGTTGACAGTGAATTGATTGCAACTCATTGGCCTTGATTACGGAGGGATCTTCTCCATGTCATTAGCTTATGTTGATAAGTAGCAAGAGGAGGTCGGGTTCTGTTAAGTTTCCATATCAAAAGTTCGAACTAGTAAGTGGAGGGACTCTCCATATATAAGGACCTAAGGTTCCAACCTCATTAGCAATGTGATACTATTTCCAATACTCTCCCTTACATGTAGTCTCACCGTTGGGTGGTGTATATGTGTATGTGGTAGTATACATGGCAAATACATGACACTTCTAAGTGATTAGTCCCCTTTCATTTTTTTTAGGGACTTGTCCTTTTTGGGTGACTGTCTCTCTTTGTGCATCTGGCGACCCTTTTTTGGTGGCTGACCCTTTTTTTTTTTTTTTTAGGTTACTATGAGAAGGAACCTAGAGCTCTGATACCATATTAAGTTTCCATCTCAAAAGTTCAAACTAATAAGTGGAGGGACTCTTCATATATAAGGACCTAAGGTTCCAATCTCATTAGCGACGTGGGCAATGTGGGACTATTCCCAATAGGTTCTAGACCCAGGATAGCTCCGATGCTCCAATGCCTAAGGCAGTATTTTGAGTACAAACAACAGTGGAACTTGACTACTACTATGATCGAGTTCAAAGAGTTATGGGGACAAAATACAATTCTTAACTCAAAGAGAGAGTAGGCATACTTTCAGGAGAGTTGCCGGTCATCAATGAAGAGATGTGGGACTTCGATGAGGAGATGAGGTTATAGACTGTTGGTAAGTAATTGCAGTGATTAGTGAAAATGGGGTTGAGGTTTATCCTCTCTTTTCTCGGCGATATGGTGAAGGGAGATTGGTGTAATGTTTGATTAAATAAAGGGTAAAAATGTAAATACGATATTACTTTGACGACATTTTTATTGTTATATCATTTAAGTTAAGATGACATCATCAACTAATAGAGTCATCAAGTAACCTGACCTTACGGAGAGGGTTGCCTGTAATAACCTTTTGGAAGGAATGAGAGGTTAAAATAATTGATATTAAACTAGTGAGGTCGGTGACATTAGAGCTGTGTTTGGTTGCAAGGGGTGATGAAGGGAATGGAAAGGAAATTTTTAAACTTAAAAAATAAACTTTTATAATTGTAACACAAAATGATTGTATAAACTACTTAATTTTGTTAACATATTTAGTAATGATAGTAATAAGATGTAAAATTTATTTTAATTTCTAAATGCAACGGATTTAAATGCAAAGTGAAATATAAATTAACAACTAAATATGGAATGATTTGGAATTAGTTAGATAGCATATATTGTAATCACTACAAATTTTTTTTTTTTAAACTAAAAAATTTCATTCCTTTTCTCTTCAATTCTCCTTGCAACCAAACACAACTTCAAAGATTAATTTAAGCAAATGCGTGTAATTTTCCCAAATATTTACCGGGCGGAAAAATGGTAAAGAGAAGCAAAGCCGGGGAAAATGTGTAGATCTTTCTGTAACAATGCGCCCAACACCTACCCCGAGTCCCCAAACCAGAACCCGTACACTATTCGGTTGGGAGCGTAAAAACGCGATTTGTTGGGAGGAAGGTGTTAAAAGGAGCATCACCATGGGACTTGGTCAAACGCCATGGCTCCTAAACCAAACCCTAAACCTAACTCTAATCTGCCGAAGCAGCGGCGGCAGCAGCGGCAGCAGCGACAGACCCAGAAGAAGAAAGAAGATGACCGAGAAAATGGTCCCACAATTATCAATATCTCTTAGTCCACTGCGCTAGCTTCCCTCTTTTTCATCCCCAAACTGGATTCCCCTTTCTTCTTTCTTCCCCGCTTTCTATCAGTTAGATTGGATGTTGACTGGAAATTGTTGTTGATGATGATGATGATTCCGTCTTCTTAGTCTCACTGACCCTCTGAGTAGTTTTATGCTGGCGTCAGGGCTTCGGAGTTGTTCTGGTGGAACTGCTCTAGAAATAGAACCAGAACTAAACTTTTGAGTTAGAGGTTAGGTCTTGTTTTCCCTTGATCCACTTCTCTGTTATTTAGAGAGAGAAGAAGAAGAATATGGAAGGAAATTCTGGCGGAAACGACGTTGAATTGCTTTGCAAAACCCTTCAGGTGGAGCACAAACTCTTCTACTTTGATCTGAAGGAGAACCCTCGAGGACGGTATCTGAAGATTTCTGAGAAGACTTCCGTTAACAGGTCAACTATCATCGTTCCCGTCAATGGTATTTCCTGGTTCTTAGATCTCTTCAATTACTACGTTAATTCCGATGAACAGGATGCTTTTAGCAAGGAATTGCAGCTCGACACTAAGGTATAAGTCTCTGCTGGTGTTAGCTTGTCTTATTTCCTTTTGCACTGCTTTTGTTTGTGTCTCCTTGTTCGAGTCTCCTGTTGAAAATGGATCCTCTCCGGCGCTGTGCAGCCCAGTGAGTCGATCCGACGGCGGAGACTCACTGGGCTGCCCAGCGCTGGAGAGGATTCGGCGCATGGGGACGTGGTACATCTCTGATGCTTTGATGGTCGTTGGTGTTCAGGTGTTTTACTTTGACATTGGCGAGAACAGAAGGGGTCGCTTTTTAAAGGTAAATTCCTTCCCAATTTATTTAATTCTCATTGTTGTAAAATTCTCTTAGCCTCCTCTTTTTTTTTTTTTTTTTGATTAAATTGCTCTGGTGAGGATTGAAGAATGACTAATTAAGCATGTTGCTTGGTTACTTGGAATTTCATTTCTTTTGGAGATGCTTATCTAGACGCCCCTCTTCTTTTTTCTTTTTTTTTTGGGTGGTGTTGGGGTGGGAGGGTGGGAGAGAGGGGGAACGCCTGAATTTCGCATGACAATAGTTGGGAAAGCAGTATCATTTTTATTCAATAGCCTCGAAGTCAAAATGGTGATATGGGATTCTATTGCTGGAAAGTATCAGGATCCCGAAACTTAGATTTTGAGATTTACCGCATTGGCGTTATTGTTCTAACTCCTGATCTGTGGTATAAGTTTGGGGTAGCTAGGTAAGAGACGCTGGATTGTCCTCCGTATGGATAATCTGGTGTCCTACAGCAGGAGAAAGGAAAGCTGAGTAGTATCTTGGTTGCCCTGTGAGCTGCATAGAGCCAAACAATGTAGGGGTGTTACAGGACGAGGCAGGTAATTTCTTCTCTATCATAAAATATTCTAACTGGCTGTGTCCAGACACTACACTACTTATAGGCATGAAAATTTATTGTTCACATTTTTAAGTGTCTAAAGTAATAATTCATACTATGGAAACGTCTCTAAAGGTTATATTGTGATTTATTGCTATAGTATAAGATGCTAGGTTCCATGCATTAGTTTTTCAAGTTATTTCTGTTTATTCCCTTAAAATTAGAATCTTAATGCCTGTTATCCCTGTTAAAGCATGTCATTAGAACAGCCAATGATGATGCTCTAATACTGTACCCCATCAAAGAGAGAAGAAAATGGTGAAATGCAATTTGGTATTTACGCCATTATTAGACAATTAATTAACGTGTCTACTGATACCCGTCTTATGACTGTTCAAGATATCTGATTGGCAAGTTGATGGAATGATAGTGCTTGCCTCTCCGTCTTCTATGGTCTCGGTAGAAATAATAAGTTCATCTTATTTGACCTCTTTCAAGTCCTTTTGTGGCTGCACTGTTGATGTTGTTTCAGCCTGTTGAGTATATACATTGTTTGGGCCCTTGCCTACAAGTTTGAATTTTTAAGATAAGTGATTTCAACATGGTATCAGAGCAGGAGAGGTCAAGTGTTCAGATCTGGAGAAATGCAAAAAAAAAAAAAAAAAAAAAAAAATTTCCCCATATTTTCTTCTCTCGTTATCACTTGCAAGGTCCTTTGTGCATGCTGCACGTGCGGGGACGTGTTGAGTATATACATTGTTTGGGCTCTTACCTACAAGTTTGAGCTTTTAAGATAAGCGGTTTCAGCACAATTGACTTTAAAATGCTATCACGCTGCAACCATTTCAAGACAAAGTTTGTGGTATATGAGAGGGCTTTAACATACATCGGTACATGAGTTCCCTTCACGATCAAGGACAACCTTCTGTTTTTCTGTCCATGATTGGCGAACTATGATTGAATATTTGGAAGAAGAAATTACATGACATCTAATGTTATCAAAGTAGGAAGAAATTGAAATTTCGATGAACACGTTATCATTAGATTCAATGATGATATCACCTGTCCTAGATAACATCTCTACCACCTTGTGAAACGAAATCCTCCTTCAGCCCCGTACTTCCTATTACATAGGATATGGCTCTTCAACAAGACTTTGGCATGACCCGTGACATCCAAAGGGGGTTCTCATCTCTTTATGCAGTGACCGAGTCAAATAGAGAGTTTCTATCGAATGGATTTGATCTCCTCCATTATGAAGGATGGAGATTGACCTTCCAACAATCTAGACATTCAAGAGGCTTGGGATCTCCTACACCTTGTTAAACGAGCTCTACACCATTTCGAGGACCTTGTGCAGTGGACAAACTCAAATGATACCCACACCCCTTGCTCATCAAAGAATCTATGGAACTCCATCGGGGCCCCATACCCTAAAGTTCCTCGGTCCAAAGCCATCTGGTTCCCAAATGAGATCCATTGGCACTCGGTGAGCTCCTGGAGAAGCGGTAAAGATGCCCTTCCTACATGTGATCAGCTAACTAGAAGAAACATCAGACTCAATCAGGCATGTGTGTTTTTGTTGGGCAGGAAGTAATACAAGAGATCATATTTTTTTCCATTGTTCGTACTTAGTGTGGATATGGAGAACCATCAAGGGTCTATGTTCCCCCTAAAATTTCATTGGCAATACAGCGGTTGAAGAAGCTACATGGATCAGCGTCGGAGGAAGAAGCCATTTCTACATGGTTGTGAAATTGGCTTTCTCAGCCACTATTTATTATATATGGAGGGAAAGAACTCGAACTTTCAGGTTCAAGCCCAAACCTCGAGAACAATCACAAAGAAAATTAAATTGGAAGTTTTTGACAAATGTAGAAGGTCTTCCTTCCTCTGCCCTTCCTCCTCCAGCCTTGTCTTCTTGCTTCTTAATGGGGGTTGACACGTATCCCATAGCTGCCTTATTAAGCTTGGCTAGGCCCTAGTAGTTTGTGTTTTTTGGTGCCCCTGTGGGCTTGTATAATTCCCCCCTCTTTTCCCCTTTAAGAAATGATCAAACCATAAAAAAATGATGTCATTTTCAATTGTTTTCCATTGTTTTGCACGATTATTTAATAGACATGTGAAATGACAAGAATTACCTTTACTAAAAAAACTTGGGTGTCATACTAAGAGGACAAAAAGATAAGGGATCAAATCATTTGACACCTTGTGAGGTGTCAATAAGAAAGTCTGATATATACACAGAAGAAAATCCAACACCGTGAGGCCGTAGATCGGGCTTTGGTGTCTGACATATAAAAATTCCATAATTAATTTTCTGGTATTTGTCATTTTTTTTTCCAAATTCATATTTGGGAATTAGTTCATACCTTGAACAGTTGAATGTGGCCAAATCTTCACCAATATGCAGCAAATGATATCGTGGAAGTGATGTGGCAGCCCCCAACAC
The DNA here is from genome assembly GCA_028583415.1 of Protea cynaroides. NCBI lineage: Eukaryota > Viridiplantae > Streptophyta > Magnoliopsida > Proteales > Proteaceae > Protea > Protea cynaroides. The sequence continues at coordinate 64,139,050 of CM053269.1, read as the reverse complement.
CGTATTCCTACAGTGTAGAGTTTAGGTGACAAGAATAGACCAAAATCAGTAGTTTCCTTCTTCTTGTAAAGAAAGAGGAGAAATAGGCAAGTTTGGTTGAAATTTCTACTAGGCACACTCGAACCAAGGTATTTATAGCACCCTTGTCGACCAGTATCGCTAAAACGATATGAAGTAGGTTGATTTTGGCGGAACACTATCGAGCTAAACCATGCTTGATTCGTGTAGCATTCCGTCTCGATGACCTCAAAATCAAGGAATATCCAAAATTTTTGCAAGATATCGCTAAGTTTCTATGCATACGACTCCCACCATTCACCTGCATTACAACAATAAGACTTTTTTGTATTTGGTAAGTCTTAATATGAATGGAAGTAAAAGGATAAGATGATGTATTGCCTAAGATAATGAATTGCTTGGCAGCATCAGTACTTCCCTGGTTAGACATTGCGGTGGGGGCTCCAAAAGTCCATACACATCCCTAAAAGTTTTATTCTATACCCATTTGAAAAATTGTCAACGTTAGCATCAATACTAGTTCAAATTATTACTTATTATATTCTTGATGAACTGTATAACTCACCTCATTGTTGCACCTGGACTCTATATGATGCAGTATGGAAGTCCAATCAAGCCATTTGGGCCTCTAAAGGACTTATTTTGGCCCATGCTTGGGTACCATGGGTCTTGGGCCTTTTATTTCATACTATGAACTACTATGGGAGAGAGTTATTGAAATTTGCATGTGAAAGAACCAATTTGGTTGTATGCCTAGTAAATCGGAAGCTATTTACTTAGGAGACTAATGGTAAGATTTAGAGAGTACAAGGACCTCCATATGGTCTTTATTGACCTAGAAAAAACTTATGGCAGAGTCTTTAGAGAGCTAATTTGACAAGTACTAAAGAAAAGAAATGTTTCAAGCAAATATGTGGACATAGTCAATGATATGTATTATAATGTGGTGATTAGTGTGAGACCGTGGGTGTTAAGGTAATAAATTCTTAATTACAATTGGGTTACATCAAGAATCAATTTTAAGCCATTATTTGCTTACCCTTATTATGGATGATTTAACCAAAGACATTCAAGATGAAGTTCTTTTGTGCATGCTTTTTGCTGATGATATTGTTTTGGTGGATGAGACAAAAGTAAGGATTAACGCCAAGTTCAAGTTATGGAGATCAACATTGGAGTCAAATAGTTTTAAGATAAATAGAACAAAGATGGAGTATGAGGTGTGATTTTTGTCACACAAGGACGAATAATGAGGTGGTGAAAATTGATGAGAGGGAGACATAGAAGATTTCACAAAGAGATTAAAATAGGATGGGTGAAGTGGAGAGGTGCGTCTGGAGTGTTGTGTCATCGACGTATTTTTTTTTTTTCGATGAATTTTATCGGCGTATTCTTACGAAACTTGAAAGGAAAATTTTATAGGACAATCATTAGATTGATTGTGATGTATGGTGCAGAATGTTGGGTAGTTAAGAAGTATCATAGATATAAACTTAGTGTAGTTGAGATGAGGATGTTTAAATGGATGTATAGCAAAACTAGGAAGGATAAGGTTAGGAAGATTGTATTAGAGTTGATATTGGAGTAACACCAATACATGATGAGCTATGAGAAAGTCGTTTGAGATGGTATGACCATGTTCAATGGAGGCTTTTAGATGCTCTAGTTCGGAGGAATGATATTAATCAGATCAAAGGATCTAGAAGAACGAAGGGCAGACTTAAGATGACTCTAGGGAAGGTGGTGAAGAAAGACATTCATAATTTAGGTCTTGTTTCAAGTATGACCTTGAATAGAGTTGATTAGAAGGCAAGATCAACCCCATTTAGTTGGGATAAAGCTTTTTTGCTGTTATATAGATATATATGAAATTGGATTTTCAATATAAAATTTGTTGATTTCTTTCTCTTTGGACTCTTTTCACTCACCGTTTCATTTTATATTGATCTTACTGAACACATGAAAACTTAATTAAACTTCACATCTATGATAAAATGGAGCCTTGATTATGCTGCCACCACATCAGTTGGTTTTTGAATGGTGTACCCATCTCCCCTCCCCCCAAAAAAGAAAATTTTATTGCCTTGTTTTCATGCATGGTTTTTAGCTGCAGAGCTTGGACTTTGATGCATTAAGTAAACTTGGTTCGGCAAGTCTCTTTTGGGAATTTTAATAACTCATGTTTTGGTTCAGGTTGCAGAAGCATCAGTGAATAGGAACCGCAGTACAATCATTGTTCCTGCAGGAAGTGCCCGGGATGAAGGGTGGGCTGCTTTCAGGAACATTTTAGCTGAGATCAATGAAGCTTCTAGGCTTTTTATCCTACCTAATCAGGTCTGTACTTGTGATCCATGATTCATTGCCTTTGACTTCCTGAAAGATGAGTCTCATGGGTTCTCTTCTGTTGAAACAGAAAAATTCTGAACCTGCAGAACACATCGTGGGCCTCTCTGATGACGTAGGTGCAGGCTTCATATCTGGTCATGGTACTCAACCAGCTCCAGCATCTGACTTAAATGTAGACCGGACAGTTGATTTGCCTTCACAGGATGAAATTGGTGGCATCGGGGTTTCAAAGGTGATTAGAGCTGATCAGAAGAGATTCTTTTTTGACCTTGGGAGTAACAACAGGGGTCACTTCTTGAGAATATCGGAGGTAAATTTGATGGTTGTGTAATTTGTATTGTTGCTTTCTTTTCTATTGGTTGTCTTTTCCATCACTATGGAATTTGTTTAGAGTCAATTTAGTATTGATCCATCTTGAGTCAACAATTGTAGGTGGCTGGTGCCGATCGCTCTTCCATCATTCTCCCCTTATCTGGGCTGAAACAATTCCATGAAATGGTTGGTCATTTTGTGGAGATCACTAAAGACAGACTTGAAGGGATGACAGGTGCAAATGTCCGGACAGTGGAGCCCCCACAAAGATGAATCTGATGATTTTGGTTTTGGTGAAGCAAGCTCGCGAGTGTTGCAGTGTATGAGCAATAGATTCTATCTGTTTGAATAGTGGTGGGTAAAGTTTGTCTTATTTATTTCTCTCATTCAAGTTTGTTTGAAAATAACCAATTTCTCTGGTCGATCTCTTGGGAAATTGGGTTTGTTTGTCAAACTTATTTCCAATCAAGTAATAATGGAAAACGGGACTGAAATCTTGTAATTCTTCCAACCATGAGCAGCATGAAAAGGGGAACACTACATCTGGACATTTTGTTTGTTTTTATCTTTCCGGTAAAGCATAATTTGTTTCATATTTATTCGTGGACTGGAGTCAAATTTATTAGCCCCATTATACATGCACACCCCGTAGTGGCAAAAGGGTGGCATAGTTGGTAGTAATTTTTTAGATTTCTTATTATTATTATTTTTTAATTAATTAAATATTTGTTTGTGTTTTTCTCCCTTTGGTGGGGGTGTAGAATCGTATTACTCGATCTGCAATCTAAAGGTACGATTTTGTGTACTTTAACACATCGGCTTCCTACCAAGGAAGAATGTAGGATTGCACAGGTATGTCATAATCCTTGATGGTGGGGTTTTTTTTTTTAAAAAAAAAAAAAAAAAACTTGATGGTGGTTCGATTCTTGCAGTTGGGGTCGATCTTAATTACGTGGGCGATGTCTTGTATTTAAGCTATGTTAGTATTTATTCAGCAATGTTTGATGAGAAGTTGGTTTTAGGAAAGTAGAACCACTTTACACGGTCATTAAGGCTTATTTTTTTTTGGTTAAGAATACATTGAGATGACATACAGAATGTTTAATATGCATGCTCATTTTTGGTTCATGTGTTAGGAGATTGCAAGCGATAATGGACCCGTTCTGGAGCCTATTCTGCATTCTGAGCCCAATGGAACTGCCTCCTTTATTACTTTATTTTCATTCTGTTTTTAGGAATGTGTTTAGAAATACATTCTCTATTCTGAGAAAGCATTTTAAGAACTCACTCATTCCAAGAATACATACTAAACACAACCTGACTATATACCCCCCACGGTTGCCGCCATTTTTATGTTTATTTTTGGTGAAAAATTGAACTACTTAAACAGACAAAGAAATTACTTATGCAAGCTCATACAAGTAAATAATGAGCAGGAGAAGCAGGAAAAAACATAAATCTAGAAAACTTCTTAGAGATTATTGATTGGAGCCCTTAAAGGGGAACAACAGCCAAAGCAATTTCTTTGTATCTCCATTCTCTAGCCAATCCTCTATTAAACTAGAATTGGTCTAGACTTCTACGCACTTGAAGCCCTTTTTAGAAGCAGTCTTTCCGCTTCTTGAGTTGAACCTAAAACACCATAATCAGAGGTGATTAAGAAACAAATGTTAGAAATACTAATCACCGATGCCATCCTGCCTTGTGGATTTTTTTTTCATGAAACTACCATCCGTGATAATGATGTGATGCCAATGTGTAGGCCTAAGGGTTGAGGGATCAAACTGGTTATCAATGGCATCAGGGGGGTGTTTGTTGCGATAGGAGGAGAGAGGGATATCCATTGGGAGATCAGAAGAAGGCCGTCGAGTGGGTCTAGAGTTCTGAAACAGAGCCTTGTTCCTACCAAACCAAATAAAGTACATAATGATAGCAGAAAAAGATTGCTCCTATGAAAATCATCTTTATTTTGAAAATCCTTAGTGGAAAAAACAAAAAAAACTCAAGCATCGAAGAAAGCTAAGTCTTTGAGCCCTTTTTCAGGAAGTTTGTCATCATATTTTTTTTATGATATCTTAGTGTTCAGTTCAGATTTACAGTCTCATGCTGCTCATTTGGAGTGAGTTCGTAATGTAATGTTTTCATCATGTATGGGCTTGTACCAACATTGTGTGGGTAGGATTAGTGGGAAAGTGTTGAATGTACGGCTGTGATTCGTTGGTACCCTTTATGGGTAGGGTTCCAATTAATCCACCTTAATGTGTAATTGTTTGGAGACCTTCTGGTAATTTGGTCCGATTATGGGAATGACCAAATTACCCTTCTTAACAGAGTTAATCCCTGCTCCCTGTCTTTATATAGATGATCAATTCCCATTATTGATCGTTAGTTCACATATACAGAAAAGGGAGCAGACAAGACTGACAGAGGCTTGAAAGAAGCTTAAAGCTCTTTGTGAAATTTCGTCTTCTCCAAACTATATGGATCCGGGTATGTTTCTTATTTAATTAATTTGATTCATAAGTGTAGAATCTCTATCAGTGGTATCAGAGCCATGGTGCTCGAATTAAAAAAAAAAAAAAAAAAAAAAAAAAAAAAAAAAAAAGAAGAAGAAGAAAGAATCAATGTACCCGGACCACAGTTCCTCATTAAAAAAAAAAAAAAAAATTGCCCGCCGGCAAGCCAGCAGGCCATCCCGCAGGCAGGCCAGCCCGCCGGCAAGCCAGCAGGCCAGCCCGCAGGCAAGCCAGCAGGCCAGCCAGCAGAGGCCAGCCCGCAGGCAAGCCAGCAGGCCAGCCAGCAGGCCAGCCCGCAGGCAAGCCAGCAGGCGAGCCAGCAGGCCAGCCCGCAGGCGAGCCAGCAGGCCGGCAGAAGCTAGCCCGCAGGCCAACCCGCAAGGCCAGCCTGTAGGCGAGCCTGTAGGCGAGCCTGCTCTAGGCCAGCCGCAAGGCCAGCCCGCAGTGTAGCAAAATTATGTTGCCGTATTCCGGCGACTTCATCGTTTCAGGCGGTGAAGGAGTTGTCCCGATCTTTTTGCTGATCGTGGGAACCGTTGTAGCGGTTCATTGACACGTGTTTAATCATTGAACACGTTTCGGTGAACGTTTTGAGAATAAACCGAATATTCTCAAATGGTATACTCAATGGCAGTTTTTAGTAAATTTGAATGAATAGTAAGGGTAAACCGTTTCTTGTTTTGGTTCGGATCCTAATCTGATCCATATGGGTTGACCCAATTAATACTATATGGGTTGATCCATGGATCCAATTAATACCCATATGGGTTGACCCATGGACCAAACTAATTCTCAGATGGGTTGACCCATGAACTCTAAACTGATTCATATGGATCGACCCATTTAGAATCCATATGGGTTGACCCGAATACCTTAATATTCATTCAAATTTATTTAACTGGTGATGTTTAGAAATAATGAATCATTTTTTATTATATGTAACTTCGTGTAGGTTACAAACCGAACGTCACTGTTTACAGTGACTGCACTTTTTATGACAGTATTATATAAACGTCGTTAAAATTTCATAGTAGTTACTGGTTTAGTGACATTTATGATCTAAACGCCACTTTATATCAGTCACTGTAAAAGCCATTGTTTAACTTAGTTTAACATGGATAAAAGCCATTGTTTGGGACAATGTTTTTGTTCCATGAGTGAGAATGTGCCATGAAATAATTAAATTATGGGTTTTCATAGTGGGATGCTTTTATGGACTTAGACATGGAATGTTTTTCCTAATAAATGTCGAAATAGTCTATAATATTTAAAGCTACCAAGTCTGAACCCATGGGCCTAATGCAATCTTGTTGATGGGATTCCATGATTTGAGTTATGATGCTTCCGTTCCGCGGGCTAGTTTTTCAAGGTATGGGACCGCCACCAACGGTATCAAAAGATTGCCATCGAGGAAACCATATGACGAACGTCGTGCTCTTGCCATCTCAGGTGAGTCTTCGTTTGGTCGGTCCGCTCGATCGAGTGAGGGTGATGTTGATGAACTTCACAGAATCAGGAGTCCTTGTCTTGCCATCTCAGGTGACGGGATTTCTGAGGAAGGTTGTTTTCAGGCATCTCGCTTTACTCAGATTGTAGGGAAGGCATTTTGGGCGATCTTACCATCTCAGGTGTGACCCCAATGACGTGGACCTTACAACTAATTAGTGGTTTTTTTTTTTTTTTTCTATTCTTATACATTTTATTATGCGTATTGACTGGTAAATTATTGTTTTGTGTTTACCAGCTTTGGCTTCCCACCTTGCATCCATCAAGAAATTAGATGGTTCTAATTATGAAGAATGGCTAGAATCTATTTTTGTGACGCTTGCTGTTATGCGTCTCGACATTGCACTAAGACATGATGAGCCTCCTAAACCTTCTGAGTCTGCTGACTCTGAAACAAAGAAATTTGCTACAGATTGGGAGGAATCCAACCGTCTCTGCTTAATGGTCATTCAACATAGTATAGATAGGGCTATTAGGGAGAGTATCCTTGATCAGAAGACTGCCAAACTATATCTATCTGAAGTTGCTAAAAAATTTAAGAAACATGACAAAGCAGAGAGAGGTGCCTTATTGGAGAATTTTACATCATCTAAGTATGATGGAGTAGGGGGAGTTCGCAATCACATTCTGAAAATGACCAAGTATGCGAATAAACTCTCAAAGATGAAAGTCCCTATTGCAGATAGTCACTTGGTGTGGCAGATTATGGAATCTCTTCCTGCTAGTTTTGACAATCTTAGAACATCCTACAATGTCAATAGTCTGCAATGGACTATAGATGACATGACTACAATTCTTGTTCAAGAGGAAGAGACAAAGAAGAAGAAAGGACAGACAGTCCAGTTGACTGTACATGAGGGAAATAAAAATACCCAGAAGGGAGATCTGAAAGGAAAGAAGGTAAAAGGAAAATTTGGTAAAGTTAAGCAGACTAGTCAGTTCTACAAACCAAAGAATAATAGTTTCAAAAGGAATGGTCAAGGGTCTACAAAGTTTCAAGGGAAATGCAACTACTGCAAGAAAATAGGACATAAGAAATCTGAGTGTTACAAGTTACAGAACAACAAAGAGAAGAATACAGCTCAACTTGTCACTCAACTTCAGGATTTGATTATAGGTACTCCTCTAGCTCTAGTCTGTTCTGAATTCAATTTAGTTGATGTTTCCCCCACTTCTTGGTGGTTTGATACAGGCGCTAGTATTCATATTACAAATTCTGTGCAGGATCTAAGAAACAAGAGGAGGCCAAGTGATGGGGAGCTGCACATCTACGTAGGGAATGGGGAGAAGATTCAAGTAGATTGTGTAGGAGTAGTAGATTTAATTTTATCTTCTGGTTTTATTTTGAAATTAGACAATGTGGTTTGTGTTCCGTCACTTAGACGGAAACTTATTTCTGTTTCAAGGTTAGATTGTAAAGGTTATGTTTTCAACATTGCAAATAATAAAATGGTCTGTTATTATGGATCAAAATTGATTGGTTCTGCTTCATTGTCTGATGGGCTTTATAAACTAGAATTATCTACTACTTCTACATCCTCAATTCATTCCTCTACTGTAAATGTGACTTTGGGTTCTAAACGTCCTTTGTCTAATGAAGACTCCTCTATGTTATGGCATAGACGTTTAGGGCATATTTCTAAATCAAGAATGGAACGTCTAATCAATGATGGAATCCTCCGTAAGGTTGATTTTTCTGATTTTGGGACATGCGTCAACTGTATCAAAGGAAAACTTACTAGAGCTAGAGGAAAAGGGTCATTCCGAAAGGAAGAAGTTTTAGATCTAATTCACACTGATATTTGTAGTCCCTTTACTCCTATTGCAATGGGAGGTTTTCGTTACTTCATTACCTTCATTGATGATCAGTCTCGTTATGGATATGTGTATCTAATTCAAGAGAAGTCTGAATCTCTTGAGGCCTTTAGAATTTTTAAGGCTGAAGTTGAACTGAAAATGGGGAAGAAGATAAAGGCTGTGAGATCTGATCGAGGTGGAGAGTATTATGGTAGGTATGATGAAACTGGTCGCAACCTTGGACCATTTGCAAAATACTTACAGGACTGTGGCATTGATGCTCAGTATACTATGCCTGGTACCCCAGAACAGAACGGCGTCGTTGAAAGGCAAAATCGTACTCTTATGGACATGGTGAGAAGTATGGTAAGTAAGTCTACCTTACCAGACTTTTTGTGGGGGGATGCATTAAAGACTGCAGCGTACATTTTGAATAAAGTGCCAAGTAAATCAGTTTCAAAGACACCTCATGAGTTATGGAATGGTAGAAAACCGAGTATTAATCATCTTCATGTTTGGGGATGCGCAGCGGAAGTAAGACCCTATAATCCTCAGATGAAGAAACTTGATCCCAGGACCATAAGTGGACATTTCATTGGTTATCCAGAGAGGTCAAAGGGATTTAGATTTTATTGTCCTTTTCATTCTACCAGAGTTATTGAGTCTGAGCGAGCTGTTTTCTTTGAAGATGACATTTGCCATCAGACTTTTCTGCCTCGCAGTTTTACTTTTGAAGAGGAACACATTGTAGTTCCAATTCCTAGTCTCTCATCATCTTCTTGTTATACACCTAATGAGCAGGTGACTGTGCCTATTCCTGCTCAAGAACATGTGGAGCCCACAAATATTGTCTCTGTAGCTCCTGTTTCTGATCTCTCTCCTGATGAGCCAGTAGTCAATATTCCTCCTTTGAGGAGATCTGAGCGGACTCGAAAGTCCACCATCCCTAGTGACTTTGTCACATATCTACAAGAGCATGAATATGACATTGGAGCTGAGACTGATCCTGCTTCCTTTCAACAGGCTATTGATAGTGCACATTGTTCTCAGTGGATGGATGCCATGCATGATGAATTGGAATCTATGAAAACTAATGAGGTTTGGGACCTAGTTGAATTGCCCAAGGGTTTCAGACCAATTGGTTGTAAGTGGGTGTTTAAGACCAAAAGGGATGCTAGAGGAGAAATTGAGCGTTACAAAGCCAGACTTGTAGCAAAAGGCTTCAGTCAAAAGGAAGGTATAGATTATACAGAAACTTTCTCTCCAGTGTCTACCAAGGATTCGTTTAGGATAATTATGGCATTGGTTGCACAATTTGACTTAGAGCTGCATCAGATGGATGTAAAGACTGCATTTCTTAATGGAGTCTTAGAAGAGGAAGTATATATGTTACAACCTCCTGGTTTCATGACAGTTGATAATGAGAATATGGTATGTAAACTCAAAAGGTCTATTTATGGCTTGAAACAATCTCCTAGACAATGGTACTTGAGGTTTGACCAAGTTGTTACCTCTCTTGGATTCAAAGAAAATGTTGTTGATCAATGTATATACCTTAGGATCAGTGGGAGTAGATTTATCTTCCTAGTTCTCTATGTAGATGATATTCTTTTAGCCAGTAATGATAAAGGTATGCTACATGAGACAAAGAGATTATTGTCCAACCATTTCAATATGAAGGATCTTGGTGAGGCATCCTATGTTTTGGGAATTGAGATTCTTCGTAATAGGTCATGTGGTGTTCTTGGATTGTCACAAAGAACATATATTGATAGAGTATTGCAGAGGTTTAACATGATTAATTGTGCCTCCACGAAGACTCCTATTACAAAAGGCGATAAATTCACCAAATCTAATTGTCCAAAGAATGAAGTTGAACGAGCTCAGATGAAAGACATACCATATGCTTCGTTGTTGGTAGTCTTATGTATGCTCGGGGTTTGTACTCGACCTGATATCGCATTTGCTATCAGTGTACTTGGACGATTCCAGAGTAATCCAGGGTGGACTCATTGGGTGGCAGCGAAAAAGGTCATGAGGTATCTTAAGGGCACTAGAGACCTCATGCTTACCTTCAAACAGGTTGATACTCTTGAAGTGATTGGATATTCAGATTCTGATTATGCTGGATGTCCAGATGATCTAAAGTCAACATCTGGTTATGTTTTTATGATGGCTGGTGGCGCAGTATCATGGAAGAGTGTAAAGCAAACGATTACTGCTTCTTCTACTGGGCACGCAGAAATATGTGGCATGTTATGAAGCCACGATTTAGGCTCTATGGTTGAGGAACTTCATTTCGGTCTTCGGTGGTTGATTCCATATCCGGACCCTTGAAGTTGTATTGTGATAACTCTGGCTGCGGTGCAGTTTTCTCAAAATAGCAAGAGTACTTCTGGTTTAAAACACATTGACATAAAGTATTTCTTTGTTAGGGAGAAGTTCCAAGAGTCTGTGATTTCTATTGAACAAATCTCTACGAATATCATGATTGCTGATCCACTAACAAAAGCTTTAGCTATAAATGTTTTTCAAGAGCATGTTGTTGGTATGGGATTAGTTGAATCCCTTGATATATTTTGTTAGTGGGAATATAGTTTATAGACACAGACAGTGTTTATTATTATTATTATTTTTATACATATTTTGCCTTGAATGATAGTAAAGGCAAGCCTTGAATGAGAGTAAAGGCAAACCTCGAATGATAGTAGAGGTAGTTTTCATGTGTTACCTTCCTCATTTTAGAGGTTGTATTTATGGGTACACTCAGCTAGTAGAGTTACTCTGTTTGAGAACTTGGGCTAGTGTGATGGGATTTATGGATCCAATCCCATGATACTTCAGTGTGAAGTATTTATAGTGTGTTTCTATATGAAATAGCTATTTTGGTAGTTCTAGTGGTAGTTTGCCATGTCAAGAATGATTCCAGTGAGCTCTAAATGATGGAGTAGCTAATGACTTCAGTTGGAAGTCTGGACTAATTTGGATTTGACATGTTTGATGATCGAGACATGCAAATTCCATACTCTAGCTTTTACACTATTTGTAGCCCAAAAGCGGGTAAGGGTGCAAACACTTTGACGTGTAGTGTTCCATGTTGACTTAAGACGTGATAACACTTACGATTGGGTGTTTATGTTCTTACTTGGTCCAAGGGTGTATGGTTAAGGTGAGCTACTTTCGACACTTCCTATATGTGATCACAATCTTTCTAATCCATGGTTGAAGCAATATTCTGTTGCAGCCTAAGTGGGAGAATGTAATGTTTTCATCATGTATGGGCTTGTACCAGACATTGTGTGGGTAGGATTAGTGGAAAAGTGTTGAATGTACGGCTGTGATTCGATGGTACCCTTTATGGGTAGGGTTCCAATTAATCCACCTTAATGTGTAATTGTTTGGAGACCTTCTGGTAATTTGGTCCGATTATGGGAATGACCAAATTATCCTTCTTAACAGGGTTAGTCCCTGCTCCCTGTCTTTATATAGATGATCAATTCCCATTATTGATCGTTAGTTCACATATACAGAAAAGGGAGCAGACAAGACTGACAGAGGCTTGAAAGAAGCTTAAAGCTCTTTGTGAAATTTCGTCTTCTCCAAACTATATGGATCCGGGTATGTTTTTTATTTAATTAATTTGATTCATAAGTGTAGAATCTCTATCACGTAACACCATCAGCTACTTGCTAAGATGAGCAAATGTACATTTGCTTAGTCCTCTGTCGGGTACTTGGGCCATTAGATTACTGCTCAAGGCGTTGAACCAGATTCCACGAAGGTAGAAACATGGTGAATTGGTCAGTATCTATAACTCAGAAACAATTGCGTGGTGTTTTTAGGTCTCACTGGGTATTATAGAAGATTCATCAAAGGGTACGAGTCCATCGCTTCTCCACTAACTGATCTTTTGAGGAAGGAAGGTTTTTCTTGGCATCTTTATGCACAACTGGCATTTGAGCGTTTGAAATCAGCCATTTCTGCAGCGCCTGTTCTAGCTCTTCCAGATTTCACGCATCCTTTTACCTTCGAAACAGATGCTTCGAGCACTGGTATAGCGATTGTACTGCTTCAACAAGGACACCCAATTGCTTTCTTTAGTGAGAAGTTGTGTCCTCGAATGCTAAGTGAATCCACCCACATTAGAGAACTATATGCCATTACTTCAACAGTAGCCAAATCGAGACAGTACTTGCTTGGTAGTAAGTCTTTTATCCATACGGACCAGAAGAGCGTTCGTGGTTTAATGAGTAAAAAATTTATGTGTGTGGGCTTAATTAATTATAAGGTTAGTTGGTTCAGTGGGAGTCTGGTTACAGGTAAATCAGTTTAAGTATGATTAGAGATGGACCAACCTGGTCTACAATGGGATTGGTCTAGGATTGGGGTGGTATTATAAATACCAAGGGTTAGGGTCCCCACAACCACTGTGTTATTTCCTCTCCTATTCCCATGCGTAGAAAGAAGTCAAGGGATCCCCAACAGGCTGTGGAAGACTCAAACCAAAGCGTGGAGCAAAAAATAATCTTCAACGTACATGTATGTGATTTACGTTGTTTTTAGTATACCTCATTGTGTTCTTGGTATTATGTGGATATCAGGGTTAACGAAAATCCTAATGGTTGACTAGAAACCGTAAAGAGACCTTAAAAAGTCTTACAATTGGTATCAGAGCCTCCTACATAGATTTAGGATCGATGGGAAAACATTATAGAGACTGTAAGTTTGAATGGATTGAAAAAAGGAGAAATTTTTCTCCCAAAATTCTCATACGAACCTATCTAGGGTTTGAACCATCGAATTTTTTTTTCAGACCAGTAAAAGGTAAAATAATTCATATAGGATTGTAGGTCTTGGAGAGACGAAGCTGTCAACATAAGGTGGGTCGCTAGAGGTGGCCGGGAGTGCTTTCATGTTTCGCCTGAAAAAGCACGTGAAATCCACGAGCTGACGTTTATTTTGATAAAAAAAAAGGGGGGAATAGGGCTAACGTCACCTGGTCAGGCCCCGTCCTGGACTGAAATTGTAAGACCCACATTCCACTAATCCGGTCTAACCGTATCGTGTTAGGTCTTCCCATCATAACCCATTCAAGCTAACCAACCGGATAAAAGAACCAAGGTGCCAAGTATAAACCTTATCTTTGTAGATTGTCAGGTCGGTAGAATTAGGTTGTCCGGTCCTCATGTTGGGCGACTGATCAGTCGATTGGTCAAGCCCAGAATCTGTCTCCGAGATTACGAAAGTTTCCTAATTTGAGGGGATCATTCTCCAAAGTGAGAGAGGACTCTATATGGATACTTTCTCTCTATATAGAGGACGTCTCTCTACCTTCTCTCACTCTTTTGATCAATCTAAAACCCTAAAACTGAAGGAAAGAGAAGAGAAGAAGGAGAAGAAAGCTTGAGAGTAGAAAAAAATCTCTGCAGAAGAAGAAGTTGTCGTCGATTTCAAGCCACAACGTTGAGAAGCCAACAGTAAGTCTCTTATTTTGTAGAAATTTTAGACTTGATTAGGATTGGGATATCAATCACAGTGTTGGCAGATCAAACCCAACATAGTGATTGTAATTATAGGATCTCCCATGTAAACTCCATAACAAACTGTAGAAGTTAGGGTTTCTTTGAAGGACCAACCTTAAGGAATTAATGGTCATAGAATGACTCTAGGATGGATCCCATTGTTGAGCTGAAGAATCGACTTAGAAGGATTTTGGACTGAAAGACAAACCTAGAATATGACTCAGGGGTTGTTCGGTCCCTTGACTGGTCGGCTATATAGGAGACTGGAGAAGCGACCGGTTACTCTTGGGAAGTCTGACAGGGTTTGTCCGGATGGCTCATCGGTTGGCCAATACAAGACTGGTGAGGCGACCATATATTGGAGACCGAACAATGAAACAAAGTACAAAACTTGATGGAATGAAACCCTAATCAAAGTTCATTAATTGTTTAGGTTTTTCACTAGTTCAAGATAGTTTCTAAAGCTTGGAAGAGGAACAAACATCATTTACAGGTGAAGGAACAAGACCCAAACTAATTGGTTAATAATAAACTACCCTTGTGTTTTAATTTATTGTTTATTACCATGTGTTGCTGATGTTGTGCATATAACATGTCATCCAATATTGTTATTTACTATTCATGCATATTTTACTTCTATTTTATTGCTTCCATGATATTGATGATGAGGATAGGCATGTGCTTGTGTGTGGTTGGTGTGTTAGATGGAGAGAAGTTGTAGCATCGAACCATTCACCACACTGGCATTGTCTTATCGCCATTACTTTAGTTGAACTAGTACGTTATAGGGTATCAAGGGGGTGATCGTAGTGTGTGATTGTTAGCTCTGCCGACGAACCCTAGCTCTATATCTGTGTCGTATTGAGGGATGATGGGGAAGACATTGGATACAAATTTGATGACATATAGGATTAGTTAAATACGAACCCAATTTATAAGCCCTCACCAGTAGGGGCATATGTATTGGTATGGGGTAGAGTATCAGGGGGAGTACTGGTGGTGTATGATCCATTAGGCTCTAGCTCTATCTCTCTTCTGTAGTGGGTGATGTGAGGCGACAGTAGTGTGTGATCCGTTAGGCGTGCTCACACTCTCGTGTATGGAGGTGTGGTGGTCGCCTGTCCTTTCCATATCACATTGCAAACTTATACCAGACCAAAGATATGAATTGACATCATGCATATGTTTCTTGCATTGTTTTGTTTACTCACTGAGCTAAGTTGTGAGCTCACCCCATGATATCATATTTTTTTTAGTTAATAATGTAGGTACAACTAGTGAAGATTATGTTAATGCGTCATCGTATGGACATGTGGTGATTATGGAAGTGCAAGCGTTGGAAGACGAGCATGATTCATCATGCAAGGTTTTTCACTGTGTTTGCTCTTAAGGTTTTATTTTCGTATTTGGTTTATGGGTTTTGTAATAGATATTTAACTTATGTTTTGGTTTACATTTGATAATTTATTTATATAGTATTTATCATTAGACACTCAGTTCATTAATACAGACTTTCGCTTATTATTTATTATCTCTGATTGTGTTGTGAATATATATGGTTTGATTGTTGGTACGATCCTATGTGATCCTAGCTTGAACCATTGGTTCATTTGATGGTTCATTCACACTTCTGGTTTGTCCAAAATTGGGGTGTAACAAAACTGATCTGGGTAGATCCAGAACCGAACCCAAGCCCAAGACCAACCCAAGGCTGGGTCACCTGGGTATACATGTGGGTGGCACATGTGACCCGTTAACCCGACCCAAGACCTGATATTTTCACCTGGTTGATTGGCTCGAAAACTCAAAAACCCTGATTGGGTGGATTGAGTGGACTGGCGATTGAACCAAATTACGGTTCGGTTTAACCCCAGACTGTTTGGTTCGGTCCAATCAGAACAGAGTCCTGCCAGACCGAACCGAACCGAAACGAACCAAGCTTAACCGCCAAAACCGGTTCAGGTATATGGAAAAGCATGTGCTGACTTTGATTGACAATTATGGGCGCTAGGAGCATCAGATTTTGACGTGGTTTTTTGCGTTGCATCTGGATTTTCGTGCTTTACAATCTAGTATATAGTTTGACACATTTTGATGATTTAGGAATTTTTTTTGACTAAAAGGTGCCCTAAATTAGTCCGATTTATAGTTTTTCTACTTGTTTGTTAATTATTTTTATATCAGATGCATGTATAAGGTTATGTGTGCATGAGGTAATGTTTATTGACCCACATGGTGCTGTAAAGTAGGTTTTAGGGATATCATTGTAGAATTAAATCGATCCCACCAAAGTGGTACACTTAGTTTCATCATGATGTCTTTAAATTTAAGTTTCATATATTTGTAAATGCTTGTGTAAAGACGATGTACACCCAAAGGTGACATTGTCAAGTTTGTTCAAACTAGGGTTTGTGGGTGTCATGTGTGAAGATTGGATGAATTCCACCAAAGTGGTATACTCAGTTCTAACATGGTATTCTTAAACCCCAAATTTATGCATTTACATATATAGTAAAATGATATATTATTTAACACATTGTACTCCCAAATGTGAAAAGCAACTAAGAAAGGCAGTGTTAGTCCAAAGGTGGCATTGTCAAAGTTAAAGGTATTTTCATACACATGAGTTGAAAGAGTTTTGGCTTTAGAGGTCTTATTAATCCAAAAGTGGTGGGATTTTGAGAGTCATTATTCTTTTGCAGTTACTGCACAGGTACTGAGAAGACCACTGCATGTTTATCCCAAAGAAGAATGTATAGTTGGTTAGTATAGTTGGTTAACTCTTGGAAAAATGATATTTACTTGCATGCATGTTTTGATGTAGTTAGTGCAAGTAAATGGTGTATGTGAGTCTTCTGTTGTTTGATTCTGTGTTTAAACTCATACACTGATATATTCATCTAAGTATGACAGTCCCAAAGGGTGTTTTGATGTATATTTCTTTTTATTTGGGATAAAGTATAAGTAAATGCGATTGCACGTGTTAATATGAGTTCTGTGTAATTCATCTATTGCTTGATATTTTTGTTTGAACTCATATGATGATGATGGTATGTATCTCCTCAGATGTGCCCTATGACTATACCAAGTGGTATGGTAGTTACTATTCCTTCTCTATCTGGGATGAGTTTTAAAAGGTGATATGAGCAGCTAGAAGTGAGTCTAAGCTTAGTTGACTTAGATATAATGCTTAAAGATGATAAATATTCTACCCTCACTGTTTCTAGTATTCCAGATGAGAAGCAAAAAATGAAAAAATGGATGACAGCAAATAAAAAGTCTATGCTACTCATGAGGTAGGTCATTCCTGAAACCATGCGTAATGGGGTTCAACCAAATGAGACTACCAAAGAATATTTGAAATAGATCAAAGGAAAGTTTGAGCTTTCTGATAGAGGATAGAGAAGCACCTTGATGAATAAGCTTACTGATGCAAAGTATGATGGTAATGGAAGTATTAGAGATCATTTCATGGAACTTTCTGTTGCTGCTAAGAAGATTAAAGCCATGGGAATTAACATTGATAATGAGTTCGTGATCCATTATGCGTTATCTTCATTACTTGAAGAGTATTACCAAATTTAAGTGGCTTATAATACTCAGAAAGAAGAATGGGATATGAACAAATTGATTTTCGTCTACACTAAAGAAGAAATGAGGCTGAAAAAAAAAAATTGAAAGTGTCAAAGTCACAAGTCATCATTCTAGAGAAGATAAGGGTAAAGGAAAGATTAAGGTAGGACCCCATAGAAAAGATAGACACTCCTTCAGGAAAAAAAAACCTTATGATAGGGATATGAGTAACGTTGAATGTTTCTGGTGCCATAAAAAGGGACACATGAAGAGAGAATGCAAGGCAAGAAAAGCTTGATTGGAAAAGAAGAAGAAGGAAACTGAGACACCAGAGAAAGAAGACGACAAGTGATGATGTCGTTTGATACAGTTGAAGCCATAGGTCTAGTTAGTTTTCTTTATTATTACTAGTTGTCTTTAGGTTATTTTGGATATTTGTTTAATATTTTTTTAGAGGGTGAGCCTTGGTGTGATAGTAAGGTTGTCATATTGCATCCTGGTGGTCATGGGTTTGAATCCTGAAAACAGTCTCTCCACATTGTGGGGGTAAGACTGCGTACATTCTGCCCTCTCCAGACCCTACAATAGAGAGAGCCTTGTGCACTAGGACACCTTTTTTTTATAATATTTTATATTTCAGTTAATTATTTATATTGGAAGATTTTATTTAGACACTTTTGAGAAGACTAAATTCCATATTAAATTTAAATGAAAGTATTTTATTGGTTCATATATTCTCTTAGAATTTGTAATAGTCTGTGAGAATCTTTAGATTCTCTTAGTCAGTGGGAGTATTTTGATCTGCTTGGTTAATGGGTGATCTGGTAATTGATGGTTTATCCGTGATTGTTTGTATTGCCTATGGTTTAATGAGCAGGATTATTGGTAAGCATTCATTTCATTGCTTGTATGCATTCTTGATTATTTAAGACATATCAAAGTTGCAAGGTGATATTTAGCCAAAGAATGCGGTAAGCCAAAGTATGATATTAGTCTAAGCTGGAGGCGATTTGCCTATAAGTTAGATAATGCAAAAGTGCATTGACCTATAAGGGTTTTAAGGTAACGAGGTCGAATTTTGTGTATTTAGATTCCATGGCCACACTAGGTCAATGGTGACTTTATAATTAATGTAGCCCAAGTGGAAGAATGTAAGAAATTTATGTGTGTGGGCTTAATTAATTATAAGGTTAGTTGGTTCAATGAGAGTCTAGTTACAGGTAGACCAGTTTAAATATGATTAGAGATAGATTAACCTAGTCCACTGTGGGATTGGTCCAAGGTTGGGGTGGTATTATAAATACCAATGGTTAGGGTCCCCACAGCCACGGTGTTATTTCCTCTCCTATTCCCATATGCAGAGAGAAGTCAAGGGATCCCCAACAAACTGTGGAAGATTCAAACCAAAGCATGAAACGGTGAAAAACAATCTTCAACGTACAGGTATGTGATTTACATTGTTTTTAGTATATCCCATTGTGTTCTTAGTATTGTGTGGATATCAGGGTTAACAAAAACCCTAATGGTTGACTGGGAACCCTAAAGAGACCTTAAAAAGTCTTACATAATGGACCAAGTGATTCAGAGGCATGCCCAACAGTAATATCTTTATCTAAATTCTTGGGCTACCAGTACGAAATTCAGTATAAATCGGGACGCGTAAGAACACTATTGTTGATGCTGTATGAGGCCTACATGATCTTAGTCCTCCTAGTTTTCTAGTATTGTCTAATCCCTATTTTTAAATTTCTTGATTAACTCAGGCGAGAATTCAAAATTGATCCTGAAGTTTTGCAGTTCTAGTCAAATATCTTTGCTCGACCTAGTGATTATTTGCAATGGTCTATTCATGAGGGTCTACCGTACTACATGAGCAAGTTGTATCTGGGTTTTTAGTCCTCTCTAAATCTCACTTACTTGCGGATTTTCATTTTACCCTAATAGGGGGCCACGCCAACAGCCAACACACTTTCATTCGGTTAGCTAACAATTTCTACTGGAAAGATATGAAACAAGACGTACTTCAGCTTCTGCGTCAATGTTTACAGTGCCAGCAGATTAAGGTTCTGTTTGACAACACCTGCTCTGGATTCCTTACTTTTGTTCCAAGATTATTTTGGAGTAGAAACATGTTTGATAATGTAGTTTTGGAATGGATATTAGAGCATCTTTGGAACATAAATATGTTAAATAACACATTAAACACACTGAAAATATCCTGCCAATCGAAGTCTAGAGAACAAGTGGTAGTGGTAGTGGTGACGGCAGCCAAGCCTCCGTTTTGTAAAGAAGAGAGGAGTCGTGAAAGAGGAGAGCGTCTTTTTTACTTTTTTTGTTCTCCCAAAATGTTGCTTCAAATTGTAAAAGCATGTTTTTTGTACTCCAAAAATTTGGATATTAAAGTCATTTTATGAATCGGTTCATTCACTGGGAGTTGGAATCCAATATGGTTTATCAAACACGATTCTAATCCCCAATGACTCATTGGGAGCCGGAATCCATGGAATCCAGAAACATGTATGATAAATACACTATTTTTTTTTTGGTAATAGATAAAGACACTATTTCGCCAAATAATAAATTGGCATTTCAACTTCTTCCCTAAAGTATTCCATCTGAAACTCTATTCTGGAGTTGATCCTTGAACTCAAATTCGGGATGATCCTTCGCATGTCGAAACATAAACTCAAGGGGCTTACAAACCAAATATGTTTCTAAAAGGAACTTCTAGAGAACAAGTACCATGGCGTCTCATTAGAGGATTTACAAAGATGACAGGTGTGGTATATATCCTTGGTAAGGAGGCCTTTATTAAGACATTTCCTCATGAATACCTTAAAATTTAGATGTATATTAGATTTCCACCAAGACATTCCAAGGGAAGCAAAAGACATGAAGGGTGTATTGTGAAGCTACAGGTTGGCAGCAACAATACAGTTGGTCATAACACACGTTTTGAGAAGGAACGGATTAACTGGTCAGCTTGATCTTAAGGATGTGATGAGTAGTGATGACATTATGATGTATTACTACAGTGTTCAAATTTTGTCGTCCTTTTTAGGTTAGTACAGTTGGTTGCATTTAGGGTGGTTATTATTGCAGGCTTGCAGCATTAGAGGCCATGGAAAGAAAAGAAAGGAAATTTGTCTCATTGGTTGCCCAACATCTGATGGGCCAAGCTGTTAGATTTATGTGGACTTAATTAATTACCTAAACTAATTAATTCAGTGGGAGTCTGATTGACACGGTAGAACCGATTTGGTTTGGTTCGTCACATGGTATGAGATAAATTTTGTAACCCTAATTCTATTGTGGGAAGGGTTTTAAGATTATAACAGTATTTTATAAATACTAGGTTAGAGTCCTCACAGTCACAGTTAATGAAGTTTTCTCTGCACCCATTAGTAAGAGACATAAAGATATCATCTAGAGGATATGGAAGACTGTAGCCGAGAAATTTCGATAAAATCTTAGAGCATACGAGAATCGATATCTTCACAGACAGGTATGTCTTTATGTTCATTGATAGTAACATCTCTATTGTATTCTAGGGTTAATGTATGGATTGGAATGGATTTGGTGAAAACCCTACTCACAATAATTTTTAACAGTTGGTATCAGAGCCAACCATACAGATTTAGGATCAATGGAGATTGATTGTAAAGACCTATAAGTAAATGGTTGAATTGAAAAAAAAAAATTCTCTTGTTTTAGATCGAATCTAGAACGAATCTGTCAAAGTTTTTCACTGACAAAATTTTTTTTTTCGACTGACAAAACAGGTTAAGCCATAGACCATTAGAAAGAGGATGACGAGACAGAGTCCACGATATAAAAATTTTCGGTGTCGGCCTCAGGACTCGTTACCACTCGCCGACGGTAGCCACGAGTGGATCACTCCCAGGGAGAATTTTGTAAAAAAAATTTAAATACCTCTGACGGCGTTGACTCGGGCTTCGCCTAGTCAACTCAAAAACCCTAGCGGGTTCTGCCAAGTCGCCTCGAAAAGACATGGCCCTGGAGCACGTACGGGTCATGTGTAATTCGATCAAACAGACCCATTGACCAATCGTTGGGTTAGTAAACTGACCCGATAACCCAATCCAGTTACTTGATTCTTTGGCCCGTTTGATTGACCCGAAAACCCAAGATTTCAACCCGGGTACCTGAACTTTTGGGCCAGGTTGGACCGGTGGTTTAACATGTGGCTCGTACAAAATCAGACCAGTATAGTTGTTTGGTCTGAAGGAATATTAAAAAAAAAGGGCTGAAATTAGAATATTCGGTTTGGCTCAAATAGATCCAAGCCGATCTTGGGTAGATCGACCCAAACCGAACCGATCGAATCAAACCAAATATTCCCTGACAGGGTTATAAGGGCCTGTTTGGCCATTGTTTTCAATAAAATGACATTAAATTTTAATTGTGGGAGCTAAGGTCGGATTGACCTCCTATTTGTTCCATTGGACTCCATTTTTTATGCTCTTCAATCTGGTATATATTTTTATACATTTTGATACATTAGGAAGTATATTATCATAGAAAAATATCCTTTTGAACGCCAGTTTATAATTTTTATACTGATTTTTCTTAGATTTATTATACCAAATTGATTGTTGAGCTATTGTGCATGGTTATTTAAATGTTTAAACCCGTAAAATTATGTTAATAAAACATTCATGGTATCCCACAAGTGCTGCAGATTGAGATTCATTTATATCATGGTGGAACTTGATGTGACCACCAAAGTGACAACCTTATTTCATTATGAAGTATTTAAATTCAAGGGTCTATGTTTGTAAATGCTTCAATTTTATGGTGTTTATCCAAAAGTGACATTGTTTAAGTTTATTTAAATTAGAATTTGTACCTGTTGTGTAAGGATTCTTGTGTGGCCACCAAAGTGGCAACTTAGTTTATTCATAATATACTTAAATTTAACATTTATGTATTTTCTAGCTACAGCAAAGAAGTACAGTGTTCACCCAAATGTGATACTAACATAAACTCTCATTTTTATGGATACAGCAAAGAATGGTCATGTCCACCCAAAGGTGGCATTGTCAAAGATTATAAATAAATCATGCACATGGTTGAAGAATCTTGGTTTTAGGAGTTTTTTTTACCCAAAGGTGGTGAATGAGAGTCATTATCCCTTCGCAGTTATTACACAGTTATTGAGAGGACCAGTGTACATATTGTCTCAAAGGATGTGTGTAGTTCGATTGACTCTCATAGAGATGATTTACCTACATGTATTCAAATTGTAGGTGTTTTACTTGATATGAATTAATCATGTGTATCTCATTATTTGAGTTGCATTATTTTGAGTTGTTATCATGATTGTTAATTCACAAAGAAATGATATGAAAAGATTAGAAACTAATATAAGATTACTTGACCTAAATGTATTCTTTTGAGAAATGTTCTATGCCTATGTAGTGTTCTTTCCATGATGTCTTATGTAGTAGCATTTAAATGAAATTTATTGTAAATAGATTCTTTGAGAGATATCCAAAGAGAAATTTTAATATTTGCAGAAAGGGACAGAAATATAATTTAATGATTTAGCTCACTAAAAACTCTGAGGGATAAGTGAAATTGGAAAATAGTGAGTTGTTGTCTATGGACAACAAAGTGTGAAGACTGATAGATTTTCTAAAGAGAGCAGTCCCATAGGTTTAAACCAGTGATACAAGACATAATGTGACCCATATGGCAGAGTGTGAATAAATAAATAAAGCTACACATGTAGCAAAGAATTAACTAAAGAGAGAATTTATGATGAATTAATCTATAATTGTAAAATCAGACAGTATTAGAAAATGAAAAGATTTTAGAACTAAGTAAAAATTATTCATGGTTGAAAATAATTAATTTTATCAGAAGCTCGAATAACCAAAGATCTAAGAATCAGTGAGAGTCTATTGATACGCTTAATGAGTGAGAGACTCTTTATGTTTATGTTTGTGTTCTCATATTGATTACTGTGTTTAATTGTATTGCTCATGGTTTGATAGACACATTTTTGTAACCATGGTTTTGTTAACTTTAGCATTTGCATTATTGCTATTTTGCTCATATAATTATGTGTTTGACATGTCAAAGAATATAGGCGATATTTAGCTAATGTAGCAAGACAGTATTCAGCTGAGGTTACTGTGATAATATTTAGCCAAAGAGTACAAGGCGGTATTTAGTCAGAAGGTACAAGACAGTATTTAGCCAAAGAAGACAATATTTAACCAAATAATGAAGGCGGTGTCTAGCCAAAGTATGGTATTATATTCCACTTTATTTAAATACCATATTTTATTACCCATAAAGATTTTGGAGCATTTTGATTAAGGTTCTTTAATCAAGTTTGGACTCTCATGGGAGTTTATTTTCATGCATTATCTCAAGCGATTCATGTATTAAGTAGACATCTGTTGTGACTGACAGAAGATTATACACTGTATAATAAGGTGTATTATCTGTTGTTGCTCGCATTGGTAGGCTTGATGGATGCTTCAAAATTAGTAACGATTTAATGTGATGGATTCAATGGTTACACTGATTGATGATGGTTTTGTAATTAATGTAGACCAAGTAGGAGATCGTTAGATCTATATTGACTGAATTAATTACTTAAACCAGTTAATTCAGTGGGAATCTGATTGACATGATATAACCAATTTTGTTTAGTTCGATTCGTCACATAATATGAGATAGGTTTGATAACCCTAATTCTATTCTAGAAAATATTTTAGAGTTACAATATTATTCTATAAATACTGGGTTAGAAATACTACATCCACATTTAATGAAATTCTCTTACACCCATTAACAAGAGACATAAAGATATCCCATTAACAAGAGACATAAAGATATCCTTTGGAGGTTCTGGAACACTGTAACCGAAAAATTTCGATCAAAACTTAAAACGTATAAGAATTAATCTCTTCATAAATAGGTATGTCTTTATGTTCATTGATTGTAGCATGTTCATTGTATTCTAAATCTCATGTATAAATTAAAATGAATTTGATGAAAATCCTATTCACAATAATTTCTAACACAAGTATCATACTTATGCCCGATGAGTAAGAACTCAATCATTTCATGTAATCTAGCAACTATCTAAAACTGAAGAACAATTCAATTAAAGATAAATTAGTTTATGCGTCCACCAGTGAGGACAAAATACAGAAATCAGTTTAATAGTATATTTTGCTCATCAAGAAAAAAAAAATCCAGAAATCAGATAACACCCATTTCCTTAAAACTGCTACTCCACATTCCCAAACGAAACGACTGACCAGATCCTGGACTTCCGCCTAAAAAAACAGCGGACTAGCATCCAAGAGAAAGTAGTGAATAATTATTATTAAAAAAAAAAAAAAAAGGCACCGGCGCCTTCGAGAACTCCAGTAGAAATATGTACAGTGACGGAAATACAATTTTAGGTAGAGACAGAAGCTGCGAGCAGATCCTCTCCCCAAGTCCCAACAATTTCTGTACAGGAGAAACAGGGAGGTGAATATTGCCCAAATTATCTCCCGGAAGTGACCAACAATTTTTTCTCAGCATCTTTGGTGGCCTTCAAGATTGCGGGAGCTGGTTCTAATGCTACCTCTTCTACCGCAGGCATTGGCAACGGTTGCACCGGTGTGTAGTTGAAGGAGAGATCTTTGTTTGAAGCCAAAGCAAGGAGCTCTTTTTCCTCCAGCCCTTGAGGAGGCCCAAGGCTGCAACGCTCCGTAGTGTGTTTGGCCAATGCATCTTTGAATTTCTTGATCTACAAGTCATAAAGTGTCAAATCAGCCAAGATCCATAGCAAATACTAAAAATAAAGATCACTATGATCGAAAGTTTATAAAAAACAACATAATTATGATAGAAATTCAAATCTGAGGGAACTCATCAAATTCTTAATACAGGCTATGGCAGCGTTTTCATGTATAAACAGACGGGTCAAAGGAAACCCAGTCTGGTTTAGTTTCCTGTCAGACAACTTCAAGCAAGTGGCTTTGTTTTAGGCAGCAAGAGGAGCTGCGAAAGAGGGCCGAATTCCTATCAATTTGATCAAGATTTGCGATAAAAGAAATACAACTTACAGTGGCATTCGTGCAACTAAAGCTGCATAGACGACCGTGGGCTCCCCTATAAAACCGGAAGAAAGGTAGGACATGAACATTCAGGCTATAGCACATTGATTTATGCTCCTCATAATTCACCTGAAGAAACTGCACATCTGGCTTCATCTCCGCCAGTTGGCAAATCTGTGAAGAGAAATATATCAGAAAACACAAATGGATTGGGTCTTCTTCCTAAATGTTACACAAAAAAAGTGGAGAAATCCATAAGTTTAGTTTAGAGATCCCAAATCCCAGCACCTTCGGATGGAGGGCTCTACATCCCCCACAGCCTGGGGAGAAAAAATCCACAACGACGAGTTTATCTCCAGCGCTTGACAAGGAATCCACAAGATCTTGTGCACAAGTGACCTCTTTCATATTGGGTTGGAGACCCTTCTCCCACCATTTTTGAGCTTTCCCAATGGTAAGACTCATCTGCAATTCAGCTCGAATTTCCAATTAAGTATATATAGGGTATTAAAATACATTCAGAAAAAGGAGTGGGAGGTAGCAGACAGCAACGGTGTAAAAATAGATCAATAGAGACTAAAATTAGGTAGTCTGTCAAATTATATAGACTTACCAAGAGCGGAACCAAAACCCAGGGAAAAAACAATAAAATTAAACTGTAAGTCCCAGAAACAATAAATAGAGGGAGCCATCGAGGAATACAAGCATAAAAGTAACATGCGATACTGAAGCCCAAGACAACCAAGCCCACTAAACCCTGATCATGGAAGCCTCGACACTAGACCGAGACTCCTAAAAGAGCGCAAAGAACCCAAAACGACAATATCTTTTGAAAAAAGGCACATTCTGAGAAATTTGAAAGAGAAAACTATCTAATATGAGAGGACACAAATGGATTGAAGAAAGTACAAGGAGGCAAAGAAAGGGGTTAAAGCACTAATTGGAGACAACCCCGATCCTAAAAAATGAGGGACAAAAGAGAAAAAAAATACCCACTTTTTTTCCCCCTTCTTTCTGTTGTAGTGGTTGCAGAGAATCCATAAAGAAACAACACATTATATATATTTAATTCCAAGTCTCCAAACAAATTACCAAAAGTAGGAGAGGAGCCGTCATGGAAAAAATGAAAGAAGGGGAGGGGGTGAAGCACTTGAACTTGAAGATAAAAATTAAATATTGCATAACAGATGGAAGGGATTTTACAGACCTGCGCAGAAGAAGCTTGAGGGCATCCTCTCTTGGGATTCCTTTCACCAAATTGAGGGACGATCCTTTGACCATGGAAGTCGCTATCTGAAGAAGATTGCAGGGATGGGAAGCAGTTCAAAGGAAGAAAATGGACAGCAGAAAAACATGATCTCTTGGGAGAAGCTGAAACGCGGACATGGGGATATGACAAAAGCAGATAATTCTTGGTCAGCACTTCCGCCATGAATTTCCTAAGGAAGGATTGATTCTCTCGATTTTTTTTTGGGAAGAAAGATAAGGAAGAAGATCCGTCCTAACAAAGTACTAAAATTTTTTAGGAAAGGAGGAGTGAAGATGATGAGGGAAAGCATTTTTAAGTCCCTTCTTTATTTGCTTGCTTTCGGTGGAAGCAAAGGAACAGGGGAAGGCCAGCGAAAAAGCCGTTTTCAAGTAAAGGGTCAACTGTTTTGATCAACAAAGAATCCAACGGTGATGATGAGCTGAATGCTCCTTCTGTCTTCTGGTTTTTTTATTACCATCTTGTCCGATTTTATTACCATCTTATCCGCAAGAGAATTTTTTGCGTCCGATGGGCCGCAACGTGGGTAATCAGATCGACGACACGTGGTACTACGACCTTAATCCATTAATTAAATTTTGTTTTTTCTGTGTACCACCTTCTTCTCGGACGTTAACGCCTTAATTGGCGTAAAAAAAAAAAAAAAGCATTAATGGGTCGGTGTTATCGGATCCAAATCCTCTCCCGCAACAGAAGGGCATTGTGGTTGATCCAAGGGGTTGGGGGTCAGTCGATTCGCCTATCAATACATGGGGAGGTGGGCCAATTGAAATCTCGCCCTTGGCAGACGATAGGTCGGTAGGAGACGATTTGGTTGCAGGTGTTATCTGATAGAACTTTAAATTCTAGATTCTATAAATTTTGACTTCCTATTTTGAAGTAAAAATGTGTTTGATAAGCCCAATTGGATTTGGTTCAAATTCGAACTCGCACAGAGTGAATCGAATTCAAAATGATTTCAGAATTCAAAATTTTGGAGTAATTAATACTTGTTCCAGCATGTTGGAACAAATTTTTGAGAAAAAAAAAAGAGAGTTGACTTTCACTTGATTCTCACTTAACCAACACCACCACCACCTACCACCCACCACCACCACCACCGCCACCACCCCACCACCGTTGCCACCACCACCCACCACCACCACCATAACCACCACTCACCGCCCATTACCCACCATTACCACCATCTACTACTACCACCACCGTTTTTTCCAAACTTTGATTAGGGGAATAGTGTTTATCAAACATGTTTTTGTTCCAAAGATACTTTGAAATTTATTCCAGAAATGTGTTATCAAACACATTTTTATTCTTAAAAAATCCTAAAGTAGCCTGAAGTAGAATCCAAATTATGAATCAGAATCTAGAATTTAGAATAGAAGTTTTATCAAACAGGTGTAATGAGGCTCATTTCAATCAAGGTATGGAATTTTCTTTTTCTGTTCGATAAAGTCAAAAATCGAAATTTCAATTATTTTAGTTGAAATTTCATCAAAATTATAGAAAAACATTGTCAATCTACGAAATAAATTTCAATAACCAAAAAAATTGATTTTTGAATCCAATTTTTTGTGTGATGTATTTTCAACATTCTTAATATTTTCATTAAATTATTTGCACACCAAAAATAAATAAATAAATAAATAAAAAAAAATAAAAAAAACTCAAATGGTATTTCTATGTTTAACCATAGTATACTAATGTAGACTAGCAACTGAGGGTTGTACTCAAAGTTAAATGGATGATACTAATTTATGAATAATATCAGTTAAGTAATTATTTATTAAAATTTATATTTATTTATTTAAAATATTATTCATAAATAAGTAAACATCCTATTTGAATCCAATAAAAATAGTATAAAATTCAAATTCCAAAAAGAAAAAAAAAAATCAAAATTTTAGTTCAAGAACAAAAACTTTTAATTTTCACATACTATTTTTTTGTTCATTCTAAAAATTCTATAAATCTTATTAACGTAAAATATCACTAAAACCAAGAGTCCATTAAAATAATATTTTGTTTTGATGTCCAAAAACTTATTCCAATTGAGATGGCTTTAAACGACATTAGTATACTCCCAATTAGGTTTGATTGGAGCATATCTCCTTCAATATAACTCGGATTCAAGCAATATCAGTTTATTTGGAAAGCTAACATAATCAGTGTTGCAACAAATCTGAGATTACTTGAATCCAAATTATATTGAAAAAATTACGTTCCGATCAATCTTGTTTAGAGTATGCAAATGTTGTTTAAAGTCGTCTGGACGAGAATAATTTTTTGTACTTCAAAATAAAATATTATTTTGACGAATTCTTGGTTTTTTTGATGTTTTACTCCATAAAATTTATGAGATTTTTAAAATGGAAGAAAAAAAATCTAACATTTAAAAATTTAAAATCATCCTGTAATCGAAAATCTAATTTTTGTTCTTGAACTAAAAATTTGCCTTTTTATCTTTTTGGAATTTAAATTTTAGATTTATTGGATTCAAATGGAAATGTTTGCTTATTTATAATTTGACTAGGTATTGACTAGGTTGACTGGGTTTTGATTAAGTTGACTTTTACTCTTAAAAAAAGGTGACAGAAATGGGATGCTTATAGTAGTGAATTGTGGTACGTTTTTTATTTCTATGGATTTTTTTTAACTAAAAGTCTGATTTTTTTTTTTATATAAAAAGGAAAAAGTAATTATAACTAAAACCCCACTAGACAAGCAACCCATCTACAACTAATAAGTCATAGCAGGAACCACCACTATGACCAAAAAAAAAAAAAAGACAACCATAAAAAAAAATAATTTAAAACAGACCATTATCCTGCTCCCCTCCTACTTCAGGTTATCCTTGGAGAGAAAGTTGAAAGTCTAGTATCCTGATTTATTTCAATGGACATTAAATATGCGTTCTTGCAAGGAGACTTAGAATAAAAAGTATATATGACCACTTCTCCCAATCATCCCTTAGAGCATCAACCTGGAGTCGTGTGTAAGCTCAACAAAGTCATTTATGGGTTTAAATAGTTTCTATGGGCATGGTATGGTAAGTTGAGTACTGCTCTTATAAATTTTGGCTTTCATCAGAATATGTCCGATTCTTCAATGTTTGTTAGAAGAAATACCAACGGCATTATAGTTTTTATTTTTGGATAAGTAGATATTTTATTAACCAGAAAAAAAAGAGCATAACAAGCTCTCTTAGAAAGAAGGCCAGCACCCAAACAAAATCACCCTAACCAGGAGGACTCCAGACCAAGAATGTCTAATACAAACCTAGCACCACCACAACAAAAACAAATACAAAAAACCAAACCTAGACAACTCGAACACGACATGCCTGGCATAAAACTCCAAGAAAGAGCCCAACCCACAACAAGGAGCCCAACAGAAACAATCTAAACCCAGAAGGGAGACATCAGAAAATCCAGAGGCAAAACAACTCAACCCAAGCTGAGAAACAACCACAACAATAATACCAAACATGTCGCCCTACCGAGGCAACCGACTCAAATCTTAAACTTCATCATTTGATGATTGATACACGAAGGAAGACTTAGCCTTAGAATAGCACCCTGCCTACTTTGATAGCCCTTAACACTAACCGAGGAGAGAGGAGGTAGTATAGCCAGTGGGGTAGGGTTGGTGGATAAAGGAGATTGGCCAAGAGAGAGTGCTGCTGTCGAATTACAAAAACTACGATCAACAGCTATAATCTCATGCAATTTATGTAAGACTCATTGTAAGACCCGCACTCCACTAACTTGGTTTAACTGTGTCATGCCAGGTTTTTTCATCATTCCTGGACCAAGTGGACCAAGCGTGTGAAGATAAATCACAAATCAGGTATGAGAATTGAGTTAAAAACACTGAAAACTTACCTAAGGTTGTATACCTGGGTAGGTATGGTCGACCATAAGGAAGGGAACAAAAATCTCAAATCCAGAACCCCACGGTCGATGATTTCGACCCTACGATCGACGGTTTATGCGACCATATGATAGACCGTGAGAACCCAGATCAGACTCTGAGTTTTGAAAAATTTTCTAAACTAAGGGATTGCTTTCCTAATTGAAAGAGGACTCTATATGGAAAGTTTCCCTCTATATAAAGGACGTCCTTCAGCCCTTTTTCACTTTTTTAGAACATTAGTAAGAAGGAAGAGAAGGAGAAGAAGAAAAAGTTAAGGAGAAAAATTTGCTGAGAAGAGATTGGCTCTTTATCACAGGCAAAGGTATGAAACAAATCTCTAGAAATGTAAACTCTAAGGAATAGGACTTCTATGGAAGATAAACAATATCAACCTATTATGATCTATGTGATTTCCTTGAGAAAATCCCAAGGAAAACCATGAGGAGTGAATTTGATGATTAGGATTGATAAGAAATTACTAATGATGGCCATAGGATGACTTTAGAATAAACCCCATTGAAGATCAGAAGAATTGACCCAGGAAGAACTCGAATTGCATGTAATCTGTGACTAGAAATCTCAAGGTCGCAGCTATGGTCGACCATAGCATGACCAGCATGACCAGAGGATCGACCAAAGGCATTCGAAAAGATTTCAAAAATCATATGGTCGCAGCTATGGTCACACCATATGCGATCGTAGGGTATCGACCGTAGGCAGTAAGGTCGATACAGTATGAGACCATAGGACCAATCAGACACCTATCAGTGCTCTGTTTCGATTTTTGACTACTGTAAATGAACCCTAACTTAAATTCATATAACTTTTAGATTTTTAAATCAATTCAAAGAGAATTTCAAGACTTGGAAGGAGATTGAGTATTGCTAACAGGTGAGGGAACAAGACCTAAACTAATTGGTTAATAACAAACTGTTTGTTTTTTTGGAGTCCAACGCCATGATTGATTCTATGCTTGTATGCTTGTAATGTGCATCTCACATGTTATCCAATATTCCTGTTATTACTATTCATGCATATTTAATGCTATTTATTTATAACATAATGATGACGATGATGTTAGGAATAAGCATGCGAATGTATGTGTGTGGTAGGTGTATTGGATGCTAGTGAAGCATCAAGGGGATAATGTGGCATGGTGGTCTTTGACCTCGTCACTAGACTCTAGCTCTATCTCTACTCAAGTCTTGCCCACTAACATCGTTGTTTTGCCATTACCTTAGCAGAACTATTACGTCGTAGGGCATCAGAGGAGGTGGTCTCGGACCGTGTGGTCTCTGACTCTGTCGGGGGGCCTTAGCTCTATCTCTATGGACGTATTGAGGGATGCTGGGGTGAGGCCTTGGATACACTGTTTGACATTAAGATTAGTTAGTTGCGAGTCCATTTTGTAAGCCTTCGCCAATAGGGGCTTATGTGTTGGTATGGGTAGGGCATCAGGAGAAGTGTTGGCGGTATTTGATCCGGACACTTTAGCTCTATCTCTATTCCATGGTGGGTGCATGTGGGATGGCAATGGTGTTTAATCCATTGGGTGAATTCACACACTCGTGTATAGAGGTGCGGCGGCCACCAAACCTTTCTATAGCATATTGCAAACTTATAAACCAGACCAAAGATATGAATTGAATGCATGCATATGTTTGTTGCATTGTTTTGTTTGCTCACAGAGCCGTGATGTGTGCTCACCCTTTCGACGTCGAATATTGTTAGTTGATGATGCAGGTCCTACTGTTGAAGAATATATGAATGTGTCTACGTATGGACACATTGCTGGGATGGACGTAGAAGCTGAAGAAGATGCACATGATTCATCATGCGAGTGCAACCAATGTGTTTTTGCTTAAGTTTAGTTATAATTTGAACATCAGATATGTAATTGATTATTTATTTTTATGTCTAGTGGTTTGGAGATAATTGGATTAAATACTTATTTATCACTGTTAGACTCTCAGTTCATTATCTGTAAGACTTTCGCTTATTTATTTATTACCTTCGATTATTAATGTGGAATGTGTGTGTGGTTTGATATGGTGGGTACGACCCAGACGAGATCCTGGGTAAACCATTGATTTATTGATAGTTCATCACACCATTCTGGTTAGACCAGAATTGGGGTATAACACCCGTACTCCACTAATCCGGTCTAACCATATCATGACAAGTCTTCCTATCATAATAGGGTTAAGTGAACCAACCGGGTGAGTGAAACCACAAAGCGAGGTATGGAATCTATCCTCTTGAAGTTTGTCTGATCGGACAACTTGCGTTGTCCGATCTACGTATTAGGCGACTGGTCAATCTAAGTTGTCCGATCTACGTATTAGGCGACCGGTCAATCCCATAATAGACTATGAGTTTAGAAAAGTTTTCAAGTTTGAGTAGGACTCCTTCCTAATTATAATTCTACTCTTAATGGAAGGTTTCCATCTATATAGGGGACATACTTTCACTTCCTCATACTCTTTTGATCACTCATAAATCCTAGAACTAAGTGGAAGAGTAGAGAAGAAGGAAAGAGAAAACTTGGGAGAAAGGGCTAAGAGCTCTTGTAAGACCCGCACGCCACGAACCTAGTCTAACCTTACGTTCTCATGTCGTGACTAATCTTCCCATCATAATTGGCTCAAGTGAACCAATTATATGAAGAAACCACAAGATGAGGTAAGTCACAAGTCAAATTTAGTTGTTGTGGTTGACTGGTTAAGTTTATATGAAAGCAAACAGTCAAAAACTAAAAACCAGTAAATTTTAGACCTATGCTGGCATGTTTGGGGGTTACGGTCGCACCTATGGTCGACCGTAGTGAGACCATGTGACCTATGGTCGCATGTCTTGGTGGTACCATCGACGGTTTATGCGACCGTATGATCAACCGTAGGAACCCAGAACCGACTCCGTGTTTAGGAAACTTTCCTAATTTGAGGAGGACTCTTTCCTAATTGAAAGAGGACTCTATATAGAGGTTTGTCCTCTATATAAGGGACGTTCCTTAGCCTCTCTCACTCTTTTAGAACCCAAATTGAAACTCTAAACCTAAGAGAGAAAGAGAGAGAGGAAGAGAAGGAGAATGAGATTTGAAGAAGAAGGCTGAGAGGAAGGTTTACAGAGAAGAGTTCTATCTTTTTACAACAAGCTTAAGGTATGGACTTGACTCTATAGAATAGATTAGATAGGATAGGTTCCTTTCCATCATGTTGATGTGTTGAATCTAATGTAACGATTTCGGTTATGGAATTTCTAAGCAAAACCATAGAGAATAGGTTAGGGTTAATGGATGAGGGATAAACTAAGAATATTGGCCTTAAAATAATCATTAGGAAGGACCCCATTGATGATCCAAGAGGAGAAACTCATGTGAGAAGTAAAAATCAACCAAACTACGTATGGTCACAGCTATGGTTGACCATAGGATGAGAAAGTATCGACCACAGCCATTCAAGAAGAATTCAAGAAACATACGGTCGTAGCTACGGTCGCATGTAATGCGACCATAGGGTATCGACCGTAGGTCTTATGGTGGCATATATTGCTACCATAGCATCGACCATAGCATCGATCGTAAGAAAACAACAAGCATATTTTAAGACCAAACAAGGTTTTTGACTACTGTAACTTGGTAAACTTGAACCCTAACTTACATACATTAATTGTTTAAGATCCTAATATATTCAAAGTGACTTTCAAAGCTTGGGAGAGGAACAAGGAGAGGATCAAACATCGATCAAAGGTGAGGGAACAAGACCTAAACTAATTGGTTAATAACAAACTGCTTATTTTTATTGAGTCCAATGCCATAATTGATTCTAGGCGTGTATGCTTGTAATGTGCATCTCACATGTCATCCAATATTCCTACTATTACTGTTCATGCATATTTAATTTCATTTATTTATAACATGATGATGATGATGATGTTAGGAATATGCATGTGAAATTATGTGTGTGGTTGGTGTGTTAGATGCGAGTGGAGCATCAGGGGGAGGACATGGCATGGTGGTCTTTGACCTCATCACCAGACTCTAGCTCTATCTCTACTCAAGTCTTGCCCACTAACATCGTTGTATCGCCATTACCTTAGCAGAATTATTACGTCGTAGGACATCAGGGGAGGTGGTCTCGGACCGTGTAGTCTCTGACTCTGCCGGGGGGCCTTAGCTCTATCTCTATGGAGGTATTGGGGGATGCTGAGGTGAGGCCATAGATACACTATTTGGCATTAGGATTGGTTAGTTGCGAGCCCAATTTGCAAGCCCTCGCCAATAGGGGCTTACGTGTTGATATGGGTAGGGCATTAGGAGAAGTGTTGGCAGTGTTTGATTCGGACACTTTAGCTCTATCTCTATTCCATGATGGGTGCATGTGGGACGGTAATGGTGTTTGATCCATTGGGCAGATTCACACACTCGTGTATAGAGATGCGACGACCACCAAACCTTTCTATAGCACATTGTAAACTTATATACCATACCAAAGAGATGAATTGAATACATGCATATGTTTGTTGCATTGTTTTGTTTACTCACTGAGCTCAAGTTGGAGAGCTAACCCTCGTGCACGTAATTCTTTTTAGTTTCTGATGTTGCAGGTATTACGATTGAAGATTATGTCGACACGCCAACATATGAACAGGTGGCGGCTATGGATGAACAAGCTGTGGAGGACTATTATGAGTCGTTAAGTGAGTGTTTCAACTATGAATACGCTTAGTTTAACTTTCGTACTTGGATATTTGTAATATGTATTAAATTATATTTTGGTTACTTAGAGATAACTGGAATATTAATTATTTATCATGATTAGACCTCAGTTCATTATTAATAAGACTTCCGCTATTTACTTT
The DNA here is from genome assembly GCA_028583415.1 of Protea cynaroides. Lineage (NCBI taxonomy): Eukaryota > Viridiplantae > Streptophyta > Magnoliopsida > Proteales > Proteaceae > Protea > Protea cynaroides. The sequence goes on along the minus strand of CM053269.1, from coordinate 64,103,331 downwards.
ATTATCTCTGATTAATGTGGAATGTGTTTTGGTTTAACATGGTTGGCATAGCCTGTACAAGATCCTGGTTGAACCGTTGGTTTATTGATGGTTCATCACACCATTCTGGTTAGTCCAGATTTGGGGTGTGACAACTTGGTATCAGAGCTCTCAGGCCTTGTCAATCAAACCCGAATACTTTCACTAAAGTCCATGAACTGAGTTAGGATAAATTAAAAGCTTTAATACAAACACACCATAAGCACCTGTGTTGGTTGAGACAGAACTTAAACAAGACAATAATGCACATATAAAAGGTGGAACCATATATATACACAGACAAAAAAAGAAAATCCCTGATAAACAAATAATATAGGGTACGATCTATAAATCGGGCAGTTGTCTAAGTATACAAAGAATATAGTACAGTAGCAAGAAGGAAGCATCTGTAAAGTAGAAAAATTGGAATACCGAGTTGGTACTCACAAGATGTGAAATTCGATGTATGACAGAGAAAGAAGAAAAATGGCTAGTAACGCCTAAATCCTTGTAGAGGTAAAGAGAAAGATCTCGGGCTAAATCTAATAGAGATAGGAGAACAATGGCCATACACAAAAATGAGAGTAACTATAAAAGAAGATAAAGCTATACTCTTGGGTGACGTGGGGACTCAGAGTGAGATCCGCCATACGCTGATCTATTACCAGCTGAGCATTAAGAAAATGTTGCAACTTGACCCTACCACTATCTGGGTCGAGAACGATAGTGAAAACTCATCTGAGAAGATGCTAAATAATGATAATCAGATTAGAACAAATCAAAGGAGGTGAATAACTAGGCCACTCCAGCCAATCTACTTGGACTACCAAGTGCCTTGGCTACGGTTGTAATAAACTTGGTCTGACAAAATAAACAGATGAGACCGACTATGCAAGTTACCATGGTAATCTCTACCCAAGTTGTCAATGCTACACCAACACCTCCAGGTCAGATCAAGTACAATACTAGTTGGTATACCTCCAGCATATGTTAGCCGTAACATAGTGCCTACCATATAGCATGTCCCAGTAATGCACACCCCAATGTAGAAGCTTGGTGCACAACAAGCAGTGTATCAAGGTGGTTACCCTTATCAGTCACCAATGTATGTGATAGCTGCATCATGGCAGAATGATCCGACAAGGATTGAAGAATGTTTTCTGAAGATGAAGCCTCGAACGTTTTCAGCAAAGGATCAAATCTATTATGGCCATATAACTAGATAGATTTATATAGGATGCAGTGCATTATTGACTTACTCTTATGATTATAGAGGATGCACATACCTGATTTTAATTCTCGTACCTTGACAAAATACCTGTAAGGCCCGCACGCCACGAACCCGGCCTAACCTTATATTTTGTGTCAGGACCCGTCTACATATCATGGTCGAGCCAAGTGGACCAAGTGTGTGAAGAAAAACCAAAATCCAATATGAAAATTTACTCAAAAATAGTCAAAATGAGGGTAGGGTCGCAGGTTTTAACAGACAGGTCCGACCCCCCCATCGACCCGTGACTAGGGGTCGCAGGGGGTCTATGAACTGTCCGACCCCCCCATCGACCCCCGGTAATCGAGAAAAACAACACGAATCGAAAATTAGGAAACCTTCCTAATTTCAATTGGAACCTTTCCTAAACTCAATGAGACTTATTTTGGGAGGTTTTACTCTATAAATAGGACGTTCCTAAGCCTCTTTCACTCCTTTTACAACCCTAATTGGATTGAGAGAAAGATAAGAGAAGGAAGAGAAGGAGAAGAGAAAGAGAATTGAAGAAGAAAACCAAGGAGGAGGAAATTCAGAGGAAACTCTGAATCTCAACAAACCTAAGGTATGAATACATTCCCCATGATTTATTTAAGACCTTAGAATGGTTTATGAAGAGGGTATGACTTATAAGAAACCCAAATCACCCATCCATGGTTAGGTTTCAATGGAAACCATGGAGGAGATCATTGAAACCATGTAGGTGAATAAAGAATAGTTCTAAACCATATAACATGTATGGAATGGACTATAGAAGCAAGCCATAGGACCCCAAACATGAATGAATGGACGAAATTTGATATTTTCGACTCAAGCCATGGGGGGTCGCACTTAGGGTCGATGGAACCTCCGACCCTAGCATCGACCCCCAGCATCCGGGAAGTTCAGGAAAGGAGGGGTAGCACCTAGGGTCGATGGAACCTCCGACCCTAGGCATCGACCCCCAGTTAACCGCAAGCTGTAAAAATTAGAATAAATTCTAATTAAATTCTATCGACTTTGTTAGGTCTTTTAGCAATATAATATTGATATAAAAGTGATTCTTAAGGCTTAAAAAGAGGATCTACAAACAAGCAAAGGTGAGGGAACAAGACCTAAACTAATTGGTTAATAACAAACTGTTTTTATTTCTTGAGTCCAATACCATGATTGTGATATGCGTGTGTGCTTGTAATGTGCATTCAACATGTCATCCAATATTTCTATTATTACTGTTCATGCATATTTAAATTTATTGATTATAACATGATGATGTTGATGATGGTAGGAATAGGCATGTGAATGTTTGTGTTTGGCTGGTGTACATGGTGCGGGTAAGGATGGTATCAACCGGTACTTCGATGCCGTTCTCATCGAGGTATATTGTGCCATGGTCTATTCAAGTCATGTCCACTAAGCAAGTGTTAGTGTGCTTGATGCGAGTGGAGCATCAGGGGGAGGATGTGACATTATGGTTCAGCCTGATCACCAGACTCTAGCTCTATCTCTACTCAAGTCTTGTCCACTAACATCGTCGTATCGCCATTACCTTAGTGGAACTAATATGTCGTAGGGCATCAGGGGGGGGGGGGACGTGGCATTGTGGTTCAATCTGGTTACCAGACCCTAGCTCTATCTCTATGGATGTATTGAGGGATGTTGGGGTGAGGCCTTGGATACATTGTTTGACATTAGGGTTGGTTAGTTGCGAGCCCAGTTTGCAAGCCCTCGCCAACAGGGGCTTACGTGTTGGTATGGGCAACCGATGCAGCCATGCCATTTTCATGGGGTGTATATTGTCCATGGTGGTTGCATGTGGGGCGACAGTGCCGTTTTCATTGGACGTTTCCACACACTTGTGTATAGAGGTGCGGCGGCCACCTATCCTTTCTATAGCACATTGCAAACTTTAAACCAGACCAAAGATATGAATTGATTGCATGCATATGTATTGTTGCATTGTTTTGTTTGCTCACTGAGTCGTGATGTGTGATCAACCTTTCGAATTCGAATACTTTTAGTTGATGATGCAGGTACCACCGTTGAAGATTATATGAACGCTCCCATGTACGGGCATGTGGCGACAATGGAAGCTGAAGACTTAGTGGATATGCATGACTCCTCATGCGAGTGCAACTCATGCGTATTCGATTATATTTTGCATAGATTTTATTAAAGACATGTAATTGATATTTATTTAATTATGTCTCAGTTGATTTAACAATAATTTGATATTTATTTATGGTTATCACAGTTAGATTCTCAGTTCATTTACTATAAAATTTATGGTATTTATGTTATTACCTCTGATTAATGTGGAATGTGTTTTGATTTATCATATGTGGGATAGCCTATTGTGAGATCCTGGTTGAACCATTGGTTTATTGACGGTTCATCACACCATTCTGGTTGGTGCAGAATTGGGGTGTGACAATACCTTCTTGATTCAACCTGTTAATTGGAGTTATATATATTGTTTCTTTAGAATTAGTCCTGATTATACCAATCTAAACTACTCCCATGATCGACACCATGAATAGAGATATAAACCGAATGAACCTTTAAAGGTTTAATCATTTGGAACGTACATCTTTCTGATTTATACTTGATTTATTGATGTACCAAAACTTCTCCAGATTTACTCTTGTAGTGCCTTGACCAATGACATTATATACTTAATAGAACCTATAACCATGAGGTTAAGAACTGTAAAACCTCTATTTCCATGGACCACCGTGCAACTTAACGACCTTTGGATGACGGTTGGATTACCATAGATTTACTCCTGATCTTTTAAACCGAAGTTCACTAGATAGTACAAGTGTTCATCATCATACTAAATTCGAAAGAAGGAAGTGAATCTCTTGTGGATAAACATTCTGATTCATACATTTCCTGAACTTCTTTGATAAAGATACTTAGTTAATAAGGGAATTATTGAAGGTAAAACGATTGAATTCAGATTAGATTCTATAACCAAGAAAATCTCAGATTAAGTAAGGAGAATCTGTTATGAGATTGTTGAATGGATGGATTTGAGTCATGGTTTGTAAAAGAGTGCATGAGCAATAAGTAAGAATTTCCAAGAGTAGCCAATGAAGGAGTAGATAGAGCTCGACATAATTAAAGATGGCTATATCGGTATGAACTTTGACAAGGCAAAATATTTGTAAAAGCATGAAGTAGAAAATTGTGGCATTGATAGTATTTGGATTAGTTTAGTTACTATTGAGTTATTTCAAATAATGAATAAAAGGACTGAGTAAGGACCAAAAGTAAATTTGTTGGAATTAATAAGAATACAAGCATATACCCTAATGCTTATAGATAGACTTGGGATATGTAATGAGTAAATAGTCAGAAGATGCTTTTCGAGATATACGAAAGAGAGATCAGGGTAGAACATCAGTGATAAAGAGATGTAAGCTACTGAGTGCAATATGAGATTTTTGACGATAGTCTTTGAAAAATCATAAGAGATGAAGGAACTAGTCAAGCTCTTAAGAACTTTAAACTAGATTTTGCTAGTTCAAGCCATTTTGGACTAAATGTGGCATAGGTGAGTGTTATGAACAATGTTCGAATCGTATGGATGGACAAAATTGATATGCAACCTAGTTCTACTTGAGATGGCAGACTTCGACGTTATCTTAGGGATAGACTGGTTGTCTCAACACTCTATAAAGCTGTTCTGTGCATAGAAGAGGTTGTCATTTAAGAACAAAGACGGCACATAATTGCTTAGGAAGTAGAAGCTTATCCTTTCTGCACTACAGGCAAAGAGATGCCTTAAAAAGACAAGAGTCGGATATATGGTATTTGTGCTGGACGTTACTAAAGAAGCACCACAGAAGGAAGATATTGATGTGATGCATAAATTCCCTGATATGTATTTCCAAGAGACTTACCCGGGTGGCCACCTGATCATGCAACCGAGTTCATTATTGACTTATTACCTGGGATGGCACCTGTGTCAAAGGCACCCTATAAAGTAGCTCCTATGGAGTTGAAGGAATTGAGACTCAACTGCGAGAGTTATTAGACAAGGGTTCTAATCGTCTAAGTATTGTGTCATGGGGAACACCAATGCAATTCGTGAAGAAGAAGGATGGTAGTGTCAGATTATGTATAGACTACTAGAAATTGAACAAGCTCACCATAAATAATTGATGTCCATTGTTACAGATTGAGGACTTGTTCGATCAGTTATAAAGTACAAAGGCGTTCTCTAAGATCGACCTTGGATGGAGCATCATCAATTGAAGATTAAAGATAGTGACAATCTGAAGACGACTTCCAGGACCAAGTATGGACACTAGGAGTTCCTGGGTATATCCTTAGGATTAACCAATGCACCAGCATATTTTATGGAGCTTATGAACAGGGTGTTTCATGATATGTTGGACACGTCGGTCATAGTTTCATAGACTATATATTGGTTTATTCTAAAGACGAAGAAAGCCCTATAACGAATTTTAGAACAGCTTCACAACGGCAAAAATTGGAGAAGTTTTATGCCAAGTTCATGAAGTGTGAGTTTTGGTTAAACAAGGTTGCATTCTCAGGGTCACATAGTATCATTAGAAAGGATAAAAGTGGACCTCAGTAAGATAGAAACAATTGTATGGTGAGAAACGCCTAAGAACATTACGGGGTTAGCTGGTTATTACAGACGATTTGTAGAGAACCACTCTAAGATCGTAAAACCTCTTACCAAGCTAACCAGGAAGGGAGAGGAGTTTATTTGTACTGACAAGTGTGAAGAATATTTCTAGGCTCTTAAAGCAAGGCTGATATCGGCTCCCATCTTGATCGTTCCTCAACAGGGAAACTTTTTACCCTATACACCAATGTTTCCAGATTGGGTATAGGATGCGTATTGATACAAGGAGAATAAGTGATTATATATGCTTCAAAACAACTGAAGGAGCATGAAAAGAACTATCCGACCCATGACTTGGAGTTAGCGACGATGAATCATGCAATCGAAACTTGGAGACATTATCTATACGGAGAAGAATTTCAGATTAAATTGGATTACCAGAGTTTTGCTTATCGCTTCACCCAGAAAGAGTTGAACATGAAGATAAGGACATGGTTGGAACTCCTGAAGGATTAAAACCATGATATTCAATGTCATTGGTGCAAGACTAATATGGTAGCTGAGGTTTTGAGCAACAAGAAATAATGAAGCCAAAAGGAGGACCTAGTACAATAGCTGCCTTGTGTTCCGCAGCAACAGATTCAGATTTGGAAGAAGAGTAACATATAATAGAAACTCATGATGATCCAATTGAACGAGAACTTATGGATAAATTTATGGAAAACTAATTCTTCGGTTGTGCTTGTGGCATTAAAGATCATCTCTGAATTGATGGATGAAGTAAAAATAGCAATTTTGTTAGATCTGTATATAAGAACGATGCAAGAAGATTTAGAGAAAGAAAAACCTAACCCTGACTTACTTCAGATGCGAAAAAGGTCCTGAGATACAGAGGATGATTATGCATACCTGAAAGTGAAAAACGCTGATCATAGATACAAGATAATGCTAAAAGCCCATTCTATTCCATATTGGGTACATCCTAGAAGTACAAAATATACCAAAACATGAAGAGATAATTTTGGTGGAAGGGAATGGAAGTAGTTGTGGATAGATGTATGTTTTAGTGACTGAATTATCAGCAAGTAAAGGCTGAAGGAGAAAGACCAACATGGCTTACCATAACCACTATCGAAGCCAGTCTGGAAGTGAAACTGCATTACAATGAACTATGTCACCGTTTTACCATTGACTCCTAGATCAGTTGACGCAGTTTGGGTGATTATTGATCATCTTACGAAGATAGCTCATTCCATTGCTATACGACCTCGGTATGCTTTAGAGCGACTAACTAAGCTATATGTGAATAATATTGCCAGATTGAACAGTATGCCTGAGAGCATAGTGTTGGTCGGAGGTCATGCTTTATCTCAAAGTTTTGGGAGGATATACAGAAAACAATGGGAACAAAGTTGAAGTTTAGTACCGCATTTTTCCTTAAATCGAAGGACAGTCAGAGTGGACTATACAGATCCTAAGAGATATGCCCTAAGCTTGTGAAATTGATTTCAAGGAGCTTGAGTTGAGAAGTTAGCGCTGATTGAATTTGCTACCAAGCTATCATGTAGATGTCACTTATGAAGCATGGTATGGTAGAAATGTCACACCCCAAATTCTGATCCAACCAGAACGGTGTGAGTGAACCGTCATTGAACCAACGGTTCACACCAGGATCTCGAATAGGCCGTGTCCACCCATACAAACCAATTAGACATAACCACAATCAGAATATAAACATACAGCGGAAGACTTTAAATAGAATGAACTGAGCATCTATTGATAATTTAAATAAATATCCCATTATCTAAATTCAATCACATAAAATAAATATCTATTACATCACTTAATATCAAACAAAATAACTGAAATAAACAAATAAAACAAATCACAGGTACACGCAGAAAGGGCACTCGCATGAAGCGTCATGCTCGTCCTGTCATGCCTGTACATCCAACACCGCAGCACCACCATACGCCGGAGCGTTCACATAATCGTCCACAGTATAACCTGCATCCAGATCTAAAACAATGTATATACAAAGGGTGAGCACACAACACGGCTCGGGAAGGCAATCGACAGTTTCACAAGATTATGCATGAGTAACAATCATTTTATGCTTTGTGGTCCGGTTTTAAGTTTGCAATGTGCTATAGAAAGGTTTGGTGGCCCCCGCACCTCTATACACGAGTGTGTGGCGTCGCACAATAATCACTCTACCACCAACCCACATACACCCATCATGGAATAGAGATAGAGCTAAGGTATACCCGCACCTCCCCTGATACTCTACCCATACCAGTACCTAAGCCCCTCATCGGCCGGGGCTCGCAAACCCGGGCTCGCAACTAACCAATCCTATATGTCAACAATGTATGCTCTATCCCAACGACGGCCGTCTACGGCATAGAGATAGAGCTAGAGCGTGCAGGCCGGGTCGGAGACCTCCTAAACCTCACCTCCCCTGATACCCTATCCGCAACTAACCCACTAGGATAGAAACAATACGCAGGTAGACCCTATCCCAACACGACACCCTACGGCATAGAGATAGAGCTAAAGCATCATGGACAAGGCGGCGTCGACTCGGAATCCTCGGTACCACCAACGATGGTCGGGACAACATCAATATCGGAGACCAACGTACCACGATCTTCCCCGATACCCCACCCGTACCAAGCATGTTAAGATAGAATACTACAAAAGGTGCCGGTGTGAAGAGCGATCCCGGGCCCATGCCCCACTCCACACACCAACGAAAACAATCACATGCCTAACAATCACATCCTATGAATGCATGAACAATAATAATAGCTGAAAGTAAAGGATGGCATGTAAATATGCACAAACATCACATCACAGATATTCAATGATTAACAACGATTTACTGTCCATTAATTATTAGGTTTAGGTCAGATTCCCTTACCTGACGCTCGTTCAACAACTTGCTCTACGTCGCAAGATCCAAACGATAAGTCACAGCGTCCTACATAATATTAGGGTTTCATCAGAATATATTATTTAGGGTTTCATGTTGGTCGGAACCCAACATGGATCACAAAATACCCTCACGAGCTGACCGGTGGCATGTACCGGTCGCGGCTCAGAGGGAAAGACTGGCGACCGGTATGGTCAGCCGGTCCCCCACGAATAACCTCCCGAGAGGTAGCGGTCGCAACATACCGGTCGCACTATGTGCAACCGGTATAGTCGACCGGTATGTCTCCGGAAGACCATACATGGGTTCTTCGACTGTCGATCATCCTCCATGGATTTTCAGGGTTTCTCTTATCCATGCTAAGTCTAGGTTTTGAGTTAGAGCTATCCCCAACTCATTCAAGTCTCGTTTCGATGAATATCATCTCGAAACTCGAATCTAGGGTTTGACGGCAACTTAGGGTTTATTGGCCAATTTAGGGTTTTAGATCAATACCTACTTTGCATGGTATTGATCCACCCACATAACTAACATAGGTTACGAAGATGGATTTAAACACTTACCGTTGACAGGCGTAGCGAGAGCTTCGTCAAACGGTAATGGCGGCACCTCCTTCTTCTTCCTAGCTCCTTCTCCTCTCCAAACTCTTTCTCTTCTCTAGGGTTTGTGAAAGACAATGGAAAGGATTTGAGGGGTTTAAGGGTGTATTTATAGGCTAGAAATAGGGTTTAGTAACCCTACTAGGATTAGGAAACTTCTAGGATTCGAAATCGGGAAAGTGGGACCCGCAGAGACCAATTTCCAAATTCCCGCACATAGCCGTGCGAGCCATACCGGTCGACCGGTACCATCATCCGGTACCATCGACCGGTATACCTAAAATCAGGTATCATTGGTCGACTTCGGTCCGATTTCGTACTGTTTGTTATCCGCTTGCCCCGTCTGGCTCGGTGATGATCGGAAGACCTGTCACGACACAAAACTAAGGTTTAGACCGGGTTTTCAGAGTGCGGGTCTTACAACTCCACCACCCTTAAAAGAAATTTCGTCCCGAAATTTACATGTAGGTACTACAACTCCCCCACCCTTAAAAGAAATTTCGGCCTCGAAATTTGAACGTACCTTGATCGTCAAAAGGTTAGGGTACTCCTTCCTCATCGCGCTCTCTTCTTCCCAAGTAATTTCCTCCACATTTTGGCTTCTCCAATGCACCTTTACATAGTGGATATCCTTGGTTCGAAGTTGCTGAACTTTTCGACTTGAGAGCATTACGGGCACCACTTCGAAAGTTAAGTCTTCAGTCAAGTCTGGAGGATCAGCGCTCAAGATATGCGATGGATCTCGACATACTTCTTCGGTAATGAGACATGGAACACATTATGAACGCTAGACATAGATGGTGGTAGAGGCAATTGATATGCTACATTACCACGTCGATTCAATATCTCATATGGTCCCACATACCGGGGCATAGCTTCCCCTTCTTACCAAACCGTTTCGGACCTCGCACCGGTGACACCTTCAAGAACACTTTGTCACCCACCGCAAACTCCGGATCTCGACGTCGATTATCCGCATAGTGCTTCGTCGAATTTGAGCTGTCTTTACTCTCTCTTTGATCCGATCAATCACTCGGCAAGTTTCTTCAACAAACTCCGGTCCTACAATTCTTCTTTCCCCCACTTCATTCCATAACAGAGGTGTACGACATTTTCTCCCATAGAGAGCTTCATATGGGGCCATCCGAATTGTAGCCCGATAACTATTGTTGTAAGCAAACTCGATAAGTGATAGCTTCTCATCCCAAGCTCCTTTGAAATCTAATGCACAAGCTCGAAGCATATCTTCCAAAATTTGAATGGTTCGCTCTTTGTCCGTCCGTCCGAGGATGGAAAGCATCTTGAACTTCAACTTTGTTCCCATAGCTTTACGTAATCCTTCCCGAATTTCGATGTAAAACGGGGATCTCGTCGGACACTATACTTTCTGGGAACGCCATGAAGTCCGACTATATTATCAACATATAACTTGGCCAGCTTCTCCATGGTATACCGAGGTCCGACCGCAATAAATCGAAATGTCTTGGTGAGCCGATCTACTATAACCCAAACCGCATCCACTTGACCTTGGTGTCAAAGGTAGGCCGGTGACAAAATCCATGGTGATACAATCCCACTTCCATGCGGGTTCCGTAACGGCTGTAGTAAACCTGCGGGTCTTTGTTTCTCCGCTTTAACTTGTTGACAATTCGGACATTGAAACACGAAACGAGCTATATCGGCTTTCATACCTCTCCACCAATAGAGTCTTCTTAGATCATGGTACATCTTGGTACTTCTCGGATGTACCGAATATGGAGTGTAATGAGCTTCGGTCATAACTCGGCCTCCCGATATCGCAGTCTTCGCTCTCGGGTATACATACCCCTCCGCGATACTTGAGTACTTTGTCCGATTCCAAGGTAAAGTCGAGGATTACACGTACCCTTCTCTAAGTCTTCCCGCACCGTCCCGAGATATGGATCCTCGTAGGATTGCTACCTTGACTTCATCAATTAGGCTCGGCGAGATCTTCAATGCGACGAACATCATAGTGAACTTATGAATCAAGCCTTGCTCAACCGGATCTTCTGCAGTTTTGATAATATGGTCTTCATCAATTTCCATCGAACTCGAGGCTGCAGCACACAATGCGGCATTTGTACTCGGTCCCGCCTCGGGTTTCGATGCCCACTTTACCTTAAGGCGTCGGCCACCACATTTGCTTTACCCGGGTGGTACTGGATGTCGCAATCATAATCTTTTAACAATTCCAGCCATCTCCTGCGCCTCATATTCGGATCCTTCGAGTGAAGAGATAAGTTAAGCTCTTGTGATCCGACTTGATCTCGAAACTTCTCACCGTACAAATAGTGTCTCCAAGTCTTGATTGCATGAATAACCGCTGCTAGCTCCAAGTCATGCGTAGGATAGTTCTTCTCATGCTCTTTTAACTGTCTTGATGCGTAGCGATTACACGTTCTCCTTGCATCGAAACACACCCAATACCCAACCCCGAAGCATCCGTATATAGAGTAAACGGTACGCTTGGTTCGGGGATGGTCGGGATAGGTGCGAGACAAGTCTTGACTTCAAAATCTGGAAGCACTTCTCACACTCATCTGTCCATATAAATTTCTCTCCCTTCTTGGTCAATCCGGTGAGCGGAACCGCGATCCTGGAGTAATCTTCCACGAATCTTCTATAATAACCAGCCAACCCAAGGAAACGACGAATCTCTGCAACAGATTTCGGTGCTTCCCATCCTACTATAGCAGCTATCTTGCTTGGATCAACCTTGATACCGTCTCCGGATACAACATGGCCCAAGAAAGCCACTTCCTTCAGCCAAAACTCGCACTTCTTGAATTTTGCATAAAGCCTCACGTCCCTCGGCCGTTGTAGGGCTGCTCTCAAATGCGCCGTATGAGTCTCCATGTCCTTAGAGTAAATTAATATGTCGTCGATGAATACGATGACCGAAGTGTCCAACATGTCATGGAACACTCGGTTCATCGAGTTCCATAAACGACGCTGGAGCATTGGTCAACCCGAAAGACATAACCGAAAACTCATAATGTCCATACCTCGTCCCGAAGCGCTCTTCGAATATCTCCGGCCTTGATCTTCAATTGGTGATACCCCGATCGGAGATCGATCTTTGAGAAAACCTTTGCACCCTGCAGCTGATCGAACAGATCATCGATCCTAGGTAAAGGATACCGATTCTTGATCGTCAACTTGTTCAGCTCACGATAGTCAATACATAGCCGTACACTACCATCTTTCTTTTTGACGAACAACACAGGTGCTCCCCAAGGCGAAATACTAGGTCGTATGAAGCCCTTATCCAGCAATTCTTGTAATTGGGTCTTCAACTCCTTTAACTCGGTTGGGGCCATCCGGTATGGCGCTTTAGACACCGGAGCCGAACCCGGTATAAGGTCTATCACAAATTCTGTAGCCCCGTCCGGTGGTAAGCCCTGGAAGATCCTCCGGAAATACATCCGGAAACTCCCGAACCACCTCTATATCCTCCATCTTGAGTGACTCTCTTTGTGAGGTCGACTACGAGATACGAGATAACCCACTCCCCCCTTTCTCCAAGCATCTCTTAGTCTTTAGGGCGGAGAGGATCAACTTTCGCTTCCTAGATGGCTTAATTCCAGCGAAACTATATTCCTTTCCCTCTCTGTCAGTAAGCATAAGCTTCCTTTCACCACATAAAAGGACGGCCGAATAATGGCCTAGCCAATCCATTCCTAAAATGACATCAAAATCTGCCATCTCAAGTATTACTAGGCTTGCTTCTAGGTCTCGGCCCTCGATACTTACAGTACATGGTCCATAATACTTGGTCAAAGCCACTTCGACTCCTAGTGGAGAGCGAACTATCAAGCTTGGGTTCAATTGCTTGATTGGTAACTCCATTCGCTTCCCAAACGAAACGAAACAAAGGAGTGCGTGGCCCCGAGTCAAATAATACTCCGGCGGGTAAACCGGCTATATTTACAACTCCCGGAATATATTGTCCCTTAGTTCTATATGCTCATGCAACCGAAAGAGTAAACCAAATAGTAAGGGATAAAGTCGTACCGGTTACCACATCGGGTGATGCGGCTGCCTCTTCGGTGGTGACTTGCATAAACTCCGGCTTGTTGGGGAGCTTGCTTCCTAGGTAGCGTGCAGTTCCTTGCAACATGTCCCGATTCTTGCCGACGTTATAACACTTAATATTCGGGTTGGGCCTGGTTAATTGTGGCACGGTGGGTGCCAGTTGTTTCTCGCAGTGCTTTGTAGCGGTCGCCCCCCGTATGGGCGGAATGGTCTAGTATTCTCGCCACTTCCGAAGTTCTCTCCAAGCAGTCTCTTCACTCCCTTGTTTTGAGCGAAGAAGCTGTCCCTCCGACCGGACTCTATCACCCTCGCAACCTGCACCGCTCGTTGTAGGTCTTCTTATCCAGACCCAAAAGATGCTCCCCGATACTTCCACGTAGTCCCATGGTGAACCTACGTATCTTTGTCTCCTCTTCCCGCATACCGACCGGGTGCGAAGAAGAATAGCTCTTCGTACCTCTGTTGATAAGCATCTACAATGACCGGACCCTCTTCGCAGGCTGAGTAACTCTCTCTCCATTGAATCCCTGAAGCTCTTTGGGAAGTATTTGTCGAAGAAAGCTGCTTTAAACACTTCCCAGTCCACCAATGTATATTGGTTCTCCAAATATGCCCGTGTGGAATTCCACCAAGCATTCGCGTCCTCCCTCGAAGATGTGAGTGGCAAATAGAACCTTCTCCTCCTCGGTACACGTCATCAACCGGAAGTTCTTTTCCATTTCTGAAACCCACACGTGCTGGCCACAATGGTTTCCCTGTTCTGCCGGTGAATGATGACGGTTTCAACTTCAAGAACCTGTCCACCGACCTGCTAAGATCGTGCTTGTCCCCGGGTATCTGCTCCGTACCATGGTGGTGGATACGGATTTGCCCCCCGGATACGCAGAAGGCGACGGGAAGCGATGCGGTGGTGGTACATTCTGTGCTTGGGCCCTTGGCCTTGGGCTACTCTGCACCGGTTGCGAAGACATTTTCTCTCGGACCCGGACATATTACCGGCGGGAATAGAACCTGCTGACTGAGCATCGCTAGCACCTCACTCGAAATTCCTTCATTTGTGCTTGCATCCGATAGACCAAGTTTGTAACTATGGTCTCGGAATCCCCGTGAGGTGGTCCCGGTAATTTTGTCGGTACTTCCGGGACCTGTTCCTCATCCTCTTCGGGGCTGGTTTCTCTAACCTGGTCCCGCTTAGCTTGCTCTTCCTCCGGGCGCTTTCGGCATGATGATGCTTTCTACCCCTTCGACCGTTTCCACCGCCATCTCAGACTATTTATTTGGATCTGAGAAGAAGACATAACACGTGAGAATCATCAATAATAGTAGTGTTAGTCTTGAATAATGCAGGAGAATAGTCGAGAAGTAACATTTCAATTTGTACAATTTTGTAAATTTTTAAATTTTTCTGGCTCTTTTGGGGCGTACCGGTCGCAACATACCGGTCGCACACCTGTAGAAATATGCTGCGGCCGGTATAGTCGACCGGTCAAAATTAAATTTCTGGCCGAGACATACCGGTCGCATGTCTATGAGATACCGGTCGCCACTCGGAGACAAGTGTTGCGACCGGTATAGTCGACCGGTCGAGAAAAATTTTCTGGCCGAGACATAGCGGTCGCACACCTGGGTTGATACCGGTCGACCGGTATAGGCATAACCGTCGACCGGTATGCCCAAAATGGCTTTAAAATCGCGAAAAAGTGAGATTTTCTCACTTTTCTTTTCTTCTTTCTCTCCGGTGGCGATTCCTCTCTGCCCAACTGAGTTGCTACAGTCCGACCGGTACTCTTAGAAGCCGATTTCTCGCATTCCAAAGCTAGAACATCGTCTCCAGGTAGGTCTCCACCCTCTCTCTCATATTTTTAGAAATTTTCCATATCGTCTTTATGTAGAAATTTAGGTTTTTCTTTGTTCGAGATGTTTTAACCGTAGGAATCCTTTTCCTTCGGCTTAGAAAGGGTTTAGGGACCCCCAAGAGCAAAAGCCCTCAACTAATTTGGGGTTCCACCGCAAGGTTTTGGTAAAAATCGAATTTTTACTCTTTTTAACCTAAGTTTTTCAAAAATTTCAAAAATTTTCTAATTTTTTCTTAATTCTTGAAATTTCTTGAAATTTCTTGTTATAATTGCTTGTGATTGGCTTATGGAAGAGTGTGGGGGTTACGTAAGTCCTCCTCCCCATGTTTTTGGGTGAGTTCGAGGCTTTTTCCCAATTTATAGCCGTTATGCTGCCAAAATTTCAAAAATTCCTAACTTTTATCTTGTTTTCTTTTGTATTACAGATTTTAAATGGCTCCTAGACGCAACCTCGGGAAGCGATCACATGGTTCTAGTTCTCGGGTTCCCTCTCCACCTATCCCTTAGCTAGATGAGCTCTGGTTTCGCTCTTTGGAAGCTCAGGCTCGGTTTCCCTGGTTTGATGACAAGAGTATTATATCCGGGCGACGGGTCAATGTGGGACAGTTACACCGGTTCAATGTAGAGACGGCTTTTGGCGCTATAGGTTGGCGGAGCGGTCACTACAACGAGTTGTCCCAGCTCACCCAGTACGTCACCTATTGCGTCTGCACCGGAGAGCGGATCTCACTTCCATACCTCATCATCCGGACTATGCATCGAGCGGCTGTGGCCGATCGGGCCAGCAACCTTCCCTATGGCCGTCTCGTCACTTTCCTTCTTCGCCGTCTGGGCGTGAGTTTCAGAGGAGAGACAGCCGTTGAGGACTCCATGACCTCTTGTAGTTGGGGAAGCACCGATTGCCTGCCCCACGGCCTCCACCTGTACCATCACCATCCGTTCCCACACTGGGCCATCTCGACCCCTCCCGACTCGGTGTTGAGTATGTTTCTCGAGATCGGGGACACCCGGAGGGTCATCCCCGGAGTCTCGGCGAGCGATGGGTCAGGAGTTGGGACGCCTGGCTCGTGGTCTACGGGTGACTCAGGACCAGTGCACTGGCTTAGGGTCGCATACGAGCGGGACTATGACATAGCGGACCCCATTCCTCCCAGGCCTCCTACCCCATGATTTCCATCTACTTTCTTTTCATATGACTGTTTATATAACAGGGTAACTTTCCGGTTTGTGGACTGTACCCTGTAGCACTATTACATTTGATACTATTTTTCCATTTAATGAAAGTTTCATGGTTCACCTATCTAGTGTATGTGCACAGATTAAGTTTCACATTTAGAATAGTACATTATTCTCTTTCTTAGTCCGTCTCAGGTATCAAACAATGCTTAGGGTGTGTTTGTATTAAGATTTTTAAACTTCCTAACTCAGTTCATCGACCCCATTATGTGTAGCATGGTTTGTTGGAACAGAGCCCGAGAGCTCGATACCAAGTTGTCACACCCCAAATTCGATCCAACCGAACGGTGTGAGTGAACCATCATTGAACCAACGGTTCACACCAGGATCTCGAATAGGCCGTGTCCACCCATACAAACCAATTAGACATAACCACAATCAGAATATAAACATACAGCGGAAGACTTTAAATAGAATGAACTGAGCATCTATTGATAATTTAAATAAATATCCCATTATCTAAATTCAATCACATAAAATAAATATCTATTACATCACTTAATATCAAACAAAATAACTGAAATAAACAAATAAAACAAATCACAGGTACACGCAGAAAGGGCACTCGCATGAAGCGTCATGCTCGTCTGTCATGCCATGCCCGTACATCCAACACCGCAGACACCACCATACGCCGGAGCGTTCACATAATCGTCCACGGTATAACTTTGCATCCGGATCTAAAACAATGTATATACAAAGGGTGAGCACACAACACACTTCGAGAAGGCAATCGAGACAGTTTCACAAGATTATGCATGAGTAACAATCATTTTATCTTTGTGGTCCGGTTTTAAGTTTGCAATGTGCTATAGAAAGGTTTGGTGGCCCCCGCACCTCTATACACGAGTGTGTGGCGTCGCACAGTAATCACTCTACCACCAACCCACATACACCCATCATGGAATAGAGATAGAGCTAAGGTATACCCGCACCTCCCCTGATACTCTACCCATACCAGTACCTAAGCCCCTACGGCCGGGGCTCGCAAACCCGGGCTCGCAACTAACCAATCCTATATGTCAACAATGTATGCTCTATCCCAGCACAGCCGTCTACGGCATAGAGATAGAGCTAGAGCGTGCAGGCCGGGTCGGAGACCTCCTAAACCTCACCTCCCCCTGATACCCTATCCGCAACTAACCCACTAGGATAGAAACAATACGCAGGTAGACCCTATCCCAACACGACACCCTACGGCATAGAGATAGAGCTAAAGCATCGTGGACAAGGCAGCGTCGACTCGGAATCCTCAGTACCACCAACGATGGTCGGGACAACATCAATATCGGAGACCAACGTACCACGATCTTCCCCTGATACCCCACCCGTACCAAGCATGTTAAGATAGAATACTACAAAAGGTGCCAGTGTGAAGAGCGATCCCAGGCCCATGCCCCACTCCACACACTAACGAAAACAATCACATGCCTAACAATCACATCCTATGAATGCATGAACAATAATAATAGCTGAAAGTAAAGGATGGCATGTAAATATGCACAAACATCACATCACAGATATTCAATGATTAACAACGATTTCTGTCCATTAATTATTAGGTTTAGGTCAGATTCCCTTACCTGACGCTCGTTCAACAACTTGCTCCACGTCGCAAGATCCAAACGATAAGTCACAGCGTCCTACATAATATTAGGGTTTCATCAGAATATATTATTTAGGGTTTCATGTTGGTCGGAACCCAACATGGATCACAAAATACCCTCACAGAGCTGACCGGTGGCATGTACCGGTCGCAGCTCTGTAGGAAAGACTGGCGACCGGTATGGTCAGCCGGTCCCCCACAGATAACCTCCCGAGAGGTAGCGGTCGCAACATACCGGTCGCACTATGTGCAACCGGTATAGTCGACCGGTATGTCTCCGGAAGACCATACATGGGTTCTTCGACTGTCGTCGATCATCCTCCATGGATTTTCAGGGTTTCTCCTATCCATGCTAAGTCTAGGTTTTGAGTTAGAGCTATCCCCAACTCATTCAAGTCTCGTTTCGATGAATATCATCTCGAAACTCGAATCTAGGGTTTGACGGAAACTTAGGGTTTATTGGCCAATTTAGGGTTTTAGATCAATACCTACTTTGCATGGTATTGATCCACCCACATAACTAACATAGGTTACGAAGATGGATTTAAACACTTACCGTTGACAGGCGTAGCGAGAGCTTCGTCAAACGGTAATGGCGGCACCTCCTTCTTCTTCCTAGCTCCTTCTCCTCTCCAAACTCTTTCTCTTCTCTAGGGTTTGTGAAAGACAATGGAAAGGATTTGAGGGGTTTAAGGGTGTATTTATAGGCTAGAAATAGGGTTTAGTAACCCTACTAGGATTAGGAAACTTCTAGGATTCGAAATCAGGAAAGTGGGACCCGCAGAGACCAATTTCTAAATTCCCGCACATAGCTGTGCAGGCCATACCGGTCGACCGGTACCATCATCCGGTACCATCGACCGGTATACCTAAAATCAGGTATCATTGGTCGACTTCGGTCCGATTTCGTACCTGTTTGTTATCCGCTTGCCCCGTCTGGCTCGGTGATGATCGAAAGACCTGTCACGACACAAAACCAAGGTTTAGACCGGGTTTTCAGAGTGCGGGTCTTACAAGAAATGTCGAATTCTTTTGTTTTGGAATGTAGTTGGAGAATGAGGAATTATAAGACATGAGTCTACTGAAGAACCTGTCGAGTAGCAGATAAGATCAAAGAAAAGGGCCAAGACAGCTCAAGACTGTCGGAAGAGACACCAAGGCCTCGAGTTTGCCATAAGTGACAAAGTTCCATACAACTAGCTTTACCGCCATCCATGTTTAGTATGCACGATGCATTTCGTGTGTCTCAATTGAAGAAGTACATCAGAGATCCAACACACATGTTAACAATGGATCCACCGGATTTGACTGAACATTTGACGTTCAAAGTAGTACCTTTTGAGATCATTAGCTGAAAGGTGCAACGTCTGCGCAACCGCGACATTTACTACCTTAAATTTACTTGGAGAAGACAAAATGTAGAAGAAATTACATGGGAAGAGGAAAATGCATTGCGAAAATAGTGTTCCCACCTATTCGACTCTAAAGGTACATCTAAATGTCGAGAACGAAATTTCTTTTGAGAGTGGGAGAGTTGTGAGATCCGTACATGTAAATTTCGAGGATGAAATTTCTTTTAAGGGTGGTGGAGTTGTAAGACCCGCATGCCACGACCCGGTCTAACCTTACATTCTCGTGTCGTGACTGGTCTTCCCATCATAATTGGCTCAAATGAACCAATTATATGAAGAAACCACAAGATGAGGTAAGTCACAAGTCAAATTTAGTTGTTGTGGTTGACTGGTTAAGTTTGTATGGAAGCAAACAATCAAAAACTAAAAACTAATAAATTTTGAACCTATGGTGGCATGTTTGGGGGCTACGTTCGCACCTATGGTCGACCGTAGTAAGACCATGTGACCTATGGTCGCATGTCTTGGTGGTATGGTCGACGGTTTATGTGACCGTATGATCGACCGTAGGAACCCAAAACCAACTCCGTGTTTAGGAAACTTTCCTAATTTGAGGAGGACTCTTTCCTAATTGAAAGAGGACTCTATATGGAGGTTTGCCCTCTATATAAGAGACGTTCCTTAGCCTCTCTCACTCTTTTAGAACCAAAATTAAAACTTTAAACCTAAGAGAAAGAGAGATAGAGGAAGAGAAGGAGATGGAGATTTGAAGAAGAAGGCTGAGAGGAAGGTTTATAGAGAAGAGTTCTATCTTTCTACAACAAACTGAAGAAGTATGTCAGGGATCCATCGCACATCCTGACAGCAGACCCACCAGACTTGACTGAGGACTTGACATTTGAAGTTGTACCTATGATGCTCACAAGCCGAATGGTACAACATCTTCGAAGCAAGGATATCCACTACGTCAAAGTGCATTGGAAAAGCCAAGATGTAGAAGAAATTACTTGGGACGAAGAGAACACAATGAGAAAGGAATACCCTAACCTTTTCGATGACCAAGGTACGTTCAAATTTTGAGGCCAAAATTTATTTTAAGGGTGGGGGAGTTGTGAAACCTACATGCAAATTTTGGGGATGAAATTTCTTTTAAGGGTGGGGGAGTTGTAAGACCCGCACTCCAGTGAACCCGATCTAAACCTTGAATTCATGTCGTAACAGGTCTTCCAATCATCATTGGACCAGACGGGATGAGCGGATGACAACCAGGTATGAAATCGGACCAATTGGAGCAATTTAAGTATGAAAAACCTCATACTGGTCGATGGTACCGGTCTATGGTACCGGTCGATGGTCGACCGGTATAGCATGCGCATCATGGATCCAGAAACGAATCTCTGCGGGTCGCACTCTCTAAATTTTAAACCAAAGGACTTTCCTAATGCTAGGAGGCTTCCTAAACCTAAACCTAGCCTATATAAACCCCTCTAAACCTCCTAAAACCTCTTCCATGATCCTCACAAACCCTAGAGAGGAGAAAGAGGTTGAAGAAGGAGAAGAAGCTAGGAAGGAGAGGGAAGAGCCGCCATTGTCGTTCGACGAAGAACAAGTTATCGCAAGTCAACGGTAAGTGCTCAAATCTTCCTCTACCATAAGTAATCTAGAATGGTTAATTGTAGTTGGATCAATACCATGCAAAGCGAGGTATTGATCTAAACCCTGTTTTGCAGACAAACCCTAATTTAGTCGATAAACCCCAGATTCAAGTTCTAGGTTGAGACCATCGAAACTAGGAGTTGAATGGAGTTGGAAACAACTCTAACTCAATGCTCAGACCTAGAATGTGTAGGAGAAACCCTAGGATCATTAGGGGACGATCGACGAAAGTTGAAAAACCAGACGTATGGTCTTCCGGAGACATATCGGTCGACCATACCAGTCGCACCATATGCGACCGGTACTACGACCGGTACCTCTCGGGGACTGGTCTGTGGGGACCGGTCGACCATACCAGTCACAGGTTTCCCCACAGTGTTGCGTCCGGTACATGTGACCGGTCAGCTCTGAGAGATGTGTTTTGTCATTGTTGGTTTTTCGACCAACGTAAACCTATTCTAACTAAACCCTAATATCGTGTAGGACCTTGTGATAGCACGTTTGGACCTCGCGACGCAGAGCAAGCTATCAAACAAGCGTCAGGTAAGGGAATCAGACCTAAATCTTAATAATTAAATAACAGTAAACTTTTGATAATAATTATGATTCTGTGGATTGATGTTTGTGCATTCTCGCATGTCATCCTTTACTTTTAGTTATTATTATCGTTCATGCATACTTGCTATGCTAGGTTGTGACTGTTAGGCATGTGATTGTTTTCATTGGTGTGTGGAATGGGAAGGGCCTGGGGTCTGGGATCATTCCTCACACTAGCACCTTTTCGTATCATTCTGTCTTAGCATGCTTGGTGCGGGTAAGGTATCAGGGGGAGGGAGTGGCACTTTGGTCTCTGGCCTGGCCACTAGACTCTAGCTCTATCTCTATACCGTAAGGAGCTACATTGGGACAGGGCCTACTATGATGACATGTAGGATTGGTTAGTTGTGAGCCCAGTTTGCAAGCCCTCGCCAATAGGGGCTTACGTGTTGGTATGGGTGAGTATCAGGGGAGGTATTGGCTGTGTTTGATCCGGACGCCTTAGCTCTATCTCTATTCCATGATAGGGTGCATGTGGGACGATAGTGGTGTTTGTCCATTGGGCGACTTCACACACTCGTGTATAGAGGTGTGGTGGCTGCCAATCCTTTCTATAACACATTGCAAACTTAAAACCAGACCATGAAGTGAATGTTACTCATGTATATGTTTGTTGCATTGTCTGATTGTCTTACTGAGCTAAGTTGTGAGCTCACCCTTGTATATATACAAGTTTTTAGATGTTGATGCAGGTTACACAGTAGAGGATTACATGGACGCTCCAGTGTATGGAAGCGTGGCTGCTTTGGATATGCAAGCAGGAGAGGACAAGCATGACGCTTCATGCGAGTGCCCTTTCTGCGTGTATCTCTAGGGTGTTTATTTGATTTATTTTATTTATTTTCAGTTACAAATACAGTGATGTAAAGATATTTATTTAAGTTTTGGGAATTTAAATAACTTGATATTTTATTTAAATTTATCAATAGATTACTCAGTTCATTTTATTTAAGACTTTCGCTGTATTTATTATATTCTGATTGTGGTTATGTGCAATGGTTTGTATGAGCGGACACGGTCTTATTGAGATCCTGGTGTGAATCGTTGGTTTAGTGACGGTTCACTCTCACTTATGGTTCAACCAGAATTGGGGTATGACAGTATCAAAAGCACCCTATAGAATGACTCCAACTGAAATGAAGGAATTAAAAGTACAGTTACAGGAATTACTGGACAAGAGTTACATCAGACCTAGCATATCACCATGGGGAGCGCCAGTTTTGTTTGTAAATAAAAAGGACGATAGTGTTCGACTGTGTATAGACTATCGGGAACTGAATAAGCTAACAATGAAGAATCGGTATCCATTG
Source organism: Protea cynaroides (assembly GCA_028583415.1). Lineage (NCBI taxonomy): Eukaryota > Viridiplantae > Streptophyta > Magnoliopsida > Proteales > Proteaceae > Protea > Protea cynaroides. The sequence continues at coordinate 64,080,261 of CM053269.1, read as the reverse complement.
TCTCGGATCGATGACTTGTTCGATCAGTTGCAAGGTGCCAAGGTGTTCTCCAAGATCGATCTTTGGTCAGGATGCCATCAGTTGAAGATTAAGGACGGTGATATTCCAAAGCATTTAGAACAAGATATGGACATTATGAATTTTTAGTCTTGTCTTTTGGATTGACTAATGCACCCGCAACCTTTATCGAACTCATGAATCGGGTATTCCATGATATGTTGGATACGTCAGTCATTGTGTTTATTGATGATATGTTGGTCTACTCCAAGGACAAGGAAACTCATGTCATGAATCTAAGAGCCGCTCTGCAGCGATTAAGGAAAGAGAAGCTTTACGCCAAATTTATAAAGTGTGAGTTTTGGTTAAAGGAGGTCGCTTTCTTAGGCCATGTTGTATCCGCTAAAGGAATTAAAGTGAATCCTAGCAATATTGAAGCCATTGTGAAGTGGGAAGCACCAAAGAGCATTGCAGAAATTAGAAGTTTCCTAGGTCTAGCTGGGTATTATCGACGATTCGTGAAAGACTATTCCAAAATTATCGTACCTCTCACCAGTTTGACTAAGAAGGGTGAAAAATTTGTTTGGACTGATAAATGTGGGAAGAGTTTCCAAACATTGAAGGCTAGATTGATATCTGCTCTATTCTTGATTATTCCTATTCCAGGACAGCCATTTATCTTGTATCTGATACGTCGAGTTTGGGTTTAGGATGTGTACTTATGCAAGGAGAACAAGTAATTGCGTATGCCTCAAGACAACTGAAGACACATGAGAAGAACTATCCCACTCATGACTTGGAATTAGCGGCAGTAGTACATGCTGTCAAGATATGGAGACATTACTTGTACAGAGAGAAATTTCAGATTAAATCAGATCATAAGAGTCTCACTTATCTTTTAATCAGAAGGAGTTGAACATGAGACAAAGAAGATGGCTGAAATTTTTGAAGGATTATGATTGTGATATCCAGTATCATCCAGGAAAGGCTAATATAGTTGCTGATACGCTAAGCAGAAAAGCAATGATAAAATCTCAAGGAGAGGTTAACACAACTGCAGCAATGAGTACTATAGGAAAAGTGTTCAATTACGATAATGAGCAGTTCGTGATAGATGCACCGGGTGAATCAACCAACTAAGGGTTTATTCATCGATTTTCAAATATATTCGCAACGTTGAAGATTGTACCTGATATAATTGATGAAGTGAAAGTAGCTATTAGATCAGATCCTTATCTGAGAACGGTACAAGAAGACATCGAAAAAGGTAGGACTATTCCTGAGTTCACCTTAGATGATGAAAATGTACTGAAGTACAAAGGAAGAATATGTGTTCCTGAAACAGAAAATTTAGACATTAGACACCGACTAATGAAGGAGCTCATACCACCGCCTATTCGGTACATCCTGGAAGTACAAAGATGTATCATGATTTGAAGAAATTATATTGGTGGAGAGGAATGAAAGCAGATGTAGCTAAATTCGTGTCTCAATGCCTAAATTGTCAGAGGGTGAAGGCTGAACGATAAAGACCTGCAAGACTGTTGTAGCCGCTACCAGAACCAGCATGGAAATGGGACTGCATCACTATGGACTTCGTCACCGGGTTACCATTGACTCCTCGAGTAGTTGATGCAGTCTGGGTGATTGTAGATCGTCTGACTAAGACAGCTCGCTTTATAGCTATACGACCATAGTATACCCTGGAGAGGTTAGCCAAGTTATATGTAGATAACATTGTCAGATTACATGGTGTACCTGAAAGCATTGTGTCTGATAGAGACCCACGATTTACTTCAAAGTTTTGGGAAGGATTACAAAAGGCTATGGGTACGACGTTGAAGTTCAGTATTGCATTCTATCCTCAGACAGACAGACAGTCAGAGCGTACCATTCAGATTTTAGAAGATATGCTTCGAGCCTGTGTAATTGATTTCAAAGGATCATGGGATGAGAAGCTACCATTGATCGAGTTCGCTTATAACAACAGCTATCAAGCTACTATATAAATGTCACCCTATGAAGCACTGTATGGTAGGGAGTGTCGAACTCCTTTATTTTGGAATGAAGTTGGTGAACGTAGCATCGTTGGACCAGAATTTGTTGAAGAGACTTGTCGAGTAGTCGACATTATCAAGGAAAGAGTTAGAATAGCTCAGAATCATCAGAAACAATATGCAGATACTTGACGCAGAGATCTTGAATTTGTCTTAGGTGATAAGGTATTCTTGAAGGTATCACCTATGCGGGTTTTAAAAATGATTCGGACAGAAAGGAAAGCTAAGTCCGAGATATGTTGGGTCATATGAGATTCTAGCTAAATGTGGAAAAGTGGCTTATCAGTTAGCACTACCACCATCTGTGTCAAGTGTGCATGATGTAATTCATATCTCATTATTAAATAAGTACGTCAGAGATCCAATGCACGTTTTGACAACAGATCCACCAGATCTAACTGATGATTTGACATTCGAAGTAGCACCAACTGAAATCACTATCCGAAAGGTTCAATGACTACGAAACCGTAACATCTACTATGTTAAGGTCACCTAGAGAAGCCGAGATATAGAAGAGATCACATGGGAAGAAGAGAATGCTATGCGGAAGCAATATCCTCACCTTTTTTACTCAAAAGGTATGTATAAATTTTGAGGATGAAATTTTTAATAAGAGGGGGGAGTTGCAAGACCGGTATCGAACTAACCGGTCTTATCACCTTCTACCAGGTCTACCTATCATGGTCGAGCCAAGTGAACCAAGTGCATGAAGAAAATCACAAGACCAGGTATGAGTCTGACCCAAAAATAATAAATGTGAGGGTAGGGTCGCATGCCTAAACAAGTAGGGTCAACCCCACCTCAACAGAAGTCCAACCTATGAATTTCTAGTTGTAGGGTCGCATGACTAGAAAAACGTAGGGTCAACGGATCCTGCGACCCTATGTCCGACCCTACGATGACAGACAGAAATCATAAATTAGGAAACTTTCCTAATTCCAAGGGGTTCTTTCCTAAACTCAATGGAACTTATTTTGGAGGGTTTTCCTCTATAAATAGGACGTCCCTTAGCCTCTTTCACTCCTTTTAGAAACCTAATTGAAAGTAAGAAAAGAGAAAGAGAAGGAAAAGAAGAAGAGAAGGAAAATTGAAGAAAAAACTAAGGAAGAGGATGAAGTTCAGAGAAACCTCTGAATCTTAGCCAACTTCAGGTATGAATCTAAGTCCCTTCATAAATTAAAAGCCTAGAATGGATTATGAAGAAGTTAGGATTAAGAAACCCAAATCATCCATCCATGGATGAGTTCCAAAGGAATCCATGGAACTAATCATCATAGGCAATGGAAAGTGTGTAAAAAATCATAGTTATGAGCCATAGAACAATCTTAGAATGGACCTACGAGACCACAGGATCGACCACATGCCCTCGGGAAGTCCTAGGGAGGGTGTGGTCGCATATAGGGTCGATTGGTAACAGACCCCACGCCCGACCCTACACCCTAGGGTCGATTGGTAACCGACCCTAGTTGCTGCCCTACATGCGATCCTACGATTTCAGCTAGTTTAAATTATTGGAATTAATTCTAATTAAAATCTATCGACTTGTTAGGCCTTTCTAGTAAAGGTGATTCATAAAGCTTGAACGAGTATCTACACTCAATCAAAGGTGAGGGAACAAGACCTAAACTAATTGGCTAATAATAAACTATTTTTATTTATTGAGTCCAATACTATGAATGATTCTATGCTTATATACTTGTATTGTGCATTTAACATGTCATCCAATATTCCTGCTATTAATGTTTATGCATATTTAATTTCGTTTATTCATAACATGATGATGATGATGATGCTAGGAATAGGCATGTGAATGTCTGTGTGTATGGTTAGTGTACTTGATGCGAGTAGAGCATCAGGGAAAGTGTGATGTGGTGTTGTCCTAAGCACTTTAGCTCTATCTCTACTCAAGTCTTGTCCACTGACATCGTCGTATCGTCATTACCTTAGTATCACTATTACGTCGTAGGGCATAAGGGGAGGTGGTTCGGACCGTGTAGTCTCTGACTCTGTCAGGGGGCCTTAGCTCTATCTCTATGGATGTATTGAGGGATGCTAGAGTGAGGCCTTGGATATACTGTTTGACATTAGGATTGGTTAGTTGCGAGCCCAGTTTGCAAGCCCTCGCCAACAGGGGCTTACGTGTAGGTATGGGTAGAGCATCAGGGGAAGTGTGATGCGGTGTGATCCTAAGCACTTTAGCTCTATCTCTATTCCATGGTGGGGTAGATGTAGACGACAGTGGTGTTTGATCCATTGGGTGGGCTTACACACCCTGTGTATAGAGGCGAAGCGGCCATCGAACCTTTCTATAGAACATTGTAAACTTATGAACCAGACCAAAGATATGAATTGAATGCATGCATATGTTTGTTGCATTGTTTTGTTTGCTCACTGAGCCGTGATTTGTGCTCACCCTTTCGACGTCGAATGCTTTTAGTTGATGATGCAGGTACCATGGTTGAAGACTATATGAATGCTCTTATGTATGGACATGCGGCAGCGATGGACGCTGAAGTTATGGTGGAGTCATGCGAGTGCAACTCTTGTATTTTCGATTAAAATTTTATTCAATTTATACAGACGATGTAATTGATTAAATATTTTATTTTATGTCCTAGTCAATGGAGAATAATTGGATAATTTATTATTTTATAATTGTTAGACTCTCAGTTCATTAGTATTAAGACTTCCGCTATTGTGTATTTACTCTGATTATAGATTGTGGATGTGTATGGTTTAAGCAAATAGACACAGCCTATTCGAGATCCTGGTTGAACCGTTGGTTTATTAGCGGTTCATCATACCATTCTGAATAGTATGGAATTGGGGTGTGACAATTAACCTCTGCATATGGAATTCCCATGTACTGAAACCCTATAATTTTGTCCCCGAATTCAGCAAATGATTTTCAAGATGGATTTTGCATTACCCAAAATGCACATAATATAGGATTATGAGCAAAGATGAACAATATGGATTTTGCTACATTGTCTTAGGGAGATTTTTGATTTTCTTAGAGATCTAAGAAGAGAGAGTAGCAGAGAAGAAGACGGAAGAAAGAAAAGGGATTAAAGGGGTTAGGGTTTGGATTCTGGCAATCTCCATTGATTGATCTGTTTATCGCCTTCTCTAACTCGATTTCCAATGGAATAAGAAATCTTCGATCGATTTCGACTGCGATAATATATTTTCTGCAACTCATCTTCTTCATCTTAGATTTGAGCAACGATGCAGTTTAAGCATCTCATCTTTTACTATTACAATAATTGTGGTATAGGGTGAAATCTAAATTTAAGAGTAAAATGGTCTTTTAACATTGCAATAAGGGAAATATTATCCCATAAATTTTCAAATTGAGATGATGTCATCATTTAACGGGACTCAACTAACAGGATGGGTCTCTTTTAGTATTTATGTCAAACGTTTGGGTAGTAGATGAAATTAGGTGAAAGGTGTAGGTAGTAGGCCGAATTTTGTATACTTTTTTTGGGTGGTAGATTAAAATTTTTCTTTGTTATTATATGTTCTAGTATACTTAAGATAATTTAATTATTTATTACTTATCATTGTAAACTCTCAGTTCATTTTAATGAAATTCCACTATTTGTTTATTATCTCTAATTATGTGGAATGTATGGTTTGATTGCTGGCATGGTCCTATGTGATCCTGGCTTGAGCCTTTGGTTCTTTAGACAGTTCATTCACACTTCTGGTTGGACCAAAATTGGGGTGTGACAACTTGGTATCAGAGTGCTCAGGCTCTGCCAATCAAACCTGAATACATTCACATGTGTCTATGAACTGAGATAGGTTAAACTTAAAAGCTATAATACAAAGACATTTAAGCACATTGTTGGTTGAGACAGAATGTAAATAAGATCATAACACACACAATAAAGGATGGAACTATATATAGGCAAAATAAAATGTGTCCAACAAGAAACAGGGTATGATCCACGATCCGGACAGTTACCCTGAGAATATAATCAGAAATAAAAATGTTAGAACAGAAAGAAATCTGTCACTGGGTTGGTGGGGAAGGTGACGACTCTCGATCTCTATCATAATCCTCCTCATATGTCCTCTAGAGCCAATCCAACTGCTCTTGAGTCGTACAGAGGCTCACAGCAAGATCCGCCACTCGTCAATTTATCTCCCGCTGTGCCTCAAGCAACATCTATTGGCCTGCTCGAATGGCCAGGAGATGGGAGAAGATCTACTTAGACACCGACTAGAAAGGTCCAGCTACAAGAAGGGGGTGTGACGGACCAGCCTCAAGAGGGATGCTATGGTGTAGGACGGGGAAGGTCGTCTACATCCATGAACATGCAGTCCTCTCCGCCACCCTCAGCCTTTGTTGCTGCCGCTACTGCTGCTGTTGCCAGACCCAGAGGTGGTTCCAGTGCCTCTAACTCCTCATCACTAATAACTGTCTGATACAAGCCCATCTTGGTAATGGTTTCCCAGTCTAAGTCAACCATTATCGTCTCTTCAAACATCCTTTCACCCTCCATGTTCACACCAAGGCAGTCTAGGATGGTGATGATCAAACGACCATAGGGTAGATTGCCCTTCATCTCTGGCAACACTACTCGATGCATGGTACGGATCAGGATATAGGGTAAGCATACCTGTTGTTTGGTGCAGATGCAGTAGAAGACATACTGGGTCAATTGTGACCCCTCGTTGTGATGGCCGCTCTGGGGTATGATGTTATGCTGGATGACGCGGTAGTACACACGAGGAAGGTGACGTAAGTTGATCGCCTTCATCTCTCTGAAGATTTGGATATCCGAAATCAGATAATGTTGGAAGCCCACTCCACCCCATATTCAGTGCACCTTGGAAGCACAAAAATGTATCATGACATTAAGAGGTCGTACTGGTGGAGGGGAATGAAAGCTGATGTGGCTCGACATGTGTTCCAATGCTTAAATTGTCAGCAAGTCAAAGCGAAAAGACAGAGACCTGCAGGACTACTACAACCATTGCCCGAGCCCGCGTGGAAATGAGATTGTATTACCATGGACTTCGTCACTGGTCTACCCATGACTCCGAGGTCGGTGAATGCAGTATGGATAATTGTGGATCGCTTCACCAAAACTGCTAGATTTATCCCTGTCAGACCCCAGTATACTATGGACAGGTTGGCAAGGTTGTATGTAGACAACATAGTCAGGCTCCATGGGGTCCCAGAAAGTATTGTGTCTAACAGAGACCCCCGCTTCACATCCAGGTTCTGGGAAGGACTGCAGAAGGCAATGGGAACGAAATTGAAGTTTAGCACAACCTTCCACCCTCAAACAGATGGTCAGTCAGAAAGGACCATCCAGATTTTAGAAGACATGCTTCGGGCATGTGCTATTGACTTCAAGGGGGCTTGGGATGAGAAGCTATCTCTCATTGAGTTTGCCTACAACAACAGTTACCAGTCTACGATCTAGATGGCCCCATACGAGGCTTTGTATGGTAAGAAATGCCGGACACCTCTATTATGGGATGAAGTCGGTGAAAGAAGGATCGTTGGACCTGAATTTGTAGAAGAAACCTGCAAGGCAGTGGATCAAATCAGGAACCGGGTGAAGACAGCTCAGGTGCGTCAGAAGCACTATGCCGATAACAGGCGGCGGGATCTTGAATTCATGGTAGGTGATAAAGTGTTTTTGAAGGTATCACCAGTGCGAGGCCTGAAGCGGTTCGGCAAAAAAGGGAAATTGTGTCCAAGATATGTGGGGCCCTATGAAATTCTGTCCCGGTGCGGCAAGGTGGCCTATCAACTTGCATTGCCACCGGCAATGTCTAGCGTCCACGATGTCTTCCACGTGTCCCTACTGAAGAAGTATGTGCGAGATCCTTCGCATATCCTTATTGCTGATCCCCCAGAGTTGACAGAAGACTTAACCTTCGAGGTGGTGCCAATCCAACTCCTTAGCAGAAAGGTACAACATCTTCGAAGGCGGGATATCTACTATGTCAAAGTGCTTTAGAAAAGTCAGGACATAGAGGAAATTACTTGGGAAGAGGAGGATGTCATGCGACAAGAATACCCCCGTCTTTTCGACTCTGAAGGTACGTACAATTTCGGGGACAAAATTCTTTTAAGGGAGGGGGAATTGTAAGACCTACATGCAAATTTCGGGGATGAAATTTCTTTTAAGGGTGGTAGAGTTGTAAGAACCGTGCTCTAAAACTCGGTCTAACCATGGTTTTATGCGATGACAGGTGCCCCAATCATAACCAGACCGGAAAGCGAAGCCGGACAAGGGACCACGCAAGAAGCCGGGTGAAGAACCAGTCAAATTCAGGTATGAAAAAGGTGTAAAAACGGTTAAGTGCATACCGGTCGCACCATACCGGTCGCACTATCCTGCGACCGGTATGGGCCAGCGGTATGGCATACCGGTCTCACCATATCGGTTGCACTATCCTGCGACCGGTATGTGCGAGACCGGTATAGTTCGGAGCGGCTGGAGTCCGTCTCCAGCTTGTGTTTCTCTCAAAAATGGAAACTTTAAGTTTCCATATGAGGGGGGAGCGTGCCTTGGACGGCCTCCCTCTATTAATAGAGGGGGAGACACTTCGTGAACCTCTTTGTAAACCCATCCGTTCGGAGAAGGAGTTGAGGAGGTTCAAGGAGGAAGACGCCGCCCAGGAAGGAGCCGCCGGTGGAGGAACACGCCACCAACTGACAACCGCTACCGGTAAAGTGCTCTATCTTTCCAGTACTGTTGATTATCGGATCAGAGCCGCGAAGCGGCGTGAGATCAGATGGAAAAATGCTTAGATTCCTTTCGCCTTTCTTTCTGATCTGGTTGGTTTTTGGCATTCTAGCCAAGATTCGTAGGACCCTTCGGAGAATAGACCTTAGCAATTGATAAGGGAGACCCTTGGGACCTACCCGTAGGGTGGATCTGATGATTTATGCCCTAGATGCCTTTTCTTGTCTCTTTTCGGATCTGGGTCGCTATGCGGCGTTCTAGCCGTGATCCGTAGGAATTTACAGGGATCGGACCCTAGAAGAGGATAGGTGAGACCTTAGGGAGCTACCCGTGGAGACCTCGCTCTCGGAATCACGCCATAGGGTATACCCTTGGGCAAGTCCAGCGGTATGGGCCGCGGTGTATACCGCTGGCACCATACCGGTCGCACTCAGCCAGATCTGAGTGAGACCGGTATGTGTGCATCCGGTATGCATACCGCTGGCACCATACCGGTCGCACTCAGTCAGATCTGAGTGAGACCGGTATGTGTGCATCCGGTATGTGTTCCGAGCTCTGTTTGTTTGGGAAAGCTTGGTTTTGGCTTCTAAAACTCTAATAAATGAAAATTAACATGTAAATATGATTGTGTAGGACTTGTATGTGAAATTTCTGACGCTGAAAGGGATTGATACCACGCGTCAGGTAAGGGACAAGACCCGAAACTTAAATTAAAGAATTAATAATAAACCTTAGAGAGCTCTTTATATTCTGTATCAATTTATATGCTTTGTTTGATGGATTGTGCATATCACATGTCATGTAGTGTAAATTCTATTTGATTTATCTGTTCATGCATTTCATATGCTAGGTGTGATGGATGTTAGACATGTGATTGTTTTAGTTGGGGTGTGGAATGGGAAGGGCCAGGGGCCTGGGATCATTCCTCACCCCGACACCTTTCAGTAGCACCTTATCTTAGCGTGCCTGGTATGGATGGGGTATCAGGGGGAGGTTATGGCAGGTGGTCTCCGATGTTGACATTGATCTGGCCACAGTGATGTGGCATGGTGATCTCTGACGTCGACGTTGACCTGGCCATGACGCTTTAGCTCTATCCCTATGCCATAGGGAGTGATGTTGGGATAGGGCCTACTTGCGTGTAGTTCCATCTTGGTATGCTTGTTGCGGGTAGGGTATCAGGGGGAGGTGAGGTATTGTGGTCTCCAGCCTGGCCTGCACGCTCTAGCTCTATCCCTATGTCGTAGACGGCATTACTAGGGTGGAGCCTACATGTATGACATCTAGGACTGGTTAGAAACGAAACCCACTTGCAAGCCCTTGCCAATAGGGGTTTAGGTATTGGTGCGGTATGGGGTATCAGGGGGAGGACGTGGGATTGTGGTTACGCCTGCCCGCCAGATTCGAGTCCTATCTCCATACCGGAGTGAGTGATGTGGGGCAGCAGCAGTAGTGTGGTAGGAGCCTGACTGTTGGGTGTGCCCACACTCTCATGCATGGAGGTGCGGTGGCCGCCAATCCTTACCATAGCACCTTGCAAGTTATGCCTGCCCAATCTGAAATTTTATCTCATGCATGTGGATGTTGCATTGGTCTTGTGCTTTACTGAGCTGTGTTGTAGCTCACCCCGATATATATATCTCTTTTCAGATTTGGATGCAGGGTATACGGTGGAGGACTTCGTGACCGCCCCAGCCTACAGTACGATGGCTGCCCTGGAGACATAGAGTGTGGAGGACGAGCATGATGCGTTATGCGAGTGCTCCTTCTGTGTCTTTCCTTTGTGATTGGTTTATTCTTTTATTTTCTGTTAAGCTTGTAATTAAATATTATTTAAATTTTGATGGATGATGGAATAATTGGATTAATTATTTTAATTTATCATTTAGTTCAGCTCATTGTTATAAATTATTTCCGCTGCTTGTATTACTCTGGATTGTGTTAGTTTGCTCAGGGATGATTGGTTGACACGGTCTTTCGAGATCCTAGTGTGAACCGTGGTTTAGTACCGGTTCACTCACACTTCTGGTTCAGCCGAAATTTGGGGTGTGACAGATCTGATGTCTCACTTGGAGACGCAGGTCCTCAGTCATGAACTTACGCTCCTTGGGTGCGCAGTAGATAAGCTCATAGGAATTTGAGACGCCTAGGATTTCAGCCAACTGTTGGGTGTCGAAGGAGATCTATACACCCTTTACCCAACTGGTGATCCAAAGTTCTCTGCCCTTGTCAAAATTCTCTGGATCACCCTCCAGTCGTAGATTGCAATAAAACTGCTTTACCAGGTTAGGACGTGTGGACCCCTAGTACTGGGTCATTGGTAGCCAACCCATAGCATTGAATGCTACCTCCACAATGAATCTGGTTAGCTCCAGTAGGTTCACAAAGCACCCCACCTCGACGTGTTTGTTCCAAAACCAGGGATATTGGGCCTCAACCTCGACTGAATGGAACCGATGCCCATCAAATAGTTTCGTGGGTTGGTGTGGACCTCAAGAACCAAGTGGATAGACATTCTTGGATGCTGCTCGATACCTAGACATGTTTAACCTACAAGCATCAATCCAAAACAAATAATAGATTAGTCAAAAATTGGAAATTTCGGCAACATAATGACATAAATAGGTCAAAAGCCTCACTTTTGCCCATTTAAATGGACAAGAGGACTTACATCAATTGAAAAATATATAAGCATATCAAAATGATATCTAATTGACCAAATAATTGAAGAAAAAAAATTCAAAATTGGGAAAAATCCCCAATTTCTAAGGCAAGAAATCGAATTTTTGGGATTTCTCCCAAACCAACCGACAAAAACCCAAATTGATTGAGGGCTTTTACTCGTTGCATGCCCGACATTATTTCTAAGCAAACAAAATAACATTCCAATGGTTGAAATTTTCTCAATCAAAGGAAAATGATAAAAACCCAAAGAAAGCCTAGGGAACGACTTAAAGAATGGGATAAAAACAAAGTACTTAGCTAAAAGAAGAGAATGAAAGTCTTGGACTGAAGTGAAACACCACGAAAATTGTTTGAAAGGACTGTAGAGACTCACAGGCACCAAGTGAAGTCACAACTCAAAGAAAAGGAAAAGAAGAAATGAAGGGAAATGACCCAACTCGTGGGTTTAAAAGCAGATTTTGGTTGATCGATCGGATGATTTGACTTAAAGGTTTGACCAATCAGTTGACCGGACACTCTTGGGAATGATCTCAGAATTGTCTGGATCGATGACTGGTCAATTAATGCAGGACCGGTCAAGGGTGACTGGACAAATTTTGTTCTATATATTCTGATTCATTGGGATTTTCATACTTTGTGGACTAACCCCAAGAATTATGATAAATTGTATTTTGTCTCACACTTGTTGGCCATGCAGAAACTTCGACGATCAATAGTTTGAAATGGTACACTGTACTCGCAGAGCCAATCGAAGAGGCCATAGCCCGACCCCACCACCACCTGGAGTTGGAGATGAGAATGAAAACCCAATAGAGCAAACAGGGAATAATGTGAATCAGAATGACGCACCTCGAGGGGGTAAACAACTAGGTCACTCCAACCAACCAACCTGGACCACCAGATAATTTGGCCATACTTGTGACTAATTTGGCCCGACAGATGCAACAACAACAACATATGTTACTGGCCTTGCAAGCTGCAATGGGAATCACTACTCAAGCTGTCAATACCACATCCACACCTACAGGTCAGACCAGCACAGTGCCTATGGGTAGTAATACGGTGCCTACAATACCTTTAGGCAACAACACTGTGCCTACAACACAGCAAATCCCAGTAACGAACACCCAATGCAGAATCTTGGTGTACAGCAAGGTGCGTATCAAGGAGGTTACCAACATGCACCACCCATGTACGGAGCGTATGAGCAACAAGACCACTCCAGACTTGTGGAGCGATTCCTGAAGTTAAAGCCCCAAACCTTTACAGGCAAGATGTTTAATCCACTATGGCCAGCTCATTGGATTGACGAGATGGAAAAGAACTTCTTGATGATGACCATCACTGGAGAAGAGAAAGTACTGTGTGCAACTTTTATGTTGAGAGATAATGCGAACAACTGGTAGAATTCCACTTGCACCTCCCTCTGACCAAGCATACTTAGTTGATTTGGGCTATCTTTAAAGAAGCTTTCTTTGAGAAGTACTTTCCCAGAAGCTTTTGATATTAGATCGAAAAGGAGTTTCTGAGTCTTCAACAAGGGCAAATGTCGATTGACGCTTACCAACAGCATTATGAGGAGCTGTTCTTCATTACTGCCACTAGCATGCGAGAGGAAGACACTGAGACCCGATGGTTCACTATGGGACTAAGGGGAAGCATTCGAAAACATGTGTTGGGATTAGAAAAGAAGATATATAATGAGGCTATACATATTGCTCGAGTGCTAGAGTCAGTCAGAAAGAGAGCTTCCTTGCTCAGAATTGTGGATTGAAGAGGCCAAATGAATATACATATAATAGGGGAAACTCAAGGCCCTTCAAGCCATTTAGAACACAGAATAATGCTAGAGCAGCCAAGACAACCTAGACTATCCTACCACAACTTGGTCAACTAACTGTGAATATCAAGTGTTTTAACTGTAACCAAATAGGGCATTATGCCAAAGCATGCCCTCAGCCCAAGAAGCAGTTGCAACAAGGGAAGGTGTTCTCTATAACTTCTGAAGATGCTGTCGCATCACCCGATGTGGTTACAGGTACGACCTAATCTTTTATTTACAGTACTTATGTATGAACATGTAGACTAAAACATAGGTAAAACAATAGGTACTATAAATGTAGCTGGTGTGCATGCTAGGGTTCTCTTTAACTCTAAGGCAACCCATTCTTTTGTGTCCATCTCATTTGGAAAGAAATTAGACTTACCCATCAAACCTTTAGACCAAAAGCTGTTAGTAAGATCTCCATTGGGACTAGAGGTGGTGTTAGATGGATGCTTTGGACCATGTCCAATTCTTATTAATGGATGGAGTTTGGATGCGAACCTAGTTCAGCTCGAGATGGCAGACTTTGATATCGTCTTAGAAATGGACTGGTTATCTCAGCATTCTGCGAGTCTGCTTTGTGCTGAGAAGAAATTGTCGTTTAAGGGCAAGGACAGTACAAGAAGACCTAGAAAAGGGTAAGTCCAAACTTGATTTCACTTTGGATCCGGATAAGGTACTCAGGTATAGGAGTAGGTTATGCATACCTGAAAATGAAGAGTCAAACCTTCGACAAAGAATCATGTTAGAAGCACATTCGACTCCCTATTCAGTGCATCCCGAAAGCACCAAATTGTATCATGATCTAAAGAGATTGTACTGGTGGAGAGGGATGAAGGCAAATGTAGCTCAATATGTGTTCCAATGCCTAAATTATCAATAAGTGAAGGCCGAAAGATAGAGACCAGCAAGTTTATTACAACCATTGTCAGAACTAGCCTAGAAGTGGGATTACATTACCATGGACTTTGTCACGGGTTACCTTTGACTCCTAGATCGATCGACGCAGTTTGGGTGATTGTTGATCGTCTTACCAAGACAGCTCATTTCATCGTTATACGACCTCAATACACCTTGGAGTGACTAGCGAAGCTATATGTGGACAACATTGTCAGACTGCATGGTGTACCTAAGAGCATAGTATCAGGCAGAGACCTACACTTTACTTCAAAGTTTTGGGAGGGACTACAGAAGGCAATGGGAATAAAGTTGAAGTTTAGCACAATGTTTCACCCTCAGATCGATGGTCAGTCTGAGCGGACCCTCCAGATCTTAGAAGATATGCTTCCAGCCTGTGCAATAGAATACAACGGAGCTTAGGATGAAATGTTACCACTAATCAAGTTTGCTTACAACAACAGCTACCAAGCTACCATACTGATGTCACCTTATGAAGCATTGTACGGTAAGAAGTGTTGAACCCCTCTATTTTGGAATGAAGTTGGTAAACGTAGAATAGTGGAGCCAAAGTTTATTGAAGAGACTTGTCGAGTGGTTGATCAGATTAAAGAAAGGGTCAAGACGGCTCAAGATTGTCAGAAATACTACGTAGACATTAGACACCGAGACCTTGAGTTCATTGTAGGTGATAAAGTATTCTTGAAGATATCACCTATGCGAGGTCTGATACTATTACACCCCAATTCTGACTGAACCAGAAGTGTGAGTGAACCATCATTGAACGGTTCACACAAGGATCTCAATAAGACTGTGTCCACTCATACAAATCATTATAGATAACCATAATCAGAATATAATAAAATACAGCGAAAGTCTTAAATTGAACGAACTGAGTACTTCTATTGATAAATAAATTATCCAATTATATAAAACACCAGAACGTAAATAATTATCCTTACATCAATTGTAAATCCAATTAAAAATAAATAAATAAAATAAACAAATCCAATATCCTAGAGGTACACGCAGAAAGGGCACTCGCATGAAGCATCATGCTCGTCCTCCCCTGCTTGCACTTTCAAGGCAGCAACACCTCCATATACTGGAGCGTCCATGTAATCCTCCACAGTGTAACCTACATCAACATCTAAAAATAGTGTGTACACAAGGGTGAGCTCACAACTTAGCTCAGTAAGAAAATCAGACAATGCAATATACATCATGCATGAGTAACATTCACATTATGGTCTGGTTTTAAGTTTGCAATGTGCTATAGAAAGGATTGGCGACCACCGCACCTCTATACACAAGTGTGTGAAGCCGCTCAATGGATCAAACACCACTGTCGTCCCACATGCACCCACCTTGGAATATAGATAGAGCTAAAGCGTTCGGATCAAACACCACCAACACTTCCCCTGATGCCCTACCCATACCAACACGTAAGCTCTTATTGGCGAGGGCTTGCAAACTGGGCTCGGAACTAACCAATCCTATATGTCATCACAGTAGGCCCTATCCCAGCACAGCTCCCTATGGCATAAAAATAGAGCTAGAGTCTAGTGGCCAGGCCGGAGACCACAATGCCACTTCCTCCCCCTGATACCCTACCCGCACTAAGCATGATATGATTAGAAGCGATACGAAAAGGTGCTAGTGTGCCCCAGGCCCTTCCCACTCCACACACCAATGAAAACAATCACATGCCTAACAGTCACATCCTAGCATAGCGAGTATGCATGAACAATATAATAACTGAAAGTAAAGATGACATGCGAGTATGCACAAACACCATTCTATAGAATCATAATTATTAACAACGTTTTACTGTTATTAAATTATTATTAGGGTTTAGGTCCGATTCCCTTACCTGACGCTTGATTGCTAGCTTGCTCCGCGTCATAAAATCTAAACTTGCTAACACAGGGTCCTACACGATGTTAGGGTTGAATTAGAATAATTTTCTTAGGGTTTACGTTGGTCGAAAAATCAACTGGGTCAAAAACACTCCTCACAGTGCAGACCGATCGTAGGTACCAATCGCAGGTACCGGACGCGGCACTGTGGGGAAAGGTGCGATCAGTTTGGTTGATCGATCCCCCACAGACCAGTCCCCGAGAGATATCAGTCGCAGTACCGGTCGCATATCGTGCGACCGGTATGGTCGACCGATATGCCTTCGGAAGACCATAAACTCGGTTCTCGTCTTCCATCGATCATCCCCTATAAATTCTAGGGTTTCTAGTATACATTCTAGGTCTGAGCAACGAGTTAGAGTTGTTTCATACTCCATTCAAGTCTTAGTTTCGATGATCCTCAACCTAAAACTTGAATCTAGGGTTTATCGACTGTATTAGAGTTTGACGGCAATTTAAAGGTTTAGATCAATACCTCGCCTTGCATGGTATTGATCCATTCATGACTAACCTTCTATAATGCTTAACTTAGAGGAAGGTTCAAGCACTTACCTTTGGTTCGCAAGTAGGGTGTTCTTCGTCCAACAGCAACGGCGGCTCCTCTCCCTCCTTCCTTAGCTCTTTCTCCTTCTTCGATCTCTTTCTCCTCTCTAGGGTTTGTGAGGATCAATGAAAGATATTTAAGGAGGTTTAGGGGTCCTTAAATAGACTAGGATTGAGTTTAGGAAGTCCCCTTACATTAGGAAAGTCCTAGGGTTCGATATTTGAAAAGTGAGACCCGCAGAGATCTGGTTTCGGATCTAAACAGTCTGCCTGCACAGACATACCGATCGACCGGTACCATCGATCGGTATGAAATAATTATCATACATTAGGGTTCATTTCGTATCTGGTTGTCATCCGTTCGTCCCGTCTGGCCCGGTGATGATTGGAAGACCTGTTACGACATGAATTAAAGGTTTAGATCGGGTTCATGGAGTGCTGGTCTTACAGAAATAGTTCGACAAGAAGGGAAAGTTATGTCTTAGATACATTGAACCTTATGAGATTTTGGAGAGACGTGGATGTATTCCACGTGTCCTTACTGTAGAAGTACATCAGAGATCCCTCTCACATATTGACTACGGATCTGTGGAATTTGATAGATGACTTAACTTTTGAAGTGGTGCCAATCGAGATTACCAGTTGGAAGGTACATCATCTTCGAAACTAGGATATCTACTATGTTGAAGTTACTTGGAGAAGCCAAGATGTGGAAGAAGTGACATGGGAAGAGGAAAATACTATGCGAAAACAGTACCCTCGCCTTTTCAACTAGGAAGGTACATTCAAATTTTGAGGATGAAATTTCTTTTTAGGGGAGAATTGTAAGACTCACACTCCACTAATCCGCTCTAACTATGTTGTGACAGGTCTTTCCATCATCATAATCGGATCAAGTGAACCAACCGGGTAAAGAAACCAAAAATCCAGGTATGAAATCTGTCCTCTCAAAGTTTGTCCGATCAGACAACTTGAGTTGTCCGGTCTGCGTATTAGGCGACTTGTCAAGCAATAGATCAATCCTAGAATGGACTCCGAGTTTAGAAAAGTTTTCAAGTTTGAGTAGGACTGGTTTCCCTCTATATAAGGGATGTCCTTTCACTTTCTCCTACTCTTTTGATCACTCACAAACCCTAGAATTGAGTGGAAGAGTGGAGAAGAAAGAAGGAAAAAGGGAGAGGAGCTCTATAGAAAAGAATTCTCGTCGATATCCATCCCACTGCATTGAGGAACCAACGACAAGTCCTTTGCCTCTATAGAAGGTTAGGTTATGCTAGGGATAGGGATTTAAGATATCAATCACAGTGTTGGTAGATCGAACCCAACACGGTGATTGCAATTACCATATATCCCATATAAATTTACAATAAACTGTTATAGTTAGGGTTACATTGAATGATCAAAATCGAATGATTGATGGCCATAGAATGGATTTAGGACGAATCCCATTGAGAGTCAAAGAATCGACTCAAGATGAAAATAGACTAGAAAATAACCTGGAGTACGACTCAATGGTTGTCCGCTGTGACCGATCGAATAAATGTCAAACCGGACAGGTAACCGATCATTCTTGGGAAGTATAATAGGCTTTGTCCAGATGGCTGACCGGTCAAGCAATGCATGACTGGACACATGAGCGGACATTGTCCAGAAGACTTAATTGCCAGATTGGATAGTTAGTCTGAAACTAAAATCTTAATGGAATGAAACCCTGATTAAGTTCTATTAATTGTTTAGGCTTTCAACCTATTCAAGCTAGTCTTTAAAGCTTGGGAAAAGGAACAAACATCACTCAACAGGTGAGGGACAAGACCTAAACTAATTGGTTGATAACAAACTATCCTGTTGTATTTTTGTCTTATTGCCTGTTGCCATGTTTTGTTGTTTATGCATATAACATGTCATCCAATAATTGTTATATATCGTTCATGCATATTTATTATTCTTTATGTGTGATGATGATGACGAGGATAGGCAAGTGTTTGTGTGTGGTCTGTGTATTGAATGGGGAGAGATTGTAGCATTGAACCATTCACCACACTGGCTTCGTCGTATAGCTGTTATCTTAGCGGACTTAGTACATCGTAGGGTATCAAGGGGAGTGATGGCGGTGTGGACCCTAGCCTAGCTAGCGGAATCTAACTCTATCTCTATGGGCATATTAAAGGATGCTAGAGTAAGGCCTTGGAGACACTTTGATAACATCTAGGATTAGTTAGTTACGAACGCAGTTTGCAAGCCCTCGCCAGTAGGGACATACCTACTAGTATGGGGTAGAGTATCGGGGGGTTACTGACGGTGTGTGATCCGTCAGACTCTAGCTCTATCTCTATCTTGTTGTAGGTGTTATGGGGCAACCATGGTGTGTGATCCATTGGACGTGCTCACACTCTCGTGTTGGAGGTGTGGTTGTAGTCTATCCTTGCCATAGCACATTGCAAACTTAAACCAGACCCAAGATATGAATGTGACATCATGCATATGTTTGCTGCATTGTTTGTTTCTCAGTGAGCTAAGTTATAAGCTCACCCCACGTGTACATTTTCTTTTTAGTTGATGATGCAGGTATTACTGTAGAAAACTACATCGGTACGCCATCTTATGGACATGTGGCAGCCATGGATGCGTAGGCAGTGGAAGAAGAGCATGATTCGTCATGTGAATGTTTCCATTGTATTTACTCTTAGGATTTTATTTTAAGTTGGATTATGAAACTTGTAATAGTTTATTATTTTATGTTCTGATACACTTGAGATAATTAGGTTATTTATTACTTATCATTGTAAACTCTCAGTTCATTTTAATGAAATTTTGTTATTTATTTATTATCTCTAATTATGTGGAATGTATGGTTTGATTGTTAGCACAATCCTATGTGATCCTGGCTTGAGCCGTTGGTTCTTTAGACGGTTCATTCACACTTCTAGTTCTATCAGAATTGGGGTGTGATAATCTAGCTGGGGGGAAGACAGGATTTACTCCTTGCCTCAACTATGCTGCACCATCGGACAAGCTGGCCAAAGGGAGATTTTTGCATGGGGGGAATGCACGAAGATGGAGAGCAATCAGACGATTGGGTGGAGAAGTTAAATCTGCCTGCAATAGCAAGGTTGGGT
The DNA here is from genome assembly GCA_028583415.1 of Protea cynaroides. Lineage (NCBI taxonomy): Eukaryota > Viridiplantae > Streptophyta > Magnoliopsida > Proteales > Proteaceae > Protea > Protea cynaroides. The sequence goes on along the minus strand of CM053269.1, from coordinate 64,060,503 downwards.
CCCAGCAAAGATGGTTGGCACAAAACTGTGCATAGGTCAAGCTGGACTTCAATATCAGCAGGCCCAAAACTATAAGACCTGCACTCCATGAACTTGGTCTAATGTGAGTTATGGTGTCGTGACAGGTCTTCTTATCGTAATCGGGTCGCACGAGACGGTCGGATGACGAAGTCACGTGTCAAGGTAATAACACTTTCAATTTATACCTTGTCCAGTTGTATTGGTTACACTATCCTATCATTGGGGTCTGCCACTGGACATGCTGCCGGACAATCAGAATTTGTAGTGCACTATTCTGTGGGACCCACTTTCTAAAAAACTAAGAAGGCTTCCTTCTCCATGCATGGGAAAACTTCCTACAAGGAAACTCTTCTCTATATAACTCTCAGTTGAATCTCTTTGCATGCTCTATGAAACCCTAGAGAGCTAAGAGAGAGATCTGAGAGAGAAACTATGGAGAAGAAGGAGTCGGTGCGGAGAAAAAGACCTCCAAGCATGGACTCACCATCGTTTTGCTGTTAGCTTCGTCACAAAACCTACGGTAAGTCCCTAATCATTGTTGAGAAGTTAGGTTGAGCATGGAAATTGGATCATCTCCATCAATGGTTGTTGATCATCCCCAACACCTTTGGTGAACCTCAAATTGGATCATCACCATCAATGGCTGTTGATCATCCCCAACACCTTTGGTGAACCTCAAATGTTCCACTGGTTCACACCCCTTTGGTGAACCTCGAATGTTCCACTAGTTCACATAGGATAGTCTTTACGTTGAAACACCATAGTAAAACTAGGGTTAACCGGCTATGTTTCGATTAAAGACCTAGACCCTAACGTACCCTTGGACGTAAAATGGTGTAGGACGAACCCTAGAAAGAGTCGAGGGTTTGACTCTGGAGAGAGAGAGACCACAGATTTTCCCTAAAGGAAGTCTGGAGAAATCTCCAGTGTAATCTCTGGCAGCACACAAAGTGTCACTGGAGGTACATCTGGACATTCTCGGGAAGTTCTGGAAAGACGTCTGGAAGGATGTCCGGTGGCATCATTGTCATACCGGACATGCCTCCAGAGACACTCACAGAATGGTTATATGCTTGCCCCCGTGGGGATCTCCAGATGGACTTTCCATCCGAAGTGTGCATCCAGACAATGTCTAATGGGACTTTCTTCCCATCCGAACTGTAAATTTCGACAACTTCTATTCAGACTATATTAAACCTAATTAAATTTTATTGGTTACCTAGGATTCGTGAGTGAGCAAGGATTAGTCTCCGCAACTCAGAGGACGTTTAGCACTCACTCAACAGGTGAGGGATAAAACACCTTGAATCCATTTTAATGTTTAATGAACATTGCATGTTGTGTGGTGTAATGTGCATTTAACATTTCATCCAATGTTTTGTTATTATTGTTTATGTATTGCTATTGAATTGTTATGAGTTTGATGTTGGAGCATGTGTTGTTCAGTCGGTGTATTGGGTGGAAAGAGGTTGGAGCCTTGGACCATTCCTTCATACTAACACTGCTTTGTATCGCCATCTACCCTCGAAGGTGCATACTACTGGGGTAAGGCCATAGATACACCTCGGATGACATGTTAGGATTGTTTAATGACAGATCCTCAATTTGTAAACCCTTGCTAATAGGGTGTACGTACTGGTATGAGAGTGGGTGTCAGGGAGATGTCCAGGTGGTGTGTGATCAGGCTTAGCTCTAGCTCTACCTCTGTCTCATAGTGAGTGATGTGGGGCAACAGGGTTTGGTTGTAGCCTTAGGTGTGCTCACACTCTTGTGTATGGAAGTTAGGATTAGTTGTGCGATACGAGGCCTAACTTTATCATAGCACATTGCGAACTTTACCAGACCCTTAAATGTTATCTTATGCATATTGCTTGTTGCATTATTCTATTCCTCGCTGAGCTAGGTTATGAGCTCACCCCACGATATCATTTTTTTTTTTAGATGTTGATATAGGTTATACCATGGATAATATCGTTAGCGCACCTTCTCAAGGAAAACTGGCGGGCTCTCAATGTGTAGTCTGTGGAGAGTGTTCATGACTCGTCATGCGGGTATCACTTCTGTGTCTATTTATAGCTTCCTGTAATAAGATGATAAAACTACATTTTTGTTATTTATTTATTATGACATTAGAATCTCAATTCACTTTCATTGTTACGTATTATATTCTAATTAAATGGTTATGCATAGTTTGTTAAATGTTGGTTTGGAGGCATGGTTCTTCGTGATCTTGGCTTGAGTCGTTGGTTCATTGACTATTCGATCATACCTCTAGTTCGGCCAAAAACGGGGTGTGACAGAAATTGTCTGCAATGCCAGGTTGGACTCCAATATCAGTAGGCTTAGAAGCCCTTGACTAATGCTGACCATCCAAAGAAAGAACCAGAGGAAGCTCTACGCCCAGGCTAGATGCAGGATGGGTTGATTTCAAGGTGATCGAGACACAAGGTAAGTCATCTGGGATAACAAGCTTAGGGTTCACAATACCTGAAAGTTTTCCCAAAACATCAAACGAGTTCAGTATCGGCACAAGAGCAGGAAGGGAAGATGACTGTGCCTTCCCAGAACTGGAATGCCTCGGGAGTCTGCCAAGGTTTAGAAACCAGGTTCCCACCTCTAAGTCAACACCACTATTGGATTCCAAATTCAAATTTGGAAGAGAAACCCTACCCGAATGCATTTATTCAGACAAATTTTTTTCCAGGTCGGGTCAATCTTGTCTTCCTTACCCGTTTAGGGTGCTCCTTCTTGGGCTCAAGATCCCAATGATCTTCTACAACCTTCGGACCCAACTTGATATTTTCACCAGCCTAATCCATCTCTAGGTCGATTTCCTCCAATTCTCCTATAGGATTAATGCCCTCTTCCTTTGCCTGGCTAGAGCAATTCATAGAAGAAGGGTTCACAGAGAAAGCTGCCGATTGTAATCCCACCTTCCCTTGCTGGTTTGACTTCTCTTTCATAACTGGGTTCATAGGGTATGCTTCATCCTCATGGCCAAACACTTTACAGAACAAACAGTGCGGCGATTTCCAACTATATTTTACCAACTGAGAGTAGTCATTCCCTTCATCATTTTTGGATCAAGATGACATGCTCCGTTTTCTTTGAACTCGCAAAATCCACACAACACAAAGCAAACAACCGCCTCGATTTTTTAGTGGTCATCAAATTAGTATACAGAGGATCGGACATATAGCACTCAAGGACTCTACCCCTGTCACACCCCAATTCTGATCCAACCAGAACGGTGTGAGTGAACCGTCATTGAACCAACGGTTCACACCAGGATCTCGAATAGGCCGTGTCCACCCATACAAACCAATTACACATAACCACAATCAGAATATAAATATACAGCGGAAGACTTTAAATAGAATGAACTGAGTATCTATTGATAATTTAAATAAATATCCCATTATCCAAATTCAATCACATAAAATAAATATCTATTACATCTCTTAATAACAAACAAAAATAACTGAAACAAATAAATAAAATCCATCACAGGTACACGCAGAAAGGGCACTCGCATGAAGCGTCATGCTCGTCCTGTCCTGCCTGTACGTCCAACGCCGCAGCACTGCCATACGCCGGAGCATTTACGTAATCGTCCACAGTATAACCTGCATCCAGATCTAAAAACAAGATGTGCACAAAGGGTGAGCTCACAACACAGCTCAGTAAGACAATCAGACAGTTTCACAATATTATGCATGAGTAACAATCAATTTTATGCTGTGGTCTGGTTTTAAGTTTGCAATGTGCTATAGAAAGGTTTGGTGGCCCCCGCACCTCTATACACGAGTGTGTGGCGTCGCCGCAAGAATCACACTACCACCAGGCCGGGTCGGAGACCTCCAAACCTCACCTCCCCCTGATACCCTATCCGCAACTAACCCACTAGGATAGAAACAATACGCAGGTAGACCCTATCCCAACATAACTCCCTACGGCATAGAGATAGAGCTAAAGCATCGTGGACAAGCCAGCGTCGACTCGGAATCCTCAGTACCACCCAACGATGGCCGGGACAACATCAATATCGGAGACCACCGTACCATGATCTTCCCCTGATACCCCACCCGTACCAAGCATGTTAAGATAGAATACTACAAAAAGTGCCAGTATGAAGAGCGATCCCAGGCCCATGCCCCACTCCACACACCAACGAAAATAATCACATGCCTAACAATCACATCCTATGAATGCATGAACAATACTAATAACTGAAAGTAAATGATGGCATGTGAATATGCACAAACATCACATCATAGATATTCAATGATTAACAACGATTTACTGTCCATTAATTATTAGGTTTAGGTCAGATTCCCTTACCTGATGCTCGTTCGATTACTTGCTCCACGTTACAAGATCCAAACGATAAGTCACAGCGTCCTACATAATATTAGGGTTTCATTAGAATATATTATTTAAGGTTTCATGTTGGTCGGAAACCAACAGAGATCACAAAATACCCTCACAGAACTGACCAGTGGCATGTACCGGTCGCGGCTCCGTGGGAAAGACCGGCGACCGGTATGGTCAGCCGGTCCCCCACAAACAACCTCCCGAGAGGTAGCGGTCGCAACATACCGGTCGCACTATGTGCAACCGGTATAGTCGACCGGTATGTCTCCGGAAGACCATACATGGGTTCTTCGACTGCCGTCGATCATCCTCCATGGATTTTCAGGGTTTCTCCTATCCATTCTAAGTCTAGGCTTTGAGTTAGAGCTATCCCCAACTCATTCAAGTCTCGTTTCAATGAATATTATCTCGAAACTCGAATCTAGGGTTTGATGGCAACTTAGGGTTTATTGGCCAACTTAGGGTTTTAGATCAATACCCACTTGCATGGTATTGATCCACCCACACAACTAACATAGGGTAAGAAGATGGATCCAAACAGTTACCGTTGACAGGTGTAGCGAGAGCTTCGTCAAACGGTAATGGCGGCACCTCCTTCTTCTTCCTAGCTCCTTCTCCTCTCCAAGCTCTTTCTCTTCTCTAGGGTTTGTGAGAGACAATGGAAAGGATTTGAGGGGTTTAAGGGTGTATTTATAGGCTAGAAATAGGGTTTAGTAACCCTACTAGGATTAGGAAACTTCTAGGATTCGAAATCAGGAAAGCGGGACCCGCAGAGACAAATTTCTAAATTCCCGTACATAGCTGTGCAGGCCATACCGGTCGACCGGTACCATCATCCGGTACCATCGACCGGTATACCTAAAATCAGGTATAATTGGTCGACTTCGGTCCGATTTCGTACCTGTTTGTTATCCGCTTGCCCCGTCTGGCTCGGTGATGATCGGAAGACCTGTCACGATACAAAACCAAGGTTAGATCGGGTTTTCAGAGTGCGGGTCTTACAACTCCACCACCCTTAAAAGAAATTTCGTCCCGAAATTTGCATGTAGGTACTACAACTCCCCCACCCTTATAAGAAATTTTGGCCTCGAAATTTGAACGTACCTTGATCGTCAAAAAGGTTTGGGTACTCCTTCCTCATTGCGCTTTCTTCTTCCCAAGTAATTTCTCCACATTATGGCTTCTCCAATGCACCTTCACATAGTGGATATCCTTGGTTCGAAGTTGCTGAACTTTTCGGCTCGAGAGCATTACAGGCACCACTTCAAAAGTTAAGTCTTCAGTCAAGTCTGGAGGATCAGCGCTCAAGATATGCGATAAATCTCTGACATACTTCTTCAGTAATGATACATGGAACACATTATGAACGCTAGACATAGATGGTGGTAGAGCCAATTGATATGCTACATTATCACGTCGATTCAATATCTCATATGGTCCCACATACCTGGGGCATAGCTTCCCCTTCTTACCAAACCGTTTCAGGCCTCGCACCGGTGACACCTTCAAGAACACTTTGTCACCCACTGCAAACTCCAGATCTCGACGTCGATTATCTGCATAGTGCTTCTGTAGAACCTGAGCTGTCTTTACTCTCTCTTTGATTTGATCAATCACTCGACAAGTGTCTTTAACAAACTCCGGTCCTACAATTCTTCTTTTCCCCACTTCATTCCATAACAGAGGTGTACGACATTTTCTCCCATAGAGAGCTTCATATGGGGCCATCTGAATTGTAGCCTGATAACTATTGTTGTAAGCAAACTCGATAAGTGATAGCTTCTCATCCCAAGCTCCTTTGAAATCTAATGCACAAGCTCGAAGCATATCTTCCAAAATTTGAATGGTTCGTTATTTTCATACCCCTCCACCAATATAGTCTTCTTAGATCATGGTACATCTTGGTACTTCTCGGATGTACCGAATATGGAGTGTAATGAGCTTCGGTCATAACTCGGCCTCCGATATCGCAGCTTCGCTCTCGGGTATACATAACCGTCCGTGATACTTGAGTACTTTGTCCGATTCCAAGGTAAAGTGAGGATTGCACGAACCCTTCTCTAAGTCTTCCTACCTTTGTCTTGAGATATGGATCCCGTAGGATTGCTACCTTGACTTCATCAATTAGACTCGGCGAGATCTTGGTCGGCGGCGAACATCATAGTGAACTTATGAATCAAGCCTTGCTCAACTGGATCTTCTGCAGTTTCGATAATATGTTCTTCATCAATTTCCATCGAACTCGAGGCCGTAGCACACAATGCAGCGTTTGTACTCGGTCCCGCCTCGGGTTTCGATGCCCACTTTCCCGCTTAAGGCGTCAGCCACCACATTTGCTTTACCCGGATGGTACTGGATGTCGCAATCATAATCTTTTAACAATTCCAGCCATCTCCTCTGTCTCATATTCGGATCCTTCCGAGAGTGAAGAGATAAGTTAAGCTCTTGTGATCCGACTTGATCCGAAACTTCTCACCGTACAAATAGTGTCTCCAAGTCTTGATTTCATGAATAACCGCTGCTAGCTCCAAGTCATGCGTAGGATAGTTCTTCTCATGCTCTTTTAACTGTCTTGATGCGTAGCGATCACCTTCTTCTTGCATCGAAACACACCCAATACCCAACCCCGAAGCATCCGTATATAGAGTAAACGGTACGCTTGGTTCGGGGGATGGTCAAAATAGGTGCAGAGACAAGTCTTGATTTCAAAATCTGGAAGCACTTCTCACACTCATCTGTCCATATAAATTTCTCTCCCTTCTTGGTCAATCTGGTGAGTGGAACCGCGATCCTGGAGTAATCTTCCACGAATCTTCTATAATAACCAGCCAACCCAAGGAAACTACGAATCTCTGCAACAGATTTTGGTGCTTCCCATCCTACTATAGCAGCTATCTTGCTTGGATCAACCTTGATACCGTCTCCGGATACAACATGGCCCAAGAAAGCCACTTCCTTCAGCCAAAACTCGCACTTCTTGAATTTTGCATAAAGCCTCACATCCCTCGGCCGTTGTAGGGCTGCTCTCAAATGCGCCGTATGAGTCTCCATGTCCTTAGAGTAAATCAATATGTCGTCGATGAATACGATGACCGAAGTGTCCAACATGTCATGGAACACTCGGTTCATCGGTTCCATAAACGACGCCGGAGCATTGGTCAACCCGAAAGACATAACCGAGAAACTCATAATGCCCATACCTCGTCCTCGGCGGTCTTGAATATCTCCGGCCTTGATCTTCAATTGGTGATACTCCGATCGAAGATCGATCTTTGAGAAAACCTTTGCACCCTGCAGCTGATCGAACAGATCATCGATCCTAGGCAGAGGATACCGATTCTTCATCGTCAACTTGTTCAGCTCACGATAGTCAATACATAGCCGTACACTTCCATCTTTCTTCTTGACAAACAACACAGGTGCTCCCCAAGGCGAAATACTAGGTCGTATGAAGCCCTTATCCAGCAATTCTTGTAATTGGGTCTTCAACTCCTTTAACTCGGTTGGGGCCTTCCTGTATGGCGCTTTGGACACCGGAGCCGAACCTGGTATAAGATCTATCACAAATTCTGTAACCCTATCCGGTGGTAAGCCTGGAAGATCTTCTGGAAATACATCCGGAAACTCTCGAACCACCTCTATATCCTCCATCTTGAGTGACTCTGCTGTGAGGTCGACTACAGATACGAGATAACCCACTCCCCCTTTCTCCAAGCATCTCTTAGTCTTTAGGGCAGAGAGGATCAACTTCCGCTTCCTAGATAGCTTAATCCCAGCGAAACTATAATCATTTCCCTCTTTGTCAGTAAGCATAAGCTTCCTTTCGCCACATAAAAGGACGGCCGAATGATGGCCTAGCCAAGCCATTCCTAAAATGACATCAAAATCTGCCATCTCAAGTATTACTAGGCTTGCTTCTAAGTCTCGGCCCTCGATACTTACGATTACATGGTCCATAATACTTGGTCAAAGCCACTTCGACTCCTAGTGGAGAGCGAACTATCAAGCTTGGGTTCAATTGCTTGATTGGTAACTCCATTCGCTTCCCAAAAGAAACGAAACAAAGGAGTGCGTGGCCCCGAGTCAAATAATACTACGGCGGGTAAACCAGCTACGTTTACAATCCCCCGGAATATATTGCCCCTTAGTTCTATATGCTCATGCAACCGAAAGAATAAACCAAATAGTAAGGGATAAAGTCGTACCCGGTTACCACATTAGGTGATGCGGCTGCCTCTTCGGTGGTGACTGCATAAACTCCGGCTTCTTGGGGAGCTTGCTTCTTAGGTAGCGTGCAGTTCCTTGCAACATGTCCCGATTCTTGGCCGATTATAACACTTAATATTTGGGTTGGGTCTGGCTAATTGTGGCACGGTGGTGCCAGGTTGTTTCTCGCAGTGTTGTAGCGGTGCCCCCCTGTATGGGCGGAATGATCTAGTATTACGCCACCCGAGCTCTCTCCGGCAGGTCTCTTCACTCCCCCTGTTTTGAGCGAAGAAGCTGTCCCTCCGACCGGACTCTATCACCCTCGCAACCTGTCTTGCCTCATTGTAGGTCTTCTTATCCGGACCCAAAAGATGCTCTCGATGCTTCCACGTAGTCCCATGGTGAACCTACGTATCTTTGTCTCCTCTTCCCGCATCTTGGCCGGTGCGAAGAAGAACAGCTCTTCGTACCTCTGGCGATATGCATCTACAATCGACCGAGCTGCTTGCCGGGTTGAGAAACTCTCTCTCCATTTGATCTCCGAAGCTCTTTGGGAAATATTTGTCGAAGAAAGCCGCTTTAAATACTTCCCATCCACTGGGCGTATTGGTTCTCCAAATATGCCCGTGTGGAATTCCACCAAGCATTCGCGTCCTCTCTCGACATGTGGGTGGCAAATAGAACCTTCTCCTCCTCGATACACGTCATCAATCGGAAGTTCTTTTCCATTTCCGAAACCCACCTGTGCTGGCCACAATGGTTTCCCTGTCCTACCGGTGAACGATGACGGTTACAATTTCAAGAACCTGTCCACAGACCTGCTAAGATCGTGTTGTCCCTGTGTATCTACTCCGTACCATGGTGGTGGATACGGATACGCCCCTGGATACGCAGAAGGCGACGAAAACCGATGCGGTGGTGGTACATTCTGTGCTTGGGCCCTTGGCCTTGGGCTACTCTGCACCCGTTGGGTAGTGTTAACTCCTCCTGACTCGGGCGTATTACCAGCGGGAACAAAACCTGCTGACCTCAGCATCTTTAGTACCTCACTCGAAATTCCTTCCGTTGAGCTTGCATCCGATAGACCAAGTTTGTAACTATGGTCTCGGAATTCTGTGAGGTGGTCCCGGTAATTACGCCGGTACTTCCGGGACCTGTTCCTCCTCCACTTCGGGGCTGGTTTCTCTAACCTTGGTCCCGCTTCGACTTGCTCTTCTTCAAGGCGCTTTCGGCTCGATGATGCTTTCGACCCCTTCGACCGTTTCCACCGCCATCTCAGACTATTTATTTGGATCTGAGAAGAAGACATAACACGTGAGAATCATCAATAATAATAGTGTTAGTCTTGAATAATGCAGGAAAATAGTCGAGAAGTAACATTTCGATTTACACAATTTTGAGAATTTTTAATTAAATTTTCTGGCTCTTTTGGGGCGTACCGGTCGCAACATACCGGTCGCACACCTGTGGAAATATGCTGCGGCCGGTATAGTCGACCAGTCAAAATAAAAATTCTGGCCGAGACATACCGGTCGCGTGTCTATGAGATACCGGTCGCCACTCTGTAGACAGTGTTGCGACCGGTATAGTCGATCGGTCAGAAAAAATTTCTGGCCGAGACATAGCGGTCGCACACCTGGGTCGATACCGGTCGACCGGTATAGGCATAACCGTCGACCGGTATGCCCAAAATGGCTTTAAAATCGCGAAAAAGTGAGATTTTTCTCACTTTTCTTTTCTCTTTCTCTCCGGTGGCGATTCCTCTCTGCCCAACCGAGTTGCTACAGTCCGACCGGTACTCTAAGAAGCCGATTTCTCGCATTCCAAAGCTAGAACATCGTCTCCAGGTAGGTCCTCTCTCTCTCTCTCTCTCATATTTTTACAAGTTTTCCATATCGTCTTTATGTAGAAATTTAGGTTTTTCTTTGTTCGAGATGTTTTAACCGTAGGAACTCTTTTCCTTCAGCTTAGAAAGGGTTTAGAGACCCCCAAGAGCAAAAGCCCTCAACTAATTTGGGGTTCCACCGAATGATTTTCATAAAAATTGAATTTTTCATCTTTTGACATAGGTTTTCATGAAATTTCGAAATTTTTCTAATTTTTCTTAATTCTTGAAATTTCTTGAAATTTCTTGTTATAATTGCTTGTGATTGGTTTATTGAAGAGTGTGGGGGTTACGTAAGTCCTCCTCCCCATGTTTTTGGGTGAGTTCGAGGCTTTTTCCCAATTTATAGTCGTTATGCTGTGGAAATTTCGAAAATTTCTAACTTTTTATCTTGTTTTCTTTTGTTTTACAGATTTTAAATGGCTCCTAGACGTGCTCTCGGGAAGCGCTCCCATGGTTCTAGTTCTCGGGTTCCTTCTCCGCCAGTTCCTCAGCTAGATGAGCTATGGTTTCGCTCCTTGGAAGCTCAAGCTCGGTTTCCCTGGTTTGATGATAAGAGTATTGTATCCGGGCGCCGGGTCAACGTGGGACAATTGCACCGGTTCAATGTAGAGACGACTTTTGGTGCTCTAGGTTGGCTACCGGTTATTTCCTACACAGAGACTACACGCCCTAACCTGGTCAAGCATTTTTATGCAAATTTGGAACTCGAAGGGGATGTCGAAGACCCGAACCAGTGTAGGGATCTACGCATCACCAGTTACGTCCGGGGTGTACATATTTCCTTCAACACCCACCAGTTGGCTGATCTGCTTGGGGTTCCCAATGATGGAGATTTGGTGTACTGCGCCCCCAAGGCGAAAGGTTACTTGACTGAAGATTTGCACCGGGAGATAGCGCATCAGATACTCAACCCTGGGGCTCTTATGAAGGCAGCTAGCTTGAGACCTATACCCCGGGTCTACAGCCGCATCATCCAGCCGCGATATAGTGCCCGCGGGCCGGTCACTACAATGAGTTGTCCCGGCTCACCCGATGACGTCACCTATTGCGTGCGCACGGAGAGCGGATCTCACTTCCTTACCTCATCATCCGGACTATGCATCGAGCGGCTGTGGCCGATCGGGCCAGCAACCTTCCCTATGGCCGTCTCGTCACTTTCCTTCTTCGCCGTCTAGGCGTGAGTTTCAGAGGAGAGGCAGCCGTCGAGGACTCCATGACCTCGACATCGGCCGGGATGCGATAAATAGGATGCGAGATGGTTGATCTGCCCATTAGTGATGACGAGTTGGAGGCTCGCCCTCTTCCACTTGGGAGAGTAGCGGCGGCAGCGGCGGCGGCAAGCCGCGGCCAATGCGGCCTATGCGGCGAGATGGGGGATGATGATGATGACGATGTAGTTGGGGAAGCACCGGTGCCTGCCCCACGGCCTCCACCTATGCCATCACCATCCGTTCCCCACGGCTGGGCCATCTCGGCCCCCTCCCGACTCGGTGTTGAGTATGTTTACTCGAGATCGGGGAAACCCGGAGGGTCATCCCGGAGTCTCGGCGGCGATGGGTCGGGAGTTGGGGCGCTTTGGCTCGTGGTCTACGGGTGACTCGGGACCCGGTGCATTGGCTTAGGGTCGCATACGAGCGGGACTATGATATAGCTGACCCCATTCCTCCCAGGCCTCCTACCCCATGATTTTCCATTTACTTTTCTTTTCATATGACTGTTTATATAACAGGGAAACTTTCCGGTTTGTGGACTGTACCCTGTAGCACTATCACATTTGATACACTTTTCTTTTTAATGAAAGTTTCATGGTTTTTCCTAACTAGTATATGTGCACATATTATGTTTCATATTTAGAATAGTACATTATTCTCTTTCTTAGTCCGTCTCAGGTATCAAACAATGCTTAGAGTGTGTTTGTATTAAGATTTTTAAACTTCCTAACTCAGTTCATCGACCCAGTTAAGTGCAGCATGGTTTGTTGGAACAGAGCCCGAGAGCTCGATACCAAGTTGTCACACCCCAATTACGATCCAACGCGAACGGTGTGAGTGAACCGTCATTGAACCAACGGTTCACACCAAGATCTCGAATAGGCCGTGTCCACCCATACAAACCAATTACACATAACCACAATCGAATATAAATATACGAATGGAAGACTTTAAATAGAATGAACCGAGTATCTATTGATAATTTAAATAAATATCCCATTATCCAAATTCAATCACATAAAATAAATATCTATTACATCTCTTAATAACAATACGTCCAACGCCGCAGCACTGCCATACGCCGCAGCATTTACGTAATCGTCCACAGTATAACCTGCATCCAGATCTAAAAACAAGATGTGCACAAAGGGTGAGCTCACAACACAGCTCAGTAAGACAATCAGACAGTTTCACAATATTATGCATGAGTAACAATCAATTTTATGTTGTGGTCTGGTTTTAAGTTTACAATGTGCTATAGAAAGGTTTGGTGGCCCCCGTACCCCTATACACGAGTGTGTGGCGTCGCACAGTAATCACACTACCACCAACCCACATGCACCCATCATGGAATAGAGATAGAGCTAAGGTATACCCGCACCTCCTCTGATACTCTACCCATACCGGTTACCTAAGCCCCTACGGCCGGGGCTGCAAACCGGGCTCGCAACTAACCAATCAGGTAAACCCTATCCCAACATAACTCCCTACGGCATAGAGATAGAGCTAAAGCATCGTGGACAAACCAGCGTCGACTCGGAATCCTCAGTACCACCCAACGATGGCCGGGACAACATCAATATCGGAGACCACCGTACCACGATCTTCCCCTGATACCCCACCCGTACCAAGCATGTTAAGATAGAATACTACAAAAAGTGCCAGTGTGAAGAGCGATCCCAGGCCCATGCCCCACTCCACACACCAACGAAAACAATCACATGCCTAACAATCACATCCTATGAATGCATGAACAATACTATTAACTGAAAGTAAATGATGGTATGTGAATATGCACAAACATCACATCATAGATATTCAATGATTAACAACGATTTACTGTCCATTAATTATTAGGTTTAGGTCAGATTCCCTTACCTAACGCTCGTTCGATTACTTGCTCCACGTTACAAGATCCAAACGATAAGTCACAGAGTCCTACATAATATTAGGGTTTCATTAGAATATATTATTTAAGGTTTCATGTTGGTCGGAAACCAACAGAGATCACAAAATACCCTCACAGAGCTGACCAGTGGCATGTACCGGTCGCAGCTCCGTGGGAAAGACCGGCGACCGGTATGGTCAGCCCGGTCCCCCACAAACAACCTCCCGAGAGGTAGCGGTCGCAACATACCGGTCGCACTATGTGCAACCGGTATAGTCGACCGGTATGTCTCCGGAAGACCATACATGGGTTCTTCGACTGCCGTCGATCATCCTCCATGGATTTTCAGGGTTTCTCCTATCCATTCTAAGTCTAGGCTTTGAGTTAGAGCTATCCCCAACTCATTCAAGTCTCGTTTCAATGAAAATTATCTCGAAACTCGAATCTAGGGTTTGACGGAAACTTAGGGTTTATTAGCCAACTTAGGGTTTTAGATCAATACCCACTTGCATGGTATTGATCCACCCACACAACTAACATAGGATAAGAAGATGGATCCAAACACTTACCGTTGACAGGTGTAGCGAGAGCTTCGTCAAACGGTAATGGTGGCACCTCCTTCTTCTTCCTAGCTCCTTCTCCTCTCCAAGCTCTTTCTCTTCTCTAGGGTTTGTGAGAGACAATGGAAAGGATTTGAGGGGTTTAAGGGTGTATTTATAGGCTAGAAATAGGGTTTAGTAACCCTACTAGGATTAGGAAACTTCTAGGATTCGAAATCAGGAAAGCGGGACCCGCAGAGACAAATTTCCAAATTCCCACACATAGCTGTGCAGGCCATACCGGTCGACCGGTACCATCATCCGGTACCATCGACCGGTATACCTAAAATCAGGTATAATTGGTCGACTTCGGTCCGATTTCGACTTCGGTCCGATTTCGTACCTGTTTGTTATCCGCTTGCCCCGTCTGGCTCGGTGATGATCGGAAGACCTGTCACGATACAAAACCAAGGTTAGACCGGGTTTTCAGAGTGCGGGTCTTACAACCCCCCCAAAGATGGAAAGGGAGCCCTAGCAAAGTAACCCACAATGGCATATTCTTGAGCCCAAGAGTACCAAAATGCAAATTTCTTTCCCATTACCAGATGAAAATGGGTTTGCCTCCAACAAAGTACATGCCAGTCTCTAAAACTCTATCCCTATCATCTGTGTCTGAGAAATAGAAAGCAAAACCTTCAAGGGATAACAAAAGCACTTCCACCGAGCCGACTAGCTTCAATTTCCTGGACAACAAGGACATCTTAACAAGACTAAAACTCGGACAATGCCCCATAAAAAACCAACCACCATATTGTTGAGCACCTCAATCACCTGAGCCAGAGCTTCCAGCCTATTAGAAAAAACATCCTAGATGAATCTCAATGTTACTATTAACCTCATATCAAAATTGAAAACATATCACGAATATCATGTCACTTGTTTAATCTAAGAAATTAAGAAGAGTGTCATACTTTTTTTGATAATTTGAAAATATCTTTTGTTGAAGCACTCTACCTTTGATGAAGAACTCTTTCTTTTGTTGAAAAACCTTTGATGATTATACAAACAAAGTCACTTGATGTCCAAGGATCTCACAAGCAATCAGGGTGCTCACCCTAGTTGGACAGGTATATCATATCTTGGTATTTTGAGCTTTTTCCTCCCCTTGCATGTATGACCTTGAGATGTTTTATATCTCTAGGGTAGAGATGACCAGCCATAAAGTCCAACCCTAAGTGAGATGCTAGCCTCCTAATGCCATATCCAGATTGCCTTTTGGCATACCTTGATAATTACCACAAGTGCCCCTAAAAAATAAATAAGGACACAAAATACAAAATTGCCATTTTTCATAAAACCAAAAAGATTTTGCAAAG
This sequence comes from Protea cynaroides, assembly GCA_028583415.1. Lineage (NCBI taxonomy): Eukaryota > Viridiplantae > Streptophyta > Magnoliopsida > Proteales > Proteaceae > Protea > Protea cynaroides. The sequence continues at coordinate 64,045,000 of CM053269.1, read as the reverse complement.
AAAAATAAAAATAAATAATATTTTATATTTATAAATAAAAAAATATTTGATGCAAAATCAAACACGATAACATTATTCAAATTGGCAGTTTGTAAGTACGCGTACACTCTTATAATTGTCAAGTCACTGGCAATGAACATTAGGCACTAAGGTCACCACTCAACGTACACATGGTCTTATCATGGACTTCACAGACCATATGTGTACTGACCGTCGAGAGACTAGTCCCCATGTCTCTCATAGTCTGAGTAATTTTGACTTGCACCCCTCAAACCTATCATAGTCCAATCAATGCCTATGTAAGCACATAGCGCATCATGATAGGTGCGGTCAAGCCAAGGACTACAAAGTGGCTCATTTGAATAATCATCTGCAAAACCAGTGTATTAATACAATAGACAAAAAACAATGGTACCATATAACAAATTTATAAGTCACAAAACATGTAAGCCACACGTCACATAGATATACCTCAAAATAGAGATAGAAATGCCCAAGGAGAATACATAAAAATAACATAGTAAACCTGTATTAGGCCACACAAATCCAACAGTCTCCCACTTGGCCTAACACAATCCCAAAGCCATTACATGTTTAGTAAATACACCAAAAGATAAACTTTTTGTAAAGGGATCAGCCAAGTTTGATTGAGAGGGCACTCTCTCAACAACTACCTCATTCTTCTTAATAACATCACGAATGTAATGATATCGACCTTCAATGTGCTTAGCCCGAGAATGACACTTTGGGTCTTTAGTGATGGCTATCGTAGAATTATTATCACACAAAAGTGGAATAGGTTTTTCTACACAATCTACTATCAGCAATTCCAATTGGAACTTTCAAAGGTACACAACTTCTTTAGCTGCCGCATTCAATGCAATATATTCAGCTTCCATAGTAGACCGTGCAACACATTCTTGTTTCTTGCTCTTCCAAGCAATAGCTCCACCACAAAAAGTGAACATAAAACCAGAGGTAGATTTTCTACTATCAACACATCCTTGATATTCAGAATCAGAATAACCAAGGATATTCATATGATTAGAACAATAAGTCAATCTAAAGCCTGTTGTTTGCTTTAGATACCTCAGGATCCATTGAATAGCAATCCAATGCATTTTACTAGGATTACTCTGAAAATGACTGATCATACTAACTGCAAACGCTATGTCTGGATGAGTACAGATCATAGCATACATCAAGCTCCCCACAGCAGAGGCATAAGGACACAACAAGTCATTCAATTTTTCCGTTGGAAACTTAGGACTATCATTTTAGGAAATTGGTCTGAGATAATTATAAGAAATTTGTCCTCCCACACAATCAGTCATGTGTAACCTTGTTAGCATAGTATCAATATATTTCTCTTGAGACAAGCTTAGTTTTCTTTGCTGACGGTCTCGTTCAATTTTGATACCCAGAATATAAGAAGCTTCACCCAAGTCTTTCATTTCAAATGTGGTAAATAACCATTGTTTCACTTCCATCAACATGTGGACATTATTTCCTGCAAGTAGAATATCGTCAACATATAAAGTAAGATATGCAACTTTATGCCCTTCCTTCTTCACATAATGCAAGATTCAGAATTATTTTGTATGAATCCAATGCCCACAACAGAATCATGAAATCGTAAATTCCATTGCCTTGAAGCCTGTTTCAGCCCATATATAGATTTTTCTAATTTGCATACTTTGTCTTCATCTCTAGTGGAAATAAAACCTTCAGACTGATCCATATAAACATCTTCATCAAGATTACCATTCAAGAATGCCGTCTTCACATCCATTTGATAAAGTTCAAAATCAAAATATGCAACCAAAGCCAACACAGCACACACAGATTGTATCCTTACTACTGGTGAAAAAGTTTCATCATAATCAACACCATATTCTTGAGTGTAACCCTTAGCTACAAGTCTAGCTTTGAAGTTCTCAATATTTCCATGCATATCCTTCTTTCTTTTGAATATCCACATGCAACCAACAACTTTAGTGCCCACAGGCCTATCAATCAACCTCCACACACCATTCTTATGCATAGATTTGATTTCTTCATTCATAGCATTAATCCATTGTTGAGAATCAACATCTGACATAGCTTGTGAATAAGTAATAGGATCATCTACAACTTCATTAATGGTCACTCTTTCATATGATTCTCCCAAATACACATAATAATCTGACATGTCTAGAGCTTTTGATGTCCTTTCACTTCTTCTTAAGGGCTCAAAATATTGCTTATCTTGATTGGTATTCGAAGAAATTATAGGAGTTGAGGACCCCTCAATGACAGAGTCTTGATGACCTCCATTAGTGTCTACTAACTCCTCCAAAACATTTTTATCAATATCATCAGAACTCCCACTATCAAATCGATCTTCTAAGAATGTCACATTTCTGCTTTCCAGTATCACTCTATCCTCAGGATCATATAATCTGTATCCTTTGGAGCGACGAGGATACCTAACCATGACATACCTTTTGGTTTTGATAGTAATTTATTTCTACTTGGGCCAGGAATCAAAACATGAGCAATACAGCCCTAAACCCGAATATGAGCAACACTTGCTTGCTTACCATAAAATAATTCATATGGGATAGAATTTACTGCTTTGGTGGAAACTTTATTTAAATATGCATTGCTGCATATAATGCCTCTCCCCAAAAAGAAGTTAGCAAATTAGCTCTTGCCATCATTGATCGAACCATATCTAATAGAGTTCGATTTCGTCTTCTTGCAATTCTATTAGCCTCTGGAGTATGAGGTGGAGTACGAAAATATTTAATACCATTTTTAAGATAATACAACTCAAAATCATCAGACATATATTCTCCACCTCGATCTGAATTTAGTGACTTAATCACTTGTCCAATCGCCTTTTCAGCCTCAAGACGAAATGATTTGAAAAACCCCAAAGCCTCAGACTTATGTTTCAACAGATGTACAAAACCAAATCTAGAAAAGTCATCGGTGAAAGTAATAAAATAACGAAAGCCACCTCTTGCACTAATGCTCATAGGTCCACATACATCAGTATGAACCTTTTCTAACATATGAGCACATGTTTCATCTTTTGTATAGGGTTTCTTGGTCATTTTACCAGAAATATAACTTTCACAAGTGAAAAACTTTTCTAGAGTTTCTCTAATCAAAATGCCAGAATTAATCAATCTGCCAATTCTATTTATATTGATATGTCCCAACCTTAAATGCCAAAGATAAGTAGCATTATCTTTTATATCAAGTTCAACATTGCATATAACATTACCACATAATTGCACTTGATACATATTGTTATTTCTAAAACCATGCAACAGAACTTTATTATTTTGCTTCATTAAAAACCTTTCTTTATCAAAATAAAATTCATATCCAAGCTTTTCCAACATTGAAACAGATAACAAGTTTCTTCTAAGACTAGGTGCATACAAACATTCAACTAAATCAAAATTTGTTCCATCATTCAGTTTCAATTCAAAAACTCCAACTCCTTCAATATGCGCTTTATCATCATTTCTCATGTAAATGAAACTAGTACTATCACTTATTCTCTTGAGTTCCTTGAACCCCTGCAAGGTATTAGAAACATGCACAGTAGCTCCAGAAACAGCCCACCAAGATCTAGACTTAATAATTGTAGTATTTATCTCATCAAGAATCAAGGTGGCAAACATACCTTGGCCTTGCTTTCCACCAGACTTTAAGAAATAATAGCATTGAGCCTTCTTATGTCCAGGCTTCTTACAAAAATAACAAACTATCTGTCTGAATTTAAATTAAACATCTTGTCTTACTTTGGTGCCCTTCTTCTTTTGCCAATCTTGTTTTTTCCTTACAAATTTTTTCTTCTTTTGATATTTCATTTCATGTATTGGCTTATCTGCATTCCCATCAATAGCATTGACCACAAAATTCTTCTTTCTTAACTTAGCATCTTCATGACCAATGACTTTAGATAAGATATCATCAATAGTCCAATCCAAACCAGACACAAAATAAATTTACCTTACAGTTTCATAAGAATCAGGCAAAGAAGATAAAATAGTGGATATCTTACTTTTCTCATCAACAGACCTTCCTTGCAGGCCTAACTCATCAGCAATGGCAATCATGTTGTTTACATGCTCTCTGGCATCCCCTCCTTCTGACAATTTAGTTCTGATAAATTTTTCCCATAAGCCTTCAATATGCTAACTAGATTTTTAACCAAGTTTCAATTCAAAACTATCAAAAATGACTTTGGCAGATACACTATTCATATAGCCAACCATAAGAGAATTTACCATGTATCCTAACATTAAATATTTCACTTTATTATCTGCCTCTGTCCATTTTTGATAGACAACCTTAGTTGATTCGGTAGAATGCACATCAGGCACAGGAGGACATTTCTCTTGTATACAAAGAGAAAAATAATGAAAGCCAATGAACAAGTCAATTCTACGCTTCCATTCAGCATAATTGGGTCCAGTCAAGATGTAGTTTTTCATAATATCAGACATGTTCAAAGAGCTAGACGATCCTGCCATCTGCCATAAGCATGCAATATGCATAATAAGCTTGGAGACTAAAGCCCATTCCATTTGCATAAACACAATGCAACATTGATCATTTGATGGGATAACAACAAAACAACAAAGAAACCTATGATTTCTCAAATCCCTCCCGTATCCAATGGGCGTAGGGAAGAATCCAATTGATCAAGGCTCATACAGAATTAATTAAACTTTAATATAAAGATATGTTAAATTCATCCTGTATCCGATGGGCATAGGAAAGAATTTAACCTATCACCGTGTCTATTCGATGAACAGTGACACAAGGGGTTTACATGTCCATCCACAGTCTTATCTCATCCATGTGATTAACCGATGGGTGTCATCATGTCTAAGCATCAGAACTATGAATGAAACAACCTCAAACTCAATTTACACAAGATATTCAAACTAACACCCACTGAAATTGAGATTAGATAAAAATAAATATATATTATAGTACATATGAATTCAGCTTAAAATTGAAGGCCCAATTAGTAGGCACAATATAGCTTGAAAAATAAACATGACATTACCACATGTACCATTATTACGCACTTGGCTTGATAGCTTGATGATTTAATGGCTTAATGGCTAAGTGGCTTGATGGTTAAATAATAATGACTTTATGTCTTCTTAGAATTTTCATCTTCCAACATCCCAAAATGTAAGTATTAATTCTTCATCCCTCCATTATGACAAGGTAAATCAAAAGATAAGTCTTTTTAAATTCCATGATGGTTTATCAATTTTAAGATGAAGTGTCAACTCACCCTTTTATCTTCCTCATAAAGTTTCTAATAAAAAAATTTTTTATTAAAAAAAAAACTTTTCAAGTCCCAATAAGACTCTTCATTTCTAATTTATGGGATATTATTAATAAGCATTAATGATGATAAATTCATCATAGCTATTAATTAAAAATTATTAGATTGTTCATCTTCCATTTCTTATTTTCTAATTTATGAGATATTATTAATAAGCATAAATGATGATAAATAAATCATAGTTATTAAATAAAAATTATTAGACTGTTCATCTTCCATTTCTTGTTTTTGGAGAAAGCTTTAGAGAAAAACAAATCATGTTTAACACAATCAACTAAAATTACTATGAAGACGTCACAATTATTTACTGCTGCCCAGAGCTGATGGAGACCTAACTTTTCACACACACAAACGCATGCAAATCTACCTTGCTACCACTCAGTGGCCTAGTCTACCAAATTTGCACACTCATCCTGCAAGCCATTCCATGCACTCCAAAATATACGAGAAAGATAAAACAAGGACACAGAGATATTACGTGGTTCAGCAACACAGTGTGTGATGGCTAGTCCACCGAGTAATGCCCAACGGGCTCCGTATTTACTCAACACTCAACTTTTAGTTTCTAACAAGACAAGGATATTAACCCTAGGTTTTCCCAGAATAAAACTGAGAGGGCGCAACAACGCCAAGATTCAGGCTATAAAAGCCAGTGTCCAGCACCCACTGAACATACCACGCTTAACTCGCAACCACGAGAAGTAAATAACAATTTTTAGGCTTATAATTATGCCTTACAATTTTTCCCCCACTAGCTAGGTATTCAACAATTTTCACTTACGCTAGCATATAATATATTGAAAGAATAAATAGATAAGAAATTGAAAAATCTCAGAAACAATACTTTCGAATGGCCAACAATATCTCTGAAGCTTCACACTGCCCTCAGGTACTCTCCAACAGCCTTCAATGATGATAGAGATCGATTTATAGAGCACAGTTCACTCACAGGCTTATAATCTCTTCCACACAACCCATAATCACCATGAATATAAACATAAAAGCTCTACTGACCTCTCACAGGGATTTAACACTCCATTGATGCATAGAGAAGAGGTAGTTGGTGATTGATCACTCCCACAGGGCACAAAACCCTAGAAAACCTTCTCCCTATCTTCAAAACATTCTTTTCAATTTTTCTCTACATTTTTATGACTCCCAACGGCACCCAATAGGTAGAGAATCCAAAAATATAAAAACTGCAACTTGAACGGACTGATTTGGAGTTCGGATGAAGAAGTTATGTCGGTTTGAAGTTTGGCCAGTCAGAAATAAGGAAAGGGAATCTTTTGAAGTCATACCGTGCTCCCACGCCGCACGGAATCTTCGCCCACCTATGCGTTGTCGAGTCGCCATTGGCTGAAGACGGAATCTATCTTGACATCCGTTAGATTTGTCAGCTAGTGCGAGATTGATTCTCATCCATTGGATCGGCCAAATCACGTCATATGCTGTCGGCATCAATCGAGGCCGCAAGATCTGAATCTTTGCCGCCTAGGTACCACGCACGCCACATGGAATCAAGAGCTGTCTTCATGAGTCGCGGTTCATTGTATTAACCTACTTTCGTCCAACCAGAATGCGCGCGATGGTATCAAGACACAAAGGCCGCATTACACTCGAGTCTGCCTTGATCTGGGCCATTCAAAGTGGATCTGAGCATCGTGGCTTCATTTTAGCAGCCGACTTGGAATCTTCTACATTTCTTCTTACCCAAAATGCCCCCGAACAAATGTATTAATGACTTTTTCGAGCAATCCGACAGAAACTGCGATATCTCTCTCATCCGACGTTAGAATTGAGTGATTCAAGTTGCGTTGGAAAGATAACTCAACGCTCTATATTTTTCCACCATCCGATTTCCATGAACCTGCTGTAGGATCCACCAATATTTTCTCTCTCCTCTTTCTCTCTCATTATTCTCTCTCTACATCTTCTTTCTTCATGTAATGCTTCAAGATGTCGCAACATTGTCTCATCATTAGAAACTCGGCCACATCATCAGAAACTGTGTCACATCACTAGTGGGGTCCATAGACACTCTCTCTCATCAAAATCAGTGTAAAATTTCATTCAACTCATTACAAGTCATCTGAAACACATGTAGAACACTGTAGAACACACAAGCGAAGTTACCACATCTATGCCACTACACTGACACTCTCTCTCCTACACTGACACTCTCTCTCCTCATTTTTCTGACTAAATGCTCACAAACACTGTTACATCAGCCAAGTTACCAATAATGACAACATAAAGTCCAACAGGCTGATATCACAGAGAGAGGGGAGCCACCATGAACACACACTCAGAGGGAAAACCCCAACCACACTCCAATGGCATTATAGTTGTATTGGTTTATGTTGATGATATTTCCATCATTGGTGACAATCTCTGTGAAATATCGACTCTCAAACAGTATTTAAATGAGAAATTCAATATCAAGGATCTAAGAAAATTATGATACTTTCTCAAAATAGAATAGTTGATGTATATTGAAATGTCAAAGTCTGACAAGTCGGTACTCAGTAGTTTTGACAAGAGGTCAGCCTCCATGCTATCTTCTCTGTCGACATTGTGTATTTTGAACTTTTGGAAGGCCGAGGTGACCTCTTGGACTTTTCCCAAGTATGCTTGCATGTTGGTCACCTTGGTTTTGTAGTCGCCTGTCACTTGTTTTACCATGATATGTGAGTCACTGTAAGCCATTAGGTGGGTGACCATCAGACTTTTAGAGAGTTGAAGTCCCGCTATCAACACCTCGCATTCGGCTTCGTTGTTTGTCACTGTGAAGCCAAACTTGATAACGCTTTGCATTTTGAACCCCTCGGGCTCATTAGAATCATTCCTGCCCCAACCTGGCTTTCGCTCAAGGCTCCATCTACATATAGTGTCCAGGAGGGCAGAGTCGACTCTGGTGGTGGCATTAGAGGTCAGGCTTGGATCGCTATGTTGGGGTCTTCGTGATCATCCATCCAGCAGATGATCTTACTTGTCCTTATCCCAGTAGCTCAGAAGAACTGCTAGCTCGGCATAGATCATGGCATCTCCATAGTCTACATGATCTTTCCCTTTGTCTCCATCTCGGCGGACTTGTGCTGACCTAGCCCAGTTGCAGTGTTTGGCCTATCCAAGTCTCCCGAGATCGGTTCTCGGGCGATCTTGGACTTGCCGAACTGTTGTACAGGCCGAACTCTCGATTGATGTGGACCTTGTGCCGTGAGGCCCTTTGTAGTCGTCAATACTTCGGGCATTTGTTGCACTGATATTGGTGGGGGTATAATCCCCATAACAAGTCTGATCCTTTGATTTGACATTGTTACCTTTTGCTTGCTTTATCAGCGATACTCGACATTGAGTGTCGGCGCAAGAGACATGCATGTTCATGACTTAGAGCTTCAAATGAACTTAAAATAGTTTTACCAAAAAAAAGAAAAAGAAATTAGGGAATACTTTTTTTCTCTCTCCGATTCAAATTTGACATTTTCAGCATGATTTGGATAAGCAAAAACCATATTTAATAGATTAAATCAACATTTTTCACAAGATTTTGGGCTTTTACTATTTTAATCAATCATTAATCGAGATATTGGCCCTCCGATAATCCCATGCAGTAAGGGAATCGGATCAGTGAGATGAGGAAATGTTGAACGAGTTAAGACATGTTTCATGGTATCCTGATCGACATCTGCTCCACGTATCTAAACCTTGCTGACAGTGATCCAATTTGGTTTCATCAAGGCAAGCACCTCACGATCGGAGAATTGCAATCAGTGTCTTAACAGTGATCAGCCAGCCCATCCGAGATTAGTTTCCGATTAAATCCGACCCATTGGCTTTGGGGTAGGGACTTTGCGGTTGTACTCAGCAAAGGAACGGGGTCTAACAAATTAAAACGAGATAGAAGGGTAATTCAACTGACATCAGCCACGGCATGGCGGCAACGTTACAAAGATTCTGCCATGTTCCAAATAGTATCGTACGGGCTGGCAGCATCTCCTGGTCTCTGCAATTTTGGTGAAGGGGGAGGGGGCAGAAGGTCACGGTACACACCGTTTTATAGTGAGAAAGGACCCACAAACGCTGGCAATGAACGTGGGTCACGAGGAGTTTGGTTGGAGACTTCCCAAAAATTTTAGAATAAAGAGGGAGAGAAACTGCGAAAAGTTGTAGAATGAAAACGAAAGGGCAGGAGCCATGGGGGACGGGACGGGTGTGAGGTCGGAGTGGGACAGCTGAGCATCACTGTCCTTTGTCCTTTTGTGTATTTATGCATACAGAGTAATACGAATCCATAGACTTATATTAAAAAATAAAAAAATAAAAAAAATAAAAAAACAAAGAACAGAGAAAGAGGATAGATAAATTCGTGTGGTTAAGGCAGGGCAGGGCAACAGAAGGCGGTCCACATGCGGTGTCAGCACCCATGTGACTCCCCTCTTCTTTCAAAATAGAAATTTAGCCCCACCAAAAAGTGAAAAGCAAACGGACAAAGACCCCATAAAGCATAAGACAGACTTTTTTTTAAAAAAAATCTAACATTAAAAAATATATGCCTGTAACAAAGATAAAATAATTAAAAAATATTAAAGAAAAGCTACGCTCCAGTCGCTACTCTATCTCATTTTTTAACCTTTTTTTACTTCTTTTTTTTCTTTGATAGTAGTCTTATTTTGTTTTCGTTCACTGTTATACTGTTTCTTTGATTGATGACTTTTTTTTTTAGGTGAAGATGTTTGTTTGATTGATGACCTAATGATGATACAGTGTACTACCACAACAACAACAACAACAACTAGTAGTAAAACAAATGGTGGAAATTCTCCGTCAGCGTTTGGCTAACATGAGCCGTGAGCTGAGTTGAACTGAGTTGAGCCGAGCCGAATCGAGCCGAGTCGAATCCCGAGAGTTTTACGAGCTTGCTTTACCCCGTCCCTCCTATCATGCAATCATTCGTTCTTTTCTCGCATTTTCTGCTCCTCCTGTTTTCTGTTTTGAGTTCAGATTACGATTTGATAACTCCTGCCGTGATATCTTATCATGCTCTTCTTAGACTATGTTTTTCACCGCACTAGTTATGTATGGTAAACTTAAAAGCAAAAAATCAAATACAGATTTAATTACCAGCAAACGTTGTTGGCCACCTCCAAGTCGCTCGTCCTTCTTTTCTTAAATGATATCAAGATCACAAGGTGAAAAGAAACCCGAAGAAGCCGGACAGACAGGAACTGGCAGAAAGAGAGAGAAAGCGGCCCGGGGGGGGGGTGACAGAGAAGTAAAAACTAGAAAGGGAGATGGAATGGGGCATCGGATGACTCACGTCATTCTCAAGGTCACTGCCGTTATGTATCTATGCATATTTTGTGTAATTATAAATGATTTGAGTATTGATGAGGAGGATGATCAGGATGAGGACGATGACTAAGTCGTTCTCTACAATGACTACTCTCCAATAAATCTTCTTTTCTACATCTCCCTTTTATCTTCTTTATAGTGTTGATTACACAGATTAGCTGAATCTCCTTCACTTTCTGGATCAAATATTCTGTGAAAAAAAATAAAAATAAACTCCACAACTCAAAACCCTTGACCCATCATAGATTCAACAATTTAAAATTGTGTTAGTAAAAATATCTATTCAAGTCTTACCCGATCGAGCAAGAGAAGCCCATTCCACCTTCGCACGGCCACTCCACCCTTCCCCTACATTCCTATGGCTCCGTGTCCAGAAGAGAACCTGCAAGCATGCCAAAGCAGAACCCCTTTTAACCCCAAGTCTAAAGGAAACAGTCTGAACCACACATACGTGAAAGAAAGGCTGCCGCCTGTTAAATAGCGGCAACGGTGCAAGGTAGAGCAGTGCACTACCTATCTACCTACCTGGGCATCTGGAAGAAACATGATTTGAAGGAAGCCACGTCCAGAGTCGAAGTTGCGGGCAACAACGAGGAGGTGATAAGTTTATTGTTACAAGACGATGTCGACGCTAAAGCGGCACCTCTCTCTGACTCCAACGCCACATCGCCGTAGTTCGAAAAGACACAAGTGGGTTCGGCAGCCTTGGTGGGAGACGCGAATGGACTGTCAGGGAGATTATGTTCCACGCTGCACTCAATTTTTGAAGAATTCAGAAAGATACATGGCAACGACGACTTAGAAAGTAATTCTTTTTCCAAGAATGAAGAATGGACCACCAAATTTGGAATAATCCCCCGTCACTCCATAACTAAATCAGGAAAATCAATAAGCTCAAAACGAACTAAATGCCCCCCATCACCCCATAACCAACTAAATCAAGAAAATCACAAGTTCAAAACCAACACAACCAGTCAAGGAAATCAACTAGATGTAAGCAATCTAGAGTTTTGCAATTCTAGTGGGCCACTGCTCTTGTTCTTCTCTCGTCAGCATTTACTATAATGGGCGTCAGATGTCATACCCATCTTGGAGGTTACCGTCGTCATGGTCGAGCCTCTTCTCCTTGCCATTGCCAATTTCGTCGTCACCTATGGATTCTTCGTCGGCGTTAGCCGCCTGATGTAACTGTCGATCAGCAGCAGCAAATATGGTTGTCTCAGGGTTTGCACAGTTCTCTGCGAAATACAACGCAATAAAGCAAAAAAGAGTTGCTCCTTTTAGGATGAGTAAAAGAGCAGGGCATAACAATAACATTCCTAAATTTGCCCATCAAACAGTTAATTTTGGTACGGACCTTCAGGGGTTTCTGGACTTCCCCGCTCGGAATGAAGAACGAAGGTCTGATTAACGTGAGTTTGAGTTGGGGAGGGAACGAGAGCGCCAGTGGACAGACTATGGTGGTGTTGGTGGTGGTGATGATGATACTTCTTCACGTCGAGAAGCTGCAGACCCATCAATTTCCTTCCTTGGAGTTCTAAGGCTTGCCGCAAGTCGGCATGCTCTTCTAATTTCCTCCTCAACATGACGTCCTGAGCGTCATAGAACATCCTTGGTCCTGAATGGTAGGGTTTTCTTTTATTCCACTTAAGACACAGAGAGAGAGAGAGAGAGAGAGAGAGAGAGAGAGAGAGAGAGGGGAAATGGGCAGCGAATTTAGTTGCCAGAACGCCTTCTTGACTGACGGGCTTACTTACCAAGCTGAAGGTCGTAGGCGTCCCTAATGTCAGCGCCGGTTGGTGTAGAACATGCCGGGAAGTCTCCTCTCTCGGATTGATGCTGTTGTTGCTGCTTCCTGCAACAGTAATAACAATGGAAAATTAATTACTAATCAAACGTGAGTGATCTTCAAGATGGGATTATCGTATGCAGCACTCTTTGTTTGACAACAGGCGAGAAAACACGAGAGGTGGCAGGGAAAAGAGAGGAGATAGTGCCTGTACTTGTCTGGGACTTTCCCCTTCTCCTTGTAGGGCTTCACAAGCACCCGAGCATCGCATACGAAATGCGGGTTCCCTTTGGCCAGGATCAGCTTCACCGTCTCCGGGTACACGAACGTAACGAACCCAAACATTCGCTTCTGCTGGTAAGGTATCCTCACGTCCTGTACAGGACCGTAAATGCTTCAACAATAAGAAACAAAGAAGAAAAGAGCATAGTCAGCCAAAAGAAAGAACGGAGGAGGGAAATTTGATAAATTTAAAAAAAAAAAAAAAAAAAAAAAAAAAGAAGCAGAAAATAAATAGTTCTTCCTTCCAAATGTGTCAAATGATGCACTGGGCAAGACTTAGAGAGTAAACCTGAAGTAATTGGAGACATCCTCTTCTCTGAAGGTGCTGTCAGCTGGGAACGTTAAGTAGATCTGTCTGGATCCTGGGTTCACCATCCCTCCGCCTGTTGTCGGAAAATCATTCCTTTCAAGTCGCGACCGACCGAATTTGTGTATGTCTTCGCCCAACAGCAAGGCGGCTGCCGCCCTGGAAAGCACCGCGCCACCCACACCAACGGAGAGAATTTTATTATGGCACGTCAAACAAGTGTCGCAATAGAAAACAGAAATGGATCTCCTTTGGGGTGGGGGGAGTGGAGTTGGGGTTGAGCTTTGCCAAGTGCTAACTACTACAGACTACAGCAGCAGTTGGACCAAGGACAGGACATGAGGAGAACCGAAAAAAATCAATTCCCAGATTATAGTTTATACCTCTGTGTGGTGTCGTTCTGCTGCTGCTGTTGCAGCTGGAAACTCATGCATTTGCCGCCAGTAGCAGTGGAATACGGGAAAGAGGCGGACGCCATGAACTGCGATGAGTTGACCAATCGCTGTTGCGTTGTTTTGGATCTGAGGAGTTCTTGGCACTGTTCCACCAGGTCAAGGCGATCAAGCTTGCAAGGCGAGGACGCCATAGCAGCAGCATCAGCGACCACCGGCGAGGAGTCGGGGAGCCCATGGAGGAACCTGCAGCTGCTACCGTTCTTGCAGTAGCCCCTGGCAAAGTAGAGGCACGGCTTCCACCCATATCCTGATCCGGTTTCGGACCCTAAGCAGATATCGTTGACGGAGCAGCTCCGGCGGTGGTGTCCATCCATTGTAGTCCCCCAGCTGGTTGCACCGGCGGCGGCAGCAGCAGCGTAAGAGGGGAAAAGCGTAGCGTCACGTCCAGTACCAGTGCCGGAACCCGCCACTGCCTCCGGTTGTGGATAGAACAAGCCAGCAGCAATCTTGGGGCCTAGTGTAGGGGAGGCATCATTGAGGAAGGAGAGCTGGTCTTGAAGCTGGAATTCATCGACGAGGACGTCATGACTGCCGCAGCCATAGAAAGGAGAAGATAAGGAGGTCGAGGAAGAAGAACCGACGACCATGTTGGCGCTTGCTGCTGCCGCGTAGGAGGCGGAATTGGGACTGATCAGGTCGTCCGGAGCCTGGATGTCAGAAAAGGCCGGTGATGGTGTCCAGAAAGAAGTGGCCAACGTAGTGAGGGAAGGTGGAATATTTGGACCGTTGCTGGAGGCCATCCGTGACGAACAAGAGTTCGAGTTTTGCCTGGAGAGGAAAGGCGATGAAGACGAAGGGGTCGATGGCGTCGACGGTATGTTCGACGAAAGACCCAGGTCCTTGCGGGCCTTGAGGACCATAGAGTGCACAAGAGCCTCGGGTCCGAAGGCCAGACGGATCATTTCCTTCTCTCCGTGGTCTTGGATGAGGAGAAGACCCATGATCTTAGAGGCATTTTCCGGATCCAAGCTCTGGATCCTCGAGAACACTATCCGTGTTGCTTCATAGGCGTCCATGGAGGTCCAGCCCTCCAAAACGTTTGAAATTCACAAGTACTCACTCTTGGACTCGATCTCCAGTGAAAATACCAAACACCTCGACACTTGCAGCGGCCTCCTCCTCCTCCTTCCTCCGTCCCCCACCAGGGAGCTTCAATTGCTCTTGTGACTGCTATATGGTACTCTTCAGTACCACTGTTGCTGTTGCAACAAAGAGAAAGGGGGGAAAGAAAAAATAAAAAAGAGAAAAGGTTTTTTTTTTTTTTTCCGGGGGAGTAGGGTGTGAAGCAAAAAAGGCGAGCGTAAGTAAGTATGGGTACTCCCGTGGGGAAATAAAAAGGAAAGAATGGTGACGGCCTGACTGGTGAGGCTACCCCTCCCTGTTAAAAAGGTAATGATGTTTCTATTTTTATATTGGAAAATAAAAAATATAGAAAACGGGAAAGGAGAAGAAACGATAATCTCTCTCTCAGTGTGTCTCTCTGTCTTACACACACATACGCATACTCTGGTCAGTCTCCCTCAAATTCATGTATCTGCTGCTGCTCTGGCATGATGTGGGACAGTGGCAAGCCATAAGCAAATGGACAAGTGCGAGACGTTTCGCATTACCTTTGAGATATTGCCTTGCACTGCACAAGGATCAGGAGACGATAACTAAGTGAGCCATCTGCATCGACTGGATCGAGGATCTAGCCCTTCTTTTCCTAGTCTCTTCTGGATTTCGCCATTCTCTGAACGAACTTGTATGGCAACCGATCGATCCAACTTCTCCAGATACCACCACCAACATCAATTGCTTTTGACGCTGCTGCAACTCTTCACTTATGCCTTCTTGTGTTGGATATGTGTATAGTTAGGGGTTGAGCTAATCTTTTTCTCACCCCTCTGTTAAGACTGCTGACACCCAAAAAAATCTTTGGCAATCAAGACGTGAAGTGTGGGGGTTTGTGCGTGTCTGGAATCTGGATCCAGATTCCAGATCTGCTTCCAATAGTGCACGTTCTCCTACCTTAAGTCTGACACTCTTATACCCTTTATATAATTTGTTTTATTTTTGTTGAATTTTTCCAACGCCATTTTTATTCATATATTATGTCGATGTCCCTTGGAGTATCTCTTATCCCTCTATCATAAGTTTTCGAAGGATCTCAAGTAGAATGGTCATTCAAATTAACGATAATTGGTCTGTTTAAATTTCAGAAATTCATAAGTTGACCATTTTATTTTCGAATGACGTGATTCAAGTTCCAATATTCCTTTTTTTTTTAGTATTCTATAGTGAACATAGAAAATTTCGAATAGAGGCTATCGAAAAATTTCATGTGGAATGGTGACAAAAATAGACTATGAAATATCAACTTTGGTCCAAACCAGTTAACCTAAGTTAGTCCAATCCAGTCAATCTCGATTAGTCTTACTTGACCCAACCAGGACAGATTCGGACCAATTCATGTCGGCGCATATGCATGTATTGCTTTTATATATTATTTATATATTTATATAATGTATAATATATTATAATATATCATATAATATATACATATGTCTTATATGTATATTATATTATATATATTAATATATATATTAATATATTAATATATTATATATTTATATATATGTTTTATATATAAAAAGCAAGTAAGATCCGATTGGAAACGAAAAAAAGGAAAGAATTTGAGATCGAAAATAGAAGAAGAGAAAATGAAAGAAAATCAAGAAAAGATGGAGGGAGACCGAGAATAAAAGGAAATGAGAAAAAGAAAAAAAAATCCGAGATAATGGAGAGAGGAGATCCGAAAATTTCCGAAAATTTAAGAAAAGAGTACCCGTGAAAGGAAGGGGGATCTTCTTTGGACGGGAGAAAAATTAAAAAGAGGAGAGAAGACAAGATCATAAAGGAGGAGGGCAATTCAAAGTGAGAGAGGCAGAATCGGAGATGGAGGAGAGAATAAGGAGATCTAGAGAAGAAAAGGAAAGGACTAGAGAGAGACGGGATCTGAAAGACGAGCTGAAACGAGAGAGAAAGGGGATTGTGAGGGATAAAAAAGAAAAAAAAAAAGAGATTGGGAGTTGAGGAGAGAGGGTTGGAGAGACCGAGAAATATAGAGGAAAGAGATCTGAAAAAAGAGAGAAAAAACGGAGCAGAAAGAGAGGGACTGAGCTGGAAAAAAAAAAGAGAGACATCAGCGAGAAGAAGAGGGGGGAAGAAACGGAGAAAAGAAGAAGAAAAAAATGAGATCAAGAGAGAGATCTAAAAGGGGGATCGATGAGTTTAGAAGAGGGAGATTGGGAGAAGAAAGAGCAGAAGTTTAGGGTGCTCTGCAACCCAAGTAAGCTCTTTCCCCCTTTTCATTTTTTTTTCTGTTTTATCACATTCTTCATTACTAGATAATACCCAATCAACACCTTCTAAACCCGATAACTCACTTGCTACCACACCACCTTTCTTCCTCACTTAAATCCCACTGCACCGACTCTCTCACGTCACTACATTACGACTAAGGGTGTCAACGGGCTGGTCTGGGCCGGTTTCGGTCCAGACTGAACCTGTATCGGGTTTTATAAGCCCAACCCAAAACATGTCCATTAAGAGTTCGGGTTGGGTTGGGCTAAGCTGGACACAATAACTAACGGGTTGGTCCGGTGTCGATTTGTTATCGAGCTGGGTTTATTGAGGTGATTTCGGGCTGGTTCGGTCTAGACTGGGCTTATCAAGCTTATCGGGCCTATTTTATATGTAAGATATATAGCCTATTTTATTATTTCTATCTATAAAATTAGCATCATTCCTTCTATATGTATGTAATTCAGTAAATTGTAACAATTAATATACTCTTTTCAACTATAGATTCACATAATCTTTCGGATTAAGAAGTGAACTATAATAGTGTAATATAATCCCTCAAAATTTAAAACCATTAATATTAAAAAACTGGGCCCAGATAGACCTTACCGGTGTTCAGGTTGGGTATTATTGATTCAGGCTAGTTCGGGCTTTTTAACGGGCCGGTCCGGTCTGGGTTGAAACGGTGTCGGGCTCTACAAGCCGAGACCGAAACCTGTCCATTAAGGTTCGGTCCGGATTGGGTTCGGGTTATATCGGGCCGGCTCGGTCCGTGCTACCGGGCTGGGCCCATTTTTAACACCCTTAATCATGACATCACCATGCACCTCCACCGCAACACCTGCAGATTACCCGCGCCTCACACCTGCCTACGCTAAAATCATGAAATCCCACTCACTTCATTCATTAACCGAAACCATTATAACCCATCTACCTCTCAATCTGCTGCCACCTCCTGCTGCTCATCACCTAACAACCAAGCACCAAGACAACACATGCATACCTCTCTCTATCAGCACCTGTTATCACTGTCCAGCCACCTCTATTAAACCAACATCCCACACTTGTAACACATTCCTACCACAACCCACCACCGCCACCTTCAACTTCATCTCTCAACATACACCTGCCATTGATCCCCTTATAAAACACCGATCCAGATCTTACAAACCACTATATCCCGATCTGTTGTACCAAAACCCACCATTAATCAAGAACCTTGAACCTAGTTCCACTCATCCGGCTACAACCAATTATCTAGCCTAAAACCGCAACACCATATCACCACCCACCTACAGATTACCTCACCAACCCACCTGGTCCAGCCAACTCGCCATTACAACCCCGCAACTCATCTACCTATTTACCATTACTACATCCACCAAACTTGCTGTCCAATACCCCACATTCACCTTCAATCATCTGATCCGGTACCCCATATCATAGTATCCATCGATCCAGCACCTCCATCATCACAAGTTGTGATCAGCCCACCATCTTTGGTCATCATCTCAACCATTGATTACCCCATCTAATCTCATCATGATCCATTAATCTACCCACTCATTATCAACCACTTGATCTGCAATCTCTACTCTTGATTGGCATTCCCAACCCTTGATCTATCCCATCATAGTTGCTAATTTTGAATCTATATTGATAATGATGTGATATGCAGTTAAATTTAATTTGAGTCATTGATTTTAATTTGATGATGTAATGTAAAGTTAAATTTAATCTAAGCCATTTATTTCATTCATTGATCTAAGCCATTGGTTTTAATATAATGACGTGATGTGAACTAAAATTTAATCTGAGCCATTGATTTTGATCAGATGATGATTATGTGAGATTTAAATGAATCTAAATCGTTAGATTATCACTTTGAGTGATCTGAACCACTGGATTATCTTTGATAGTGATTTAAATGAATTTAAACAGTTAGATTACCATCAATAGTTATTTATACCATTGAATTTTTCATCATGAGTGTTTTTAGATGCTCACTGACATGTTTATATGTTCACTGTCATGTTTGGATGCTCATTGTCATTTTTAAATGCTCACTGTCATATTAGGTCTTGTCATGCATAGAAGATATCATATTAGATCATGCCATATAGGTTCATACCTTATTTGCAATGCATGTCATATTAGGGAGATTTTCATAATCTTACTATATGTTATGACAGTTACCATAAATATCATACATGTCATGCTTAGATAGAATATTCTATTTTTGGCAATAACTTAATTTATGTTGCACCCTAGTCGAACTGTCATATCTGTATACCTAGCAAACATATTAGGCGTGGAGATGTGTATTTAGGCACCCACATTCTTGGAAAGGGCATAATGGGAATAATAAAAAATCTTAATATAGAAAGAGAATGTCTTGTCAAACCTTCCAAAATTAGAACTTAGGTTGAAAAGGGTAATTCAGGACATTTTGTCCCTCGGTAAACCCTAAACCTAGAATAGGTTCTCAACCCTAAACCTAGAATAGGTTCTAAATCCTAAACCTAGAACAGGTTCTCAACCCTAAACCTATAATAGGTTCTCAATCTTTAACCTAGAACAGGTTATTTCCTGAACCCGAACTACGCGGATTCTGATTCCTAGGGCAAACCCTAGGATACCTAGGCTATTTGGGAGAATCTCAAATTCAGATCCAAACCTTAGTCTACTTGGACTATCCATAGATTCACTAGGATATTTATCCACATTTTGACCCAAATAGGGATATCCAGCCCGAACTACGTGGATTCTGATTCCTCCCAAATAGGGTTATCCACATTCCATCCCAAATAGGGTTATCCATATTTTGACCCAGAAAGGGCTATCCTTAGATCCACTAGGACTATTTATCGGTTCGCATGGACTATCCAAATCCTAATCCATAGGGTTCCTCATCCTTTTAACTATAAATTTCAATTTGAACAATGAACTTAATCATGCACAAGCATAAATCAAAGCCATAAACTTTAATCACACATGAACTACGATGGTGAACCTGATTTTCGAAATAATTCTGTAATACGTAAGCAATCTGACGGATATAGATTCGGTTCAATGATATTAAACCACTTAGTTTGGTTCTGTTTAATAGATAGTGTCTAGCATAGAAAAGATATAGGAGACCGATTTTGATCGGGCGGTTTGGGTGCCTAACCCCTTCCCATAACCATAACCTGACGCTTACCCATTCTCTGATGAACCAGAAATCCAATCTAAGGGTCATGAGTCAATCGAAGTCTTATCTTGGGGTAAGATTTTACATTTCTAAGGTTCTAGACCTTAATCTAGGTGGTGACTTCCAAGATTTCCATCTTTGTCCTCACACTGGCGACTCAGCTGGGGATATAAACGTCAAACTCCTAAATGAAAACTTTCCTTGTGTGAATTGGATGCTAGCTCTTAGGATACTATATTTATGCTTGTATAATATTTTTTTGGGGGAAATGGGTTCAGTCACACATTCGTGCGAGTAGCCAAAAAAGGTCCCATGCATATGGGACAGCCCGCTAGGTAAAACACACAACCTTGGCCTGTACTTTGTGAGACCACGGCCTCTAATGAGCATTTCTTGGGTCCGCCTAGGAATGTGTTATGCTACTTTACGTCGCTTGATTCTTGCAACATAGTATATAAAGGGATTGGGGGCCCATTATTCATCGTGCATTCGGTGATAGGTTACCCCGTTCTTGTCAAGGTGACCTTTTATGTCCTAACCCAGATTGTAGCCTAATGTTTGTTATTTTTTGTTCATCCTTGAACCAACCGAGTAAAATCTGCTTAACCAATACATCCATGTTCGAGACGTTGAATTTCTACCCGTTTTTGTCCTCGATTTGTCAACATGTTGGATTCTACATGATGAGCATCTTGAACTCTCACCCATTGGGAGTATGAGGTATGTATACACTTGTTCTACATCATAGTAGACGGTCACTATACACCCTCCATTAAGTAAGCTCGATGTGTCGAACCTTTCATTGTTAATACGTCGATTTTGAAAAATGAGTAAAAAATATCTGTCAAGACATAGATACTATGGTAAAAAAGAAATTTACTAGTTTGTTCCTCCATGAATCACTTTTGCTAATCATCCCTAATAAGGACAACGGATTAATATATCCATTTCAATTTCATTGAATTCGATAACCCAAGTGGGCAGACCTTGGTACCACTGATTATCTATTTTTGGAATCACGAGGTCCCAAGACCGAACACATGGTTTAACCAAATTCAACTAAATTGACTCCAAAAATGTTTACCCAATCGCCCTTATGAGGGAGCTAACTTTGTTTGGTTAAGTCATCTTTGATTATGCATGTGACTTCTTCCATTCCTCTAGTTGTCTAGAATCTTGATATTTCTCCATTAGATTTCAATGTCTTTGAAAAAGAGAATCAAACTGCAACCATATCTACCATTTTAGGGTGAGAGGCCCCTACAATTAGGGAATTATCTTGATCTCTCACCTTGAGATCCATCCATGTTATCTTTCTAAATGAATCAATGGAAGTCATGAATCTAGATCTTGATTGAACATCAAATTTTGTAAGAAAGAAGGCAACCAGATTTGGGAACACGATCAGTAACTCAGCCAATCTGTTCCAATAGAGATTCAATTTAGGCAGCGACAAGCGCCTATACCCAAAAAAGTTTACAATATTCCCATACAATTAGTCCTTGGGCTTACTCAAATATCATATTCAGTTCATCTCATAATCAAGGAGAGTTTTTGTAAGACCCGTATCAAACTAACCCGGTCTTACCACCTTGAACCAGGTTTACCCATCATGGTTGAGCAAAATGGACCAAGGGCGTGAAGGAGATCGTGATCTCAGGTATTAAATCGACCTAAAAACACTTAAATTAAGGGGAGGGTCGCATACCCAGCAAGGGAGGGTCGGACCCCCCAAGACAGAAGGTCAGACCCCCTGTTTTACAGAGGGGGTCGGACACTTTAGGAACCAGGGGTCGACGGGATCATCGACCCCCAGTTGCCGCCAGAAACAGAAATTAGGAATGTTTCCTAATTTCGGTTGGACTCTTTCCTAAACTCAATGGGACTTATTTTAGGAGTTTCTACTCTATAAATAGGACGTCCCTAAGCCTCTTTAACTCCTTTTACAACCCTAATTGAATTGAGAGAAAGAGAAGAGAAGGAAGAGAAGAAGAAGAGAAGCAAGGAAAAGAAGAAAACAAAAAGGAGAAGAGTTGCAGAGAAAGAAGGAGTATTCTTCTCATGTATGGATACTAATTCCATGAGTTTCTACAGACCTTAGGTTAGATAATGAAGAGAGTATGATCTCGGAGAATCCCAAACCATCAACCCATGGTTAGGTTTTCATGAAAAACCATGGGGAAGTCATGAAAGCCATTTAGGTTAATGAATCATGGTTCTAGGCCGTAGAACATGTGTAATATGGACTGTAGTAGCAAGCCATAGGACCCCAAACACGAAGAATGGACTGAAAGCAGAAAAATCAACAAAACCCACAGGGGGTCGCATGGGGGGTCGATGGCCAATCGACCCTACCAGACCCTGAGCATCGACCCCCAGTGTTCGGGAAGTCCAGAATAGGGGTGGTCGCACCAGGGGTCGATCATTACTCCGACCCTACCTCCGACCCCTAGTTAACAGTATGGTTTTTAAATTTGAAATTAATTTTAATTAAATTCTATCGACTTTGTTAGGTCTTCTAGCATTATAATAACAATATAAAGGTGATTCTAAAGCTTGGAAGAGGATCTATTAACAAGCTAAGGTGAGGGACCAAGACCTAAACTAATTGGTTAGTAATAAACTGTTTTATTTCTTGAGTCCAATGCCATATTGATTCTATGCGTGTATGCTTGTATGTGCATTCAACATGTCATCCAATATTTTTATTATTTGTTCATGCATAGTTACTTTATTGTTTATAACATGATGATGATGATGTTGATAGGAATAGGCATGTGAATGTTTGTGTTTGGCCAGTGTATATGGTGCGGGTAGGGATGGTATCAACCGGTACTTCGATGCCGTTTTCATCGGGGTATATTGTGCCATAGCCTATTCAAGTCATGTCCACTGACGTCGTCGTATCGCCATTACCTTAGCAGAACTATTATGTCGTAGAGTATCAGGGGAGGTGGTCTCGGTCCTTGTAGTCTCTGACTCTACCGAGGGGCCTTAGCTCTATCTCTATGGATGTTCTGAGGGATGCTGGGGTGAGGCCTTGGATACACTGTTTGGCATTAGGATTGGTTAGTTGCGAGTCCAGTTTGCAACCCTAGCCAGCAGGGGTTTATTTGTTGGTATGGTATCAACCGGTACAGCCATGACCGTTTTTCATGGGGTGTATATTGTGTCATTCTGGGTGCATGTGGGGCGACGGTGCCGTTTTCATTGGGCGTTTCCACACACTCGTGTATAGAGGTGCGGCAGTCACCTATCCTTTCTATAGCACATTGTAAACTTTAAACCGGATCAAAGATATGATTTGACTGCATGCATATGTATTGTTGCATTGTTTTGTTTGCTCATTGAGCCATGATGTGTGCTCACCCCTCGACGTCGAATATTTTTTAGTTGATGATGCAGGTATTACCGTTGAAGATTATGTAAATGCTTCAGTGTACGGGAACGTGGCGGTGATGGAAGTTGAAGATGAAGTGGATACACATGACTCCTCTTGCGAGTGCAACTCATGTGTATTCGATTAGATTTTTGGTTTTCTTTATTTGGATTTATTAAAGACATGTATTTGATACTTATTTATGTCTTAGTTGATACAGAATAATTTGCTATTTAAATATTAATATCACTGTAGATTCTCAGTTTATTTTACTATAAGACTTCCGCTATTGTGTATTTACTCTGATTATGAATGTGGATGTATGAAGTTTAAATCAGTCGGATACCATCTGTACGAGATCCTGGTTGAACCATTGGTTTGCTAGCGGTTCATCACACCATTCTGAAGTGTGCGGAATTGGGGTGTGACAGTTTTAGCCCCTAGGCAAATTCAATCATTGTTTTCAATGCACCTCTGAATTAAAAAAAGATTCAACCCCTAGGCAAATCCAATCACCGTTCTCAATGTACCTCAGAATTAAGGAAAGATTCAGCCCCTAGGCAAATCCAATCATAGTTCTCGATTCACCTCTGAATCAAGGAGAGATTCAGTCCCTAGGTAAATCCAATCATAGTTCTCGATTCATCTCTGAATTAAAGAGAGATTCAGTCCCTAGGCAAATCCAATCACTGTTCTCAATTCATCTCAGAATTAAGGGGAGATTTAGTCCCTAGGAAAATCAAATCACCATTCTCCATTCACCTCTGAATTAAGGAGAGTTTCAATCCCTTGGAAAATCCAATCACCGTTCTCAATTCACCTCTGACTTAAGGAGAGATTTAACCCCTAGGTAAATCCAATCACCCTTCTTGATTCACCTTTGAATTAAGGAAAGATTCAGCCCCTAGGTAGGTCCAATCATCATTTCGGTTCATCCAGAATTAAGGAAGAATTCAGCCCCTAGGCAGATTCAATCACATCCAGTTCATCTCAGAATCAAAGAAATATTCAGCCCCAGATTCAACCACCATTTTTGGTTCATCTCAGAACTGAAGAAAGGTTTAACCCCTAGGCAGGTTCAATCATCACCTCCCAGATCATGTTAGAGTGGAAGAGACATTCGACCCCTAGGCTTTTTCACCCTTCACCTCATGTTTAGGTTCTGGTTCATGTCGGAACTAGGAAAAGTTCCATTCATCTGAATTCAATTAGCCACTAGGCTTATCCAACCATCAATTTTGGTTAGGATTCTGATTCATGTCGGAACTAGGGAAAGCTCCATTAATCTGAATTCAATTAGCCACTAGGCCTGTCCAACCATCAACTTTGGTTCAGGTTCTGATTCATGTTGGAATTAAGAAGAGTCCCATTTATCTGAATTCATTTAGCCACCAGGCTTATCCAACCATCAACTGTGATTCAAGTTCTGATTCATGTTGGAACTAAGAAGAGTTCCATTCATTTGAATTTAATTAGCCCCTAAGCTTGTCCAACCGTCAACTCCAGTTCAGGTTCTAATTCATGTTGGAACTAAGAAAGGTTCCATTCATATGAACTCAATGTGAGCATGAGATAGCCTCTATGCCTGTTCAACCATTACCTCTGGTCCATGTTCCATTTCATGAAGGAATCGAAGAGAATTTTAGTCATTTCAACTCAAGCAATCCTTGCTTCTAGCAATTAAAGCTCAGTCCATGACTATCAATCTTGATCTCTATCAATCAGTGACCAATTCAAAGTCAATCTTGATCTCTATCAATTAGAGACCAGTTTAAAGTCAACTTTGTCTCTATTAATCGGAGATCAATTCAAAATCCACCTTTGGCTCTATCAATTAGAGCCCGATCCGTATCTATCATAGCCCAGTGCTATAAGTTAGGATCGCTTGTTAGGAATGGTGAATGAACAGCATTCCCCATTGCTTGTCGGTAAGATCAGTTCCAGATTCTGGAGTCATCAGAAACCATGAACCTTTAGCTATAATAGTGCTATCCCATTTCAGGCATTTCTGCCCCATTGGCCAAGGAAATGCTAGAATCTAAAGAGTTGCCCTCATATTTCTCATTATTCAAAGAGAAGGAATGGAATTTTTCCGAGCAGTAGGTTAAACCAAAGAAGAGATCCAACGTACCCTAGGCTAGGATAGGAACCAGAATCACGGTTAGGGAATGGTCCATTGATGAAACCCTTAACCCATAAACTGGGGCATGAACCGGATTGACCTTGAGCTTGAATTGGGT
This sequence comes from Protea cynaroides, assembly GCA_028583415.1. Taxonomy (NCBI): domain Eukaryota; kingdom Viridiplantae; phylum Streptophyta; class Magnoliopsida; order Proteales; family Proteaceae; genus Protea; species Protea cynaroides. Next base: position 64,019,287 of record CM053269.1, on the reverse strand, counting down.
ATGGTCCAATGAGGAAAGCCATTAAGCCCTAAGTTGAGCATGAACCAAATTGACCTTGGACCCGAATTGAGTGCACTCAATGAGGAAAGCTATTGAACCCTAAGCTGGTCATGAACCAAATTGAACTTGGACCCCAATTGAGTGCGGTCCAATGAGGAAAGTCGTTGTGCCCTAAACTGGGGCATGGACCAAATTGACCTTAGACCCAAATTGAGAGTGGTCTAATGAAGAAATCCATTGAACCCCCCTAAGCCGAGGCATAAACTAGTCTAATCTTGGACTAAAAAATGGTGTAGTGCAATGGCGATACCCCTTGCTCCTCAAGTTGGGGCACAAGCTAGAATGATTTTGAACTCAACCAGAAGCGGTCCATTGATGAATCCATTGAACCCCAAATTGGGGCATGAACCAGAGTAACCTTGAGCAAAAAAAGAAATAGTCCGGTTATGAATGGATCCCAAACTGGAAAAAAAAAACAAGGTAAGAATTTTATGGAACCCTGAAAGGTAGGCATCTTGCACCTATTGATAGAGGGGCATGATGAGTCCTGCTGTTAGAGGTCTGAAGAAAGATTTATTCCCACAACGACTGAAGGTGGTCGTCGAAGGCATTATGCCCAACTGGAGCCGCTTGGACGAACTAGTTGTTTCAACTTTCTATTATCGGTATTCAATAAGTCATCCATGTCTGGGCCCAAGATTGATATGCTTGTTGATAAATCCAGTCCAATCTACCTTATAAGTAAAAAGAAAATCACCCCGTTTGGGATTTTAAACTCTGTGCCTTGTCTCTTCCATACATTTCCTCTCAGTTTCATACATCCTCCTATTCTACGTGCGTAGTCAATTCTAACTCTGAAGATGATTGAAACGATGAGCTGTCTCTTAAACTTCAATGCCACCTGGCCTCTTAAGAAAGAAAGGTCCAACCCGTCTGGGAAAGCTTTAAATGATCAATCGGGAGACACAAGAGTACTCTCAAGAAACATGTATTGAAGAAGTTGCCATTTGTTCTACCTATGAAAAGATTTCAAGGAAAGCATTAGATAGTAACAGATCATATCAGCAGGTCAGTCAGTCAGTACAAATGAGTGGAGGACAGATGTGCCACCAAAATGATAGAAATTTTAAAGTTCTTACAAAGTACATCATCTATAAGCAAGAGATACATGATAAATGATCAATCCCATAATCAAAGAATGAGGTCATTGGAATACCAAAAAAAAATATTCAAGCTTATGTTTTATCTACATCAATAACGGGAGGTAGTCACATCAGACAGAAGGTGATGATTAACTTCCAGAGGACAACATACAGATTCACCATTTAGATAAAATCAGATCTAGATGAGTAGTCACAAATGTTCATAAAGTTTACAGAAGATCAGAGTATTAACTAAGGCAAAGATGTTCTATCTGACTGGAAATGTTTGGAAGAAGAAGATTCAAATCCAATATTGAAAGTCATGATTCAACTTTGCGATCAAGCGAAGCACTGCATTATGTGGCCTCCACATCCAAAAAAAGAAAGAAAAAAAAAAGAAGAAGAAAAGAAAATAGTAAGATGTTGAATGGCATTGGAGCTCGACAGTAAGCCAATTGTCCATTTCACTTCAAGAGGATGGTAGTTCCAATCAAAGCCTGATTGCAAGTTCGATCGTTCGTCGAGATTCACAGCATGTTGGACCGGACTTTTGATTTTGGCTAATTACATCCCGCCTTTACAAGAGACGATCTCATCACTTATTCATCGTCAGAGAAAGATTTCTCATCGGCATTAGACTCTCTCTCCCGTCTATCAATCTGACGGCCTTCCAAGGAGTCTCTATCACAAGCACTTCTTTTGATTATCAGTTTTTATGGCATTATATCTCGTGATCATGTCATCATTTTATGTACAAATTCATGAATCTGGCTGGAACTCTCATCTGTCGTTCATTACATCCGACGGCTTCCCAAGGTTCCTATAGGCCCTTCATTTCTCAAACCAATAAAATGGGATCTTCTCAGTAAGATAAACTCATTCTACATAAACAACCAAACACTCTCACAATGGTAGACCCATATGGTTAGTTTTACATCAGTCCTCCCGGACCTTCAACATCAATACTTGTTAACAAACTTAAAGGTTTCAGGCCCAGATATGATCGCAACTGATTCGGCATCTCGATGTAGCTTGTTGAGACACGTGCTCCATCTGAACATCTCCAAGAAAGGAAAACATAATTCGACACCATTTTTAATTTTGGTGTGGGACTGTATTTCCTAAGGTCACTTTTAGTGATGATTCAAATAGTTGACTGCCTATCAATGCGTGTAGGTGTCAACTTAAACAATGGGGCAAGGTTACCTATTTGTCATAAAAGTCATGCCGTTCAGATTTTTCCTAAGGGTTTCAGACCATTGGATAGGACCATAATTTTCGCAATATCCTCACCATATTAGGACTCTTTATTCAACCAAAGATGGGATTTGTAAAAAAAAAAAGAAAAAGCAACCTCAGCAAGGAAAAGCAACCCAAGAAACCTGAATGGGCAACCCATAATACCTCAGTGAGGATAGGCAACCTGATGCAATCCTAAAGCTTTGCCCTCATTGGCCCTTCATAGAAAAATTCAATGGTTTATGTGGATAAGTGTCATACCCAGTCTACCCTCCATAAGGAAAGGAACCCCTCTTGCTCTCTAGTGAATCATACTCAGAGGAGTTGAACAAACCATCGGCTGTTTGCCTTTTGGGATCCATAGCATTGCCTTTCAACAGAATTCTATCTTCAAATCTTTTTGTCACATTAGGGAGAGAGCAAATTCTCATGGCCTGGTTACGTATTTAGCAAAATTCATCAAATCATCAGCTCCCTCATTTTTCAAGATTCAAGAAAGGTTTATCTAAGAAGTCACTTTCTGCAATCAATCTGTCAATATTCCCTTGACCTTGGAAGCATAGTCAAATTCTTGATGCAATCCAGATTCAACCTAGTTCTAACTCTGTTAGATCGTCTGTTTCCTTCTATCTTGCCCCTAGCACACTATAATAGCGGTCTGTCACAACATGCAGACACTGGGACATAAATATACCTTATGTAGAGCAATTGAACTTGATCATGAGCATTACATCAAGGATCCATTGTCTAGTCTGAAGTCATTAACTTTCCTAGTCAATAGAAGTAGGTCCGTCCAAGTTGGTTTTTGCCAATTTCTCAGTTCTCCCAATCCTGTTGATGAAGAAAATCCAATGTGGTCGCTCACCTATTAGGATTTGGTCACCAAATTCTCTGAAGGAAAACTTTGAATCCTTTGCTCCTCGTGCCTACTTTGGGGCCATGGTTTATTCATCTTTCAAAATTGGCACAACAATGTTGCAAAGCCCTGAGCTTTTCATGAGCCTAGATCAAGGGCCAAACCCATGTCCCATTTCATCGCCGCTTGGCTGTTCTACCAATTTGGTCTACCATAGTACACAGTCAAAGAACTTAGTTGACCAGATACCCCTCGACAGTTTAACACCAAGGTCAATCAATAAAATTACTTTGGTTAGAGACTATGAAGCTCCCCTAATTCTTATCCAAAATCCTCGCTAGAGTTTCCTTCAATCCAAAATCCAACAACACGAATGTTGGCTGAAGAAAATCATCACTTTCAAATTACATAGAACCCTTTCAAGGGAGAAACCAAGTCATCACTACTGTGCTAAAATTGAGTCAAACTTGCAGTACCAGGTCATAAATGGTAAATTTCAAATCTAGGTATCATGCCAGCAAAGTCCATTACACCATTTCCATTGATGCCATGTTTTATGCCTTCACCAATAAAGCAAGGGCAAAAACCTTGAAAAACTACCAAGGAATTCACCATCATTTCAAATATGTCCAACACTCTATAGGTTCAAAATCAAGAGACTTCTAAGATGGGTCAGATTTCAACCCTAAAGGTTTAAAGTCAACGAAGACTTCCTGTGTGGGTCACTTTCGAGCATCCTAAAGGCTCACAGCAACAAAGCTACTTAAGAGGATATTCTAGTTTCCATTCCCGAAGGTTTATAGCCATAGAGCTTCCAAGAAGGATATTTCAATTTTCAATCCTGAAGATTCAAAGCTGGTAGGAACTTCAAAGATGAGTCATTCAGTATCACCCTATAAGTGACCTTCTGAGTTCTTGTTCATTTCAGAATCAATAGTAAATTCCTCACCCTAAAAGTGACCTTCTAAGTTCTTGCTCATTTCATAATCAAATGCAGAGCCCTAGCTCATTCAAAGTTCAAATCAATCTCAGCCTATTAGTGAATCAAATGTAGAGCCCTAGCTCATCCAAAGTTCAAATCAATCTCAGCCTATTAGTGAATCAAATGCTGAGCCCTAGCTCATCCAAAGTTTAAATCAATCTTAGCCTATTAGTGAATCAAATGTAAAGCCCTAGCTCATTCAAAGATTAAGTCAATCTCAGCCTATAAGCGAATGCAGAACTCTAGCTCATCCAAAGTTCAAATCAATCTCAGTCTATAAGTGAATCAAATGCAGAGCCTAGCTCATTCAAAGATCAAGTCAATCTCAGCCTATAAGTAAATCAAATGCAGAGCCCTAGCTTATTCAAGAAAATCAATCTCATAATCTCAATCAGAAGAGCCTCAGTTCAATCAAAGAAAAGACAGCAAGTCCTTTATCCAAACAAATCAAAGCCGAGCCCAAGCTCATGCAAGCAGCCTTGTATTCATAGCCTAGCTTCGTACAAGAAGAGGTTTATCAGCCTACAAATGAATCAAGCCGGGTTCAAGCCCGCAAGTACCTTGCATCATGAGTTCCACCTTAGCAAGAAAAGGTTCCCAGCCTACAAATGAGTCTTGTATTCACAGTCTAGCTCCATACAAGAAGAGGTTCATCAGCCCACAAATGGATCAAGCCAGGTCCAAGCCCGCACATACCTTGCATCATGAGTCCCACCTCAGCAAGAAGAGGTTCTCAGCCTACAAATGAGCCTTGTATTCACAGCCTAGCTTCATACAAGAAGAACAATCATCAATTTTTCAAGAAGAGCAAACATTCTTGCTAGTCGAACTATGTTCTAGGCTTGATTTCTAGGACACCCTTAGAATACGTAGGCACTTTAGGACAAATTACCCTAAGTGCAGCCCAATAAGCAATCTCACTCATATCCCAAAAATGTGATTCTTTTTATCTTTAGCCTTTAATTGGTAACAATCTCGGCTAAAGAGGGGTATCTGTAAACACCCCATTTTTGCCACCCTCAGCATAAGTGAACCAATATGACAGGTTTTCGGCTTTTAACCCAAGGGTTTTGATTCTCTAATGAACCCACAATAGGGTCATAGGCTATTTACTACTTGAATGAATAGGTCACGAAATTATCTTCGAAATGAGACCAAAATCATTAAATTCTGACGTCAAACAAGGATGTTATGATAATTTGAAAATGCAAGGGCATTTACGTAGTTATCGTATGATGCATGCATTATCATTTAAACTTCAAGTCATCATATCTTGGTCATCTGATATCGGAATCAGATGATTCAAAGGCCAATATTCCTCATTTTCAGTCCTCTTCAAAGTGGATGTGAAAAATCCCAAGCAAAGGTCACCGGTGGGCCCCATGCAAGCTTTTATGCAAAATTATCGTTAGAACTTCAAAGCTTCATATCTTTGCCGTTCTATATCGGATTCAGATGATTTCGAGGCTATTATTCTTCATTTGTGATGTTCTACAAAGTGGATGTAAAAAATCTCGGGTAGAAGTCTCCAAAGGGTCCCATGCAAAATTACACATGGGAATGATCATTTAATCTTTGAAAATTCATATTTTGGTCACCCCATATCCAAATTAGGTGATTTCAGTTTCATTATGATCTATTTTTAGTACTCTACAAAGTGGATGTAAAGGATTTTCGATAGAAGTCTTCGAAAAATCCCATGCAAAATGGTCAGCCAAATTATCGATAATTTATCTGCTTAAACTTCAGAAATTCATAAGTTGACCATTTTATTTCCAAATGAGGTGATTCAAGTTCTAATATTCTTCTATTTTTTTAGTATTCTACAAAGTGAACGTAGAAAATTTCGAATAGTGGCTATCGGAAAATATCATGTGAAATGGTGGCAGAAATGGACTATGAAATGTCAACTTTGGTCCAAACCAGTTAACCTAAGCTAGTCTAGTCCTGTCAATCTCGACTAGTCTTACTTGACCCAACCCGGACCGGTCCGGACCAATTCATGTCGGCGCATATGCATGTATTGTTTTTATATATTATTTATATATTTATATAATGTATAATATATTATAATATATCATATAATATACATATGTCTTATATGTATATTATATTATATATTAATATATTAATATATTATATATTTATATATATGTTTTATATATAAAAAGCAAGTAAGATCCGATTGAAAAAGAAAAAAAGGAAAGAATTTGAGACCGAGAATAGAAGAAGAGGAGAAAAGGAAAGAAAATCAAGAAAAGATGGAGGGAGACCGAGAATAGAAGGAGAGGAGAAAAAGGAAAAAAATCCGAGAGAACGGAGAGAGGACATCTGAAAATTTCTGAAAATTTAAGAAAGGAGGACCCGTAAAAGGAAGGGGGATCTTCTTCGGACGGGAGAAAAATTTGAAAGAGGACAGAGGACGAGATCAGAAAGGAAGAGGGCGATTCAAAGAGAGAGAGGCAGAATCGGAGATGGAAGAGAGAATAAGGAGATCTGGAGAAGAAAAGGAAAGGACTAGAGAGAGATGGGATCTGAAAGAGGAGCTAAAACGAGAGAGAAAGGGGATCGTGAGGGATAAAAAAGAAAAAAAAAAGATTGGGAGTTGAGGAGAGAGGGCTGGAGAGACCGAGAAATATAGAGGAAAGAGATCTAAAAAAAGAGAGAAAAAACGAAGCAGAAAGAGAGGGACAGAGCTGGAAAAAAAAAGAGAGAGAGCAACGAGAAGAAGAGGGGGGAAGAAACGGAGAAAAGAAGAAGAAAAAAATGAGAAAAAGAGAGAGATCTAAAAGGGAGATCGGTGAGTTTAGAAGAGGGAGATTGGGAGAAGAAAGAGCAGAAGTTTAGGGTGCTCTGCAACCAAAGTAAGCCCTTCCCCCTTTTCATTTTTTTTTTTTCTGATTTTTCACATTCTTCATCACTAGATAAGACCCAATCAACACCTGCTAAACCCGATAACCGACTTGCTACCACACCACCTTTCTTCCTCACTGAAATCCCACTACACCGATTCCCTCACGTCACTACATCATGACACCACCTTGCACCTCCACCGCAACACCTGCAGATTACCCACACCTCACACCTACCTACGCTGAAATCCCGAAATCCCACTCACTTCATTCATTAATCGAAACCGTTATAACCCATCTACCTCTCAATCTGCTGCCACCTCCTTCTGCTCATCACCTAACAACCAAGCACCAAGACATCACATGCATACCTCTCTCTGTTATCACTGTCTAGCCACCTCTATTAAACCAACATCCCACACCTATAACACATTCCTACCACAACCCACCACCGCCACCTTCAACTTCTTCTCTCAACATACACCTGCCATTGATCCCCTTATAAACCCGCCGATCCAGATCTTACAAACCACCATATCCCGATCTGTTGTACCAAAATCCACCAATAACCAAGAATCTTGAACCCTAGTTCCATTCATCCGGTAACAACTGATTATCCAGCCTAAAATCGCAACACCATATCACCACCCACCTACAGATTACCTCACCAACCCAACTAGCCCAGCCAACTCGCCATTACAACCCCGCAACTCATCTACCTATTACCATTACTACATCCACCCACTAGCTGTCCAATACCCCACATTCACCTTCAATCATCTGATCCGGTACCCCATATCATAGTATCCATCGATCCAGCACCTCCATCATCATAAGTTGTGATCAGCCCACCATCTTTGGTCATCATCTCAACCATTGATTACCCCATCTAATCTCATCATGATCCATTAATCTACCCACTCATTATCAACCACTTGATCTGCAATCTCTACTCTTGATTGGCATTCCCAACCCTTGATCTATCCCATCATAGTTGCTAATTTTGAATCTATATTGATAATGATGTGATATGCAGTTAAATTTAATTTGAGCCATTGATTTTAATTTGATGATGTAATGTAAAGTTAAATTTAATATAAACCATTGATTTCATTCATTGATCTAAGCCATTGGTTTTAATATAATGACGTGATGTGAATTAAAATTTAATCTGAGCCATTGATTTTGATCGGATGATGATTATGTGAGATTTAAATGAATCTAAATCGTTAGATTATCACTTTGAGTGATCTGAACCACTGGATTATCTTTGATAGTGATTTAAATGAATTTGAACGGTTAGATTACCATCAATAGTGATTTATACCATTGAATTTTTCATCATGAGTGTTTTTAGATGCTCACTGACATGTTTATATGCTCACTATCATGTTTGGATGCTCAATGCCATGTTTAAATTCTCACTGCCATATTAGGTCTTGTCATGCTTAGAAAATAACATATTAGATCATGCCATATAGGTTCTTGCCTTATTTACATTGCATGTCATATTAGGGAGATTTTCATAATCTTACTATATGTTATGACAATTACCATAAATATCATACATGCCATGCTTAGATAGAATATTTTATTTTTGGCAATAACTTAATTTATGTTGCACCCTAGTCGAACTGCCATATCTGTACACCTAGCAAACATATTAGGCGTGGGGACATGCATTTAGGCACCCACATTCTTGGGAAGGGCATAATGAGAATAATAAAAAACCTTAATAAAGAAAGAGAATGTCTTCCCAAACCTTCCAAAATTAGAACTTAGGTTGAAAAGGATAATTCAGGACATTTTGTCCCTCGGTAAACCCTAAACCTAGAATAGGTTCTCAACCCTAAACCTAGAATAGGTTCTAAGTCCTAAACCTAGAACAGGTTCTCAACCCTAAACCTAGAATAGGTTCTCAATCTTTAACCTAGAACAGGTTATTTCTTGAGCCCGAACTACGCGGATTCTGATTCCTAGGGCAAACTGTCACACCCCAATTCTGCACTGTTCAGAATGGTGCGATGAACCGCTAAATAACCAACAGTTCAACCGGGATCTCAAATAGGCTATCCCCGCGTTATCCAAACTTACACGCATCCACAATCATAATCAGAGTAAATACACAATAGTGGAAATCTTATAAATAAATGAACTGAGGACTAAAATGATATTAATAATTTAATAGAAAATTATTCTGTATCAACCGGGACATAAGTAAATATCAATACAAATCTTTAATAAATCCAGAATAAGAAACCTATGAAAATATCTAATCGAATACACACGAGTTGCACTCGCAAAAGGAGTCGTGTATATCGTCTTCAGCTCCAACTTCCATAGCTGCTACAGTTCCGTACGCCGACGCGTTCATATAATCTTCAACTGTATAACCTGCATCATCAACTAAAAATATTCGACGTCGTGGGGTGAGCACACAACACGGCTCAGTGAGTAGCCAAAACAATGCAACAATACATATGCATGCAAAAATCAATTTATATCTTTGGTCTTGGTTTATAGTTTGCAATGTGCAATAGAAAGGTTGGGTGGTCAAAGGTTAACGTTTATTGACACCGCCTCTATACACAGGGTGTGGAAGCCCGCCCGAAGGTTAACGTTTATCGTCGTCCCCATCCACCCTACCATAACATTATACAACAAAGGTTAACGTTTATTGCTATATAATGCTATACCAACACGTAAGCCCCCCGTTAGCGAGGGCTTGCAAACCTGGGCTCGCTGCTAACCAATCCTAATGCCAAACAAGTGTATCCAAGGCCTCACCCCAAGCATCCCTCAGAACATCCATAGAGATAGAGCTAAGGCCCCCCGATAGAGTCAGAGACTACAAGGACCGAGACCACCTCCCCTGATACCCTACGACATAATAGTTCTGCTAAGGTAATGGCGATACAACGATGTCAATGCACAAGACTTGAGTTAGAGATAGAGCTAAAGGGTTGAGACCCGCCAAAGGTTAACGTTTATTGACGTTCTCATCACACCTCCCCTGATACTCGCTCGCATCAAGTACATCAACCACACACATACAAGCACGTGCCTATTCCTATCATCATCATCATCATCATGTTATAAACAATAAAGTAAATATGCATGAACAAGTAATAGAAATATTGGATGGCATGCTGTATGCACATTACAAACATATTCGCATAGGATCAAACATGGCATAGGACTCAAGAAATAGAAAACAGTTTATTATTAACCAATTTAGTTTGGGGTTAAGGTTCCTCACCTTAGCTTGCTAATAGATATTTCCCAAGCTTTAAAATCACCGTTATAACGTTATTATATTGCTAGCAAACCTAACAAAGTCGATAGAATTTAATTAGAATTAATTCGGAATTTAAAATCATTCTGTCAACTGAGGGTCGATGCTAGGGTCGATGCTAGGGTCGATGGGTTTATCGACCCTCCCTCCATTCTGAACTTCCCGAATGCTGAGGGTCGATGGTCAGAAACACCTAGGGTCGGATGGTCTATCGACCCTCGGTGCGACCCTTGGTGCACTCTGGTCCAATTTCCACTTTTAACCCATTCTTCGTGTTTGGGGTCCCATGGCTTGCTTCCTACATTCATTCAACAGTCAATCCATGGTCTAGAACCATGTATAATCCATCTAAATAGTTTTCGTGCATCCTCCTATGGTTTTCCATGAAAACCTAACCATGGATGGATGGTTTGGGTTTCTCCGAAATCCTACACTCAACCATATCTAACCTAAGGTCTGTAGAAACTCATGGAATTAGTATCCATACCTGAGAAGATTACTTTTCTCTAGAAATTCTTCTCCTTTTTGCTAAGTCTTCTTCCTTGCCTCTTTTCTTCCTCTTTTCCTTCTTCTCTCTTTCTCTCAATTCAATTAGGGTTGTGAACGGAGTGAATGTGGCTTAGGGACGTCCTTTAAATAGACTAGAAATGTCCTATAATAATCCCATTGAGATTTGGAAAGAATCCCCACCGAAAATTAGGAACTTTCCTAATTTCAGTTTCGTCAGAAACCGAGGGTCGATGGGAGGGTCGATGATCCCGTCGACCCTAGGGTCTTAAGCTGTCCGACCCTCCCTTCAAAACTAAGCTGTCCGACCCTCCCTTCCAATCCAAATAGGGTTATCCATATTTTGACCCAAAAAGGGTTATCCTTAGATCCACTAAGACTATCTATCGGTTCGCATGGACTATCCAAATAGGGTTTCTCATCCCTTCAAGCATAAACTTTAACTTGAACAATGAACTTAATCATGCACAAGCATAAATCACAGTCATAAACTTTAATCACACCTGAACTACGATGGTGAACCTGATTTTCAGAATAATTCCGTATTACGTAGGCAATCTGATGGATACAGATTCGGTTCAATGATATCAAACCACTTGGTTTGGTTCGGTTTAATAGATAGTATCTAGCATAGGAAAGGTATAGGAGACCGATTTCGATCAGGCGGTCTGGGTGCCTAACCCCTTCCCATAACTAATATGCATGAATATATAATAGCATAAATAAAGATGACATGTTATGTGCATAACCATCACACAACAGAAGCAGATAGCAATGGTTTACAGTTATTAATTATTTAGGTTTGGGTACTGTTCCCTTACCTGACACTTGATCACAAGTCCTCTATGAGTCATAGAGTCCAACCATGCTATTCTCACATCCTAGATAACATTTGGAATTAGTTAGAATTAGGTTTGTAGGGTTTACCTTGGTCAGGACCAAGTTTGGATTGGAAAACCATCTGAAATCACATATATCGGTTACACATTAAGGTGCGGAGTGTCAGACCTGTACTCAGACCGGTATGTCCAATCGGAAAACTCTGACAACCTCCCCGAATAGTGCCGGTGGCTTGTCTGGTTGACTTCTCTAAACGACATCGGCCTTGGAGGTCTGCGCAAGATCAAGTCCCCTCAATGTCTTTGCTAATACGGTGGGTACGATATCTCTTTTGCCCTCTGCATGTCTGATGAGATCAATAATGATAGGAGACCATGTGCCTTCTTGACTCTGCAATAATGTTCGAGCAATGATGCAATAGAGATATACTCGTCTCCTCCGTGCTTTTGCTTCGTCGTCCTCAGGTTCTAGCCACGCATAAGCCTCTATAATGGGTCGTAATTTCAGTGTAAGACCCGCACTCCTTGAACCCGATCTAAACCTTGATTTCATGTCATAACAGGTCTTCCAATCATCACTGGACCAGACGGGACGAGCGGATGACAATCAGGTACAAAATAGGACCAAATAGACCAACTTAAGTATGAAATTTATTCATACCGGTCTATGGTACTGGTCGATCGGTATGGTCTGCGCAGCAGACTACCAAGATCTGGAATTGGATCTCTGTGGGTCCCACTTTCCTAATTCAGAATCCTAGGACTTTCCTAATCCTCAGAGGCTTCCTAAACCTAATTCTTAGCCTATTTAAACCCTTCTAAACCTCCTAGAATCCCTTCCATTGATCCTCACAAATCCTAGAGAGGAGAAGAAGATTGGAGAAGGAGAAGGAGCTAGGAAGAAGAAGGAAGAGCCGCCGTTGCCGTTCGACGACGCACACCTTACGCCGGTCGACGGTAAGTGTTTAAACCCTCCCTCTCATATTATGACTCTAGGATGGTTGGGTTGTTTGGATCAATACCATGCAAAGCAGGTATTGACCTAAACCCTACTTTGCCGTCAAACCTTAATTTAATCGTTAAACCCTAGATTCGAGTTTTAGGATGAATACCATCAAAACTAGGACTTGAATGGAGTTGGAAACAACTCTAACTCAACGCTCAGACCTAGATTGGGTAGGAGAAACCCTGGAATCAATAAGGGGTGATCGACGAAAGTCAAAGATTGGACGAATAGTCTTTCGGAGACATACCAGTCGACTATACCGGTTGCACCCTGTGCAACCGGTATGTTGCGACCGGTACCTTCCGGGGGCTGGTCTGTGGGGACCGGCTGACCATACCGGTCGTAGGTTTCCCCACAGTGCTGCGACTGGTACTGTGACCGGTCAGCTCTGCGAGTGTATTTTTATAACCTCGTTGGTTTTTCGACCAACGTAAACCTATTCTAATTAAACCCTAATATTGTATAGGACTTTGTGATAGCACGTTTAGATCTTTTGACGTGGAGCAAGCTATCAAACGAGCCTCAGGTAAGGGAATCGGATCTAAACCCTAGTAATTAATGGACAGTAAACTGTTGTTAATAACCCTGAATCTTTGGTATGCTGTTTGTGCATTCTCACATGTCATCTGTTATTTCCAGTTATTATATTGTTCATGCATATTCCATATGCTAGGATGTGATTAGGCATGTGATTGTTTTCATTAGTGTGTGGAATGGGAAGGGCCTGGGGTCTGGGATCATTCCTTACACTAGCACCTTTTTGTAGTATTCTATCTTAGCATGCTTGGTGCGGGTAGGGCATCAGGGGGAGGTCGTGGCACTGTGGTCTCCGGCCTAGCCACCACGCTCTAGCTCTATCTCTATGCCGTAGGGAGTTATGTTGGGATAGAGTCTACTTGCGTATTGTTCTGTCTTAGTATGGTGCGGGTAAGGCATCAGGGGGAGGTTGTGGCACTGTGGTCTCTGGCCTGGCCACCACGCTTTAGCTCTATCTCTATGCCGTAGGAAGTTGTACTGGGATAGAGCCTACAGTGATGACATATAGGATTGGTTAGTTGCGAGCCCAGTTTGCAAGCACTAGCCAGTAGGGGCTTATGTATTGGTATGGGTAGAGCATCAGGGGAGGTAGTGGATGCCTTAGCTCTATCCCTATTCCATGATGGGTGCATGTGGGTCGATAGCGGTGTGATCTACTGTGCGATGCTACACACTCGTGTATAGAGGTGCGGTGGCCTCCAACCCTTTCTATAGCACGTTGCAAACTTAAATCAGACCACAGTATAAAATGATTGTTACTCATGCATATAATTGATACACTGTCTGATTGTCTTACTGAGCGAAGTTATGAGCTCACCCTTTGTGTATACACCATTTTTAGATGATGATGTAGGTTACACGGTGGACAACTACATGAACGTGCCGGCGTATGGAGGCGTGGCTGCTTTGGATGTGCAAGCAGGAGAGGACGAGCATGATGCTTCATGCGAGTACCCTTTCTGCATGTACCTTTAGGGTTTTACTTTATTTATTTCAGTTATTTTTCTGTTGGTATATAGTTGATGTAAAAATATTTATTTAAGTTTTGGTCATTGAATAATTGGATATTTTATTAAATTTATCAATAGATTACTCAGTTCATTTATTTAAAGACTTCCGCTGTATTTATTATATTTTGATTGTGGTTATGTGCAATAGTTTGTATGAGTAGACACGGTCTTATTGAGATCCTGGTGTGAACCGTTGGTTCAGTAACGGTTCACTTACACCATTCTGGTTGGTTCAGAATTGGGGTGTGACATTCAGCCTCTGGCCTTGAACGAACATACTCACTTCCTCTTTATTCCAGCCAAAGAAGTTTCTTATCCCTTGCTTGTAGTTTTTCTTGGGGGATGGTCTGAACATCATACCCTTTGGTGGAGAAAAAAAAAGGCATGCTCTGAATTCCTCAATAGTAGGACACAATTCTGCATTGCCAAACCTGAATACATGAGTCGTTGGGTTTCAGCATCGGATTGCTACTTTCAGAAAACTTAGGCACAATTTTACTGTCATCATTTGGAGGAGGACATCCAAGTGGCTCTTCATTAAAAATGAATGATCTTCAGTGAATTCCATGCGCCAACTCCAATTTCGCAGTGCTTTATCCATTTTTGCCATGTTGTCCGACGAGTAGAGGCTCTAGAATGCTTACTGAAATGACCTGCAGAAAATCCCGACCTTGGACAAGGTTAGTAGGGAAATCATTAGAACTTTCTTTCACTGCAATTGTTAGACACATTGAAAACCTTAGTGAGTTGTGCATGAAATGTGTGCATATGTATGACCTTGTCTGGACCTAAGTTTCTAAGTCACAAGTCAGGTGAGAGAAATGAAGGCTAAATTTGGCTGATATGAAGCTATCCAGATGAGATTCCCATCAGGAAGATCTTTTGGTTGTTTATGTGGAATGGTCGATCTCTCCGAGGAGATACCACTTTATGGGCTTATAGAATGAAGGGCTCTTTGGAACCTTTGGATGCCGTTGAATGTAATGAACAATAGATAAGAGTTCCAACCAGATTACAATTTTCAGAATGACACACCTACTAGGGTTGATATCATAAGATATGAAAGATGGGCATGATATGTGACTCTTGGGAAACCCATTGGATAGATGAACGGATGAAAGAGTTTAGCCAAAAGGCAGGAAGCCCCTTCCTTGATTATGATGAGATGCTGAAACCATTCCTGAGTAGCGGGATGAATTAACCTCATTAGAAAATTGAACCCAAACATGACGTGAAGTCCATCTGAGATGGTAGAAATTCATTGTCGTCTTCTGATAGTGAAGTGACCAACTGCACCCTCCATTTTTTTTTTGAAAGGTTCAGGGGTCAAACATGATACCGCTTCAACTGATCGAGGTTGGTCAGATATTGTAGCTTTTCACCGTCCAAATCTATCAATCGAACTGCCTTTCCTGGTAAGATTTCCTTCACTATGAATGGCCCGCTCCAGTTCAGACGAATCTTACCCCTAGGGTCATGGATAGGTGCTCTTTGTTCCTTTAATACAAGATCTCCTACCGTCAGGTGATGAAATCTGACCTTCTTGTTGAAAGTGGCAGCCATTCTCTGCTGGTATTTCTTTACATTATCAATTGCTTTCATCCTCCTTTTGTCAATGAGACTCAACTCTTTATAACGGGATTGAAGACATTCAGCTTCAAGGATTTGGGACTCCATTAGGATCCTCAAGGATGGTACTTCCAATTCTATAGGGACTACTGCCTCCATACCATATACCAGAGAGTATGGCGTGGTTCCAGTAGAGGTTTTTATAGAAGTTCTGTAGGCCCATAGTGCATATGGTAGCTTATCTGCTCAGTCAGTGTGTGACTCTGCCATTTTCTGAAGGATGACCTTGACGTTCTTATTAGCGGCCTCTACTGCTCCATTAGTTTATGGCCGGTAAGGGGAAGAACAATGCCTTTGGATACTGAAATTCTCACACAATTCTACCTTTCCTCTGAAGTGTTGACCCTGATCTGAGATTAGAGCATGAGGCATCCCGTACCGACAGATGATATGCTCCTAAAGGAACTTGGCTACCTTATTCACAGTGAGCTTAGCATATGACTGAGCCTCCACCCTCTTGGTAAAAATAGTCGATGACTACTAAAATGAATTCATGTCCATTGGATGCCTTTGGGTGAACCTTTTCGATTACATCTATGCCCCAATTTGAGAATGACTAAGGTAAACTGGGACTGCGCAAATCTGAAGGGTGGTACATGTATCAGATTGATGAAGATTTGGCATTTAGGCACTTCTTCACAAACTCTACGCATTCTATCACCTTCATGCTCCGATAATACCCCATTCTTAAAACTTCTTCGCGAGCATCCTAGCATTCAGCATGAGGCCCACAGACTCCTTGATGTATCTGCTCAATGAGGGTTTAAGCTTGATCTTTGTCAACATAGTCCAATTATACCCCATCATAGGGTCTCATATAAGGATACCTTCACAGAGGATGAACTACGAAGCATATCACCTCAATGTTTTCTTTTCTCTTGTTATTGCTTCTGCAGGGTATATGCCTTCTCCAATGAAGTCCACTATGAGTGCAAGCCAAGGTCTACCATCAATTGTCAGTGCATCGACTTCTATATATGCTGACTACCTCCCTCTTTCAATCTCCTTATGCATTCGATGATCACCACCGATCATTAAAGCCAAAGTGGCCAATGCATCAGCGTATTTGTTCATGTCCCTTGAGGAATAGTCAAATTCTATCTTTGAGAAGCTCTTGAGCCAAATTGATTGCATACTACTGATATGGTATCAATTTTTTCATCTTTGGTTTTCCAATCCTTTCTTCCTTGGTAGACGACGACAACGGACAAGTTCTCATAAACCTTCAACTTCTTGATGCCGATTACAAGTGTTGCCCTAAGTTTCATGATGCAAACTTCATACTCCATAGTATTGTTTGTACACTCAAACTCTAACAGGAGTGAGAATGGCACGAACTCCCCTCCTAGATTTATTAGTAATACCCCAGCTCCACACCCTCTATGGTTGGCTGTGTCATCGACTAGGATATCTATCTTTGATAAGGAAAAATCATCTTTGGGACTAGCCTTATTTAGATTCCTACAATCAACACACACTCTTGATCAGTCATCCTTCTTAGGCATGATAACTAGATTGGCCTACCATTCTGGGTACTTTGATACTTCCAAGAACCTGGCATCAAATTGCTTTATAATATCTTCCTCGACCTTCAGAGTCGACTCGGGTTTCAGCTGCCTCAACTTTTGCTTGTGTGGCCTTACGTTTGGGGAGCAAAGGTATCTTGTGCTATACCACTTCTGGGTCAATGCTTGGCATATCTTCATAAGACCATGCGAAAACCTCTTGGAATTCCCTTAATATTTCTGTCAACTGGGCTATTTCCTCTTCTATTAAGGTTATACCAATCTTGATCTCTTGTAGTTGTTCCTCCATGCCTAAATTGATCATCGTGAAATTCTCACCGGTAGGTTGGGCTTTCTTCTCTTCTGAGGATTTGATGGATTGTAGGATATGGTTCATCATTCTTATCATCATCAAAGTTAGAGTTAGAAAATGAGAGAATGGAAGAAGTAGAAGCAGCGTAATCGAAAAAATTTTCTTTATTAACGCTTGGAAGCAGAGGTACATAAGAAGAGGTTCCAAATGGAATGGACTCAACACTATCAAAAGATTCAATCTATCTAAGGATTCGTAAACTTTGGACCCAGACATGGTCATACTATAGTGATTACATGACAAACTCTTCATGTAAACAAAGACATCAAGACAACTTTAGTTTGGGGATCATTCCACTGGTGGGGAGAATGAATTGTCATGGATCAGGATCTCCATCTTGGTCTTTCCCAGTGAGCATTAGAACTTGGTCCTTGTCGAACAGATTGTTGATGTTGATCGCCTCCGTCTCTGACTTCTACTCCTCACTTAGCTTTTGACTCTTGATCTCTTATGGCTCCATCCAATCAATGGTTCAGTCAAAGAATATCTCAAAACTAGGTACTTGTCTTCGGAGATTTCCATCTAGCCCTAATTCATCTGCAGAATGTAAGGTCCTCTCCTTCTCTGACAAAGTGTCTGTTGAGTCTCTTGATGTACGGATTGATTTGTCCATGCTTATTTAAACTGTCAAACTGCATCTAAAAGGTTGGTTCATCTGTCTTCTATGGTTGCCATGATGTTGCTGTTGACTTGGAATCTTCTGAGACTGATATCTTGGGCTGCATTCCCTTTCGACCCCTTATCCTTCTATCCCATCACCACTGTGTACTGAGAGATTTCTGGAAAGTATACCCATGCCCATGCCGCTCTTCTTAGATTGAGATCCTATTTATTTGGTCACCAGGTAGGCTTGATTGTGTGAGGAGACAATTCATTAAGTGTGGGCAGTTGCCATTGGGTTGAGCTCAAGAACCATGGTGAGGGGTAAGGAAGAGGTAGAGGTGGCAACACCTCCATCTTTTCCTCCTCCGAACTCTCTCTCTCCCTTATCTTCCACTCCTCTCTTCGGCTTTCTCCCTCTTTTCACTTCCCATTCTCTCTCTTTTCCTGTGCTTCTCTCTGTCTTCTCTGATCGTCTGATCCTCTCTCTCTCTCTTTCTGGTTTCTCTCCTTATCCGGTTCTCTCTCTTTCTCATGCTTCTCTCTCTCCTCTCTGACCGAATGATCCTCTCTCTCTCTCTCTTCTTGGTTTCCCTCCTTATCCGGTTTTCTCTCTTTCTCGTGCTTCTCTCTCTCCTCTCTGATCAAATATATATATATTTGTATATATGATATAATAATATAATATAGAAAAAATTTCATCTACACCCCATCAAAGATTGTTAACATCATCTACACCCACAAGAATGCAAAAACATCATCTACACCCCGAAACTTTGACTGTACTAATCAAAGAAGTCTACTCCGTCAGTTGATTTCTGTTAGATGTTGATGTCAGGTGGATTGGAATATTTGAAAGACAATAATACCCTTTTGACCTGTTGAAAAGACCATTATACCCTTTACCCAAACCCCTCTCTTCTACTTGTGCATTGCTTCCTCTCTGTCTCTCTTTCTCTCTCTCTCTTACTCTGTTTTTTGACCTGGGTTCTCTTCTCCGGTAAGCCCTTATTTAGATCTGTGAGGTTCATTTCTCTTCAAGTCTCTGAATCTCTAAGGTTCCTTTCTCTTCAGATCCATGTTTTTTTTTTCAGCTCTACATTCTTGTTTTTTCTCCACTATTTTTTTCGGTTCTTGAACCTGTTTTCTTCAGATCTAAAGTTTTCTGCATCACTCCTAAAACGTTCTTTAGATCTGAGTTTTCTTCTAGTTATTATCTTCAGATCTGAGTTTTTTTTTCAGCTCTACATTCTTGTTTTTTGTCCACTGTTTTTTTCGGTTATTGAACCTGTTTTCTTCAGATCTAAAGTTTTCTGCATCACTCTTATAACTTTCTTTAGATCTGAGTTTTCTTCTAGTTATTCTCTTCAGATTTGAGTTTTTTTTTTCAGCTCTACATTCTTGTTTTTTCTCCACTGTTTTTTTCGGTTCTTGAACCTGTTTTCTTCAGATCTAAAGTTTTCTGCATCACTCCTAAAATGTTATTTAGATCTGAGTTTTCTTCTAGTCATTCTCTTCAGATCTGAGTTTTATGAATCATTAGGTATGAATCATCATTCTATTGTGGATCCTCCGTTGAATCCTCTAAATAACTAATGATTCCATCTCAACCCCCATATCATGATATCATGATTGAAGACATTTTTAGTGAGGTTTCGTTTGAATCACTGTAGTAAAACAGAAATTAAAGTTGCAGACAAAATTACGACAGAAGAAACTCCAATGAATCATTCATATTTTACCACAAAAAAAAAATGAATCATTCATAGATCCTTACCAAATCCATGAGGATTGCTTCTCACTACAGTGGACCAGAAAACAAAAATATCGCGTGGATCGGATAGAACCAAATCTGAAATCAAATCTCAGCGAATGATTAAAGCTTGGGGATGTGGGAATACGGAACCAATATGAGATCCAAAGATGAGAATTGAAGAGCTCATATACATGCTTCTCTCTAAGGATTCATAGCTTTTCCTTATATTTTAGTAGAAGAAAAAGAAATCATAAGGAAAGGAGAAAAGAAGAAGAAGACGACACCATGGAAAAATAATCGCAGAAATCATATCGGGCAAGGAAGAATCCTAAGATGGATCTTCGAAGTTGGGCGGGTCGGGTTGAAAACGATAACGAAACCGGGGTTGGTCATGATAAATATAATTTTGATTTGAAGGATAAATTAGTAAATGAACATAATTTTTTAATTTTACAATTTATAATTTGAGGGGTAAAATTGTATTTCAACAAATTTAGTTATTTTCGTCAGTTAAGTGGACCTAAGTGATGTTTTTGCATTCTTATGGGTGTAGATGATGTTAGCAATCTTTGATGGGGTCTAGATGAAATTTTTTCTATAATATATATATATATATATATATATATATATATTAATACATATAATATAATATATAGAAATATTATATAATATATATATAAATATATATATATATATATATATATATAAATATATATATATATATATATATATATATATATATATATATATATATATATATATATATATATATATATTTGTATATATGATATAATAATATAATATATAATAACATACAAAATTCAAGCACATGGGCCGAACCGACTTGGTCCGGATTGGTTTGGGCTGGGTAAGGCTAGACTGGTTGAGCTCGACGGGGTTGGACCAAATTGGGCTTGAGCTGAGTTGGGCTGAGTTGGGTCTGAACTGGTTTCTCTCTATTATGGGTCCTCTCAGCTTGTAACTCCGCATGGAAAATTTTGACAGCCTCTGTCCTGGATTTTCCACGTCCACTTTGAAGAACACCAAAAAAGAAGAATGTTGGAGCTTGAATCATCGAATTTGGATGTCGGATAGTAAAATTATGAAGGATCAAAGTTTAAACAGGCTCATCGGCTTGTGGCTCTGCATGAGGTCCTTCGAAGACTGTTATCCCAAATTTTCCACGTCCACTTTGAAAAAGACGGACAAAGGAGCACACTGGTGCTTGAATTACCTGATTCGGACATTAGATGACCAAAATATGAAGAATTGAAGTTTTGACGATAATCCTACTAGCAATTTTGCATGGGACCCATCGGTGGCCTTTGTCCCAAATTTTCCACGTTCACTTTGAAGAGGACAGACAAAGGAATACACTGGTGCACTTTGGCTCAGCTCAGAACACTGTAGAGAGTACACAAGGACTAATTGACTGCTGGTTTGAGAGAGTTTCACTTGCTTCCCTTCTCTCGCTATCTACACACCAATATGGTTGTCCTAGTTATGGAAAGCAAAAATGGAGTACTTACAGATGTCCACAAAATAATAAAAGTGCCAAGGGGTCTAGTGCCCAACTTGGTCTTCATCACCGGCATTACCCATCTGGTCCTCTGCATCAACATCTGTAAAATATGTAACAACTGGAATGAGCCAAAGCTCAGTGAATGGTTAATCCCCTTTGTAAGAGTACATGCAACATGCATAAATAATAACATATAGATAAAAACATGATTTTTAACTTGATCATGCATTTCTGTACTAATATCACTGAATTACCCTGTCATTAATTCAAAGGAAGTCATCATGTTCTTTTTTCATATTGTCTTAACTTGCTTTTATAATTTTAGTCTCCATTTGATTTTCTTGTCCTGTTAATATTCCTTGTTCTTTACTTTATTGTTTCTTGTTCAATCTATTTGTCTATTTGGCTCACTTGGTCTACTATCTTACTTGCAACTACTTGTATACACTTGTCCTGAATACTTGTTAACGTGTAAGGACCAACGGATGATTCCATTTCTTGCCCCTCCTCTTGTTTGTTTACTTGCTAGCATGGTTGGACTCAACGAATGCTTTCATTTCTTGCCCTCTTCCCGTCTTGAATGGACTTAACGGATGCTTCCATTTCTTGTCGTCATGCTTAACATTATTAGGACTCAACGGATGCTCCCTCTTCTTGTCCATCGGTCATACTTGTTTAGAATCAACAGATGCTTCCATATCTTGTCATATAACTCATGTTCCTTGACTCAACGGATGCTTACGTTTCTTATCAATTACTGTCGAAACTCTTAATCACTTTAAAATCACTTTAAACTTGTTTCTAAGCCTTTACAATCTGTTCTTATTCCTATTCTTGTATTCCATGTTTTGCTGTCCATTCATGTTTAACGTTGACTAAGAAGGTTTTTGTGTTACTAATTTCCTTGCATCACTATTATTCTTGCATTTCATGTTTAACATTTACTTGGTACACAGTGCTTATGTGCTCTTGCTTAAACCAAACATGTTCTCCTATACTAACTATTTGAAATTTGAGTAAATCTAAAACTAAACATGTTCCGGTCAAGTCTTCCATTTAATTACTGAGAAAAATCATTAAAACATGCTTGCTGCCCATTTTACTAACAAACAGTCCACCATAGTTTTGCTTGGTATAAACTCTGGATATAAACTTTCTTTTTCACCTCATATACATGTTTACACATCAGGGTGATGTATGGAAAAATTATTAAACCATGGCATTTATAGTGTCCATGCATCATAACAAATAATAACACAACCTGATTTCACTATCATCCATAACTTGGTAATTAATTCATTTCTCATGATCTCACAATATAATATCACTTTTTCAAGTACATTCACACACAAAACAGCACTAGTGCAAACCATTGCATTCATTCATGTACTACATATAGCATTCATATTAGCCTACTACAAGAGGGCTAATCACTCACCTTAAACACCCAAAGTACTGATTCTTAACTTTACTTGATCTTGACAGCAAAAACAGCACTATGCTTATGGCTTGAAATCTACGATTCATAAATTAATCCCATTTATAACCTTGAAAACGAAAGAACTAACAAGCATCACAAATGGCCAACAAAATCTTTCATCATACCTGAGATTTTAAATCCTTTATAGTGAGCTGAACCTGAGTTGATAACATAGACCAATCAAAGAAGCACTCTTTTTCCCGCAGTCATGTACAACCACTATTAAAACTCTTGTATTCCTTTATTGACTCATATGAGTGCAATCACTCATAAATTTCATCCCTTAATTAGGTCCCTACACCTTAATCACACACACCCACGCTGTTTGTATAAATTTATTTTCCAAAATTTCATTAAACAAAATCCCATTCTATCACAACCATCTCCTATATGGTGTATAGTCTTACTATCATGGTGTATGGTCTTACTAAATTTGGGTATCAAAAGCTTGGGGAAAATTCCCAAAAGTGACCCATATCATTCTTACAAGTATATATTAATCCCTAAGGAAGAAACCCCAAGAAACCAACTCGAAAACCACCCAAAAAGAGTGGTGGTTACTGGTCAGGAATTTTATCAAACACCTTGTAAGCAGTAAAACTGTCCACCCAACTCTATGATTTCGATTTGGCTTTGATTCCTAGCCCTTTGGGTTGTGTTTCAACCTCTCAAAAATATAGTTTAAACAAAGTTCACACCATATAACCCATTATACAGTCCATTACTACCTATTTCATCCAAACATTTACATTGGTCAATAATTTCCTCCGAAATAGAAAATTTTCTGCAATACCCTATTTCATGAGCTTTCTTTATAACCATGGCTCTTAAACCACTTGGTAACGTATCGAATGCACCAATTTTAATTAAATATTTCTTTACTAACCTGATTAATAAACTATAGCCTGGGTAAGTAAAGGTCAATTCCATAGAGAATCAATTTATTAGAATTTATATTCAACTCAAACTAAATATACTAATTAATGCTAAGCAAACACAATAACGAAAGCAAGTTTTGGTTGGTTGAATGAAACTAAAAGTAAACAAACAGAATTTAAATGAAAAAATAATTAGAGAAAAAAAATTCAGTTCTTGATTCAATATCCAACCACACATGCAATGGGTAAAATTAATTATAACATTAATCTCTTCCTCCCAATCAAAATTAAAAACCTAGATAATAATAAGCTTTGTTATCCGAGTTTTTCCTTAAGTATATCTACTAAAACAAGCTCTTTAGAGATATCTAACCATTGAACAATACTGAATAAGCTCTCAATATTTAATTAAATGACAACATTAAGAGAGAGAAAAATAGAGCAATCTAAGTAACATTCACACACAAGCAGAGATTATTTTACTTAGGTTATATTATTCACAATGATGAGATAAAAACTTGAACATAATCATCTACCACTGTTTGTTATTTGTGATTAAAACCATGATGATTACATATCACAGTTTCTAGATCTAGCAGTTAATATTAATCTAACAGATTCAGAGGCCATTACTGAACTATTCAGACTAACATCATAAATAAAGAGAGAAGAATAACACGAACAATTCTAATAAAAGAGAGAAGAAGAACAACGTTACTCAAAAGCGATTATACCATTGACATGAGTTTGGGCTTCAATATTCCCTTGAACTGAATGAAAAAAACTAGCCAGACGTTACAAATAGAGAGATTGAAACTTCCAGTGAAAGAGAGAGATTGAGAGATCTTATCTTCAACCCCAGTGCTCTATATATAGAGCATTGACAATCCTTTGTAGCCTAGAATTCTTTCTTTATTTAGAATTTTTTTTCTATTTAGAATTCTGAAATTGTAGAGTTTCCTTTCTTCCTTGAAGTCTTCTAGAATGATATTTTTCCTATCTGACTCAAATACCAAATCAATTCAACATCTTCTATTGTAAGTTTTCTAACTTGAGTAGGAGACTCTTTATGAAAATTTCATCCACCATTGAATGCTTTAATCAGATCATATGGTTGCTCCGATTCGAATTCAGATCAGATTTTTGTGTTAGACTTTGAGGCAATGTTTAGCGGCCCAAACAAACTTAGATTTTTCTCCATAATATCATTCTGAAAAGGTTGAGACGTCCTTTACAACTTTACTGAAGACAACTTTCAATTCTGAAACTCTTTCCACATCAAAAACCTGCATGAAGCTCTAAACATCAATATTAAAAATCCTAAAATTTTCTTATCTTTTAGTAATTAATTCACAATGTCTCAAAAATATGCTAAACTTATAAAATAAATTCTAAATCAGCTCAATAAGGAATAAAACATATTAAAAAGTATAGTGCAAATAGAATAAAAATATAAAAATCACACACTTATTACCACTCATGGATCATCTGTTACTCACTATTTGTGACCATAATAAACAATTTTTTTACTCAAAAAATCATTTTTCCCATAACCAATGCATGCATTCATCATCAATCCTTACTTAAGGAAAAACATGATGAACAGGTTTGCTGTTCATCATCCCCAACCTTAAGAAGACTATGAAACCCCA
The DNA here is from genome assembly GCA_028583415.1 of Protea cynaroides. Classification (NCBI taxonomy): domain Eukaryota; kingdom Viridiplantae; phylum Streptophyta; class Magnoliopsida; order Proteales; family Proteaceae; genus Protea; species Protea cynaroides. Next base: position 63,993,627 of record CM053269.1, on the reverse strand, counting down.
AATTTTTTTCATTATAATCTGACTTTTATCCACATGCAAACAATCTATTAATCATCACAAGGCATTAGAGACTTACCTGAACCACTAATACGCTAATCACCAAGATAATTTCACTAAGTCAGCAACCCAAATAGATTTCTCCACCACAATTACCTTTTCTGAATTTTCTTCTTGGTTATCTTCTCCTTGTCTTAAGTTTGTTGGAACTTCCCTCTCTGAAACACAATAGTCCTCAAAATCTCCCTTTGATAAAATCTAAACACTCTTTAGTTTAGTTTGTTGGAGCTGAAAATGGAGTGTCTTTCCCCTTATATAGTTCTCACTAATAATTTCATTTTTATCTAATTATAAGCTTTGTGAAATTACCATTTCATCTCCATTAGTTATCCCTTACATGAATTAGGTACCTACTAACTTAAGTACCCATTAAATAGTGCATAAATTGTTTTGCCCTCTCAAGATTCTATTTGGTGCGCACACACACACACACTCATACCCTTCTTGTCATCCACCAATATCTAGAGATACTAAAATGCCCTTCTAAAATCAATATCTTACATTAGTCTCTACAGCCACTAAAATCTTGACTTAAATACATTACATTGCACATTTACGTTAGTTCACTTATAATGCATATTTATATATGTATAAATACATAATTTTAATTATAAATTTGAGCAAAGTATAAGCTCAACCTATAATGACATAAATATCCAAATCTTATTACTATAAAGGATCTAACAAATTCTTTTTTTTAACGAAATAATATATTGAATACCTGTGACTTATAGCAAATAGGCAACATGAATGCCCAATTTCAACCCTCAGTCTTCTCTACCTGCCACAATACTGTGGAGGTAAGATAGAAATTACCTTACAACACCTGGGGTGTTACAGCATAAGATTCCAACTGATGATTGCATTCGTAAAAAGGGAGTAATGATGCCTTCTAGGTGTTACTTGTGTTGGGCAGAGGAGGAAACAGCTGATTACTTGTTTTGCAGGTGTCAAGTAGTGATGGAGATATGAAGTGTGGTTGGTGTTTGGTTTGGGATCACGATGAGATCCTTTGATCCATGTATTGAGCTATTAGCATGGTGGACAAATAAAGCTTCAGCAGTGTCCCATAGACACATCTGGAATGGAACGCTGTTTTTGGAGGTTAATGCCATTTGGCAATTGAGGGATGATGCTATGCAAAGGAATATTGTAGTCAGACCAGATAAGATCAAGGTATGGGTGCGACGGTGCTGCAGGGTTCTATCTGTTAGGTGCCCATGTGTGATCGGATCTGCTGAGGATTTCTGTATTGTTCATGTGCTTGCATTAGTGACCTGCTCGAAAGCTTCAAGGATTATCTCATAAATTTTCTAGAACCCGCCATTGGTAGGTTGGTGTAAAGTGAATACGGACGGGTGTAGTCTTAGTAATCTAGGGGAGGCTAGTGCAGGTGGTATTGTTCGCACTCATAGGGGGAATGTGGTTTTTCCATTTGCTGAATCAATAGGGGTTGCAACAAATTTTTATGCCGAGATAAAGGCCATTCTTGTTGGGTTGAAGGCTACTTTTCGGCTTGGGTATTCTCAGATATGGTTGGAATCAGATTTTAAATCAGTGGTGGACGCGTGCATATCTACGTCTCTTTCTTCGTTTTGGATCCAATCTTGGCATGCTTTGACTGAGCAGCTCGAACATTGTTTTATTCGGTGTACACATTGCTTTCGTGAAACTAATGTTGTTGTAGACAGGTTAGCTAGGAAGGCTGCATATGATAGATATTCCTATGTATAGTCTTCTTGTCCAGATTTTGTGGCTAGGGAGGTTGTTTGGGATGCCTCCCATAGACCGAGATATCGGTTTTAGAATTTGTTGTTTGTGCCCGGGGTTGCCCCTGCTGATGGCAATGCCGAAGGTGGGGGTTTCTATACCTTATTAGGGCTGTGGTTTCTTTTTTCTTTCTTTATTAATTTATTCCGGATCTTTAGCAAAAAAAAAAGGATCTAGGTATTAATTCAGGGGATGATGTTTTGGGAGGTTAGCCTGTCTAAATGGTGGATAGTAGAGAGTTTGTAGCATATTCACCACCACTGCCCCCACCACCACCACTACCACCACCCACCAACCACCCACCAACGACCCACCACTGCCCACCACCACCACCCGTCACCACCCACCAACCACCCACCACCACCCACCACCGCCACCCGCCACCACCCACCACCACCGCCCACCACTACTTCGACCACTTTTTTTTACTTCGATTGGGGGGGATAATGTTTATCAAACATATTTCGATTTCAAAATACTCTAGAATCCATTTCAGAAGTACGTTATCAAACATGTTTTTACTTTCAAATTATTCTGGAGTAGCTTGAAGTAGAATCCAAATTCTGAACCAGAATTTGGAATCCAGAGTAAAAGTTTTATCAAACAGGCCCTATTTTACTTTCTTTCTTCTCCCAAAAAAAAATACATTTTTTATACTCTAAAAATTTGGATTCTAAAGTCAATTTGAATCCGGTTCACTCTATGGGAGCTCAAATCCAACTGAATTTACCAAACGCGATTCTACTCCAAAATGACTTCTTGAGAATCAAAATCCATAGGATCTAAAATATGAAATTTTATCAAATAGGCCTAAGTATCAAACCACAGGTGACAGAGATGTTAGATTCCTATTGTGTGGGCTTGATCAATTACCTAATCAATTGTTAAGGACCCGTTTGATAAAACTTCTGTTTCTAGTTTCTGGATTCTGGTTCAAATTTGGATTCTACTCCAAGCTACTCTAGGATTATTTTGGAGTAGAAACTTGTTTGATAACGCAATTCTGAAATGGATTTTAGAGCATCTTTGGATTAAAAACATGTTTGATAACACACTATCCCTCCAATCGAAGTCTAGAAAAACAGTCGTAGTAGTGGTAGTGGGTGGTGGTGGAGGCGGCGGTGGTGGTGGTGTTGGTGGTGGTGGTAAAGGTGGCGACGACGGTGGTGGTGGTGGTGGTTATGGTGGTGGTGGTGGTGGTTGTGGTGGTGGTGGTGGTGGTGGTGGGTGGGTGGTGGGCGGTGGTGTTGGTGGTGGTGGTGGAGGCGACGGTGGTGGTGGTGGTGGTGGCGATGGTGGTGGTTGTGGTGGTGGTGGTGGTGGTGGTTGTGGTGGTGGTGGTGGTGGTGGTGGTGGTTGTGGTGGTTGTGGTAGTGGTTGTGGTGGTTGTGGTGGTGGTCAAGTGATAGTTATGTGAGTGTCGATTCTTTTTTTCTCTTAAAAAGTTGATCCAACAGCTTGGAGCAAGTATTTATGACTCCAAAATTTTGGATTCTGGAGTCATTCTGAATCCGGTTCACTCTGTGGGAGATGGAATCTAACTGGACTTATCAAACACGCTTCTACTCCAAAATGACTCCCTGGGAGCCAGAATCCATAGAATCCAGAAGCAGAAGTTTTATCAAACGGGCCCTAAGTGAGAGTTCGATTACTGGTTTGACCGATTCAGGTCTGGTTCGTCATTGATTTAAAAACTACCAATCCCGTCCACTGTGGATCTGGGTTAGGGATAGTATTATAAATACTATGGTTAGGGTCCCCACAGCCATTAGTTTTTATCTCTCTAATGCTTCCATATGCATAGAGGCAAAAAGGGATCCCAAGAGGTTGTGGAAGACTCTAATCGAGGCATTCAAGCTATAGGAAACAGTCGAAAATCAATATACAACAAATGGTATGTGTTCTATCATCGCTTTTATTGTCTATTGTATTCTAGTAATCTATGTGGTGGATTCGTTAGGGTTCATGGAAAATCTCATGGGAAAACCCTAATTTGCATTAAAAATTCTAACAATTGGTATCAGAGCCACCCACAAGACCTAGGATCATAGGAAATGATGATTAAAGACTATATAAAAGATTGGATTGAAAAGAAAAGAAATTTTTTTCTATAATTTTTTCTTACGAAACTGTCAACGTTTAGATACCTTCGAAATTTTTTCAGACCGGTGAAATTCAAAATAAATTATGCCAGCTTGTGTACTCTGAAAGACGAGTTGAACGACACAAAGTTGATCTCCGGAGATGGTCTGACACATCCTCATGTGCAGCCTGAAAAAGCGCGTGAAATCTACGCGTTGAGGTTTAAAAAAACAAAAAAAACTCTGATGGCGCCGAGTCATCCTCGGGTCAACTTGGCGCAGAATCGTAAACCCTAGCCGGTTTTTGCAGGGTTGACTCAGGCCTAGTCCAGCCAGTTTAGGCCCGCCAAGCCCAGATCGGCCCAGCCAAAGCTAGCCCAGCCCAGGCTTAGCTAGCCCGACCAAGCCAAGCCAGCCCAAGCCCAGACCTGCCCAGGTCCAGTCCCAAACCAGCCCCACCTAGGTTAGGGCCAGTCCAGTCCAGGCTGGGCAAGCCTAGTCCGACCAAGCCCGAGAAGCCAGCCCAGCCAGGCCAAGTGGGTCGAACTAAGGACCCAAATGGGTTGACCCGTATTCGAACCCGAGAACCTGGGTATATGCTCTATATTTTGATCCGATTACCCAGAATTTTGATCGGGTAACCTAGATACCGTGGACCAAGTTGAACCAGTTTAATCAATCCAGACCAGTTCGATTTGGTTCAAATCGTAGTTCATACCGGTCCAGGGCTAAGGTCTGTTTGCCATGCAGTTTTTTGACTGCATTGACAATCCGACTTTAAACTGGATTTGTGGGAGCTTGAAAGGTCGGATTGACCTTCGATTTGTTTTGTTGGACTCAGTTTTCAATGCTCTTCAATCTGAAATATATATTATTGTATTTTGGTACATTAAAAAATGATTTTCCAAATTGATGCTCTTTTGGAGCCCGATTTGCAATGTTTTTGCTGGTTTTTCTCAATATTTTGTACCATATTGATTATTGAGCTAAAGTGCATGTTTAATTAAATATTTATTTATATTTTAAAAATATTCATGGTTATATATATCCCACTAGTACTGTAGATTGGGATTTGTTCATATCATGGTGGAACTTGGTGGATCCCACCAAAGTGGTATACCTTGTTTTGTCATGATGTATTCAAATTCAAGCGACTATGTTTGTAAATGCTTTAAAGAATGACAGTGTTCACCCAAAGGTCGTATTATCCCAGTTTATTCAAATTATAATTTGTACATATTATGTAAGGATTGGGTGGAACCACCAAAATGGAAAGTTAGGTTCTATCATGATATGCTCAATTTCAGTACTTATGCATTTATAGACATAGCAAAGAAGAACATTGCTCACTCAAGGGAGGCATTGTCATGATTTTCATTTTTATAAAAGTAGCAAAGAGCGTGTAAGACCCATATCAAACTAATCCGGTCTTACCACCTTGAACCAGGTCTACCCATCATGGTCGAACCAAACGGATCAAGTGCGTGAAGGAGATCACGATCCCAGGTATTAAACTGACCCAAAAATATTAAAAATAGAGGGAGGGTCGCATACCCAGCAAAGGAGGGTCGGACCCCCCCAGTATAAAAGTCAGACCCCCAGTTTTATACCGGGGGTCGGACAGTTTAAGAACCAGGAGTCGACGGGATCTCCGACCCCACCATCGACCCCCGGTAATCGGTAAAAACAGCACGAACCGAAAATTAAGAAACTTTCCTAATTTCAATGGGATTCCTTCCAAATCTTAATGGAACTTATTTTGGGAGTTTCTACTCTATAAATAGGACGTCCCTAAGCCTCTTTTACTCCTTTTAGAACCCTAATTGGATTGAGAGAAAGAGAAAAGAAGGAGAAGAGAAGGAAAGTGGAGAAGAAGATCAAGGAGAAGGCTTCAGAGAAACAAGCCTAATTCTCAGGTATGGATACTATCTCCATGTAATTCTACAGACCTTAGAATAGATAGAGAAGAGGGAATGATCTAGGAGGAACCCAAATCATCCATCCATGGTTAGGTTTTCATGAAAAATCATGGGGGAAATCATGAAAGCTATATAAGTGAATGAACTATGGTTCTAGGCCATAGAACATGTGTGGAATAGACTGTAGAAGCAAGCCATAGGACCCCAAACACGAACAATGGACTGTAGGATGAAAAATTGACAAAACCCACAGGGGGTCGCACGGGGGGTCGATGGCCAATCGACCCTACTAGACCCTGATCATCGACCCCCAGTGTTCGGGAAGTCCAGAATAGGGGTGGTCGCACCCAGGGTCGATCAAACCTCCGACCCTAGCATCGACCCCCAGTTAACAACATATTTTTAAAAATTAGAATTAATTCTAATTAAATTATATCGACTTGGTTAGGTCTTCTAGTGATATAATATCGATATATAGTTGATTCTTAAAACTTGAAAGAGGACCTACGATCAAGTAAAGGTAAGGGAACAAGACCTAAACTAATTGGTTAATAATAAACTATTTTTAATCTTGAGTCCAATGTCATGAATGATTTTATGCGTGTATGATTGTTATGTGCATTCAACATGTCATCCAATATTTCTATTATTATTGTTCATGCATATTTATTTATTGTTTATGATAATGATGATGATGATGATGATAGGAATAGCATGTGAATGTATGTGTGTGGTTGGTGTGCTTGACGCGAGCGAGTATCAGGGGGAGGTGTCATAGGCGGGGCCTCAGCACTCTAGCTCTATCTCTAACTCAAGTCTTGTCCACTAACATCGTCGTATCTCCATTACCTTAGCGAAACTAATACGTCGTAGGGTATCAGGGAGGACGTGACACTGTGGTTCATCCTGGTCACCAGACCCTAGCTCTATCTCTATGGACGTATTGAGGGATGCTGGGGTGAGGCCTTGGATACACTGTTTGGCATTAGGATTGGTTAGTTGCGAGCCCAGTTTGCAAGCCCTCGCCAGCAGGGGCTTACGTGTTGATATGGCACTGTACAGCAATAAACGTTAACCTTTGTTGTACAATGTTCATGGTGGGTGCATGTGGGACGACAATAAACGTAAACCTTTGGGCGGCTTCATACACTCGTGTATAAAGGAGGGGTCAATAAACGTGAACCTTTGACCTCCAACCCTTTCTATAGCACATTGCAAACTTATTTACCAGACCAAAGATATGAATTGAATGCATGCATATGTTTGTTGCATTGTTTGCTCACTGAGCCATGATGTGTGCTCACCCTCTCGACGTCGAATATTTTTAGTTGATGATGCAGGTACCATAGTTATAGATTATATAAATGATTCGGTGTATGCGCGCGTTGCTGCAATGGAAGGTGAAGACTTAGAGGATACGCATGACCCCTCATGCGAGTGCAACTCATGCGTGTTCCATTAGGATTTTATTTGAATTTATAAAAAAATGTAATTGATATTTTATTTAATTATGTCTCAGTTGATACAACAATAATTTGATATTTTAATTATGGTTATTACATTTAGAATGCTCAGTTCATTTACTATAAGACTTCCGTTATTGTGTATTTATTCTGATTATGGTTGTGGATGTGCGTGGCTTTATTTTTAATGGATACCGCCTACTAGAGATCCTGGTTGAACCGTTGGTTTATAGCGGTTCATCACACCGTTCTGAATGGTGTAGAATTGGGGTGTGACAACTTGGTATCAGAGCATCTCAGGCTTTATCCGTGAAACAGTATACTTCCACAAAAGGTCGTGAACTAAGATAGGATAAAAATCTTAAAAGATGTAATAATAACACACCATAAGCACCTGTGTTGTTTGAGACTAAACTGAAAGAGAATAATACATCTATTAAATGAGAAACAAAGTTTTATACAACAAAAAAGGAAGAACAAACGTATATATATATATATATATATATATATATATATATATATATATATATATATATATATATATATATATATATATATATGATCAAAGCAGAGTACAGTCCACAGTCCGGACAGTTACTCTGAAGTACAAAAAGAAAAAAAGGAGTACATCAAGAAGCTGGAGGTGCTGGGGGAGGTGGTGCCTCACGGTCTCTATCATAGTCCTCAGCGTAGACCCTGGTCAACCAGGCTATCTGAGTCTGGTTCGTCTGGAGACTAGCTGTGAGATCAGCCACCCGTTGGTCAGTCATACGCTGAGCCTCTATAAGCTCTCCCATCCTCAGGTCAGTCATACGCTGAGCCTTTATAAGCTCTCCCATCCTCAGGTCAGACATACGCTGAGCCTCTCGTATCTCGTGTAATATCTTCATCATGTCATCAGATGGAGTATACGAAAGACCAGCCGCGTGCAAAGGACCAGCTGAAGAAGACGGACCAGCTCCAGTAGCATGAGTAGGTGATGGAGGGGGTATGGCATTTACATCCATGTACAGCCGATCGTTATCATCCCCAGGAACCCCTGCTCCAACGGTTGCTGCTGCAGCCTCAGCATCAGCTATCTTCACTCGAGTGCGATGGCGCACCATCGTGTTCCTCTCCTCATCACTGACCTGGGCATCCCGCATGCCCATCTTACAAATAGCCTCCTAATCCAGAGGCGATGAGAATGATTTCTCCTGAATCTTCTAATCCACTAAGTCAACCCCCAGGTGGGTAAGCAAGGTAGTGATCATGCGTCCGTAAGGAAGGTTGCCAGTGTGACTGGGCAACGTGGCACTGATCATGGTACGCATAATGATGTATGGAAGGCAGACGGGCTGCCTAATGCATATATAGTATAAGAGATACTGGGTCAGCTGGGAGATCCTCTCGTAATGACCACTCTGCGGTATCAGATTGTCTTGAATGATCTTGCAGTATACCCGTGGATCTGAACATAGATAACTCACTCTCATCTGCCAACGATCAGGTCGGATGAGCTGACTATCGATCTCAGCCCTCATCTGTAGAGAGAAGAACTGGGGCTCTCCAGGAGCACAGAACACCATGGGGCCAGCATAAGAAATGTCACACCCCAATTTTGACTGAACCAGAAGTGTGAGTGAACCGGCTCTAAGCCACGGTTCACACCAGGATCTCATTAGAACAGAAAATAACCAAGTCACTGGGAGAAAACACAAAACAAGCACTCGCATGACGCATCATGCTCGTCCTCCACTGTCTGGGTATCAATGGCAGCTATAGTGCCGTATGCTGGAGCAGCCACGAAGTCATCAATGGTGTACCCTGTGTAAGACCCGTGTCAAACTAACCCGGTCTTACCACCTTGAACCAGGTCTACCCATCATGGTCGAGTTAAATGGACCAAGGGCGTGAAGGAGAGCGAGATCCCAGGTATCAAATCGACCCAAAAACACTTAAAATAGAGGAAGGGTCGCATACCCAGCTAAACAGGGTCGACCCTCCCAAAACAGAAACTCAGACCCTTAAAATTTGGGAGAGGGTCGGACAGTGTCAGACCACAGGGTCGACGGGATCATCGACCCTCACTTACCGCCGAAACTGAAATTAGGAAACTTCCTAATTTTTGATTGGGATTCTTTCCAAATCTCAATGGGACTATTATAGGACATTCCTACTCTATTTAAAGGACGTCCCTAAACCACTTTCACTCCTTTCACAACCCTAATTGAATTGAGAGAAAGAGAGAAGAAGGAAAAGAGGAAGAAAAGAGGCAAGGAAGTTGTCACACCCCAATTCTGATCCAACCAGAATGGTGTGAGTGAACCGTCATTGAACCAACGGTTCACACCAGGATCTCGAATAGGTCGTGTCCACTCATACAAACCATTACACATAACCACAATCAGATTATAAATATACAGCGGAAGACTTTAAATAAAACGAACTGAGTATCTATTGATAACTTAAATAAATATCCAATTATCCAAATTCAAACACATAAAATAATATCATTACATCCCTTTAATCCAATCAAAAATAAGGAAATTAAATAAAGAAAACAAATCAAAGGGCACTCGCATGAAGCGTCATGCTCGTCCTCTCTTACCTGTACGTCCAACGCCGCAACACCACCATACACAGGAGCATTCATATAGTCGTCCACAGTGCAACCTGCATCAACATCTAAAAACAATGTATATACAAAGGGTGAGCTCACAACACAGCTCAGTAAGACAATCAGACAGTTTCACAATATTATGCATGAGTAACAATCAGTTTTATGTTGTGGTCTGGTTTTAAGTTTGCAATGTGCTATAGAAAGGTTTGGTGGCCCCCGCACCTCTATACACGAGTGTGTGGCACCTCATGGTTCACACCCCCATTGGCCCACATGCACCCATCATGGAATAGAGATAGAGCTAAGATACCCACGTACCTCCCCTGATACTCTACCCATACCAGTACCTAAGCCCCTACTGGCCAGGGCTCGCAAACTGGGCTCGCAACTAACCAATCCTATATGTCATCAATGTACGCTCTGTCTCAGTACAGCCGTCTACGGCATAGAGATAGAGCTAAGGCATTCCCACACCTCCCCTGATGCCCGATCCGCAACTAACTCACTAGGATAGAAACAATACGCAGGTAGACCCTGTCCCAACATAACTCCCTACGGCATAGAGATAGAGCTAAAGCATCGTGGACAAGCCAGCGTCGAATCGGAGACCACAGTACCACATAACAATGGCCGGGACAACATCAATATCGGAGACCACCGTACCACGACCTTCTCCTGATGCCCCACCCGTACCAAGCATGTTAAGACAGAATACTACAAAAGGTGCTAATGTGAAGAGCGATCCCAGGCCCATGCCCCACTCCACACACTAACGAAAACAATCACATGCCTAACAATCACATCCTATAAATGCATGAACAGTAATAATAATCGAAAGTAAAGGATGGCATGTGAATATGCACAAACAACACATCTCATATAATCAGGTGATTAACAACAATTTACTGTCCATTAATTATTAGGTTTAGTTCAGATTCCCTTACCTGACGCTCGTTCGATAACTTGCTCCACGTCGCAAGATCCAAAAGATAAGTCACAAAGTCCTACAAGATTATTTGGGTTTCATTAGAATATATTACTTAGGGCTTCATGTTGGTCGAAAATCAACATGGTTACAAAATACCCTCACAGAGCTGACCGGTGGCATGTACCGGTCGCAGCTCTGTGGGGAAGACTGGCGACCGGTATGGTCAGTCGGTCCCCACAGACCAGCCTCCCGAGGGATACCGGTGGCAACATACCAGTCGCACCATGTGCAACCGGTATAGTCGACCGGTATGTCTCCGGAAGACCATACATGGGTTTTCGACTGCCGTCGACCATCCTCCATGGATTTCCAAGGTTTCTCCTATCCATTCTAGGTCTAAATTTGGAGTTAGAGTTATCCCCAACTCATTCAAGTCTCGTTTCGATGAATATCATCTCGAAACTCGAATCTAGGGTTTGACGGCAACTTAGGGTTTATTGGCCAATTTAGGGTTTTAGATCAATACCTACTTTGCATGGTATTGATCCACCCACACAACTAACATAGGATAAGAAGAATAGTTAAAACACTTACCGTTGACTGGCGTAGCGCGAGCTTCGTCGAACGGTAATGGCAGCACCTTCTTCCTCTTCCTAGCTCCTTCTCCTTTCCAACCTCTTTCTTTTCTCTAGGGTTTGCAAGAGACAATGGAAAGGATTTGAGGAGACTTAAGGGTGTATTTATAGGCTAAGAATAGGGTTTAGTAACCCTACTAGGATTAGGAAACTTCTAGGATTCGAAATCAGGAAAGTGGGACCCTCAGAAGTCAATTTTTGGATTCCCGCACTTAGCTGCGCAAGCCATACCGATCGACCGGTACCAAGACCGGTACCATCGACCGGTCAACATAAATTGATGACTATTGGTCGTCTTTGGTCGGATTTCATACCTGTTTGTCATCCGCTCGTCCCGTCTGGCCCGGTGATGATCGGAAGACCTGTCACGACACAAAACCAAGGTCTAGACTGGGTTTACGGAGTACGGGTCTTACAACTCCCCCACCCTTAAAAGAAATTTCGTCCCCGAAATTTGCATGTAGGTTTCACAACTCCCCCACCCTTAAAAGAAATTTTGGCCTCGAAATTTGAACATACCTTGATCATTGAAAAGGTTAGGGTACTCCTTCCTCATCGCGGTCTCTTCTTCCCAAGTAATTTCCTCCACATTTTGGCTTCTCCAATGCACCTTCACATAATGGATATCCTTGGTTCGAAGTTGCTGGACTTTTCGACTCGAGAGCGTCACAGGCACTACTTCGAAAGTTAAGTCTTCAGTCAAGTCTGGGGGATCAGCGGTCAAGATGTGCGATGGATCTCTGACATACTTCTTCAATAATGATACGTGGAACACGTTATGAACGCTGGACATAGATGGTGGTAGAGCCAATTGATATGCTACATTACCACATCGATTCAATATCTCATATGGTCCCACATACCTGGGACAAAGCATCCCCTTCTTACCAAACCGTTTTAGACCTCGCACCGGTGATACCTTCAAAAATACTTTGTCACCCACTGCAAACTCCAGACCTTGACGTCGATTATCCACATAGTGCTTCTGTCGAACTTGAGCTGTCTTTACTCTCTCCTTGATTTGATCAATCACTCGGCAAGTTTCTTCAACAAACTCCGGTCCTACAATTCTTCTTTCCCCCACTTCGTTCCAGAACAGAGGTGTACGACACTTCTTTCCATAGAGTGCTTCATATGGGGCCATCTGAATTGTAGCCTGATAACTGTTGTTGTAAGCAAACTCGATAAGTGATAGCTTCTCATCCCAAGCTCCCTTGAAATCTAATGCACAAGCTCGGAGCATATCTTCTAAAATTTGAATAGTTCACTCCGACTATCCGTCTGTCTGAGGGTGAAAAGCTGTACTGAACTTCAACTTCGTTCCCATAGCTTTCTGTAATCCTTCCCAGAACTTTGATGTAAAACGGGGATCTCTGTCAGATATTATACTCTTTGGAACGCCATGAAGTCTGACTATATCATCCACATATAACTTGGCCAGTTTCTCCATGGTATACTGAGGTCTAACCGCAATAAATCGAGCTGTCTTGGTGAGTCGATCCACTATAACCCAAACTGCATCCACTGACCTTGGTGTCAAAGGTAAGCCAGTGACAAAATCCATGGTAATGCAATCCCACTTCCATGCAAGTTCTGGTAATGGCTGTAGCAAACCTGTGGGTCTCTGCCTTTCCGCTTTAACTTGTTGACAATTCAGACACTGGAACACGAAACGAGCTATATCTGCTTTCATACCCCTCCACCAATATAGTATTCTTAAATCATGGTACATTTTGGTACTTTCTGGATGTACCGAATATGGAGTGTAATGAGCTTCAGTCATAACTCGATCTCTATTATCGCAGTCTTCACTCTTCAGTATACATAAACGTCCACGATACCTGAGTACCCTGTCTGAATCCAAGGTAAGGTTAGGATTGCTCGTACCCTTCTCTAAGTCTTCTTGCACTGTCTTGAGATGAGGATCCTGTAGGATTGCTACCTTGACTTCATCAACTAGATCCGGTGAGATCTTCAAAGCTGCGAACATCATGGTGAACTTATGAATTAAGCCTTGCTCAACTGTATCTTCTGCAGTCTCTATAATATACTCTTCATCACCTTCGATTGAACTTGAAGCTGCGGCACATAATACAGCATTTGTACTTGGTCCTGCCTCAGGTTTCAATGCCCACTTTCTGCTTAAGGCGTCAGCCACAACATTTGATTTACCCGGATGGTACTGGATGTCACAGTCATAATCTTTCAACAATTCCAGCCATCTCCTCTGTCTCATATTCAGATCCTTCTGAGTGAAAAGATAAGTTAAGCTCTTGTGATCTGACTTGATCTGAAACTTCTCACCGTACAAGTAGTGTCTCCAAGTCTTGATTGCATGAATAACCGCTGCTAGCTCCAAATCATGCGTAGGATAGTTCTTTTCATGCTCCTTTAACTGTCTTGATGCGTACGCAATCACCTGTTCTCCTTGCATCAATACACACCCAATACCCAACCCTGAAGCATCCGTATATAAAGTAAACGGTACACTTGGTTCTGGGATGGTCAAAATAGGTGCAGAGACTAGTCTTGACTTCAAAGTCTGAAAGCACTTCTCACACTCATCTGTCCATATGAATTTCTCTCCCTTCTTGGTCAATCTGGTGAGTGGAACAGCGATCCTGGAGTAATCTTCCACGAATCTTCTATAATAACCAGCCAACCCAAGGAAACTACGAATCTCCGCAACAGATTTTGGTGCTTCCCATCCTACTATAGCAGCTATCTTGCTTGGATCAACCTTGATACCGTCTTCAGATACAACATGGCCCAAGAACTCACACTTCTTGAACTTAGCATAAAGCTTCTCCTGTCTCAGTCGTTGTAGGGCTGCCCTCAAGTGCGATGTATGAGTCTCCATGTCCTTAGAGTAGATCAATATGTCATCGATGAATACGATGACCGAAGTGTCCAACATATCATGAAACACTCGGTTCATCAGTTCCATAAACGACGCTGGAGCATTGGTCAACCCAAAAGACATAACTAGAAACTCATAATGACCATACCTCGTTCTGAAAGCAGTCTTCGGAATGTCTCCGGCCTTGATCTTCAATTGGTGATACCCTGATCGGAGATCGATCTTTGAGAAAACCTTTGCACCCTGCAACTGGTCAAACAAATCATCGATCCTAGGCAAAGGATACCGATTCTTGATCGTCAACTTGTTCAGTTCACGGTAGTCAATGCATAGCCTTACATGTCACACCCCAATTCTGACCCAACCAGAACGGTGTGAGTGAACCGTCATCGAACCAACGGTTCACACCAGGATCTCGAATAGGCCGTGTCCACCCATACAAACCAATTACACATAACCACAACCAGAATATAAATATACAGCGGAAGACTTTAAATAGAATGAACTAAATATCTATTGATAATTTAAATAAATATCCCATTATTCAAATCCAAACACATAAAATAATAATCTTTTACATCTCTTAATACCAAGCAAAATAACTGAAACAATTAAATAAAAAGCCATCACAGGTACACGCAGAAAGGGCACTCGCATGAAGCATCATGCTCGTCCTCCCCTGCTTGTACATCCAGAGCAGCTACACCTCCATACGCAGGAGCGTTCACATAATCATCTACAGTATAACCTGCATCAATATCTAAAAACAATGTACGTACAAAGGGTGAGCACACAACACAGCTCAGTAAGGCAATCAGACAGTTTCACAATATTATGCATGAATAACAATCATTTTATGTTGTAGTCTGGTTTAAAGTTTGCAATGTGCTATAGAAAGGTTTGGTGGCCCCCGCACCTCTATACACGAGTGCGTGGCATCGCACAGTAAATCACACTACCACCAACCCACATGCACCCATCATGGGATAGAGATAGAGCTAAGGTATACCCGCACCTCCCCTGATACTCTACCCATACCAGTACCTAAGCCTCTACTGGCCAGGGCTCGCAAACTGGGCTCGCAACTAACCAATCCTATATATCAACAATGTATGCTCTATCCCAGCACAGCCGTCTACGGCATAGAGATAGAGCTAGAGCGTGCAGGCCGGGCCGGAGACAACAATACCTTACCTCCCCCTGATACCCTATCCGCAACTAACCCACTAGGATAGAAACAATACGCAGGTAGACCCTATCCCAACATAACTCCCTACGGCATAGAGATAGAGCTAAAGCATCGTGGACAAGCCAACGTCGACTCAGAATCCACAGTACCACATAACAATGGCCGGGACAACATCAATATCGGAGACCACCGTACCACGACCTTCCCCTGATACCCCACCCGTACCAAGCATGTTAAGACAGAATACTACAAAAAGTGCCAATGTGAAGAGCGATCCCAGGCCCATGCCCTACTCCACACACCAACGAAAACAATCACATGCCTAACAATCACATCCTATCAATGCATGAACAGTAATAATAACTGAAAGTGAAGGATGGCATGTGAATATGCACAAACATCACAACATAGATATTCAATGATTACCAACGATTTACTGTCCATTAATTATTAGGTTTAGGTCAGATTCCCTTACCTGAGACGCTCGTTCGATAACTTGCTTCACGTCGCAAGATCCAAACGATAAGTCACAAAGTCCTACAATATTATTAGGGTTTCATTAGAACATATTGTTTAGGGTTTCACGTTGGTCGGAAACCAACATGGATCACAAATACCCTCACAGAGCTGACCGGTGGCATATACCGGTCGCAGCTCTGTGGGAAAGACTGGCGACCGGTATGGTCAGCCGGTCCCCCACAGACAACCTCCCGAGAGGTAGCGGTCGCAACATACCGGTCGCACTATGTGCAACCGGTATAATCGACTGATATGTCCCCGGAAGACCATACATGGGTTTTTCGACTGCCGACGATCATCCTCCATGGATTTTCAGGGTTTCACCTATCCATTCTAAGTCTAGGATTTGAGTTAGAGTTATCCCCAACTCATTCAAGTCTCGTTTCGATGAATATCATCTCGAAACTCGAATCTAGGGTTTGACGGCAACTTAGGGTTTATTGGTCAATTTAGGGTTTTAGATCAATACCTACTTTGCATGGTATTGATCCACCCACACCACTAACACAGAATAAGAAGATGGATTCAAACACTTACCGTTGACAAGCCTAGCGTGAGCTTCGTCAAACGGTAATGGCGGCACCTCCTTCTTCTTCCTAGCTCCTTCTCCTTTCCAAGCTCTTTCTCTTCTCTAGGGTTTGTGAGAGACAATGGAAAGGTTGAGGAGGCTTAAGGGTGTATTTATAGGCTAGAAATAGGGTTTAGTAACCCTACTAGGATTAGGAAACTTCTAGGATTCGAAATCAGAAAAGCGGGACCCACAGAGACCAATCTCCAGATTCCCGCACATAGCTGTGCAGGCCATACCGGTCGACCGGTACCATCGACCGGTATACCTAAAATCAGATATAATTGGTCGACTTCGGTCCAATTTTGTACCTGTTTGTTATCCGCTTGCCCCCTCTGGCTCGGTGATGATTGGAAGACCTATCACGACACAAAACCAAGGTTTAGACCGGGTTTTCAGAGTGCGGGTCTTACAACTCCACCACCCTTAAAAGAAATTTCGTCCCGAAATTTGCATGTAGGTTCTACAACTCCCCCACCCTTAAAAGAAATTTCGGCCTCGAAATTTGAACGTACCTTGATCGTCAAAAAGGTTAGGGTACTCTTTCCTCATCTGGCTCTCTTCTTCCCAAGTAATTTCCTCCACATTTTGGCTTCTCCAATGCACCTTCACATAGTGGATATCCTTGGTTCGAAGTTGCTGAACTTTTCGGCTTGAGAGCATTACAGGCACCACTTCGAAAGTTAAGTCTTCAGTCAAGTCTGGAGGATCAGCGATCAAGATATGCGATGGATCTCTGACATACTTCTTCAGTAATGATACGTGGAACACATTATGAACGCTAGACATAGATGGTGGTAGAGCCAATTGATATGCTACATTGCCACGTCGATTCAATATCTCATATGGTCCCACATACCTGGGGCATAGCTTCCCCTTTTTACCAAACCGTTTCAGACCTCGCACCGGTGACACCTTTAAGAATACTTTGTCACCCACTGCAAACTCCAGATCTCGACGTCGATTATCCGCATAATGCTTCTGTCGAACTTGAGCTGTCTTTACTCTCTCTTTAATCTGATCAATCACTCGGCAAGTTTCTTCAACGAACTTCGGTCCTACAATTCTTCTTTCCCCCACTTCATTCCATAACAGAGGTGTACGACACTTCCTCCCATAGAGTGCTTCATATGGGGCCATCTGAATTGTAGCCTGATAACTGTTGTTGTAAGCAAACTCGATAAGTGATAGCTTCTCATCCCAAGCTCCTTTGAAATCTAATGCACAAGCTCGGAGCATATCTTCCAAAATTTGAATAGTTCGCTCCGATTGTCCGTCCGTCTGAGGGTGAAAAGTTGTACTGAACTTCAACTTGGTTCCCATAGCTTTCTGTAACCCTTCCCAGAACTTCGATGTAAAACGGGGATCTCTGTCAGATACTATACTCTCTGGAACGCCATGAAGTCTGACTATATTATCAACATATAACTTGGCCAGTTTCTCCATGGTATACTGAGGTCTGACCGCAATAAATCGAGCTGTCTTGGTGAGTCGATCTACTATAACCCAAACTGCATCCACTGACCTTGGTGTCAATGGTAGGCCAGTGACGAAATCCATGGTGATACAATCCCACTTCCATGCAGGTTCTGGTAACGGCTGTAGTAACCCTGCGGGTCTTTGCCTTTCCGCTTTAACTTGTTGACAATTCAGACATTGGAACACGAAACGAGCTATATTTGCTTTCATACCCCTCCACCAATATAGTCTTCTTAGATCATGGTACATCTTGGTACTTCCTGGATGTACCTAATATGGAGTGTAATGAGCTTCAGTCATAACTCGACCTCTGATATCGTAGTCTTCGCTCTCAGGTATACATAACCGTCCGCGATACTTGAGTACTTTGTCTGGTTCCAAGGTAAGTCAGGATTGCACGTACCCTTCTCTAAGTCTTCCTGCGCTGTCTTGAGATATGGATCCTGTAGGATTGCTACCTTGACTTCATCAATTAGACCCGGTGAGATCTTCAATGCGGCGAACATCATAGTGAACTTATGAATCAAGCCTTGCTCGACTGGATCTTCTGCAGTTTCGATAATATGTCCTTCATCAATTTCCATTGAACTAGAGGCTGCTGCACACAATGCAGCATTTGTACTTGGTCCTGCCTCAGGTTTCGATGCCCACTTTCTGCTTAAGGCGTCAGCCACCACATTTGCTTTACCCGGATGGTACTGGATGTCACAGTCATAATCTTTTAACAATTCCTGCCATCTCCTCTGTCTCATATTCAGATCCTTCTGAGTGAAAAGATAAGTTAAGCTCTTGTGATCTGACTTGATCTAAAACTTTTCACCGTACAAGTAATGTCTCCAAGTCTTGATTGCGTGTATGACCGCTGCTAGCTCCAAGTCATGCGTAGGATAGTTCTTCTCATGCTCCTTTAACTGTCTTGATGCGTAAGCAATCACCTGTTCTCCTTGCATCAGAACACACCCAATTCCCAACCCTGAAGCATCCGTATATAAAGTAAACGGTACGCTTGGTTCTGGGATGGTCAAGATAGGTGCAGAGACTAGTCTTGACTTCAAAGTCTGAAAGCACTTCTCGCACTCATCTGTCCATATGAATTTTTCTCCCTTCTTGGTCAATCTGGTGAGTGGAACCGCGATCCTGGAGTAATCTTCCACGAATCTTCTATAATAACCAGTCAACCCAAGGAAACTACGAATCTCCGCCACAGATTTTGGTGCTTCCCATCCTACTATAGCAGCTATCTTGCTTGGATCAACCTTGATACTGTCTTCAGATACAACATGGCCCAAGAAAGCCACTTCCTTCAGCCAAAACTCGCACTTCTTGAATTTTGCATAAAGCCTCACATCCCTCAGCCGTTGTAGGGCTGCCCTCAAATGCGCTGTATGAGTCTCCATGTCCTTAGAGTAAATCAATATGTCATCGATGAATACGATGACCGAAGTGTCCAACATATCATGGAACACTCGGTTCATCAGTTTCATAAACGACGCTGGAGCATTGGTCAACCCAAAAGACATAACTAGAAACTCATAATGCCCATACCTCATCCTGAAAGCAGTCTTCGGAATATCTCCGGCCTTGATCTTCAATTGGTGATACCCCGATCGGAGATCGATCTTCGAGAAAACCTTTGCACCCTGCAGCTGATCGAATAGATCATCGATTCTAGGCAAGGGATACCGATTCTTGATCGTCAACTTGTTTAGCTCACGATAGTCAATACATAGCCGTACACTTCCATCCTTCTTCTTGACGAATAATACAGGTGCTCCCCAAGGCGATATACTAGGTCGTATGAAGCCCTTATCCAGCAATTCTTGTAATTGGGTCTTCAACTCCTTTAACTTGGTCGGGGCCATCCTGTATGGTGCTTTAGACACTGGCGCCGAACCTGGCATAAGGTCTATCACAAATTTTGTAGCCCTGTCTGGTGGTAAACCTGGGAGATCTTCTGGAAATACATCTGGAAACTCCCGAACCACATCTATATCTTCCATCTTGAGTGACTCTGCCGTGAGATCGACTACAGAAATGAGATAACCCACTCCCCCTTTCTCCAAACATCTCTTAGTTTTTAGGGCTGAGAGGATCAGCTTCCGCTTCCTAGATAGCTTAATCCCAGCGAAGCTATATTCCCTTCCCTCTTTGTCCGTAAGCACAAGCTTCCTTTCACCACATAAAAGGACGGCCGAATGATGGCCCAGCCAATCCATCCCCAAAATGACATCAAAGTCTGCCATCTCAAGTATTACTAGGCTTGCTTCTAAGTCTCGGCCCTCAATACTTACAGTACAGGGTCCATAATACTTGGTCAAAGCCACTTTGACTCCTAGTGGAGAGCGAACTATCAAGCTTGGGTTCAATTGCTTGATTGGTAACTCCATTCGCTTCCCAAAAGAAACAGAAACAAAGGAGTGCGTGGCCCCAGAGTCAAATAATACTCTAGCGGGTAAACCAGCTACATTTACAATTCCTGGAATATATTGCCCCTTAGTTCTACATGCTCATGCAGCTGAAAGAATAAACCAAATAGTAAGGGATAAAGTCGTACCAGTTACCACATCAGGTGATGCGGCTGCCTCTTCAGTGGTGACCGCATAAACTCTTCCTTGCTGGGGAGCTTGCTTCTTAGGTAGAGTGCAGTTCCTTGCAACATGTCCCAGCTGCTGACAGTTATAACATTTAATATTTGGGTTGGGTCTGGCGAATTGTGGCACAGGTGGTGCCGGGTTGTTCCTCGCAGGTGCTGTAGCGGCGTGTGCCCTATATGGGCGGAATGGTCTAGTATTACCGCCACCCGAGCTCTCACCAGCGGATCTCTTCACTCCCCTATTCTGAGCGAAGAAGCTGTCCCTCTGACTGGACTCTATCACCCTCGCAACCTGCACCGCCTCATTGTAGGTCTTCTTGTCCAGACTCAAAAGGTGCTCTCTAATGCTTCCACGTAGTCCCATGGTGAACCTACGTGTCTTGGTCTCCTCTTCCTGCATACTGGCTGGTGCGAAGAAGAACAGCTCTTCGTACCTCTGCTGATACGCATCTACGGTCGGACCGAGCTCTGCTGCAGATTGAGAAACTCTCTCTCCATTTGATCTTTGAAGCTCTTTGGGAAATATTTGTCGAAGAAAGCCGCTTTAAACACTTCCCAATCAACCAGGGTATACTTATTCTCCAGATATGCCCGAGTAGAATTCCACCAAGCATTGGCGTCTTCCCTTAACATATGAGTGGCAAACAGAACCTTCTCCTCCTCAGTGCAAGTCATCAGTCGGAAGTTCTTTTCCATTTCAGAAACCCACTGTGCTGGCCACAATGGTTTCCCTATCCTGCCTGTGAACGATGAAGGTTTCAACTTCAAGAATCTGTCCACTGACCTGCTCAGGTCATGCTGTCCCTGTGTGTCTGCTCCGTACCATGGTGGTGGATACGGATAAGCTCCCGGGTACGCAGAAGGCGACGGAAACCGATGCGGTGGTGGTACGTTCTGTGCTTGGCCCCTCGGCCTTGGGCTACTCTGCATCGGTTGGGTAGTATTAATTCCTCCCGACTCGGGCGTATTTCTTGCGGGAACTGAACCTATTGGCCTGAGCATCTTTAGTACTTCGCTCATAAATTCCTTCTGTTGAGCCTGCATCTGATAGACCAAGTTTGTAACAATGGTCTCAGAATTCTTGTGAGGTGGGCCAGGTAAATTTGTCGGTACCTCCGGGTCCTGTTCCTCCTCCACTTCAGGACTGGGTTCTCTAACCTGGTCTTGTTCAGCTTGCTCTTCTTCTAGGCGCATCCTGGCCTGATGATGCTTCCGACCCCTTTGACCGTTTCCACCTGCCATCTCAGACTATTTATTTGGATCTGAAAAGAAGACATAACACGTGAGAACATCAATAATAGTAGTGTTAGTCTTGAATAATGCAAGGGAAAATGGTCGAGAAGTAACATTTCAATTTACACAATTTTAGAAATTTTAAATTCAATTTTTCTGGTTCTTTGGGGCGTACCGGTCGCAACATACCGGTCGCACACCTGTGGAAATATGCTACGACCGGTATAGTCGACCGGTCAGAATTAAAATTCTGGCCGAGACATAGCGGTCGCATGTCTAGGAGATACCGGTCGACACTCTGTATACAGTGTTGCGACCGGTATAGTCGACCGGTCAGAATTAAAATTCTGACCGAGACATAGCGGTCTCACACCTGGGGTGATACCGGTCGACCGGTATAGGCAAAACCGTCGACCGGTATGCCCAGAATTGCCTTTAAAATCGCGAAAAGTGAGAAATTTTCTCACTTTTCTTTCTTCCTCCTCTCCGGTGGCGATTCTTCTCTGCCCAACTGAGTTGCTACAGTCCGACCGGTACTCTTAGAAGCTGATTTCTTCCATTCAAAAGCTAGAACATCGTCTCCAGGTATGTCTCCTCCCTCTCTCTCAAGTTTTTAGATAATTCTCATATCGTCTTTATGTAGAAATTTAGGTTTTTCTTTGTTCGAGATGATTTAACCGTAGGAATTCTTTTCCTTCGGCTAGGAAAGGGTTTAGGGACCCCCAAGAGCAAAAGCCCTCAACCAAATTTGGGGTTCCACCGAATGGTTTTGATAGAAATCGAATTTTTACACTCTTTAACGTAGGTTTTTCAAAATTTCGAAATTTCTTGATTTTTCTCAAATTCTCGAAATTTCTTATTATAATTTCTTGTGATTGGTTTGTCGAAGAGTGTGGGGGTTACATAAGTCATCCTCCCCATGTTTTTGGGTGAGTTCGAGGCTTTTTCCCATTTTATAGCCGTTATGCTGCCGAAATTTCGAAAATTTCTAACTTTTTATTTTGTTTTCTTTTGTTTTGCAGATTTTAAATGGCTCCTAGACGTGCTCTTGGCAAGCGTCCCAACGACTCGAGTTCACGTGCCCCCCAGCCACCAGTTCCCCAATTGGACGAGCACTGGTTTCGTTCTATAGAGGCACAAGCTCGATTCCCGTGGTTTGATAATAAGAGCATTGAATCAGGGAGACGGGTTAACGTGGAACAGTTAGACCGGTTCGACGTGCGAGCGGCGTTCGACAGGCTTGGTTGGTTGCCCGTCATTTCCTACACCTACACCACCCGTCCTAACCTGGTTAAGCATTTCTTTGCTAACTTGGAGCTGCACGGAGAGGTGAACGATCCCAACCAAGGTAGGGATTTACGTATCTCCAGTTATGTCCGGGGTGTTCCCATTTCCTTTAACACCCAACAGCTGGCCGACCTTCTAGGGGTTCCAAATGATGGAGACCTAGTATATTGCCCTCCAACGCGAAGGGCTATCTAACTGAGGACCTGCATCGAGAGATAGCTCATCAGATCCTTAACCCTGGGGCTCCTATGAAGGCGGCTAGCTTGAGACCTGTACCTCGGGTCTACAGTCGCATCGTCCAGCACAACATCGTTCCCCAGAGCGGCCATTATGGTGAGTTATCCCAGCTCACTCAGTACATCACTTACTGCATCTGCACTGGGGAGCGGGTCTCTCTCCCATACCTCATCATTAGGACCATGCATCAGGCGACCCTGGCCGATCAGGCCAGTAACCTTCCTTATGGTCGTCTCATTACCTTTCTTCTTCGTCGTCTAGGCATGAGCATGAGAGGCGAGGTGACCGTCGAGGACACTATGACGTCTGATATAGACTGGGACGCCATTCAGAGGATGCAGATGGTCGATCTGCCGGTTAGTGACAACGAGTTGGAGGCTCGCCCTCGTCCACTTAGGAGAGTAGCAGCAGCAGCAGCCGCGGCCAATGCGGCCTATGCGGCAGAGATGGGTGATGACGATGATGACGATGTAGCTGGGGAAGCACCAGTGCCTGCCCCACAGCCTGCACCTGCACCACCACCATCTGTTCCCACAGCTGGGCCATCTTAGCCCCCTCCCGACTCAGTGATGGGTATGTTCATGGAGCTCAGGGACGCTCAGCGGGAGATGAGCCGTGACATAGCACAGTTGACTCGCAGCCTCCGAGTCACATAGGATCAGGTGCACTGGCTCAGGGTCGCTTACGAGAGAGACTATGATATAGCGGACCCCATACCTCCTAAGCCCCCTACCCCATGATTATCCCCTTTATTTCTTTCACTTATGACTATTTATATAACAGGGTAACTGTCCGGTTTGTGGACTGTACCCTGTAGCACTATATCATTTGCTACAATTTTCTTAATTAATGAAAATTTTTATGGTTTTTCCTAACTAATGTATGTGCACATATTAAGTTTCATATTTAGAATAGTACATTATTATCTTTCTTAATCAGTCTCAGGTATCAAACAATGCTTAAGGTGCGTTTGTATTAAGAATTTTAATTTTTCCTAACTCAGTTCATCGACTCAGTTAAGTGCCATATGGTTTGTTGGAACAGAGCCCGAGAGCTCTGATACCAAGTTGTCACACCCCAATTCTAACCCAACCAGAACGGTGTGAGTGAACCGTCATCGAACCAACAATTCACACCAGGATCTCGAATAGGCCGTGTCCACCCATACAAACCAATTACACATAACCACAATCAGAATATAAATATACAGCGGAAGACTTTAAATAGAATGAACTGAGTATCTATTGATAATTTAAATAAATATCCCATTATTCAAATCCAAACACATAAAATATTAATCTTTTACATCTCTTAATACCAAGCAAAATAACTGAAACAATTAAATAAAAAGCCATCACAGGTACACGCAGAAAGGGCACTCGCATAAAGCATCATGCTCGTCCTCCCCTGCTTGTACATCCAGAGCAGCTACACCTCCATACGCCGGAGCGTTCACATAATCATCCACAGTATAACCTGCATCAACATCTAAAAACAATGTACGTACAAAGGGTGAGCACACAACACAGCTCAGTAAGGCAATCAGACAGTTTCACAATATTATGCATGAGTAATAATCATTTTATGCTGTGGTCTGGTTTAAAGTTTGCAATGTGCTATAGAAAGGTTTGGTGGCCCCCGCACCTCTATACACGAGTGTGTGGCATCGCACAGTAAATCACACTACCACCAACCCACATGCACCCATCATGGGATAGAGATAGAGCTAAGGTATACCCGCACCTCCCCTGATACTCTACCCATACCAGTACCTAAGCCCCTACTGGCCAGGGCTCGCAAACTAGGCTCGCAACTAACCAATCCTATATGTCAACAATGTATGCTCTATCCCAGCACAGCCGTCTACGGCATAGAGATAGAGCTAGAGCGTGCAGGCCGGGCCAAAGAACACAATACCTCACCTCCCCCTGATACCCTATCCGCAACTAACCCACTAGGATAGAAACAATACGCATGTAGACCCTATCCCAACATAACTCCCAACGGCATAGAGATAGAGCTAAAGCATCGTGGACAAGCAAACGTCGTCTCAGAATCCACAGTACCACATAACAATGGCCGGGACAACATCAATATCGGTGACCACCGTACCACGACCTTCCCCTGATACCCCACCCGTACCAAGCATGTTAAGACAGAATACTACAAAAAGTGCCAATGTGAAGAGCGATCCCAGGCCCATGCCCCACTCCACATACCAACGAAAACAATCACATGCCTAACAATCACATCCTATCAATGCATGAACAGTAATAATAACTGAAAGTAAAGGATGGCATGTGAATATGCACAAACATCACAACATAGATATTCAATGATTACCAACGATTTACTGTCCATTAATTATTAGGTTTAGGTCAGATTCCCTTACCTGACGCTCGTTCGATAACTTGCTTCACGTCGCAAGATCCAAACGATAAGTCACAAAGTCCTACAATATTATTAGGGTTTCATTAGAACATATTGTTTAGGGTTTCACGTTGGTCGGAAACCAACAGGGATCACAAATACCCTCACAGAGCTGACCGGTGGCATATACCGGTCGCAGCTCTGTGGGAAAGACTGGCGACCGGTATGGTCAGCCGGTCCCCCACAGGCAACCTCCCGAGAGGTAGCGGTCGCAACATACCGGTTGCACATAGCACTATGTGCAACCGGTATAGTCGACCGGTATGTCCCCGAAAGACCATACATGGTTTTTCGACTGCCGACGATCATCCTCCATGGATTTTCAGGGTTTCACCTATCCATTCTAAGTCTAGGCTTTGAGTTAGAGTTATCTCCAACTCATTCAAGTCTCGTTTCGATGAATATCATCTCGAAACTCGAATCTAGGGTTTGACGGCAACTTAGGGTTTATTGGCCAATTTAAGGTTTTAGATCAATACCTACTTTGCATGGTATTGATCCACCCACACCACTAACACAGAATAAGAAGATGGATTCAAACACTTACCGTTGACAGGCCTAGCGTGAGCTTCGTCAAACGGTAATGGCGGCACCTCCTTCTTCTTCTTCCTAGCTCCTTCTCCTTTCCAAGCTCTTTCTCTTCTCTAGGGTTTGTGAGAGACAATGGAAAGGATTTGAGGAGGCTTAAGGGTGTATTTATAGGCTAGAAATAGGGTTTAGTAACCCTACTAGGATTAGGAAACTTCTAGGATTCGAAATCAGGAAAGCGGGACCCGCAGAGACCAATCTCCAGATTCCCGCACATAGCTGTGCAGGCCATACCGGTCGACCGGTACCATCGATCGGTATACCTAAAATCAGATATAATTGGTCGACTTCGGTCCGATTTTGTACCTGTTTGTTATCCGCTTGCCCCCTCTGGCTCGGTGATGATCGGAAGACCTGTCACGACACAAAACCAAGGTTTAGACCGGGTTTTCAGAGTGCGGGTCTTACATTACACTTCCATCTTTCTTCTTGACAAATAATACCGGTGCTCCCCAAGGCGATATACTAGGTCGTATGAAGCCCTTATCCAATAATTCTTGTAACTGGGTCTTCAACTCCTTTAACTCGGTCGGGGCCATTCTGTATGGTGCTTTAGACACCGGCGCCGAACCTGGCATAAGATCTATTACAAATTCTGTAGCCCTGTCCGACGGTAAACCTGGAAGCTCCTCTGGAAATACATCTGGGAACTCTCGAACCACATCTATATCTTCCATCTTGAGTGACTCTGCCGTGATGTCGACTACAGATACTAGGTACCCCACTCCCCCTTTCTCTAAGCATCGTTTGGCTTTTAGGGCAGAGAGAATCAGCTTTCGCTTCCTAGATAGCTTGATCCCAGCGAAACTATACTCCCTTCCCTCTTTGTCAATAAGCACAAGCTTCCTTTCACCACATAAAAGGACGGCCGAATGATGGCCTAGCCAATCCATTCTCAAAATGACATCAAAGTCTGCCATCTCGAGTAGTACTAGGTTTGCTTCTAAGTCTCGGCCCTCAATACATACCGTACATGGTCCATAATATTCGGTCAAAGCCACTTCGACTCCTAGTGGAGAGCGAACTATCAAGCTTGGGTTCAAATGCTTGATTGGTAACTCCATTCGCTTCCCAAAAGAAATCGAAACAAAGGAGTGCGTGGCCCCAGAGTCAAATAATACTCTGGCGGGTATACCAGCTACATTTACAATTCCTAGAATTTTCTATCATCCCTTAGTTCTATATGCGCATACACACAAATGATAAAGATAAGCCAAATAGTAAGGGATAGAGTCATACCAGTGACCACATCCGATGATGCAGTTGCTTCTTCAGTGGTGACCGCATAAACTCTTCCTTGCTGGGGCGGTTGCTTTTTAGGTAGAGTGCAGGTCCTTGCAATATGACCCAGTTGTTGGCAGTTGAAACACTTTACATTCGGGTTGTATCCGGCGTTCTGTGGCACAGGTGGTGCCGCATTGTTCCTTGCAGGCACTGCAGTGGTCGGAGCCCTGTATGGGCGAAATGGTCTAGTATTACTGCCACCCGAACTCTCACTAGCAGGTCTCTTCACTCCCCTGTTCTGAGCAAAGAAGTTGTCCCTCTGACTGGACTCTATCACTCTAGCAACCTGCACAGCCTCGTTGTAAATCTTCTTGTCCAGACCCAATATGTGCTCTCTGATGCTTCCACGTAGTCCCATAGTAAACCTACGTGTCTTGGTCTCTTCCTCTTGCATACTTGCCGGTGCGAAGAAGAATAGCTCTTTGTACCTCTGCTGATAAGCATCCACGGTCGACTGAGATTGCTGTAGGTTGAGGAACTCCTTCTCCATTTGATCTTTGAAACTCTTCGGAAAGTATTTATCGAAGAAGGCAGCTTTAAACACTTCCCAACCCACCAGTGTATACTTAGTCTCCAGATATGCCTGTGTAGAGTTCCACCAAACATTTGCATCTTCTCTTGGCATGTGAGTAGCAAATAAGACCTTTTCCTCCTCTGTACATGTCATCAGACGAAAATTCTTCTCCATCTCTGCAACCCACTGTGCTGGCCACAATGGTTTCCCAGTTCTACTAGTGAATGATGAAGGCTTCAACTTCAGGAATCTATCCACCGCCCTACTCAGATCGTGTTGTCCCTGCGTGTCTGCTCCGTACCATGGTGGTGGATACGGATAAGCTCCCGGGTAAGCAGAAGGCGACGGAAACTGATGCGGTGGTGGTACTTTCTGAGCTTGGCCCATCTGTCTTGGGCTACCCTGCATCGGTTGTGAAGTATTTCTCTCTCCAGACTCAGGCGTACCTCCCGTGGGAACAGAACCTGTTGGCCTAAGCATCTTCAGTACCTCGCTCAGGAACTCCTTCTGTTGAGCTTGCATCTGATAGACCAGGTTTGTAACAATGGTCTCAGAATCCCTGTGGGGCGGCCCAGGTAAATTTGTTGGTACTTCTGGGACCTGTTCCTCCTCCACTTCCGGACTTGACTCTCTAACATGGTTTCGTTCAACCTGTTCTTCCTCTAGGCGCATCCTGGCCTGATGACGCTTCCGACCCCTATGACCGTTTCCTCCCACCATCTCAGACTATTCTGTTTGGATCTGAGAATAAGACATAACACGTGAGAACCACAATAATAGTAGTGTTAGTCTTGAATAATACAAGGGGAAATAGTCGAGAAATAAAATTTCAATTTACACAATTTTTAAAAAATTTTAAAAATTTTCTAGCTTTTCTGGTGCGTACCGGTCGCAACATACCGGTCGCACCTCTGTGGAATATGCCGCGACCGGTATAGTCGATCGGTCAGAATTTAATTTCTGACCGAGACATTACGGTCGCATGTCTGGGAGATACCAGTCGACACTCTGTATACAGTGTTGCGACCGGTATAGTCGACCGGTCAGAATTTGAATTCTGACCGAGACATAGCGGTCGCACACCTGGGGTGATACCGGTCGACCGGTATAGGCAAAACCGTCGACCGGTATGCCCAAATTGGCTTTAAAATCGTGAAAAAGTGAGAATTTTTCACTTTTTCTTTTCTTCTTTCTCTCCGGTGGCGATTCTCCTCTGGGTTCCGAGTTGCTACAGTCCGACCGGTGCTATTTGAAGCCGATTCCTCCCATTCAAGACCTAGCACATCGTCTCCAGGTAGGTCTCTTCCCTCTCTCTCATGTTTTTAGATATTTTCCATATCGTCTATATGTAGAAATTTAGGTTTTTCTTTGTTCGAGATGTTTCAACCGAAGGAACTCTTTTCCTTCGGCTAGGAAAGGGTTTAGGGACCCCCAAGAGCAAAAGCCCTCAACCAATTTGGGGTTTCACCGAACGGTTTTGATAAAAATCAAATTTTTTCACCTTTTTGACCTAGGTTTTCCAAAATTTTCGAAAACTCTTGATTTTTCTCAATTTCTTGAAATTTCTCGTTGTAATTGCCTATGATTGATTTGTTGAAGAGTGTGGGGGTTACATAAGTCCTCCTCCCCATGTTTTTGGGTGAGTTCGAGGCTTTTTCCCAAATTACTGCCGTTATGCTGCCGAAATTTCGACAAAATCTAACATTTTTCTTCTTATTTTCAATTGTTTTGCAGTTTAAATGGCTCCTCGACGCGCTCTCGGGAAACACTCTCATGGCTCGAGTTCGCGTGCTCCCCAGCCACCGATTTCTCAGCTTGACGAGCACTGGTTTCTTTCTCTTGAGGCACAAGCTCGATTCTCGTGGTTCGATAATAAAAGCATAGAATCCGGGCGTCGTGTTAACTTGGAGCAGTTAGACCGGTTCGATGTGCGAGCGGCGTTTAACAGGCTTGGTTGGTTGCCCGTCATTTCATACACCGACACCACCCGTCCAAACCTGGTTAAGCATTTCTTTGCTAACCTGGAGCTGCACGGAGATGTGAACGATCCCAACCATGGTAGGGATTTACGCATCTCAAGCTATGTCCGGGGTGTTCCCATTTCCTTTAACACCCACCAGCTGGCCGACCTTCTAGGGGTTCCAAATGATGGAGACCTAGTATATTGCCCTCCCAAAGCGAAGGGCTATCTGACTGAGGAACTGCGTCGAGAGATAGCTCATCAGATCCTTAACCCTGGGGTTCCTATGAAGGCGGCTAGCTTGAGACCTGTACCTCGGGTCTACAGTCGCATCATCCAGCACAACATCGTCCCCCAGAGCGGCCATTATAGCAAGTTATCCCAGCTCACTCAGTATATTACTTATTGCGTCTGCACTGGGGAGCGGGTCTCTCTCCCATACCTCGTCATTAGGACCATGCATCAGGCGACCCTGGCCGATCAGGCCAGTAACCTTCCATATGGTCGTCTCATCACCTCCCTGTTACGTCGTCTGGGCGTGAGCATGAGAGGCGAGGTGACCGTTGAGGATACTATGACGTCCGATATAGACTGGGACGCCATTCAGAGGATGCAGATGGTTGATTTGCCAGTTAGCGATGACGAGTTGGAGGCTCGCCCTCGTCCACTTGGGAGGGTAGCAGCCGCGGCGACAGCAGCAGCAGCAGCCAATGCGGCCTATGCAGGCGAGCTTGAGCGGGATGATGACGAGGATAGGGCCGAGGGTGTACCAGTGCCAGCTCCACAGCCTACACCAGCAGCACCACCATCTACCTCTATCGCTGGACCATCTCAGCCTCCCTCCGACACCATGATGGGTATGATGATGGAGATCAGGGACACTCAGCGCGAGATGAGCCGCGACTTGGCGTAGTTGGCTCGCAGTCTCAGGGTCACACAGGGTCAGGTGCACTGGCTCAGGGTTGCTTACGAGCGAGACTATGACATAGCAGACCTTATTCCTCCCAGGCCCCCTACCCCATGATTGTCCCTTTTATTTTTCTTCTCTTTTGCATATGACTGTTATATAACAAGGTAACTGTCCGATTTGTGGATTGTACCCTGTAGCACTACATCATTTGATACTTGTTTCTTATTTAATGAAAGTTTCATGTTTCACCTAACTAGTGTATGTGCACATGTTAAGTTCCATATTTAGAATAGTACATTATTCTCTTTCTGAGTCTGTCTCAGGTATCAAACAATGCTTAGGGTTTGTTTGTATTACAATTTTTAATATTTCCTAACTCAGTTCGTCGACTTAGTTAGGTGCAATATGGTTTGTTGGGCAGAGCCCGAGGGCTCTGATACCAAGTTGTCACACCCCAATTCTGATCCAACCAGAATGGTGTGAGTGAACCATCATTGAACCAACGGTTCACACCAAGATCTCGAATAGGCCGTGTCCACTCATATAAACCATTACACATAACCATAATCAGATTATAAATATACAGCGGAAGACTTTAAATAAAACGAACTGAGTATCTATTGATAACTTAAATAAATATCCAATTATCCAAATTCAAACACATAAAATAATATCATTACATCCCTTTAATCTAATAAAAAATAAGGAAATTAAATAAAGAAAACAAATCAAAGGGCACTCGCATGAAGCGTCATGCTCGTCCTCTCCTGCCTGTACGTCCAAAGCCGCAACACCACCATACACAGGAGCATTCATATAGTCGTCCACAGTGTAACCTGCATCAACATCTAAAAACAATGTACGTACAAAGGGTGAGCTCACAACACAGCTCAGTAAGACAATCAGACAGTTTCACAATATTATGCATGAGTAACAATCAGTTGTATGCTGTGGTCTGGTTTTAAGTTTGCAATGTACTATAGAAAGGTTTGGTGGCCCCCGCACCTCTATACACGATGTGTGGCACCTCATGGTTCACACCCCCATTGGCCCACATGCACCCATCATGGAATAGAGATAGAGCTAAGATACCCACGTACCTCCCCTGATACTCTACCCATACCAGTACCTAAGCCCCTACTGGCCAGGGCTCGTAAACTGGGCTCGCTACTAACCAATCCTATATGTCATCAATGTACGCTCTATCCTAGTACAGCCGTCTACAGCATAGAGATAGAGCTAAGGCATTCCCACACCTCCCCTGATGCCCTATCCGTAACTAACTCACTAGGATAGAAACAATACGCAGGTAGACCATGTCCCAACATAACTCCCTACGGCATAGAGATAGAGCTAAAGCATCGTGGACAAGCCAGCGTCGACTCGGAGACCACAGTACCACATAACAATGGCCGGGACAATATCAATATCGGAGACCACCGTACCACGACCTTCCCCTGATGCCCCACCCGTACCAAGCATGTTAAGACATAATACTACAAAAGGTGCTAATGTGAAGAGCAATCCCAGGCCCATGTCCCACTCCACACACTAACGAAAACAATCACATGCCTAACAATCACATCCTATAAATGCATGAACAGTAATAATAACCGAAAGTAAAGAATGGCATGTGAATATGCACAAACAACACATCTCATATAATCAGGTGATTAACAATAATTTACTGTCCATTAATTATTAGGTTTAGGTCAGATTCTCTTACCTGACGCTCGTTTGATAACTTGCTCCACGTCGCAAGATCCAAACGATAAGCCACAAAGTCCTACAAGATTATTTGGGTTTCATTAGAATATATTACTTAGGGCTTCATGTTGGTCGAAAACCAACATGGTTACAAAATACCCTCACAGAGTTGACCGGTGGCATGTACCGGTCACAGCTCTGTGGGGAAGACTGGTGACCGGTATGGTCAGTCGGTTCCCATAGACCTGCCTCCTGAGGGATACCGGTGGAAACATACCGGTC
The DNA here is from genome assembly GCA_028583415.1 of Protea cynaroides. Taxonomy (NCBI): domain Eukaryota; kingdom Viridiplantae; phylum Streptophyta; class Magnoliopsida; order Proteales; family Proteaceae; genus Protea; species Protea cynaroides. Next base: position 63,960,532 of record CM053269.1, on the reverse strand, counting down.
GCACCATGTGCAACCGGTATAGTCGACCGGTATGTCCCCGAAAGACCATACATGGGTTTTCAACTGTCGTCGATCATCCTCCATGGATTTCCAAGGTTTCTCCTATCCATTCTAAGTCTAAACTTGGAGTTAGAGTTATCCCCAACTCATTCAAGTCTCGTTTCAATGAATATCATCTCGAAACTCGAATTTAGGGTTTGACGGCAACTTAGGGTTTATTGGCCAATTTAGGGTTTTAGATCAATACCTACTTTGCATGGTATTGATCCACCCACACAACTAACGTAGGATAAGAAGAATAGTTAAAACACTTACCGTTGACTGGCGTAGCGCGAGCTTCGTCTAACGGTAATGGCAGCACCTTCTTCCTCTTCCTAGCTCCTTCTCCTTTCCAACCTCTTTCTTTTCTCTAGGGTTTGCAAGAGACAATGGAAAGAATTTGAGGAAACTTAAGGGTGTATTTATAGGCTAAGAATAGGGTTTAGTAACCCTACTAGGATTAGGAAACTTCTAGGATTCGAAATCAGAAAAGTGGGACCCTCAGAAGTCAATTTCCGGATTCTCACAATTAGCTGCGCAAGCCATACCGGTCGACCGGTACCAAGACCGGTACCATCGACCGGTCAACATAAATTGATGACTATTGGTCGTCTTTGGTCCGATTTCTTACCTGTTTGTCATTCGCTCATCCCGTCTAGCCCGGTGATGATCGGAAGACCTGTCACGACACAAAACCAAGGTTTAGACCGGGTTTACGGAGTACGGGTCTTACAACTCCCCCACCCTTAAAAGAAATTTCGTCCCCGAAATTTGCATGTAGGTTTCACAGAAGAAGACTTAGCAAAAAGGAGAAGAATTTCCAGAGAAAAGTAATCTTCTCAGGTATGGATACTAATTCCATGAGTTTCTACAGACCTTAGGTTAGATATGGTTGAGTGTCGGATTTCGGAGAAACCCAACCCATCCATTCATGGTTAGGTTTTGATGGAAAACCCTAGGATAATGCATGAAAGCCATCTAGGAGGATGAATCATGGTTTCAGACCATGGAATGAATGTTTAATGGAATGTGGAAGCAAGCCATAGGACCCCAAACACGAAGAATGAATCAAAAAGTGGAAATTGGACCAGAGTGCACCGAGGGTCGCACACAGGGTCGATAGACCCATCGACCCTAGGCGCCCTGACCATCGACCCTCAACATTCGAGAAGTTCAGATAGAGGGTAGGGTCGATAAACCCATCGACCCTATGTATCCTGAGCATCGACCCTCTGATCGACCCTCAGTTAACAGCATGGTTTTTAAATTCGAAATTAATTCTAATTAAATTCTATCGACTTTGTTAGGTTTGCTGGTATTATAATAACACTGTAGATGTGATTTTAAAGCTTGGGAAAGTATCTTATAGCAAACTAAGGTGAGGAACCTTAACTCCAAACTAAATTGGTTAATAATATACTATTTTCTAATTCTTGAGTCCTATGCCATGTTTGATTCCATGCAAATATGTTTGTAATGTGCATACAGCATGCCATCCAATATTTCTATTACTTGTTCATGCATATTTACTTTATTGTTTATAACATGATGATGATGATGATGATAGGAATAGGCATGTGCTTGTATGTGTGTAGTTGATATACTTGATGCGAGCGAGTATCAGGGGAGGTGTGATGAGAACATCAATAAACGTTAACCTTTGGCGGGTCTCAGCACTTTAGCTCTATCTCTAACTCAAGTCTTATGCATTGACATCGTCGTATCGCCATTACCTTAGCAGAACTATTGTGTCGTAGGGTATCAGGGGAGGTGGTCTCGGTCCTTGTAGTCTCTGACTCTACCGGGGGGCCTTAGCTCTATCTCTATGGACATTCTGAGGGATGCTGGGGTGAGGCCTTAGATACACTGTTTGGCATTAGGATTGGTTAGTAGCGAGCCCAGTTTGCAAGCCCTCGCTAATAGGGGCTTACGTGTTGGTATAGCATTATATAGCAATAAACGATAACCTTTGCTGTATAATGTTATGGTAGGGTGGATGGGGACGACGATAAACGTTAACCTTCGGGCGGACTTCCACACCCTGTGTATAGAGGCGGTGTCAATAAACGTTAATCTTTGACCACCCAACCTTTCTATTGCGCATTGCAAACTATAAACCAGACCAAAGAGATAAATGAATGTACATGCATATGTAATGTTGCATTGTTTTGGCTACTCACTGAGCCGTGTTGTGTGCTCACCCCTCGACGTCGAATATTTTTAGTTGATGATGCAGGTTACACAGTTGAAGATTATATGAATGCTTCTACGTACGGGACGGTAGCAGCAATGGAAGTTGGTGCTAAAGATGATACACACGACTCCTCTTGCGAGTGCAACTCGTGTGTATTTGACTAGATATTTTTATAGGTTTCTTTATTGGATTTATAAGACATGTATTTGGTACTTAAATATTTATGTCTCAGTTAAACACAAAATAAGTTGCTATTATTTATGGATATCATTTTAGTTCTCAGTTCATTTATTTATAAGAGTTCCGCTATTGTGTATTTACTCTGATTATGATGGTGAGTGTATGAAGGTTCAAGTAACGTGGGGATAGCCAATTTGAGATCCTGGTTGAACCGTTGGTTATTTAGCGGTTCATCACACCATTCTGAAATGTGTGGAATTGGGGTGTGACACCCTACATCCAAATCTGAAAAGAAATATATATATTTTGGGTGAGCTCACAACTTAGCTCAGTAAGTACAAGACCAATGCAACAGTACAATATGCATGAGATAACATTGCATTTTGGGCCAGGTATAACTTGCAAATATGCTATGGTAAGGTTTGGCGGCCACCGCACCTCCATGCAGGATAGTGTGAGCACACCCAACAGTCAGGAACCTACCACACTACTGTTGTTGCCCCACATCACTCACTCCGGTATGGAGATAGGACTCGAGTCTGGCGGACAGGAAGAACCACAATCCCACGTCCTCCCCCTGATACCCCATACCGTACCAATACTTAAACCCCTATTGGCAAGGGCTTGCAAGTGGGTTCCATTTCTAACCAGTACTAGATGTCAATACAATATCATTAGCCTTACCCCAGCACGGCTCCCTGCGACATAGAGATAGGGCTCGAGTCTGGCAGGCAGGAAGAACCACAATCCCACGTCCTCCCCCTGTTACCCTATTCGTACCAAGTCTGCTAAGGTAAAGACTATATAACCCTACCCCAGCACAACCCCCCTACGACATAGAGATAGGGCTCGAGTCTGGTGGGCAGGAAGAACCACAATCCCACGTCCTCCCCCTGATACCCTATTCGCACTGAGTTTGCTAAGGTAAAAGGCGATACGAGAAAAGTGTTAGCTGTGGATATATCCAGGGCACATCCCCTTCACATTCCACACACTAACTAAAACATACACATGCCTAACATCCAACAATCCTAGCATATGAAATGCATGAACAGGTAATATTAACAATAGCATTAACTACATGGCATGTGAGATGCACAGACATAAAGCAAACATATAAATTCATAACTTATTTACAAAGGCTTACTGTTCTTTATTTAATTTAAGTTTGGGGTCTTGTCCCTTACCTGACGTGTGATAATGATCCTGTTCTGCGTCAGAGAGCTTACTCACGGGGTCTACAGATCCTACATAATCACATTTATATGTTAAAACCCATTCATAAAGGTTACAGGGGTCAGAAACAGGCTTGGCAAACAAACCAAGCTCGGAAGACATACCGGTCGTAGGTATCGATTGCAGTATGTGCAACCGGTATGTGCAACCAGTATATACCAGTGGCACTCACCGGTCTCACTCAGATCTCACTGAGTGAGACCGGTATGTGCCTGCGGGCCCATACCGCTGGACCTATAGTCCATCCGGTATACCCCACGGTTTGGATCCGAGAACGAGATCTCAGATTCTCCCCTCCTTGTCGGCTAATGGTTAGGTCTCTAAGGCTTCTCCTAACCCTTACTAAGGTCCAAGCCTTCTAATGGCCTTCGGATCTCGGCTAGAACGCCGTATCAAACTTAGGTTAGATCTGAATGAGGAAAACAATGGAAATTATAGGCTTTTTGGATCGCTACGCCGCTTCGCGGCTCCAATCCGACATCCTATCATTACTAACAGTATAGAGCACTTACCGGTGGTTGTCGGTTGGCGGCATGCTCTTCTTCCTGGGTGGCTACCTCCTCCTTGCTCCTTCTCAGTTCTTCTCCAGATGGCCAGGGTATTTGAAAAGGAGCAATGGGGTGTCTCCTTCTCTATTAATAGAGGGAGACCATCCATGGAAGGTTTTTCCTTAAAATGGAAATTTTCCAAGTTTCCATTCTGAGAGAGAGACTCACTGGAGTCTGTCTACAGTGGGAGTTAGGCATACCGATCGCACAGACCGGTTGGAGACCCCGCAACCGGTATAGTGCAGCCGGTATACCATACCGATTGCACATACCGGTTACACTATACTGCAACCGGTATAGTGAGACCGGTATGGGGTTTTTAGGTATTTTTATTCTTTTTCTTACCTGAAATCAGAGTGGCTCGTCACTCGGCTTCGCCCTCCGGTCCGATTATAATTGGGACACCTGTCATCATATAAAACCATGGTTTAGACCCAGTTTTAGAATACGGTTCTTACAACTCTACCACCCTTAAAAAAATTTGGTCCCCGAAATTTGCATGTAGGTCTCACAATTCCCCCACCCTTAAAAGAAATTTCGTCCCCGAAATTGCACGTACCTTCAGAGTCAAAAAGATGGGGATACTCTTGTCGCATGGCATCCTCCTCTTCCCAAGTAATTTCTTCTACGTCCTGACTTTTCCAAACTACCTTGACATAATGGATAGCTCGCCTTCGAAGTTATTATACCTTTTTACTAATGAGCTGGATTGGCACCACCTCGAAGGTTAAGTCTTCTGTCAAATCTGGGGGGTCTGCAACAAGAATGTGTGAGGGGTCTCTCACGTACTTCTTCAGTAAGGACACGTGGAAGACATCGTGGACACTAGACATTGCTGGTGACAATGCAAGTTGATAGGCTACTTTGCCGCATCGGGATAGAATTTCATATGGTCCCACATATCTAGGACACAATTTTCCTTTTCTGCCGAACCGCTTCAAGCCTCTTACTGGTGACACCTTCAAGAACACCTTGTCCCCAACCATGAATTCAAGATCCCGTCGTCTGTTATCAGCATAGTGCTTCTGACGCACCTGAGTTGTCTTTACTCAGTTCTTGATTAGATCTACTGCCTTGCAGGTTTCTTCCACAAATTCTGGTCCTATGATCCGTCTTTCTCCAACTTCATCCCATAATAAAGGTGTTTGACATTTCTTGTCATATAAGGCCTCGTATGGGGCCATCTGGATCGTAGACTGGTAGCTGTTGTTGTAGGAAAACTCAATGAGTGAAACCTTCTCATCCCAAGCGCCCTTGAAGTCGATAGCACATGCCCGAAGCATGTCTTCTAGAATCTGAATGGTCCTCTCTGACTGACCATCAGTTTGAGGATGGAAAGTTTTGCTAAACTTTAGTTTCATCCCCATTGCCTTATGAAGTCCTTCCCAAAACTTAGATGTGAAGCATGGATCTCGATCAGACACAATACTCTCTGGAACCCCGTGGAGCCTTACTATATTGTCCACGTACAACCTTGCCAACCTGTCCATAGTATATTTTGGTCTGACAGGGATAAATCTGGCTGTTTTGGTGAGGCGATCTACAATTACCCATACTGCATTTACCGACCTCGGAGTCATAGGAAATCCGGTGACGAAATCCATGGTTATACAATCCCATTTCCACGCTGGCTCAGGTAATGGTTGTAGTAATCCTGCAGGCCTCTGTCTTTCGGCTTTAACTTGCTGACAGTTTAAACATTGAAATACATGTCGGGCCACATCAGCTTTCATACCCCTCCACTAGTACAACCTTTTCAAGTCGTGGTACATTTTCGTGCTTCCAGTGTGTACTGAATATGGGGTGGAGTGAGCTTCCAACATAATCCGATTTCGGATTTCCAGATCTTCATCCTCGGGTATGCACAAACGCCCACGATATCTGAGTACCTTGTGTGCATCTAAAGTAAAATCAGGATTGGCTCGACCCTTTTCCAAATCCTCTTGAACTGTCCTGAGGTATGGGTCTTGTAGGACTGCTGCCTTTATTTCTTCCTTCAGGTCGGGCAAAATCTTTAATGCTGCAAACATTAAGGTAAATTGGTGTATCAACCCTTGCTCAATAGGATCATCTGCTGACTTTATTAAGAGTTGTTCTTCATCATCAGATGAACCAGAAACAGCAGCGCACAACGCTGCATTTGTACTTGGTCCTGCTTCAGGGTTCAATGCCCATTTCCTGCTCAGTGCATCGGCAACAATGTTAGCTTTACCAGGGTGATACTGAATGTCACAGTCGTAGTCCTTGAGTAGTTCAAGCCACCTCCTCTGCCTCATGTTCAGTTCTTTCTGAGTGAATAGATATGTCAGGCTTTTGTGGTCAGACTTAATCTGAAATTTCTCGCCATACAAGTAGTGCCGCCAAGTCTTGATAGCTTGAATAACCGCTGCCAATTCTAGGTCATGTGTAGGGTAGTTCTTCTCATGCTCTTTCAGTTGTCTTGAGGCATTGGCTATCACCTGTTCTCCTTGCATCAGCACACAACCCAGTCCTAGACCTGAAGCATCTGTATATAATGTAAATGGATGGTCTGGGGCTGGAATAGTCAATATAGGTGCTGATACCAGTTTTAACTTCAACGTCTGGAAGCATTTCTCACATTCATCGGTCCATATGAACTTCTCCCCCTTTTTGGTCAATCTGGTGAGTGGAACAGCAATCTTGGAATAATTTTCCATAAACCTTCTATAGTATCCAGCTAAGCCCAGGAAACTACGAATTTCAACAACTGTCTTCGGCGCCTCCCATCCTACAATGGCTGAAATTTTACTGGGGTCTACCTTAATTCCTTCAGCAGAAACCACGTGACCAAGGAAGGCCACTTCCTTTAACCAAAATTCACATTTCTTGAATTTTGCATATAGTTTTTCTCTTCTCAGTCTTTGTAACGCTGCTCTTAGATGCACTGCATGCGTCTCCTGGTCCTTAGAGTATACTAAAATATCATCGATGAATACAATAACCGACGTATCAAGCATGTCATGGAATACCCGGTTCATTAACTCCATAAAGGATGCAGGTGCATTAGTCAACCCAAAGGACATTACTAGGAACTCATAGTGTCCATAACGCATCCTAAAAGCTGTTTTGGGGATGTCTGTTTCCTTAATCTTGAGCTGATGATACCCTGATCTCAGATCAATCTTCGAGAATACACTTGAACCTTGTAATTGATCGAACAAATCATCTATCCTTGGTAGTGGGTACCTGTTCTTGATAGTGAGCTTGTTCAATTCACGATAGTCCATACAGAGACGTACGCTACCATCTTTTTTCTTGACAAAGAGCACAGGTGCTCCCCAAGGTGAGATACTAGGCCTTATAAATCCCTTGTCTAGCAGTTCTTGCAGCTGAGTTTTTAATTCTTTCAACTCGGTAGGAGCCATCCTGTACGGTGCTTTAGACACAGGTGCCACCCTTGGTAATAGGTCTATCACAAACTCAGTAGCCCTGTCTGGTGGCAACCCGGGTAGGTCTTCGGGAAATACATCAGGAAATTCCCGTACTACATCGATGTCCTCCATTTTTGGCAGGTCAGCGGTCACATCCACCACTGACACAAGGTATCCTACTCCCCCTTTCTCTAGGCACTTCTTTGCTTTTAAGGCTGAGAGTATGAGCTTTCTCTTCCTGGGCAACTTAGCCCCTTTAAAGTTAAACTCAATCCCTTCATTGTCTTTGAATATTAACTTCTTCTCGGCACATAGCAGGTTCGCCGAGTGTTTAGATAACCAGTCCATTCCCAGAATCACATCAAAATCTGACATCTCCAGTTGGACTAGATTGGCTTCCAATTCTCATCCTTCAATATGCACTGGACAAAGACCATAATATTTTGCTAATACCACCTCCATTCCCATGGGAGACCGAACTAACAGACTTGGTTGTAGAGTCTTGATGGGTTGTCCTAGTCCTTTTCCGAATGACACGGATACAAAAGAATGGGTTGCCCCGGAGTCAAACAGGACTCTTGCGGGTACCCCTGCTATAATTATTGTACCTGAGGTTTTAGTTCAAATTCTCCCTTAGTTTCAAATGCATAAATAATTAATGCAACAATTAAGAAACAAGTACAAAATCATACCTGTAACCACATCTGGTGATGCGGCTGCCTCTTCTATGGTAACAGCATACACCTTGCCTTGTTGTTGCTCTCTCTTTGGTTGTGGGCATGTTCTGGCATAATGCCCCACCTGTTGGCAATTGAAGCATTTTACATTAGGGTTAGGCCCCGTGACCTGTAGTGGCATTGCAAGAGCCGGTCTGGGAGGCACTGTACTAGTAGGCGGCCTGAAAGGACGGTATGGCCTGTTGTTTCTTCCGCCTTGGATCTCAGGATTAGGTCTCTTTAGACCCCGACTTTGTGCTATGAAACTTTCTCTCTGACTTGACTCGATAACTCGAGCCACCTGTACAGCTTCATTGTAAATGTTCAACCCTCGACCCAACACATGTTCTCGGATAATACCCCGAAGACCCATAGTAAAACGATGAGTCTTTGTTGCTTCCTCCTGCATACTAGTTGGAGCAAAGAAGAATAACTCCTCATACATCTGCTGATAGGCTTCTACTGTCATCTGTGACTGTTGCAGGTTAAGATATTCTCTTTCCATCTGATCACGAAAACTCCTGGGGAAGTACTTATCAAAGAAGGCTTCCTTGAATATGGGCCAAGTGATGATTTGGTGCTTGGTTTCCAGGTAGGACTTGGTAGAGTTCCACCACCCATTGGCCTCTTCCTTCAGCATATGAGTGGCATATAACACTTTTTCCCCATCCTGACAATCCAGTAGCCGAAAGTTTTTCTCCATTTTAGCTATCCACTATGCTGGCCACAGTGTTTTCCCTGACTTCCCTGTAAAAGTAGGTGGTTTGAGCTTTAAGAATCCATCCACTGCCCTAGATAGGCTACTCTGAGCATAAGGGACTTGCCCATATGGTGCATGTCCATACCATTGTGGCTGATATGGGTAGCCTCCCTGATTTCCTCCCTGATACCCACCATAGTATGCACCTTGATTCTGATACTGATACCCCCCTGATATTGGTTGTGAACTGGCATCCCTGTAACTGGTTGGGGTACTGTGTTGGGTTGATCCTGTTGTGGTGGTACTTCATTAGCTGTGCTAACCCCTACTGGTGCTGCTTGAACATTCTCAACATTTGTGGATGGCATGTTTGTAGGTGTCGACACAGGCCCAGGTGGCCTAAACATTTTTAGCATTTCCTCGAAAAACTTCTTCTGCTGGGCCTCCATATTAGTGACCAAATTTGCCATCATTGTCTCAGAGCTAGAAGAAGGTTGTCCCTGTGACAGACCTTCTTCATTTTCCTTTATCATATCTTCAGTGTCATTTAGGGGGTTGAGTTCTTCCCCTCTCACCCTCTCGGCATTTTCTTCTGAGTTTTCTATTCCTAAACTCCTATTCATGGTAGGCGCCTTTGAGTGCCGGCGCCTGCGATGAACTCTACGTCCATTTCCTCCCACCATTGAAGCAATTTAATTTTTCCTGTACGATATCTGAATACATGGAAACATATAGCACAACTTAGAAAGTTATTCCAATAATTTAGTCTCAACATATGCAACACAGGTATTCATTGACAGGTTAAAATAAAAAACAAAATTTTCAGTTATTCTATCGAAATTTTCCACATATACAATGTCTTATTATGCAAGCGTGAGGTCTAGGATAGGTTCCGACCAACTATCGGGATGGTTTTGTATTGCCCCTCTCTGTAGGGTTCCAGTGGCAGTACCGGTCTCACTTCGGTGTAGCTGACCACACATATCGGTTGCACTATACCACAGGGGGGGTACCGGTCGCACACCCCATAACTATGTGCAACCGGTATACCCTGCGGTTTGGTACCGGTTGCACCATACCGCAGGGAGATACCGGTCGCACACCCCATATCTATGTGCAACCGGTATACCCTGCGGTTTGGTACCGGTCGCACCATACCGCAGGGAGATACCGGTCGCACTCTCCAGCACAGATGCGCGACCGGTATAGCCAAAATCCCTTTAAAATCATGATTTTTGGCTTTATTTCTCACTTTTCATTTTTGAGTTTACTCCGGTGGCGATTCCTCTCTGAGTCTCCGAGTCTCTACAGTACATCCGGTGCTCCTAAGATTGTTTCCACCTCATTCTAGTGTGCCAATCTCGTCTCTTAGGTAGCTCATACTTCTCTTCTCTCTTTTTTAGAAATTTTTCATCATCTTTTATACCAAAATCTAGGTTTTTCTTGATTTGGAAGTTTCTACCCATAGAAAACTTCTTTCTTTGCTTGAGAAGTGTTTTAGAGGTCTAAATGTGCAAAACCCCTCAACCAATTTGAGATTTTATCGGTTGGTTTAAAGGAAACCTACAAATTTCGACTTTTTAACCTAGGTTTCTAGGTTTTTTCGAGATTTTTTGACAAATTTTGTTATTATACCTCCATTTCTTTGCTTTGATGAAATTGTTTGACCTATGCTGGCATTGTACTACCACAATAAGTTATCACATTCATATTAGGCGTGTTTTTAGGCTTTTTCACCATTTTCTATTGTTATACTATCGAAATTTTTCTGAATTTGTCTCTAACTGACTCTTGTTCTTTGTTTAACAGATACTTTATGTTTAATCGGCGTAGAGCGGGTAAACGATCATATATGCCCGGTATGCACAGGCCACATCTCCCTCCTGTCTTATATGATGAGAGGTTTTTCTGGTCGGAGGCGGCCTTTTCACGCTCGGCATGGTTTCGAAGAAAACATATCGAATCAGGCCGTTTTGTCAACTTGGAGCATCTTCACCGCTTTGATGTGGAGTCTGCTTTTGGGATAGTAGGTTGGTTACCCCTCATCCAGTATAGGGAGACTACTCGTCCCAACCTGGTAAAATTGTTTTTCACCAACCTGAAGGTGGAGGGTGATTTAGATGATTGGGAGCACGCTAGAGATCTTCGCATCACCAGCTATGTGAAAGGGGTGATGATTTCATTTAACGTCGCCGAGTTAGCTGCCCTTCTAGATATTCCTGATGACGGGGAACTCATTTATTGTCCGCCCAGAGCCAAAGGGTATCTCACTGAGGACTTGCGGGCAGCCATTGCCGCACAGATCTTGTTGCCTGGTAGAGTTATGCTGGCTTCCAACCTACGTCCTCAACCTCGCCTTTTCTGCCGGATTATTCAGCATAACATTGTTCCCCAGAGTGGACATTATGGAGAGTTATCCCAGTTGACTCAGTACCTCACCTATTGTGTGGCTACTCGGCAACGGGTTTGTTTGCCTTATTTGATTATGCGGATTATGATCTTCGCAGCCATGCCTAATGTGTCGGGCAATCTCCCATATGGTAGGTTGATCACAGCTTTGCTACAGCGTCTGGGTGTGGACATGCGGGGTGAGTTGGCTGGGGAGATCACCATGAGTTCTGATATAGATGCCGATGCCATCTATAAGATGCAGATGGATGATCTAGAGCTCAGTGACGAGGAGTTACAGGCTCGTCCCCTCCTACCCAGGAACCATGCAGCCCTTGCAGTAGCAGCAGCTACAGCAGCAGCAAAGGCAGCCGAGATGGGAGATGATGGGGATGCACACATGGAGGACATCCCAGCACCTACACCCCAGCATTCTCCAGTTGCAGGACCTTCTAGGCCTTCTCCAGTGGCTGGACCATCTAGGCCTTCTCCAGTTACTAGGCCATCCAGGCCTTCTTCAGTTGTTGGACCATCCCGTCCCCCTTCGGACCCTGTGACGAGCATGTTTTCGGAGATCAGAGATACCCAGAGAGTCATCCCTGATACCCAGAGGAACATTCTTGATACCCAGAGGGACATTCTTGATACCCAGAGAGGACTCATGGATTCTCAGCGTGAGATGGATCAGGAGTTAGGGCGTTTAGCTCGTAGCCTACGGGTCACACAGGACCAGGTTCATTGGCTCAGAGAGGTGTACGAGCGAGACTATGATATTGCAGACCCAGTACCATCCAGGCCTGCTACACCACCTTAGGCAGATGTAGTTTTAATTTGATTTACATGTATTTTATTTTGTTACTAGAGTAACTGTCCGACTTGTGGACTGTACTCTGTTGTTTACTTGTACTTGAAGAAATTTTTATGAAATGATGAATTTGTTTCCTTTAAATTCTTCAATGTTTATAATTGTTCTTCCATTATATGTATATTATGCATCTTTCCTAAGTCTCAGGCATCAAACAAGCTTATGGTGTGTTCTTATTAAAGTTTTTAATTTTCCTAACTCAGCTCATTGGACACAGTTAGATGCAGAATGATTAGCTAGACAGAGCCTAGAGCTCTTATACCAAGTTGTCACACCCCAATTCTGGCTGAACCAGAAGTATGAGTGAACCGGCTCTAAGCCACGGTTCACACCAGGATCTCATTAGACCGTGTCAACCAATCATTCCCAAGCAATCTAACAAAATCAGAGAATAATACATAGCAGCGGAAATAAATAAATGAGCCGAGATCTAATTGTAACTTAAAATAAATATCCAACTTATTCCATCATCCATCATTTTTAAATATAATTATTACAATGCTTTAACAGAAAATAACCAAGTCACTGGGAGAAAACACAAAACGAGCACTCGCATGACGCATCATGCTCATCCTCCAATGCCTGGGTATCAATGGCAGCTACAGTGCCGTATGCTGAAGCAGCCACGAAGTCATCAATGGTGTACCCTGCATCCAAATCTGAAAAGAAATATATATATTTTTGGGTGAGCTCACAACTTAGCTCAGTAAGTACAAGACCAATGCAACAGTACAATATGCAAGAGATAACATTACATTTTGGGCCAGGTACAAATATGCTATGGTAAGGTTTGGCGGCCACCGCACCTCCATGCACGAGAGTGTGAGCACACTCAACAGTCAGGCACCTACCACACTACTGTTGTTGCCCCACATCACTCACTCCGGTATAGAGATAGGACTCGAGTCTGGCGGGCAGGAAGAACCACAATCCCACGTCCTCCCCCTGATACCCCATACCGTACCAATACCTAAACCCCTATTGGCAAGGGCTTGCAAGTGGGTTCCGTTTCTAACCAGTATTAGATGTCAATACAATATCATTAGCCTTACCCCAGCACGGCTCCCTGCGACATAGAGATAGGGCTCGAGTCTGGCGGGCAGGAAGAACCACAATCCCACGTCCTCCCCCTGATACCCTATTCGCACCAAGTCTGCTAAGGTAAAGACTATATAACCCTACCCCAGCACAACCCCCCTACGACATAGAGATAGGGCTCGAGTCTGGTGGGCAGGAAGAACCACAATCCCATGTCCTCCCCCTGATACCCTATTCCCACTGGGTTTGCTAAGGTAAAAGGCGATACGAGAAAAGTGTTAGCTGTGGATATATCCAGGGCACATCCCCTTCACATTCCACACACTAACTAAAACATACACATGCCTAACATCCAACAATCCTAGCATATGAAATGCATGAACAGGTAATATTAACAAAAGCATTAACTACATGGCATGTGAGATGCACAGACATCAAGCAAACATATAAATTCATAACTTATTCACAAAGGCTTACTATTCTTTATTTAATTTAAGTTTGGGGTCTTGTCCCTTACCTGACGCGTGATAATGATCATGTTCTGCGTCAGAGAGCTTACTCACAGGGTCTACAAATCCTACATAATCACATTTATATGTTAAAACCCATTCATAAAGGTTACAGGGGTCAGAAAAAGGCTTGGCCAAACAAACCAAGCTCGGAAGACATACCGGTCGCAGGTACCGATTGCAGTATGTGCAACCGGTATGTGCAACCGGTATATACCAGTGGCACTCAGCGGTCTCACTCAGATCTCAATGAGTGAGACCGGTATGTGCCTACGGTATATACCGCAGGCCCATACCGCTGGACCTATAGTCCATCCGGTATACCCCGCGGTTTGGATCCGAGAACGAGATCTCGGATTCTCCCCTCCTTGTCGGCTAATGGTTAGGTCTCTAAGGCTTCTCCTAACCCTTACTAAGGTCCAAGCCTTCTAATGGCCTTCGGATCTCGGTAGAACGCCGTATCAAACTTAGGTTAGATCCGAATGAGGAAAACAATGGAAATTATAGGCTTTTTGGATCGCTACGCCGCTTCGCGGCTCCAATCCGACATCCTATCATTACTAACAGTATAGAGCACTTACCGGCGGTTGTCGGTTGGCGGTGTGCTCTTCTTCCTGGGCGGCTACCTCCTCCTTGCTCCTTCTCAGTTCTTCTCCAGACGGCCAGGGTATTTGAAAAGGAGCAATGGGGTGTCTCCTTCTTTATTAATAGAGGGAGACCATCCATGGAAGGTTTTTCCTCAGAATGGAAATTTTCCAAGTTTCCATTCTGAGAGAAAGACTCATTGGAGTCTGTCTACAGCCGGAGTTAGGCATACTGGTCGCACATACCGGTTGGAGACCCCGCAACCGGTATAGTGCAGCCGGTATACCATACCGGTTGCACTATACTGCAATCGGTATAGTGAGACCGGTATGGGGTTTTTAGGCATTTTTATTCTTTTTCTTACCTGAAATCAGAGTGGCTCGTTACTCGGCTTCGCCCTCCGGTCCGGTTATAATTGGGACACCTGTCATCATATAAAACCATAGTTTAGACCCAGTTTTAGAATATGGTTCTTACAGGAAATGCCCAGTAAGTCGGCCAGCTGCCGATAATCAAATGAGATGTCAACTCCCTTGACGTAGCTCGTGATGCGAAGCTCATCACCCCTCTCCACATCATTGTAATCTCCCACCACCTGGAGATTACAGTAGAACTGACGTACCAAATCAGGACGGGTACACGCATCATAAGTGATGACAGGGAACCATCCTATATCACCAAAGGCTCTCTCCACATTGAACAAGGCTAACTCAGCTAAGTCCACCTTGCGGCCTCCCTCTACTTTCTTGCGGGCGTTGTGGGCATAATGTGTCTCGGCTTCATTGGAACGAAAGCGAAGACGGTCGCGAACTCTGGGTACCTTGGTACGAGCCATAGTGTCTACAAATAAGAAAGAAAAACAAATAATGGGTTAATAGAGAGGGAAAATCCGAGATTTTGACGTAATAACGATGTAAATGGGTCAAAAACCTCACTTTTCACACATACACGTGGGCAGAAGGACTTACATAGATCCTAAACTATCTTGTGAGACTTAAACAGTCGAAAATTTTAACTAATTAGATTGAATTGCAATAAATTTCAAGAAATTCAAAATTTTGACAAAATTAAGGCAAAAAGTAAAAATTTTGAGTTTCTCGATAACCAACCGATGAAACTCAAATATTTTTGAGGTCTTTCGTTCCTCGAGTCACCAATAACAAAAGCCTCCAATAAAAATCGAATTTTTACGATTGGAAAAAGTTTAATTTGAAAAATACAAGATAAACGAGCAAAAACCTAGGTTAAGAAACCTAAAAACATGAAAAGGTAGAAGAAATACCTGTAGCGGAGGTGTAGACGACAAAACGAGGAGTGCAAACCTCCAACGGATCGGAATGGGCACTGTAGCAACTCAGAGGGATGAGCTGAGTCGAAGCGGAGAAGGAAGAATGAGAAATAGACTTTGAATCGGACTTAAGAATCAGATTTTTGTCCGGGGGTCGGAAAATTCGATTAAAACAATCGACCCCCTCATCGACCCCCGCATTGACCCTCGGCTCTCGGGAACCTGACAAAGAACCAGGGGTCGCACCCTGGGTCGGACATCCTCCGACCCCCCCATCGACCCTGTAAGACCCTAATTTTGGCCCATGTCTTATCGAGGACATTTTTTTTTTATCATTTTTGATCATATTAGAATTTCTCTACCATTTTTAGATTATTATGAAATGAAAAAGTGGGAAAATTTTGTTGAGAGAATCGGGTTTGGGCCTATAACCTTAGTTTTGTGGTAATGGGTTTTAATTTGTTATTTTAATGGGTTTAGCTTAGGTGTTAGTTGGGTTTTAGTTTTGTTTTCTTTTTATTGTTTTGTTTTAGGCATTTGTTGTTATTAGGCCTTAGGATAGAGTTTTTTAAATTCTTTTAGTTATTTGAGTCAATGGGTTTAGTTTAATGGGTTAGGCTAATGGGCTTGGGTTTGGGCTTAGAATAAATTGTGTGTAATTTTTTTTTATTCCTATTTTTATTATATGAGATGGGTTGAAAAGGGATCAAGTGGAGGAATCCTGGCCCTTGGATTAAGGGTTAGGAAAAGAAAAAAACTGGAAAAAACAAAGGAGGGGGGACTGTTGCGGGAAAGGAGAGGAGAGAAAGAGGCGGCAGAAAAGAGGGAGAGAAAAGAGAGGAGAAGAAGTAGGAGGGGAGAAAGGGGGCGTGAAAACCAGAAAAAGGAAAAAAAAAAGAGCCGAAAAATGGGGGAGAGAGAGGAAAGAGAGGAGAAGAAGTAGGAGGAAGAGAAGGGAGGCGGCAGCAAAGGAGGAGAGGAAGCCAAGAAGTAGTAGGGACTGCTGCGGGAAGGAAGTGAAGACTGAGAGACAGCTAAGGTGGCAGCAAGAGAAACAGAGAATGGAAGAATAGAGAGGGGTTACTGCGGAAAGACTGAAAAAAAATAGAGAAATACAAAGAGAATGGATGTTGCTACGGTTGGAGAGGAAGAATGGATCGGTTGCAAGAACAAAATCAGAAAAAGAAATAACAGAAGAAAAGATGGAAAGCAAAGAGGGAGCTGTGACTGAAGAAAGAAAGAAGAAATCAAAAGAATTAGAGGAAGAATCTACAAAGTGTGGCTGCCGTTGTGCCTAGAGGTGAAGTTGTTGGGGAAAGGGAGCTCATGAGATAGACAGTTTTTGCGTTGGGCATACGAGTAAGTCACTCCCTCCATGTGAGACTATTTCAATTTCCATATGCCATCTTCCTCATATTATTATATTTGTATCAATCTCTTCATCATTTTTTTTATCGGTTCTATTGATTTCCAATGTCTTTCTTTTATTTCAGTTATTAAATCTGAGTTCTCAGCTTGCTGCTCTATCAATTTCACGTTGTTATTTGGATATGTTAGAATTCAATATGGTTCCCTATCTATAACCCAATGCACTAGTCATAACCCAATGTGATGCTCTTTTGTCATCCAATATTATATGATGCTATAACTTGACTCATGATTGGTTTCTTGTTATCACCATTGGTAACCTACCATAATCTGGTTCATCCTATAGTGGGTTTGGTTTATCTGTGGTGGGTTGGTCCAACCCCATGAGGGCTTAGTTTAATTGTTTAAAATTAATTCAACCCATTATTGTTGGTAATGATTTATTAACATGAGGGGTTTGGTTCAGCCCTTTGATTGTGGATTTTAATGTTGGATCCAATTCTGCCTATTTTGTCGGTGATGGTTTATTAACGTGATGGGTTCGGTTCACCTCATGATTGATTTGGTTTAATTACATAGTGAACCTGCCTGGTCCCGTATTTGATCCAATGCATTCGGACTAGTTCCAATTGCATGTTGAGTGATTCAATTGCATAATTGGGTCAATTTGATTGGTTATTCGGGTTGGTCCGGTCCGTTACCAAAAATTGTTCTAATCCTTGTGCTTGAACCTGATTTTATGCTTGAATCCAATTCCATGTGTGATGTTGAATATGTTTATTTGAAGTGGTTGGCTATTCACTGCTTGGACCAGCCCAATGCTTGATATACAAATTTGGTCTAGAATTTGAACCTGGCCCAACTTGGTATTTTAATTTGGTTTGACCCTGCACTTAGGTTAGAGCCAGACACATGATTGGCATGATCCTAATTTTGTTGTTTGGGCTGATATTTGAATCTGGCTCGGTTCCTTATGCTTAATAAAGTTTAATGTGAGAGTCCTCTCCCCCAGTGGAGTGAAACTTTAGGGTGACTCCAATGAATCCATTCTTGTTAGGATTTCCAAATTCCATGTCGATTAGGGTGGGCCCTACCTAGGCCATGAGCCCGCTCAACCATTAGGGTTCGTCACATAATTGTTTTCCCCCTTCTCAAAGAAAAATACAAAATGTGTCATGTTTACATGTTAGGCGATGGTTGGGATCATGTTGATCTCCAACCTAGCTATCACCCAGTTTTGTCTTTGGCCTTAGGCCAATCATCTCCCATGTTTGGGAAACGGTGTGCGGACCGACTATTTTCAAATATTGAGTGATGCCTTGCTGAATGCGAGGATTCGAGGTCTGAGTACCTCTTGAGTTTGCCTTGCTGAGTGCAAGGAAGTCGAGGTCTGAGTACCTCTTAAGTTTGCCTTGCCGAGTGCAAGGAGTCGAGGTCCGAGTACCTCTTGAGTTTGCCTTGCCGAGTGCAAGGAGTCGAGGTCCGAGTACCTCTTGAGTGTTGCCTTGCCGAGCGCGGGGAGTTGAGGTCCGAGTACCTCTGAGGTCCGAGCACCTCTTCAATAATGCCATGTGGGGTCTAACAGCCCGTTAACTGTTGGGAACTACGTTTGACCTGATTCTCTAAAGAGATACGTAGGCAGTGGGAAGTGGAGAACTCTGAGTAGTTCACCCTTCACGCACGGTCACACGTGCTTCCTTTGTCAAGGGAGCACCTCACTCACAACCACAACCACAACCACAACCACAATCAAACCCCCACACGAACTACGTTTGGCCTGATTCCCGCCGCACAGGGATACGTAGGCGGCTTGATCTCGAGCTCGGTCATCCATTATCTGTTGTATTTTCTGTGTTATTCATTCTTTTATTTCATTATTTGTTTATTCATGATTATTTCATTTTTTTTTAATCCATTCATTTGTTCATTGATCCATTTATTGTTTGTTGACTTGTATTTTATTTTTTCAAGTCTATGTGGCGGCACCCTGAGTTAGAACAACTTAGAAAATTGGTCTAAGGTTTCCCATTTGCCTAGTTAGGTTAAATTGAATGACCTGAACATACATAAGTTTCAAGAATGTAGGAAAGGATAGAACAGAAGGAGACCGGTCCATTGACCGGGCGAGTTGGGTGCCTAACACCTTCCCAACTAGTAACTTGACACTTACCCTTCTCTGGTAAGACTAGAAGCCAATCCATTGAGCATGAGTCATAGTGTCTCTCCAAGTGAGAAACCATTTATAGGTCCTAGACCTTATCTAGGTGGCGACTCCATATTTTACTCCGTCCATTGGCATGGATGGATAAAAGTAACAAAGGCGAGATCCTAATTTTGATTTCGTGAAAGAGGATCATATGAAAATCCAATTGTCCTCACAGTGGCGACTCCGCTGGGGAATCATGTCAGACTTCGAATTATGTCCTTTCCTTTCCTTCCCCCTTCTGTATGTTATTCGATGTATTTTGTAGGTTTACTTGATGTAAATTGTTGTATTTTATTTCTTGTAAATATATGTGTTGTAGCTTAAATGTTTACATTTCATGTTTCCTATAAATACTCATAGCATGTTGTAAATACCTGTATGTTGTTTACATGTAAATTCTTGTATCTTGGTTTCTTGTAAATACTTGTGGTTTAACTTGTTGTAGACTCTTGTATATAACATGTTGTAAATAACTGTTTTAGTTTGTTGTAAATACTTGGATGTTAGGTGGTTGTAAATACTTGTTTGTTAATTTCCATTTTTGCATCTTGCATTGCATTTGTGAGGATGAGATCAACCAAACCTCGTGGTTAGTTGGAACGGATCCATTATGAATATTTTGGGCAGCCCTCCGACGAAGCCACAACCTTGATCTAGTACCTTCGGGTATATAAAAGGATGCCCGTACCTGCGACTCATTCCGTTTATACGGGTGATAGGTATATTTTGCATCCCGTCAAGGTAGCCTGCCGATCCTATAACCACCTATCATGCATCATTTGACATAGAACCTACACTTAGGTCTCTACACTAACATCATCTTGGGGTACAAGAAAGAATAATGCTATAGACTTATGTCATCTATAATACCCAATTCATGATAAACGAAACATGATTTGTTCTCCTTGTTGATACACTTTCATAGATGGCTCAACACGTGGGTATGCGAAACTATGCTGATCATTCGGTAATTTTCGTCTCCCGTATGTCGTACCTTCTATGTTCGGAGTATCAACCTCGAGAACAAACCAAGTAATTTATCATGAATTGATTATGTGATAGAAGAACTGTCCATAGTTTTGTCCCTTCTTGGTGACCTTATGCTTGCTGATCGCTTGTATTTATCTTTCAAATCAGCATATTTTGTTCGAATTTTCTATGTCGAACCAGTTTTGTGTCTTTGGATTCTGGGACAAAAATATAACTTGGTAAAGATACATGCTGTCCATTATCCAAGGGTACAATGCCGTTTGATTCAGAAAATTCGACCAAAATATATTTGATTTGACTCATACTACAAGTGAAATAACTTTGTTTGGTCAAGTCTCCTATAAATGGGCCTGTTTGTCTCTTCCAAATCCCAACCCAATTTCTCATTCTTCTAACTTATTGATTTTTCGGTTACAGTCAAGTTGTCTAAGTCACCATATCTTTAAGAGCCGGACCATCCTGGGTTAGAAGCCCTTGTTCTAGGAGACTTTTTAGGGTTGCCTATCCTCCATCAGATCCTACACCTTCCCGAGCAGCGGCGAGTTCTAAGACCATGAATCCAGACAACAATCAGAATTCCTTAGAGGCCATGGAAGCTTGAATAGCCAGAATGGAAGATATGATGATCAATTTGACTAATTTTATACAGACTCGTCTGCCACCAACTATATCAACTGAACAGCCAGATCAGGGCAGCAGGATGCAGACTCCTCCCCCCAATCCTCCACATGTTCCTCCACCAGCTCATGGTGCGTATAATGGGGGAAGGGAATTCCCACAGCGTCCACCTCCAGCAGTAGTACAAACCAATGCAGAGACTCAGGAACTTCGGAGCAAAATAGAGCTCCTGGAGAAATCTTTGAAAGGTATGAAGGGATTTGAGAATCAGATGGTAGACACAGAGGGCCTCCTTTTCTTCCCAAAATCTCGGCTTCCGGACAAGTTTAAGTGGCAAGATGAGAAATTTGATGGGACTGGGGATCCCCGAACCCACCTGAGGTTATTTACTGGATTGTTAAAAGGGGGCAAGGACTTTACTGATGAGCAATTAGGTCAAGCCTTCCAACATTCCCTAACGGGAAGTGCCCTTCGTTGGCTAATGAACCTAAGGCCTAGCCAAATCCGGTCATGGGCAGATATTCATAATGCATTCATCGAGCAGTATTCATACAATACCGAGATTGAGACCACTCGAAGGCAATTGGAAACTTTGGTTCAGATGCCGGGTGAGAGTTTTACTGCCTATCTTACAAGGTTCAGAGCATTGGCTGCACAAATGTGGGACCGTCCCCCAGAGAGAGAACAGGTGGCCATGATGATGAAGGGGCTCCATAAGACGTACAAGAATTATATTTTTGGCCAGGGCATCCTTACCTTTGAGGTTCTCATTGCTGCAGCACAACAGGTGGAAGACATTATTGCTCATGGGGAAGAGCTCCCTAACAAGAAAGAGAAGAGTACATTCGAAGCTGGCGGTAGTAGAAGCAGGAAGCCTTATTCCCCAAAACCATTCAATCCCAATCCTACCCCTGTTTCTAAGGGTGTTGTTGCAGTAGCTACCCAAGCCCCGATTGTGATCACAAGACAAGAAAATTTTGCCCCACCATACCCTCAGAAACAACCAAGACAATTCACTGACCTTGGTATGTCGAGGAAGGCGACTTTTGAGAATTTGTGCAAGGTGGGATTGTTGGCACCTCTTGAAGCAAAACCCTTGCCGGAAAACAAGCCGAGATGGTTTAATCCAGCACTCTTCTGTAAATACCATAATCAGGCTGGACATGATGTTGAAAACTGCCCTGAATGGTCGAGATCATCTGCCCAGAGGACGACCACAAAGCTTGGATCAGGAGAGCGACTGTTATGTCAACATGATCGGATCAGATGAAGAGTATGAGGATGAATATGAAATTTTCATGTCACAGCAAACAGAGGAAGGAGTGGCAGTTGCAGAAGAAGAGGAATATGAGATCTTCGTTCCCGGTCTTTCAGAAGATGAGATAGCTGTGACAAGGGAGGAAGAATATGAAGATGAGTATGAAGCTTTGATCCCTCAATATTCAGGAAGTGAGGTGGCCGTTGCTGAAGATGAATATGAGATTTTCATCCCAGGATATTCAGAGGAAGCAATAGCAGGTGCAGGAATATATGATCATGATAGCTATGCCCCACAATTTCCAAGGGAGAATGTAAGGAGAGTACAAAAAACAAAGCCCATAATCATTTACATGTCTGACGAAGAACAAGATATTGCACAAGTAGATGTGAATGAAGAAGAATTTGAAATCTACATCCCTGGGAGGGAGGAGTCAGTGGCAGAAACTAGATCTGGCAAGTCATATACACCAACAACACTGAGGGCAGAAAATTTGGCACAGCAAGCAAGGCAGAAAGAACCACATGGGTCCTGCGGTTGGATCCGAGAACGAGATCTCGGATCTCCCCTCCTTGTCGGCTAACAGTTAGGTCTTTAAGGTTTTCCGCTACCTTTTTCCTAAGTTCCAAGCCCTCTAGTGGCTTTCGGATCTCGGCCATAATGCCGTATCAAATGAAAACTCTAATCTTTTGTATCTATAGTGGCTTTAGGTTCGAATGAGGAAGAACCATGGAAATTTTTAATCCTTTTTGGATCGTTGCGCCGCTTCGCGGCTCTGATCCGTTCTCTAAATAACAATACAATATGGAGCACTTACCGGCTGTGGTTGTCGGTTGGCGGTGTGCTCCTCCTTCCTGGGCGGCTGCCTCCTCCTTGCTCCTTCTCAGTTCTTCTCCAGACGGCGAGAGTGTTTGAGAAGGAGCAATGGAGTGTCTCCTTCTCTATTAATAGAGGGAGACCACCCATGGAAGGTTTTTCCCTCAAAATGGAAATTTTCCAAGTTTCCATTCTGAGAGACAGACTCACTGGAGTCTGTCTACAACCGGAGTCAGGCATACCGGTTGGACATACCGGTTGGAGACCCCAGACTCACTCAAACCGGTATAGTTCCAACCGGTATACCATACCGGTGGCACATACCGGTTGCACTATGGTGAAGCCGGTATGGCATTATGGGCATTATATGCCCATACCGGTGGCACATACCGGTTGCACTATACTGCAACCGGTATAGTGAGACCGGTATGAGTTTTTAGGCATTTTTTTTTTTACAGTTTTTCTTACCTGAACTTTGAGTGGTTCGTCACCCGGCTTCGCCCTCCGGTCCGGTTATAATTGGAACACCTGTCATCACATAAAACCATGGTTTAGACCCGGTTTTAGAACATGGTTCTTACATTTGACCATAAGCTAGACCAACTCATATCCACACAAACCAGGTTTAATCACAAAACATAAACCAACACAATCCAAATCAGGTTTCGAACTAAAAGAGGCCAACTTCAGCCAAGCCAAGTTTAACCACAAATCAATTGAACCTAAACTAGATTTGCATTAAAGGGAACAATCCATGCCAAACCAGATTTATAACATTCGAAAATGAGATCAAGATTAAACGATAGAATTTGACAAATTCAAGCACTATCTCAAGGCATGTTCAAGTATGGATCAAGTATTGTTAACTAAACCCAAGGGTGGCATGAGAGATTGGATCAATTTGAGTACCCGACAAAGCAACCTAAACATGAATCTAATCTAAAGCATGAACAATAATGGACAATAATACAGAACATCTATCATGGACTGAAATAACAAAAATGAAAACAACAATGGTATAGGAATAACATGGGCAGCAAGTATGAACAGATATTCATAGCCTACACAAACGGGGTTGAGACCTGTGATTGACATGGGATTAAAATTCTGAAGTGTGAGAAAAATGGGATAACAGATGTTGAACTAAAAAAACGTTGAAAACAACAAGAAAGAAGGGGGACTTTTGAAATTAAATTTTGAAAAGGAAACAAAAATGAAGTATGGTAAACAATTGCTGAAATTTGGGAAACACCACATAACAAACAAACAAACAAACAAACAAACAAACAAAAAATAAATAAACAAATAAATAACCGACACATTCCTAACCGAACTTGTCCCTATTAATATTAAACCTGCACTCTTTTCTGACTGAATCCGGCATTTACAAAGCAAGAACAGAATGTCCGTTTAACCATATGGCGTGCTCATTGAAGAAAAAAAATCTGACCGGAGAGAGGAATATAGCCCGAAGATCAAGAACTCATCTCCACCAAACTGGGTTTTCTTTCTATGAAAAAAATTCCCACTTGAGACTCTATCCTACCGACCGAAACCCATCATCAAAGAAACCACATGGATTGTAAACATAATGGATTTAAAAGTGGAGAAATCAAGAAAACAGATCATGAACCACAATGGGTCATACAGCATATGAAAAAAAAAACTGAACACAATACCAATGTATCAAGAAACTTGTTAAAATTGACAGGGCACAGGGATCAAGCTCATAGAGTCATATCCAGAAACAGAGAATCGGCAACCAATAAGGATAAACAACTCCAACAATATATTGTATGGATAAATTGCAAATGACCAACAAATAAAAACAGAAGCACATAGAGGAGGAGATTGAACTCACCCGTAGCTATCGAGTATTCCTAGGGTGTTAATCTTCTTTTTCCCTTTCCTTTCCCTTAGCCGCAGCCATGGTTACGATCTCTTCTTCCTTGCTGTCGCAGACTCCCTCTCTCTCACTATTTTTTCTCTCTCGCTCCCCTCTTTCCTCTCACATGAAATGGCGACCCATTCCTCTATTCCTTCTCCCCCTCTCACTGCTGTCTTTCCCTTTCTTTCTTTTTTTTCTTCTGAGTTTCTGCACAGCAGCACCGCCGCCTTCTTCCTGCACTTCTTCTTCCTCAATTCCTCTCCCTCTATACTCCCTCACGAATCCATAGTCTTCTCACTCCCGCTTTCACTTTTCTCCATGAGCTACCGCCGAAGCTCTTTCCCCTTCTTTTCCTCCCTCTCTCCTTGATTTCTCTCTTTTTCCTCCTCTTTGCTGCCGCCTCCCTTTTCTTCTTCCTCTCACGACACTCCCTTTCTTTTGATTGTCTAGGGATTTTCTCTAACCCCTAATCCAAGGGCCGAGATCCTTCCCTTTGATTTCCTTTTAATCCAACACATGTGATAAAATGAAAAAAAAAAAAAACTAAACTACCACACAATTGATATCCTAAGCCTAAACCCAAACCCATTAGCCTAATGCCTATTAACATCTAATTTAAATCTAGTCCAAACCCATTGTTCTATGTCCCAAACACCAACCTAAACTAAACCCAGCCTAAACCCATTCTTTAATGAAGCCCATTAATAAAGTAAGCCCCTAAAAATACAAAACCCCAACATAATCCTAATAGACTCCAAATTCCTAGTTAGACTATCTTAAACCCAAACTCACTCAATTTTTTTATAATTTTATAATTTTTTTCTTCTTTTTAATGATTTTTATTTTTTTTTATATTTTTCCTAACAACCTAAAAATACAAAAAATTCTAATATGACCAAAAATGACAAAATTGCCCTTGATAAGAAATAGGCCAAAATGGGGGTCATACAGCCAGCAGATCCTTTATGGTCGGCACACTAGGTTGACGAAATGGAAAGAAACTTTATGATGACGACATTAAATGAAGAATAAAAAGTGTTGTCTGTCACCTTTATGCTGAAAGGAGATGCACACCATTGGTGGAGGTCTACCAGGACGTATTTGCTTACAAAGCATGCCCAACTGACTTGGGATATTTATAAAGAGGCGTTCTTTGTGAAGTACTTTCCAAGAAGTTTCAGAGATTCTATGGAAAGAGAGTTCTTGAGTTTATATCAGGGACAGATGACCGTGGATGCGTATCAACAGCGTTATGAGGAGCTGTTTTTCTTTGCACCCACTAGTATGCAAGAGGAAACCACAAAGACCCGAAGGTTCGTCATGGGACTTAGGGGAAGCATCCGTGAGCACGTTCTGGGACATGAAAAGAAAATCTATAATGACGCGGCACAAATTGCTCGAGTTATAGAATCGAGCTAGAAGAAGAGTTATTTCATGTAAAACAGAGGTATAAAAAGGCCAGCTGGAAATTCTTATAATGGAGGGAATAACAAAACATTCAAACCCTTCCATGCTCAAGGCTCTACCGCTGCGACCAAGACTATCCCTGTAGTTCAACAGCAACAGAAGCCAATTACTGAAGGGATAAAATGTTTTAACTGCCACCAAATGGGACATATAGCAAGGGAATGTCCTAAGCCCAAGAAGCAGCTACATCAAGGACGAGTTTACGCGGTTACATCCGAGGATGCTGCCGCATCGCCTGATGTAGTTACAGGTATGACTTATATTTTTGTTAGTTGTATTACATTGTATGAGCATGTAGACTAAACCGAAACAAATCACAGGTATCGTACCTATTAATGGCATTTTCGCCAGAGTACTCTTTGATTCAGGAGCTACTCATTCCTTTATATCTGTGATGTTTGGGAAGAAGTTAAATCTACCCCTTAAATCCTTAGACTATAAACAACTTGTACGATCACATATGGGATTAGAAGTGGAGTTAGAAAAAGGTTATGGACCATGTCCAGTTCTTATTGATGAAAAGACCTTGGATGCGACCTTGATCCAACTTGAGATGGTAGACTTTGACGTCATCTTGGGAATGGATTGGTTAGTTCGGCATTCTACAAACCTATTGTGTGCCGAAAAGAAGCTGACATTTAAAGACAAGGAAGGAGCCGAGTTCAGTTTTACAGGAACAAAACTTTCCCGAAAATGAAAGCTCATACTCTCGGCGCTAAAGGCTAAGAAGTGCCTTGAGAAAGGAGCAGTCGGTTATTTAGTATCTGTGGTTGACATTGCCAAGGAAGCACCACGAATGGAAGATATTGATGTCGTGCGTGACTCTCCAGACGTATTTCCTGAAGAATTACCAGGATTACCACCCGATCGAGCTACAGAGTTCGTTATAGATCTTATACCTGGAGCCGCACCAGTATCGAAAGCACCCTATCGAATGGCTCCTACTGAACTGAAGGAATTGAAAGTACAACTACAGAAACTGCTGGACAAGGGTTATGTTCGCCCTAGCATATCACCATGGGGAGCACCAATTTTATTCGTGAAGAAAAAGGACGGTAGCATTTGCTTGTGTATAGACTACCGAGAACTGAATAAACTGACAATCAGGAATCGATATCAATTGCCTCGAATCAATGACCTGTTCGATCAGTTGCAAGGTGCCAAAGTGTTCTCAAAGATTGATCTTCGGTCAGGTTACCATCAGCTAAAGATTAAGGATGGTGATATCCCCAAGACAGCATTCAGGACCAGATATGGACATTATGAATTTTTGGTCATTCTTTTGGATTGACAAACGCACCAGCAACCTTTATGGAACTTATGAACCGGGTTTTCCATGACATGTTGGATACGTCGGTTATTGTATTCATTGATGATATATTAGTCTACTCCAAAAACGAGGAAACTCATGTCAAGAATCTAAACGCCACTCTGCAGTGACTACGAAGGGAAAAGCTCTATGCCAAATTTACAAAGTGTGAGTTTTGGCTAAAGGAAGTCGCATTTTTAGGCCATGTAGTATCCGCTGAAGGAATTAAAGTGGATCCCAGCAAGATTGAGGCTATTGTAAAGTGGGAAGCACCGAAGAGCGTTGCAGAAATTAGAAGTTTTTTGGGTCTAGCTGGGTATTATCGATGATTTATGTAAGACTATTCCCGAATTGCCGTACCTCTTACCAGTTTGACTAAAAAGGGCGAGAAGTTTGTCTGGATGGATAAATGCGAGAAGAGTTTTCAAACCTTGAAAGCTAGATTGATATCAGCTCTAATCTTGACCATCTCGATTCTAAGACAACCATTTATCTTGTACATCGATGCGTCAGGACTGGGATTAAGATGTGTACTTATGCAAGGAGAACAAGTAATTGCTTATGCCTCAAGACAACTGAAGACACATGAAAAGAACTACCCCACACATGATTTAAAATTAGCGGCAGTAGTACATGCTGTCAAAATATGGAGACATTATCTTTACGGGGAGAAGTTTCAGATTAAATCAGACCATAAAAGTCTTACTTACCTATTTAATCAGAAGGAGCTGAATATGAGACAAAGAAGATGGCTGGAACTATTGAAAGACTATGATTGTGATATCCAGTATCATCCGGGAAAAGCTAATGTAGTAGCCAATGCGTTGAGCAGAAAGGCAATGAAAAATCTCAGGGAGAGGTTAGCATAACTGCTGCAATGTGTACTACCAGAAAGGTATTCAAGCACGGTAATGAACAGTTTGTGATAGATGCACCAGATGGATCAGCCGACCAAGGGTTTATTCATCGGTTTTCAAATATGTTCGTCGCATTGAAAATTATATCGGATATAGTTGATGAAGTGAAGACAGCTATCAAATCAGACCCTTACCTAAGAACGGTACAAAAAGACATCGAAAAAGGTAGAACTAATCCTGAGTTCACCTTGGACGGAGAAAAGGTACTAAAGTACAAAGGAAGAATATGTGTACCCGAAACAGAAAGCTTGGACATTGGACACCGATTGATGAAAGAAGCACATACCACCATCTATTCGATACATCCTGAAAGTACAAAAATGTATCATGATCTAAAGAAACTATATTGGTGGAGAGGAATAATATCAGATGTAGCTAAGTTCGTGTCTCAATGCCTAAATTGTCAGAAGGTAAAGGCTGAACAACAAAGACCGGCAGGACTGTTACAGCCGTTATCAGAACCAGCATGGAAATGGAACTGCATCACTATGGACTTCGTCATGGGATTACCACTGACTCCTCGAGTAGTTGACGCAGTTTGGGTGATTATAGACCGCCTAACTAAAACAGCTCGTTTTATACCTATACGACCCCAGTATACACTGGAGAGGTTAGCTAAGCTGTATGTGGATAACATTGTGCGATTACACGGTGTACCTGAAAGTATTGTGTCCGATAGAGATCTATGATTTACTTCAAAGTTTTGGAAAGGATTGCAAAAGGCTATGGGTACAACATTAAAGTTTAGTACTACATTCCACCCACAGACAGATAGATAGTCAGAACGTACAATTTAGATTCTAGAAGATATGCTTCGAGCATGTGTAATTGACTTCAAAGGATCATGGGATGAAAAGTTACCACTGATTGAGTTCGCTTATAATAATAGCTATCAGGCCACTATACAGATGGAACCCTATGAAGCACTGTATGACAGAAAGTGTCGAACTCTGTTGTTTTGGAATGAAGTTGGGGAACGTAGTATTGTTGGACCGAAATTTGTTGAAGAGACTTGTCGAGTGGTCGACATTATCAAAGAAAGAGTGAGAACATCTCAGAATCATCAGAAGCAATATGTCGATACCCGACGCCGAGACCTTGAGTTCGTCGTGGGTGATAAAGTATTCTTAAAAGTATCGCCTATGCGAGGATTGAAACGGTTCGGATAGAAAGGGAAACTAAGTCCAAAATATGTCGGGCCATATGAGATTCTAGCTAAGCGTGGAAAAGTGGCTTACCAGTTAGCACTACCACCATCTATGTCAAGTGTGCATGACGTATTTCATATTTTCTTATTGAAGAAGTATGTCAAAGATCCAACGCACGTTCTGACAGTAGATCTGTCTGATTTTACTGATGATTTGACATTTGAAGTAACACCAACTGAAATCACCAGCCGAAAGGTTCAACGACTACGCAATCGAGATATCTATTATGTTAAGGTCACTTGGAAAAGTAGAGACATGGAAGAAATTACATGGGAAGAAGATAATGCTATGCGAAAGCAATACCCTCATTTATTCGACTCAGAAGGTATGAACAATTTCGGGGATGAAATTTTTATAAGTAGGGGGAGTTGTAAGACCCGTATCAAACTAACCCGGTCTTACCACCTTGAACCAGGTCTACCCATCATGGTCGAACCAAACGGATCAAGTGCGTGAAGGAGATCACGATCCTAAGTATTAAACTGACCCAAAAACACTAAAAATAGGGGGAGGGTCGCATACCCAGCAAGGGAGGGTCAGACCCCCCAGTATAAAAGTCAGACCTCCAGTTTTATACCGGGGGTCAGACAGTTTAAGAACCAGGGGTCGACGGGATCTCTGACCCCCCCATGTATGATTTTTATGTGCATTCAACATGTCATCAAATATTTCTATTATTACAGTTCATGCATATTTATTTATTGTTTATGATAATGATGATGATGATGATGATAGGAATAGGCATGTGAATGTATGTGTGTGGTTGGTGTGCTTGATGCGAGCGAGTATCAGGGGGAGGTGTCATAGGCGAGGCCTCAGCACTCTAGCTCTATCTCTAACTCAAGTCTTGTCCACTAACATCTTAGTATCGCCATTACCTTAGCGAAACTAATACGTCGTAGGGTATCAGGGGGGACGTGACACTGTGGTTCA
Source organism: Protea cynaroides (assembly GCA_028583415.1). NCBI lineage: Eukaryota > Viridiplantae > Streptophyta > Magnoliopsida > Proteales > Proteaceae > Protea > Protea cynaroides. Next base: position 63,929,876 of record CM053269.1, on the reverse strand, counting down.
TCCTGGTCACCAGACCCTAGCTCTACCTCTATGGACGTATTGAGGGATGCTGGGGTGAGGCCTTGGATACACTGTTTCGCATTAGGATTGGTTAGTTGCGAGCCCAGTTTGCAAGCCCTCGCCAGCAGGGGCTTACGTGTTGGTATGACACTATACAGCAATAAACGTTAACCTTTGTTGTACAATGTTCATGGTGGGTGCATGTGGGACGACAATAAACGTGAACCTTTGGGCGGCTTCACACACTCGTGTATAGAGGAGGGGTCAATAAATGTGAACCTTTGACCTCCAACCCTTTCTATAGCACATTGCAAACTTATTTACTAGACCAAAGATATGAATTGAATGCATGCATATGTTTATTGCATTATTTTGTTTGCTCACTGAGCCATGATGTGTGCTCACCCTCTCGACGTCGAATATTTTTAGTTGATTATGCAGGTACCACAGTTGCAGATTATATAAATGATTCGGTGTATGCGCGCGTTGCTACAATGGAAGCTGAAGACTTAGAGGATACGCATGACCCCTCATGCGAGTGCAACTCATGCGTGTTCCATTAGGATTTTATTTGGATTTATAAAAAGATGTAATTGATATTTTATTTAGTTATGTCTCAGTTGATACAACAATAATTTGATATTTTAATTATGGTTATTACATTTAGAATGCTCAGTTCATTTACTATAAGACTTCTTTTATTGTGTATTTATTCTGATTATGGTTGTGGATGTGCGTGGTTTTATTTTTAATGGATACCTCCTACTAGAGATCCTGGTTGAACCGTTGGTTTATAGCGGTTCATCACACCATTTTGAATAGTATAGAATTGGGGTGTGACAGAGCAGCATTGTCCACCTAAAGGTGGTGGTGTCAAAGATCATGTATACTCATGTACATGGATGAAGGATTTCGACTATAGAAGTTTCATACACCCAAAGGTAGTGAGATTCTGAGAGTCATAATCCCTTCGCAGGTTTTGCACGGATAGTAAAAGGACCAATACGCTCTTGTCCCAAAGGATAAGGGTGTAGTTTCAATTGACTCTTCACGGATAGTAAGAGGACCAGTGCACTCTTGTCCCAAAGGATAAGGGTGTAGTATCGATTGATTCTTCACGGATAGTAAGAGGACCAGTGTTTTCTTGTCCCAAAGGATGAGGGTGTTGTTTCAATTAACTCTTCAAAGGAAATGGACTTGCATATGTTTAATGATTGCAAGTTTAACTTATCTTGTGTATATGTTTCATTATTTCTCATTGTTTACGTTATATTACACATATTAAAGAATATATAATGATCAAACACCTCATGATGCCTATTATGGCGGGTCAATTCTATGGATTGGCATGAAAATTTGAAAGCTAGTCTGGGAATGTTTAACCTAGATATACTTAGCAAAGATTGTATTCTGGTATTTAAGAATGTTCAATCCCTAAGATCAGATAAAGGAAAGTTTAGATAATGAACATTGGAAATAGATGTTCAAAGTGAAATCCAAAGAAATTTTGGTATTTAAAATGGGATGGAGAGATGTTTTATTCTCTAGGATGTCTGTACCAGTTTTGATGGTATAAGATAATAATGGAGTGTGAGGAAACACAAGTTGGAGCTGTTAGCCATCACTGATAAGCTCTAAGACATGTGAATCTCTGTAGGTAACTCATTGAAACATTGTAGATGATTCACTTGACTTTTACTTCCTCACCTAGACTGCAAAGTCAGATCCTAGTGACCCATAAACCCAGTGGACAGAAGATGAGTTGATTTCCTTTATACTAAGAAAGAAATTTCAAAGAAATGGGAAAGGAAAGAATGCCAATGTCATGACGTGTGAGCCATACTCTGACAAATGCAGTAAGTAAAAGGTAGGGTCTTACAGAAAGAAAAATAATTTTTCAAGGAATAGTAAGAAACTTTTGACAAGAAAAATGATTTTATGGAGCTACAAGAACTCAGAATGAACATATGGAAAATGTTATAACTGGAAGATAAGTAAGATCATGAAACTTTCGAGTGAGAAGGTGATAGAGATTGGAGACTTAAGTAGTAGAAGTAATCCAAACCTATAAGAGTAGCAAAAATCCTTATTTACTCTCTGTAGTTTACTTAGCTATAGAAGTTAGACAGTATATCATAATTTCATCCTTATCATTGACATTTAGTGTCACACCCCAATTCTGGACTAACCAGAATGATGTGATGAACCGTCAATAAACCAATGGTTCAACCAGGATCTCACAATAGGCTATTCCACATATGATAAACCAAAACACATTCCACATTAATCAGAGGTAATAAAATAAATAGCGGAAGTCTTACAGATAATGAACTGAGGTCTAATCATGATAAATAATTAATATTCCATTTATTTCCAAGTAACCAAAACATAACTTAATACATATTACAATATCCAAATACGAAAACTAAATACTAAACGTATCCACCGTTGAAACGCTCACTTAACGAACCATGTTCGTTCTCCACAGCTTGCTCATTCATAGCCTCCACCCGTCCATATGTTGGTGTGTCGACAAAATCTTCATTCATAGTACCTGCAACATCAGAAACTTAAAAAAATTGCACGCGCGAGGGTCAGCTCTGCAACTTGAGCTCAATAAGTAAACAAAACAATGCAACAATACATATGCATGCAATCAATTTATATCTTTGGTCCGGTTTAAAGTTTGCACTGTGCTATAGAAAGGATAGGTGGCTGCCGCACCTCTATACACAAGTGTGTGGATACGCCCAATGACTGCCGCACCTCTATACACAAGTGTGTGGATACGCCCAATGACTCCTGCACTGTCGCCCACAGCATCCAAAATGGCACAATATACATCCCATGAAAACGGTATGGCTGTACCGGTTGATACCATACCAACAAATAAACCCCTGCTGGCTAGGGTTGCAAACTGGACTCGCAACTAACCAATCCTAATGCCAAACAGTATATCCAAGGCCTCACCCCAGCATCCCTCAGAGCACCCGTAGAGATAAAGCTAAGGCCCCTCGGTAGAGTATAGGACTCAATGACCGAGACCCTCCTTGATGCCCTACGTCGTAATAGTTCTGCTAAGGTAATGGCGATACGACGACATCAGTGGACATGACTTGAGTAGACCATAGCACAATATACACCCCATGAATAACGGTCATGGTTGTACCGGTTGATACCATTCCTACCCTCACCATATACACTGGCCAAACACAAACATTCACATGCCTATTCCTATCATCATCATCATCATCATGTTATAAACAATAAAGTAAATATGCATGAACAAATAATAGAAATATTGGATGACATGTTGCACATACAAGCATACACGCATAGAATCAATATGGCATTGGACTCAAGAAGTAAAATGGTTTATTATTAACCAATTAGTTTAGGTCTTGTTCCCTCACCTTAGCTTGCTGAAATATACTTTTCCAAGCTTTAGAATCACCTTTACAATGTTATTATATTGCTAGGAAACCTAACAAAGTCGATAGAATTTAATTAGAATTTATTCAGAATTTAAAAACCATTCTGTTAACTGAGGGTCGGAGTCATGATCGACCCTGGGTGCGACCCTCCCCCTAATCTGAACTTCCCGAACACTGAGGGTCGATGCTAGGGTCGGATCTGCCATCAACCCTAGGTGCGACCCTCCATGGTTTAAGTCGAAAATATCATATTTCGTTCTCTCTTTCATGGTTGGGTCCTATGGCTTACTTCCACAATCCATTCTATACATGTTTCATGGTTTAGAACTATACTTTATTCACCTACATGGTTTTAATGATCTCCTCGATGGTTTTCCATGAAAACATAACCATGGATGGATGATTTGAGTTTCTTCTAAGTCATATCCTCTTCATAAACCATTCTAAAGTCTTAAGTAAATCATGGGAAATGTATTCATACCTTAGGTTTGCTGAGATTTAGAGTTCCTTTGAATTTCCTCTTCTTCCTTAGCCTTTTCTTCAAGTTTTCCTTTTCTTCTTCTCTTCCTTCTCTTCTCTTTCTCTCAATCCAATTAGGGTTGTAAAAGGAGTGAAAGAGGCTTAGGGACGTCCTATTTATAGGGCAAAACCTCCCAAAATAAGTCCCATTGAGTTTAGAAAAGGTATCAATCGAAATTAGGAAGGTTTTTTAATTTTTGGTTCGTGCTGTTTTTCCTGAATACCGAGGGTCGATGGGAGGGTCGGACAACTCATAGACCCTGCGACCCATGGTTGAGGGTCGATGGTGAGGGTCGATGGGAGGGTCGGACCTGCCTGTTAAAACCTGGGACCCTACCCTCATTTTGACTGTTTTTTAGTAAATTTTCATACTGGGTCTTGGGTTTCTTCTCACACTTGGTCCACTTGGCTCGACCATCATATGTAGACGGTTCACGACACGAAATGTAAGGTTAGACCGGGTTCGTGGCGTACGGGTCTTACATTTAGGACTCTTATCTAAGGAAAGACTATAAAAGGTTGTAAAAAATAGAATTCTGGAAGCCCCCAAAGTTAACTTGTAAGGATTGTTTAAGGGCTTCTTGACAAGATTAAGAAATATTAAAATGTATTTGCAACAGAGAATTGTTGGGTCTTGTGGACATCAAGATTTTATCTAGGAATTCTTTTGATAATCAGTTCACTAGATGTTTTTCAATATATATTGAAAAGAAAGAAAGGAAAATCTTTTATTAAATGATTAGGACTGTTGGATTTGAAGGAGAAAGTGAATTGTTAAGGGAGATCGGGTGATATTGATATATTTTCAATGATTTTGGCCAAATGTTTACAAGTGCTAAAACTTATAGCTTTGCGACTTATGGATGAGATTCAACAACAAAAGAGTGGCAAATAGATATGATCAAGAGAACTTGAGAGTGTATTAGATCCTATGGAGTGATCAGTATTGCAGTCTATAGTATTGATAGGGTACCAATTAAGTTGATCTCAGTTTAAGTTATTTTCTTCTTTGGGACTATAGAGATGACATGGTTCCATAACCCTCATGATAGAGTGGTTGCTTTAGGATTTTGAGTTGTTATCTTTTGAGATATCTACTCATGTCTAAAGGATTAAGCAAGATTCAATAATGATACTGGTTAGTAGTCACATCCAAGAAACATAAGTTTAATGAGACCACATGAAAATTACTGTGGAGCAATTAGTTGAGGTATCAAAAATATTATCAGAGTGTAATGAGATAATTGTTGAAACTATCTTCATTCAGGTTGATGCATAATCAAAATAGTAGAGCTAGTTTTGGATAAGATCAAGATCCCAATAGTTTTGAGCAAGTTGTTAATAATGAAATTGCTTTTGAGTAGTTACCATTCATAAATGATGTGTTGTTGTTTATAAACATCAACGAGATTTGATATTTTATGCTCTTGTCATGAGTAGTGTATTCATAGGCTCAAAATGTATATACAAGAAAATGTGTTATTCCAGTGGGAGAATTAATTGCTACAAAGTAAGACTTGTAGCGAAGTGGAATCACACAAAGAGAATGAAAAGTATCGACTTCAAATGTTTGAGGTCTTAGTTGTGCATTTTGATTTGGAGTTGCATCAGATAGTTGTAAAGATCATTTTGATCAAAGAAAATCTGAAATAAGGTGTTTATATGCTTTATCCAGAAGGTTTTGAGGTAAAGGAAAATAAAAATCTATTTTGTAGACTTATAAAGTCAATATGTGGATTAAGCAAGCGTTCAGGTAGTGGTACCTGAAGTTTGAAAGAGTTGTATCTTCTTTCAACCTGGTTGAGATTGTTATTGATCATTATGTATATCTAGAGGTCAGTGGGAGCAGATTCATTTTCTAGTCATATGTCATATGTGTTGATGGTTAATCACTGACCAGCAGTGACATGATTTGCTAGTTGAAACCAAAGTTTCAATGTCTAATAAATTTAAGATGAAGAATGTGTGAGTAAGTACCTTTGTACTTGATATTGAGTTTTCTAGTGACAGAAAAAGTGAAACTCTAGATTTATCTCAAAGTATATACGTTGTTTGTGTTCTCGAATGATTGAGTATGCATGTAAGACCCGCACTCCACTAACTTAGTCTAATTGTATCATGCTAGGTCTTCCCATCATTACTGGACCAAGTGGACCGATCGTGTGAAGATGGATCACAAACCAGGTATAAAAATTGACTCAACACCCAAAACTATATGCATTTGGTGGGATACCTGGGTAGGTATGGTTGACCATATGGTAAGAATGAAGATCACGGATCCAGGACCCCATGGTCGATGATTTTGACCATACGATCGACGGGTTCTGCGACTGTAGCCATCGACCGTGAAACCCCAGATCAGACTCTGAATTGGGAACTTTTCTAATTTAAGGGGGATTTCTTTACTAATGTTGGAGAACTCTATATGGAGAGTTTTTCTCTATATAAAGAACGTCCCTCGGCCCTTTTTCACTATTTTATAACATTAGTAAACCCTAGAGAAGGAGAAGGGAAGAAAAGGAGAAGAAAAAAAGGCTAAGGAGAGGATTTTGCTTAGAAGAGATTGGCTCTCTATCACAGGCAAAGGTACAAACTTAATCTCTAGAGATGTAAACTCTAAGGAATAAGACTTCTATGGGGGATTGGAGATGTCAAACTAGCATAATCCCTGTGATTCCTTGAGAAAATCCCAAGGATAACCATGAGTGATGAGTTTGATGATTAGGGTTGATAAGAAACTACTAATGATGGCCATAGGATACCTTAGGATAAACCCAATTGAAAAGTAAAGGAATTGACCCAGGAAGAACTCAAATTGCATGTAATCTGTGACCAAAAATCTCAAGGTGACAGCTACGGTCGACCATAGCATGACCAGCATGACCAGAGGATTGACCATATGCATTCGGGAAGATTTCAAAAATCATATGGTCACAGCTATGACCGTAGGGTATCGACCGTAGGCAGTAAGGTCGACACAGTATGAGACCATAGGACCAATCAGACACATATCAGTACTCTATTTTGATTTTCGACTACTGTAACATGTTACATATGAATTCTAACTTAAATTCATATAACTTTTAGGTTATTAAATCAATTCAAAGAGAATTACAAGGCTTGGAATGAGATCAAGTTTTGCTAACAAGTGAGGGAACAAGACCTAAACTAATTGGATAATAACAAACTGTTTATTTATTTGAGTCCAGTGCTATGATTGATTCTATGCTTGTATGTTTGTAATGTGCATCTCACATGTCATCTAATATTCCTGTTATTACTGCTCATGCATATTTATTTTTGTCTATTTATAATATTATGATGATGATAATGTTAGGAATAGACATGTGATTATGTGTGTGTGGTTAGTATGCTTGATGTGAGTGGAGCATCAGGGGGAGGACATGGCATGGTGGTCTTAACCTGGTCACCAGACTCTAGCTCTATCTCTACTAAAGTCTTGTCCATTGACATCATCGTATCGCCATTACCTTAGTAGAATTATTATGTCGTAGGGCATCAGGGGAGGTAGTCTCGGATCGTGTAGTCTTCGACTCTGTCAAGGGGGGGCCTTAGCTCTATCTCTATGGATGTATTGAGGAATACTGAGGTGAGGCATTGGATACACTGGATGACATTTATGATTAGTTAAGTGCGAGCCCAGTTTGCAAGCCCTCACCAATAGGGGCTTAAGTGTTGGTATGGGTAGGGCATCAGGGGAAGTGTTGGCAGTGTTTGATCTGAACACTTTAGCTCTATCTCTATTCTATTGTGGGTACATGTGGGACAACAATGGTGTTTGATGGCAGATTCACACACTTGTGTATAGAGGTGCGGGGGCCACCAAATCTTTCTATAGCATATTGCAAACTTAAAAACCAGATCAAGGATATGAATTGAATGCATGCATATGTTTGTTGTATTGTTTTGTTTGCTCACTGAGCCATGATATGTGCTCACCCTTTCGACATCGAATATTTTAGTTGATGATGCAGGTCTTACTGGTAAAGATTATGTGAATGCGTCAATGTATGGACACGTTGCGGTCATAGACGTAGAAGCTGTTAAAGATGCACATGATCCTTCATGTGAGTGCAACCAGTGTATTTTTTATTAGTTTAGTTATATTTGATTATTGGAACATGTAATGGGTTAATTACTTTTATGTCTTGAGTTTTTTGAGATAATTGGATTAATTATTTATCATGGTTAGATGCTCAGTTCATTGTAAAATCCGTACCAAACTATCCGATCTTACCACCTTGTACCAGGTCTACCTATCATGGTCGAGCCACATGGACCAAGTATGTGAAGGAAATCACAAAACCAGGTATGAAATTGACCCAAAAATAGTAAAATGAAGGGTAGGTGATGATTCATAATTTTATATATTTATTTCCCTTATATTTAGTTTATTTAACATATTATATGTCTTATGGTACTCATTTATAATGATTCCTTATATATAAGACATTGGTGAAAAATATTAGTAATTTATATCTAAATAAATGAAAAAAAATCTGATATTCTTAATAATGACCTTCTGAATTTCATGCAGGTTTTTTATGTGGAAAGAATTCTAAAAATCAAACGTAATCCAAAAATCAGATCTAGAAAGCTGATTTGAATTGAAATCAGAGAAGGAAGATTACCACACATAGAAGGTTTACTATTGGAAGAATTTGATTGATTGTCAGAAATCTTGAGGAGAATATATACCTCTATGGAATATTACAAAGATTGGCAATCTAGAGGTGACATTTAGTTAATGATGGAATGATTCTCTATCTAATCTAGGCAAGCAGATTTTGTTTAATCTTTATTTCCATGTAATAAGGTTATCAATTCTAGACATACCAGTTTTAATCTTCTCTACTCAGGTTATTTAAGCAATGTAAATGCTACGTAATAGAGCATCCAAGAATTATTGAGAAGATAGTTTTATTTATTTTGTCTTTCTTTTCTATCATGTCTAGCTAAGTTCTTTAGTCGATTCAAGGGGAATTAAATCCGGTTAGTAAAATTGTGAGATTTTGTTCTTAATTTTAATTATTCTTCTATTCAAATATCTGTGTTTCTTGATTTTTCAAGTTAATGACTCTATGATTCAGTTTATTAAGAAGGCATATTAATTGATTGAGTTATGTGATTTATTGCTAACCAGAATCCATAATCTGTAATTGTTATGGAGTTAAGAAAAAGTAGCAATTGAGCAGAACAATTATGATCTAAGTTTTTGTTACTTGCTTAAAGGAAACATATAATGAATTAAATAATCTGACGCTTGTTAGATTATTGTTCATCTTTAACTCCCTCCAAGAGTGTAATGCTATCAATAAATTCATGAGGATTGCTTAATACCAATTGATTTATTGATAAGAATTAAATTGTGTGCTGGGCTCAAATTAATGAAATTAGGAAAGGTAAGGATTATCTGGCTTTTTGATAATCCTTGGTTAAATATTTGAATAGAGAATAATATATATGAGATCAGTGATCAATTTGCAGCCGTGAATAAATTTCCTTGAATCGATATCATCTTCCATTGAATTTTTGTTACTTAATTTTGTTGTCAATTAAATTACAGAAGAAAACCCCCCCTTTTTCTTGGTAAGTAGACAATTTGATTAACTAGTCTCTGTGGATCGACCTTTACTTATCATTACTATTCATTATAGGTAGAGTAATTTATTTTTGGTTGCGCTCGACACACATCAGTAGGGTCGTATGCTTAAACAGGTAGGGTCGACCCCACCTCAGCAGGGTCTAACCCATGACTTTTGAGTCCTAGGGTCGGATGATTTGAGACCCTAGGGTCGACGGATTCTGCGACCCTAGCATCGACCCTAAGCAAACTGACAGAAACCAGAAATTAGGAAACTTTTCTAATTCAAAGGGAACTTTCCTAAACTCGTTGGGACGAATTTTGGGAGGTTTTTCTCTATAAATAGGACGTCCCTTAGGCTCTTTCACTCCTTTTGAAACCCTAGTTGAAAGTGAGAGAAAGAGAAGAGAAGGAAGAGAAGGAAAGTTGGAGAAAAGGCTAAGGAGAAGAGTTTCAGAGGAATCTCTGAATTCAGCAAGTCTAAGGTATGAAAACATTCTCCATGAATTGTGTAAGACCCTAGAATAGTATATAAAGAGGGTAGGATCTAGGAGAAACCCAAATGCTCCATCCATTGGAAAATTCCAAGGGAATCCATGGAGGGAATCATTGTAAACAAAGTAAAGGAAGTAACTTAAAGTTTTAAGCCATAAAACAATCATAGAATGGACCATGAAAGTAAGCCAAAGGATCCAAACATGAAAGAGTGGACTGTAGGATGAAAAGTCGACTCAAATTATATATGGTCGCACTTAGGGTCGACTGGTAATCGACCTTATCAGACCACAGGATCGACCCCAAGCTCTCGAAAAGTCCAGGGAAGCTTTGGTCGCATCTAGGGTCGATGGATTACCGACCCTATGATCGACCCTATACCTTGGGGTCTCAGATACCTGCGACCCATCCTACGACCCTAGCTTTACAGCAAGCTTAAAACTGTCGAAATGAATTCTAATTAAAATGTATCGACTTGTTAGGTTTTTCTATTGATATAAAGGTGATTCTTAAAGCTTGAAAGAGGATCTACACTCAAGCAAAGGTGAGGGAACAAGACCTAAACTAATTGGCTAATAATAAACTGTTTTGTTTATTGAGTCCAATTCCATGTATGATTCTATGATTGTATGATTGTAATGCGCATATCACATGTCATCTACTATTCCGTTATTACTGTTCATGCATATTTAATTCTGTTTATTTACAACATGATGTTGATGATGATGCTAGGAATATGCATGTAAATGTTTGTGTGTGGTTAGTGTACTTGATGCGAGTGGGGCATCAGGGGAAGTGTGATGCGGTGCGGTCCTAAGCATTTTAGCCCTATCTCTACTCAAGTCTTGTCCACTGACATCGTCATATCACCATTACCTTAGCAGAACTATTACGTCGTAGGGCATCAGGGGAGGTGGTCTCGGACCGTGTAGTCTTCGACTCTGCCGGGGGGCCTTAGCTCTATCTCTATGGACGTATTGAGGGATGCTGGGGTGAGGCCTTGGATACACTGTTTGACATTAGGATTGGTTAGTTGTGAACCCAGTTTGCAAGCCCTCGCCAATAGGGGCTTACGTGTTGGTATGGATAGAGCATCAGGGGAAGTGTGATGCGGTGCGGTCCTAAGCACTTTAGCTCTATCTCTATTCCATGGTGGGTGCATGTGGGGGCGGCAATGGTGTTTGATCTGTTGAACGGTTCCACACACTCGTGTATAGAGGTGCGGCGACCTCTAAACCTTTCTATAGCACATTGCAAACTTATATACCAGACCATAGATATGAATTGAATGCATGCATATGTTTGTTGCATTGTTTTATTTGTTCACTGAGCCGTGATGTGTGCTCACCCTTTTTGAATTCGAATATTTTTAGTTTATGATATAGGTACGACTGTGGAAGATTATATGAATGCTCTCGCATACAGGCACGTTGCTGCAATGGATGCTGAAGATATAGTGGAGACGCATGACTCATCATGCGAGTGCAACTCATGCGTTTTCGATTAGATTTTTATTTGGACGATTAAGGTATTTGATATTTTATTTACTTATGTCTCGGTCGATATAACATAATTAGATATTTTATTTATGATTATCACATTTAGATTCTTAGTTCATTTAATATTAAGACTTCCGCTATTGTGTATTTATTCTGATTATGGTTGTGGATGTATATGGTTTAAGTAAACGGACACAGCCTATTTGAGATCCTGGTTGAACCGTTGGCTTATTAGCGGTTCATCACACCGTTCTGAATAGTACAGAATTGGGGTGTGACAGTTCATTATCTATAAGGCTTTCGCTTATGTGTTTATTACCTCTGATTATTACTGTGGAATGTGTGTGTGGTTTGATATGGTGGGTACGACCTATACGAGATCCTGGTTGAACCGTTGGTTTATTGACAGTTCATCACACCATTCTAGTTAGTTCATAATTGGGGTGTGACAGTGCATGTGTAACAAGTAAGTTGAGAACACTCAAGTCAATAAAGGAAGCAAATTGATAGAGTTATGTTCAAGAAATGATGTTGAGAGAGAACTTCCATAGTAGGGAGCTTGGTGTATGCTCAAGATTATGTTTATTCTCATATAGCCTTTGTTTAGAGTGTTTTGAGACATTTTCAGTTAGATGTTGGTATAATTCACTGAACAACGGGAATAGAAGATTAATGCGGTATTTGCGAATGACCAAGGATTATCTGCTCATTTGTGGCAGTAGTGACACTCTTAGCTATTGTGATGTAGTATTTGGTGATTGCATTGGTGGCTAGAATTCTGTCTCAGGATTTTTTGTTATGATGGTAGATGTATCATTTGAGGAAAAATATAAAGAAGTTTATCCATGCATTATCCTGCATTATCCTTTTGGTAAGGTAGATTTTGTAACTATATGCGAAGCTAATAAGTAGCGTATCTGATTGAAGAGTTTTCTTTCAGGCTTGAAAGGTTGTAATTCTTATTTAAACCTATTGAGATGTGTTGTGACAGCGGTTCAGCTGTGTTGTTCTCAAAGAACAATGTGAAATCTAGTAATTCAAAGCATAATAGAGATCGGATTTCAAATATCTTTAGGTGAGAGAAAAATGTCAAAGAAATTATATCATTGTACATTCGTTGAATAACTTGATTGTAAATTCTCTGACGAAAGTTTTGTCAATGGGAGTCTTCAAGGGACGGTATGTCCAATATAAGAATAATTAATTCATTAAATGTGTTTGGTTAGTGGGAGACTTTTCTCACGTTGGTAATGATTTGTTTCAATATGTTTATTTACATTGTCTATGGTTTTGACACATATTTTTATTATCACGGTTATTTTTATTTCAGTATTCATTTATTGCTATGTTGCATATTCATTGACATGCCATTGACAAGAGAGGTATTTAGTCAAATGGATGGAGGCGGTATTTAGCCATAGTTCATGGCGGTGTGCCAAAGTACGATATTAACCAAAAGGGTATGTCGGTCAATATCAAGGTTAATTGCCTCTAAGGTTTTATCAAGACAATTAGATCGAAGGTTATTCGATCTGGACCCACATGAAGTAAAATTTTCATGTATGCATGTCTCTAGGCGATTCATGTCACTATATGTGTTGGAGTATTTTTCGTTGTTGCTCGACATTGGTAAGCTTGATGGCTGGATTAAAATTTGATGACGGTTTATTATGTAATAGGATTCCATGGCCACACTTTTCGACAGTGGTTTTGTAATTAATCTAGCCTAAGTGGAAAATTGTTAGATTCCTGTTGTGTGGGCTTGATCAATTACCTAATCAATTGTTAAGCGATAGTTCAATTACTGGTTTGACCGGTTCAGGTCTAGTTCGTCACTGGTTAGAGACTATCAACCCAGTCCATTGTGAGAATGATTTTGGGTTAGGGATATTATGGTTATAAATATTATGGTTATAAATATTATGGTTAAGGTCCTCGCAACCATTGATTTTTATTTCTCTGATGCTTCCATAAGCACAAAGGCTGTTGAAGACTTTAATCGAGACATTCAAATTATAGAAAATGATCGAAAATCAATCTACAATAAATGGTATGTGTTATATCATCTATTTTATTATCCATTGTATTCTAATAATTTGTGTGATGAATTTGTTAAGATTTATAAGAACTCATGAGAAAACTTAATTTACATTAAAAATTCTAACGAGAAATTCCACTAGATTGGGCTCCATTTCGTCCCCACCCACCACTGTGACCCCTTGTGGCGCGTTACACTGACTTTGGAGTTTTGACAACGTTGAAAAAATCTTTTACAAAACTAAAAAAAACCTACATTGAAAAATTAATTTTAGGACCCGAAAAAACAAAACAAATTTACAGTTTTTACCCATTGAGCGCCTCCGTCAGAAGCTCTTTGAAAAACGACCGAACGCATTGAGTCATATCCGTACCATAAAAAAATGGAGTAAAATCCCTTTCCATGGTTAACAATACCGGCGCACGATAGCGAAAACTAGAATACGTAACAGATGAATAAATAAGCGGTTTCTTAAATACTAATCAAACCCTTGGGCCACCAACTTTCCAATGCCAAGACACAATGAGCGGGGCTCGTCTGTAGCATTGGAAAGTGCGACATAAAATGTTACAACCGCTGGATGAATGCCACATGGATGAGTATACATCCAACCGTCAACTTTAAAAAGACACAATAGGAATCGATGCAAGGAGAAGCATTGGAAAAAAGCGTGCAGAACCAGCAATCTCTTCCTGCCCAAGTCGGTGATCGGAGGAGAAAGAGTGATGTCTTCGGCAGTTCCGCTTGACTTCCAGACCGCCTACATCGTTCGTTGCAAGGACGGTCAGGGCACCTGCATCCTTTGTCGGCCAACGCCGAGAGCTAGATGAGGTGTAGGGAAGGAGGGTAGTGATTGAGATGGACGAAGCTGGTTTGTTCTTTGAAGAAATCGTTTAACCGTTTTGCAAGCAAACCTAAACTCAGTGAGATGAGTTCCAGAAGATTAAACGATAGCTTCTTTACATACGTCTCTGCGTTATAAACCCATTTCAATTCTCAATTTGGTGAACAGAAAATACAAATCAGAGTCCTAACAAATTCATCGTGAAGATCAATTAAAATCAAAAGCATCTCAAATCAGAAGGATACGGCCACTGATTATTCATCTGCCGCACGCGCTGATTATCTGGCTTAGCGGAAAGCGGGATCACGGTAGGATCATCCAATCCCTCACATTCGCCGGACTTTGCTCTACTGTTACTGTTTTACACGCAAATCTGTATAATGGGTTTTTTTTTTCTTTTTTATTTTCCAATGCTTCTCGGTATCGATTCTAATTGTTTTTTTTTTTAAAGTTGACGGTTGGATGTAAACTCTTACATGTGTCATTCATCCAGCGGTTGCAGCATTTCGTGTCGCACTTCCCAATGCGACAGACGAACCCGCCCCAAGACACAAGTGCCTAAACACCCCTTTGAATAGTAATCGCGTACCTACCATTAATGATCATTTAGGGTGCGTTATTAGATGTAGTAATAGTGATACCCGCTATCTTTATCTCCACCATGAAACGAATTTGAGAATTTAGATTCGCTGAATCGTTAGAGATCTTTCAGAATATCAATTGCTTTCTACTCTAGCTCTCAGTCTCAGTCTCAGTCTGTGTGATTTACAGAAAGCCTTGAAACCCTAGGGAGCTTCCATTAATGGCGGTTACAGTAGCCTTGCGCTGTCATTGAGTGGTAAGAAGTCGAAGTCAATTGCTGAATTTTCTTTATTTATTTCTCAGAGCCTTTCTCTCATTGTCATTTTGGTGAGATCTGATTCTGTGGATGTCAATGGAGGAAAGAGGATATTCATGTGCTTCGTCTGAAGGAAAAGGAAATTGTTTGTTCTGATGATCGCTTTTTTTTATGAATGTGAGCTATTTTGGTCTTGGTTGTTTTAGCTTGTGTGCATTTCTGGTTAAGAAAATTGATCTAGTGTTTCTGTGTGGATCCCTAACATTTTTTTAGTTTGTGCTCTACGTGTTTGGGACATTGAAGAGGAGTTAGTTCTGCTGAAGTCATAGTTTGATTAATCTTTTGGTTTGGGATTTGAACTTTTGTATGTGTTGTTCTACTTTACAACCTATATGTTAATCTAATATTGGTTTTTTCTAACAGAATCCAGAATGAGATGTCTCTTTTCTTTTACGGTTTTTTTTTTTTTTTTTTTTTTCTCTTTTTCTGGTCAGTGTAGTTATAGTTCTATTCTATCGGAAGTTCAGAACTCAATGTTGTCCATGTACGAGTTAAGTGTTTCCTCAAGGACGATTTATTTTTTAATTTTTTGTACATTTTTGCTTGTATGTTAATATCAACATATTTTTATTATCAACATATTTTTCTTGTATTATGTGTCCATGATAGTTAGAGATTAATTTTTTTATTTTGTGTTGGAAAGAGGTAGGACAGCCTTGTCTAGGTGGAATATTTAATCGTGAATGTATGTATTGATATTGAGACCAAAGCTAGAACTTGCGTTGTTTTTCCATCATTTATTTATTTAATTGGATTTGTTCTGTATCTGCGTAGATTTAGTTATTGTATTTCCCTTATCCGGTTCTGAAATCTAGAGAAACTTAGTGGTTTAAGTATGGTGAATCCTTATTATCTATCTCTCTCCTCTCACCCTCACTTTTTTCTTCCTATTCTCTCTCAGTTTAATCTGTGCTTTGGACTCTTGCTGGCATTGGAAGGGTCAAATTGCTTTCATTTTATTTCTGTTATCAGTTTTGAAAAATGTAGCATGGAGTTGGGCTCAAAGGTATTCTTTGTGGCTAATAACTGAAGCTTCTATATGTTGGTTACTTTGGATTTGAGCATGAAGCCTGGTTGATGTGCTCCACTGCAACCTTGAGAAAACAATTTAGTTCATAGACTATTTAGAAAAAAGGTAAGTTACAACTGAGGTATCCAATGTTTGACAAAACTATGTTTATGGTACCTCATGTTTGAAAAATCACATTTGCGGTACCTTATTTAATAATTACCAATTTTATCCATCTCTCTGCGCCTCTCTCTCCCCCCACCCTCCTATTCCCCTGCATTTCTTTCCATGAACCTGCAACATTGAGTCTCGAAGTGGGAAAAGTAAAGTTGTAGCTCTTTCTCTTTCAACAATACAATCTTACTAGGCTTCCAATGATGCAATCTTTCACCTATGCAACATCGACTTTGGCTGCTGCTCATTTCTTTATTTCTCCATCTTCCTTTCTTGGTTCAAGGGTCAAAAGCAAAACTAGAGGAGTTGTTGATTCAAAATAGGGGGGCAAAAGGGTTGACACTGCAGAGAGGAAGGTGGACTCCCCCAATAAAGGAAGGTGGACTCCCCCAGCTCAGTTGTTGACCTTGATGTTGGTGTTATAGCACGTCCCTTATTTTTTTTGACTATATGAGATCCGCACTTTGACACCTGAGATTCCGGGATGGTTAGGACATCCCGTCTTTAGAGATAAAGAAGGACGTGAGCTTTTTGTACGCCGTATGCCTACTTTTTTTTGAAACATTTCCAAGCAAGAAGCCGGATGCGCTAACGTGCAACGTCTTCGCGCGCCTTACTCGAATAGGATATCAGAAAAGTCCTTTTTTTTTTCTGAAAGTCTCTTTGCTTCATTCCTAGCAAGCACCATTCCCAGGTCTTCTTTCATTTTGCTACCTGTTTACAGAATGCAATGTCTCAAAAAGGTCTGGACCCATTAGATCCACAGAGAATGAGATAATGGTCCGGAAGAGTGAAAGCAAGTGGGGGAATGCTTTGTGATGTGAATTGGAGAATTAAGAAAAGAGTAAGGGAGAGGATTCAATGCTTTTCGTTGTCCATTAATGGAGAATTGGAGATTGCATTTGTTTACTTCACTGATTAGTTGATAAGGGTAACCTCAAGGGCTGGAATTCATTTTATGAGCTGTGATGAAATGTTAAAACAAGAAGAAGAATGTTGAAGAAGGAAAACACTTGTCAAAATATACAAAGATTGGGATGGAAATGTTCGGCAGTGGTGGGAGTTTGGAATCACAACCTAAAGCAGACAAGGGCCAATGTGGCCATGGTCCATGGGGTTTTTCTGCAAGACCCCATATTTTTACAGGATTGCCTTTAGGTCTAGACATCGATAAGTTCCAGGTAGTCTTTTAGAAATAGCACAGGTTTTAGCTTCAATCTTTGCCATTGGAAGCTGGAACTTTTGAAGCTGCGCAAATGTACTATTTTTGGTTGCAGAATTACGATGACCATATCAATGCTCCTTCTGTAACTGTTAGGGTGCTGGCTCATTTGGATTCTGGAATGAAAATTGCAGGAGAGTGCTGAAAGGGCTAATGAAGTTCAATGATTCATGGGTAAAATTGAAAGGGCTAATGAAGTTCAATGATTCATGGGTAAAATTGGAAATAACGAAAGTGAGGTACCCTGAATGTTGTTCTCCAAACATGAGGTACCCTAAACATAGTTTTGTCAAACATTGGGTACCTTAGGCATTTTTCTTTTCATTTTTGACCCATTTATATAAAAACAGTTATGAAAATCATTTTTGAGCAGAAACAGAGAGAGGAAGAAGAGAGATGGAACTAAGGGAGAGGAGGGATCGATTTACTGCAGTAGAGCAAAATTGATTTTTGTGTAGTGCTCTCCCTCCCATCGATTACCATTTATAGAGTAGCAAAAGTTACAATTGTAGATAGGAACTCCACAAGTTGGAGAACTAGTTACGCTAGGGAAGGACAAGAGAGTCCTAGATAAACAATAAAAGGAAGTAAGAAGGGAGAAGTGAACTCTACAAGATAAGGTGGAGTTCCATTTTCATTAGGAGATTATAAGAGATAGGAGAATCTGCCACCTTTACTCAACATAATTAAAGCTAATGTCTCTCGTTGGCGCTAGATGGACCCCTACATCCTTGTTAGTTAACAGTAGCTATAATGGATTACAACAACAATAAAGCCTTATCCCAACTAAATGGGGCCGGCTACATGGATTTTAGTCCTCCAATCAGCTCTGTTCGATGTCATACATGAGACAATGCTTAAGCTATGCATGTTTTTCTTCACCACCTCCCCTAGAGTCATCTTAGGTCTATCCTTAGTTCTTTTAGATCATTCAATATGAATCAAGTCACTCCTCCATACTAGAGCATCTAATGGCCTTCTTTGAACATGGTCATACCTGTAAGATCTTTATTGGAGATCTTAGTTGGTCAACATTATTTACTTGCCTAATTAGACGGTGGGGGTCGCACATTATTTGGTGAGCTGGTCTAAGCCTTGGATTGTTACCTGCCAAAGATAGAACCTTCCCTATTCATTGTGGGAATGAATTAGGGTTATGAGATAGTATTATATATACTAGGTATGGAGTCCGAGTAGCCACTATTGTGATCTCTCCATCAGCACCCATAGCATAGGAGAAGGAAGATCCACTGGATAGGCTATGGAAGGCTTAACCCAAGGACAGTTACAAGTAACGGTCGGATATCAATCGTCTGCAAGAGGTATGGATCAAATCTAACTCCCTTGGTTATTTTTCTCATTGTGTTCTAGGTATCTGTGTGTGGCGATAGGGTTATACAATGAAACCTTGCCAATTTTTTTTGTTAATAATACCATCTCAAACGTAGCTTATCATGTATCGATGCTATTCCCGAATCAGCTCTAATATGATCATTCCTTTCCTTATCCTTCTTATTTTTGCCATATGTCCATCTCAACATCTTCATCTTAGCTACATTAAGTTTATCTATATGATGCTTCTTAATTGCCCAAAATTATGCACCATACATAGAATGAGAAATATGTTTGGTATGCTTATGTGCAGAATAATTGTTATATACTCTTCTCCTTCCTCACATCTCCTTCTTATTCCTCCTGCACATTTAAAAAGACTCAGCAACCAGTCTGCTACCACTGTGGATTCAATACACTAGCAACATATTACATAGTGAGTGTGTGTGTTTGGGGGGGGGGGGGGGTTGGGGAGTTGCAACAGGAGGGGGTGGACCCCCCTCATTAAGGTGGTTCATCCCAAATCCTTGTTCTTGCATCCTAGTCAACAACATCTCAGCCCGGTTCAGCTTTTTCTCATTGCAATAGCCACTGATCATGGCACTATATCTATGCACATTCGGTTGATATTTATTGCTCCGAACAAGCTTCAGAAACAGCCTAAATGCCTTCTCTATCCAACCTTTCTGGTATAGCCCATCAATCAATACAGCGTGAGTATAAACATTTGTCCTACAACCTTCCCTTGCCATCTGCTCCAAAACCCTCAAATGCTTGCTTAATACTTCCTCTCTTGCACAGTTTATTAATCAAAACTGTATAATTGATCACAGTCATAGCCAACCCCACCTCATGCATCTTTATAAAAAAAACCCCATGCAGTCAAACTGCTTCAATGACCAAAGTACAGGTAACATTATCTATGTACAAGACTAGCAACCATCATTTTGCCCAGCTACTTCTCCACCTCAGTGATGCTACCAATCTTGCAATAAGCTCCAATAATTGACTTGAAACTACAACAATTTGGTGAAACACCTCTATTATGCATTTCCACAAACATGTCTCATGTTCTAGCTATCTCAATTCAATAGCAAACCTCATTATAAAGTTCAGTGTGTGAACATTAGGCGGCCATTTTTGTCTTTTGGGCAGAAAGTGAAACGTTAATAACGATGAGAAAAGGCCCAAAGGTAGAGAAAAACCAATCGAAGGAACTACCATGTGAGAAGTTCCATTCTTTCATCAGTCAATGTTTTATTAGATTCTTCATTTATTATAACCCTTCTTCTCCATAGTTATCTTATTTTTCAAGAGAGAGAGAGAGAGAGAGAGAGAGACTTGCTGTGTTATATATTGTTGAAGCGGCATCAATTTTGAGAATGACACTTGCAGGTACCACCTACATCTTCTTCCTTCTTAGACGACGAATGTCATTGGCAGTCTTGTGATGTTCCCATTGCTGCTAATCTCATTGGCGTTGGAAGCCCTACCAGCAAATCTCATTTGCAAATCTTGTTGGTGTAGTTGCCTGGGCCCTGGGCTGTACAGAATCGATCATGGTAGAGGGGTGTTGATGGAAAAGGAATGAGTAGTTAGGATGAGGATTTCATAAAAGAGAGAGGAAGTTACCTTTTTGTCCTTGGTTTTTAAAGCTTTGCACAAAAATGACCAAAAACCATTTTGGCCATAACACAAAAAGAGGTCTTGACTCTATTATGTTTTTTGTGTTATTCTTATTCTTTTTAAATAAAAAAAAAGCCCCAAAATAAACACCTGCAAAATCGAAAAGTGTCAGAAAAAAAAAATGATACCCCCCCCAAAAAAAAAAGAATAAAAAATAGAAAAAAGAAAATCTTGGAATGTTAGGCTTTTCATTTCATGTATCTTTGTGTCAGAATTTAGCTTCTATTTCATGTGGGAAGGAATTTGTGGTTATGGAAGTTCAATTGTTTATCATGTATGTTCTTTCAGGAAAGCTGGTTTTTGTTGAGGGCGAAGCAACGTAAAGTTGAAATCATTTGATACACGTTGACAGTTGTTCATGAAACACTCGGTCACACAGGGTTAGATTATGCACTTCATTGCTTGACATAAGATTATTCAAAATTCAGCGACCAGGTTCAGGGGGCGACTTGCCCCAGGGTAGCGAGTACAACCCTTTTCCTGTTGCCCGGAGGGTTAATTCCTCTCATGCAGTTATGATGGACGAAGATGTGGAGAATGGGAATTTGGGTCCTTATCAGGATAGGCCCAGGATTTTCCCAGCAATGCGTAGTAAACCATATACCCCATTGGTAATGTTCTATCATGTTTCTCATTTCAAATCCCCCTCCTTGAAAAAAGAGTATATCATTGTATGTTTTTGTTATTTGCTCATTATTGCCTACACTTAGTTGTGTATATGTCAAATACTACCTTCATGTTTATATAGGAATATTTTTGTCTTTTCATCTACCTCAGCCTGCAGGCAATGGGTATTACTCTTATCCTAATGCATTTCTTGATGGGGCTAGGATGCTCTTAATAGAAATGATATAAGTAAAGAGCTAATTTAATGAGAATTGATGAAGAAGAGTTTTTATTTTAAGAGTGTAGTGAAATATGTTGCATAAACTCAGAATGCATTTGATGACCTGAAGAATGTGAGGTGTTGTCCAAGTTATGCTCTTGCAAGTATATTTTTGTTTAAGGGAAAAGGACGCTGTCCGGCAGTGCTCTCCTGCACCCTCTCACATGGAGAGTGAATGACCATGCCACCCTTGGTCATTTTACACCCCTTGTGACGGGGTGAAGTGAGCACTGCAGGTGCAGGACAGTGTTCCTGCTCCCTTTTGTGTATATTTTACTTTATGCTAACTGCTTAAATTTTCTGCCAAAGCACATGATTACTATTAATTAGTGAGTGCTTATTCATATATGACAATGTTTGACTCCCTTTGCTCCCCTCTTCTTGTTCCTCAAGCCTTAGGTCTACACCATGAGAATAAGGAACTTAAGGGATAGCGTGATGTCAGAGAAAACATCTTCTCTATCGTAGTACCATCGTGAAATGGGACATATATAATAAGAGGGGGTTAATTGACCAAGAACTTGAATTTCATTGAAATTCCTGAATCTGGGAAAAATAGTAAAAGAAAAGGAAGAGGGAAAAAAATGGAAAGAGAAGATCAAAGCCAAAATGTGTTTTTGTATCTCATGCTAACAACCATCTCATGCTAACAACCATGAGCCATTGAACTTCTTGAGAAATATATTTGTGTGCTATGCAGTGGATAGATGACAAAATGCTTCAGACTATTTCACCAAGAAAATTTCATGGTTGCATGGATAAATAGAAGAAAATTGAATAATCTCATGAAATTCTAGAGCTCTAAATAGGTGACAATTAGTAAGCAGCTGCGTATGGAAATCAAATCATGGAAAAATTGATCTTATGGGTGGGTCTTTCTGTTGACTTTACTTGTTTATGATTGCTAACTGTTTGCTTCATGCAGATTCTTCGGATTCTCATGGGAGTAAATGTCCGTGTACTTATTGTACTTTTGGTCTTTTGCCTTGGAGCTGTCTTCTATGTGGGAGCACGTACTTCTCCAATCATTGTGTTTGTCTTTACCATTTGCATCATCAGCTTCCTTTTTTCTATTTATCTCGCTAAATGGGTGCTCTCAAAGGATGAGGGACCTCCTGAGATGGCTCAGGTATGTATTATTTCAATATAAAATTTGACCTGTGCACCCTTGGATCACTGTTTCTAAAATTACTTTTTTAGTTCTCTCCGTCAAAATCTTTTTGATTGCTTTTGCTTCTTTTGCATCGATGAGTGATTAAATGTACCATAGGCTTAACTTGATCGGGGCGTCCCAGTGCACGAGGCTCCCGCTACTGCAGGGTCTAGGGAGGCCAGATTGTACGCAGCCGTAACCCCCACAATGTGTAGGCTTAACTTGATCACTAGTGGTTAAACTCTAACTAAGAAAAGAAAGTTGGGAAGAAAATAATTGGATCATTATTGTTCCATCTACTTTGGTTGGCTACATGAATCATATTCTGCTGCTCCACTCTATCTACCATATCTTCTGATAAATCTGTAATGCTCCCAAACCAAGGTCCGGTTTCATGGGCATTATCCAAGACTACTTACCTTAATTATTCACAGGATCATGATATAGGACAGGTTGCCTACTTGTATGCACTATACACTCAAACATTTATATAATAACAGAAGACTTATAAAACTTTTAGACTAAACATAGTATACATTCATAAATGCTCTGGTGGGGCCAGAAATAGTTCTTACATTACAGCAGTTCACATTTAAGTAAATACATATCTGAAAAGTTATTTACTCAAAAGTAACAAGTCACAAATGACTTGAACAAAAACATCAAAAGACTATCCAACCACTCGTGTCCCTCCTTGGCCCTACAATGCATACGTACTGAGCACATGCACACCTAGATAGGTGGCTCAGTCGGCTCTGGCTCATCTGTAAGAAACATTAACAAATGATGGGGTGAGCTCACTAGCTCAGTGAAGAAATACATCTACCACTCACAACATTTCACACACAATAAGAAATTGTATTCAAAGTAAGGAGAGCTTCAAACATATCATGTCAACTCATCACATTAACATTTATTACATAATAAAGTTTTTGGTTTTGCAGCCCGAATATTTCGGTTTGTACCAACTGATATTGAAAACCTTTTAGGTCATTTGTCCAGAACTGGTTTTTGCTATACAGAAATTATTTATTTTGGCACAAACACTGCTATTGAAATTCAAGTAACAATATTTTGGTATTGGTCGTGATTGAGGTTCATGTTGAAAGTGAAAAACCCTTGCTCCTTTCTCGTGGTTTTGGCCTGTTATTTTTGGTTTTCTACTTTTTTTTTTTGGTGTACATGTGAGCTTTTCATACATTGGAAGAGTGTAGCTATTTGAGCTGTTTCTTTAGTACAAATGAACTCAACTAAGCCTTATTCCCCTACTAAATGGGGTCATCTGCAGTATCATAGGATTCATCTTTCAACTCTATTTGAAATCATAATTTTTACCCTAGCTCGTTCTCAGTGTACCCTGTGTTTGTCTAGCTCCTCTAATCTTATACAAGATAATTCCTTACAACGGAATCCGAATTATTTTTGTCGATTTGGAAAAAGTCTCGACTTATTACGACTAACATAAATATTGCGATTAATTTGAAAAATCCACGAATAATACAATTAATTCATGTTGATTATTCATTATAATTTATAATAGATAATTTTTTTTAATAAAAATCAGCACTTCTCACGTGGGGAGACACTGCTCAGCACCCAAGACAGCACACATATGTTTGTCTTTTTCTGCCACCATTGATTCTTTTTACGGATGAGTGCCACCCCTATTTATAAGGTGGCCTCTCCATTCCTTTGCAAAGTTCCCCGATGTGGGACTATTGTGCGTCGCTTTCAATATGAGTTCCCAACCTATTTAAAAGTGTGACTCCTCTTTCATGAGATGTAATGATTAGTGTAATATGAGTGTAAAAGTGGTATTTATTATAGTAAAACACATATTATATATCACATGCAATGCTATATGTGTAATAATATAGTGCACTATAATATATACTAATATATTCAATTGTTTCCTTTATCCCAATGCAGCTATGCTAACAATACATATATTATAATAATAATAAAATAGGGAAAAATGTTTTGTACACGGCCGTCCACGTACACGGCTGTTGCTTCCACCCTGGGATGGGAATAGATGGACAATATGTAATACCAAATTTGCCCTGTCCTGATGGATGAAAGACCTAATGTGTGAAACACTGTGTCCGTAGAATATTTAAAATTCCCTTTATTCATCTGTGCAATTATTAATTCCATGCTTAGTTTTGTTGCTTAAAGTTGTTGAAAAGAGTTTTTGAATATATATATATATATATATATTCAAAAATATATTCTTAGGTTTTGATTGCATTTTTTTTACTAAACATAAGGTTGTAGTTTGTCTGATTCATGGATAGCTATAACTTTGAATCTTTTATTTTTTTTAAGTCATGAAATTGATGTTATTGCCATTTTTTATTAATTTATATATCACTTGTATGTTATGAAAGAATGGTTATTGATTGGTAATGATGGATAGGTCCAACAAATATTAAAAATGAATATCTGAATTTTTTGTCCGAACTTTTTTTATGCAAATGAATAATTAATTCTTGAATCGATCTGAATCCGAATTTATTTTAAGTCCACTTTTTTGACCCAATTCTAAAATAACTAAAACAATTCATTCCAAACTATTCTTCCGAGTAATTCCTGAATCCAAATTTGCTAACTATGAACTTGATATCAGGTTTCTAGTCTCAGTACTCTTTTTGGAAACTCTTCTAAAGCATCACATGCAAATAATTAAACATCTGGTTTTTCTTTTGAAACTCTATGTGCACCTGACGTATGCATTTTATACACTTTCTAGATATCAGATGCCATACGCGATGGAGCGGAAGGCTTTTTCAGGACTCAATATGGGACCATCTCCAAGATGGCATTGTTATTAGCACTGGTAATCCTTGGAATTTACTTGTTTCGCAGCACGACACCTCAACAAGAATCCTCTGGCCTTGGAAGGTATTGCATGTTATTCTCTCTGCTTACATCTAATAACAGTTAAAAAAGGTATTTTATTTCTTTTCCTACTGGTTAGTAACTTATCTTACTGGCTTGCTATTGCAGGTCCACATCTGCTTATATTACAGTTGCTGCTTTTCTTCTTGGGGCTTTATGTTCAGGTATTGCTGGGTACGTCGGAATGTGGGTATCGGTACGTGCAAATGTACGAGTTGCTAGTGCTGCAAGACGTTCTGCAAGGGAGGCATTGCAGGTTATTTACTCTGCATGGTTGTTGGGATTTAATTGATTGGAATTTATTTTCCTGATTTTCTCTCTCATAGAAGATATCATATGTAGGTTGCTGTTCGTGCTGGTGGTTTCTCAGCCATTATTGTTGTTGGTATGGCTGTCATAGGTGTGTCAATTCTCTATGCTGCATTCTATGTTTGGTTGGGTGTGGATTCACCGGGTTCAATGAAGGTCACCGATTGTAAGTGTTCAAACTTAGTTGTTCCATCTCTTAGTTACTTATTATATTCATTTATTTACTTTTTTTTTTTTTTTTTTTTTTTACTTTTTACAAACAGATGAGCTATTGAAAATATTTAGTTGCTGGTGGTTATTTCTCTGTCCATCATACTTATTCAAATTAAAATAACTTTATGTATATTTTTCTTCATCGAGCATATGATGCTATGTGTACTGTGTAGTGCAGAACAATGAACTATCCGTTTGTGAAATAACTGGATGTATGTTTGTGCCCTTTACTTAATAGCGAGTTCTTTATTTCGTGTTGTTATTGTGTTCCTGCAAGCTTCAAATTCCTTGGTTGAATGTTACTTCCTTTTTTTTTAAAATAATTAAAAGATAATTTAATTTTTTTAGCTACGGAAAAATGATTATGTTACTTCCGATGTTACTCCCTCCATTTCTCAAAAATAGTTCACTTGGGAAAAACACAGCTTAGGGAATGGTAATTGACACTCTTAACTTCCCACTTCTCTATTTATTTTCCAAGTACACCTTTCTTCTATAACATGGAATCCAAGTGAACCCTCATTACTGCACGGAAGTAAAAGTAGTAAAACTACTTGGAGTAGTATGTCAAAGGGCCAGGGCCATTGCCCACTGCTGGTCTTGCCTATGCAGGGTCCTGGGAGGTGTGATTTTGGGGTTGATCCTAACCTTAGACGTTTTTTCACAAAGTGGCCGGACTTGAACCCGGCATTTGCGTTGGTAGCCCGAACCTTTACCATTGTGCTAAGCAATTATAGTAGTGTCAATGGGTAATGGAAAAACAATCAGAATTAATGCTTTAAATGCGTGAAGTGGCTTGTCATTTTGGAACTTTTAAAAAACCGAAGTGAACAATTTTTATGTAACAGAGAAATTATATGGAATATGTTGGATGTCTGTGGATGTAGATGGATGGTGGGTAAGTGCATCCACTTTTGATTTCGGAGTGGATTCTCTTTTTGTCACATATATTATTTCGGTTCCTGGGAATGATGGGAATAGCTTTATAAAATCCCAAAAAGCATATGAGTATGTTAACTGCACAGTTTATAAGATACAGCTGCATGCGATGGTAACTTTTTTGGCATTTACTGTTGATCTTATTGTACCTTGGGATCTACATTTTGCTGTGTAATTGTTTAAAACTAAACTATCCCAGGTGGCCGGATTGGTTGACCTTGGAGAAAATGGGTAAGATGTGGTTTGTTGCTTATGTTATCTATTTCTTAAATCTTGAGATAAACCTTGAGATATTTTCTGTGCATCTTAGTTTCATTCCAGAGTAGTGTTACTGTGCGGACAGATTGATCTTGGAAAGAGACCCCATCATGCATCAGTTTGATGTTTAAACTGGGGCCTGCTAATGACTGGAGAACAAAAGGACCCTGGTTCGCTTCTGTAAACCCATTGAGTTGTTGAAACTTAGATTAAAAAGGGGGTTGGGTGGAGAAGATTACAGTTCAAGTTTAACTGATAGGCATATTTTCATAAATCTATGCTGTATGCTCGTAAACATGCTCAGAATCGTTTGTGAAATCCTGTTAGAAGAGAATAATTGCATTCCTTGTGAGTTGCACAATCATTTCTCTTGGCTTTAACTTCAACTACTAATGCATGAATCATTTGATGATTAATGCCATAAATATCACTCGAAGACAGAAGGAAACCACTAAAGGAAAAAAAAAAATACAATTCTGAGCAAACTAAGGTTCTTGTTGGTATGATTTCTTGGGTACCTGTTCTGCTCTTCCTGGTGTGACAATATCAGGTATGAGTATGAAAAACATAGTTGTTAAGGCGCCAAGGCGAACCAAGGTGTTGGAGGTCTGACGGATGCCCGAGGCACCCTCCTAGGCTATTAAGGCGGCCTATTTTCCAAGGCCCCACGAATGCTCCTGGATGTCTAGGCGACGCCTTGACAAATATGATGAGAAACCAGCAGCTAAAGAGAACTGAGAGCCAAAGAGAGAGAGAGAATTGATGGAGAGATTGTTTAGAGCAGTCGATTTGCTCTTGCAAACTCCCGCGGTTTCTATTCATAATGAATGAATGAGATCACAATAAAGCAAGAGTGGATAACAACCACCACCCATGAAAGACTAATTCTAATAGAATTTTAGAGATATGGATAAGAAAACGTGGTGGAGGGATGCGGGACCCGGGTTGGAAAACCCTAATTGGATCCACAGTGGGCCCACCCAAATAATAACCAACTCAAATAGCAATATTAGTGGTGGATTTGGTAAATAACCAGAATTTAATAACTAGATATGAAACAAACAGAGCTTTAGAATATGATAGGAAGTAAAATTAAATATGAAGGGTAAACTTGGAATGAAGAATAAAAAGGGACAAAAGAGAATTAAAGATCGAAAGAGGGTTAAAATCAGAAAGAAGATTAGGAATGAGGATTAAATAAAACAAACATTAGAGACCAAGGACTTTTCTGCAATTTCCAGAATAGTACTTCAATCTCATGACAGAATAGGAGACGGTAACCAGATTTAGGGAAATCGAGAGCTCTCTCTCAATAGGTCACGAATTAGCTTGAAACTTCAAGGGGTGAGCCGCAATTCATAGGCCTACTGTTTCCCACTTGTTACGATATGGCCCATTAGGGCCCATATCGATATCGGCTGGGCGGTAATTACCACCAGCCGATATCTATATGGATGTCTTAGTTTGTTTCCTTTTCTTGTGTTTTTGTTATTTCTATCATAAGTCCATTGTAGTTTCTTCTTTTAGTCCTCTCCTATTATAGGTTCTTTCCTTGTAATGGGTGTATGCATTCTCTATAAATAAAAGTAATTGAGGAGAGAGTAGGATACTGTTTTCGGTTACAGCACACTGCTGTATCGAATTCTCTCTCTCCTTCTCTTCTTCTTCTCTCCTACTTCTCTTCTATCTTCTTCTCTCTCTTTGGTTTCTAGTTTGTGAAGCTTGTTGTAGACCATGAAGTTGATGATGGACTTTCTAGTGGGACTAGTCCAATCATCACACATAATGGTCACCCCATATGTATCCTAGTTAATATTAAGCCTTCTATCTAATCTTGTAGTTCTTTTTTCATTCTAAGGAGATACACATTCATGATTTCATATGCATTGGGGGCTTTAACCCCAGGACCAGCCTCACCAATTGCATCAAACATGGTTTGATAGTATGGGCCCGTAGTGGTATTTGTTGGGATACTATTAAATAAGGACCACTTAACATAGGCATCCCCAGAATATTCTTTTGTATTCTTCTACATTGACTTCAGTCTCTTCTGCTTGTTTCCAAGCTTCTTAAAAACTGTTGGATCCTGGCGTAGGGTCTCAACATATTCCTCATCCCTAGCACGTGGTGCTTGGGGTTGTGCTCTAGTACTTTGTGATCTTCTAAACACGAAAGCCTTACTCCGTGTTTGTGGTTGAGGCTGTTGAAATGATCCACTACCACTGCTATTTGCCCTATGGCGATGGCCCTCAACCTATCCCTATCCTCTGAAGAGAGACTCTATTAGTTATTGTTGCCCGTCTCACATTTCTAACCTCAGCCTTAGTCATACCTGTAGTATCTATGCCATCATCATCAGAATCATCATCCATAACACCTCCCACTGTGCCGCGAATTGTCTCCTCAAATTGCATCCTACTTTTTTCTTTCTCAGCCCTTTTCTGTTGTCCTCCCTTGATCTGTTTGCCTACGGCCCTGGAAATCCCCACAGGAACCATAAGACATTTCGTTACATCTATATTGGTGCCACTCAAGTGTTGCTTAAGTCAGGTGACCTCACCAGACATTAGCTTTTTCCTACAGAATTTGCATTGGGTCTTCCATCTATCACCGTCAATGGCAGTACCATATTGCCATGCCATATCAGTACGACCACCATCACCTCCCTTACCAGACCCCTAAGCAGCCATTATATTTATATCTCGTTGGCACTATTACATAAGTTGATAAAATAAAGAAACTTAAATCAATAAGTTTACTATAATAAAACTTAAAATGGATGAACATAAGAAGCATCAAATATGCGAATACAACTCAAAACACATTAAAATTACTTTTCAAAATTTTATTCATATTTTATAAGAAAATAGAATATTTTTCCTAATTTTTCCTATTTTACAGAATTATTTAGATATTATTATTAATTTCAGATATTACATAAAAATATTTTTTTTTCCAAAAATAAGATCTGACATCATGGAACCATATATTGGCTAATGGTGTTCAACATATATTATTTTAAACACCAACAGATAAGCATTCATAGTTTTTTTATTAATTTTTTATTGCTGGAAAATAGGATTTATTAATCAGAAGTTAAAAAAAAAAAACAAAAATATCTTCTAAAAAAAAAATTTGAAACGTGACTGCGTAGATTGGCCAACGATGTTCAACATACATTATTTTGAAAGTCAATCGATTAATATTTAAGAAATGTAATTTTCATTTTTTTAAACAAAAAATAAAATAAATATATATACATACAAAAAAAAAATGAAACCGTGGCCATATAGACCGGCCAACGATGTTCATCATATATTATTTTGAGAACCATCTAATAAATATTTTTCATATTTATTTCATTCTTTAATTGTTGGAAAATTTGTTTTTTTTTAAACAGAAAATTAAAATAATAAATATATATGCAAGAAAAAAAATTCGAATGAGAGGTTGTAGATCGGGCTCATGTGTCTCACATAAAAATTTCATCAACATCCACATGTATTGAACATTTTCATGTAAAAATTGAGTTTTGGGGGAAAAAACCTTACCTCAAATAGTAGATTTGCCAAGAAGAGGTGGAATGGAGACTCCAACAACACTTGGTGGAGTGATTTGGAAAGAATAAGCAAAATCGAACCTTAGAAGAAAGTTGGAGAAGGAGTAGAGTAAAGAGGGTAAACAGAGTTTTTTTGCACCAAAAGAAGACTCTCAGTCAAGATTTCGACCGAGAATGATGTTTTATATAGGAAACCAGTTCGAAGCTGGTCTTACCAAGTCGAAAGACTTGAAACCAGTTCGAGACTGGTCGAGACTGGTCTAAACCAGCCGAAACTGGTCGGGACCAGTCGAAACCAGGTCGAGATGGTCGAGACCCAGTTTCAACCTGGTGTCTTGTCTCGACCCAGTCGAGAACACCGAAAAAATCGAGATCTCTGCTGAGATTTTTAACTATGTTAGCAACACAACTTTGTCTAGATTCACCCCCTCATCCATTCATCCTTCCACATGACTCAAATCAGTGAAGAAATCCTGGTAATCTAGGCGGAAAACCTTTTCCAATTGTTTAATCAAAACTCGTCTTAGATTCTTCTCTCTCTCTCTCTCTCTCTCTCTCTCTCTCTCTCTCTCTCTCTATATATATATATATATATATATATATATATATATATATATATATATATATATATATATATATATATATATATATATATAAACGGTGGAATGTGATGAAGTATGATCAAAACATGTGTATATGTGATATCTTTGTAATAAGGAGTTGTCTTTTGGATTTTGTTGTTGTACCCACATGTGTTGAACACTATCATGCATCTGACGTTACCATACACCTAGTGTTCATTACTTTTAAAAAATAAGAGAAACTGGGAGGGAAGAGAGTGCATCCCCGTAGGAAGAGAACGCATTGCCCTATATGAAAGTGAAGTATTATATACTCATATGGATATGTTTAGGTGTAGGTTTAGGGTTGCTTTGATCAAGGAGGTCACTTGTGTGGGAAATGGTCTCAATTGGCTGTATCATTTTTATGAGGTCGATCTACAGCAGAAAGAAGAAAGACATCTCCATACATAAATATTACCGTCATTATGATAACAAGAAACTTGATGTCCTGGTCAAGGATATACTTCCAAATGACTGAGGACTTAGGTTTCCTTGTGTAGCAAAGGGGTATACCTTTAAATATAGATTGTTCTATAGTTTTATTTTCATGTTTTTTTCTATGGTTTTGTTTTCATGTTTGGTTGTTGTATGTGTCATGTTTCCATGAAGTCATACAATTTTCTAACCAATTGTTTTCTCTGTGATTTGTTGCTTGGATTTTTTATACATATTTCTCAGTGCCTCTTCTCCTGGTGGGCTATGGTTTTGGAGCATCATTTGTTGCCCTTTTTGCTCAGTTGGGTGGAGGAATATACACGAAAGCCGCCGATGTTGGAGCCGATCTTGTTGGTAAAGTAGAGCAGGGGATACCTGAAGATGATCCTCGAAATCCTGCTGTCATTGCAGATCTGGTACTTTTTGCTTCTATTGTTGAAACTTATTTACTGGAAAATTTTTGCTGCTTTTCTGGCATTGGTTTATGGTTTTCTCAGTGATTGTTGACAAAGGGAACTTAGTAAAATAAGAAGGATTCTGGGAGAACAAAAAGAGTCAGCTGCAAAAGGACAGTATCTAAAGAGAACAGTATTTTGCAGCTGGTTGAGTGAGGGAAAAAAAAACTGATTTTACTATTTAGGTGGCCTGTCCTCTACTTATGATAGTTCAAGTCAAGTCCCTGCCAATGCTTATGAGCTGCTACGGATGGGACTATTGGACTGGTCCTCAGAATTATGAACAAAACTGCTGTTTAATACATGATCTTTGAACTTCTTTGCATGATAAGCTTCCCTCTAATTAGTCTAATGCAGCTGTGAGTGAGAAGAGGATGTTCATCAAAGGGATCAATTCCTTGGAATATTTTCCTTCTACTGTTTCAAGGTGTGACCTATGTTTGGTTGGAGGAGAGATATTTAGTGCATATTTGTTTAAGATTTGGGTCCATCCAAACCGCCAAACTTTAGGATGTAGTGACCTACCTAAATCAGCTCCGTACAAATGATTCTTGTGGCTTGAGTTATCATCAAACACCAGTAGATCAATGTTCAAGCTCCGGGAATGCTTCTTAGGTGTGTCAATTCTCATTGATCTACGTTAGTCCATTAGTTAGAAGAGTTTTGTTTTTCGTGTAAGGTTAGATGTCTTTATATGTTAGTTGGGATAATGGTTAATGATCTTCTATTGTTAGGTCTCTTTCAGAAGAGTTGCAGCCTATTTATATCACTTGTACATACATCGGAGTTAACTAACTGTCCATCATTCATTAAATTTTTTATAAGTCGTGCCCTTGTACGTATAGTTTAATTTGATGCTTTCTGTGTACGTGGTTAAGGTTTATGGACTTGCTTTTAGAGAATGGATCTCTAGACACAACAGGTTTGATGGTTGAACCTTGGAGAAAACAGCATTTACAAGCAATAAGATGGATCTACAAATAACTTTGGTGTTCAATCTAAGAAGAAGAAGTTAACCTAATTGTTTATCTTAGGCAGTTTATTAAATCAATGGTTTGGTGGTCCTATCTTAATGGTTATCTCTGTGGATTTCTAATTGATAACTGCAGGAAGTTGTATTCCAGGGAAACTGAACTTTTTCAGCTTCTTGGTGGCAAAGACGGTTAAGGCAATTCAAGTTAACAAGCCCTCTTTGCTACAGGATCTTAATTCAGTCCAAACACAAAATCTGCAGTAAAAAGTAACAAAGAAACCACTTATCTGGAAATCCGACCGTCAGAATTTAATGAAACTTGGTGTGGATGTTCTTTGTAACCATTGTGAACATCCCTCCAAATTTGAAGATGATCCAAGAAGGTTTGAAGTAGTTATTGATCACGCAAGTCGGCTGGACCTGGTACTGCCCAGCAGTAGTGTATTTTTTTCAATTGTTGAGTGTTGTCGTGAGCCAAATCAGCAAGAGAGTAACTGAACATGTATTAAAGCAGTGTCGCCAGCTAGGTGAGGAGGTTTGTGAATCAAAACAAAATCAGAAATTCAAGGAATGAAGAGATAAGTGGTTGAGTCTCACAACCATGGGACCCGACCAGAAAAAATAGGAGTTGCTCTCTTAATTTTCTGGAAACGTCTCTTACTGCTGCCAGCCACTTCCTCTCTTATTTATAGCTTTGAAACTCTACAGATAAAATAGGAAATTACATACTGAAATTAAGGAAAGCTAACTTCCTTTATTAATTAGGAAGCTTCTTAAAACATAAAAATAGGAAACTTAAATTTAGGCTAGTCTTAGTCTCCAAGCAACTAAGACTCCTAAACTTACTAAACTACTTTTTAGGAAACTAACAATAGGAATAGAATCTCAAATTAATTAGGAAACTAAAAGAGAATAAAATCCTAACTAACATAGAGCTGGCGGCAATAGGAGAGATATCTAGATCTCTCGACTTCCTCTAAATCCTGGCGGTAATAGGAGTTCTCTAAAAGAGATCTCGGCTGCTCTAGCTGGGCTGGTTTTTAATTGGGCCAGGCCCAACTCTTGATCTGCATCACTTCTACTTTTTCTGCTGGAACCTTTTTTATGTTGGGCAAATGCAAATCTGTATGCATGTATTATATTAAAACTTTCAAACATATACCTTACCAGAGTAGTTTTTTTATGAGGTACCTTATTTAAGGAAAAACATTTTAACTTGATATAGTTTCCTTGTCATGTTGAAGGTTGGAGACAATGTGGGTGATTGTGCTGCTCGGGGTGCTGATCTTTTTGAAAGTATTGCAGCAGAAATAGTCAGTGCTATGATACTAGGAGGAACAATGGCACAGCACTGCAAAATTGAAGGCAGGTTTCTTATTTGATATTTATATATATTGAAAAATCATATCTGCTGACTATGACTACAATTCATGGTTAATATTCTAGATTGTGATCCTACTGTATTATATTATCAATTTTATGTCTTAAAGTTAGTGCAGCATCTCATGTTACGGGTGAGATTTCTAATTGTATAATGCTTGAATGATCTGGTCAGAGGTATTGTTCTCGAATTTAGCATCTTCATCTAGAGGTTAAGACTTAAACAATAATTATTATTAAAATTGGGTAAGAAAGTAGTGCATAGGGAATTTTTTTTGTACATTTAGCAGCATCTGCTTGGGCAATGTAATAGGTAAAGCTTCCTTATCTTTGTAATCATTATTATAATGTGTACTAAGTTACTTATTTATTTATAGTAAATAAAATTCATTAGTCAAAAGGGATATTACATGCAATAATAGATACACTGGTGAGAGTCATTGATGTAGGCTAACCTAGGGTCTCTAGTTTACCCTACTCTAACACGACAAACTAACAGAAGGATTAAAGAAATAATTAACTAATGTGTAGGGACTGTTATGGGTAGCAACGCACATGACATGCTTACGAGATTAGTATTATGATAACCACAAGTAAAAAATAGTATAAAGCCAAGTAACATGATCAACTAAGCAATTATTAATTAGGTTTCATGTCATGTTCATAATAAACCATAGCTTAAGAAGTACTAATGTGCAAAAGATTTCAAAACTCCTAAAACTAACAAGATTAAATGCCTAATGATTAGATAAACCCATGAACATGTAAAAACAGTAACTTCTCAATAATTAAAGAAATGAAATCCTAATTATAATACGGTAAATATGAAGGTTCAGTTGTAACGATGCTATCAAAGTGGCTGCCCACGTTAGTAAGCACTAACTTGACATTCACTATGGCAGAAATTATTTAGATTAGAGTTACAACTCAACATAATGTACTAGAACAAAAATAAATAACCCAATAACAGGTTATCACTATGATAATGGGTAACAGAAAATGGTGGGTATAAGGAAACACTAAAAGAACTAAGGTTTACTGTGCTGTTAGAGTTACAACAGGGATTCTTGGGTCAATTTCTTTATAACCCGTAACCAAACAGCAACAAAAAAGAGAGGGGAATAAGGGGTACTGCCGAGAGCAGTATGGGAAATTTCTGCAACCAGAAAGAGGGGAGGGAGGAAAAATAAGAGAGAGAAGGAAGGAATGAATTTGACAATAGATTCAGGGGAAGGGGACGTATCTGTCCTGATCACAGGAGAGAAACCGAGAGAGAGAGAGGCGGCTGGATGACTTGCATACCTGAGAGAGAGAGAGAGAGAGAGGGAGAGACGAGAGCAATTTTCTGCTTTCTATTTTTTTCTGTTATCAATAATCATCATCTCTAAATTTCATTAATTAAAAAAGAGCCTTTATAAAGCTTACAATCCTAATTAGAGTATAACTCTAAAGACTAATAAAAACAAACCAAATCATAAACCAACTAAACAACTAAAAGGGGCCCATAGCTAGGACCCACAACTCTAACAAACTAAAGAGCTAGAGCCCACGTATAATGTATGTGGGGTCCACCATA
This sequence comes from Protea cynaroides, assembly GCA_028583415.1. Taxonomy (NCBI): domain Eukaryota; kingdom Viridiplantae; phylum Streptophyta; class Magnoliopsida; order Proteales; family Proteaceae; genus Protea; species Protea cynaroides. The sequence goes on along the minus strand of CM053269.1, from coordinate 63,893,461 downwards.
AAATAAATAACAGAAAAGATCCCATGCCTCCGACAATAAAATAAAATAAATAGAATCCTAAATCTACTAGGAATCCTAGATGTCCTCATCAGTCATCTTTTACAAGTTTACAGAGCTCATCTGGAAAATCTGGAGGATAAATAATGGTCTCAGTAGCTCCGGTAGCTATGGATGTAAAGTAATCCGCTGGTTGATTAAGCTGCCGCTATACATGTTGATAATTTTTCCAAGCCAGCCTATCTCCCAAGTGTACAATTTTGCTATTTGAATGCTTCAGAAATCACAATCCATGGGCCAGCCACTTTTTTCGGCAAAATGTCAATAGCCAGCTTTGAATCCAAATGGATAGGGAGCTTCTGAATGTTCCTCTCCAAACATAACATAACACCTTTAAATATGGAAAACAACTCCATAAACAATACTAACCTGTTGCCATCAACACCCACATAAGCAAATATTGGAGCACCTGTTGCATCACGAATCCAGCGTCCATGAGAGGCCCTCTCTTGATCCAGAGAACCATCACAGTGCAATGCAGCTACATCCTGAGGTGGAATCATCCATGAACATGCTTTCGGTAACTGGGAAATCCATAGTACCTGCACTTCCCAACTGTCCACAAGGAACATATTCTTTGAATTCTGATTACCTGTATGCCCGAGACTGTTGCACTTTATCAGAACATCCTCCTAGATGGCAGAGGGAATCTGAGGTCGTGTTCTTGTTTTGTATAGCCTCCTTTGGGGTGTACATATAATTTTTTACCTCGCACCTAGTAAAACTAACCATTACTTATCACACACAAAAAGAAAAATTTTATTTTTGCCTGGATCAGGATGTAGCAAACATCTTAAAATGCCCCGAAAAACTGGTGATATAGTTAGGGTTGGCATTAAATAGGACACTATTTTCTTCCATGTGTGTTCTATTTCAGGAATTTACAATTTCTTCATGGGTTCTTTAATTATCGCTCGTGGTAAGAAATAGTTCCGACACTTAATTCATAGAAATTTAGAAGCAAAATGATAATTTAGAAGCTCAAACACTTTATGTTTGTGAGTGGAAAATTCTTTCTGAAGTAATAGTAAAGCAGCCTGTACAATCTCCAGTTGCTCTTAGAAGAAAGAATCTTGAAGTGGATAGTGTGCCTGATAGAATTTCAACTTAGAATTTCAACCATCTTTACCAAGGCTCTTCTGGTCGCATGCGTGATTCTTCCATATCCGATGAGCGACTTGCCATTTGGGATTTCTTCACAGAAGCTAACGCATGTGTAACAACAAAAATGTTAGCACCCACATGAATTTTTAACAGGAAAAGTGACACAAACATGAATGCTCAACACCAACTTCAGTTTCAAAACCACAGGTGGAGCAAAAAGAAATAATGCTTCCAAAGCTCATCCAAAAGAAAGGAAAACAGAGCACCACCAAATGAAGAAACCGAGAGAGGTTTATGGGACTTCTCATAGGGAGGAGCTGCTGGTCGCTAGAGGTGATGTTCGCCGGACCAAATGGAGGTGGAGATATGAACATTGGAAGAAATGGTTTGGGAATGAGACATTTGAAATATGAGGGTTTGGGAAAGGTCAGGAAGGTTAAAATTTTCATTTATTGGTTGTAAACCCATCAAGGGTAAAGTTGTTTCTTAAAATTTGTGCTTAACACCATTAACTAAAAGGAAGCAACTGTAATTGTTAGAAACTTTTAGGGTAGGGGGTGGGAATTAGGCAATTGTCAAGGGAGGTATGAGTAATTTTCTCAAAAAACTATAACTATCAAATCAAACACTCAAACTACTAAGCTGAGTATTAAGATTGTAAATGTAGTTTTCTTTCTAAAGCAAGTTTAAGGGGGTGGGGAATGTTCGGAACCCAAAACAGTATAGCCTTTGGCTAGTCAAGAGCTGCGGCAGCAAAATGCACCGGATTTGGCTTCTGCTATCATTGCTATAGAAAGAATGGTAATTTACATGGAAAAAACCTACTCATTTGCAACTTTCAAAGAAGAGAAGAGAAAGCAACTCAAATGCTAAATTGGAGAGCAGAATCCACTCGCTTAACTAAAGGCAAGGTGAGGTAGCTCTTGTCATACCACTAAATTCTTTGTGAAATTGAGGAGAGCAGCCGAACCCTTTATTATATTAGTGGGTAGGTTAACCTTTTTCTTGTTAATCAGGGTCCTACATGGTTTGACGCAAATGTAGCCCTTCCTGAAAACCTTTTTGACTATTGCTCTTGCTTTGGCAGATTTTGATGACCCATACTGCAATTACGCAGATTTTTGCTCGATGGCCGAAGCGTGCCTATAGCAGCCTGATCATCACAGAACATCTTCATTGGTTGAGTTATTGGGAAACCCACTCTTGAAGAAGAGACTTTAACCACTTTAACTTTGTGGCAATATGCACCATGGCTCTATACTCAACTTTAGCCCTAGACCGAGCCACAATAGTTTGCTTTTTACTTTTCCATGTCACAAGGTACAATAGCCTGTAGTAGACCTTATATCATCATCAGTGCCTGCCTAATCAACATTATAATACCTTTTTAGATCAATATGCTGATGCCAATGATAAATGAGGCCCTTGCTAGGAGCCTTCTTTAGGTACCGTAATATGCAGAACTGCAGAAGCATAGTTGTCAAGGCGTCGCCTAGGCGCCCTTGTGACGCCTTGGAAAATCGATCGCCTTGATCGCCTAGCCGCCCTGTCAAGCCTCCAACGCCTTGGTGCCTAGACAACTATGTGCGGAAAGTGGCTTCCCAGTGAAAATGCTTGGGAATTTGCATGAACTGACTGACAACCCCAACAACGAAAGATATATCTGGTTTAGTGACAGTAAGGGATATGAGTTTCCCTTCTAGTTTCCCATTAATTCTACAAAATCTTCATTGTCATTGGTTTTTAATTTCTGGTGAGGATCCATTGGGGTGTCTACTAGTTTAGAATCGAGTAACCCAGACTTGGACAAAAGGTCTGACACATACTTCCATTGTGAGAAACTGATAAATACCAAGAAAATAATGTAGTAAACCCAAAATTTTCATTTGGAAGTGTTGGTTTAAGTAGGACTTAACCTCAGTTATGTCAGATACATCATCACTTGTAATAAAAAATTCATCTACATAAACTGCTATCACAACCACCTTGGAATGCCTTCGCTTGACAAATACAGAATGATCAAAATAACACGGGGAAAAACCACTTTGAGTAATGACAGTTAAATTTATCAAACCGGGTGTGTGGTGACTGTTTTAACCCGTATATGGCTTTGTTCAACATGCACACTTTGGAAGAGTCGTCCCCCTCCCCAAAGGAGCAACATACCTTGGAGCCTAGAGGTTAATCCATATCACCGCTTTGTGTAGATCCCCGTACAGGAAGACATTCTTAGGCCCCGTTTGATAACACTCCAGCTCCCATGGAGCTACTTTTGGTTCAGAGTTTTTTTCTACTTCTTCTCCAGAGTCGGGATTTTTGGAGTAGAATGCTGTTTGATAACGTTGCTCCAAAATCAAAAGACTATGCTTCCAGAATGCTGTTTGGTGGTGGTGGTGTTGGTTTGGGGGGGGGGGTGGTGGTGCTGGTGGGTGGCGGCGGCAGCGATGCTGGTGGGTGGTGGTGGTGGTAGAGGCGGGGGGTGGTGGGTGGTGGCGGTAGGGATGGGTGGGTGGTGGTGGTAGGTGATGGTGGCGACGGTAGTGGTTGGTGGTGGTGGCAATGGTGGTAGTGGTAGGTGGTGGCGATGGTGGTAGTGGTAGGTGGTGGGTGGTGGTGGTGCCGTTGGTGGTAAGTGGTGAGTGGTGGTGGTAGCCGAGGCGGTGGTGGTGGGTGGAGGGTGGTGGTGAGGATGGTGGCGATGGAGGGGTGGTGGTGAGGATGGTGGTGGTGGATAGGTGGTGGTGGTGATGGCAGTGCCAGTGGTGGTGGTGATGGCAGTCGGTAGTGGTAATAGCTCCAGAGCAAGAGAAGTAAGTGTTTTTAGCTCCCATAAACATTTTTGGAGCGGTTCACTCCATGGGAGTCAAAACTTGAACCGTGTTTATCAATCGCCATTCTATTCCGGATTAGCTCCGGAGCTAAGAAGTAGGGAGCTGGAGTGTTATCAAACGGGGCCTTAACATCTATTTGAAAAGGGACCAATCTAAATTCACACCCAAGGAGATAAGAACCCAAATTGACTTAAGACGGCAACAAGAAAAAATGTTTCAAAATAATGAACCATGTACGTCTCAGTAAACCCTTTAGCAACCAGCTGCTTTAAGATGTTTAATTGAGCCTTCGAGATTGTGCTTAATGGTGTAAACCCAACAACAGTGTACAAGGACCTTACTGGCCAGAAAATCCACTAGATTCCATGTTCGACCAGAGACCAAGGTATCAATCTCAACATCCATAGCCACTTTCCACCCGGGGTTTGCCAAGGCTTGAAGATCGGTGGTAGGGACAAAAGTCGTAGATAGGGATAAAACCAGATGATAGGTAGAGGATGGTAGATTGGAAGTAGAGACGAAGCGATCAATAAGTTAAGCAATTAAGGACTTATGGGTACAGGAACGCGTACCTTTATGATGGACAACAAGTAAGTCAGGGGAGAGATCTCAGGACCAAGAGCAAATTGTGAGAGTGCAGAGCAAGGACCGGAGCAGGAGGCGCTGAGTTCTTGTGTTGCTGTTGCACCTACAATGGAGGTGGAGCAGTAGGAGGAGTTGGTGGGTTGTCATAGGGAGTCAAGGAGTGACCAACAAAAGGGGAGGTGGATGGTAGTAGGAGTTAGGGCGGTAGGAACGGCGGTAGTGTAGTAAGAGGTACTCAAAAAATGCGACATCAACACTAACAAAATGTTTGTGAGTAAGGGGATCATAACACTTGTATCCTTTTTGAGTCCTAGAATAACCAAGAAAATACACTCGATGGATTGGAGGGATAGTTTATTGATCTAAGGCTGCAAAACATGAGCAAAGCAAATAAAACCGAACACTCGCGGAGGACAATAAAAAAGGGAGCATTAGGACAAAGGATAGATTAGAGTATGGAATTTTGTTATGGAGGACAGAGGAAGGCATACTATTAAAAAAATAATTAGCAAGAATAGCATCAGACTATATATGTTTAGGATCATGCATGTGAAGCATAATGGATCTAGCCGTCTCTAACAGGTGGTGGTTTTCACGTTCCATGCCCTCATTCTGTTGTAACAGCAAATTGTGTAATGAAGCATGTCATTTACCAAAAAAAAAAAAAAAGAAGAAGAAGAAGAAATTGCAAGTTGAGGTATATTAAAGATTATTATTAGTGCAAAAAAATTTAATAGAAACCCCAAGCTAAACTTTTATTTCCTAGTAAAATCCTATAAACACACCAAGGAACTCATAATGATCTCCGAGCAAATAAAGCCAAGTCATTCTGGAGTGATCATCCACAAAACTAACAGAGTAATGAAATCTTCTTAGTTTATTAAAGACACGACAGGGTCCTCTAATATCATAATGCACAAAAGAAAAATAGAGACGAACTTCTAGACTCAGCATGAGTAGGCAAGGGATTTAAAGGTAACAGAACAGTTTAAAGATTTGATTCATTGACTAGTGGAAACAAGGTTAAGGGGTAAATAGGGAACATGGAGAATAGATGACAGGGTCATGGAGGGTGTAGGGGATATTGTTCCATGCCCTGTCAATTGAGTGGATGGACCATCAACAAAGAAAACACAAACAAAATTTGAATTTGGGTAATGGAAATAAATAGGGTAGACTTGCTATTTATACACGATAAGAGGCTCCAAAATCAATGATCCCTGGAGTTGGGATGTGGTAGCATAGTTGTCAAGGTGCCAAGCTCACCCGATGTGCTGGAGACGTGTTTGGGCACCTAGACATACCCAAGGCATTATAAGCGTACATCTTAATAAGAGGATTTATACAAAATGGAAGGGGTTAATGCATCGATTTTATTGTTTTTAATATATATGCATGATTCCATGCATTATGATGTATATGTACTTTATACATCCAATAAAAATGCTACTGACATTAATTTAAAAAAATAAAATAAAACAAGGCGTGATACAATAAGGTGATCAACTACCTAGTTCTATCTGACTTGCTGGGACGCCTTGATAACTATGTGTGGTAAAGAGTAGTGCAATGGTACTTGTGTGGGCGAGGGTAACTGTGGAAGATGGACCAGCTTGCTCAAATTGGTGCACACGCCGGGAGTAACAGTTCCACATCACGGGAGACATTACCTAATGAAGAGGTGGCCAGTACAAGAGCCGGTGCGATGTCATTGGAGTAGGAACTTGACCACTTGAAACTACTAAAGTACTTATTAAGAGATTGGTCACCCTGTGAGAAGTTAGACATTTCTCATACAGTTCATAGATCTGTGAAATATTCCTTTTTTGGTTGTGGCTTTCTCGTAAGTCTTCCCATATACCTTTAGCGGTGGAATGGAATATAACATTGGAGGCAATGGTTGGATCAATGCTATTCCACAACCAGATTTGGAGTGTGGAATTTTCATGCTTCTAGTCATCATGCCTTGATGGTATTGGCTTTTTGGCCTCATTGGATGGAGGATCGTTAGTGAGATATTTCAGTTTACCTTTAGAGTGGATGTAAGCTTTGACTGCTTGAGCCCATAACAGGTAGTTAGAACTTAGAAACACCATTAAGCTTAATGGTGGTAATCTCAACAGGGGTATGGTTATGGGTGCTATCCGATTGAGACTTTAGAGTAGCCATTATAAAGACGATGAACCAGTAGGTCAGGCCAGGAACAGCAGTAGTAACAGAACACAAATAGAGAAACCAGCTGCAGTTGTAGGTATATAAAATTTCACCTGAATGTACCAGCAGAAGGCAGAGTAGGTTCAGTAACTTGCGGCAGCAGCAGAGGGCATAAAAACAGCACCAGATTGCACTAGCTCTAGGTAGAGCAGATATAGGAACTTGTGGCAGCAGCCCAATGTATAGAACACAAAAAAAAAAAAGAAAAAAAAAATCAGATAATAGCAGCAGTAGTTAGATCAGGTACTGGAACTTGCGGCAGCATTAGAAGGTAGAACAGGCAGCAGATATACCAAGAGACCAGCAGAGAACTTGTGGCAGCTTTTAGAATATGAACAGGAGGTAGAGGAACCTTGCGGCAGCATAGAACATGTCCAGTTTAACTTTGTGACATCACAAACTGGGGTTATATGCAGTAAAGGAGCAGCATTGGTTGCTGCAACCAGTATGATGAGAAATCTGTTGAAAAGACTATCAAACCAGCAAGGATGTGGAGACATTTTTATAATTTATATGCTCTGATACCATGTAACTGAACACCAAATAATATAAACCAGAAGAGAAAAAAGGAGAGAGAAAGGAGAGAGAGTCGATTCTGCTAAGGAAGGAGGAATCAATCAGCTTGATTATCTCCCCCCAGCAACATCTATCTAAAGAAATGGAAAAGACTAAAGAAATAGTCTAGTGCTAGTAGGAAACAGGAATCCTACTATGCTAGTTACAAATAAAGTAGATAAGATATAGGAGATAGGGCTCATAGAAGAGAGCAGTTCTAGATATACTATGAGATCAAAAGAAGATAAAATAAAGAGTGATTAAACAACCATCCAGTCAATATAATAATCTTCACAATGAGGCTTCTAAGCTGATGTGGCACTGCTGCTATGCTGCTATTATTGCTGGGAATGGACCATGGTAATGAGGTCCATTCCCTGATCGCTATCAATTCTATTTCATCCTAGCTGTGAGGGTTTTAAGTATTCACCATTGGTTGAATGACTTAAGGTTTGGGAGAGGGCTCCAATGGTGTCTTCCAATGGGTGCATGATGCAATTATTTTTTGAGCCTATCATATGATCCAATTTTAACCGTAGTGTGGTCCTTTGGTGTTTTGAGATATTCCTGCTTCTGCAAAGGTTTGGAGAAAAGTATTCATGGAGAGGAACCTCATGTGGGTGGCTCAGTTGGTGAGGGACCATGACTCAGGAAGCAGAGGTCCTGAGTTCAACTCCCTTGGGGCCATGCAAGTTCTCCAAATTGATTGCATTCTAGGGGGGGAAATAGGCTAGAGAGGAGGAAGTTCTTCGAGGATTTCTGACTTTTGAATGATATATTTTATTGCAAATGAGATGATGGCAATGTTTGGCCCTTAGTTCTTCATTTTGTGTGCGATCTGCAAAAGGCAGTTGGAGTTTCTTCTTTTCACTCTTAGGGCAAAATGGGTATGCTCCTTGGATTTGATGGAGGTTTTTCATCTTGGGTCTTGTGGGAGGATGGTCTCTTTTGTGTTTGTATGGGATAGGAGGACTTGTATAAAAGTATATTTTAAAATTTACCTTTTTACTTGTGCTCAAAATATGTGACAATTAGTGCATAAATTGTGAATCAGGCGAACTGGATCAAGCAGGATGAATAGGTTCATTAGATTTATCCGGTTCAAAGATAGATTTAAGAAGGTGATTTTAGAGACGGATATGCTTCTGTTGGTGGACTGAATCAAGGATGAATTACAAAGCTCATGGCCTTGTAGATTATTCTTAACTTGGCCTCTAATATAAAATTCTAGAGAATATCCCTAGGAGAGCATAGTGTCCAGCACGCTAAGTAGATTCTAAAGCACTGATGATTGCGGAAGCATTCTGTTGAGGACTTTGTTTCAGTGATATGGCTAACTGATGTAATTCTTATTAACAACCTCCCCACCCCCCAACAGGTAAGTTTTGGAATGGATCGGACTAATTTCATAATATTAATGTTAAACTCATAAATATTTCATTAGATTTTAATATCCTACAGGTAGGTATACTGTCTTGTACATAATTTTTTTTTTTATTTTACTCATATTACTCTGTTTATATATATATATATATATATCTCTTCCCCCTCCCCCTCCCGAAAAAAAAAAAAAAAAAAAAGATTAGCATTTCTGGTTCTTGAAAAGTTTAATGCATGAATTTTCATTTCTCATGCTTGGACCAGCTTATGGATGAGAGGCTGCCTCCAGATTGGTGCATGGTTGGATGGAACTTTGGTGCTTGTGGTTCTGGGGATTCCCAGAAGCTACCTTATGGATTAAAAGGGGCATGCCCAAATCCCAATGAGATTATGTCTGTGGGACAAAGAAGAATGAAGAAGGAGAATGGAGAAAACCGAGAGGGGAAGAAGAAGCTTGATTAGATTTTTCTTCTATTTCTCACGTTCTGCTTTATTTATATAATAAAAGATGCTTACAAAGGCAAAGCCTCAAAAGTACCCCTCACTAGTGTAGCCGGCCTTAATAACTAGAGTAGCTGACTTACAAATTAACAATCCTACTTTACTAACCACTAAACATCACCACTATTAATGACACTCAAGAACATAACACTCTCCCTCAAATTAATAAACATAAATATAAACCGCACAATCGGTTTTCAACATATATAGTGGTCAGAGACACTAGGGAGCACAAAGAAAACTTCATGGTAGCAATAACTCAAGAACACCAATCATCAGCAGTCTCAGTAGATAAAAATTGTCATGTCGAATAAACCCTACATAACCATCTTCAATGAACGAAATATGTGGTGAACTTCAATCTTCAATCCAAAATATAATACCAACAGTAGCAACATCATAAGTTCTTCTCAAGGCAGGCAGGTAGTAAGTAGTAATAATCAGCAACAGCAACAACATTATAAACTCTTCCCAAAGAAGGTAGTTAGTAAGTATTAATCTGCAAAGAAGAAAACAAAATGCAAAAATAGAGGTCACAGATAAAATTGCAGCTGTTGTTTTAGGTTTCGATCGAAACTGACCAAAATCTCCAAGTTGTCTAGTTTTCAGGCTAGGCCGAAACAGAACCTAGGATTGAAACTCATTGTGAAGGATTGTATCCCAAATAGCCAGGATAACCAGAATCACAATGATTCACCAAATAGTCAGAATATGAAAACTGACTATGGCAGAAAATTTGGCCAATTGATGCCAAGTTGCCAACCAAATAGTAAGATAGCGTGTAAAATATCACTACAAACTAAATATCCCACAATTTGAAGTCGATCCGATGGTTGGATCCAAAAATAAGAAGAAATCCTTGTCAGACTAGGTTTTCCCTGGTTTTACATGTTGGGCTAATATTCAGTTATGGAATTTCCGCCAAAAAGGCGTCCCAATGCATGAGGCTCCCGCTACTGCAAGGTCTGGAGAGGGCAGAATGTATGCAGCCATTGGATGCAAATCAGAATTGTAGCATTATAACCGATAATGATTAGAAGACGAGATCAAAAGATGGTTTCGATCTAATGATTAGATCTTAACCTAGGATTTAGGAAGATTCCTTGCTGAACTATGAGATTCCAGCCCAACCCAGATTCGATGGCAGCACACTTGAATCATATTAGGAGTGTTAAAATAATAACCCATGGCATCAGAATATAGTTTAAAAGGTTTAGTTATAATGAATAACAAAATCGATGGGACAGATTCTATGTTCATTAACAGAATTTGATACTCAGCAGAACCAGTGATAACTTCAGCCATGGCAGTCAACAACCATAAACAGAACAATAGTAGAACCAGAAGATTCAACTGCAGGGATGATACATTCCAGTCGTGAGCAAGGAACAGAGAACAGAGATGGAGTAATAATCCAAGCAATAACTTGATTCAGCAATGCAGTAGCATTAATCCTAAAATCAGAGAAGATTTGGATGGAAGAACAATCCAGAAACCAGGTATGTGCTGAGATTGATGAAGCATAGGATAATTGCAGAAATAACTTACTGGAAGATGGAGATTGAGAGAGGAGAGAGAAGAGAAACTTAAACGACTCTCTAGCCGACAACCTAGTTTGATACCATGTGACAGTAAAGAATGAAGAAGAAGAAGGAAGGAGAAGAAAGATACTGGAGGAAACCGAGAGGGAAAAAAGAGGATTGATTAGATTTTTCTTCTACCCCTCACATCCTGCTTTATTTATATGATAAAAGTACCTCACTAGTGTAGCCAACTTACACAATCCTCCTTTACTAACCATTTAACATCACTACGAAGACCCTCCACTAAACATCACCAATAATAATAATTATCAAGAACGTAGCAATGTCATTTGGAAATCTACAGCTAGAAGCTGGAGAAGTGCCGCTACCCCATTCTAGAGACTATGGGTCTATTGGCACTCTTTTTTTGATCCTCATAATCATTAGAAGCTGGCTTGAAGCCGAGAAGCATAACCCTAAGATGCTTAACTTAAAGATGCGCTTAGTTCTCTTGTTGTCGGTCCTTTGTGTATGTTCTGCATTATAGGAGAGCATGGTGGTCATGGTTTTGTGATTGAAATTTTTTTTATCAGTCTATAGATGTTTTAGCCTTTCCCTGCAGCAATGGTGGTTTCATTTAACAGTATTCATCTATTTCCCTTTTATCTATATCAACATGATAATGATTTTCTTTCCTGTATATCTGTCTGGGTATATTCTGTTTCCTCTTGTAGTTCACTCTTTCAGTAAAGAATGAAGAAGAATATGGAAGGAGAAGAAAGAGAATAGAGGAAACAGATTGGGAAAGAAGAGGATTGATTAGATTTTTCTTCTACCCCTCACGTCTTGCTTTATTTATATGATAAAAGATGCTTACAAAGACAAAAGTACATCTTGCTAGTGTAGCCGACCTTATTAATGAGATAGCCGACTTACAAATTAACAATCCTACTTACTAACCACCATAGATTAAAATCTCGGCGAGAGACGAGATCTTGAATTTCTCGACCTTCTCGACTTGGTCGAGATGAGACTGGGTAGGAAACGAGATCTCAAGATTCTCGACCAGTTTTCGAGCAGTCTTGTCTGGTCTCGACATTTTTGACCAGTTTTAGAAAAGTTTTCGATCATTTCTCAACATTTTCGACTAATTCTCTACCAGTTTTCGACTGGTCTCGACATAATGTATGAATTATGATTGTATGGTCTACTTGACTACTTTGAGTTTTTTTACTATGACAATTAACTAATTAAGTGCTATTATGTTTAGTCTGCTCCTAAAATACCTAAAATATAATTATACTGGCTCATTTGTTCTTCTTTGATCTTCTATTAGTGTAACATTATGTAGAATAACCAATATTATTCTAGGTTTACATCTAAACTTCAGACCAACACTGCCAAACATAGATGTAAACCCAAACAACCACAATGTGTGATTAGTTTTTCAATTTAATGGTTTAAATGTGTTTATACAAGTTAAAATAATCTTTCCTTGGAGTATCAAGCCTTAGATTAGTCATTTAAGGCTCAAAACATTCATTTCTAGCCTTCACGGCTTTTTAGTATGTTCTTGCCAAGATCTCGATCGACGGAAATCTCGATCTGGCTCAAGGTCGAGACGACCTTGAGACTTGAGATTTTAGTCCTTGCTAGCCACTAAACATCATCATTAATATAATCAAAGAACTTAACAATTTCAATTGGAATCTTTACATCTAGAAGCTGGAGAATTGCCGCCACCCCATTCTAGATACTATGATGCTTTTGGCACTTCTTTTTGATCCCCATAATCACTAGAAACTGGCTTGAAGCCGAGAAGCATAAGCCTAAGAAGCTTAGCTAAAGATGCACCTAGATCTCTTGGGTCAGTCCTTTGTGGCTGTTTTGTGTTATCGGAGAGCATGGTCATGGTTTTGTAATTGAATTTTTTTGTATCATGATCAATTCTATAGATGTTTTAACCTTCCCCTACAGCAATGGTGGTTTCATTTAGCAGCATTCATCTATTTCCCTTTTATCTATATCAACGAATGATAATGATTTTCTTCCCTGCAGATCCGTCTGGGTTTATTCTGTTTCCTCTTGTAGTTCACTCTTTCGATCTGGTAGTATCGTCAATTGGAATACTTTCAATCAGAGGTACACGTGATCCTGGAGTGAAGCTTATTGAGGATCCGATGGCAATTATTCAGAAAGGCTATTCCGTCACAATATTTTTTGCTGTTCTAACATTTGGGGCGGTAATACTTCATCTATGGAAGTCATATATATATGGGAGAGGTTCTTTGGGGCAGTGGAGCAGAAAAATGGAGTCATAATGGCTCTCAGATGGGATAAGGGGGTATTACGAGAACTTTAAATACATGAGGTTAGGGTTTTGTGCATTTTTAAGGGTGGATGACTCCAGACCATGGGGTCCCTTAGAGGGGCAGTTATATATATATATATATATATATATACACGACCGTGCATGACATGAGACCATCAGGTCACATAAATTCCCCCTTCTAATACCAAAAATAGCCCCTTATAAAACAAATGGGTCAATCACTTGTTGCAACCGTGCATAAACCCCTTCCCCTATGTATGTTTTTGTAAATTTAACTTAGTTCTGGTTCTTTCGTGTGACATTATCCTATACTAATGTACATTCTAAATTCGAACTATTTCATTGCCTTAACATTTTCCAGTCTACCCGTTGGCTGCTGTATACGGAACAAGCACCTTCTGCATGGTTCAACTTTGCCCTATGTGGCTTGGTTGGAATAATGACTGCTTACGTTTTTGTCTGGATCACCAAATATTATACCGACTACAAGCACGAGCCTGTACGCACATTAGCGCTTTCAAGTTCAACAGGACATGGGACTAACATTATTGCAGGCATTAGTTTGGGTTTAGAATCAACTGCTCTCCCAGTTCTTGTCATAAGTGTATCTATTATCTCAGCTTTTTGGCTGGGTCACACTTCTGGGTTGATTGATGAAAAGGGAAATCCAACTGGCGGTCTGTTTGGGACTGCTGTAGCGACAATGGGGATGCTCAGCACTGCTGGTTATGTTCTCACGATGGATATGTTTGGTCCTATAGCTGATAATGCAGGTGGAATTGTAGAAATGAGTCAGCAGGTAGCAATCATTTTGAACCCTGTCAGTTAACGTGAAAAAGATGATTTTTTTTTTTGTGCTTTTCTGTCGTTTATCATCTTAAGCTTCTTACAGCCTGAAAGTGTTCGGGAGATCACTGATGTTCTTGATGCTGTTGGGAACACCACAAAAGCTACCACCAAAGGATTTGCTATTGGATCTGCAGCACTTGCATCTTTCCTTCTTTTTAGTGCTTATATGGATGAAGTAGCTGCATTTGCTCACGTACCTTTTAGAGAGGTCGAATGTTTCTGTGAAATCCTGTTTTAACCAATACCTCTTGTCTGGTGGCCCTAATGATGTTTCCAGTTCTTTCTCATTTTGTAGTGTTGATTGATTTACAGGTTGACATTGCAATTCCAGAAGTTTTTGTCGGTGGCTTATTAGGCTCTATGCTTATATACTTATTTAGTGCATGGGCGTGTTCAGCTGTTGGTCGAACTGCCCAAGAGGTTGTTAACGAAGTCAGAAGACAATTTATTGAGCGTCCGGGTATAATGGCGAGTATTTCCAAACAACTAAACCCCCCCCCAAAAAAAAAAAAAAAAGGAGTATTATGATGAGAACATTGCTCTACATTGGTTCTGTATAATGTCTATGAAGTGGGCTGACCTACGTACCAACTCTTCTGGTACCTATTGAAATTTAAATTTGTAATCACTTGTATGTTTCAGGAATATAAGGAGAAACCAGATTATGGTCGCTGTGTTGCCATTGTGGCATCTGCATCATTACGGGAGATGATAAAGCCTGGTGCTTTGGCAATTATATCTCCTATTGTGGTTGGTGAGTCTGCTGCAAACTTGTCTCTGTTTGACTGATCATACATACCTATTGTAATTACTGTTATCATTTATGTTTGCTGTGGTGTATTTTTTGTTATTTTGATTTGGGTACTCCAAATCGTTTACAAGGAAAACCCCGTCCCCCTTACCCCTCAATGTGCGAAAGCAGGATTTGGTCCTGGGTCAATGCTGCAATTAGCAAAATGACCTTACCAGCTGTGTTACTGCATCATGGTGATGATAGATGAAGGCATCATAGTGGAAGAGGAAAAATTATGACACAGCAAACCGAAGCCAAGATTGAGAAGGCTTCGGAACCTTTGATTTTGTATATGTTCTCAAATCATTGCATTGAATAACCTTTCGACTTTGCTTTGATGTCCTCTGTGATCTACCTGCTAGTTTCAATTGTCACTGCTCTTATGAGAAGCTTCCTATTATCAAGATTGTTGGAAATTACTTAGCTTATCAACAGAATTCTAGGCTCTGCATGCTTGATTGCCTTTTCTGTTTCTTCTTGTGTGCCCAGTATGATCCATTTTCTGAATAGTTTGTGTTGACTTGCAGGTCTTCTGTTCCGGATATTAGGGCACTTCACAGGACGTCCCTTACTAGGAGCCAAAGTTGTGGCTGCCATGCTGATGTTTGCTACTGTATCTGGTATTCTTATGGCTCTCTTCCTGAATACAGCTGGTGGTGCCTGGGATAATGCAAAGAAGTACATAGAGACAGGTGCTCTGGGTGGCAAAGGGAGTGATTGCCACAAGGCTGCAGTTACCGGTGATACGTGAGTAGTTATTGCTGCTTCTAGTTTTTTATTTTTATTTGTGAGTTTGTTACTGCTGCTGCTATCTTATCCTTTTGTTTTTTTCATTCAAAGAATTGGTAGCTATCACTGCTACTAGTTTATCCATTTTTATTCAATAATCAGTTACAAGTTAATGCCTGCTGTTTTGGTAAAACACGATGGGTACAGACACAACCATGCATCGGTAAATGTACCCGACACATCGTGATCTGATCTATTTTATTAATCTCTAAACCAAAGGTAATATAACTATGGTTGTTATCCCACTCAGAAAAATGTAGTCAATCTTTGTATTGGACAATATAGTTTTGATAAATATTTTTATTTATTTATTTTTTTTTTGGGATAAGGGACGAAAATATTTTTTGGAACGAAGCAAAAACCATTATGGTAATTATTCATGTGGGCAGGAGATCTGCATGCTAGCGGTATATATTGGAATCTCAAACACCAGCACATTATTGACCATTGGATGGAGATAATTTTTCCTATTTTGATTGTCAGTCGATTCATTTACTTCCTTCAATCGAAAGAATTGAATTGACTTAAATTTTGCAAGGTCTTTTCATTATTATTTTTTTTTATAAATAGAAATATTTTTGGTAATCCATCTTTTTTTTTCTCTTTTAGAATTATTAGAGCTAAAAAAGATTCCTCAACAATCCACTGACGTTGCATCTCTTTCTCTCTCTACCGCCGCTGCACCCTCCGCGAGCACTTCCTCGCTTCATATCTCCACCACCATTGCATCATTTTCTTCTTCGCCATCCTCTGCAACCATCTCTCCCTCCTCCCCTGCACTCTGCATCTCTGCCCCCTTCCTATCCCTCTGCATCCATCCACACTCTGCATCAATTAGAAAAGAGGTCAGGGGAGGGCAGTGGCTATGGCATTGTTGGTCTTCCTTCTGCTTTTTAGCACCTGAACTCTCTCTCTCTCTCTCTCTCCTGTCTTATCACAGCGGGACTAGCAGTCAACTCAAAACCCCTCAGCTTGATCCTTCCATTGCATCTTCTCTTCTGGCTACATCTGTTTACATCCATCATCCATCTTCAATGGAATTAGCAGCTTCGTTATAGAAGAAACTGTTAAAAGACTCTTTCCTCTATCCTTGGAATTTTGAGTGTGGACTTTTCTGTTAAGAGTTTCAAAGTGACCTTAGGTGTTCAATTTTCTTTTGTAACTTCATTTTTTGAATTGAGAAAATTGATGTACTTCACCTCAGCAACCAAATCTATACCTCTGCTCTCTTTCCGTTCCTCCTCTTTAGGCAATGGTTTCTCAGCATCCTCGTCCTTACCATGGTCTTCTGGCATGTGGTCACAGGGGTCAACAGACACAATCTTCCCATGTGGTCACAGGGGTCAACAGACACAATCTTCCCTTGCACTTTCTCCTTCTCTACCTACATTGTCTGCAACTGTTTCTTCTTTGTTTGCACTCAATTCATTATTAGTTTTCTTGATATTCTGGAACCTCAGCTATTTCCTTAGTTGCTGGTCAATCTTCTGTGCCCCATCCTCCTATTTTCCATCAGTCATCTTCACCCTTGAGCTCTATTTCTCTTCAGCCTGATGATTTCCCTCCTTTCTCCAAATCAATCTCTGACTCGACGGCATGCTCACTCTCCCATTCCTTGCAATTCTCAGGGCACACTCCTGGACCTTCAACATTGTGCTTGGGTTCAGATTCAGATTCAGATGCGGGTTCAGGTTTACATTGAGTTTCGGTTTCAGTTTCATATTCTCCATGTTCGGTTTGGGTTTGTGTTTAGGAGAGGGTGGTGGCTGCGGGGAGAAGAGATTAGTGGAGGGCGGTGGCTACAGTGAGTAGGGGGCATGGGATGATGGAGGGTGGGGGCTGGGGGCAGTGGGGATGGCCTCGGTGGTTGCTGTAGACTGGTTGGAGAGCCGGGAGATGGAGGGATGACGGGTGCTCACCACAGAGTGGTTGCAGGGCCGATGGTGGGGACTAATGAAGCTGATGGAGCACGACGGGAGGGTGATTGTGGGTGGATGGATGGTGGCAGGAGATAGATGCAGAGAGACGTGACAGAGCTCATGGCTATGGGTTGCGGAGGGTTGCAGTGACATGCTGTGTGGCAGCAGTGGATCGGCAAGTGATGCAGCAGTGGTGGATTGGATGGCTGAGATGCCATCCAACTGTCAATAAGGTGCTGCTGTATGAGATTCCAATATATACCACTAGTGTATACATTTTCCCTATTCTTGTAGTTCATTTCCAATTTTCCCTTATTGTACAGCATTAGCCTGCCCCTTTACCTGGTTGTGAAACACGATGACATTTGTAAGCATGAGAGGAAAAATGTCTGGGTAGTTGCTTTTAAAAAATGGAAGACGGCGGAGGTGGGAACGAAACCTGGACGGATGCTTGTGGCCAATCAACTTGAACCATTGCTGTCTCATGGAGCTGTTGGATTTTTATTTCACCTGGTGATTTCTTTTTTAATATTTTCCCTTCTGTGCCTGTCCAAATTGTTGAGATATATCGTTGTGTTTGTTAATGTCGTGATGCTAATATATTGACTCTCACCATTTCTCAAATAGAGAAACATAAAGTTGATTTTAGCAGCCCTCGTGTCAGTTTTTTTTTTTTCTTTTTTTTTCTTTTTTTCTTTCTTGGGGGACGACCTCTTGTGAATTTAAGTCATAAGTCAAATTTTATCAATTGCCACTAACAAAGCATTGTGGCTGATGGGTATATTGTTCTCTGAATTTTAGAGATACTGACAGACCTTTTTTTTTCCCACTTTTCCAGTGTAGGAGATCCATTTAAGGATACAGCTGGGCCTTCACTTCATGTTCTCATCAAGATGCTTGCTACAATTACTCTAGTGATGGCTCCTGTCTTTCTGTGAAGAGTGTTATAATTACTGCCTTTTCCGGACGAACCCATGCTTTTGGTTTCTGCTGTTTTTGATCTTCTAACAATGCAGTGGGTGATAGGCAATCTGATATACATTGATGGTGCCTCCATCATTTTAACCCTTCCCCCCTTTTTGTCCTCCCATGTCTTTTCTGCCCCTTATATTGAATAAGTAATGTTCGATGGTTACAAATTCAGGTCTGCAACCCTTAGATGAAAATATATAGTGCATATTTTTTGTAGCATCGCAACCAGTAATAATGATTTCAGCATGTGGTTCTGTTGAGACATCATATTCATGCTATTTGGCATTCCATTGGTTATTCAAGATATTGGATGGAGAGAGGAATTATTATGGCTGCGTATCCAATGTCAGGTCATTGTTCAATTATATGGCCTACCAATGTTTTTTCATTCCATATTCAATGATCCAAAATCATGTGATTTTTTTCGAGCAAATTTTCTTTCATTGTTTTCCATTTTTTAAGATTAATATTCAAGAAAAAAAAATTTTAATATTCAAGATCAGTTCCGTGGTTTACGGTTTTTTGTTGATAATATGGTGTTGGCAGATGACACAAAACTATGGATAAATGTAAAGTTTGAATCATGGAGTTAATTCACTGAACCAAAGTCTACCGCTAAAAAGCCCCAAGGGGTCCTCCGTGGTGGACTGCTAACAGAACGTTCATGCTCATTCACTGGAGCATTTTTTTAATGGTGGTTCCTGTGGAAACTGAAGAAATAGTCCCACGAGCAATTATGAAGTTATCGAGCTGGAATTGTAGAGGTTTGGGGAGACCTCTCGCAGTAAGATATTTAATGAAGTTCTCTAAAACCGCAGTGCCTGATGTTATTTTTGTCAAGGAGACTCGGTGCAGTGCTAAAAAGATGGATCGTATTTGAGGGAGGTTGAATATGTCTAGCTCATTTTGTCAGGGCTGCAAGTTTGGCCTGGCAAATCCGAACCTTCCTTAACCTGCCCTGAGCCTGAACAGTATTGTGTTTGGGTCCATGTTATTGCAAACCCTGTGAGGGTCGGGTCAGGCCTGGGTTGAACCCTCAGCCCGACACTGTATACATCATATATGAAATCCTAAATCTCTTATCACTGTCACTTCACTCTTCTCTCGTTTTCCATCATCGTTTAAATCTGGAAGGCTGTCCTCGGTGTTTTGTAATTTCTTCTCTTTCGTCCCCGTTTTTGTCGTGCCAGAAGTAAATAACTGAGCCTATGATTTCTCTGTGACTGGCCCCGTTTGGTTGTTTCTTTGATTATTTCTCTCTGTTCTGCTTTCGATGTGACTGGCCCCGTTTGGCTGTTTCTTTGATTATTTCTCTCTCTATTCTGCTTCTTCGGCTAGTCGAAGAAGCGAAGCGATGTTTCTCATCAATGCCCTGGCCATAGCTCGGATGACAATGAGAGATTTCATTCCACTAAATGATGACATCTCCCTTGGATCATTGCAGTTGTTACTTTATGCCGGAATCTCACGCTTATTCGTCCTCTTTGCTGGTATCATATTTGGTCTTATGATTGGTTTGATGTTTCTCAGTTTTGTCGACCTTGAAATCCTTCGGAGGGGTGGTATTCCTATGGAAAAGAAGCATAAAACTTTATCGGAGGGTGGACCAAAGTGGTTCGATGTCCACTCCGACAATCAAGTCAGTATAGGGAGCTAACAGTATGGAGCTTGAGAAGAAAAAAGTAAACACCTAAGACGTGGGAAAGAAAGTGAATTCGAAATAGGTTGAAAGTAAGGTTCTGATGATTATTTTGTATTTACCTTAGATTGTCAAGTGGTTATATAGTGTAGAGAATCGCTCCAGACATAACCACCTAACTGCCAAGAGCGTATCCAATAATCGGGCATGATCGTAGGATGGTGATCCTACGGTTGGATGTAACAAGCCATCTACTTTGTCTACCAGGAGAAGATTCCTTATTTAAACGGGTTCTTTGTTCACGTGACGGTTTAGGATTCTTGCAAGAGCGCGCCAAATGAGATGCGAGGCAAGTGCGAGCTGGACCAGTCTTGGAAAGACTAGTTGAGGTACAGCACGATCAAGTCACAAGCCACTTGTGCAACTTGTCATACTGTGCAGATGGCTGGCGGGTTCGAACCCGCCAAATGCGGTGACTTCCAAACCAACAAGGGTAGCGAGTTAACGATGATGGCAGCCTGGACACATGTCAACCTCCCATGTCATCATGCCTGGGGACACGTGTCATCTAACGATTGGTGTGCAAAATATGACATCAACAAGTGCCCCTTGTCCCAGTGAACTCAACAAGTTTGATGGGACAATCCCAGTAAAAGATGTATTTCGTCCCATGTAGCACTGACAACTCACCGGAGTACAGCGACTTGGGAAGAGTGCCGATTTGTCACCAACAGAACACTTTCATGGTCAAAGTTGATCTCGCACGATTTCTACTCAACCTAGGAAAGTCACATGCCATACAACCTGAAACACGAGTTGATAGTATGCGGGTATCCGCCAGATTACGACGTAAACAGACGACATTAAATGTCATAATAAAACCCATTATTGGATTTGCAGTACATAAGGCATAATAAAGTCGTAACGACTCTTTAAACCAGAAGTTGAGCAGATATTTTTTGTGATTCCGCCTTTTTCATTGCACAATTACACGAAAATACGAACCCTAAAAAGAAATTTGAATTAACAAGCCGTGTCAACGCACCACATGTCCTTTTGACGGCTAAATCTGACAATGTCGTAAATCTAATGATGTCAGTAATGGTTTTGTCTCCTCTTTTTGATACTTGGCATTTAATGCAGGTGCAAACTCGAGGTGAACCGCCCGTTAGAAGGATTTCGAAACATCTGGTGATAATTACGCGTGGAGATCAAGTAACTTCCAGTACAAGTTATTTCTTCATCTACGAAGGCCCATAAAAGGAGAACTCGAAGCCACTGTTACTCTTTCTTGAAAGTCCATTCTACAGAGAAAGAGTGAAAGCTCATGCTACATTTCCTTCTTCGTTTCCGTCGTATCCTTCGCCGCTGCAAGTTCATGCTGCTACAGTCAGTCTTCTCCGTTGAAGAGCTCGTTGCCACCACCAGTTTCTACAGGAAAGAAACAGTAAGTTCCGTTTTCCTCCTTGCTCTCTGCTGTTTCTTCTTCTTTTTTTTTTTCAAGAGTTCGATCTTCTGGGCTGGACGTATTTCAAGGCCGTCCGGTCAATATTCGGTTGGACGGCGGTAGAGGAGTAATCTCCGCGAGGGTTTGCCCCAGTCTAGAGATCAACTATCGTGAGGTCTATTGTCGTGGGGAAACTTCCTACAAGGACTCAGATCCCGGGAGTAATAGTCTCTATTGTTCCTTCTGTAGAAATGGAATGTGTCCCCATGTAATACCCATGGAGCAAGACCCACAATCCCAGGAGAACCCGTGGCCGTTGCCCAACCCCTAGGAATTACAGTGGTAGGAGTCATGAACAAGCTAGAGAGGAGTGATCTGGACCTCCTGCAGGTTGTCTACAACCTGTCAGAACGATACGAGTACAGACTGCCTGAAGAGGATGAGGCGGCTTGCAAAGCCAGTACTTCGGAGATGTGCGTGTACTCGGCATTCTTAGAGTCCGGGTTCAAAATCCCTGTTCCCAAGGAGGCTGTGTAAATCTTGAAGCTCTACAACCTAGCCTTAACCCAACTCCATGTGAATTCCTAGACGTCCATCCTGGCGTTCGTGGTGATGCTTTGCTGACTTGATGGAATAGCATCAGTGGAGTTGTTTCAGAGTTTATTCCTTCTTAGCAAGGATGATCCAAAAAGCGCAATGCCGACTGGTTGGTACTTTTTGAAGGCGCGTTCGGGGGTGCCGTGAATAGCCGTAATGCAGAACAAGGTTCACCACTAGTCGAAGAAATTTTTCTTTGTCAAGCGGTAAGACCGGAGGCCCATTCCGCTTCCGAACGTGTGGCGACTTCTAGAAGTCACCGTGTTGAATTACTCTCCGGATCTGGAGGACGAAGACCAGGAGAGCTACGATATAATTAGAGTCTGTGCTCCCATCTCCTTTTCCAAACTCTCCTGCAATGAAGTAGACTGTCCCGACAACTTTGAAAGAGGGGAGGGCCAGTACGTCAAAGATGAACCCGCCCTCATCGTCTAGCGGTTTAGGACATCTCTCTTTCAAGGAGGCAGCGGGGATTCGACTTCCCCTGGGGGTAGGGTACTACGAAAGGAAGTTGATCATAGATTATCAATAAACCTAGAATTGATTCTTCCTGGGTCGATGACCACACTAGGTGCTACCGTGGTAGCAAGAGAGGCCAGGCGGTGACAATTGAGAGGGGGTTGAAGGTACAGGTACATCTCAAACTAAAGTGCGACTTGCATTTTTGTCTATGTAACTAACGTTCTTTGTTTTCTAATTTTGCAGTGAGGGGAAGCGAGTTGGATCTCGCAGTTGTTGCCAGCATGCTCGCAAGGCAAAAGCTGAAAAAAAGATATATGAGCGCCACCAGCGAGGGTGCTAAAAAGAGAGTGTGGGTTACGAAGACCACTGCGGCGAAATCTACCCAACAAGGAAGAGTCGTAGAGGCTTCAACGGGAGCACAAGCGGGTTCAAAGTCGCCGCCTCCTCCCATAATTCTTGAAAGGGTTGCCCCTACGGAAGATGTCTCCGTGGAGGACTCAAATGAGATTGTGGAAATTCCTGCACCCCCATCCCGCGACCAAGAAGGCACAATTATGTTCGTGAGCTCACAAGAAAGGACGGGGGAAACCTCGAGGTCCCCTTCAAGGACACCTTCGAATTTGCACTTCCACTAATGGGCAAGGAGATGATCATGAGACCATCCCAGATCCATCTTTAGGGCGAGTTAGGGAGTCGTCGGTATCTCGGCGGTCTTCACCAATGAGGCTTTCTGTGAGTCCGTCTGCACAGATCCGCAACACAAAACTAGCAGCCACAATTCGGGGGCGGGAACTCAGCCCAAGCGAGTTCCACTGACCAAACTAGAACATCCGAAGGTCGGCCAACACATTGGATCCTGCTGTAGCCCACTAGTTGGTGGAGGGAATCTACCAACTGAGTGCCACCAGTCAATTAGACTGGACAACCTCCAGGTTGTTTCTTCGTCTGTCTATTGTTCAGAGTCAACCCCTTGACCTGTTCTAGGGTTCATCCTACACTATTCTATGGCCAGTGGTACATCAAGGTTGGTCTTCAACTGTAACCTTAGTTTACTATAATGTTATCAACACTAGGTGTCATATCCCAATTCTGGATTAATCAGTGGTGTGATGAACCATTATGAGAATCAACGGTTCAAATCAGGATCTCGTATAGACCATGCCCACCCGGTTAATCTAAACACCTTCCACAATAATAATCAGAGTAAATAAACAAATAGCGAAAGTCTTTATTAATAATGAACTGAGTATCTAACAGTGATAATAAATAATTAAATATAGTTATTTCCAAATGACTCAAGACATAAGGTAAATTAGATGATTACATTCCCCAATAGTCAAAATAGCTAAACTAATCAAAAACACATTGGTTGCACTTGCATGACAAATCATGTGCTTCCGCCTTATCTTCCACTTCCATAGTCGATACGTGTCCGTACGCCGATGCACTCTTGTAATCTTCCACAGTAGGACCAGCATCAACAACTAAAAATATTCAACATCGAAAGGGTGAGCATACATCACGGCTCAGTGAGCAAACAAAACAATATGCAAACATATGCATGTATTCAGTTCATATCTTTGGTCTGGTTTTAAGTTTACAATGTGCTATAGAAAGGTTTGGCGGCCACCACACCTCTATATACGAGTGTGTGAATCCACCCAATGGATCAAACATCATTATCGTCCCACATGTACCCACCATGTAATAAAGATAGAGTTAAAGTGTCCAGATCACATACTGCCAACACTTCCATTGATACCTTACCTATACCAACACGTAAGCCCTTATTGGCGAGGGTTTGTAAACTGGGCTCACAACTAACCAATCTTATTGCCATCCAAATGTACCCGAGGCCTCACCCCAGCATCCCTCAATACATCCATAGATATAGAGCTAAGGCCCTCCGACAGAGTCAGAGACCACAAGGTCCGAGACCACTTCCCCTGATGCCCTACGACGTAATAGTTCTGCTAAGGTAATGACGATACGATGATGTCAGTAGACAAGACTTAAGTAGAGATAGAGCTAGAGTCTGGTGACCAAGCCAGAGACCCCAGTGCCACGTCCTCCCCCTGATGCTCCACTCACATCCAACACACTAACCACATACATAATCACATGCTTATTCCTAGCATCATCATCATCATGTTATAAATAGACATAAATAAATATGCATGAGCAGAAATAAAAATAATATTAGATGACATGTGAGATGCACATTACAAGTATACAAGCATAGAATCATTTATTATATTGGATAAATAAAGTAGAAATAATTTATTATTATCCAATTAATTTAGGTCTTGTTCCTTCACCTTTTTAACGATATTCAATCTTCTTCTTTAAGCCTTGGGAATCACTTTTGAACTACTTGGGAACCTAAGAAATTTATGAATTTTAAGTTAGGGTTCAAGTATACCAAGTTACAATAGTCAAAAGCCTAACCTGGTCTCAAACAGGCTTTCCTGAAACTATGTGGTCGTAGGTGTGGTCGAACCTGTGGTCTTAGTATTTACCACCACAGGGCGTGTGGTCGATATGTATGGTCACATATCATGAGACCACACATGCGACCATACCTTCCCTGGGATTTTCCCAAGAGCGTGTGGTTAATCATGTGATCACTCTGTGGTCGACCGTAGCTGCCACCACACAAAGTTTGATTGATTTTTATCCTCAATCTAATCCCTTCATGAGTCAATTCTTTGGTTTATCAATAGAGTTCCTCCTATGATCGATCTATGGCCTTAAATTCATAATTTTTGGAAAGTTATCCACCCTAACCTATTAGTTATCCACCCTAACCTATTCTCTGTGGATCTCCTTGGAGTTTTTGTTCATGGGGTCTCATGGTTGAGATCCTACCTTAATTCAACATTTCAATTACTATGGGAGATCCTATTTTAGATGTTCTACTGTGTCACACCCCAATTCTGGACTAACCAGTGATATGATGAACGGTCATAAGAACCAACGGTTCAAACTAGGATCTCACAAGACCATGCCAATAATTCAAACCAAATACACATTCCATAATAAATAATCAAAGTAAATAAATAAATAACAGAAGTCTTATTAATAATGAACTGAGGTCTAACATGATAAATAAATATTTAACAGGTTATCTCCAAGTAACCAAAACATATTTAATACATATTACAAGTATCAAAATATAAAAGTTAACCACTAAGCGTAATCATAGTTGAAACACCCGCTTGATGAGTCTTATTCATCCTCCACAGCTTGCATATCTATAGCCGCCACTTGTCCATACATTGGCACATCGATATAACTTCGACAATAACACCTGCAACATCAGAAACTAAAAAGAATTGAGCGCGAGAAGGTCAGCTTTCCAACTTGAGCTCAGTGAGTAAACAAAACAATGCAACAAACATATGCATGCATTCAATTCATATATTTGGTCTGATTTTTAAGTTTACAATGTGCTATAAAAAGGTTTGGAGGCCCCCGCACCTCTATACACGAGTGTGTGAATCCGTCGGAACACCATTATCGTCCCACATGCACCCACCATGGAATATAGATAGTGTAAGACCTGTATCGTACTAACCGGTCTTACCACCTCTCCTTATCATGGTCAAGCCAAGAGGACCAAGTGCGTGAAGAAACCACAAGGCTAGGTAAGAAATTGAACCCAAAATTAGCTAATTAGGAGCGTGTGGTTGCATACCTAAACAGGTGTGGTCGACCACACCTCAGAATAAAGCGACCACAGAAGTCTGGGACGTGTGGTCACAGTTTTTAGTTGTGTGGTCGACGGGTTCTGCGACCACACCTGCGACCACACGAAGTTAGGCAAACTCCGTGATTAGGAAACCTTCCTAATTCGAAGGGGGTTCTTTCCTAATCTAAGTAGGACTCTATATAGAGGGTTTTTCTCTATATATAGGACGTCCCTTAGCCTCTTTCATCCTTTTAGAATTCAAACAGAAATAGAGAGAAAGAGAAGAGGAGGAAGAGAAAGAGAATTTAAGAGGAAGACCAAGAGGAGGAATTTCAGAGAGAACTCTAAATCTTCAACAAGTTTAAGGTATGAAAACATTCCCCACATCAATTAAATACCTAGAATATATCATGTAGGAGATAGTGATTTAAAGTGAGACCCCAATCATCAAACCATGGATAAATTCTACGAGATCCATGGAGGGAATCTATTAGGATGATGGATTGTGTAAAATATGAATTTTAAGCCATAGAACAATCATAGGAAGGATCATAATGATAAACCAAGGAATCAAAACATGAAGGAATTGAGTTGGGAGTGGAAAAGTCGACCATCACATGTGTGGTCACATGCACATGATATGCGACCACACAAGGCACATATGATCGACCACACACCCTCGGGAAAATTCCAGGGAGGGTGTGGTCGCATGTGTGGTCGCATATCATGCGACCACACGAGATACACATAACCGACCACACACCCTCGGGAAACTTCTAGGAAGGGTGTGGTCGCATGTATGGTCGCATGGTATGCGACCACACGCCCTCGGGAAAGTTTCAAGGAGGGTGTAGTCACATGTATGGTCGCATGGTATGCGACCACACATGTCGACCATACGCCCTCGAGGAAGTTTCAGGGAGGGTGTGGTCGCATGTGTGGTCGCATGTATGGTCGCATGATATGTGACCACACCTTGCGACCACACACCCCGTGGTCGCAGAAACTGAGACCACAGGTGCAGCCGCACTTGCGACCACTCAGCTTCTGGAAGTCTGAATTAATGAAAATAAATTCTAATTTAAAATCTATAAATTTGTTAGGTTTCCAAGTGATCTAAAAGTAATTTACAAAGCTCGGACGAGGAACAATCATCGACCAAAGGTGAGGGAACAAGACCTAAATTAATTGGCTAATAATAAACTGTTTTACTTATTGAGTCCAATGCCATGAATGATTCTATGCTTGTATGCTTGTAATGTGCATTTCACATGTCATCCAATATTCCTGCTATTACTGCCCATGCATATTTAATTCTGTTTAATTTATAACATGATGATGATGATGATGATGATGATGTTAGGACTAGGCATGTGAATGTATGTGTGTGGTTAGTGTGCTTGATGCGAGTGAAACATCAGGGGAGGACGTGACACTGTGGTTCATCCTGGTCACCAGACTCTAGCTCTATCCCTACTCAACTCTTGCCCACTAACATCATCGTATCGCCGTTACCTTAGCAGAACTATTACATCGTAAGGCATCAGGGGAGGTGGTCTCGGACCGTGTAGTCTCTGACTCTGCCAAGGGGCCTTAGCTCTATCTCTATTGTAAGACCCGCACTCTGAAAACCCGGTCTAACCTTGATTTTGTGTCGTGACAGGTCTTCCGATCATCACCTGGCCAGACGGGGCAAGCGGATAACAAACAGGTACGAAATTGGACCGAAGTCGACCAATTATACCTGATTTTAGGTATACCGGTCGATGGTACCGGTCTTGGTACCGGTCGACCGGTATGGCTTGCCCAGCTATGTGCGGGAATTTGAAAATTGGTCTCTGCGGGTCCCGCTTACCTGATTTTGAATCCTAGAAGTTTCCTAATCCTAGTAGGGTTACTAAACCCTATTTATAGCCTATAAATACACCCTTAAGCCTCCTCAAATCCTTTCCATTGTCTCTCACAAACCCTAGAGAAGAGAAAGAGCTTGGAAAGGAGAAGGAGCTAGGAAGAAGAAGAAGGAGCCGCCATTACCGTTCGACGAAGCTCACGCTACGCCTGTCAACGGTAAGTGTTTGAATCCCTCTTCTTGCCCTATGTTAGTTGTGTGGGTGGATCAATACCATGCAAAGTAGGTATTGATCTAAAACCCTAATTTGGCCAATAAATCCTAAGTTGCCGTTAAACCCTTGATTCGAGTTTCGAGATGATATTCATCGAAATAAGACTTGAATGAGTTGGGGATAACTCTAACTCAAAGCCTAGACTTATAATGGATAGGAGAAACCCCGAAAATCCATGGAGGGTGATCGTCGGCAGTCGAAGAACCCATGTGTGGTCTTCCGGAGACATACCGGTCGACTATACCGGTTGCACATAGTGCGACCGGTATGTTGCGACCGCTACCTCTCGGGAGGTTGTCTGTGGGGGACCGGCTAACCATACCGGTCGCCAGTCTTTCCCACAGAGCTGCGATCGGTACATGCCACCGGTCAGCTCTGTGAGGGTAGTTTGTGATCTCTGTTGGTTTTCGACCAACATGAAACCCTAAACAATATATTCTAATGAAACCCTAATAATATTGTAGGACTTTGTGACTTATCGTTTGGATCTTGCGACGTGGAGCAAGTTATCGAACGAGCGTCAGGTAAGGGAATCTGACTTAAACCTAATAATTAATGGACAGTAAATCGTTGTTAATCATTGAATATCTATGATGTGATGTTTGTGCATATTCACATGCCATCCTTTACTTTCAGTTATTATTATTGTTCATGCATTCATAGGATGTGATTGTTAGGCATGTGATTGTTTTCGTTGGTGTGTGGAGTGGGGCATGGGCCTGGGATCGCTCTTCACACTAGCACTTTTTGTAGTATTCTGTCTTAACATGCTTGGTACGGGTGGGGTATCAGGGGAAGGTCGTGGTACAGTGGTCTCTGATATTGATGTTGTCCCGGCCATTGTTATGTGGTACTGAGGATTCTGAGTCGACGCTGGCTTGTTCACGATGCTTTAGCTCTATCTCTATGCCGTAGGGAGTTATGTTCGGATAGGGTCTACCTGCGTATTGTTTCTATCCTAGTGGGTTAGTTGCGGATAGGGTATCAGGGGGAGGTGAGGTATTATGGTCTCCGGCCCGGCCTGCACGCTCTAGCTCTATCTCTATGCTGTAGACGGTTGTGCTAGGATAGAGCATACATTGTTGACATATAGGATTGGTTAGTTGCGAGCCCAGTTTGCGAGCCCTGGCCAGTAGGGGCATAGGTACTGGTATGGGTAGAGTATCAGGGGAGGTGCGGGTATACCTTAGCTCTATCTCTATTCCATGATGGGTGCATGTGGGTTGGTGGTAGTGTGATCTACTGTGCGATGCCACACACTCGTGTATAGAGGTGCGGGGGCCACCAAACATTTCTATAGCACATTGTAAACTTAATACCAGACCACAGCATAAAATTGATTGTTACTCATGCATAAGCTTGTGAAACTGTCTGATTGTCTTACTGAGCTGTGTTGTGAGCTCACCCTTTGTATATACATTGTTTTTAGATTTTGATGCAGGATACACTGTGGACGACCACGTGAACGCTCCGGCGTACGGTGGTGTAGCTGCTCTGGATGTACAAGCAGGGGAGGACGAGCATGATGCTTCATGCGAGTGCCCTTTCTGCGTGTACCTTTGATTTGTTTTATTTATTTATTTCAGTTATTTTCAATTGGATTAAAGGGATGTAATGATACTATTTTATGTGTTTGATTTTGAATAATGGAATATTTATTTAACTTATCAATAGATACTCAGTTCATTCTATTTAAAGTCTTCTGTTGTATATTTATATTCTGATTGTGGTTATGTGTAATGGTTTGTATGGGTGGACACGGCTATTCGAGATCCTGGTGTGAACCGTTGGTTCGATGACGGTTCACTCACACCATTCTGGTTGGATCAAAATTGGGGTGTGACATCTATGGACGTATTGAAGGATGCTGGGGTGAGGCCTTGGATACACTGTTTGGCATTAGGATTGGTTAGTTGCGAGTTTAGTTTGCAAGCCCTCGCCAATAAGGGCTTACGTGTTGGTATGGGTAGGGTATCAGGGGAAGTGTTATGTGGTGTTTGATCCGGGCACTTTAGCTCTATCTCTATTCCATGATGGGTGCATGTATGATGGAAATGGTGTTTGTGATAGGAAAGTGAGTGATAAACTCTTTCCACTCTTGAGTGAACCTAATAGGAAATAATCAAATAGAGAATAATATTTCAAGCACAATAAAATTCACACACATAACACAAGAAATTTTTACGTGGAAAACCTCCCCAATGTGAGGAGTAAAAACCACGGGACCGTAGTCCACTCAAATCTCTTTACTATCACCAAAATATGGGAATACAAGAGTCTTCTCTAGTTAGAACTAGAGGCATACAATAACATCATTCCTCAAGAACACAATATTTTTGGCATATATCATCAAAAACATCTAGAACAACATGTTCTAGGAATACACCATCAACAACTCAAATATCAAGATGAAGATTGAAAGAGATCTCACCCGAATAGGTGAAAACGTTGATTATCAAACTGATCTAGAAGACTCCAATCGTTAATCGCATCGGAATGAAGAACTCTCAGTTACGAATCTGCAGTCCAAATTTCAGCTCAATCGGACCACGGATGACCTTCCGATCCTCACCTTGATTGAAACCACGCAGCTTTCTTCTCTTCTCTGTTTTGGGCGGACAGCAACTCATTTTTTCTCTCTTTCTCTCCTTGTTTCATTCTTATAAGGTTAAAGAGATAAAATCCTAATTCAACTATAAATAGAAAAGTTACTTAAGACCCCCTT
Source organism: Protea cynaroides (assembly GCA_028583415.1). Taxonomy (NCBI): domain Eukaryota; kingdom Viridiplantae; phylum Streptophyta; class Magnoliopsida; order Proteales; family Proteaceae; genus Protea; species Protea cynaroides. The sequence continues at coordinate 63,862,373 of CM053269.1, read as the reverse complement.
ACTCTTAATGGGCTTATAAGTAATGGCCATCCTCTACATAAGAGGGAAATCCAACCCAACAAATCTCCCCCTCACGACTATGTGGAGGAATCCAGCATACCAGCGATCAAACGACAAACCTCAAGCTTCTCTCTTGGTAAAGCCTTTGTCTACATATCTGATCCATTATGGTCGGTATGAATTTTCTCAATCTCTAGCAACTTAGAATTCAAAACATCTCTAATCCAATGATATCTCACATCAATATGTTTTGATCTAGAGTGAAAAGTAGAATTCTTACCAAGGTGGATAGCACTCTGACTATCACAGAACAACACATATTTTTCTTGCTTGAAGCCAAGCTCCTGCACAAACTTTTTCATCCAGAGCAACTCTTTGCAAGCTTCTGTTGCTGCAATGTACTCTGCCTCGATAGTAGAAAGAGCAACGCATTTCTGTAATCTTGATTGCCAAGCTACAGCTCCTCCTGAGAAAGTTATCAAATAACCCGAAGTAGACTTACGAGTATCAACATCTCTAGCCATATCTGAATCTGTGTAGCCAACCAATAAAGGTTTCTCACTTCCAAAACATAATTTCAAATCAGACGTTCCCCGGAGATACCTCATAATCCACTTAACTGCATTCCAATGCTCTCTTCCTGGATTTGAGAGGAAACGACTAACAGTGCTAACTGCATGTGCTATGTCTGGCCTTGTGCAAACCATTGCGTACATCAGACTTCCCACTGCTGAAGCATATGGAACTCTTTCCATGTTTTCCTTCTCTTCATCAGTAGACGGGCTCTGCTTGGTACTTAATATAAAGTGAGTAGCAAGAGGAGAGCTAACCACTTTAGCTTTGTCCATCTTAAATCTTTGAAGTACTTTTTCTATGTACTTCTCTTGAGACAACCATAATTTCTTGGCATTCCTGTCTCGAATGATTTTGATGCCAAGAATTTGTTTTGCTTTTCCCAAGTCTTTCATAGCAAAAGACTTGCTCAGTTGTTTCTTTAACTTGTCAATCCTTGAAGCGTTCTTGCCAACAATTAACATGTCATCTACATAAAGCAAAAGGATAACAAAATCATCATCAGAGAATTTTTGAACAAAAACACAATGGTCAGAAGTAGTTTTTCTGTAGCCTTGCTCCCCCATAATTGAGTCAAACTTCTTATACCATTGTCTCGGTGCTTGTTTCAAGCCATAAAGACTTTTCTTCAGTCTGCATACATGCTCCTCTTTTTCTTTTACCTCAAAACCCTCTGGCTGTTCCATGTAGATCTCTTCCTCCAATTCACCATAAAGGAAAGCTGTTTTCACATCCATTTGCTCGACCTCTAAGTCAAGACTAGCTGCTAAACCAAGAACCACCCGAATGGATGATATCTTTACAACTGGAGCGAAAATCTCATCAAAGTCAATACCTTTCCTTTGATGGAATCCCTTAACCACCAATCTAGCTTTGTACCTTGGATGTGAAGTGTGTTCTTCATGCTTCACTCTATACACCCACTTATTTTTCAAAGCTCTCTTACCCTTAGGCAACTTCACTAAGTCAAAAGTGTGATTCTCATGCAATGACTTCATCTCATCTTGCATTGCTTCAACCCACTTGTCCTTGTGTTCATCTTCCATGGCTTCTTCAAAGCACTCAGGTTCTCCCCCATCAGTTAATAATACGTATTCATTTATAGAATACCGTGTGAAAGGCTGTATATCTCTGGTAGACCTTCTGATTGGAACATGTGGTGGAAATTCTGGTACTGGCAGCTGTTCATAAGAATCATGATCTATCTCAACCTGTGTAGGAATATAAGTATCACCTGTATCATGCTGATCATTCTGATCCACATCTCCAACTTGTTGAGGAACTGATTTTGAAGGGACTAGATCTAAGTCAATCAAATCATCACTTTGTTGAGACACTGTCTTCTCTGCCTTATCAATATCTTGTATGGTCTGGTCTTCCATAAACACAACATCTCGGCTTCTGATAATTTTCTTTACAGCCGGATCATAAAACCTGTAGCCAAACTCATCTTGACCATAACCCAAAAATACACACTGTCGTGTCTTGACATCAAGTTTAAACCTCTCATCTTTGGGAATATGCACAAATGCCTTGCATCCAAAGACACGCAAATGATCATAAGAAATATCTTTACCTGTCCAAACTTTATTTGGCACGTCATATTGTAGTGGAACACATGGTGACATATTCAATAAGTGTACAACTGTACTCAATGCCTCACCCCAAAAGTATCTAGGCAGCCTTGCATGTGAAAGTAAACATCTGACTCTCTTTACCAGTGTCATGTTCATTCTCTCAGCTAAACCATTCAACTGAGGAGTCTTTGGAGGTGTCTTTTGATGTCGAATACCATGTTCTTTGCAGTAGTCATCAAATGGTCCTGTATATTCTCCTTCATTATCTGTGCGAATGCATTTCAATTTCTTACCAGTCTATCTCTCAACTGAAGCCTGAAATTGCTTAAATATATTTAGCACTTGATCTTTTGTCTTCAAGGTATAAACCCATAAATTCCTTGAGTGGTCATCAATGAATGTTACAAAGCAGAGAGAACCACCAAGTGTTCTCGTCTTCATAGGACCGCACACATCAGAATGCACCAAATCAAGTACATTTGATTTTCTTGAAGAAGAGGGACTCTTGAAGGAGACTCTGTTCTGCTTCCCTGCCAAGCAATGAGCACACTTTTTCAAATGTGCATTCTTCATTCCAGATAGGAGTTTATTCTTGGATAGCAACATCATTCCCTTCTCACTCATATGACCAAGTCTCTTATGCCACAACTCAGTTGTACCTTCATTGTCAGCTGCATTTACAAAGTCCTTAGAAAGCTTTGCTTGCAATAAGTATAATGCTGAACACTTTTTACCTCTTGCTACAACCATAACACCTTTAGTGAGCTTCCATTGACCTTCACAGAAGGTATTACAAAAGCCTTCATCATCAAGTCTACCTGTAGAAATTAAATTCAAACGGATGTCAGGAATATGTTTCACATCCTTAAGAATTAATCTTGTGCCAATATAGGTTTCCAAACAAACATCTCCAATGCCAACAACTTTGGCCAAACCATCATTGCCCATTCTTACAACACCAAAGTCACCTGACGTGTAAGATGTAAAGTAGTCTCTTCGAGATGTAGCATGAACGGAAGCACCGCTGTCAATCACCCAACTTGTCTCATGGCTTGTAAGATTGACTACATCACTATCATAGACAATAAGAAATTCCTCAGAAGTGGTGGCAACTCGCTCATCATCACTTTCATCATCTTTCTTCTTTTCTTTACCTTTTTCCTTTTTATTATCTCTTTTCAGTTTTCGACAATACTTCTTGGTGTGGCCCTTTAGACCACAGTAATGACACTCAACATTTGCAAATTTATTGGATTTGCCTCTGCTTTTTTCTCTATTCTTCGGACCACGGCTCTTACTCCTCTCTCTGTTTTCAGTGATCAAAGCATCTGATTGTGAAGAAGAACCTTGTGATTTTCTTCTCATCTCTTCATTTAAAACACTGCTCTTAACCAAATCCATTGAGATTACACCATATGGAGCTGAGTTTGATAATGACGTTCTAAACGTCTCCCATTAGTCCGGTAAAGTACCAAGAAGCCATAATCCATGTATCTCTTCATCAAATTTAATACCCATCGAGGACAACTGATTGATGATTCCCTAAAATGAGTTCAAGTGATCGGTCATCGGAGTTCCATCTTGATACCTTAAGGCCATCATCTGTTTAATCAAAAATAATTTATTATTCCCTGTCTTCCTAGCATACAATTGCTCAAGCTTGGTCCAAAGAGTACGTGCATGTGTCTCTCCACTTATATGGTTTAACACATTATCATCCACCCACTGTCTAATGTACCCATACACTTGTCGATGAAAAATATTTCATTCATCATCAGTCTTATTTTCAGGTTTCTCACTAGCAAACACGGATAGATAATAATCTTTTACATAAAGGAGATCTTCCATTTTTCCTTTCCAAACATGATAGTTTGAACCCTTCAGAGTAACCATTCTACTTGTATTAGTTTCCATTATTCAACTCAAGAAAAAACTTTAAATAACAACTTGGCTCTGATACCACTTGATAGGAAAGGGAGTGATAAACTCTTTCCACTCTTGAGTGAACCTAATAGGAAATAATCAAATAGAGAATTATATTTCAAGCACAATAAAATCCACACACATAACACAAGAAATTTTTACGTGGAAAACCTCCCCAATGTGAGGAGTAAAAACCACGGGACCGTAGTCCACTCAAATCTCTTTACTATCACCAAAATATGGGAATACAAGAGTCTTCTCTAGTTAGAACTAGAGGCATACAATAACATCATTCCTCAAGAACACAATATTTTTGGCATATATCATCAAAAACATCTAGAACAACATGTTCTACGAATACACCATCAACAACCCAAATATCAAGATGAAGATTGAAAGAGATCTCACCCGAATAGGTGAAAACGTTGATTATCGAACTGATCTAGAAGACTCCAATCGTCAATCGCACCGTTCAGAATGAATAACTCTCAGTTACGAATCTGCAGTCCAAATTTTAGCTCAATCGGACCACGGATGACCTTCCGATCCTCACCTTGATTGAAACCACGTAGCTTTCTTCTCTTCTCTGTTTTGGGCGGACAACAACTCACTTTTTCTCTCTTTCTCTCCTTGTTTCATTATTATAGGGTTAAAAAGATAAAACTCTAATTCAACTATAAATAGGAAAGTTACTTAAGACCCCCTTACTCTTAATGGGCTTATAAGTAATGGCCATCCTCTACATAAGAGGGAAACCCAACCCAACAGTTTGATCTATTGGGCAGCTTTACACACTCGTGTATAGAGGTGCGACGGCCACCAATCCTTTCTATAGCACATTGCAAACTTATAAACCAGACCAAAGATATGAATTGAATGCATGCATATGTTTGTTGCATTGTTTTATTTTTTTTCTCACTGAGCTCAAGTTGGAGAGCTGACCCTCGCGCGTGCAATTCTTTTTAGTTTTTAATGTTGCAGGTATTATGGTAGAAGATTATGTCGACACACCAACATATGAACAGATGGCGGCTATGGATGAGCGAGCCGCAGAGGACTATTATGATTCATTAAGCGAGTGTTTCAACTATGGATGCGCTTAGTGTTTAACTTTTGTATTTGGATATTTGTAATATGTATTAAATTATGTTTTGGTTACTTGAAGATAACTTGTCACACCCCAATTCCGTACCAACCAGAATGGTGTGATGAACCGTCTATAATCCAACGGTTCAATCAAGATCTCGAATAGGCTGTGTCCTTTTACTTAAACCATACACATCCACAACCATAATCAGAATAAATACACAATAGCGGAAGTCTTTAATATTTAATGAACTAAGAATCTAATAATGATAACATAAATAAATTATCCAATTATATTCAAATGACTAAGACATAAAATAAATAAATTAATCAATTATATGTTCTTAATAATCCAACTATAAATCTAATCGAAGATGCATGAGTTGCACTCACACGACGAATCATGCGACTTCAGTTGTGATGCTTGCAGTTGTTGTTGGGTTCTCTTGATTTGTGTTCTATTCATTTTATGGGTTCTTTTAAGTTCTTGGTTTCATTTTTGTATGTATAAGTGAATCTGTTTGTAGATAATGTGCATACTTGTGAAAGATAATCGAGTCAAAGTCTTTGTACTTTGATTTAAAGGTCATATTCTCCGCCATAGTTTTATTTCTTGGATGGCCTTGACAATCTTTTCTGATATATATATATATATACTACCAACTGTTGATTGTGTTGGAATGCCCTAGAGGATGTGCAACAATTGTCCTTTGCATGTCTGTTCTCTTATTTTATTTGGAAGGTTTTTTTTCGGAGATGCTCTTTGTCAACACCCCAATTTTGCCACCACATTGGGCCTTCATTCTGTCCCCTCACCCTATACACTGAGTTGGCTCATTAACCATAAAGACCAAAATAGGAATAAGCTAAATTTTGTTTTGACAGTGTCAATAATAGATAACAAAATTGTTAAGGTTATTTTTATTTTTTATGATTAACATTACAATATATGATTTTTCTTTCCTTATAAGTGTATATATACGGGAGAATGTGTCTCCCCCAATTAAATCTTGACACGTGTACACTGGGGCCCAAGGCCCTCGAGGGAAGACCCTCGTTCTCATAACCAACCTTATAAGAATGAGACAAAAACAACTCCTGATGAACCGGAACCACTAATGAGAATAGTGAAGGGCTTCGAAGCCTCGCCATCATAAGAGCCTTGGAGCCTTGATGTCACAAGAGCTTCGGAGCCTTGCTGTCATAAGGGCCTTGGAGCCTCACTATCGTGAGGGTCTCGGCACCTCATCAGAATGGAAAACCCGACGCCATACCAATATGGAGGCCTCGGCACCTCAGCAAAATGGAGGCCTCGATGACTCTTCAACATGATGACCTCGACACCTCTCTAAAAACAAGCCCCGTTGCACAAGTTCACGTGCTTTGTGCTAGTTGTATAGTTACGTATGACTGGGGGCCCACTTTGAGAGACCTGAGTGCGAAGAACAAGGTTACCCAAATATCCGCCATGGAGTAATCAACAGAATCCTGAAGTAGAGATCCCACTATCCGATGATTCAGCACAAGATCACCTGATCTCCAAATCAACGGGCGTAAGTTACGTTCCAGGGGAGGATGTTCCGCCACGACAAAAGACATGTCCAGCTCCCATATTTAGGTCACTCCCGACTTATAAATAGACAAAGCATACAGAGGTAAAGACACGAACAATCTTCAGCTTTTGAACTCATAGCAAGTCATCTACCTGAATCCCCTTAGTACAAAGGGATAGTCTTCCTTATTTGTCCCATACTGCTTGTCACTCCAACTAACTTGGGCATCATAGTGGCCAAAGGGTGTCTCCACCCGACCACAATCATGGTGTCATTTCTTCCCTATGCAGCAAATCAAATATAGCTAAGGACCAGTCTAGTTTGAAGCGATAACATATATCATTATATTATATGGTTTTTTTATCTTAGGATTATACATATATCTTTAATATAAATATTTATAATCCTACACACACACACACACACACACACACACACACACACACACACACACACATATATATATATATATATATATATATATATATATATATATATAAACAAAATGTTATGATCCCACATTGGAATCCTGTACCTACCAAGTATGGTTCTAAAGTCTTGGGGTTCTCCACCTAATAGACTAGTCTTCTGGGTTGGGCTCTCCCTTGGGCTTGAGTTGTAACATTTGGTGCTTTCATTGAGAGGTCGATGCTACAAGAGAGGCGACCTAGAGAATGAGCGACTTGGAAAGGGCTACCTGGTGAAGCAGAGTGAAAGCCGTCCGAGTGGGCCGACGTGGGCATCAGCTTTGAAAAGGGGGTGGCAATGTTATGATCTCACATTGGAATCCCATACCTACCAAGTATGGTTCTTAAGTCTTGGGGTTTTCCCACCTAATAAACTAGCCTTTTGAGTTGAGCTCTCTCTTGGGCTTGAGTTGTAACATTTGGTGCTTTCATTGAGAGGCCGATGCTGCGGGAGGGGCGACCTGGAGAAGGAGTGACCTGGGAAAGGGCTACCTGGTGAAGCAGAGTAAAAGCCGTCCAGAGTGGGCAAACTAGAGTGGCCTGACGTGGGCGTCGGCTTTGAAAAGGGGGTGGCAATGTTATGATCCCACATTGGAATCCCATACCTATCAAGTATGGTTCTTAAGTCTTGGGGTTCTCCCACGTAATAGACTAGCCTTTTGGGTTGGACTCTCTCTTGGGCTTGAGTTGTAACATTTGGTTGCCCCTCCTGTAGCATCGACCTCTAAATGAAAGCACCAAATGTTACAACTCAAGCCCAAGGGAGAGCCCAATCCAAAAGACGTCTATTAGGTGGGAGAACCCTAAGACTTAAAAACTATACTTGGTAGGTGTAGGATTCCAATGTGGGATCATAACATTGTCACCCCCTTTTCAAAGTCGACGCTCACGTCAGAGCCCAACCCAAAAGGCTAATCTATTAGGTGGGGGAACCCCAAGACTTAAGAACCATACTTGGTAGGTATGAGATTCCAATATGAGATCATAACATTGTCACCCCTTTTTCAAAGTCGACGCCCATGTCAACCCACTCTAGATTGCCCCCTCTGGACTGCTTTCACTTTGCTTCACCAGGTAACCCTTTCCCAAGTCCCTCATTCTCTAAGCCGCCCCTCCCGTAGCATCGGCCTCTCAATGAAAGCACCAAATGTTATAACTCAAGCACAAGAGAGAGCCCAACCCAAAAGACTAGTCTATTAGGTGAGAGAACCCTAAGACTTAAGAACCATACTTAGTAAGTATGAGATTCTAATATGGGATCATAACACAAAATAAATGATTTGAAATGATAAAATCCTTTTACCAAAAAAAAAAAAAAAATCCGATTAAGTGGGGGAGGGTAGCTGGGTCTTTTACCTATATAGCGAGGGGTATGCTAGGTATTTCGGTCTGAGAATCCAGTCTCAAAACCCTAAAATCAAGGGAAGGTCTCATTTGGGGAAAATCAGGGAAGGGTGAGAGAGAGAGAGAGCAGAGTGGCGGATATCGGGAGAGAAAGGGAGAAAGCCGAAGGAGGAGCGCGAATCAGGTGAGGGGATTTCAGGGTTTTCTTTTACGGTTTCTCAGAGAGGGTGAAGATTTGGAGATGGTTCTTCTGGGTTTCGGTTGAGCTAGAGAGGGAAGCTAAGGAGAGGCCGGCGGGTTTTGAGGGTTGAGAGGAGGACTTGAGAGTGCTTCAGCCAGATCGGGGAGAGAGTGAGAGGGTGAGACAAAAGAAGAGGAAGATCAGAGAGGGTAGCCGAGATCGGAGGAGACAGATATTGGATCTGAGAGCTGGGAGAAGCTCTCGGGCCAGCTCGAAGGCACAGAGGGGCGTGAGAGTTTCTCTGCCAGATCAAATCGGCAGAGAGGTATCCAAAAGGGGCGTCGGCAGAGAAGGTGAGCAGATTGAATTGAAGGAGCCCGCAAAGCATGAAACTCGGAAAGGGAAGCTCCTCCTAGGTATTATCTCCATTCCTTTAATCGTTTACTAGCTCTCTGTTCTTCGATTCAATTTTACACTTATGTGATATCTGTCTTCTCCATCCTTCCTTTGATTCTTCATGATACTTTAAGATGGGTTTCGTGGATGTGTTTTGGCTTAGGATTATATTCTTTGTTATCTCTGTAGCAAATCCCATTTGGGTAGATTCTGCCATCGTTTCTAAAGAGAAAACTATATATAAATGGATGTTCATGTTGATGTGATCTCGGTTAGATTTTTTTTTTCCTGAAGAGTTCCTATACTATCTCCTTTGTTTCTTCAGGTTTTCCTTTCATTTGTCTTTACTTTCTCCGTATCTTTTATATATTATTTTTCTTTTAATTTCCTCTCTCTGTTTACCCTACATTAGGAGTGATTCTGTGAAAGTGGTTTTTTCCTATACTATCTCCTTTGTTTCTTCAGGTTTTCCTTTCATTTTTCTTTACTTTCTTCGTATCTTTTATATATTAATTTTCTTTTACTTTACTCTCTCTGTTTACCTTCATTAGGAGTGATTCTGTGAAAGTGGTTTTTTCTTTTGGTTTCAGTTGCCAGTGGGTTTTTCATTAGGGTGTGCAGGCCATGCCACATGCGGTTATGGTTTTAATTGAATTCACTTATCCTTCTATTCTGCAGCATATTTTGCCCTGCCTCTCCCACTGAGGATTGTGTGTTTTGTATATATGTTAGATTTTGCCATCAACTGTATGACTCGATTTGGTTTGCTCCTGTCCTGCACATGGGGTTATTTTAATTTGACTTACCTATTGCAGGTTAGGTTTAACTCTAATCTAGATTTTTTTTATTGATGTGTTCTTCATCTTGTTCTTTTTTTTTTCATTTTTTTTCTGTTTTTATGTTACATCTGTTGTGTGTAGTTTGGGAATCCGAATAGGGTGTGGGTCTGCTGTGGCTTGCTTTGGGTTTTTTCTTATTTAGGTCCATTTGGTTTGCTGGGATCTGGTTTGGGTTTGGTTCAGAGTTTGGTCAAGCTAGTCTAGTGGTTTTGGTTGGGTCTGGTCTGGGTTTGAGGTGTGGTTAAGTTGGATTTGGGTCAGGTATGGTCTGACCTGGTTTAACTTGGGTTTGGCTCAGGCTTGGTTTGGTCTGGTATGGTTCAGGTCTGTCTAGGTTTGGTCTGGTATGGTTCAGGTCTGTCTAGGTTTGGTCTGGTATGGTTCAGGTCTGTCTAGGTTTGGTCTGGTATGGTCCAGGTCTGTCTAGGTTTGGTTTGGTCTGGTATGGTCCAGGTTTGTCTAGGTTCTGGGCCATTGTGTATGGTTTAGTCTGATTAGGTTGGGTTCATGTCAGGTTTAAGTCTAGGCTGGTCTGGTTTAGGTGGGCTTAAAGTTGGTTTAGTTTTGTATGGTTTTGGGTTCAAGGATTCTCCCTTAGTTGCGGGTTCTATTGCTGCTGTTCTTCACACATTCATCATCCTACCTCCACTAGGACTTAATTTTTTCTTCCAATCCTTCCCTTAGATCAGTCTCTTCTTTTGATGCAATGTTCCCATTATATTTTACAGCATCATTACATATACTGATCATCTGTTCATCAACTAGATTGATTCCCATAAAAAAATCGCTTGCATACTTCCATTAATATTAGTTCATCTAGGACTGCTCATATCTGTCAATCCAGCCATTGGATTGCTTTGATGTTGGGATATAGCGTTCATTATCATATTACTTGCTTGTATCCTAAATCTGATTCCTATCTGTGGGGTAGATTCTATGTTATTATCCCTATTATGGTCCTATCTAGTTCACTATGATTCTGGCATTTGGGAATCTGTCCCCCCATCAGAAGTTCATTAATCAAATTTTGGTTGATGGTTTGGCCTGATATTGGTAGCTGGTGTGAGAAATCTGATTTAGGAACTCATCCTTGAAATCTTGAACCCAAACCCAAAATATTGGTAGCTGGAGCCCAAATAGGCGAGTTTTCTCACCTGAATCGATGGAATGTGCAAACCAATTGATTCCCTACAGGTTCAATTATGAAACTTTGCATACTTGTTGTACCGGCGGAACAGGTCCATCAATGATCAAATACAGTTTCAGACCTATCTGATTTGTTTTCTGAACTTACTGACTGATTGTTCTTTGTTTTTCGTTTCTTTCCTATATCATGTGATTCTCTTGATTCTATTATTTGTTACATTTATTTCTGCTAGAAGGTAAAGAACCCCATTATCCTTCCTTCCACCTTCCCCGATCCATATGAATATCCATAACAAGGTACAATAAAACTGACCAATTTTTGCTCCCCCCTCCCTCTCTTTTTGATATATAAGTTTTGCCCATTTTGGGGTTCCCTTGTGGTTTCCAAGGGTCAGAATTGTCCAATTCTATAACATATTAATTCTCCTTAGCAAATCTCACCCTCCCCCCCCAAGAAAAAAAAAACCTCTGAGAATTTCTTGATAGTTTTTGGGGGGCGTCTATTGTGAAATGTTCCATGGATGTAAGTTTTGACAATGAACTAAGATCGAATTTCACGTGTGGGAGGCCTGATGATGAGAAGCGAGTTTAGCAGTAGTGTCCTCTAGCTATTATTGGGTTACGTGTCTATCAAATAGTGTATCCAGATTGTGATTTATTGACCATGTAATTGTAGCTGGACTTTTCTTTAGTAACAGTATTAATGCGACTTAAAGTTAACTCAGGCCCATCCCAACCCTACTAGGGTCAGACACATCTGCCACCCTAACCCTAACCCTAACCCTAACCTTACCCTGGCAGGGTTCAGCCCTGATTGACCCTGACTGGGCCAGGTCGGGTTGACCCTGATTGACCCTAATTCAGGGTCGGGTTGACCCTAATTGGCCCTGAGTCCAGACATGAGCACTAATCAGTTTTAACAATAGATGAATGAGTAAAACATTACAAACTCAACAGTTCTATCAACATTGAGGTCGGAATTCCACAATCAAGGACACAATTTTAATTTCTTTGTAACTTTGTTACAAAGTATGTTTCATAGCATTTGTATGTATACACTCATTTAAAAACTCCAATACTTTTAGAACTACCAAAATGCATGGCCTCTTAGACATTTGAAGGGAGAAAAAATTTGGCAATTTGCTCACTCTCATTGTTTGGTAAACATATATCAAACAGCTAAAAGCTAAAAAGCCATTAACCCTGTTTCTAAATGCCAGGTCAGTGCAAACTGCAATTTGCAAACATACTTTTCCAGCAAAACCTCTCTGAGCTGGGGCAGCTCCAATCCTGCATAAAAAATAGAGTATGCTAGAAAAGAAAGGGTCAAAAGAAAAATACCTAAAAATTTTTTGGTCCACAAGTGAAAACACAGGTCAGCTATATAAATCCCAATTGCAACAGGGTATGAGGTGGCTTACTCGGGCACCTTATTGCTTTCAATACTAACAAAAAGTCTACAAATCTGTATCAAGAAAAGGGAAAATTTCTCCCACCTCCCTTGAAGTACCTTTAAGGCAACTACCCCCAACTTGACACATAATGTCAACCACCTTCCCTACTTATGAAAATATTCTCTCCCAATCTATTTGTTGATGAGATTCATCATCAATAATATATTTATGACAATAATACCCTCAAAATTATTAAGGATTTTTTTTTAAAATCTATAATGTAATTCAAGATAGAGATGCACGCCCGATCCCATCCAATTGCAGCCATCTCCGCCATCTCCGATTCACGCCCGGTCCCGTCTCACCCTCTGCCCTCCTCTCGTCCTCTTCTTCCTGCAAGCACCTCTGCTCTCTTAGTCTCTCCTCTCTTATGAGTAACTGATAGATTTCTTCTTAGTTTTCTGTTTAGAACCTAGAGACCCTAGTAGTTGAACTTTTGTGTTGAGTGATTTGTCTCTATATGTTCTTGAGTTTTTTTTATTCAGTTTAAGAGTTTTTATTTCTGGGTTTCTTTGATGTATTTTGTTGCCCGAAGTTTGATTGCATATCTTTCGTAAATCATTAAATTGTTTTTTGTTTCACCACTCTTTGGATAGGTGGTTTTGGATTTGGATCGACCCTAGTTGTCAAGGCGACAAGGCGATCCAAGGCTTTGGGGCCATCCTGGGCGCCTAGGCGCCCGCCTAGGCGTTGCCTAGGCGACCAAGGCGTTCCCAGTGCATTTTTTTTTATTTCTAAAATATTAATGTTTATATATATGCAACATTCTACATAAATTATCAACATTTAAGACATAACTTAATTAATATGTGGTGTGGACCCAAGTTTACTAATGTACACTAAGACCTGAGATTGTGTCTAGAGTTAATTAAGTAAACAATTATTTATGACTAACATTTGCGTACTTTTAACGAATTTTATCGGAGCGTAACTCCTTTAATATAGTTCGGATTCAAGCAATCTCGAATTCGTTACAAAGCTAGCATAATCAGCTTTCCAACAAATCCGAGATTGCTTGAATCCAAATTGTAATGAAGGAGTTACACTTCGGTCAAATCTTGTTCGGAATACGGGAATGCTGTTTAAAGTTGTCTGAATGTAAATTATTTTTTGGGCATTAAAGCAAAAGATTATTTTGGCGCACTCTTGGTTTTTAGTGATGATTTATTATAATAAGATTTATAGAATTTTTATATTTAGAAAAAAGCCGAGCATTTAAAAGTTGAAAATCGCCCTCGTACCCAAAAATATGGTTTTTGTTCTAAAAACAGAGGGGTTGATTTTTTTTCCTTTTGGAATTTGAATTTTAGACTATTTTTATTGGATTCAAATAGGGGGGTATTTGCTTATTTATGAATAATATCTTAAGTAAATGTTTCTTTAAAATTAAAAAAACATTTACTTAAATGATATTAGTCATAAATAAGTACTACCTGATAAATGTTGTTCCTGTCTGGCCTGGGCAACCGCCTTTCTCATGTACACAAGGCGCCCTGGCGCCCAAGCCTGTACAAACCGCCCGGACGCCTAGGCGACGCCTTGACAACTATGGGATCGACTGGAGGATTGAATCAAACTAAAGATTGAATTATTGATCAGTTTTCTTCAACAACTTTCTGGGTTTCCTTTGCTTGTGAAAATCAGATGTAGAGTCATTAGAGCTTCTTGATCCCCTGCTACCTGAAAGATCGCATTTTTCCAATCCGAAATCAGTTATTTTAACTTTTATTTTTTGTTCTATTCAGGATGTAACTGAAGTGTTAGGGTTTCTAAGAAATTCTTGACTGATTGGTTGTGGATTTTGTTTTGGTGCGGAAGAAAGGAGGCCTTTTGTGCTGGTTGGATTCATAAATCTACTACTATTTCCGGTTAAATTCCTGAGATATGTTGGCAGGTGAGTCTTGTATGATTTTGAGGGCTTTGCTAAGCTCCTACGAACAAGAGAGTAAGTGGGCTTACATGATCTACTGTCTCATCGAGCTCTCTAATGGAAAGCATCATTTAGAAGATGAAGGTGAGGAAGCACTTGGGCCGAGAAAGTTACTGATGTAGGCTAACTTAGGGTCTCTAGTTTAATCTACTCTAACACGACAAACTAACACAAGGATTAAAAAAATAACGAACTAATGGGTAGGGACTGTTATGGGCAGCAACTCACATGACATGCTTGCGAGATTAGTATCATGATAACCACAAGTAAAGAACAGTATAAAGCCAAGTAACATGATCAACTAAGCAATTATTAATTAGGTTTCATGTCATGTTCATAACAAATTATAGGTTAAGAAGTACTAATGTGTAAAAGATTTCAAAATTCCTAAAACTAACAAGATAAATGCCTAATGACTAGATAAACATATGAACATGTAAAAACAGTAACTTTTCAATAATTAAAGAGATGAAATCCTAACAATAACATGCTAAATACGAAGGCTCAGTTGTAATGATGCTATCAAAGTGGCTGTCCACATTAGTAAGCACTAACTTGGCATTCACTATGGCAGAAATTATGTAGATTAGAGTTACAGCTCCACATGATGTACTAGAACAAAAAAATAAATAACCGAACAACAGGTTAAGCTATGATAGGCTTAACAGAAGGGGTATATATGCTGCCAGAAATACAGTAGGGGTGGTAATAATATGCTTAACAATAAATATCAGAAAAACAAAGGGGTCAGCAATGCCGATAGCAATGCAAGGGGAATTTCAGTAATAAGAAATAGAGAAGGATGGGAAGATAAGAGAGAAAGAAGGGGGAAGTGATCTGTGGACAGATCAGCAAGGGAGGAAGGGACGTTCCTGTTTTCAGTAGAGAGAGAGCCGAGAG
Organism: Protea cynaroides; assembly: GCA_028583415.1. Lineage (NCBI taxonomy): Eukaryota > Viridiplantae > Streptophyta > Magnoliopsida > Proteales > Proteaceae > Protea > Protea cynaroides. Next base: position 63,847,004 of record CM053269.1, on the reverse strand, counting down.
AGAGATAGGGGGATTGGGTGTTTCAGACCTGCACAAAGAGAAGAGAGAGAGAGACGAGAAAGAGAGAGAGCACGAGAACCTTTTTCTTGTTTTCTGTATTCAATATCATCATCTGAATTTCATTAATTTAAAAAAAGAGCTTTTATAGGCTTACGATTCTAATTAGAGTATAACTCTAAAGACTAATAAAAACAAACTAAATCATAAACTAACTAAACTGAAAGGGGCTCACAGCTAGGACCCACAACTCTAATAGATTAAAGAACTAGAGCCCACGTTTAATGTATGTGGGGTCCACCATAAAAGAAATAAACTAAATAAAAAGAAGAGTCCTAACAATAATGGACTACTACTGAAATAAAGTCTTAGAGTCCTAACATTAATCTACTAGGTGTCGATGTCCTCATTAGTTGTCCAAGTCATCTGATGCTCCTCAAATAGAAGAAACGACTCGAGACCAGGATTTTCTCTCCCAGTCTTCTGAAGATCAATTTGATAGTAAGCGCCATGGTAAGCAAGCAGAAAGATAGAGGTGGAGAGAGGAAAGACTAAGAAGGCAAAGGTGCTTGTAGGAGATAGAGGGTGAGAGGAGGGCATAGGGTGAGACGGGACCAGACATGAATCCGAGATGGTGGCAATTGGACGGGACCGGACGTAAATCTCTATCTTAAATTACATTATAGATTTAAAAAAAAAGATCCTTTATAATTTTGAGGGTATTATTGTCATAAATATATTTGTGATGATGAATCTCATCACAAAATAGATTGGGAGAGAATATTTTGAAAATTAAGGGAGGTGTTGACATTATGTGCCAAGTTGCCTAAAGGTATATTTCAGGGGAGGTGAGAGAAATTTCCCTTGAGAAAATAATGACAACAGATAAAATTTGGAAATTTGCTTGATACAATTCCTCATAATCATAGTTGTCAGGGCGACAAGGCGATTCAAGGCGATCGATGCCATCCTGGGTGCCTAGGCGTCGCCTAGGTGACCAAGGCGTTCCCAGTGTATTTTTTTATTTCTAAAATATTAATGCTATATTAATGTTTATATATATGCAGTATTCTACATAAATAATCAACATTTAAAACATAACTTCATTAATATGGGAAAACCAACAAGGGAACAAATAAAGAATAAAGTATAGGAAAACCAATAAGGCAACAAAAGAATAAAGTATAGGACATAAAGAAACATATTTACAATAAACAAAAAATCACAAATCAATAAAGTAAGAACTTAGAACTTAGAACATCGTAGCATATAAGTAAGAAGCAAGACTGTAAAGAGGAAGACTATAATGTTACTTACCTCTATGATGCCAAAATAAATGCTTGTGCTTCTATTCCTCTAAAAGTAATAAATTCTGCAATAAAAATATATGCAACAAAATTACAAGAAAAAAAATTCTCATATATTTAAAATTATCTTAGGCACTAGACAATGCAATAAGAAATAATAACTCAATAAAAATCCACATCCAAATTCATAAAATTCTATAAGTTAAATCAATCATCAAATAAACTACTGTCTATTGCACGTTCTTGCTCCTCCCCTCCACTATGATCATCATGCCTCTGTCCAAAGTCCTCCTCAACAACCTCATCATCATTAACAGTAACATCTTCCACTTCATGATCTTCATGATCTGACTCATCTTCAACTGAACCCCTCCTCCTCACACGGCATGTGTAGTGGATATTGCTTCCAGAAGCTTGGGCTCTTGTTACTCTATTGCGTCCCTCAATAGATGCTGACGCCCCAACTGCTCTATCTACATCAGCCCATGTGAGATCATCATGGACGATATCCTGCTCTTCTTGGTCGATCATCCACTCACAACTCCAATCCAATTCATCTAAGAGGCGGGGATCATAATTCCGGTTTTGTTCACGCCTTTCATTGAATCTTGCTTGAAGGCATCTATTATATTGGATGTATACTAGATCATTGAGGCGTTGATGCTCTAGCCTGTTCCCCTTCTGGGGGTGTATTTGAATTTATAAACAATACAGATTATGTCATTCTTTTCTAAAAGAATAAAATTAGTATATAACAAAGAAATATAATATTTACAAAATAAAAATTGTAGTTAGTACTTACACACTCAAATGTACTCCAGTTGCGTTCACAACCAGAAGAAGAGCAACACAAACCTAGAATGCGGCATGCAATATTCGTAAGTTCAGGGGTGTCACATCCATGACTAGTCCACCATTTCACTACAAGTATAAAGTATAACATACAATAAGTTATAAAGCTAAAACTTCAACAATAATCACTGAACTGAACTGTTTAAATTAAAAAAAATTATAAGATACAATAAATTATAAAGCTAAAACTTCAACAATAATCACTGAACTGAACTGTTTAAATTAAAAAAAAAATACTTACAAGGACTAATGATAGCCCGTTGTCTAATTGCGGGTGCACTTGCAAATATGCCTCGAACAAGTGAATAAGAAGTTGTCTGATCCATAATTTTGTCTTGCACATTTACATCAGACACCATTCTTTCAACTACTTTATTGAATGCATGCTGAAATTTCCCTAGGATTTTCTTTTTCTTTATCGCATCGGATTCATCATCAATGTACTTATAGAATCTCCCAGGATTAAGAAATAATGCCATAAGATATAGAGGCCGTCCCATTTGACTCTCCCAACGACTATCAATGATGTCGACTACTTTCTTTCATAATCTTCCTCGACCACCAAAATGTTCTTTTAAATTTTTTTTGGCCTCTTCTATTGCCAAGTATATTTCTAGAATAGCAGGCTTCTCATCCCCGTCTACAATCCTCAATACAACTACAATAGTCTTCGATGCTTTCAAGCAATCTTGTACACAATTCCAAAACTAGACAGAAAGCAATGTATCAGCTACTTGTTTTCCTGCCTCTGTCTTTGCTAAATTGTTTCTTGTCCAATCATCTGAAACAAATAATTGCTTCAAAGCATCCCTGTGTTTCAACAAACTCTGAAGTGTCAGAAATGCTGTTGCAAATCTGGTTACTCCAGCTCTAATAAGATCTTGACCACCAGTTTAGCCATCATAGTATCAAGTAGTTGGGTGTGTCTATAAATAAAAGTTATCACTCTTCTACCCTTGACTATTGAACTCTTAAATTCATCCATATTTTCCACTTTTTTCAACATAAGGTTAAGACAGTGAACTGCACAAGGTGTCCAATATAGGGTAGTCCTCTTTTCTATGAGATTTTTACCGGCTAATTTATAATTGGATGCATTGTCTGTAATCACTTGGATCACATTTTCTTCTCTAAACTCCTGAATTTTATCATCTAGCAATTTGAACATGTCAGCATCCTGAGTATGCTGAGATGCATTAACAGATCCAAGAAAGTTAATCAAATGTCTTCCTCTTTTATCTGTCTATCCATCAGACATCAGGGTGCAATCATATTGTTTCCAGTACATTTCATGTTGTTTTCTCATTTCTGTAATTTTTTTCTTTTTCAGACATCAATAGAGGTACTCTCACCTCATGATAGCTTGGAGGCTTGTACCCTGACCCAGCTTGAGCAACATAGTTGTCAAGGCGACAAAGCGATCCAAGGCCTTTGGGGCCATCCTAGGCGCTTAGGCGCCGCTAACGCCTAGGCGACCAAGGTGTTCTCAATGTATTTTTTATTTTTAAAATATTAATGCTATATATATATATATATATATATATATATATATATATATATATATATATATATATATATATATATATATATATATATATATATATAAGTAATCAACATTTAAGACATAGCTTAATTAATATGAGAAAACCAACAAAGAAACAAATAATTGAGTTAAGTAAACAACATGTATTTATGACTAATAGTTGTTTATTTCTAACAAATTTGACTGGAGCGTAACTCCTTTAATATACTTCGGATTCAAGCAATCTCGAATTCGTTGCAAAGCTAGTATAATTAGTTTTCCAACAAATCCAAGATTGCTTGAATCCGAGTTATAATGAAGGAGTTACACTCCGGTCAAACTTTGTTCGGAGTACGCGAATGCTGTTTAAGGTCGTCTGATTGTAAATTATTTTTTGGACATCAAAGTAATAGATTATTTTGGCGCGTTCTTGGTTTTTAATGATGCTTTACTATAAAAAGATTTATGAAATTTTTATATTTGGAAAAAAACCTAGCATTTGGAAGTTGAAAATCGCCCCTGCACCCAAAAATACGATTTTTGTTATTGAATTGGAGGGTTGACTTGTGATCCTTCTGGAATTTGAATTTTCGATTATTTTTATTGGATTCAAATAGGGGGTATTTGTTTATTTATGAATAATATCTTAAGCAAATGAATTAAAGAAACATTTACTTAAATGATATTAGTCATAAATAAGTACTGTCTGATAAATGTTGTTATTGTCTAGCCTAATAAATCTTGTAAAGCAAATTAGTCATAAATTAGTATTGTCTGATAAATCTTGTTCTTGTCTAGCCTAATAAATCTTGTAAAGCAAATTAGTCATAAATAAGTACTGTCTGATAAATCTTGTTCTTGTCTAGCCTAATAAATCTTGTAAAGCAAATTCAGAGATCAAAGGGAAAAAAAACACATATAAGATCCAAGGCGACCGCCCAAGCATTCTGGGAGCCCAAGGCGTCCAAGGCGGCACCTAGGCGACGCCCCAGAGAGCCTGGGTGACCACACTAATAAGGCGCCCAGGCCCTGGAATCACGCTTGGACGCCTTGACAACTTGATGGCAAAAGGGTTAAGACATCTCAAATTAACAAGCCCTCTTTGCTATAGGATCTTAATTCAGTCCAACACAAAAATCTGCAGATAAAAGTAATAGAAAAAAATTCTTATCTGGAAATCCGACCGTCAGAAATTGATGAAACTTGGGTTGAATGGTCTTTATAACAATTATGAACAACCCTCCAAAGTTGAAGAAGATCAGAACAAAGTTGAGGAAGTTATGGGGCCCACAAGTAGGCTGGACCTGGTAGTGCCTGGCTCTGGACAGTTCCACTGTAATTTTGTGATTTGATTTTAATTCAATCTAAGAAATTGTTGAGGCTTCTAGAAACAGTGTAACCAGCCAAGGGATAGCAGATCGAGATCAAAGAAAGTACAAGAATTGCAAGGAAAAGAAGAACAAGAGGTTGAGTCTCACAACCAGGTGAGGCTCAACCAGAAATTAATTGATTCTCAATTTTTTTTGGAAAAGCTCTATTGCAGCTGGCCTGCTTTCTAGTTATTTATAGCTTTGAAACATTACAAATAAAATAGGAAAGAACTAAACTTGGAAAAGCTAAACCTCCTTTATAACTTAGGAAGTTTCTAAAACATTGAAATAGGAAAGTCTCTAAAAATTAGAATTAGGAAACTAGATTTTAGGCAAGTCTTAATCTCCAAGCAACTAAGACTTCTAAACTAACTAGTCTAATTTTTAGGAAACTAAACAATGAAAATAAGTAAACTAAAAATTAGGACACTAACCAAAATATTCTAACTACTGCTGTTGGTACTGTTCACGTGAACAGTACCGCGTGAACAGTGTTCACGTGAACAGTGTTCACGTGAACAGTACCGTGTGAATAGTGTTCACGTAAACAGTGTGGGTTGGGCCCATGTTGACACATCCTTGGACTGGTCCAGTATTGGCTGGTCCTTGGACTGCATCACAACTATGCTTAGCAATGGATTCAACCATTATCTCAAAGCTCCTAAACTTAACAACATTAAAAGGAATCCCACACTCATACATCCAAGCAGCAATGTGACTATCAGTTTTCTCTTTTTCTGCTCAGGTGTAGAAACCGATTGTACAATGTAGTTTGCATGGGCTCCTTCATTTCCGATGTCTCTCATTAACAACTTCTTTAGGAGTTTTTCTCACATAAGTATCTATTGGACTTCTTGATTGTTGGAGAAAAACTTGCTTTCTTTTATAAGTTGTTATAGAGCTTGGAATTGGATAGTTTTAGATTCTTGATAGGGGGAGGGGGGAGGCAAATTCCCTTATGTAGCCTCAACAGGTATATCCAAATCATCATTATGAACAGGATCATTTAAATCCTCTATCCTCTTCTGATTTAATCTTTTGCTCCTTTGGTTCAAGTCTCTACCACATAGAGTACATTGAACAATATTTATATTTGCCAAATCTGGCCAATATCCATACTTCCAGTCAGAATCTTGTGATTTAGCCTTCTTGGCTGGATCTTTACTAGGATCATTTGCAACACTTGGTGTAGAATTACTACCACTGGGAGGATCCATATTCACACTAATGCTGCTCAATGCACAACAAGAAATATACAACATAGACATTGAACATACAACAACATGAATTAGAATTTAATAAAATTTAATAGCATTAACGAAACATAATGACCCTTCTCAAACATAATATTTAAAATAGGAAAACCAAGGGTGTAGGGATAGGATCATAAGCTCTATTGATTCTGAATACTAGTAATACACTACTACCACATTCTTGGATCCTAATCTCAACACCACCTCTTAACCAGTCCTTAAAATTTTGCAATGCTTAGCAATAGATAGTCAGACACAAAAATGATTCATAACCAATTGCTAAAAGCCTAAAACCCAATTGAAACAGTCTCTGTCGACTCAGCATGCAACTCAGACACTAAACATTCGACATTTGGGGAAAAAGAAAAAAAAAATCAACATTCAAACAAAAAATAAGTTGCAGAAGAAACTAAGGTGAGCAGAGAAGAAGGATTCCAAATAAAAAATATAAAAAAATCAGACATCCGAAAACTCCACAATTTACATTCGGGAAAAAAAAAGGCGACATTCAAACAAGAAATAAGTTGCAGAAGAAACGAAGGTCAGCAGAGAAGAAGAAGAAGGATTCAAAAAAAAGAAGAAAATTCAGACATTTAAGAACTCCACAGTCGACATTCGGGGGGAAAAAAAGACGACATTCAAATGAGAAATAAGTTACAGAAGAAATGAAGGTGAGCAAAGAAGAAGAAGAAGAAGGATTTAAAAAAAAATTCAGACATTCGAAACTCGACAGTCGACCTTCGGGAAAAAAAAAATCTACATTCAAACAAAAAATAGGTTGCAGAAGAAACGAAGGTGAGCAAAGAAGAAGAAGAAGAAGGATTTAAAAAAAAATTCAGACATTCGAAACTCGACAGTCGACCTTCGGGAAAAAAAATCGACATTCAAACAAAAAATAGGTTGCAGAAGAAAGGAAGATGAGCAGAAAAGAAGAAGATGAAGAAGAAGGATTCAAAAAAAAATGTCAAACATTCGAAACCTGCGAACAAAATTTGCTCTGCAGAAGGAATAATTGACATTCTTCGACAGAGAAGAGGAAGAAGAAGAGAAGAAGAAGAAGAGAGTCTGAAACTCCATCTAGACACTCGATATTCAAAAAAAAAAGTCGACATTCTTTTTCTGAGTCAGTCTCGACTCTCGACTCTCGACAGAGAAGAAGAAGAAGAAGAAGGAAAAAAGAGACATTCAACATTGAGTCATTGAGAATCGATAACAAAACCAATACGACCGTCGGAATAGGAATAATACCGCCGGAGAATCGAAAATGAACCGTCCTCGACTCGTCGGAGAATCGGAAGAGGAAGAGTAGGAGAGGAAACACCGTCGTTGCTAACTCGCGAGTATGCCCTAATTTTCAGGTCTTGAACAATATTCTCAAATTGTTTTGAGATTACTTCTCTTTATTCCATTTTTTTTTTCCTTTTGGTGCTTATTCCACATGTCACGTTTTTTTTTTTTTTTATTCTTTAAAACCACATGTGACGTTGGTAACTGTTAATTTGGTTTTACTAAATATATATATATATATATATATATATATATATATATATATATAAATTAGATTTATCTTTTAATTATAATATAAGTATTAATACAAACTACTAGTATATATATATATATATAAATTAGATTTATCTTTTAATTATAATATAAGTATTATTATTACATAACTTACATAAGTATAATTATAAAAATAAATAAATTAGATTTATCTTTTAATTATAATATAAGTATTATTATTACATAACTTACATAAGTATAATTATAAAAATAAATAACTTAGATTTATTTTTTGATTATTATATAAATATTATTACATAAGTATAGTTATGAAAATAAATAATTTAGAATTAACTTTTGATTATTAATATATTATATAAGTATTGTTACATAAGTATAGTTATAAAAATAAATAATTTAGAATTAACTTTTGATTATTGCATAAGTATAGTTATAAAAATAAATAGTTTAGAATTAACTTTTGATTATTATATAAGTATTGTTATATAAGTATAGTTATAAAATAAGTAACTTAGATTTATTTTTTGATTATTATATAATTATTGTTACATGAGTTTAATAATAATAAATTAATAATATAATCATCTATGCTTTACCAAAAAAAAAATAGTATATATTATCTAATTGTGTATGTTATTAGCCTATCACTAATGAATTAATAATTTAATGTGAGTAGTAAGTATATTTATTTAAGGTATGGTCAATTGGTCATGCCATTAAAGTATTAGACATTATATGTTATATTATATGAGTACATTTATTTAAGCCTTAAGGTCATGCCAATCCCACATGCTTGAATCTTACGCGACGCAAATTAGGTAACGAAAAATAGTATTGCGAATAAAGGCCCCCATGGTTATAGATGTGTTTCCCTTTGTATCTATCATTTTTTGTTGTTGCTGGATTAGATCAATTATTGCCATATGTATTGGAACTTGGAATTAAAAAAAAATTGAATGTGAAGGTGATTAAGGTAAACCGAGATCATGTCATTGGATTATTATTATTTATGGTCGTGCTCCCAATGCACTAGATATATATGTTATATACTTATATATATGAGTACAACTATTTAAGGTTTTGCCAACCCCACAAGCTTGAATCTCATGCGACGTAAATTAGGTAACGAAATATATTTTGTTACTGAACTTAATATGGTGTGGCCGATAAAAGTGGATGGTTAAAAAAACTTGAAAGTGAATTGCAAGTAAACAAAAATATTAAGCGGACAACCTTATCCTCATAACCATTTTATTAATGTTTTAAAATTTTTCCTCATAAACATAAACATTTACCCAAAAAAAAAAAAGCATAGGAAATTAGGCGGTCACGCAGGCACTCTGGGCGTCCAAGGCGCCCTGGGCAACGCCTGAGCGACGCCTAGAGGACCTGAGCGAGCGCCTTTCTCACTCCAGCAAGGCGCCCAAGTGCCCAGGCCCTCAAAAAGCGCCTAGACGTTGCCTCTAGGCAACGCTTTAACAAGCTTGCTCATAATAGCATGAAGGAGCTCACATGAATATAAATATGATCTGTAGACACTAGGGCATCGCACTCTAGCAAAAAAGCATGGGAATATTCAACTTCAAGAAACTTCGGACACATAAGCTCTTCACAAGAACCAACAATCAATGCGATACTTGCTCTACACAGTCCAATAAAAGTATTTCTCTTCTAAGCAACACCCAATCACCCACACTCAGCTTAACACCATGATATATCACAAAGGGTAAATATATAACTATAGCAAGGCGATATAGTGGCATAAGGTCTTCTAGTCACAGGAAACTACCTCGGGTTCATTTCTATCAAACATTTTCTGCTCAATAACCTATCATGATGAAGACAATGGAACTAATATTCAATAGGTCACATTCTCTAGCCAGGATCTCAATCTTTTCTCCAATGTCTTCCTATAGTACTAAATCTATAGAGAATGGTCTAACTTGTCTATCAATAGACAGAGGTCCTCTTATTTATAATGTGAGAATGAATACAAAAAAAGGAAAAGAAGTAAGTGAGACCCTATTAGGATTTACAATAAATCTAGACATAAATGCAATGAATCTAGACAAGAATCTAGACATGAATCTAGACAATGAATCTAGACATGATCTCATCCTTTCAGCACTCCCCTTCAAGTTGGGGCATGTATATTTGTCATGCACAACTTGGATAGAACTGAATGAAATTGTTTTCTTGGAAGCTCTTTGGTGAAAATATCTGCTAGTTGATCGCTAGAGACAACATATGGAACACAGACTTGACCTCTCTCCAATTTTTCCTTGATAAAGTGGCAGTTCACTTCCACATGTTCGGTTCTGTCATGCTGTTCTAGGTTATGAGCTATATTGATAGCAGCCTTATTGTCACATAATAACCTCATAGGTTGGGTAGAGTGTAAACCCAAATATTTGAGTAACCCTTTCAGCCATAATAGCTCGCAGATTCCTTGTGCCATTGCTCTGTACTCAGTTTCTGCACTTGATCGAGCTACGATATGTTGCTTCTTGCTACGCCATGTGACAAGGTTCCCTCCAATGAAGGTACAATATCCTAAAGTTGACTGTCTATCTGGATTTCCTGCCCAGTCTGCATCTGTGTATGCATCAATTTTAAAGTGACCTTTAGAGGAGAGTAGTATTCCCTTTCAAGGAGTAGACTTGAGATAATGCAATATTCGAAGAGTAGCATCCATATGAGATGAATACGGATCATGCATAAATTGGCTCACTAGGCTTACTGCGAATGCAATGTCGGGTTGGGTATGAGACAAATATATCAATTTACCGATAAGACGTTGGTACTGCCCTTTATCAACCGGTGTACCAATCTTACCCTCCAATATTTCATTTGGATCGATAGGGGTGTCACAAGGCCTACATCCTAAGAGACCTGTTAAGAAAGTGTAAACCCTGGTTCTACACGTTTTTTATACAGGGTTGCATCAGAGTCACACTTGGCGTGAAAACCATCATAAAAATCCAGAGTCTGCCAATGATTGCGTAACTGAGTATAGTAATCTGAAACAGTTAATTCATTCTGAATAGTTGCAAAATTTTTCTTCTGGATGGCATAAATCAAGGCATAATTTCCCACTTGGGAATATGTTGCTTTTGCAGATTTCTAGAGCTGGGCAGCAGTATCCAATAGGAGGTACCATTTGGCTATGGCTGGTTGCATAGAACTGAGGAGGTACTGCATGACCAAGGAATTCTCAACAGTCCACTTTTTCAGGGAGGCACCTTTAGTTGGTATAGGTTCCATACTTGTAATATAGTCAGATAGCCCTCGAGCAGTGATGGAAAGTTGTGTGGATTGGGACCACATCAGATAGTTGCCATTATCCAGTTTGGTGACATTAGTAGGAATTGTAAAATTGTCTTGTTTGAAGGATTCAGATCCGGCAAAAGTCACCTCAGACATGATAAAAAAATGTATATATAAACTAATGGGCGTTGTACCAATCCTTCATGGAAGACAAGAACTCAAGTCCAGCAAACACGATTTTCAATTTTAGTATAGAAATCGGTATAAGTGATAGGATTGATCTCAAAAAAAATACCAATAGGGATACACGACAATTAAAAGAATAAATTTGAAACAAATCTTCTAGACCATGATTAGATCAAGGATGGCAGTAGGGTGATAGTGATGGTGGATACTAGCGATAGAGTGTTGGCGGTAGGGCGATGGCGGTAGGGCAGTGATGGAGGTTTGGCGATGGCGGTAGTGGTGTCGGCGGTGATGGGAAGTGGAGCTGGCGGGAGGCGGTGGCTTCAAGAGAAAAAAAAATTAAAAGGAAGAAGAGGAGAAGGAAGGGTGGCAGTGGTTGTGGTTATGGCTTTGATACCATGTAGAAGATGGTCGGACTTGTCTATCAATAGACATAGGTCCTCTTATTTATAATGTGAGAATGAATACAAAAAGAAAAGAAAAGAGGTAGGTGAGACCCTATTAGGATTTACAATGAATTTAGTCATAAATACAATGAATCTAAACATGAATCTAGACATGGATCTCATTCTCTCAACAAAATCCTACTAAGAGGCCTTCCGCAATGTTCAGATTACAACAATCAATTGCAGAGATAAACTTCCGTTTATCCTCCAATGAAGAAAACGAGAGATGTCAAAGGAAGTTAGCACTTAAAACTTGAAGACATACCTGATGAGAGAACCGCAAAAGAGAGAGAGGAGTTGAGGAGGTGCGTCGCCTTGAGCTTTTGAGGAGAAGGAGGCAGTGATGAAAGGAAAAAGAGAAGTCTGCTTTCTACGGCGTTGTGACTTTTGAGTGACAAAGAAGAGAAAATACGGGTTAGCACAATTAGGGATTTAGGGTTAGAAAATAAGGGTAAGCTGGGCCGGGTTCAACCCAGTACTAACCCAACCCTGCTAGGGTTTTATGAAATCTGGGCACTAACCCAGCCCTATCAGGGTTCAGGGCGGGTTAGGGTCGGGGTTTGGGTTGTCAAGGCCAAACTTGTAGCCCTAGTTTTGAACACATTCTCCATAGGGCCCTCTTATCTCTTCTTTCTCTGAGCTTTGAAATAATGTTTGGTTCATATGTTTCAGGGAATGCGTATGGGTATTTGACAATTGAGGGTGGAGAAGTGGATTTGGATGTGAAGTTGGAGAACTTGGTGGACATGTTGCTGTAGAAGTTGTGAGCCAATGAGCTTCCTTTCGTTAAGTCAATCTTTTATCCTCCTTGGTTTATCCTTTATTTTTTCCGAAGAGTTTTTGTCAACCAAGGTCCGGGTGGTAGCCTAATCGAAGAAGTTGAGTTTGTGCCCAAGCCTACGTTATTATAAAATCTCAATGTCGGATAGAGGAGCGAATTAAAAACCCTCACCGCAAATTTTATTTGGTATAACAGATGATAATTGAGACTTTCGAGCTTTAAAGTTGGAGGAATGGCACAAGGTCGATGTACGCAGGGATATGGTGCCCGCGCAACTGAAATATGAATGAAACAGACTTTATGGCAATTTTTATGTAAGTGGAATCCTTTCAAGCTTGATACTCAATCACCTAAATGGATCCCATTTTGTGAGTGTTTCAAGATCATAATAGTGATAGCCACCCCTATTATACAACCTTATCCTTTGACCCTCGCCACTATAAACTATTGTCATGAATGAAGGCGTTGTTGGCTCTATACCACACTTGTCAAACCAAAACTCTTTTAGTAATTGTACACGCCTTTAATCAATTATGTTACCGTTACTCCAAAACTAATGCTATTTCTTAGGCAAAAGAAGACACAAAGGGGCCTAAGCCCTGCAGATGATGCTGTACACTTAAGTGGCAAAGGAAAGAGAGACCGTACCTATTTTTCCAAGTCTATAATGATCAGCCATATTGGAGTACCAAAGGCTTTCAGGGAGTGATCCCTGAATGGTAGAGGCTGGGTAGCCGGCCACTACTGAGGAGGATCATAACACTTGAGAGATGATTGTTACATGAAACGAGTGAAGCTCTTTGCCTGCCTTTCCTCCCTCACAAAAACTGTTTTTACGTGGTACACTGGCCAGCTACCTGTATCTACATTTTATGGTAGTGAATGACTAATGTATTAAAAAAAATGATACCAAAAAGAAAGAAAAGTGGCAACCTAATCGGATTTTTCACTTTATTTAATGGAGTGAAGGACTTTTGGATTGTTCCTTCTATTCATTAACTCCATTCCTTATCAGGCATCTCAGTCTCACTTTTGCAGGTCGAGTTTACATAGGTAGAGGATGGAATTGTGATGTTGGGATCTTGGGTAGGAACAAGTGATATTTAATGAGTTTTTATTCTTGTTTCAACCTCAGCATCTCTATGCTAAAGTAGGTCAGCTTAATTATCTTAGTAAGCCGGTATTAAAATTGAGATGTCCAGGCATGGTTCAAAATCTCAGCCAAATCTCGCCGAGATCTCGAATTCTCGAATAGGGCGAGATGAAATCTCATTCGAGACCTGGTCTCGACATTTTCAATCAGTTCTCGACATTTTTTTACCAGTTCTCGACTGGTCTTGACATAATATATGAATTATGATTGTATGTCAATTTGACTACTTTGGTTTTTTTTTTTTTTTACTATGACAATCAACTAATTAAGTGCTATTATGCTTATTCTTCTCCTAAAGTATAATTTTACTGGCTTATTTGGTCTTCTTTGATCTTCTACTAGCGTAACATTATGTAGAATAACCAATATCTTTTTTTTAGTAGTTCGGTATGCTCCCAAATATGTGCAAATTATATGATATTTAAATAACCAATTTCTTTTTTTCAGTAGTTCGGTATGCTACCAAATATGTGCAAATTATATGATATTTACTAATTATGGGCTCCACTTACATGAGCTAAGGTATTTCATCTAGACAGTCATAGAATTGAGAATTCAGACAAGTTGCTGTTCAGCACAATATTTGCCATCTTCATTTTATAATATGCAGAATTTATGTTTTAATTTTGATAGATATCACACTAGTATATTATCTTAGGCTCTCTTTGGTATGTATTATAGAATTAATTATATAATATATTATGACATATGTAGTTGTTTGGTATGATTTATGACACTTATTTATATTTAAAATAAATTGATATAATCTAAAATATATAAATAGGTTAGAAGGTGTTTATCATTCTTGTAATAATCTATTATTACTTCTTTATGTCTAGTGATATCAAAAGATTATTATGTATGATTCATAATTTATTTTTATAAATTATTTATAATAAATAATTCATAATCATAAATATAAGCTATACTAAAGAAAGCCTTAGTCAAACTTACAGGGTTGATATGTTAAATTTACGATTACATTTTTTGATTGGTTATTAAGCTGACTGCTGTTTATTTCCATATCCAGATAAAGATGGCTCCTTTTACTTTGATCTAATGGATCCTGACGGCAAGAAATTTGGGAGAGGTAATTTTGCAATATAAGCTATTATTTCCATATCCAGATGAGCATTTTTTTTAGGGAATGGGACAGGAGCCTTTAAAGATATATTGGTTGTTATGTTATGATCCACTTAATGAGCAGTGAATATGCTTGAGTATGGCATCTCAAGATTCTGATGTTTTGCCAATAATTAAGAACTTTTCTTTAGTGGAGCGTCATCTTTTGGCAGCTTGATAATGAATGATGAGTCAGTTCTTCAGGTATCAATGTCATCAAAATTGTTATGCGATAAGGATCTCTGAAACTAGTGTTGGCCCCTTTTTTTTTTTTTACCAAGCAGCAGAGGCAACTCTTAGGTTGCATAGGCATGTTGTTTTGTTTGGGGTATTTCCTAGTTTGGTTTCACTTTGATTGATGGGAGAAGCAGATAACTGAGAGCATGTAATGGAATACTATGTCGTCACCTTGCCATCTCCAGTTCTTCTTGTAAAGTTCTGCCTATATGTTCCAAGGGCCAATAGGGCATCTTGACAGACTGGTTGGGAATACCATTGTCCCCCCACCCCCTCTTCTGTTAGCATCTAGTTGTGAACCCCAGGTTTTGGCTGCCAAGTGTGGAACCTGTGGCAAATTTTGTTTTTCTTAAGAAATTTCCCTTGACATGGTATCAAGTATCGATACACGAGTTCTGTTACGTATCAAGATCGGGCATGTCTATACGATGCAGAACTGATGCATAATAAAAAATTTATGTATAGAATCGATACAGTACCATTATGGATAAATACACTTGATAAACAGGCTGCCAAACCCAAAAATCTCAATTTTTGGAAGAAATTTTTTTGCTATTCTGATTTTGGCTAAAACCTAAGTGGATCCCATGTACATTAAAAAACAACCTCGGAGGAGTGAGTAAACAACAAAAAATTTGGATTAAAGCTCATCAAAGTGGAGATCCAACATTGAAGGCATGGGTTGAAAGGTGTTAGCTTTTTTTTTTTTTTTTGGGTTTTAGCTTGGATTTTGGGGGTTTTTTTTTTTTTTTTTGGTGTGCCAAGTATCAAAAACTGGAAACTAACCTTGTTTTGGATCATCTTGAATGGTTTGTAATTAATAATGCATAATAATGTGTTGCTGCATGCTACTTTAGAGTTGTCTAATATGTTACTATTTGAGTAGTAGTATGATAAATGCATGTATACTTTATTTAATGTTACATAATAATTGTAGTCAATGTTTATATACATGCTGCTTGTTTCATTTGGACCATCTAGCGTTACGTTAGGTTATTATCCTTGTGTAAATAGATTTTTCTTTTCCGAATCTTCTCGCTTAATTGCTTCTTATTACTTATGAATAGGTTTAATATTGCACTTACCAATGAAGATTTGAATTTTTAGACCACTTGTACTTTCTTTCTTCCTACAAAAAAAAAGAAGATATATGAATTACATAGATGCCATGGAGTAGAGATAGCCTAACATTGACTGGATAATTATTTATTGGTTTTTATGGTGCATATTGTTTAAAAATACTTATTTTGCATGTATCATAAGCATTTTTATGGGTATCTAACGTCTCTTAGTGTCTTTCCGATATGTCTCCAAGACGTATTTGGAAACCATATTTCCGATACATTGCTCGATACTGATAATTTACTCCTTGTTTGTTCATGTAATTGCTTATTCTGTCTTAATGTTGCACTTTTTTTGTGCAAGGTGTTGGCCCTAAGATTTTTACATGAAAAGGGTGAACATCTGGTGTTAGTTCTAGGTTTCCAAAGTGCTCCTATGGTGTCAATGTGAGGAAAATGGTCCAAGTTTTAAACCTTTCCTCACTAAGGCTTTGATCTAAGGATGCAGGAGATTTCAGAGATATCTTACCTCCCCCCCTTTTTTTGTTATTTTCTGTGACCAATTTTTTATTTGAAATAGGTCATACCTCAGTGTAATTGTTTCAGAACTTTGTGTTTTAATGAGACCCTTATATTTGAAACTGCAGGGCCCAGAGAACTTACTGGTGCTGCTGATCTCATAAATCACTACAAGTTGTCAATCCACCATGAGTTCTTCTGCAAGAGGTCACTTCCTTTGTCAATATCCGATACACACTATCTCCACAATGTGGTGGGTGACACAGAAATTAGGAAAGGAGAAGGGATGGATTTGGAGCAGCTCTTTCAGGATACCTCATATGCAAGAGACACAAACGCTCACATACAGCCTTTTGACCTGGATACTCTCAAAGAAGCCTTTCTTTTGAGAGAAACAACCCCCATTGATCTGCCTTCTGTAAGAGTTCTCTTCTTTGGTTGACTTTCCTTGGATAGTTGGATTTGTTTATAGTGTGGTGATATATTTCATGGAAAAATCATTGAGGCCTTGAAATGGCTCAACATCATCTAGTCATCATTTTTATTATTTCAGCAGCCATAATTTGAAGTGCTGATACATCGTTGGTGGTGTTAAACAGGCAGAGAAGGGGATCCCTACCATTGCAGGTAAATCAAAAAGTGAATCTAAAGATAAGGAGAAGAAACATAAGAAGCACAAGGACAGGGATAAGGAAAAAGACAAGGAGCATAAGAAGCACAAACACCGCCACAAGGATCGAAGTAAAGATAAAGACAAGGAGAAGAAGAAAGATAAAAGTGGCCATCATGATTCTGGTGCTGATCACTCAAAGAAACATCATGACAAGGTTTGGTTTTCATTCATTTTTTTTTTTTTTTTTTTTCATGATGGTACATTTGTTACTAAAACATTTGATTGGCCATTTAAAAAACAAAAAAGAACAAGTCAAGTTGCACAAAGATGTGAGGTTTCGTCTTTTAGAAATGTCCAATGCACTTCATGCAACAAATGTACCCCAGATTGTGTTTTTCAGGTGATAATAACCTTCACCAAATGGACTATTTGTATGTTTCCAGTCCTTGGCGGAATGAATTTCCTTTCTAGATCGGTTGCCTTCAATTTTATAGTGGCCCTTCAGATGCTACATTTGAATCAGGAATATATGGGTGGTATTTATTGCATTCCAACAGAAGGGATGGAATTGATGGACATTTGCTATGTATATATGGTAGCAGGATCATTTTTAATGCCAAGGGATCTCAGGGCTCATTTTTATTTTCCTGATTCCTGAATCACAATGATATAATTTTTTTTAGTTCTTCTCTTTTTGTCTTGGCCACAGTAGCATAAGAAACAACTGGTTTATAAGAAACAGTTAGTTTATTTTATTGTAGAAGTGAGGTAGCTTCCAAGAATATAGTTAATGATGTTGTATAGACAACACAATTACTCCAAAAATAGATGGTTAAAAGGCCCCTAAGTTTTATTTTTTTATTTTTTTTTACTTTATTTCTCTTATTATCCTCAAGAGTATCATGTGAATTTGGTGTTTTGTCTATTTATGAGTTCAGAAGAGGAAGCATGACGGAAGTGAAGATCTTGCTGACATTCAAAAACACAAGAAAAGTAAGGTAAAAAAATTCACAATTAGGTTCCCTAATTTTTCCATTTGGATATATTTGAAGGTTGTTGATACCTTAACGCATAGTTCTTATAAACAAGCCTGCTTTTGTCGTCTGCTTTATTAAATAGTTTTCTGTTTCTCTATTATTTCAGCAAAAGAGCACAAAGATGGATGAGATAGGTGTGATAAGGGTAGCAGGCTGATGATATGTCATCTAGTCGTCTCTATTTCTGTGTTCATATTTGGTGCAATTGAGGATTAGGAAGGGCTTTTTCATATGCTGACAATTTTCTTGGTGTAAGTGCTCCTGCCTACATTTTAATTTCTTATGACGTGTCTCTGGATCCTACAAATGTCATAAAAAACTAATATACAGACTTTAGTTGTAAATTCCGTTTTAATGCCAGTTTCAAGTTGACCCCAAAAGTGAAATGTTTGGTACTTCAGTTGTTTTGGTGAAATTTCAGCCAATTTAAATATATTAAAAAACTATAGATACTTCAGCTGTAAAAGGTGTTTATTGTGCTTATAGCTGAAAAAGAGAGGAGAGTCACTTAATTGAGTTGTTTGCTAAACTCAAATAAGTGCTTATTTCTTTTAAGCTACAAGCTAAACTTATGCTCATTTTTAGGAAGCCATGGGAAGCTTTTTTTTAAATCTCTTATTTGCGCTAAACTCAAATAAGTGCTTATTTTATTATGGTACAAGCTAGACTTTTGCTCATTTTTAAACAAACCGTGAGAAGCTATTTAAAATCTCTTATTTGCGCAAACTCTTTATTAGAGGAAACAAGCACATGTCATAAATGAAATTTTTTTTATTTTAAATGGACAAAAAGATTTCATTTCAAATGTACAACTTAATTCAGCATAAATAAGCTCAAAATAAGTGGTTAAATAGCTCCTTATTTAATATGCACTTATTTCTTAAAATAAGCCTAGCCAAATGACCACCCCTTAATCTCAATATAGCATTTTTAACTTGAACACTTATTTTATAGGAAATACACCACATCTAGGACGAGATCAAACTTGATAAGTATACTTCTTGAACTTAAGGTTGGGATAAAAGATGAATCTTGAGATGTGATCTAAATCTCAATTTTAATAAAGCAATTTTAGATTTAAAAAAGTAACTGTTGGGATTGAATTTTAATGCAAGATTCCAAATTTATGTTTGGTATATGTTTTGGATGAAATCACTTAAAAATGGGCTGAAATTACCGAAGCACATAAACAAAAAATTTTAATGAGTCAAACTGTTTTGTTTTGGCAATCAAAACGAAATGTTTTGGGTTTTTGGTTCAACAAAAATAAATATACAACTAAAGTACAATACAAGCACATGCTTATTTGCATATACATCCACAATCAAACCTTTCAGGCTTTCAGCATGGATCCTGAACTTTCTGTTTTACCAAAATCAACAGAAAGTAATTGCCAATTTAGAATCATGGAGATACATTTTGAAACTGAAGGGCTTGAGAAAAATATTGTGGTGCAACTTAAGTAAAAATAGTAGTGGAAAGGGAATTTTTCCATGCAATTTAGAGCGATATCCAGAAGCTATAATTTTTTTATGCCTAGATTGATTCATAAATGATGAAGGAACAACTGAAGAAGATGTTGAACATAGAATTAGAGTGGTGTAAAGGGAGTTAAGTTCCTTTAGGCTTTTGTGTGATCGGCACATTCCATTAAAAATTTAGAAGAAAATTTCTATAGGACAGCTATCAGACAAGCAATAAAAAGGGTGTCCCAGTGCATGAGGCTCTCTCTATTGCAGGGTCTGAGGAGGGTCAGAATGTATGCAGTTTTATCCTTGTAACGTGGAGAGCCTGTTTCCATGTTTTGAACCCGTGACCACCAAAAGTTGCAATATGACAACCTTACCATCACACCAAGGTTCGCCCTCAGCTATCAGACAAGCAATGATGTGTGGAAATGAATGTTGGATTTGAAGGAACAACTCAGAAATAAAATAAGAGCAATGATGTGTGGATTTGAATTTGGTTGTGAAGAAACAGCTCGGGAAGAAAATGTTTCCAAAAAGAAGACTTTGAGATGGATGAGCGACAAAAAGAAGAAAAATAAAATAAGAAATGAACACATTTGAGGTTATTTAGGAGTGGCTCCTCTATGTAATCACTTCATAGGAAATTGGTTTAGCTGATTCAGGCATGTACGAAGAAGGCCATGGATGGGTGATGTGGAGCAGGGTGGAAGGGTTCAAAAAACAAGCAATAGGCTAAAAATGAGATTGGGAGAAGTGATGAAAGAATATCATAGTTGTCAAGGTATTGCCTAGGTGACAAGGCAATTCTTGAACCCCTAGGAGTCTGGTTGCTATATTGTTCAGGTTGCTATATTGTTCAAGACACCAAAACATTTTAGGGGAAAAAGAAAGGAATAATAAGTAAGGAAAAATAAGGGGAAAGGGGGGGGGATGGTGAGAACAGGAAGGTCTAGAGAGGGGAAATGGGAGAAAACCCAGAGAAAGAAAGAATAAATTAGAAGATGAATAGGGAAAAGTAGTAGCAGCTGCTACTGCCTCCGGAAAGGTTGTAGCGGCAGCCACTGCCACCAACTTTTGCCGCCAGGAGGAAGGGAACATGAGACTGCAGTCACAGTGGATGCTTTCCAGGACTTACCATTTCATTCCATATATTGAGGAACATGAAAGTCATTATTATTATTAGATCGGCTCCATTTACTTCCATACTTCAATGATGGTCTCTTCATGACCGCCTGTTGCTACTTGGTTGAATTTTGATTTAAGCTTGGCAGGGAGCCCAGGGTGAGTGAGTTTGGCTGGTGTATCAGGAGCCACCTTGGAGTCATTGAAGTACTTTCGAGACCAATTGGCCTTGCTGATGCACTGATTTGCAACAAGTTCCAGCTTTAGTGGATGACTTGAAAGGATTTAATCTGATTCAGAAGGATAGATATTTATTCCAAGACATGAAAACATCTATTCCAGTCTATGAGTAGGTTTTTACAAATGCCATAGCCTGATGAGCTTGCAAGAGGCTCTCTTGGGATTATTTATATACAGGGCCACATACCATGACGTTGATGGTAGTTTTGTTTTCATATGTAGTTTTACTTTTTGTGTACTAGTATGCTCCACCTTCTTACAGTCAATTCTTATTCATCAAAGCAAAAGAAGTATTATGTCTTGATGCAGCATCAACCGCTTTTGGCTTATCCCTTTCTAGATCCTTTCTACTCAAGAATGTATTGGGATCACTGTTGGTTACAGTGTTGACTAATTCCATGTTGTAGGTTGACCCTTGTCATTACATATGTTAGTTATTTCAAGTGCTTTTGGGTTCAGTTAGTAACTCCCCTTTCGGAAGTGTCATGTTATGGGAAGGCAGTATCCGAGAACTATTTTGGTTGAGTTTCAAGGCTGAACCACTGGTCAAAATGTAATGATCGGTGGCCTTACCTACACTAATGGGGTTACTTTTTGGCAGATCTCTTCTGTGGTCAAGTCTTGGGACTCTGACAACCCATCAAGACGAGACTTTGTGGAAGTGATTTGAGCCCTTTGTGTTGATTCTGTGGTAAGCCCTTAAAGGTTTTAGTGGCCTTTTCAAAGACGTATTTGGCAAAATACTGCAATAGTTTCATGGAAATGATGGATGAATTTCAAAATTCTGGTCTACTGTAGAATGGATTAGAAAGGGATGCATCTGTAAGAACTGATTCTGCCAGGTTAACTTGCTGCTGATGCAACATTCTTTGGAGTTATATTTTCGTGTAAGGTCTTTCTACAGCTCTCTTAGAGTAGACGGAGCTATAATTCTCCAATTTGTATTGGATTCATTTTTATTTGTGGGTGTTGGGGGGTTATCCCTCATAAGCTTTCTAATTTAACCCTTCTATATATCGTTTCTAACTTAATTTCTTTGGCTCCCTTCATTTTATCCGAAATGTTTTACAGGTCTAAATAAGGAAAATTGTATACGGATGAAAAATGTACTGAAATGTAATTTAAAATTTTGTGAAACATGCTTTGTTGTTTCAAATTTTCAATGGATATTTTTGGATCTCTTCTCGCCCTCCTTTCCCCCCCCCCCCCCACAAAAAAAAAAAAAGAGGTACTAATACGATTGCTATCAATGGAGGACATTTGGTTTCGTGTACTCATTTAACACTTAAGAAATCTTCATTATGATGTACAATCGTAAAGAATGTCAAAAGAATAGAAATAAATTTACTGGTACATATTTTCCATGGAAAAGGGTAAATGTGGTATAGTATTTTTTATTGTATAGGAATGAACAAATTATTTTCATTGAAATTGTATGTGAGTAAAGAAAACAATCCTGAATTTTATTTTGGTTAATTCTGGTTAAGTTGAAACTTGATATATGAACAAGTTCAGTGTGATCCCACCTTGCCATATGGCAAAACTAGATGGCTGTTTAGGTACATAAAAAATCAGAGATTTCTTAGTTTTTAGGGAAAATTACTCACACTCCCTTGGTAATTGGATCCACATCCTCTCCTCCCTAAGAGGACGGGACACTTTCATCGACTTAAATGTGAGGTTTGGATTCACTTGAGACGTACATGTTTGTCATCCGATGAAGGCATCGAAACACACCACTCTTTTAAAATACTATTTTATGATATAATAGTCCACACGGGAGAAGAACTTTTTTTATTATTATTTACCCAAAAAAAAACTTTTTTTATTATTAAGACAATAATGCCCCTGATTAATATGCAGATTCATCGCCCAGTCATAGACCCAACGGAACACCTTTACCGACCGACGCTCGTAAGGAACTAAGAGCTCCTTCCTCCTGTTGAACCTGAGTTGTATTTTACATGTTCCCATGTTTCAAGGTTAGAGGGACCAGTTGGTCTTCGTTAGCGCCAAGCACGATACCATGGGCACTTGAGGATCACACCAAACAGCCTAACACGAACAGAGTCCTTGGAAGAATATCAAGAGTCCTTGGAAGAGCATGAACCTTGAAGGCGACACATCCCTGCAAACCAAATTAACCGAATTCAAATTCCTCACACTAAATTAACCCCAAAACCTGAAAATCTAAATAAATCAGCTTCAGCTTTAAGTAATTTCGTTTTTTGGGTAACAGGATTCGATGGAATCGGCAAGTGGGTTTCAAGCTTAAATTGAACGACGTGAGTCGGAAGTTGGCTGATCTGTACAGGGATGCGTTGGAAATCGATTCATCGGCACCGCTCGGAAACTCAGAAACTCACCGCTGTACTGATTTCTGAGTACTGAAGTGAAATCAGTGAAGAAGTGATTGTAGGACTTGAGAGTGAAAACAGTGCCCTGAACCGGGAAAAAATTCCTCCCCATTACAGAGGAGAGAGAGCCCTTTTATTACTTTACAACCCTCTTCCTCTCTGTATAGCTCTAGCTATTAGCCGCTGGACAGCATGAAACAGATAATCATCTTTGAACAGGGCCGGACGGAGCAGTTTCTTTTAGCTACCGTGAAGCAAAAGACGACGTAGAAGAGGACAAAAAGAGGAGAAAGAAACACTGAACAAACGTTGAAGGATCAAGATATTTTATTCTCTTTTTTCTCGCTTTTTAATTCCCTTTTTTTAGCTTTTACCGAAGACTCCTGGTGAGTTTCTGGAAAATGTCGTTGATCAAGTTCATCATTCCCAGGGCC
This sequence comes from Protea cynaroides, assembly GCA_028583415.1. NCBI lineage: Eukaryota > Viridiplantae > Streptophyta > Magnoliopsida > Proteales > Proteaceae > Protea > Protea cynaroides. The sequence goes on along the minus strand of CM053269.1, from coordinate 63,823,138 downwards.
TTGGTGGAGATACCGGTGAGTCTGATTAAGGACCTTGAAGAGGTAAATCTTGTAGGATCTCGGTGCTCTTCTTCACCCTCTTCTTCTTCTCCGACTTAGGCTTTCAGCGAAACCGGCAGCCACAAAAAATCGATTCCCAGTTACACTTGCGATTGGAGAAGGGTATTTTTGTCTATAAAATTTTTAGGTTGAAGGGTATTTTTGTCTATAAAATTTTTAGGTTAACCCTATTAGCAAACCTGATGGGGACTTACTCGTTGGAAGATATCTGCACAGAGAAAAACACATACAGTGATAGTTGGATGATCTACGACCACCGTTGCTTGCTCGGCTCAGCCAAAAAGTCGGGGGCGCTCAAGAATCTTTCAACCATTTTGATGCTTGAGTTAATTCAGCATGACAAGCAGTATGAGACAGTCATGAATGTAGGTAGCTATCCCTTTTGTTAAGAAGGGATTCCGATAATGGTCTTTGCTAGAATCTGGGACTAAAATAGAATAGGACTAAAATAGAATAGGAAAAGGTGTTAAGAAGAATGGCTCCAGAAGAATGTTTTTTCTTACCTTCAATAATTCAGGTTTTTGGCATTTATAGGAGGAATGTTTTTTCATGCTGCTCTACACGTGTCTTTCGCAAGGCTTTCTGCACAGTTGGCTGACGTAAGCACCGAGTTGATGGTTGTATGACGTGGCATATACAAACCATGGTTTTTGACGCCTCTTTTGCTACCAAGAATATCTTAACCCTATAATTGTAATATCCTTAGACCAATCGTATTGATCAATAGATCATGTTCGCATTTAATGTGCATGGATGGCATTAAATGTGCTTGTCTGTGCATTTAATGCGCACATTCAGCTCCATGTGGATATGTTCGTTGGTGGACTCCCACTTTCCACGGGTATTGAGTATGCCTCGAGATGAGGTGGTTGTAATTGGAAATTCGAGGCTTGCGAGGCTTATGTAGCAGTCAATATTGGAGATGACATCTCGAAGCTCAAGTGTCGTGTCGAGGCGTTATGTACCCTCGAGGTCCTTAGTCGAGGTCGTCGAGGCTTTTGAAGGTAATATTTCTCTTGAGTGGAGATTTCTTAGGCCTCAAACAGTCTCGATCGGGGGTATGCAATTCTTCTCCTTCTATTTAAGAGTTTGACCATTGATATTTTTCATCATCCACGTGGCAATGATTTAATACTTCATTCACTGAATCCCATATCTATCATATCTTAATTCTGCATCATTCAGAACACTGTAATGAACCGCTATAAATCAACGGTTCAATCAGGATCTCTAATAGACGGTATCCATTAAAAATAAAATTATGCACATCCACAACCATAATCAGAATAAATACACAATAGTGGAAGTCTTATAGTAAATGAACTGAGAACTCTAGCTGTAATAATCATAATTAAAATATCAAGTTATTGTTGTATCAACTGAGACATAAATAAATAAAATATCAATTACATCCCTTTATAAATTCAAATAAAATCTTAATAGAATACGCATGAGTTGCACTCGCATGAAGGGTCATGCGTATCCTCTAAGTCTTCAGCTTCCATTGCAGCAACACGCGCATACACCGGAGCATTCATATAATCTGCAACTGTAGTACCTGCATCATCAACTAAAAATATTCGACGTCGAGAGGGTGAGCACACATCATGGCTCAGTGAGCAAACAAAACAATGCAACAAAAATATGCATGCATTCAATTCATATCTTTGGTCTGATAAATAAGTTTGCAATGTGCTATAGAAAGGATAGGTGATCAAAGATCACGTTTATTGAAGCCGCACCTCTATGCACGAGTGTGTGAAGTCACCCAAAGGTAACATTTATTGTCGATCCACATGAGCCCAACATGGACATGTACACACAAATGTCACGTTTATTGTTGTACCCGTTGCCCATACCAACACGTAAGCCCCAGCTGGCGAGGGCTCGCAAACTGGGCTCGCAACTAACCAATCCTAATGCCAATCAGTGTATCCAAAGTCTCACCCCAGCATCCCTCAATACGTCCATAGAGATAAAGCTAAGGCCTCCCGACAGAGTCAGAGACTACACGGTCCGATACCACCTCCCCTCATACCCTACGACGTAATAGTTTTGCTAAGGTAATGGCGATATGACGATGTCAGTGGACAAGACTTGAGTTAGAGATAAAGTTAGAGTGATGATGCCTCGCCTATGACACTTCCCCCTGATACTCGCTCGCATCAAGCACACCAAACACACACATACATCCACATGTCTATTCCTATCATCATCATCATCATCACGTTATACGCAATAATTTAAATATGCATGAACAATAATAATAGAAATATTGGATGACATGTTGAATGCACATAACAAGCATACACGCATAGAATCAATCATGGCATTTGATTCAAGAAATAAAAACAGTTTATTATTAACCAATTAGTTTAGGTCTTCTTCCCTCACCTTTGCTTGAGTGTAGATCCTCTTTCAAGCTTTAAAAATCACTTTTATATCAATAGGAAAACCTAACAAGTCGATAGATTTTAGTTAGAAGTCATTCCGATAATTTTTTGGCTTGTTGTTAACTGGGGGTAGCAGGACGGGTAGCAGTTTTCTGCGACCCCCAGGGGTAGGATAGATGCCTAGGGTCGGATGTTCTATCGACCCTGGGTGCGACCCCCCTTTCTTGGACTTCCCGAATGCTGGGGGTCGATGCTAGGGTCGGATGTTCCATCGACCCTAGGTGCGACCCCCCATGTTTGAGTTGAGAATTTCATCCTACAGTCCATTCTTTCATGTTTGGGTCCTATGGCTTACTTCCATAATCCATTCTATGCTTGTTTTATGGCTTAAAACTCTAGGTTTCTTCCTTACTTTGCCTACCATGATTTTTCTTCATGGATTTCATTGAAATCCTCCCATGGATGGATGATTTGGGTTTCTTCTAAGTCATACCCTCTTCATAAACCATTCTAAGGTCTTAAATAAATCATGGAGAATGTATTCATACCTTAGGTTTGCTGAGATTCAGAGTATCCTCTGAATTTCCTCCTCCTTGGTCTTCTTCTTCAATTCTCCATCTCTTCTCCTTCTCTTCCTTTTTTTCTCTTTCTCTCAATCCAATTAGGGTTGTAAAATGAGTGAAAGAAGCTTAGGGACGTCTTATTTATAGAGTAAAACCTCCCAAAATACGTCTCATTGAGTTTAGGAAAGGTTCCATTCGAAATTAGAAAAGTTTCTTAATTTTCGATTCGTGCTGTTTTTTGCTGTTTTTCAGGAGTCGATGGTAGGGGGTCGATGGGGGGGTCGGACAATCCGAGACCCCTGCGACCCCTGGTCACGGGTCGATGGGGGGTCGGACCTGCCTATTTAGGCATGCGCCCTACCCTCATTTTGACTGTTTTTGAGTAAAATTTCATATTGGGTCTTGGGTTTCTTCACACACTTGGTCCACTTGGCTCGACCATGATATATAGACGGGTCACAACACGAAATATAAGGTTAGACCGAGTTCGTGGCGTGTGGGTCTTACAATATCAGGCTTGTACATAGAGAATCTATGGACAACCCACCGATTTTGGGGAGGTAGACTTGAAGGTCATTTGCTCACATTTTAGGTCTTAGCTCAATTGGAATTGGTTAGGTGGCAAAATTAAGCTCTAGAAATCCCGGACTACCAAGAGGATGGATGACAATGCTTGGATTACAAAGAAAGTGCATGACAAATAAATGGGAGGTATATGATCGAATTGAAGTATGAAATTTAGCAATAGATTTTTCTAGATATCTAATTGCTGGAAGTGCCACATTGCCTATCTACAGGTCACAACTAAGTGGATCACCCATAGATACTCTATGGATTGGATTGTCCACGAAACCTTTTGCCTGAAATTTTTGATGGCTCTTCTAGTTTTTGAATATTTGTTACTCTTAAAATTAAAGTGTTCTTGGAAGGCAGTTTCAATTTTGACCATAGTTAGTTAAAATGGGAACGACTAAAAAACGAAACGGTACGGTATAGGTTTTAAACGGCAAAAATAAAAATTGGTACGATCAAAAAAAGGTCAAACATTTTGAGAACGGCAAAAAAACGAAAACAAACGGTACGGATTTTAAACGGATCAAAACTAATACGGTACGGCAAAAAAAGGGCAATATATTTTCATAAATTATGGAATGATAAATAAGAACTAAATAATGAAATGGATCTCACAAATAAATAACAATAAATAATTAAAAAAAAAACAAGAAAGGATAATGGATGGAGAGAAAAAGTATTTAAAGAAGAAAAATAAATATTAAATAGATAATGATAGAGAGATAAGAGAGAGTTAATGAAAGAAGAGAGAATGATAGAAGTTATATATAAAATAGGGAGATGAGATGGGTGAATCACTGAATTGTTAGTTGGATTTGTTGGGCAGTTGGGTAGTCGGGCAGCCTAAGTACGTTGATGGTAACCGTATAGAGTTTTCCCATACGATTGAGATCAATACGGGAATACACATTTAAAACAGTATAATACGGTACCGTATTATACGCCGTGTTTTAACTAACAAGGATTTTGACATGTCATAATATCACATTTTTGCTGATAATCAATCATAGGTTAGAAGATGATTTTAATAAAATTGGGTAGCTGATTGAGACAATCCCATGTGGTAAAAAGGCATTAGATGTGTGTTTCCATTTCAAATTATTTTCATAGACAAATTATAATTATTATCACAAGGGTTTGTGATTTTTCCAAATGATATAAAGAGATATCTATATTGCCATGTGGACATGATGATGTATCCATTTTGATGGTTGGTTAGAGAGGACATACTCTAGAATAGTCAAGCGTTAAACTGTAGAGCTTAATTCAAATACCCCATTTCGTATTAGTCAAATGTTAGTTTAATGCATAAATATCCGTCTCTATAACAGCAAAAAACCGATCTTCCAATAAATATTTCCCTTTTGAATCCAATGGAGCCTTTGACATAAAGCATATGGGATTGGAGTTAGGCATGAGTTATGCCGTAGATCCAGATCTTTTCTATATCCTCATTGCGGTGAAAACGTGGACCAAACATGAGTTACATCTAAAAACTTATGTCTATACTTAACACTTATAAAGTGCAGACACCTAGGGTTTTGTTTAGCTGCAAGGGAAATTGAAGGGAAGAGAAGTGAAATTTTTATACTTTAAATGGAAACTATTATAATGATTACAGCACATGCTATCACATTACTATAACTAATTTCAAATTATTCCACGTTTAGTTTTTAACTTACACTTCACTTTGCAACAAATTTCCTTCCATTTGAAAAAGAAAATAAATTTTACATCTTATAAATATCATTACTAAATATATTTTTTTTGGTAAAAACTAAATATGTTAGGAAAAATAAAATAAATTTTATATCTTATACAATCATATTGTGTTACAACTACAAAAGTTTCTATTTAAATTATAAAAAATTCACTTCCCTTCCCTTCAATTTTCTTTGCAACCAAACAAAGCTTAGGAGATCATGCATTTACCTTCAAGCATCCACGAGACCATGGGTTTGAATATCCTCTATTCGTATTGTGTCTTTAGACACCATCTTTTCCCTCTCTATCTTCTCTCCCTTGATCATAATAAATTCCATTAAAGATTTATTTTGTAATTCTAATTGGGCATTTTGAAAGATTCCTCTCATAATCGAAAACGCCCTCAGAAAATTATATACGGTTAAAAAAGTGATAATGTTTACTTTTTCATATTATTTTTCAAAATATACGAAGAATTTAGTTGATTTTTTTAAATATTTGTATTTCCCCCCGTTTTTTAACTTTTGATGTTACAGAACCCAAGCAAAATATCACGGCTTAATAACTCAAAACAATTTAACTGCTATTGGATGGATGCTGAGATGTAGAATTCAATCTTTTACAGGATTTTGGCATCAAAAAAGAAAATTCTCACATTTAGCTATTTTTCTTATTAGTATAATGAAGGTTCCAGATCCAAATATCAAAAAAGAAAATTTCTAAAACAAATTTGAAATTTGGATCCGATCAGTCTGCGGACCCAATCAGAAACTGAAATGCATCCAAACCTTATTAAGATCGGATATTAGGGATCTGCAACCGATACAAATCAACAGATCCGGATATTGATTACTTGAATGATTTCTTGAACCATGAGTATAATTATCTCTAACCGCAAAGCTGTTGCAAACTCTAAAGGTTACCCTCAAAAGAGGTATGAATTTACTATCTATCTAAAAATAAAATTAAACACCACAGTTGTTGCGTCAATGGCAAGTCAAGACATGCAAGAATTATGACGAGGGCCAATTTCCTTGAACAAACTCTTACTACTAAGCAACATTAATTAACCAGCGCAACCACCCAGAGAAAAGCAGAGTTCCAGAATCTGGACTGACTAGCTTGACATGGAAGACTAGTTCATACAATGGGTGGGGGGTACTGAGAGTCCGGTGATGCTCAACTTATGTATGATGATGATTATGACCCTAATGCAAATGTCATTGTCATCACCGTCATTGTCATCACCGTCTCCACGTTCACCTTTTTTCCTTGGTCTGTGGAGTTACAAAAATAAGTTCCAGGATTGAAGGTGATCAGAATAAGAGTTACACTTGCTGTTACACTTGCTTTCAGCTTGATAACAAAGGGGAAGAAGACTATGCCAGTGGGGGAGCAGCTCCCGTACCACATACGTAACTATCTTGTTTTTGCATTCTTGTGAGTGTAAATGATGTTACCAATCTTTGTTGGGATCTAAATGAAATTTTTTCTTGCATTTACTATTTAAGTCATAAATGTGTTTTTAAGATACATAAATATTATAGGTTTTTCACCTTTACCTGGGCACATGATAACCATTTCAATGGAACAAACTTTATTTTTCTTTTTTCCATTTGGCAAGTGTATAACTTAACTTTAAGTTTTCTGCCCCAGAACCTCGTGTCGAAAGCCAAATTGATTGGACAAGGATAGCCACGTGTTAAGGTAACTTGTTCACTTTCAGACATCACTAGGAAATTTATCATGCAAATATTGCTGGGCAAGTTACCTCTACAACAATTCAAAACATAAAATCACAATACACATTTTAACCAAAACCAGAGATCATGAGATAACAATGAATTAAACCTTGTTAAGGTGTGGTTCTACTCACTGTTGCATTGTAATGCTTCATTTCAGACAGCACCACGTTGAGATAGCAGCAACCACATCATTTACAATGATTCAGTCCATTGCTCCTTCAAACATTGAAGCGCCTAATCACAGCATCTCCAACTATGGAAAGAACCTCATAATAAACAATAATAAAAAGTATAATTAAGGAAAAGATCATTGTGATCATATTTATCTTCTGCAGAAAGTAGCACAAAAACGGCATTTGGAGACTGCGGCTGAGTAGCTTCAGATCTTTAGCATCCAATCAGAGAAAAACTTAGCTGTAACATTAAAAGAAAAAAAGGTAAACGGATGGTGCAATCCACCTACTGTTAAGACAAACACCACTGAGTCACGAAAACAAAAAACAAAAATCAGAAGCAAACAAGAGGCAACATGCTTTACGTGCTTCACACACCAATGTGATGTGCTATGTCCATGAGAGAAGATGAAGATGATTTACTATATCAAAATGTGGTAGTACAATGGAGATTCTCAAGAGCAAGCTCTCTCTCAAAACCCCAAATTCCAAAAACCCGTTTCTCTTCCTTTTGGCAGCTACAGCAACAACACATGAAAAGAACATTATACTTGAGCTCCACGGCAGGCCAATCTGTCGTGTCAAACCGCACCATGGGCTTCATCTGATGCAAAGGCTAGGGTTTACAGTCATTTAGACCCTTAGCCTTGCATAGGATCTTTACACCAGTCCCAACAATAGATTAAATAGAAAACCAGGAAATCAGCTATAGAAAACTCATCTTCCCAGTCAATCCCACCGTTCGTTGGCCAAATAATTTGAGAGCTTATGGTTTGATATGTCCTTGCAACAATATCCAAATTTGAGGTCAATCCGATTTATGGTTGAGGAGATGTGGATTTTTTAAGTTGCAAGGGTACCCTGGTTCCTACACAGGAACCGATACCTAGACAGGAATGATATGCTGTTCTGATGGAAGGTCTCCTCTATGATACTCTTGCAATGGTAGGCCACTTCTTCCACTCAATTCCAATATCTGATTGTAGCAGTAACAAGATAAAAGAATTGTAGGGATCGAGAGTGGGGGGGGTATGGGCAGATCAGCAAAACCAATAGGGCAGAGAGAGAGAGAGAGAGAGAGAGAGAGAGAAACACAATGAGGGGAAAGGATAGGGGTGGTGGCTGAGTCTCACAGCCAAGAGCCCTATGGCAAATCGCAATTAAGCTCTCCTCTTTTCTTCAAAACCTCTTTTCTCTTCTCTTCTATTCAGATTTATAGAGTTGTCGTTGAATACAAATAGAAAGTGGACTGGTCAATCGTTCCTTGTTGACAACTAGCAAGGATGGAAAGTCCAATCTTGGAAATAGAACTTTACAAAAGGAGAAGAATCTCATTGTATTGCCTAATACATACTTCCTAAAAACTGAAAACAGAAACTTTCTAAAACTGAAATTAGAAACTTCCTAAAACTGAAAAATTGAAACTCTCTTTGGTAAGTAGCTTAACAATAGCAACCACTAATTTAGGTAATATATATTTATTTCCTATATATATTTAGTAGGGGGATTTGGGACAGCAGGGCAACAGCTGTCCAAGACTAGAGGCTGCAGGTGACTGTTGGCTTGGCTTGCCGCTTGATTGGCTTAACAATACTGGATCATTGCCCCCCCCCGCGGGGCACCCTATCGACCCAAACCCTCCACTACCATCATAGGCCTCAAATAAATTCTCATTCGGGCCACCACCAAATTTTATCGGAGAGGGTTGTGAATCAAAAAGTGCCGAAGAATTCAAAACACCCATAACAATTACTAAAGCATGGGCCATGGTTTTTCCACACAATAAATCAATCACCTCAAGATAGAATAAGGTAAACCTCATACAAAACATCATGTTCCAAAACACAATACATATATACATTCTACACAATACAATAATACCACAAAAAAACAAAATTCTATAACTTAGCATAGTCAGGCAGTTACAAAAAGATAACCAAGGAACCAAGCGAAAGGCCATTTTCCATCCTGTATTACAGATTAATTATGATCCAAAAGTCAAGGATAATAAAAGAACAAGCTTAGATTGGCAGAATGGTGCCTATCCCAGGGATGAGTGAACCTCAGTGACTCCATTTTTCTTTACATTTCGTTTCTCCTCTCATTGATCATTCTTCCTACCATGCTCATCAACTGGTAAGGGCAACAGTACTTTCAAAAAAATGAAAGGGAGGGGGGAGAAATCAGGATGTTCAACCTGCAAGTTCCACTTGATGTTTTCGAACTAGGCACTGAACCACTTAGCAACAGCCAGCAGTCCATTTGGGTAATAAAAATAAAATATATAACGATAAAGAAGAGCTGTAGAAAGGAGTGGTAAATAAAGGGACAGAATGTTGAATTTACAACAAGATAAAATAGAAAGATGACGATGGGGAAGGGAGGAAGATGACTGATAACTACCTTCCCCATTGTAGCATGGTGCATGTGCTGTTGGATAATAGTTGTCAAGCCCTCACCTAGGTCACTCCTAGATCTAGGCCACAAGGCAACCAGGGATGCCCACAGGCGACTAGTTGCCTAAAGTCAAGGCCCCCGTACCAGACCGACAGGGAAAAGAGGGTTAAAGAGAAAAAGGGGAGAAAAGCAGGGGAACAAGAAAACATACCAGGATTGGCAAACTTACATGGGTTTGGCATCAAATTTTAATTTGAGGCACATATCCAATTTGCATTTTAAAGTTTAGTAGGGTAGATTCAGGCCTGTTCAGGTTGGGTCAGTGCAACAAAGATGGGGTACGTATACTGCGTCAAAAAATATCACCTCTATATCCTGCTCCCAACATTTTCCCGAGAGGAAAAAAAAAAGCATAAAAGAAATAGGTTCCGGTTTTTACGCATGGTCGTGTATGTACATTGCCTATGCTTTGACTCTTCATCCAGAGGGGGGGCAGAAATGGAATTACATACCATCCCTCTCTCTCTCCCATCCCACAGCTGAAGTGATGACCATGTACAAAACCTTTCGCCAAAGAAAATTTATGGTATCATATATTCTATATGTCTAGGTGACATACCCCAAAAAAATTGACAGAACCTGATATGGTTTCATCAAAATGCAAATCATTCCAGATCCAGGAGTCAATGTATGTTTCAAGCACAACAGCACACAAGTTCTCATTTGAACAAGACCCCCAATTAACTTTGCAGTCCAAATGTCTCATCTTCTTGAAGATGCCTCCCTAGCTGGTAAAGCCAGATTCCAAGAACCGACTGGAGCTAAATTTTAGATCTCTCCCCAACTATTCCCTTGCTATTAAATCTCTTTCTATTATATTTGAGTTAAAAAAAATCATTCACTGTTGCTATCTTTGTTTCTGGAATTCTGAAGCTAGGGTTTTGTTGAGATTTGCTCCCGATTGAAAGAGAAGATAACATCTTTCTATTTCTAGAATTGCAAGGCAGATCTCAGATTCAGAACTGGTTCCTGATGTGGATCCGCGAAGGCAGCTGTAGACGATGATGAAGTTGCTTCTGATTGGCTCAGTTTCATCGGATATGAAATGAAAGAGTCGCACAGTCCTTTCATTTTTCATTTTGTTTTGTTTTTCTTTTTGGTTTTCTATGATTCTATCCCCATCTCTGCTTCTGATATTTTTTTCTAAATAAAACTTCACAATCCCAGTCTCCGTAAAGATAAGATCTGTTGGTAATCAGATGGTAAAAACCTCTCCCAAACCGCGTCAGAATCCACAACGGATCGAAAAACAAAAGAAACCACTGAAGATCTGCAAGCATCTCAAGGAGATGTGAGAGATATAATCTTTGAAATACAATCTTCAGGCAAAACGTAGAGATTTACAGTACTCCCTTGCTCCGTTGTTTTCTTTATGGGTAGGTATTGCTCCATTGTTTCTGCTTTGCAGTCTCTCTGGACTGCTTCCTCTCTTTGATCCCATTATAAAATAGAGAACGAAGGAAAAGCTTCGTCGCTAAGGCTTTCCTCTTACATAGAGACATTCCTGTAATCCTCCTTTAATTAGCAGTTAAGAATCTTCCTTCTATTCAAAAGCGGTAAAAGACAAGCAAATGAATCCTTCGTGGCTAAGTTTCTTCCTTCACATTGATTTTGATCTTGATCTTGTGATTTTGTAACTAAAATCTTTATTTACGAAATTGAATCCAAAGGTACACTTCTAGCCCTAACTAAAATCTTTGTTTATTTCGAATTTAATATAGTGGATGCCGCAAGACCGAAATTGAAACCAAAAATAAATTTACTATTCCTAAATTAAACTTCTTCTGTTAGGAATCCTTCTGCTCTCAAGAAAACTTCCAGTACCATCGTTAAAAATCTTACGAGTAGCGGCCCATGAGTCCCAGCATCGTACATATGGACGAGTCTTGTTCCTCTTACTATCCTTACCCCTATCCTTCCTCTGGTTCTGTCTTCGGTTGGGTTCTGGCCATATCCATCGATTTGGAAGGAAACGATCAAGGAGCTGGTTCAGAAGCTCAAGGTTTCATTGGGGACGAAAGTCGTTGGCTTTTTTTTTTTTAATTTAGAGAAATGTAAATGGTTAAACCAAGGGGTAAAATTGTATATTTACCCTATCTATTTAAAAACAGTTGAACCAGGAGGTAACTCGTCCGGTTCAACAACTTATTAAAGTATCTAGAATCAAGGTAAACTATAGGGGTAGTATGTGTCAATTTCCCTAAAATTTATTTTCAAAGCTTGAATCCTAAACAGAAATAGCAATTTCAACTAAGACAGAAAAAGTACAAAATATCCATAGTTAAATAACATGGATGGAAGATGGGCCAGAAACAGCAGCAACCCTCTGCGCACGCTGAGCTTCACCGTGGTAGAGCTCTTTTAATTCTTTCTTTGCTCTCCGAGCCTCTCGCCGCTCCTCTTTTACTGCAGCCTGAATGTACAGAAATGACAGTTGAATATATAGGCATTAACACATGTAACATGTGTGAGCACACAAACACACACACGCGTGCGAGCACACAAACAAATTAATTTTAAATGTATAAAGAGATAATTGATTCTTCTTCATAGCTAACATCATCCTCATCTTCGGAGCCACATCATGAGTCGTGGCCTAAAACCAAATCTTCTAATCACAACCTAAAAACATGCCTGTTTCACCAAAAAAAACTTTTGAGGTTCACCTTCACCATTTAAATACCTTCCTTCATTGCACATGGTCTCACATGAAGCAGAGTCTTATAATTCATGTAGGAGAAATAGTGAAATGCTATAATGTCCCAAAGAAGAAAAAAAATTCATCTGAGCTCAGAAATATAAAGCAAATGGCAGATCTAGCTGATTCCTTAATTATAATACAATAATGTAATACGGTTTCAGGATAAAAGGCAAGATATATTTCCTGTCCGAGTTTTTTCCGACTTCTGCATGTGGATAAAAAATTGTGCTAAGTGTTCTGGTTATGAGTTTTGAAAAACATAACTCGAGGTAAAATGCAGGAAAGAATCGGAGATCACTTAACAACAGTTGAAACAAGCTGGAAGCTGTTACCTTCCTTTCTTTCTTTTCTTCCTTTGACTCCAAGCCATGAGGTCTCCTTTTCGGCAACTCAGGTTTTGTGCTTGGTGCTTTCTTCACCTTCTCCACAACAGCTTTTCTGGTCTGAGGAAGGAATTCAACAGGAAGCTTCTCCTTTCCACGAAGTGAAATAACATGATGGGTAGCAGGAGCTTTAGAGACACCGTTTTCTTCTTTCTACAGTATCCTGGAGCTTCAATTTTCCCAGGGTGATTATCAAGATTCGAATATGTAGACACAATAGTTTCACAATCCCATCCTACAGATTCATCACTACTTAAAACTAAAAACAATGTCAATATGGACATAATGTCAGTCCAAAATAAGTGAGGAAAATAATAAAATAAGTGTCCCTTTTGGGTGTTGGTTAACCATAGGATGTAGAAAAAACTCAGAATAAGGTTATAGCACAATTAAATTGCTGAAATAAAAGTTAAAGAAAAATTGAAGGAAATGAACGGTGATTCTGTACCGTACAAATGCAGTATTAGGGTACATTGGCAGTATACTGTAGGCTGGTGGCGTTTTGTTGAGTAGCGAAATAATTTTTTAGGAAGATTTTAGCTACTTTGAATGAGTTTAAAGAATGCGTTCTTAAAATTTTGAAAATGATAAATGATTTAAAAAATGTCAGAATACGTTCTGGAGACAACAAAGTAAGAGAATGCGTTTGGAGAATAATAGAACACATTCTTAGAAAAGAGAATAGGGTTTAGGGTTTATAGGTTTTTGGGTTATGGGTTATGGGTTTTATGGGTTATGGTTTATGGGTTTTATGGGTTATGGGTTTTTGAGTTTTGGGTTTTATGGTTTTATGGGTTCTTAGGTTTTATGGGTTTTGGGTTTTGAGTTTTGGGTTTATGGGTTCTCGGGTATCATGCGTATGTGGGTGAATCTACGTCCCACGATTGTGGGTGAGTCAAGAAAACAAAAGTACACGCCTCTACTAAGATCTTACGTTGTTGGCACACTTTCCAAATCATCGTCATCCTGATTTTTCCAATTCCATAATTCAATTGAAAAAAACCACTTAAATTCGTAAGCGTTGTTAGTTTTATGTTACGAAAGGTAAAATATACTGTCAGGTCAATTCGGCGCAACCAGAACATGTTACGAATTCCAAAACACTGTCGGCTCAATTCGGCGCAACCAGATTTATGTTATGATTTCCAAAACACTGTCAGCTCAATTCGACGCAAGTGGGCAATTGAAAATAGCATTCAATCAGTCGGCATCATGATCGTGCTGTACGGACGATTTCTTAGATTTTGAAATATGGTGGTTATGTTAAACGGGACAAACCAAAGTGATGTGTTCCTTCTCCATTATTCTCCATCCTTGTGCGGGGAAAGGGGAAGCTGGCAGAGGATGCAGCGATGGAGCCACGGTCATCGCGATAGCTACGCCATTGGATTTAGTGGATGTGGACGTCACACTGTGGAGGTTGTAGAAACAGAGGAGGCTGAATCCATGGGTAAGGAAATCAAAATGGAGAAGAAGAAATTTGTTTTTGATTTTGTTTCACTATTTGGTTTTTCTACCAAGAATAAGTTGTGAATCCGTTGGGGAAGGTGGAAGAGAGAATGTCTCATTTGGGAAAATTAGGGAAGGGCGAGAGAGAGTATTACAAACAAGAATCTAGAATGGGAATAAGAAGAAGAGAAGAAGAGGGAAAGAATGGTCCGCTTCGAGGGGGATTGCCTCCAGACTTTATAGAATAAGACTTTTCATTATTTTTGATTGAATATTACAATATATCTGGACTCCTACTTATACTTTTACACTAACTGTATTCGGTTGAGTCTGTTACATCAATTATTTATATTACCTTTTAGATCCTATCGTAACATTGCCATCCCCTATCGAGAATCTTGTCTTCAAGGTTCAAACTAAAATACAATAAAGATATCTCTATAGTATCTCTGGATAACCAATGTATAAATTTTCTTGAACACCAATTGCCCTATCAATAGTCTCTCAACATTCACGAATATTATTGATCGGATGAGTAGGACCAATGGCATTCTGCCAAGAGAGATAGTGGCTTAATATAGCAAAGGGAGAAAAAAATTGGAAAATGGATTCAATGGTGATAGCGAGCAAATGGTAAATTGGTAATAACAACACATTATGATGGAATTTGTTTTAGGAGAAAATTTCAAAAGAGAAGCTTTCTGCGTGGATGAAAGCAGAAAAAAAAATCAGAAAAATAAAAAAATACAAATAGAATGAAATGGTACAAGGATTATGGCGGTGGACTTCAAAAGGGTATTAAATCTGATTTATTTGGGATAAAATGCACAAAGTGCAATGAAATGGTATACGATTAGGGTGGTGGATTTCAAAAGGAATATTAAATCTGATTTATTTGGGACAAAATGCACAAAACAGGCTGTATAAAGACAGCCGTTTAATGCCTTTTCTTCTCTTTTTTAATGAGAAACGAGTGAGGACCAACAAAAGGAAAATATCAGAAAGAAAAATCTTCAAGAAGCAATGAAAGGAAACCAGAAGCATCGTGGGACCTGAGTAATAGCAGTGGTAGCATTCGACAGTTAAAAGGAGCCAGATGGTTCTCTTTTGAAGAACTGAAGAAATGCATCAGTGATTTCTCAGAGGCCAGTGAGATTGGAACACAGGGGGATATGGGAAGGTTATTCATGGTTACTATTTTACCTTTTATTTAAACAAATTTGTTTGTGAATTACAAAAATGATAATGCTGATTATGGTTTCGGTACAGGTTTATAGAGGGATACTTACCTCTGGGCAAGTGGTTGCCATTAAAAGAGCTGAAGAAGGATCCATGCAGGGTGGTCTCAAGTTTAAAACTGAGATTGGATGCTTTCCAGGGTTCATCATTTTGATAGGGTTTAGGGTGGTATTTTATTTGGGTTTTGGAGATGGTTTTTGAGTTTTATGAGTTTTTATTCGGTATTGATGGGTTTGATGGTTTTTGAGTTTTATGGGTTTTTATTCGGTATTGATGTGTCTATGGTTTTGATGGTTTTTGAGTTTTATGGGTTTTTATTCGGTATTGATGGGTTTTGGGTTTATCTGGATCTGGATCTTGGCCTGGATCCGGATCCGGGCCCGTCTGTGTCTGGATGGTGGATTGTGAACGGGATCGGGAGCGGCACGGAGAGCGGATCCGGGAACGGTAGTGGATCTGGGAGTGGAAACGGCAGTAGATCCTGGAGCGGAAACGGATCCAGGAACGGGAACGGATCCGGGAGCGGGTGTGGATCTGGGAGCGAGAACGGATCCGGGAGCGGGAACGGATCCGGGATTGAGCTGTAAAAGAACCGGGAGCGGATCCCGGAGCGGAGGGTTGAGGGTTTGAGGGTTTTAGGGTTTAGGGTCAGTAGTCTCACTCAATCAAATTATTAAATTACCTTCATTTTGATCCTTGTATGGTGGGATTCAAATTGTTTCCTCCCTATATTAGAGTTTCCTCCCTATATTAGAGAGGAGGGAGATCCCCCATCAAATGATCGACACATGGCTCTCAAAAAAATACGAGTCCAACGTTCAAACAGACACCCAGTTGACAAGCCGAGTCGACAAGGGGTGTTGGCTCGAACATGGGACTCGAATTTTTTCGAGAGCCACGTGTCGACCATCTGACGGGGTCTCCCTCCTCCATGAAGTAGAAGAAAGAGACGATTTGAATCCTGTATGGTGACTTATTTAATGCACATTTACCGTTTCTCCATTTAAAATCTTTAAACTGATAAGATAAACTGACTGTTATATTATTTCTTATTTTACCACCTACCTTATCTCATTCTGTTTTTAAACCATGCAATGGTGGGTTTAATTATGAAGCAAAGATTCTCTTGATTTATGGGAACCAATGGTTGCCTGTTGTGTATTATTAGAAGGCAATATATTAAATGCATTTATTTATTATTTATTATTTTTTGTTTTGAGTAAGAATAACTCACAACATGTATGGCTAACCACAAACGGACCTAGGTCAAGGGCAAATCCCACATTGCCTACTTCATATCCATTTTTTATAAATAAGGTTTAATGACGAGAGGTTAGGGGAATATAATTTTTTACTCCTTCGGATATTGTATCCATAAATAACAAGTTCCACACCTATTTGCACCTCAGAGTCCTTAATCTGACATAAGAGTTATCCTTAGGTCAGAGCATGACCTCCTTTGTCATAGTTTATCTATTTACTATAGGTACATTTAACTTCGAATGAAGTGCTTGAAGATTCAAAAATCTTAATTATGTGAGAGGATATCAAAAAAAATCCTAAACCAGTAGGTTGGAGATTTCTTTCTCATATTATTATGTATTTTTATTATTAAAACATAAGAATATAAGAAAATGTCAAAACACATGATCAACTAGGCCAGACGACAATGTTGGGTCCATGCAACCATGCTGAATCATTGGCTTGAAAGATGAGTGAAAGTATACGGTATAACT